>JAJHZJ010000363.1:222827-1592080 GCA_023548195.1 Bettongia penicillata ogilbyi
CACCATTTCCATTCTTCACAGCCTCCAGGCCACGGAACATCTCACTCCGAATGTTCTCTCGGTCTTCTTTTGCCTCAGCTAGTTCTTGGGACACTATAAATGCACATGGGATGTGATAAGCACAGGATGTAGGGTTAGTATTAGTAAATGGGAGTCATCTCTTAGGGAAATGGAGGGACAGAGGTAAAACTATAAATGCAGAGGGACATAGACCAGAATTAGATTATGATATAGGATCATAGACATTTGAGGGAGATAGGTTAGGTTTGTTTCATGGAGAGGGATCAGGATCATTCCAAGGATCAAGGTCAGGACTAGTCAATTGGGAGGGATTGACACCTATGCAAAAGAAATGATTAAGATCAACATGCAGGTGAAGGTTG
The DNA here is from genome assembly GCA_023548195.1 of Bettongia penicillata ogilbyi. Taxonomy (NCBI): domain Eukaryota; kingdom Metazoa; phylum Chordata; class Mammalia; order Diprotodontia; family Potoroidae; genus Bettongia; species Bettongia penicillata. The sequence goes on from JAJHZJ010000363.1 coordinate 223,211, forward strand.
GAAAGAACCTATTGAGAACAGTAAAAGTCAGACTGATAGGAGTAGGAGTCTGGAACAGTATATGGGGAAAGGTTGGATCCAGACGGAGAATGAGAGAGTGGGAGAAGAGGGAATTGTACGTATCACAGGGTTGGAGATTGTACATCAGGTCTTGAGGTCAGAACATACAACTGGTACTCAGGCTAGCTTGACTCTCTTGCAGGTTCCTCAGCTCCTCAGACATTGTTTCAACTGAAGGAAGACAAAAGTGACCCATCCCAACTTCTGAGAATCTTCTTAAGAGCCACAGAAAAAGATTGTCAGAGTTGAAAGAGACATCAGAGGTCCTCTAGACCAGACAGTACCAACTATAAATACAATGTCCCTAAAAAGTAGTTATCCAGACTGACATCAAGTGATAGAAAACTCACAATGCGCCAAAAACAGGCCATGATACTTTTGGACAACACTAATTGAACAACTCCTTCTCCCCAATTTGTCTCTTCCTAGGTAAGTCTGCTTGTCTTGTCTTTTTATTTTACTTCAGCCTCAATTTTTCCTAAGGCAGCTTCAGCCCTACCTGTATTTGGGACCACAGTCATTCATATGATGCTCAACTATAGAACAAAGTATTTGATCATGAGATCATAAAACTAGAACATAGAGTTGAAAGAGACCTCAGAGGACATCTAGTCCCAAGTGCTAACTTTCCAGATGAGGAAACTAGACCCAGGGAAATTAAATAACTTGCCTAAGGCCATACAAGGAATAAGTGGCAAAGTGGAAACTGGAAGTCAGGATTTTTCACTCCAAATTCAATGCCTTTCCACTGCTCCTTGATCAAATTTTCTACTTAGGAATCCTCTAAGAGAGACCTGCTGAGGAATCTCCATCCCTGGGGCTTTGATTTTCTCTTACCCTTTGTTTTTAGAGTCTGATGCTTTTTGTCCAAGGTGCTCAAAGCTATCTGAAGAACTTCCAGTCTTCCTGAATTCATTGACCCTGGTCACAGAGGAGGAGGATGGAGAGAAGAGTCAACCCCACCAGAGAAGCAAGAAGTCAATTCAGAGCTTGAGCCCAGGAATATCTTCCTATTACATAACTCCATTCCATGTGTCTACACTGTTGTTTATTCATGTATCTATCCCCCATCTCATCCCTATTCCATCCCTAATATTGTTCTCACTTTTTCCCTATCCTACTTCACAATTGAAAAGGGACCTCAGAATTAGGACCTCCTAACTAAGCACAAATTCCTTATATAAAAAATTCCAAAGTGACATCTAGCCCTCACTTGAAAACCTCCAGAATTAGTTTACTGAAAGGGATACATGTGAAGAAATAATCAACCATTGTCTCATCTTTATCTTTTTCCTCTTCCTCCTCTTCCTGCACCTCCTGTCCTCTCTCTGTGTCTCTTCCTCTGTCTATCTCTTACACACACACCCACACACACACACACACATACACAGACACACACACACACACACACACACACACACCATTCAGTCTTTGGATCTGTTGACTCTTCTGAAGGTTCAGAACTTCTCCAAATAGCTATATGTACCACCATGTCCTAGGCATCAAAATCCCCAAAAACTACCATCACTTCACTGGGTGTGGCACAGGATCCAGGGCCTGCATCCTCTCTGATGAGCACCATAAATAGTCTGGTATCTACCTCATTTTTGCCCTAGGTCCTAATCCCTGGGGGACCTAATCATAATCAATGCCAAAGATTTGCATCCAGATGCAATCCCTCCCTCACATACACACTGAACATGATTCAAGGGTCACAACATTCTTCCTTCCACATACTCACAGTCCCTCATATGTACAATGGATAATAAACTATACACAGTGTTCTCTCTCCCTCTGCCATAACCGGATTAAATTGCTTCATGACAAAGGATAACTAGCTTCAAGAGAACATGTCATAGGATCAGAGATAAAGAGCTGGAAGGGTCTGAGGAGACTACTTAGTCTCCCCCATTTTTTTAAAGATGAGAAAAATGGGGCCCAGGGAAATTAATTGGCTTGTCCAGATCTTATAAACAGTATCAGATGTAGTATTAGAACCCAGAGTTTCTGATTCTAAAGCCAGAGCTTTTTCCATTGCAATACATTGCCTTAAGTGTTTTTTTCTTTCTTTTGCACAATCAATGATTGTGGAGAGTACTGATCACTATACCTTATCTGGTTAGCTATCTGCCTTCCTTCCCATCACTATCTTAACACCATTTCAAGTCCCATTTTATTTCCCATCTCATTCCCAAATCAACTCCATTCCACTATGTATCTCATCACCTCACTCCATCCCCCATCTCTTTTCAATGTTACCCCTATCTCTTCACTATCCCACATCCTATTGTATTCCCCTTCTTTCTCCCCCTTTTACCTTCAGCTGTGAATTAAGTGAAAAGACTGTAGGAAGAACCCAAGCATATAGGTTTCTGACCCCAAAAACCTGAGGTTTTACTCACCATTGAATTGTATTTCTTCCAGGTGCGCATCTAGATGCTCCATCTCCCTTGATAAATGCATGACTTGGAGAAACAAAGGACACATTTCTCTTTCTCTTTCCCTTATTCCTCTCTTTAGTTCCTTTTTCTTCCACCTTCTCTCCCTCCTTTTATTTCCTTCCCTTCATCATCAGTTTTCATAGTTCTTGTACCCTCATCCCAACTACCTTTAGGCTTCCATTTGCTCCCTATCACCCTCCCCACCCTAGAGCTCCTGGGGTCAGGACCCTGGTAGTCATGCTACTGAAGAGGGTCTGGACTCCTGGATCTCAACAGTCCTCCCCCCTCTCCTCACCCTTGGCCAACAGCATACTAAGGAGTATTATTCCCAGAAAGAAGGCCACAGAAAATAGCAGGTAAAGGGGAAGAACAGGACGGCCTCCAGGAAGCTTCTTTGTCCACCAATCTGGAGAAGATACTAATGTTGGAGAAGGAACAAGAAAGGAAATTTCCCTTTTCATCTCCTCCCACCTTTAAAAGTGATCTCCTTGAATAGACCAATATAAGATTCATCATACACCTATATACTTTTGAGGACCCTTGAATTTGGTGCCCTGGAAGTGAGACTTCAAAATCTAGGAGGAAAGGATTATGGGAACATATATATTTAAAGTTGAAAGAGACTTTAGAGATAATCTTTAATTTCTTGTCTGATCCCTTATTTTATAATTCAGTAAATAGTAACTCAAAGAGGTGAAAAGATTGTCATTCATGTAGTAATTAAAAACTGAACCCAGTTCCTGTGTCTCAGAATCCCATGACCTTTCCACACATCACATGCTTTTGTAGAGAGAAAGTGTTGGAGGGAGTTTGAGGGAAATGAGGAGTTTGGAAAATTGAAGAGAAGGAAGGAAAATTAGTGGGAAGTTGGAGAGGAAAAGACATGGAGTAAGGAGAAAGATGAGAAGCATGGGGAAATGGAAATAAGAGAGAATATTGAAGCATCAGACAAAAATAGAGGCGATTGTGGGAGATAAGAAAAGTGGGGGGAGATGAGAGAAAAGACATAGAGTTAGTAAAGATAGGAGAGGACAGGGAAAAACAAGAAGAGGGTAAAACAGAGGAAGGAGATGATAGAGACGAAGAAAAGGGAGGGGTCCTAGAGAAGACAGGATAGAGGACCAGAATCTAGACTTCATGATGACCCCTTTGCCTCAGCAACCTTTCCAGAGCTGAGAATCCAATAAAACATTCAACTCTAAAATATGATAGATTTGTTCAACAAGGAACCAGATACCCAGCATTTCAGCTCACCAGCTTTCCAGGGTTGCCATTGGCGCTTAGTGTCAGCCATTTCAAATTCCTCAGAGGTCTCCCACTGAGTGTATTGGACAGATTCCATGAATGTACAGCTTCTTCTGCTCTGGGAAGCCCTTGCCTGGAAAGTTATTTTAGAAAATTGCACCCTTCACTTAAAAGGAAATGGTTTGTTGCTCCACCCCCTCCCTCTCTGTAAACTCCCCCTAAACTGTCCTTCCTATTGAATTTTTTTTCTTACTCAGCTCTTAAGTCTGGAGAGGACCCTGTCTGAACCTACATTAGAAAGCAGTCCTAGGAGCTGCTGGGAATAACCAAACCTCCATGCTTGAAGAGCTTCCATGTGAAAGACAGATAAGATTTGTTCAGTTTGGGATGACAGAAGTAGTAACTGAGAAAGTTAGAAGGAAATTACTTCTGTTCATTGTAAGGAAAAATTTACTTGTTGTCCAAAAGTTCAATGACCTGCTGCCTTGGAAGATAGTAAACTTGATGTCACTAGAGCTCTGCTAGTGTAGGCTAGATGACCTTTTGAGGGGGATATTTCATAAGGTACAAGCACAGGTTGGATTAGACAGCCTTTAAATTTCCTACCTACATAGAGATTCTCTGATTGCTCTTCTCTTTTCTTGTTCTCAGGCCCTAGGATTTCAAAAGGACTGAGCAGAGGTCTGGGATCTATCCACTTGTTCTCTTTCATCTATCCAAGGCATTTCCTCCTTCCATCATCAAAGGATATAGAGATTCCAACAGTAATGAGTGTCCATAGCTCCTCAGGTTTGGCAAATCATTGGTGGAGTTGGAAGGGAGTGGGGGCTCTGACTGAAGGAGAGTCTCTGTACTTTACCTAAATCAGGTTTTATCTTGACCATAACCTCCCAAACACTCCACTAGTTCCTGCTTTCCCAGTTCATTATCCCCATCCTACTACTTTTCCCTTTCCTCCCATTTAGTTTTTCCCTTTGATCAATCCTTTTCTTACTTTGATCTTCAATTACTCTTTGTCCGTTGACTTCTTCCCTGTTTCTTGCAGACATCCCCAGACCTCCCCATTAAAGACAAGCCTTTACTGGACCTTGCTACCCTCTCAAGCTATCATCCTATAGTTTTCTTCCATTTCAGTGCCAAGCTCTGAGAACAGATGTTCGTGGTTGCTGCTCCCAGTTCCTCACTCCTCACTCACATCTTTTTAAATTAAATTTTATTTTCTCTAATCAACAAGAATTTATTTTATTTCCCTTCTACCACCCCCATAAGGAAAATCAAAATTCTTATAAAAATATGCACTGTCAGCTAAAACAAATTTCCACCTTGGCCATTTTCCAAAAGTATGTCTTATTCTGCATATTTAGTTCATCATCTCAATTGGAAGATATGTAGTATTTGCTATCATTGATCCTCTGAAATCATGGTTGATCTTTGCATTACTTAGAGTTCTTAAATTTTTCAAAATTAGCTTTATAATGTTGTTATTGATCTTCTGGTTCTACCCATTTCATTTTGTATCAGTTCATAGAAGTTAATAATCAATAAAATTACATATTTGGGGAAAATAAAATATTTTTTAAAATAATCAATAAACTTTATTAAGTGCCTATTATGTGCTAGGCACTGTGCTAAGCACTAGTGATGGAAATAAGAGACAGTTCCTGTCCCCAAGGCACTTACATTCTAATAGTAGAAGACAGAAGAAGTTAAGAGAGGGTGGCTAGAGGGTATCCAGAGTGGAGGGGGTTCTTAGAAGGGGAATGATGTTTGATTGTTCTAGAGCAGATTATAGGAAATGGAGTTACCTGGAAAATTTGAAGCCTTCTGTAAAAGGAAGACTTAAGAGGAGGTAATTGTTTCACTTTCCAGCCCTCCAATCAGGGGGAAGCGGCAAGTGCAGGTATTGAGGAAGTATTGAGCTGAATCAGTCTCCATGATAATGAAATTTCAGGTAATAAGTTTATCCAGAGCCAAGATGTTCATGGAGTGTCAACTAATCAAAGCAATTGATAGGAAATGGAAGTCTCAGGCTTCTCTGAAACTACTATTATGATATAATAGTAATTCATCACATTCATACGCTATAACTTTTTAATCCTTCCTCAGTTGATGGAAATTCTCTTTAAATTCCCAGTTCTTTGTCACCAAAAAAGAACTGCTATAAATATTTTTATACATATGGATTCCTTTCCTCTTTTCTTTATATTTTTTGGAATAGACCTAATAGAAATATGTCTGAATCAAAGAATATGGATCATTCAGTATTTTCTCAAGATAACTTTCTCAGGAAAGTAAGAAATAAAGGGGATAAGAGAAGAGGTTGATGATAGAAAGGAGGGCAGTTTGGGGGTGGTAGAAATCAGAAGCTTGTATGCGATCTGTTGAAGCAAAGCTAGTTTGTGGGAAGCCTAACAGAGGGAAAACTTAGGGATGGTATTGCTTTCTGAATTGTTATTGTATAAATATTTCTTTGTTACTATGATGGATTTGACTTTTTGGTGTTAGGATTTGACTTTCTGGTGTTTGAATAAATGTTTTGGTTCTGAAGTCTTTCATGTGGAAAATTTGCTGTATTTAGTGATTAGAATTGAATAGTGTGTATAGCCTTTTCTCCACAGACCTAATTGCCAGCTTATTCTTTCCCTTCTTCCATGGTCTCAGAACTGCAAGATATCCCTCTGAAAGTTAGAGGCAATAAAAGCCCACAATGACTTTATTTTCAGTCATTATAAGACCCTAGAGAATGATGACCTCCACTGACTGGTCATTACTGACCTTGCTGTGGGTAAGTTTCTAGTTAACACACCACTTAACCCTATAATTCAGAGTCAAGAGCTTCTGAGATAAAGATTATCTCCCCTTCCTCTCTCTCAACATACTCCTGCCCCTATCCTTCTGTAGCCATATCCTCTTCCATCTTCCTATTTAATTTCAACCTCTGTAACCACTTCTTCATAATTACCCCTCTACCCTGGCCAGGAATTGTGCAATCTCATCAGCCTCTCTTACTTTGAGGTCTACACCACCCATCTTTGTCACTCCATCCAAATTCTTGTAATAGCTATCTACAGGTCATTTCCTTTTTTCTCCAGGAGATGATGCTGGTTACTCCATTCCCTGTCCTTATACTAAGTGATTTCAATATAAAAAATGATGCCCTCTGGGCCATCCAAACCATGATATTCATTAAGTGATGTCCTCTACCTCTAAATCCAGTGCTTTCCACAGTATGTCACAGCTCCCACTTCCCACCATATCAGGACTGTCTGACCTTTACCACTGTCCATTTAGGGTGCATTATCTCCTAACCTTGGAAAAAAACAAAAACAACACCTTCCCCTTGAAGCTTTAACCTAACTCTCCTTTAAAAGTCTCTGTTGATGGCCCTACCACATTCCTCCTCTGTCCATATCAATTTGACTAAGTTCTGTTCATTTTACTACAACAGTTCTTCATGCATCCATTCCCTTCTCTCTACAAACATGGCCACCATTCTAGCTTTGACTTCTACTTTTTATCTATTCAATAATTACAATATCATATCTTAATAGTATAATATCTTAACTGTTGCATCTGACTTGTAACTGAACTCTCTTATGTGTTGTCACTCTTTTTAGAAAGTGAGATCTTTGAGAACAGAGACTGTCTTACTTTCCTGTCTGTATCCTCAATGTTTATCACAATGCTTTGCACATAGTAATCCTTTATTAAATGTATTTTCCTTCCATTATCCCTACTTCCTCTAGAAGAAAGATGGAAGATGGATTATAGTGGAGACTTGAAACCAATTTGGAGTCCGTTCTAATAATCTAGGCAAGACACGATGAAGGCTTAAACTATGATAGTGGAAACAAGATTGTGGTTCAAGAGTTATTGCACAGAGACAGAACCAAAATTATGGAATAGCAGAAAGAAGTACAGCCATAATAATTTCATTAAATGACAGCAATGAAACAACAAAGTTCTTGAGATACAATGAAAACAGAGCTTGGGGAAAAATTCATGTCTCTAAACACTTTCATTAATAAAAGGGGGAAGAGGGGCAGAGCCAAGATGGAGGAGTAGAAGGACTCACATTTATGAGCTCCGAGCCCACAACCCATGGAATTGAGGTAAAAAGAGATCCCCATAAATTCTGAATCACGGCAGAGGGTGCATAAACATAGGGGAAGAGATTTCTGTTCCACTGAGCCCTGGAGAGCCGTCCCCGGGGTCCATCGTGCTCCGGAAAACGGACCCCACCCCCAGCGCTGCCTTGACCATGGCCCCAGAGAAGCTGACCCGAGCAGGCTTCAGAGGGGGAAGCTCCGGGGGAAGCTCTGGCAGCCGGGAAAGTCCCTCCGCCCACAGAAGCTACAGGTCAGTGAGAAAGAAGGCTGGGCTAGGGGATGGGAGCGGAGCGTCTCTGTGACTCGGGCCCCCTCGGGAGGAAGCGGCGGTGGCAGAGATGGGGGCAGGAAGCGGTGGAGGCAGAGACGTGGGCCGCGGCTGAGGCGGCAGCGGCCCAGGACTCAGGAATCCCCCAGCAGCAGGTAGGATCTTCAATACTGAAGGTCTTTCCAACCTGAGGGAGCTGAGCCTGGGAGACGGCCCTGCCCCCACCCCGCTCTATTACTGAAGGCCTCTGAATAAAACCCCTGAGGGAGCTGAGCATAGGAGATGGGCCCCCCACCCCGCCCCCACCCGCTCCATTCCTGAAAGTCTCTGCAGAAAGCCCCTGAGGGACCGAGCTTGGGAGGCGGCCCTGCCCCCACCCCTGCACCAGAACTAAAGCTTGCCGCGGAAAGCACATTTGAATCTCAGAGGTCAAGCATTAGCTGGGCGGATCCAGGTGGAGGTGGAAAGGAATCTCAGAAGCCAAGTAACTGGCTGGGAAAATGCCTAGAAAAGGGAAGAAAAATAAGACTATAGAGAGTTTTTTCCAACAAGTGCAAATGATCCCGACCTTCGGATCTGATGGCGAGGACAAGAACGTATTCTTGCCAACAGGGAAAGACATGGAGGGTGGGGCCTCAGTACCCCAGACACCCCAGGGGGGTATCGGGTGGGCTCAGGCCTTGGAAGAGCTTAAAAAGGATTTTGAAAAGCAAGTTAGACAGGTGGAGGAAAGACTGGGAAGAGAAATGACAAAGATGGAAGAAAAGTATGAAAAACAGGTCAATACCTTGGTAAAGGAGACCCAAAAAAATGCTGAGGAAATTAACACCTTGAAAAATAGGCTCACTCAATTGGCAAAGGAGGTTCAAAAAGCCAATGAGGAGAAGAATGCTTTCAAAAACAGAATGAGCCAAATGGAAAAAGAGGCTCAAAAGCTCACTGAATTTAATAGTTCTCTCAAAATTAGAATGGAACAGATGGAGTCTAATGACTAGGAGAAACCAAGAAATCACCAAACAAAACCAAAAGAATGAAAAAATGGAAGAGAATGTGAAATATCTCATGGGAAAAACAACTGACCTGGAAAATAGATCCAGGAGAGACAATTTAAAAATTATGGGACTACCTGAAAGCCATGATCAAAAAAAGAGCCTAGACATCATCTTGCATGAAATTATCAAAGAAAACTGCCCTGACATTCTAGAACCAGAGGGCAAAATAAGTATTGAAAGAATCCATCAATCACCACCTGAAAGAGATCCAAAAAGAGAAACTCCTAGGAACATTGTGGCCAAATTCCAGAACTCCCAGCTCAAGGAAAAAATCTTGCAAGCAGCTAGAAGGAAACAACAATTCCAGTACTGTGGAAATACAATCAGGATAACTCAAGATCTAGCAGCTTCTACATTAAGGGATCAAAGGGCGTGGAATAGGATATTCCAGAAGACAAGGGAACTAGGACTCAAACCAAGAATCACATACCCAGCTAAACTGAGTATAATACTTCAAGGGAAAATATGGTCTTTCAATGAAACAGAGGACTTTCAATCATCCTTAATGAAAAGACCAGAGCTGAAAAGAAAATTTGACTTTCAAACACAAGAATGAGAAGAAGCATGAAAAAGTAAACAGCAAAGAGAAGTATTAAGGGACTTACCAGAAATGAACTGTTCACATTCCTACAGGGAAAGACAATATTTGTAACTCTTGAAACTTTTCAGTATCTGGGTAGTTGGTGGGACCACACATACACATGTACACGCATGCACACACATACACACATGCATACACATACAGAGACAGAGAGCACAGATTGAACTGAATAGGATGGGACTATACCTTAAAAGAAGTTAAGGTAAATGGTGAGAGAGAAATGTAGTGAGAGGAAAGAGGGGGAAATTGAAGGGGGTAAATATATGTCATTTAAGAGGCAAGCAGGAGAATTTTTTAGTGGAGGGAAAAAGAGGAGAGCTGAGGGGAAAAAAAAACCAAGAAGTTTACCCTCATCACATTTGACTAAACGAAGGAGTGAAATGCACACTCATTTTGGTATGTAAACCTATCTTACAGTATAAGAAAGCGGGGGAGAAGGAGATATTGCAAGGGGGGATGATGGAAGGGAGGGCAAAGGGAGGAGGGAGTAATTGAAAGTCAACACTTGGGGAGGGACAGGATCAAAAGACAGAAGAGAAACAGTGAGGGGCAGGTTAGGAGGGATGGTAATTCAGTTAGTCTTACACAACACAGACTATCAGGAAGGTCATTTGCAAAGCTACACAGATATGGCCTATAATGAATTGCCTGTGGTACCAAAGGGAATGGGTGGGGAGGGAGGGATGGGGAGAATTTGGAACTCAAAGTTTTAGGAACAATTGTTTAGTATTGTTGTTGCAACTAGGAAAGAAGATATACAGTTAATGAGGAATAGAAAGTCATCTGGCCCTACAGGAGAAAAGAGAAGATGGAGACAAGAGAAGGGAGGGATGACAGAAGAGAGGACAGATTGGAGATAGGGAAAATTAGATTGCTTGGGGTATTGGGGTGGGGGGAGGGGATAAAAGGGGGGAAAATTTGGAACCCAAAAATTTGTGAAAATGAATGTAAAAAGTTAAATAAATAAATAAATAAATAAATAAAAGGGAGAAGAAATAGATCAATGAAGTGGGCATGTAAATAGAGAAAAAAAGAAAACCAATAAATTAAATGGCCCTAATTAAACCCCAAAAGAGACATTTTGAAAATCAAGGAAGAAATTAACAACCTTCAAAGCAATAATAAACCATTAAACTAAATAAAATAGCTTTTTTCTCAAAAAAAATAGAGATATTATTGGCTGATTTGATCTAAAAAGAATAAAGCAAAGCTGCCCCTACTGAAAAAAAAATGAAAAAATAAATTCATAACTAATAAAGAAGAAATATAATAAATTATTGGAAACTCTCCCAATCACATGCCAGTAAAACTGACATTCTAAATCACATGAGTGACCATTTACAGAAATATAAATTGCTCAAATTAACAGAACAGGAAATGGAGAATTTAAATAACCCTACATTAGGGAAAATAAGAAATTGAAGAATTCATAAATGAACTTACAAAAGAAAAAGCTGAGGATCAAACTAATTTACAAGTTTCCTCAAACATTTAAAGAATAATTTCTTCAAGTACTACATGAGTTGTTAAAAAAAAAAAAGTAGGATGAGAATGGATCCTATCAAATTCATTCTATCACACAAACATGATTTTGATGCCTAAATCAGGAAGAGACAAAACAAAGAATCAAGACCACTATTTGCAATGAATATTAGTGCAAAAATTTAAATAAAATAATAACAAAGATAAAATCACATATCACAAAGATTTTACACCATGACCAGATTTGTTTTAGATAAGAAATACAGAAATGGTTCAGTATCAAGAAAACGACAAACAAAAATGACAATATTAATGACAAACAAAAAATGTGATTATATTAATAGATGCAGAAAAGCATTTGAAAATATATTAATATGCATTTTCATAAAAACATTGGAAAAAGGAACAAATTGAACTTTTTTAATATCATATGTAATATCTATTTAAAACCAAGATCTGGCATTATTTCAAAAGGAGATAATCTAGAAGCCTTTCCAGTAAAATTCAATTATAAAGGAAAGATGTCCATTATCACTCCTACTACTCAATATAGAGCTAGAAATACTAGCTATAGCAAGAAGTAAGAAAAAAATTCAGAGAAGTATAGGCAAAGAAGAAAAAAATTATCACCTTTTTTTGTGTGCAAATGATGGCTTACTTAGGTAACTCTAGCAAGTCAATGTTTTGTGACAATCCTCTGGCATAAGGGAATTATTCCTGTTAGGATCTAAGGTTCCCCTATTGACTCTTGCTTTCTATAGCTGGACTCACGGTGCCTTACTTCCCCAGTTTGGGTATGACAATCAATAGGTTAAGTCTTTGTCCAGGTGCCCAGTTTATGTCAAAGGAGACACCTGGTGACCAGTCAAAGACATTGGGGGAAAATCCTTGATGAATTTGAGTTCTGAAAATAATGTAAAAAAATGGAATCAGTTCAATGCAAAGCTTTATTCCAAGAAATAAGGAAGAGAGGCAAGGGAGAGAGGAAAGAGGAAGTTGGAAATACACAACAACATAGAGTACAACTGTCATAAGAGCAGTTCTGTGTTTGGGAGCATACAGCATGGGTTCATTCAGCAGGAAGAGGGTGCTCCAGTGGGAAGGGGTGCTTTCACTGGATGAGAGGGTGTGCTCCAAAGTGCCCTTCTCAGAACAGGGTTCTTATACTCTAATTTTGGATGGCCTCCTTGGAGCTAGTTGATTTCCATGTAAGGAGTCAGGGCAAAAATTATTTTGGGAATTTGTTATCATGAAGGAAAGCAAGATAGTGTTGGACAAAACATTATTTTGGAGGTTTGAATACCAGGGATAAAATGAGTTTGTAGAAAACAAAATGTTATTTTGGGAATCATAGATATATTAATTTTTGAAAAAATGCTATTGTCAGTATTTTTTTCTATAAGCGTGTTCTACATGCTTTACGTTCCGTTTTAAGGGGAGACTATCAGGACTAATCTAACAACAGTGATTCTCATGCACAGATTCTATAAGCTAGAGCTTCCCTTAAGGGAAAACTTTCATGGTGGTCTCAAGACCACCACATTCAATCTTTTAACAGTCACTAAAAACTGATTTAAACAATCAACATTTCAACAGAGTTATGGGCTATGAAATAAAAATCACACAATTCATCAACATTTTGGCATAATACCAACAAAATCCAGCAGAAAGAGTTACAAAGAGAAATTCCATTTAAAATAACTACAGATTATATAAAAATTTAGGAGTATACCTACCAAGATACACACAAGAGCCATAATTTGAACATAATTACAAAACACTCCATCTAAATAAAAACAGATCTAAATAATTTAATAAATACTACCAGCTAAAGGGTAAATTGAACAACTATAATATAACTTACTTATTCAGTGCCATAAAAATCAAACTATGAAAGGACTAATTTCAATAATTAGAAAAAATTAATCTGGAAGAAAGTGAGATCAAGAATATCAAAGGAATTAATTTTAAAATGTGGTAAAGGAGATGGAGAACAGTCAGAAAATTGCCCGTGTTTTCCTCAGTTTTCCCTCAGAAAGAATATAAATCAGGCCTCTAAACAGATTCTGAAGTGACAGAATTTACAAAAAGATAGAGTGAAACAATTTTCCTACTTAAGATAACTTAGAAGGACTTCAGGAAAGGTCTGTCTCCTTTGGGTAAAAGGGCAGCATAGCCAAGTGAAGGTATTATCTGGGCAAGCAAGTGGAAAGTTCTTAAACACAGCATAGAACAGCAACTGAGAGCCCCTGGTCCTGGATCAGCAGAGAAGTGGTGCAGCAGGCTGCCTGTGAGGCCTCCAGTCCCAGTTCATAAGGCAAATTGCCAGCCAAGGAAGCCTCAATACAATAGGCATGAGTAGGCCAGGTCACCCCTGCACAGGGGGCAAGCCACAACCAGCACTTGAAGATGCTGACCAGGCCTCTGATCCCCCAGAATAAGAAGCTTGAATCAGTGCCACTTGGGCCTCACACTCAACCTATTAAGATTGAATTAAAGTTTAGTTAAAGTTGAATTAAAATTAAAATCATGAAATAGGTTAAAAATTGAGTAAAAAACAGAAAAAAACCATCACCATAGAAATCTAGTATGACAATAGGGAAGATCAAAATTAAAGCTTAAAAGAGGAAAACAATGCCAAAATCCCTACATGTGAAGCCTCAAAGGGAAATGTGAATTGGTTTCAAGCCCAAAAAACTTCCTTGGAAGATCTCAAAAAATGGCGTTAAAAATCAAATAAGAGAGGTAGAAGAAAACTTAGAGAGAGAAATGAAGGTATGCAAGAGAGAATCAAAAGCTTGGAAAAGAAAGACCAAGACTTTACTGAAAAAAATAATTTTTTAAAATGCAATTGGCCAAATGGGAAAAAATCCACTGAAGTAAACAACTTAAAAAGTACAATTGCCTAATGAGAAAAGAAGGTACAAAAATCAACTGAAGAAAAGAATTCCTTAAAAATTAGAATTAGGATCAAGAAACAGTCAAACAAAATTGCAAGCCAAATTCCAGAATTATCAGGTCAAGGAGAAAATATTGCAAACAGCCAGAAAGAAACAATTTAATCATCAGGGAGTCACAGTCAGGATTGGACAGGACTTAGCAGTTTTTCCATTAAAAAATATGAGAACTTACATTATGATATTACAGAAGGCAAAAGAGTTTGGATTACTACCAAGAATCAACTATCCAGCAAAACTGAATATAATGTTTCAGAGAAAAAGATGGACATTCAATGAAACTGGGGACATTCAAGCTTTCCTGATGAAAAGACCAGAGTTGAGCAGAAAATTAGATCTTCAAATCGAGACATAAAAAGGTAAACAGGAAAGAAAGAAAAAAAATTCAATAAAGTTAAGCTGTCTATATCCCTACACAGGAAGATACTTGTAACTTTTTAGTATCTTATGTGTACTAGGGCAGTTAGAAGGAGTAGACATAGACAGGTGGTGTGGGGTATAACTTGACTTTGATGTGATATATATTTTAAAAAATTAAGGGGCGAAAAAAAGAATTTTACTAGTAGAAGAGGACAGAGGGAAGAAATGAAATAGGATAAGTTACATCACATGAAAAGGTGCAAAAAATCTATCACAGTGGAAGGAAAGGAGGGGGTGAGTATTATTTGAACCCTACTCTCATAAGATTTGTCTCAAAGAGGGATTAACATACACACCCAGTTGAGTGTAGAAATTGATCTTTCCCTATAAGGAAGTAGGAGGGGAAAGAAAAAGGAGGGCAACTGATATAAGGGAGGGCAGATTAAGGGAGATGATGGTCAGAAGCAAAACACTAGTGAGGAGGAATAAGGTGAAAGGAGAGAGAAAAGTATAAATGAGGAAAAATAGAATTGAGGAAAATATAGTTATTAGTCATAACTGTGAATTGAATGGGATGAACTCCGTCATATAATGGAAGCAAATAACAAAGTGGATTAAAAACCATAATACTATAATATATTGCTTATATGAAACATGATTGAAGCAGAGAGATATGCACAGAGTAAAGGTGTAAGGCTGGAGCAGAATATATTACACCTCAGCTGAAGTGTCAAAAAGAGCAGGAGTAGCACTCCTGGTCTCAGACAAAGCAAAAGCAAAAATAGACCTATTTAAAAGAGATAAGGAAGGAAATTACATCTTGCTAAAAGGTACCAAAGACAATGAAACAATGTCAATGCAAAGCACATATGCACCAAGTGGTACAGAATCCAAATTCTTAGAGGAGAAGTTAAATGAGTTACAGGAAGAAATAGATAACAAAACTATACTAGTGGGGGACCACAATTTCCCCCTCTCAGAAAGAGATAAATCTAACCACAAGATAAGAAAGAAGTTAAGGAGGTGAATAGAATTTTAGAAAAATTAAATATGATAGACCTCTGGAGAAAACCGAATGGTGATGGAAAGTAATAAAACGTTTTTCTCAGAAGTATATGGCACCTACACAAAAATTGACTATGTATGAGGACATAAAAACCTTCCAATCCAATGCAGAAAGGCAGAAATATTAAATACATCCTTTCCAGATCATGAAGCAGTAAAAATCACATGTAATAAAGGGCCACAGAAAGATATATTAAAAATGAATTAGAAACTAAATAGTCAATCCTAAAAATAAGTGCATCAAATAATAAATCATTGAAACAATAAATAATTTCTCCAAGGATGATGACAATAATGAAACAACATGCCAAAATTTGTGACACATAGTCAAAGCAAATCTCAGGGAAAATTTTGCATCTCTAAATGCTTACATGAATAAAAAAAGAAAGAGCAGATCCATGAGTTGGGCATGCAACTAAAAACACTAGGGGAAAAATATTTTAAATTCCCAAATAAATGCCAAGTTAGAAATTCTGAGAGATTAATAAAGGAGAACTCAATAAAATTGGAAGTAAAAAAACTAATAAAACTAAGACCTGATTTTTTTGAGGGAAAAATAAAATAGTTAAACCTTTGGTTAATTTGATTTGAAATAAAAAGAAAATCAAATTACCAGTATCAAAAATGAAAAGGGTGGATTCACCACCAAAGAAAAGGAAAATAAAATAATAATTAGGAGCTATTTTGCCCTAATATATGCCAAATAAATCTAACAATATATGTTAAATGGATGAACATTTATAGAAATATAAATTGTCAAGATTAACAGAAGAGGGGATGGAGTCAAGATGGTGGAGTAGAAAGACTCATGTATGCTAGCTCCAAACCCACAGCCCATATATTTCCTGCAGGAAGAACTACCCACAAATTCTGGAGCACTGCAAGGCACACAGAAACACAGCGGAAAAGATTTCCGTTCCAGAGAGCCCTGGAGAGCCATCCCCAGGCTTCCGTCATATCCTGAAAAGCAGAGCCCACCCCTGTGCTGCCCTGGCCGTGCAGCCCCAGAGGACTAGATCTGAGCAGGCTTCAGGGACGGAACCTCTGGCAGCTGGGAAGGTCCCTCCACCCACAGACACTACAGGTCAGTGAGAGAGACTTCTAGGCTGGCCGAGAGGGGAGCGGGGTGTCTCTGTGACTCGGACCCCCTCGGGAGGCAGCAGCAGAGGCAGTGGCAGCAGCCCAGGACACCCCAAGCAGGCAGGAGCTCCATTACTGAAGGTCTCTGCATAAAGCCCCTGAGGGAATTGAGCCTGGGAGGCGGCCCTGCCCCCACCAGACCACCAGAACTTACGCTCATATTGAGTAGCAGCCATGCCTGCCACGGAAAGCCCATTTGAATCTCAGACCCCAAGCACTAGCTGGGTGCATCTAGGTGGGGGTGGACAAGAATCCCAGAAGTCAAGTAACTGGATGGGAAAATGCCCAGAAAAGGGAAGAAAAATAAGACCATAGGAAGCTACTTTGAGGGGGTACAGATGTTCCCGCCTTTCAATTCTGATGACGAGGAACTATTCTTATCATCAAGGAAAGACATGGAGGTCAGGGCCTCTGTATCCCAGACATCCCAGGTGGATGTCTGGTGGGCTCAGGCCATGGAAGAGCTCAAAAAGGATTTTAAAAATCAAGTTAGAGAGGTAGAGGAAAAACTGGGAAGAGAAATGAGAGAGATTCAAGAAAAGCATGAAAAACTGGTCAATACCTTGGTAAAGGAGATCCAAAAAAATGCTGAAGAAAACAACACCTTGAAAAATAGGCTCACTTAATTGGCAAAGGAGGTTCAAAAAGCCAATGAGGAGAAGAATGCTTTCAAAAGCAGAATGAGCCAAATGGAAAAAGAAGCTCAAAAGCTCACTGAATTGAATAGTTCTCTCAAAATTAGAATGGAGCAGATGGAGTCTAATGACTTTACGAGAAACCAAGAAATCACTAAACAAAACCAAAAGAACAAAAAATTGGAAGAGAATGTGAAATATCTCATGGGAAAAACAACTGACCTGGAAAATAGATCCAGGAGAGACAATTTAAAAATTATGGGACTACCTGAAAGTCATGATCAAAAAAAGAGCCTAGACATCATCTTCCATGAAATTATCAAGAAAAACTGCCCTGACATTCTACAACTAGAGGGCAAAATAAGTATTGAAAGAATCCATCGATCACCACCTGAAAGAGATCCAAAAAAAGAAACTCCTAGGAACATTGTAGCCAAATTCCAGAATTCCCAGGTCAAGGAGAAAATATTGCAAGCAGCTAGAAAGAAACAATTCCAGTATTGTGGAAATACAATCAGGATAACACAAGATCTAGCAGCTTCTACATTAAGGGATCGAAGGGCATGGAATAGAATATTCCAGAAGTCAAAGGAACTAGGACTCAAACCAAGAATCACTTACCCAGAAAAACTGAGTATAATACTTCAGGGAAAAATATGGTCTTTCAATGAAACAGAGGACTTTCAAGCATTCTTGATGAAAAGACCAGAGCTGAAAAGAAAATTTGACTTTCAAACACAAGAATGAGAAGAAGCATGAAAAAGTAAACAGCAAAGAGAAGTCATAAGGGACTTACCAAAAGTGAAATGCTTACATTCCTACATGGAAAGACAATATTTGTAACTCTTAAAATTTTTCAGTATCTGGGCAGTTGGTGGGATTATACACACACACATATATACACACACGCACACGCATGCACACACACACATACACACATGCACGCACATACAGAGACAGAGAGTACAGAGTGAATTGAATAGGATGGGACCATATCTTAAAAGAAATTAAGGTAAATGGTGAGAGAGAAATGTAGTGGGAGGAAAGAGGGTGAAATGAAATGGGGTAAATTATATCTCATTCAAGACGTAAGCAGGAGACTATTTAGTGGAGGGAAAAAGAGGAGAGCTGAGAAAAAAAAACAAGAAGTTTACCCTCATCACGTTCGACTAAAGGAAGGAATAAATGCACACTCATTTTGGTATGAAAACCTATCTTACAATACAGGAAAGTGGGGGAGAAGGAGATAAGCAAGGGAGGGGGTATGATGGTAGGGAGGGCAATGGGAGGAGGGAGCAATTTGAAGTCAACACTCTTGGGGAGGGACAGGATCAAAAGACAGAATAGAAACAATGGGGGGCAGGATAGGATGGAGGGAAATATAGTTAGTCTTATACAACACGACTATTATAGAAGTCATTTGCAAAAATACACAGATATGGCCTATATTGAATTGCCTGCCTTCCCAAATGGAACGGGTGGGGAGGAGGAATGGGGAGAATTTGGAACTCAAAGTTTTAGGAACAACTGTTTAGTATTGTTGTTGCTACTAGGAAATAAGAAATACAGTTAATGGGGACTAGAAAGTCATCTGGCCCTACAGGACAAAAGAGAAGATGGGGACAAGAGAAGGGAGGGATGATAGAAGAGAGGGCAGATTGGTGATAGGGAAAATTAGATTGCTTGGTGAATTGGGGTGGGGGAGGGGATGAAAGGGGAGAAAATTTGGAACACAAAATTTTGTGAAAATGAATGTAAAAAGTTAAATAAATAAATTTTTATTTAAAAAAAGGTTAACAAAAGAGGAGGTAAAATATTTAACCCTATTTTATTTTTGAAAAATTTATTTAATTTAGTTCTTTTCAGTTTTGAGCAATCATATTCATGTCTTAAATTTTCTCCCTCTCCACTTCTTCTCTGAGGTAGCTTACAATCTCATATGGGTTCTACACATACATTCTTATTAAACACATTTTCACATTAATCATCTTGTATAGAAGAATTAAAATGAGTGAGAGAAACCATGAGAAAAACCAAAACAAGACATAACACAAGAGAAAATAGTCAGCTTTGTTCTGCATTCCAATTCCATAGTTCTTCCTCTGGATGTGAATGTCATTTTGACTCCGGTCCTTTGGGAATGTTTTAGGTCCTTGCATTGCTGTAAATGGCTTAGCCTATCAGAAATAGTCCTCACACACTGTTACTGTTACTGTGTATAATGTTCTCCTTGTTCTCCCCATTTCACATAACTTCAGTTCAAATGAGTCTTTCCAGGTTTTTCTGAAGTCCACCTGTTCATCATTTATTATAGAACAATTGTATTCCATTACATATATACCACAACTTTCTTAGCCATTCCTCAATTGAAGGCATTCCCTCAATTTCCGGTTCTTGGCCACCGCAGAAAGAACTGCTATAAATATTTTTCTACTTGTAGGACCTTTTCCATTTTTACGATCTCTTTGGGGTACAGTCCTAGAAGCAATATTGTTGGGTCAAAGGGCATGCACATTTTTGCAGCCCTTTAGGCATAGTTCCAAATTGCTCTCCAGAATGGTTGGATCAGCTCACAACTCCACCAACAATGAATTAGTGTTCCAACTCTCCCACATCTTCTCCAACATTTATCATCTTCCTGTTTTGTCATGTTAGCCAATCTGATAGGTGTGATGTGGTACCTCAGAGTTTTTTTGATGTGCATCTCTCTAATCAGTAGTGACTTAGAGCATTTTTTCATAGAATTGTAGATAGCTTGAATTTCTTCCTCTGAAAACTATTAACTTCATTTTAGAAAAAGAAATTGAACAAGCCATCAATGTACTCACTAAGAAAAAAATCTTCATGGCCAGACAGATTTACAAGTGAATTCAACCAAACATTTAAAGAACAATCAATTCCAATACTATATAAACAATTTAGAAAAGCAGGCAAAGAAAGAGTCCTACCAAATTCCTTTAATGGTACAAATATGGTGCTGATACCTAAACCAGGAAGAGCCAAAACAGAGAAAGTTATAGACTAATTTCCCTAATGAATATTGAGGCAAAAAATTTACATAAAATATTTTCAAAGAGATTGCATCATGTATTCCTATTAAAAATGCTAGAGAGCATAGGAATAAATGGAGTTTTCTGTAAATGATAAATAATAGCTATCTAAAACATCAGCAAAATTTATATGTAACAGGGATAAGCTTTCCTGGTAAGATCAGAAGATGAAACAAGGATCTCATTATCACCACTCTTATTCAATTTTGTCCTAGAAATGCTGGCTTTAGCAAGATAGAAGGAAAAGAAATTAAAAGAACTAGACTAGGCAATGAGCAAACAAAGCTTTCACTTTTTGCAGATGATATGATGGCATACTTAGAGAACCCTAGAAAATAAACTAAAAAAACTCTTTGAAGCAATTAACAACTACTTTTATAAAATGCAGGATATAAAATAAACCCACATAAATCATCAACTTTTCTATATATTACCAACAATGGTCAGTGGCAAGAGATAGAAAGAGAAATTCTGTTAAAAATGATTGTAGAAAATATGAAATATTTGAATCTACCTGCCAATGCAAACCCACGAAGTACATGAACACAATTATAAGACAGTTTTCACACAAATAAGTCAAATTTAAAAAATTATGAAAATATAAATTGTTCATGCATAGGCCTAGCTAATATAGCAAAAAAATTCAATTCTATCTTAATTTACTTATTCAGTGCCTTACCAGTGAAACTACCAAATATTTATTTTATAGAGCCAGAAAAAAATAATAGTAAAATTCATCAGTAAGAATAAAAGGTCAAGAATACTAAGAGAATTAAAGAAAAACAATGCAAAAGAAGGTGCCATACCAAATCTAAAACTATATTACAAAACAGTGATCACCAAAGCTATTTGGTACTGGCTAAGAAACAGAGTGGTGGACCAGTGGAATAGTTTAGGCACACAAGACACAGTAGTCAATGGCTATAGTAATCTACTGTTTTATAAACACAAAATCCCTTATTTCTGGGATAAAACCTTACTATTTGACAAAACTTCTGGGAAAACTGAAAAATTGTATGGAAGAAACTAAGCATAGACCAAATTTCATGCCATATACCAAAATAAGATCAAAAATGGGCACATGATTTAGACATAAAAGATGATACCATAAGCAACTTGGGAGAATAAAGAATAGTTTACCTGTTGGTTCTATGGAGAACAGATGAACTTATGTCCAAACAAGAGATAGAGAATATTATGAAATGAAAAATGAATAATTTTGATTGCATTAAATTAAAAAGGTATTGCACAAAGAAAACCAATGCAACCAAGATTAGCAGGAAAGCAGAATGACTGGAAAACTTTCAGTCAGAATCTCTGATAAAGGCTTCATTTCTCAAATATGTGGAGAACTGATTCAAATCTGTAAGGATACAAATCATTCTTTCATTGATAAATGATCAAAGGATATACACAGGTAGTTTTCAGATGAAGAATTAACGCTATCTATAGTCACATAAAAATGTGACTATAATCTAAATCACTATTGATTAGAGAAATGCAAAGTAAAACAACTCTGAGGTACCACCACACACCTCTCAGATTCACTAATATGACATGTAATGTAATATGATATATTAGCTATGTGACTCTGGTTGTCACTTAATCCTGTTTGCCTCATCTGTAAAATGACCTGGGAAAGGAAATGGCAAACCACTCCAGGATCTTTGCAAAGGAAATCCCAAATGGAACTGCAAAGAGTCAGACATTACTAAAACAATTGAACAACAAAGAGAGAGATTATTTAGATTAGATATGCAATATATAGAAGTAAATGAGAGGTTGAAGGATGGCCTGGCCACACTGGCTTCAATGGGGACCCTGGGGGGAGTTTGTCTCCTATCAGTAATTGTCCCTGAGACAGGGGCATACAAAAACCTGCCCTGTGATTTCTTGCGGAGTTGGCAAGGACAACAGAGACAACATAATACAATCCATACCTTCCTCTCTGCAAAATACTGAACATATACTTATCTTGCCTGCCCTCAAAGTTCTCCAACAAGGCCATATGATATTTCCAAATAGATCACCAGTAATCGTTTATTGCACTGTGAGAATAACTGACCTAATACAGTAGCCATGGGTCTGGGAACCTAGTACATCTTAATGAATGATGATGCTAATTTTCACCCATAGTAACATATTTAGAGCTAGAAGGTATCTTAAAAGCCATCTAGTCCAGCTCCCTCATTTTATGGATGAAGAAAATGAGGCCCAGAGAAGTGAAGTTACTTTACTACCTACTGACCTTGGGCAAGTGAAACAACCAGGATTTGAAGGATGTCTAACTCCAAATCTAGCACTCTTTCCATTATGCCACATCTAATTCTTTAAAAAGAGGAACTGAAATCAATAATCATCATTCATTAAAATGAAGCAGAAATTAATATGAACTACATCTCAACTGGCAAAGAGGATGTGTTTGGTCTCACATGAGGCTTGTTCCATTGGGGCACTCTAAAAGCATAAAATGTTGTCCAGTTTTATACAATGACCAGCCAAAGAAAGATAGTTTTGGTGCATGGTCCTCAAAGTCATGGGCTACTTGTATCTTCTGCATGACAAATCTCAAAGGAAATGAAAATAGTAGATTTTTCTTACCATAAACAACATAAAGAAACTTCATCAAAAAGAGTTATATCATCTAGTGGCACATCCCAAGGAGCTCATGCTGTGAAAAAGGATGATCTTAATTTATTACAAGACAAATCTATTAGTCAACATCAGCACTTTAAGAAAACATTTAGTCAGTGTAGAAAAATTATGATTCCAGTACACTTAGTGACTTCCAGTATTTGCTTCAGAACATTTTTTTATCCAGTCTTAAAAGGAGTGAATGTTGTTCCTTTTCCCGAAACTCATTGGGTTACCAGACAGAATAGTAGGATCTTGAAAAATCCCCAAGTGGAAATTCACTAGCTGTGTATGTCTTGTTGAAGATTATGACACCTACCAGATACACTGTGACTTTGGGAGAAGAATCAATTAATGTCAATTATTTTTATAGTCATGGCTACATGTCAATACCATCTCCAGTTAAAATGTACTTACAGAACAGAATGGAGAAAACAAAGGAACTTATTACAGAAAAATGGAAGAAAGAAAAGATAGACTCACAGAAAAACTACAAGGAACCAAAGAAAAAGTTTCATTTAAGAAAAAAAGTGGAATAGGAAATCTTGTGTGCCTGGCCACAGAGAAGTCATGCACTTTAACCTTTGTGAGACTGTAGACAAAGACAAGTTCTCTTTATTACACCTGGGGTTGACAATCTTAAAATACTAGTGTTTCAAGAGTTAGAGATTCCAGAAAACCTTTCTAAAGTTAAATGTCACTAGAAAAGTAAGTGTATTATGCAAAAAATGAACCCAGTGTACTAACTTCATATCAGCAGCAGCATAAGTAACGATTATTGTTTTATGTCATGATGATTTTTCATCTTTCTGGCTTATTTTACTTCCTGCTGTAATGATGACAGACTAAACAGTTTACTACTTATACAAGAAATTTCTCTCATAGAAAGAATGGCTCTATTGGAATGATGATCTTCATGTTATCCATCTATCAGACTTCTAGCTGTAATCAGTTCTCAACATGGAGAGATCTTAGCACCATTGTTGCCAGTGGTTGAATTAAATTGTCTCTCAAAATATCAGAAATCTTTCACTATCAAAAGAATAGCAAGATGATGCCATTCTGATAACCATCTTCCCATTAAAACTTTAATTTTATATGAAGAGAGTTGAATTAAAATTGAAATTATACATGTGATAGAAGAGATTTACCGATTATAAATAAATGACTAACAAATTAGCACTTAAAAATAGTTTTCCCAAAAATCTGTGTTAAACTTTTCAAAGTAAGGACATATGCCTGCAGTTCCTCTTTAAAAATTTAAGTTGGCAGCTGCCACCTACAACATATTATTTTCCTATAAATGCATTTTTTGTCTTCATCAACTAACTTTTCAGAGTAAAATAAAAAGTAATTTCACATCTTGGTAAGCTTGCTACTGAAATCAGATATTCATAAATTGTTCTTCATGTTTGTGATTGAGTAAGTTATTAGAGTAGGGAAAGTGACTTTAGAATCAGTGGGCACCCTTATAAACATTGATTAAAACTTGTAATATTTTAGCAGAGCAATGTTTCTGCCACCCTATTCAGATACAGCATTAATGTTCATTTGCTTATTAAGTAAATTCAAGAATCATCTCTTCTCCCTTTTAGGCATGAATTTCTGTTTGGAACATCATATTTGAAATTTTGTTAGAAGGATTGTAACATTCAGGTTGTCTTCACTGGCAATGACTGGAGAAGAACTGAGCCATTATGAAATATTTTAAATGTCATGGTGAGTGTGGAATAATTGGCTGTAGTTCTGTGTATTTTTAAATGGATTTTTGGAGAATGACATGGTATTTGTTCATATTATATTTATATACCTTACTTGATAATAGAATTTGAGTAAAGACACTATCCCTGGTTCATACTAATGACCCTTATTGCCATTTGTGTCCAATCAATTGGAATATTTCAACTTCACAGGAGGTCATTGGCAAAATTAAACTTGAAATTTTTTTTTATTTATTAGACTAGGTACTGTATTAGAACATTTTATGTCAGTATCCCATAAACTTCTTGTGAGGATTTCAGTTGGAAGAGTGTTTTCTTATCCTGAAATGCAGAAAGTTTGAGCAAACTTTTATTTCTGCTGGCATAGAAAAGCTTAACATAATATTTTAAACTGACAAAGTAAATAATTTTAAAGTTTTATTTTATTTAACCAGCTCCCTTCTTGCAATAAATCTGCTTCATCAAGAAAAACATTTTTTTCTTTTGTTCAAAGCAAATATGTCTTATTCTGTGTCATGAGTTCTCTGTCAGGAAGTAGATAGAATGCTTCATCATTGGTCCTCTGGAACCATAGATAGAGTTCTTAAGTTTTAAAAGTTGTTTATCTTTGCATTATTGTTTTAGTACAAATTGTTTCAGTTCTGTTCACTCTACTCAGCACCAGCTATTACAAAGGTTCCGAAGTTTCTTTTTTAGAAAAAGCAAATGAGCACAATAGTCTAGTGTTTGATTAACCTAAAGATTCCAGATATTGGGGCCAGGACTCGCTTTTCAACAAAAACTGTTGGGAAAATTGGAAAGCAGGTTAGCAAAAGCTAGATATTGACCAGCATTTCACACCACATACCAGGACAAGTTCCAAATGGGCATATGACTTAGCTATAAAGGATGATATCATAAAGCAGATGAGTGTGGAAGAAATTACATCTTAGATCTATGGATAGGAGAAGAGTTCATGATTAAATGATAGATTGTTGTCTCTCTTGATAGACAATTTTTGTTGCATAAAATTTACAAGTGTATATAAAAACGAAACTAACTCAAACTCAGCTAAAACTTAAAGAGAAGAAGAAAACTGAAAAAGAAATCTTTGTAGTACATTTATCCAACGAAGGTCTCATTTCTAAAATATATAGATCATTGATTTTGATTTCTAAAAAATAAGAGCTATTCCCTAATAGGTAAATGTTCAAAGGATATGATAGTATTCAGACAAAAAAATCCAAGATATCAATATCTATCTGAAAAATGCTCTAAATCACCAACAATTAGAGAAATTCAAGTTAAAACAACTCTGAGGTATTACCTCACCTTCATCAAATTGACAAAACAATGAAAATTACAAATTCTAGAAGGAAGCTTGGGAAAACAAGTACATTAATACCCTGTGAAACTATGAATGTCCAGTCATTCTGAAATCAGTTTGGAACTATGTCAAAAAACCTATTAATCTCTTTGACCCAGCAATACTGCTACTAAGTTTCTAAGTTAAAGAAACAGAAAATGTACCTATATGTACAAAAGTATTCATGACAGTTTATTTTGTGATGACAAAGAGCTGGAAACTGAGGACAGTGGGGATCCATAAATTGTAGAACGTTTGAACAAGCTATAGTATATGAATGTAATGGAATATTATTGTATTGTAAGAAATGATGAAGGAGATGGTTTCAGAGAAACTGGAAAGGCTCGTATAAATTGTCGCAAAGTAAAATAAGTAGAAAGACAATAATTAATACAATAATCATGACATCCTAGAGACAAACAACTTTGAAAAATTTAGCAACTCTAATCAACAAAATAAAAAACCACATCTCCAAAGGACTTATAATGAAGCATGAGACCAGCTTGCAGATAGAGAAGTGATAAACTCAAAGCACACACTGAGGCATTTTTTCTTTGAGAATACTAATACAGAAATTTGTTTTGCCTAACTGTACATATTTTAATGAGTTTTCATTTTCTTGCTTTCTCATTGTGAGGGCTGGGGACAGAGTGAATAAAGATTAGCAAAGAATTAGAATTAGATTAGATAATTAGAAAAGAAAATTTAATTTTGAAAAGATTCAAAATCAGAGAAAGGATATAAGACACCATTAGGTAAAAAAAAAAAATGCTGTAGAGAAAGGATGTAGCAACTGACTGGCTATGGGATGCATGTTAGAGGAAATTTCTGAGGATAACAGAGATTTTGAACCCGGGTGACTAGAAGAATGATTGCATCCTCAACAGAAAAGAAACTTTAGCAGAGATGTGTTTTTGGTGGGAAGTATATTGAATTTTATTTGGACATGCTGAATTGAAGCTGCCTATGGGATATCCAGTTTCAAATGTGAAATGGGAGTTCAAGAGAAAGAATAAGGTTAAACAGATAGATTTGGTAATTTAGGACTCTTCTTCGCAGAGATGATAATTAAATTTATAGTAGCTGACAAAGTCACCAAGTAAGAGGGTGAGTATCTGAGGCTGGATTTGAACTCAGGTTTTCCTGACTCCAGATCCAGCTCTCTAACACTGAATTCAAATCCAGCCTCAGTTACTTACTACCTGTGTGATCCTGGGAAAGTCATTTAACCTGTGTTTATTTTAATCCACTGAAGAGGGAAATAGTAAATTACTCCAGTATCTTTGTCATGAGCACCACATAGGAGGTCACAAAGTGTTGGACGTGACTGAACAACATGTCCTATATACTTTGTTAACCCCTGGAAATACAAATACAAACACAGTAAGTGCTTAATAAACACTTTTTATCTATCTACTTACATGAACATTATAAACCCATGAACTGAACTGGCTAATCTTTGTCCCCAAATTTGACTTGTATGAAATTTTAGTGAAGCCTCTCATGTGGGTTTTTTAAAGTAAACTTATCTTTTAAAAAATTTAATGGGAGATACAGGAAGCACCTCCTTTCCTTCTCTAAATAATCTACTTGACCTGTGTTGCATGGTCCTTCTCTATTGGCTTTGGTGGTGGTTATCCCTTTATCAACACATTTCCTAATATCCATGGTAAAGGACACAGTACATTTTCTTGGAATTTTATTTTTCTTGTGTCATTGAAGAATTTACCCTGGAGTGTGCAGATCAAATCAATCTTATTCAGAGAGAAAGGAATATGACAGAGAAAGTTCCCAAATATGTCATCATTCATATGGCCTTGCAGGAAGCAACCACTGAAGTTGCTGTCCTTTCTCAATGGAGAAAATAGCAGCCTACCTTTAAGATCCAGAGATTCTTTCCAGGGACTTCAATAACTATCCTAAAAGGTCCCCAGTTTCAGAATAGAACCATTTATATAGTATTTTGCAACCTAATGAAGAGTCCCCTGTCCCCTAGATTCTTAACTTTAGATGTCCTTTGGTTTTCTGAGTAATGGGAGCAGGGAACCACAGATTTTTGAATGGAAGAAATACTAAACTCTATATTTTACAAATGAGGAAATAGATTTTGGAACTTGGGTGAGATTTTTTCTTTTTAAGGAAGGCATAAATGGGGGAATATCATTTAATTTCACATATTCTTTTTTGTAATTTAGAGATTTTTTTAATGACTTTCATATCATCTGGTGGCCTAGGAACTGGAATCATGTGTCACAGCCTCATCTCTCTCTCTTTCTCTCTCTCTCTCTCTCTCTCTCTCTCTCTCTCTCTCTCTCTGTCTCTGTCTCTCTCTCCTCTCTTTCTCTCTCTCTCTCTCTCTCTCTCTCTCTCTCTCTCTCTCTCTCTCTCTCTCTCTCTCTCTCTCTCCATTTCTGTGTCTGTTTCTGTTCCTGTCTCTCTGTCTTGCCTCAAGACCAAAGAATTCCTTTTCCCTCAGTTTTCCTCTCTTCCCAACATGTAGGACAAAGCATCATCATATAGTCATTGCCTACCCCTCATTCCCTAGATCATGGTTAGCTATTTACACTGAGAAACTCAGTAATCACTGCATATGCTTTGGAGTGAATTTCCATATGTTGGTTAATTTCATTTTTCAACGTGATGTCAATAGTAATAATACATATTATATCATGTTACATTATGTTATACTATAATATATCAAATAAATTATATGCTAATCATATCATATATTATACTTCACTGTGTTATATTGTATTATATCACATTGTATAATATTATGCACTCTGTCTCATTTCAGCTCCATGGATCAAGATACACCCTCTCTGCTCCTGTTACTTTTTCACTTCCTCTTGTGTGTTGTTCCCCCTGCCTCCAATTAGATTGTACTGTTTTAATTTTTTTATTTATTGCATCCCCAATATTTGGCACAGTGTCTGATGCATATTTAATAAATGTTAACTGAATCATTGGATAATAGTGTGTTGCACTGGCATATCATTTTATATTAATTGCATATATCACATCACTTCACATCATACTATACTAGACTAGACTGATTATGTTAATTACAGTATACTACTCTTCTCCAAACTCAAAGATAGTGGTATGCATGTGAGTAAGGGAACAAGCATTTATATAGAACCTACTATGTGCCAGATATTGTAGAAAGTACTTTATAAATGTGATCTCATTTAATCTGCATAATGCTGTGAGGTAAGTGCTATTATTGTCCCCATTTTACGGTTGAGGAAATTGTTGTAGACAGGTGAAGTGATTTCCTCAGAGTTGTACAGGTAGGAAATGTCTGAGGTGATATTTGAGCTCTGAGATTTGAGATCTGGTTGGAATTACCTACTTGAAGATACACAGAAACCTTTCCCCAAAGTGCTTGCATATGCGAAATCAGAGGTGGGAAAGCCTCAAGGCCACATGTCACCTTCTAAGTCTTTGAATGTGGCCTTTTGACTGAGTTCAAGTTTTACAGAACAAATCCTTCCATCAAGGGAATTTGTTCTGTGAAGTTTGGATTCAGTCAAAGGGATATACTTAAGAACCTAGAGGGCCACATGTGGTCATACATAGGTCGAGGTCATAGGTTCCCCATCACCATGCTAGACAATACCAATATTATTTCCCCCATTTAACAAATAAAGACATAAACACTCAAATAAATCATTTGCTTAAGTTTGCATAGCTAGTAGGTAGTAGTACTAAGACTTGAATCCAGATCTCCTGAGTGTAAGTGCTCTTTCTTCGGACATTTTGTTAAGGGACTGTCCACAAAAACAAAACAAAACAATAAAGTGTACATGATGAGGAGCAGGGTATAACAAACAACAGATAAACCTTAGAGTTAGAAAAAACTAATCCTGTCTCTGACAAAAAACGGCCAAATCCAGGTGTCCTGAACAACTCTTTCAGACTATAAGTTAAAGATACATTGTCACTCTGCATCAGTAAAGGAAGTTTTCACATTGGGAGTGGGCTACACTAAGAAATTCAGTCCAGATCAAACCTATTCGCCCCTAGTAAATCACCCTGAGTGCACACATGATTCACAAAATCCATGCATGCACAAACACCATAGCAACATAGAAAATACTTAGGTATGTAGGTATGTGTACATCTCAGTTATGTTTAGTGTTCATTAATCTTTATATCTATGGTATCCAGGCTATTGCCTGTCCTTGTTCTTCTCTGTGGTTAATGGACTTCAATCATGTGTTTTCCTGTTTGTTGGTTTGTGCTAAGATTTGTTAGCCAATGGAGATACCACTTCCTCTTTTCAGTTCCCACGTGGTTGAGATTTCTGAGCAATTTCTTTGGGGTGGGGTAGGTAAAACAGAAGGAGGCAGCTGGTCTTGGATTAGAAAGTGAATAATAAATGTACTGCAGATTTCACACCTAGATTTTGTGATTGACCCGTGAATATGGACAGGATTTCCACCATCCCCAGGTGGAAGCTTCTCTATGCTTTAAGAAGCATATAAGAAACTATTCTCATTATGACCAGGCAATCATCAAGCATCAGTTAAGTGCTTGTTCTGTACCAGGCACTGGGCTAAGCACTAGGTATGCAAATGTAAGCAAAACGACAAACAAAAAACTAAATATAAGCAAAAATGCTTTTAAGGAACTTATATCTTAATGGGAGAAGACAACACATAAAAGAAAGAATAAAGGGAGAAGGAGAAGGAAGCTATCCACCGTGGGCATGATGGAACAGTCCAGATTACAGCCTAGTAAGAAATGAAAAAATGACTGGTCTGGGCACCCGCATTAAATAGAGGTTCTGGGAAAAGCCATCTAATTGGTAAGAGAGCAGTTTGCTAAGAAGAATTTAAGAGCTGAAGTGATCTTCCAGAATGGAGTCTTCTGGAGCATGATAGAGGAGTCCAGATTATTGCTTGGTAAGAAATAAAGAAAAATTAAAATTAGGCCTAAAATCCTGTTAACAGATCAAGGCTGAGCCTTCAGGCCACAACCAGAGAGAAAGAGCAACGATCTTTCTCCCCAAGGGATTTTGTTCTCTGCCTCCTTTTTAGGCTTTCTTGCCCATGACCTACACTCTTCATTCCTCAGAGGCTGTGGATTTGGAAAGACTTTTCACCTGTTAATGAATTCTTTGATCACAGTAATCCATGACACAAAGAAAAATATGAAATAATGCTCAGCCTTCTGCATCTCCCATCTGTTTTTGTAGCGATGGCAGAAGGCTAGGAGGGAAGAGGGAAAAGAGTACTACAAATCACACATTTTGAAGCAGCTATTTACATGAATCTGATTTTTGCTACTCTATTGAGGATCTTTATCCAATGACCTGCACGTTGACCCTCTATTACAGGAACAGTCTTATCTTAATTGTTAAGTGAAAGCAGATGTCTCAGTAAAGTTGTAATCACATGGAAGAATGACTCATGAGTTCTTAGGAAACCCAATAAAGGGCTCAGTAGAGTTGGTTTTCCTGTATATCTAAAAGTAACAAGAAACATCACTTTTTGGAATATGTGGTTATCTTGTATTGCAGTGCTCAAGAAAAGTATTTGTGAAATGACCACTATGTAGATTATAACTTGGGCACCAACATAGGTTACAGAAAACAAAGGGATAGAGAAACTCTAAAATAACTCAGAGAGACCCTCCAAATTAAGTCAACACATTCTTTGACACTTAATAATTCCAACATGAAGATGGGAATCTTTGAAGGGGATAAAAATGTGTTGAGAAATTTAGTTCAGGAATAAGGAAGGCCAAAGACTTATAGATGACATAAAAACCTCAGCCAGTACATCATGAATACTTACAGAATCAGAAGTTAGTAGACATGGCAAATACAAGTAACATTTTAAAAGAAATTGATCATATTTTAATAGAAAGGAAAAATTTATTATTGATGTAGAAGTCTTTCCTGGGTCAGTTCTCCTTGTATAGTCAGAACACTGCTTTGACAGAACAAAGACCAAATAAATGCAAAACACAGAGAAAATAAAAACAGCTGGCACTTATACAGTGCTTTAAGATTTTCAAGATGTTTTACAGATATTATTGAATTTATTTTCATGACAACTTTGGGAGGTTGATGCCATAGATAAGAAAACTGAGGCAGACAGAGGTGAAGTGAGTTGCACATTGTTACACAGCTAGTAAGTATCTAAGGCAGAAATGAAGTCCTCTTGATTCCAGTTCCATCCCAGTCTTGTATCCATTGCTCCACCTAGCTACCCCATCAGTAATTATAGGAAATAATGTCAATTGGTTTAATAATATTAATAAAGAGTTTTGCATGAGCAAAAGAAATACAATGAAAATTTTAAAAAGAAACAGATTGGAGGAAAATATTTTCATTAATATTTCTGACAAAAACCTGACATTGAAATAAGGAATTGACTCAAATTTATGAAAATTTGAACCATTCTTCCATGTTCAGTTGATAAAAATGTATGAACAGAAGTACAGGTAGATACGCTGGGCTCTAATAGGTTCCCCAGAGATATTAAAGAACCAGGATTTTTCCTTGGATGAGGATTTTTAGAAAGGTATGAATCAGAATGACAGGGTGAAGTAGATTAATGGAATATCAGTTGGAATATCCAAAGATGGTATGTACATTGACTTTCTACTTAATTTTTAACCCCAATTCAATGGTCTCCCACTTTTTCATGCACCTGTTGGAATGGATACATCACTCACGTGGGAACAGAAAAGAATATGCAATAACTACAGCATCAACCATTAACAACAGGAAAGTATGTGAATAGAACCTATGGACCACACAGACAAAAGGACATACATTCCTGGAGGGCATGATGCTGATGCTAAGGACAGCAGACATTTACAGAGACATTTACAGTACTTCAAAGTTTTTCTTTTTAAAAAAAATATATTGTGAATTTATTTTTATTAATCTTTTTCTAATGCTGAGTTCTAACTTTTCTCCCTCCCTCCAACCACTTACTCACCCACTGAGAAGGCAAGTAATATGATATCATTTATACGTGAGAAATTGTACAAAACATATTTCCATACTGATCATGTTAAAGGAAACAAGAAAAATAAAGTGAAAAAATTATGCTTCAATTTGCAGAACTAATCACTTCTCTTTCTGGAGTTGGATAGAATTTTTCATCATGAGTCTTTTGGAATTGTCTTGAATCATTGTACTAATCAGAGTAGCTGAATCGCTTTACACTTGATCATCATTACAATATTGCTGTTACTGTGTACATTGTTCTCTTGGTTCTGGTCACTTCACTTTGCATAAATCCATCTAACTCTTCCCAAGATTTACTGAAATTGTTTTCAAAATTTCTTGCAGCACTGTGTTATTCCATCCCAATCACATATCAAAGTTTGTTCAATCCTTCCCCAGCTGATGGGCGTATAGTATTTTATAGCCCTTTGGAAATGGTTCCAAATTTTATCAGAAT
Source organism: Bettongia penicillata ogilbyi (assembly GCA_023548195.1). Taxonomy (NCBI): domain Eukaryota; kingdom Metazoa; phylum Chordata; class Mammalia; order Diprotodontia; family Potoroidae; genus Bettongia; species Bettongia penicillata. The sequence goes on from JAJHZJ010000363.1 coordinate 256,803, forward strand.
GGTTGGACCAGTACAACACCAACACTGCATTAGGGCACATACTTTCCTGCATCTTCTCCAGTATTTGTCATTTCTGATAAGTGACAGGTGGTACCATAGAATTCTTTTTATTTGCAAGGCTCTGATTAATAGTGGCTTAGAGCATTTTTCTTAAGACTGTAGATAGCTTTGATGTCTTCTTCTGAAAACTACCTGTTCATATCCTTTGACCATTTAGTGATTGGAAAATGGTTCTTATTTTTTTAATAGGGCTCAGTTGATTATATATTTGAAAAATAAGACCTTTATCAGAGAAATTTGCTGAGTTTTTCTTTGCATATTATTCCTTTGTCTATGGTATTTTTCAGCAAAATGTAATTTCTCTGATTGTCTTTTTAAAATTAGGGATCTTTTTGCTTTTGCTTTGTCTGAGATCACAATTACTACCCTTGCCTCTTTTATTTCAGCTGAAACATAAGAATCTTCTCTAGCCCTTACTTCTAACTGTGTGTATGTATCTCTTTGTCTCAGGTATATCATTTATAAACAACATATAGTCAGATTCTGATTTCTAAATCATTCTGCTATCTACTTCTGTTTTATGAGTGAGTTCATCCTATTCACAATCACAGTTGTGATTACTAACTGTGCATTTCTTTTCATGATATTGTCATCTATTTATCCTTTTCTTTCACTTTTTAAGCTATCACTCCTCAGTCTGTTTTGCTTCTGATCACTGCATCCTTTAATCCAACCTACCTTTTATTTTCCAATTCATGTCTCTTATCCCCTTTCTCTCTTGTTTCCCTATTGGATAAAATAGATTTCTGTACCCAGTTGAGTACATATGTGTGCATATGTGCACATGTGTGCACATGTATGTATTCTTCCCTCTTTGAATCAATTCTGATTAGAGTGAGGTTCAAGCATTGCCCATCACCATCATCATCCACTTTCCCTTCCACTATAAAAGTCAGGTCAACAATCATGTGCCATGTATCATGTTAAGCACTGGGGATACAAAGAAAATTAAGCCCCCAAAAATGAGAAAAATGAAGCTCAGAATGATTATTTGCCCTTGATTACATAACTATTAAGAGGTAGAGGTAGTTTCAATCCCCATCTTTCTGACTTTAAGTCCTGTACATTATTCACTATGCAAGGCTACTATGTTATATATGCAGAGATATGCTGTTAAATGTTTAACAAGTGACCCTCAGGGAAAAAAGTGTACATGTAATGTACTTTTAAGTTTTATCTGCATTATTAACATTTTCTCCATCACTTTTGTAAGCCTAGAAAATCAACAGAAATACAAAGCCCTGATATTTGTGGTGTTTGCCAGTTCCCAAGGTATAAATGTTTACAATGAGAGAGAGAGAGAGAAGAGAGAGAGAGAAGAGAGAGAGAGAGAGAGAGAGAGAGAGAGAGAGAGAGAGAGAGAGAGAGAGAGAGAGAAGAGAGAGAGAGAAGAGAGAGATGGCAGAGAGAGACAAAAAGAGAGACAGATTTATAATTGTTGAGACGATCCCAACTTGGGTGCTTGGCAATGTACATAAGAAAAAATTGATTAATATTTTTTAGCTTCCCAAAATCATAGAAAAAGGAAGAGTATCTGGACCAGGCCTAGATGTTATTAGAATTTGTGGGGAAAATTTTATAATTAAACTGGGAGTCCGTTTCCCTGAGGTGATTACCTCAGGAACTTCCCTTTTCTTATTGTTCCCATATCAGGCTTGAAAGGAAAACTCTTCTTCCAAGGGGCAGAGGATAAGAGCTAGAAAAAGGAAGTATTTAGCTCTCTCACACCAGCACCTTGCCCTTCCAATTACTAGACCTGTAAACAGAAGTTTACGAACTTGGGTGACTGGAAAGATGGTGATTCTCTCAAAAGACATAGGGAAGTTTGGAGGAGGGATGAGTTCAAGGTGGTGGTGAGATGCAATGTTGGGTGAGGTTAAGTTTGAGATACCCTACATGACAATCAGTTTGATATGTATAGCAAGCAGTAGGTGATGCTGGATTGGAACTGAGGAGGAAATTTGGATGAAGTTGTAGTGGGATCATCAAAGCAGACAAGGAATTCAACTGAACATTGGGCACAAACGCTGAGAAAATCATGTTGATGAAGTCCTATTCTGTGACGGCAAATACAATGGAAGACACATGAGTTGGTGAGTCTCTGTGCCTCTCAGGAACCAAAGTCCTATTCAGGTCCTTAGGAATTCAAGTCTTTGAATTTCTCTGAGATCAGCTTTCTTTCCCTTTGACATGATATGTCTTGGCATAAATGTATCATCATCAACTGCCTCCTTACAGTAGGTCTAGATGCTCTCTCTGCCATAAGGGTTCTATTAGGCAGAACTATTGTCATGGGATCCCTAACTCTAGAGAGACTATCCAACATCAAACACATTTTAAAGAAAATTAAGCAACATTAAACATGATAGCACTGCAAACACTTAGGATATACAGTCATAGGATCAGATATTTAGGCTGGAAGAGCCCTTAGAGGTCATTGAGTCTGGCCCTCTCAATTTACAGCTGAGGAAACTGAGACCCCTGAGAAGTTAACTGACCTTTCCATAGTCACACAACTAGTAAGAATATGAGGTAGGATTTGAACTCAGGTTGTGTTGGTTCCAAGCCAAGCATTCTGCCCAATCTAGGACATGATGCTGCAGAAAATCAAATCTCAGGGATCTCATGTTTGAGTCCAAGTATATCTAGGATTGAAAATAGGAGCAGTTGTACCCCAGAACCTGGACCTAAGCGCACAGAATCCTGGTTTCTTTCTTTTGGCCCTAGTCCTCCAGGTCTGTAGGCAAAGAGACACAAAGTAAAAGCCAATATATTGCATGTTTAAGTGTTTTTATTTAGAAACATTCCAATCAAATGGTGGCTGGAAGGGCAGGCAGAAAGCAGTTTTCCATGCTCAAAAGCAGAAGGATATATCTAATGATCATTTCTGAGGGGTTTCTGAGAGGTGTGTCTCCAGGATGGGAGGACCCAACAGTGGCTCCACCTACAGGCACAGACCCCTTTCTGCTCTGAGAATTTCTGGTTTCCTTCAGACTGGGTGTTTATCAGGAAGGACTTGGAACCTCAGTAGGGTGAGGGCCAACACAACCTTCATCTCAGAAATGGTGAAGTTCTGGCCAATACAGTTCCTGCTCAAGGGAAGAGGAATTTGCAGTTCCCAGACCTTGACCCCAGGCTATTTCTAGGGTCTTCCCATACTGAGATTGGGCCTCCAGTTCCCTTGATGGGGACTTGGAAACAGGGCCCTTGTTGGACATCAATGCCCACGTTGACCTAGAAGGGGTACAAACATCACCTGAGGAGATCAGGGAAAAAGGTGAGGAAAGAATTGACTTCCCTGGGGCCAGGTGAGAAGGGGATGAAGACCAGGGGCAAAATTTTTTGAGGATTGTTGATGTCAAAGTGACATGGGTCATAAACCTGGGGTGTTGACAGGGTTTTGCTCACCCTAGGCATATGCTTTCCCTCTTGCCCAGGATACTGCTCTCCAATACAGCTAGACAACTCCAGGAATAATCAAAGCTCCTCTCTCCTGCCTTCAGGCCTCCCATGGCTTGATTTAAAGTGGAGCCCCACTCTCATCCCCATGAATGTCCCACTTTTCCAGCCCTGAGTAACCCGGGAGTCTTTTGTGAAGGGTTGAGAGAGATACTTCAGGGCTGGGCCACACAGCAGTGAGTTCCTAAGATGCTGATCAGGCAAATGTTTCCTGTTGGCCAGAATAGGAGACACCCTAATTTAACTTGTAAACTCTACCAATGGGTGTGCTGGACCAACCTCCCAAATGGGCCCTGACTATTAGACTTCTTTAACCCTTTCCTGTTGCCTTGGTGTGAGCCCCTGGCAAGTGAACCTTTAGGTTCATTTGCTCATCAGGCAGATGAATGTCCTTGGCACAGCAACAAGAGATCATGATAACTGGTGGGTGCAGTCGTAGACTCTCTTTGATGCACACAGTCAGGAAGGGCATCTGGGACAGATCATCCCTGGAGACAGAAACCCTGCCAGCTCTAGTGAAGTGGAGTTGGGGAGAAACTCATCCATCCCTTTTAAGGGTAGAGGGGACAATGTTAACATCTAAAACCCTGATAATCAGAACAGGTAAAGTCTATAGGACCCTGACACCCAGTGACCATAAAGCCCTAGATATCAAAACTTATGTGAAAGAGTTGGCATAATAGTCTGAGTGTGGACTTTGATAGCCATAGGTCTATTAAGTGGCAACTTTGGAGGATGCATAAGGTCATATTAAGTGGCAACTTTGGAGGATGCTGATGGGATCTCTACTGAAGAAGAGAAAATTGGGGGAGGAGAGAACAGGACTCAAAGTCAGATCTTCGATGTAGAAATCACTCAGGGTTTCAGGTCTGAGTGGTATCTGGGGAAAATTACCCAGAAACCCAACAGGAGCCTGAGGAACCTACATGATGGGGGGAGAACAGTGGACTGTAGCCAGATGGAACAACAGGTTGGCCTCTGTGTCTCTTTTTCTAGTTCTAGGGTGTACCCCCTGGCATGGAGTGAGTCACAAATGAGATAATGGATTCAAAGCATTTTACAGACTTTAAAATGCTATATAATATTGATTGTTTTGTGTTGTTATTATGACCCTGCAATCATGGACCCCTTGTCTGATAGAGCCTTTCCATCTTCATCCTAGAACAGGCTTCATTACCTGAGCCCTCTGCTATAGTCTTCTTGAACTCAAGCAATGATTATAGAACAATACAGGGGAGTGCTGATAAATGTTTAACAACCAGGCTGAGAGAGGAGGGAAACATATGTGCACACATTTGTTAAAGTTCATTCTGCATCAGTAACTTTTCTCCCTCATCTTCTCGTTTCTAGAGTGCCAACACAACAATAAATTTAGCCCTGATTTGTTGAGATTATTGATTTTTGACCTTGGACATTTAACAATGAGCTCTTACAAAACAGTTATAGTTGACTCCGGCACACTCATGGTTCCCCACTTGCCCACCCCCATAAACACCCTGGGTTCCATTCTTAGTGTCAGTCCACACTGACCATTCAATTTCCTTGGACTGACAACCTCTCAGGAGCTCTTGTATCTCCTAGCAACAACGGTCCTGATGCTCCTGATGCTGGGCCAGGTTGTAGAGAACCCAGGAAATGCCACTTGCAGTTGTGTCATGACCCAGGGGGTAGAAAGAGAAGGAAGAGAATCCCAGAGAAGACAGAGGAGTCAAGAGAAGAGCTCATCATGATCCAGGGAAAGAATATCCCCCCCATCTCCCAACATTAGGCTCTGTACCAGGTCTTGGACTGGTGCATGGGATTGCTGAAACACTGTCCAGGTTAACCCTAGTGCAAGTGAGGATCAGTGGGGCTGATGGCAGGGATGAGATGCACATGGAAAATCCCAGCTCTTCCCCAAGCACCCTCAGTCCTACACCTTCTGTCCCATTTGAAGTTTACCTCTAAACATGAAAGTGTCAGTTTCTGCCTGGACATCTTTGTCTGATTGAGCCTTTCCATCTTCATCCTAGAGCAGGCCCCTCTCTTGAGCCTTTCCCTTCCAATGAGAGAGCCTACTTAGTTGTTCTAACGCAGAGCTCACCAACCCCCTTTTTACCTAGAACCACTCCCTTAGGTGACACAGTGGAAGAGCACAGAATTTGGAAGTCAGAAAGACCTGAGTTCAAATCTAGCCTCAGACAATAGCCCTGTGACTCTGGGCAAATCACTTACTCTATTTACATCCGTTTCTTCCTTTGTAAAATGGTGACAGCAACTAACTTGGTCATTGTGAATAGCAAACAAGTTACGTATAGAGGGCATATCACCACAAAAGAACACTTTGATAAACCTAAAACCACTTTCCATAGTTCCTATGGCACCTAGAACAAAACCCACCTCCCCTGAAGGCGTCCTGATCCATCTAGAATCTCAGAGCCCTCCCAGATGAAAATTGATATGACTTTTACTGACACAGAATCCCAGAATTAGAAAAGACTTTTATGCAAAAGTATACATATTCTCTGTTTTTAGACACCCTCCAAAACTTTTAGGTCTTCTAGCATATCTAATATCTCTTGGTAAATCTAGAAACAATCATAGACACTCTAAGGTATAGCTAGAATCTGAGATTTCCCTAATATACCTAGTAATAGTCTCTGGGAACCGCAAACAACACACACACACACACACACACACACACACACACACACACACACACTCCTTCTCTCCTTTCCCTCTTGCTGCTCTTTTCAATTCTCCTTTCTTTTTCTCATCTATACTTATTTCTATCTTTACTCTTCCCTAAACTATCAGTCATATCTATCTGTATCTATCTACCACATATTTCACCAGAAACTCCTTTGATATATGGAAAACCAAAAGAGAGATACCTTTAGATAAAACTATACTATAAATTCTGTCACACCTAGAATCGCAGAGTTACTTTTGGATATATTTAGAATCTTAATGATTTCTCTCATACGCCTGGTTGTTGTCATTGTTGTTGAGTTGTTGCAGTCATGTCTGATCTTCTTGACCCCATCTGGGGCTTTCTTGGCAAAGATACTCCAGTACTTTGCCATTTCCTTCTCCACATTCTTTTTACAGATGAGAAAACTGAGGCAACAGAGTTAAGTGACTTACTCAGGGTCACTGAAATCTGAGGTCAGATTGGAACTCTTCCTGACTCCAGGTCCAGCACTCTATCCATTGTGTCACTTTATCTGCCCCCTCATGTATTTAGATACACCTAGAACCTGCCTAAGTAATACTTCTAGCTTCTTCTAGAATTGGAAAAATTCTCTTTATACACTTAGAACCAAGGAGATTTCTTCATTGTTACTACAACTAGTCATAGAGATGCATCTAGATATACTTAAAACCTCAGAAACTCTGCTAATATATCAAAAACCAGTGAGGGGTTAGCTATTCCATTCTAGCATCTTAAGGGATAATACCTCTCCCTACATACTCAATGTTCTGTATGATTTCACAACAGTTTCAGTTCTAGTGGGAAAGACTGCTTTTGAAGATAATGGCAACATTTGAATGGGTTTCTTTTGTTGGTCAAGATGGAATTCATTCCACATTGCATTCTAACTTTGATATCTAAAGCTACAACTCTTCCCTCTGCCTAAGTCCTTCATGTTTCTTATATATTCTTTTCCTCCCCTCTTTAGGATCCCCACAATATTGTCATCTCTCTCCTCCCATTCTCCCTCTCCATCCTTGATATTCACTTTGACCAACAGGAGAACATCTATGAAGTTGATGGTCTTGCTTTTGACCTTGTTCCTGAGGAAGGCCTCAGTCCCCTGCTGGGAGAGGATACAGCATCTGTCCTGGATGATGGTATTGGAGAAATCATGCACCAGACAGCAAGCACAGGAGAAATGTCATCCCTGGCTGTTGAGATAGTACATGGCATCCTAGTATAGAAGTGGCTGATGAAAACACTTTACCAAAAGGGAAGCCAACTCCAGGATAGCTGAAATGTAGGCACTGGGTTTCCTGATTGTAAGCATAGGGTCCACAGCCAGAGATCAGGTTCAGCAGGAAGATAACCCTGAGCCCTCAATCCCTACAAAGCCAATACAAATTTCTATTACTTACTTCTAAACAAGTTCTCAACTCCCCCACCCACCCAATTGATTGGTAGAGAATGGAAAAGGACTTCTCCAGGTTCTTGTTTATCTTGATGCCTTTGGAGAAAAGAGAGGAATATGACTTCAGGGTCCAGGAGCCAAGAGGACTGTCTGACAACTTCAGTTCACACAATAACATGAAAGTGCCACTGAATAATCTTGAACATCACATTGTAATGCATCCAACACATCAAAGCTGGAAGAAGCAGCAGTTGGGACTCAAAGTCAGCAAAATAACCCTGCCGGTAAAGAATCTGATTGTGCTAGAGAGAATAGGAGACAAGTGGGAGTTCAGCCAGGTGAGCCATCACTTCTGTGGGGAATGATTATCCCTTTGTGTATCCCATTGTGAGCATGTTCGTCCAAGAAAGATAACAACTTGACCAAGCTGACAAAGTGCCTGAGATCTCAGCCATGTGCTCAAAATGATTCTATATTCTCTGTCCCAAATCAACTTCTGACTACATTCCTCTCTCCTAAGGTATTTCTATGTCAGATGATCAGGGACCTTTCCAATTGGAATTCATAGAATCAGAAGACTGAGTTTCAAGTCCCACCTCTGATATTACCTGACTATGTGACCTTGGAGAAGTCATTTAATCTCACTCCATTCAGCTTCTGCATATGTAAAAACTTTGCAATTACATGTACAATCATGTTTTCCCCCTTTTTCCACTATGTTATGGAAATGCTTGCTTTATTTCTTAAATTAGGTGAGAAAAAAGAGTAGGTTGAATTATATGACCTCTGAGGTCCCCCCCTGCTTTTCCTCTATGACCAGAATCTGACATCCCTCCTTGAAAAATCTACACAATCAAAGCAGAGCCAAGATGGCAGAATAGAAAGATATACATACATTAGCTCTTCCCACACAGCCCATAAAATACCTGTAAAAAATGACTCTCAGCAAATACTAGAGCAGTAGAAACAACAGAATGACAGAGTGAAAGAGATTTCGAGCCCAGGGTAGCCTGGAGGGCTAACAGGCAAAGCCAGTTGTACCAGACACAGGGCAGATCACAGCCTGCTTAGCTGTGCAGCACCTGGGAGAGTGACCAGAGCAGGCTTAGGTGCGGGGTCCCCAGCAGCAGCAAAGACTCCTGGATCCCTCAACCCACAGGCACCAAAGAGAGCTTCAGAGATCAGTGAAAGGGCTTTTTCTAAAAATGTGAAGGGAACAGGGTTCCCCCCTGGCTCACCCTTAGAGGTGGTGGTGGTGGTGGCAGTGGCAGTGGCAGCAGCATCCCTTTGTGGATCACTCAGTCTAAAGCCCCTGAAGGAATCGAGCAGCTGATCTGAATCTCAGCCATGAGCCAAGTCAGGGAGCAAAATCGCCACCTTGGAGGAACTGAAAACTTACAGATTCCCAGACTATACCCTACTCTTGACAAAGGACTCAAAAGTCGAGTAACTGCCTGGGAAAATGCCCAAAAAAGGGAAAAAAAATAAGACTATAGAAGTTTCCTTTCTTGGTGAACAGGTACTTACTTCCATCCTTTCAGATGAGGAAGAACAATGCTTATCATCAAAGACCACAAAAATAAATAATACAGTGGTCTCAGGCCATGGAAGAGCTCAAAAAAGATTTTGAAAATCAAGGAAGAGAAGTGGAGAAAAAGTTGGGAAAAGAAATGATAGAGATATGAAAAGTGAGTCAACAGCTTGCTAATAAAGACCCAAAAAAATGCTGAAGAAAATAACACCTTGAAAAATAGGTTAACTCAATTGGAAAAAGAGATCCAAAAAGCCAATGAGGAGAAGAATGCTTTAAAGAGCAGAATTAGCCAAATGGAAAAGGGGGTTCAAAAGCTCATTGAACAAAACAGTTCTTTAAAAATTAGAATGTAACAGATGGAAGCTAATGACTTTCTGAAAAACCAAGAAATTACAAAACAAAACCAAAAGAATGAAAAAATAGAAGATAATGCGAAATATCTCACTGGAAAAACAACTGACCTGGAAAATAGATCCAGGAGAGACAATTTGAAAATTATGGGACTACCTGAAAGCCATGATCAAAAAAAGAGCCTAGACATCATCTTTCTTGAAATTATCAAGGAAAACTGCCCTGATATTCTAGAACCAGAGGGCAAAATAAATATTGAAAGAACCTACCACTCACCTCCTGAAAGAGACCCAAAAAGAGAAACTCCTAGGAATATTGTAGCCAAATTCCAGAGTTCCCAGGTCAAGGAGAAAATAGCAACTAGAAAGAAACAATTCTACTATTGTGGAAATATAAGCAGGATAACACAGGATCTGGCAGCTTCTACATTAAGGGATCAGAGGGCTTGGAATAGGATATTCCAGAAGTGAAAGGAACTGGGATTAAAACCAAGAATCACCTACCCAGTAAAACTGAGCATAATACTTCAGGGGAAAAAATGGTCATTCAATGATATAGAGGACTTTCAAGCATTCTTGATGAAAACACCAGAACTGAATAGAAAATTTTACTTTCAAACACAAGAATTAAGAGAAGTATGGAAAAGTAAATAGGAAAGAGAAATCATAAAGGACTTTCTAAAGTTGAACTGTTGACATTCCTACATGGAAAGATAATATTTGTAACCCTTGAGACTTTTCACAGTATCTGGATTGTTGGAGTCGAGAGAGAGAGAGAGAGAGAGAGAGAGAGAGAGAGAGAGAAGGAGGGAGAGAAGGAGGGAGGGAGAACAGGGTGAATTGAATAGGAAGGGATCATATCTAAAAAAATAAAATTAATATGTGACAGGCTGAGCAGTCCTGTCTCAGTGTCTTCCATGTCACACATAGAAGGAGATGAATATTATTATTTTTTTATGTGAGAGAATGTGGTAGAGGAAAAATCACAGGAAGACTGGAAGGAAATCCATTTAAACCAGATTATCTTGAGATTACTTAAAGAGGAAACTGGAATGTGACAATAGATGAAAATATAGAAAAATATAGAATAGTTTTCTCTGTCAGTGACAGAACCACTATATCTAGATGCCACATTTAAACCTCACAAATACTAAGCAAGTTGAAAGAAGGAGTAAAATGATAGTAAAGAAAACAAATACAGGAAAGGCAATTGGTCCTTGCATAGAAGAAGCAGTATAATTTTTTATATATTAAAAGATGTCAATCATATTTTTGTCATGTTTAACTTCTTGTGATCCCATTTAGAGTATTCTTGGTAGAGATATTGGAGTGATTTATCATTTCCTCCTCCAGGTCATTTTTCAGATGACGAACCTGAGACAAACAGGGCTAAGTTGCCCAGGTCATCCAGCTAGTAAATCTCTGAGTCTGTATTTGAACTTAGTTCTTCCTGATTCCAGACCTGGCACTCAATCCACTGTGCTAGCTACCCCATTAAAGAATTAAAGACTATTAAAAGATATTTGATTGACTAGAGCAAAATGCAGCCTTAAGGTTTTCCCTCCAACAAGGTATCTCCCATATATTTATTAAGGCCATATAACATTCTTTGAATAGTTACTCTGAAAAAACAGAAAATCTTGATGATCCTCTCATTCCTAATAGAAAATGAATAGCAACCGCGCCCACCACAGAAAGCCCTGAGGCTGGGGAGCAGCATTTGAATCTCAGACCCCAAGCACTAGTTGGGTGTTTCTAGGCGGGGGTGGAGAGGAATCTCAGAAGTCAAGTAACTGGCTGGGAAAATGCCCAGAAAAGGGAAGAAAAATAAGACCATAGAAAGCTACTTTCTTGGGGGGCAAATGTTCCCACCTTTCATTTCTGATGATGAAGAACTATTCTTACCATCAGGGAAAGACGTGGAGGTCGGGGCCTCTGTATCCCAGACATCCCAGGTGGATGTCCGGTGGGCTCAGGCCCTGGAAGAGCTCAAAAAGGATTTTGAAAATCAAGTTAGACAGGTGGAGGAAAAACTGGGAAGAGAAATGTCAGAGATGCAAGAAAAGTATGAAAAACGGGTCAATACCTTGCTAAAGGAGACCCAAAAAAATGCTGAAGAAAATAACACCTTGAAAAATCGGCTAACTCAATTGGAAAAAGAGACCCAAAAAGCCAATGAGGAGAAGAATGCTTTCAAAAGCAGAATGAGCCAAAGGGAAAAAGAGGTTCAAAAGCTCACTGAAGATAATAGTTCTCTCAAAATTAGAATGGAACAGATGGAGGCTAATGACTTTATGAGAAACCAAGAAATCACCAAACAAAACCAAAAGAATGAAAAAATGGAAGAGAATGTGAAATATCTCACTGGAAAAACAACTGACCTGGGAAATAGATCCAGGAGAGACAATTTAAAAATTATGGGACTACCTGAAAGCCATGATCAAAAAAAGAGCCTAGACATCATCTTTCATGAAATTATCAAGGAAAACTGCCCTGAGATTCTAGAACCAGAGGGCAAAATAAGTATTCAAGGAATCCATCGATCACCGCCTGAAAGAGATCCAAAAAGAGAAACTCCTAGGAACATTGTGGCCAAATTCCAGAATTCCCAGGTCAAGGAGAAAATATTGCAATCAGCTAGAAAGAAACAATTCCAGTATTGTGGAAATACAATCAAGATAACACAAGATCTAGCAGCTTCTACATTAAAGGATCGAAGGGTGTGGAATAGGATATTCCAGAAGTCAAAGGAACTAGGACTCAAACCAAGAATCACCTACCCAGTAAAACTGAGTACACTACTTCAGGGGAAAATATGGTCTTTCAATGAAACAGAGAACTTTCAAGCATTCTTGATGAAAAGACCAGAGCTGAAAAGAAAATCTGACTTTCAAACAAAAAAATGAGAAGCATGAAAAAGTAAACAGCAAAGAGAAGTCATAAGGGACTTACCAAAGGTGAACTGTTTACATTCCTACATGGAAAGACAATGTTTGTAACTCTTAAAACTTTTCAGTATCTGGGTAGTTGGTGGGACCACACACACACACACACACATGCACGCACACATGTACACGTGTGCACATGCACACACATACACACATGCATGTACATACAGAGACAGAGAGCACAGAGTGAATTGAATAGGATGGGACCATATCTCAAAAGAAATTAAGGTAAAAGGTGAGAGAGAAATGTAGTGGGAGGAGAGAGGGTGAAATCGAATGGGGTAAATTATCTCTCATTCAAGAGGCAAGCAGGAGACTTTTTAGTGGAGGGAAAAAGAGGAGAGCTGAGAATAAAACATGAAGTTTACCCTCATCACTTTCGACTAAAGGAAGGAATAAAATGCACACTCATTTTGGTAAATGAGGAAGATAGGAAAACCTATCTTACAATACAGGAAATTGGGGGAGAAAGAGATAAGCAGGCTGGGGGGGATGATGGAAGGGAGTGCAATGGGAGGAGGGAGCAATTTGAAGTCAACACTTGGGGAGGGACAGGATCAAAAGACAGAATAGAAGCAATGGGGCGCAGGATAGGATGGAGGGAAATAGAGTTAGTTTTACACAACACGACTATCATCGAAGTCATTTGCAAGACTATACAGATATGGCCTATGTTGAATTGCCTGCCTTCCCAAAGGGAATGGGTGGGGAGGGAGGGATAGGGAGAATTTGGAACTCAAAGTTTTAGAAACAACTGTTGAGTATTGTTCTTGCTCCTAGGAAATAAAAAATACAGTTAATGGGGAATAGAAAGTCATCTGGCCCTACAGGAGAAAAGAGAAGATGGAGACAAGAGAAGGGAGGGATGACAGAAGAGAGGGCAGATTGGTGATAGAGAAAATTAGAATGCTAAGTGTATTGGGATGGGGGGAAGGGATAAATGGGAAGAAAATTTGAAACCCAAAATTTTGTGAAAATGAATGTAAAAAGTTAAATAAATAAATTTATATTAAAAAAATAAAAAAAAGAAAATGAAACAACAGATAATGAGGCACTAGATAATGAGACACATGCTCAATAAAAGTGCTTATTTGGAGGACATCTAGTAAAGTCTCAAATGGAAGGAAGATTTCTTATAGAAAGGGAAGTCTTCAGATGCCACTGTTTTTTGATGACATTGCGCTAATTGTATCAATCCTTGGGACATTCTGGAGACTCCTATGTAAGATGCATAACCAATTAAAAGAATTTGACAAAACATAGGAAAAAATGGACGAAAATAGCCTGTTGTTCACATCATGATGTTCAGTAGGATGAACAGATCTCCATAGATACTGCAGAAGCAAAATGATTTAAAATAGGTCTATTTACTGTTTCTGATAGATTAAGCTCTTCACAGCAAGGACACGAGGCAAAATGCCATCCACATCCAGAGAAACAACTATGGAATCAGAACGCAGAATAAAACAGATTCTTTCTCTTGCGTTATGTTTTGTTTTGTTTTGTCTCATGGTTTCTCCTATTCAGTTTAATTCTTCCATATAGCATGACTAATGTGAATGTGTGCTTAGTAATAATGTATGTGTAGAACCCATATAAAATTGCATGCCATATCAGGGAAGGGGAGGAGAGGGAGGGAGAGGAGAAGGGGGGAGAGAAAATCCAAGATTTATGGAAATGATTGTTGAAAATTGAAAAGAAATAAATTAATTAAATTTTTAAAAAATAAAAATAAAAAAGGTCTATTTAGATATTCCTCTTATGCAATTTAAATTTTTGCAAATATCCTTCCATTTTACTTAAATTGTTCAATTTGTCATAGAACTGGGCAAAATAACTCCTTATAATTGCTTTAATTTCATCTTCCTTAGTGATATAATCACCTTTTTCACTTTTAGTATTAGTGATTTGGTTTTCTTCTCTCTTTTATTAAATCAAATTGAACACTTGTTTATTCTATCTTTCATAAAACAAATTCTTAGTTTTATTTATTAAATCAATGGGTTATTTTACTCAGTTTTATTAATCTCACCTTTAATTTTTAGAGTTTCCAATTTAGTGTTAAATTGGGGATTTTTAATTTGTTGTCTTTCTAGTTTTTTTTTTAAGTCCACACACAATTCATTAGTCTGCTCTTCCTCTATGGTGAGAAGGGAAAAAAAGAAATTTACATGATAATTATGTTATATATTTGAAAGGAATATTAAGTTATGTATTCATGTAAAATCATCTTTTTTATTATACTATGTTATGGAAATGCTTGTTTTATTCCATAACTTTAAAGCAATTTTTTTTCAATAACATGAATAATTGGTCTTGTAACAGCCACAGTGACTGGTATGAGAAGGTGTTCATGAAAAGCTGCCTTTCCCTGAGAGAGGGCAGACAATCACAGAAGGTAGAAGAGGCACATTTGTGGATGACATTGTTAGAAAGAACAGAGTGAACCAAAGGGTCTCTCTTGGTTTCATATAAATGACACAAATGACCACTGCTGACCCTGCCAAATTAGTTAAAGGTAACATCCTCCCAGTCAGGTAATGTCCTGACCCTCATTTGGTGAACTCCCTTATTTGTAAGTGCCAAAAGGCCTATCTAATGTTCAACGGGGCAAACTCAGGGGCAGTCTACATAAGGGGATCACTGCAATCATGTCTGATGAAGTCTCTGTTAGGAAGGAGTCAGTGATGCCAAAACACTTCTCTACAAATTCATTATGTTTTATAAAGTCTCCTTCAGGCTTTCCCTCTTCTGATCCATTTGAAAAAATGAGTTTGTCCTCACTCAAGATATAGATATAGAAAATATAGATGTAGATACAGATGATATAGATATAGACATAGACATGCAGTCATATGTATATATGTATACACGTGTGTATATGTGTATATGTACATCTATATGTGTTTTCCCCATGACTCATACCCAAGCCCATCTCCAAGGCTACTGGCAGCTCCTAGAATTCTGAGAGGGTCATCACAGACAATGGATCACAGATTTGGAGCTAGAAAGGACCTCAGAGGTCATCTGGTCCAACTCTCTCATTTTATAGATGAGAAAACTGAGTCCTAGAGAAGTTAAATAGCTTACCGGAAATAAGTAAGAGGACTTAGGTTAGAGCTCATGTCATCTGACTCCTGATTCATCCCACTTTCCATGTTCCTACCTTACCTCTCATTCTCAGGCAGTCATGCATGCGGCCCCCAGTTTCCACATTAGCTTTAAGTTCTTCTTCCTTCCCAATCCTGCCCTCAACACTATGTGTCCCCTCTGCTCTAAAGTCCTCTTTCCCTATGCCCCTGGGCTGTCATTTCCTTATCTCCAGGTCCCCAGAGTCAAGGGCTAGACTGAGTCTCACTCCTGGCAGTTGCTGTTGTGACTGAAGATGCATTTCTGCAGGCTATCCAGGGTCATGAGGCTGATATCTTCAAACATGTCAAGGTAAAAAAAATGACAACATCTCTCTGGGTCCGATCTTTCTTCCTCATCTAGGATTAGGGTGATTATCCCTAAAATGGGATAATCAGTACTGGCCCCCATACCTCCCAAGTTACTGGGAGGAGACAAGGTCATATGGATTGGAAACTGACGGGCAAGGTGCTGCAAGAGACTCCTGGATGATGGTGGTCATGGGCTCTGGCCCACAGCCCCAATCCCATTACCCTCTTGCTAAGAAAACATGGATGGTGCTAAGGTCCCCATTATGCTTCCTGAGATACAGACTGGTCTGGTAGGAAATTCATTTTGTGCAGGCTCAATCCTGGACAGGTTTCCTCCCAACCTGGCCATCTCCTCCAGGCTCACATGTATAACGTCTGCACTCTGGTTGAAGATCTTCACATAATGTTGAGGATGTCAAAGTGAAAAGCTGGGGTCAGCATGCACCTGTGCTGGCTCCATTTGTCTTCTTCACTCAGCAGCAGCCCATCCCCGGAAGAAAGACAGTTGTATGGATTAATCACCAAGTCTTAGGCCTTAGTCCAATCTCATAGCCCCTAGGACTAGATGCTCAGCCCTCATCTCAGTCCCCCACTCCCTCTCTCAAATCTTAACCCCTAGCCCAATCCTAAGTCCCCAAAACTAGGTCCTCAGCCCTATCCCCCCATCCCCAATTCCCCAGCCCTCAGTCTATAGACTCTCTGCTCCCAATCCTAGGCCTCCATTTCTAGGGAGTCCTGAGTCCCTAAGCTTCCCAAATACCAACATTCAAACTAAGCTTCCCAAATACCAATATTCAAACCCTATCCTCTTCCCCTGACCAAAGCAAGTTCTTCATTCTATTCCTCCATTGCTTCAAACACTTCAGAGTCTTACTCCTAGACTCTCAAATACTGGCCTCATCTCAAGTCTCAATCTCTCAGGTCACAAATATCCATTCCTTAGTCCTCCTGACCAAACCACCCCACCCTCTACCTCCTGACCAATGTCTTCTACCCAGGTCCTATACCTACACATCACTTACCCAGCCATCATTCCATGAAGCCATAGAAGAATTTGTATTTGGGTGCAACAATGCCTGTGAGAAAGAGATAGCTCCTTTAGAGGCTTGACATCACTATGACTGGGGATAAAGGGAAGAACAAGGAGTACACAACAGCCCAGAGGAGATCAAAAGAGGAGAGGTCAACCAAGGGCTGGAGTTCCAAACTCCAAGTCAGTGAGGAAAATGACTAGGACTTCAATTCCTGTAAAATCCCCCGCTAGCTCCCCTCTAAGCTCAGTGTGAACAAGACAAGAAGAGAAGGAGAGTGGAGAATGTAGTGGGTAAGGAGGTGAGGCTAGGCAGAGGGCAGGAGAGAGGGGGATAGTGTTATAGCCAGGCACACCTAGCTAGTTGACTGGTTGGGTGGTAGTTGTCCTTTGTTTTTCAAAAAGGACCAAAACGACATCACTATGATAAAGTCAAGTTTCAATGTGTCTGACTGTGGCTGATCAGACTGATATGAGCACTGAATGCTCTACCATAGATTGGGCACAGATATTCCATGAGAACAAGATTTGAACATCCTATGTTTCCTCTAAGCATGACTAGATACAACTTAAGGAAGGGACCAGACATGATACAAAGCACTCTGGATATGGTGCAGACTTGATTCAACATTACAAACATAACCTCAACATGATATTAGACACCACCCTTCTGGAGACATGAATCATACACATTCTTAACATGAATCAAGACAAATCACAGACATGATGTTTTGAGAGAGATCTAGCCCTTCCAAAAATAAGACTTAGAAACTCACTAAGTCAAAACCTAGATATATCCTAGACATGACCCAGACATTTCCCAATACATACCCCTATAAATAGCCCCAGACATATATTTTGGACATTGGCTTAAAAAAACACTTAAACATAATGCACATATGAATGTCCACATGACTTGGGTACATCTCCCACACACACACCTTTGAACCTCTGATTTCATTGGTGTTGCAAAATCCCATTGTAAAACTCTAGAAAGCATTGTAGATCTTCTATTCCCCCAATTAGAGTTTTCAAAGCACTGGGAAAGTACTTTGCCTGTGATTATGTAGCTAGTATATGTCAGAAACTATGACCTAGGTTTTTCTGATTTCAATGGCAGTCTTCTATTCATCATGCCATGCTGCTCTTATGCCCAAGATATGGTCCTAGGGATAGGTTATACATAGGACAAATCTTCCTCTCCGACCCAGTTCTAGTTACAAGGCTTTAGAGATTATATCTGTGGACATATGGTCTGCCTCCCTGTCCCCACCAACCTATGGAACATAAGACGTGACTTAGACATACCATTACTATAAGGACCAGATACCCTCATATAAACATGATCCAGACATCTCTTAGTCTTGACTCTGGATGCAATTCTGGAAAAATATTCTAGATATAAGTTTAAATATAGCCCTCATCACAGCCCAGGCATGGCTTTGAACATAGCATATATGAGGTTCCAGGGATAGCCTAGACATGCCCCCAAATCTGGCACAAGTATAACTGACACATGAGCCCAAATCATGGCCTTCCAACATGATACCACAAAGCCCAAATACAATCCTGAACAGTCTGAGGTATGGCCTCAAAGGTAGCATCAACACAGATCAGATATGGCTTTGAACCTCCTGAGACACAGCCCCAAACATGCCACCAATACACCACAGACACAGCTCCCACACATCCTGGATGTGACCAGAGGAAGCCCCAAACATGGCACCAATACAGCTTAGACATGGCTAGGACAATCTGAAACATGTCTCCACATACAACCTCAACACAGCTCAGATACAGCCCAGATGTGGCCCAATGCAGTGAGAGCCCTGGACTCAGAGAAGTCACAGATGGAGACCAGACAGACCCCAGGGCCTAGGATGAAGTCCAATCATAGCAGCTGGCTAAAGGAATGAGATACAAGGGAGCCCAGATAAACAGGAGACAAAGCTGCCTTAAGTAAGATTTTCTTTTCTCCTGCTGTTTCTGGAGCCAGCTCCTGCTCATTCCTTCCTTCTCTCCCTGTCCCAGGGGAGCACAGCCAAGCCTTTCAGTGGGAAGGGGACAAAGGGGAGCAAGAAGGAGGGAAGTCTACCTGAGGCCAGCAGAATTGGCTTGATGTAACTGGGGTGGAAGATGCATATCATGGGATACCAGGCCCTGATATATCAGCAGCACACATCTCCGAAGCTGCAGACCACTGACTGTGTACAGTTCTTTGGAACTGTGAGTCTGGGGGAAGAATGCAGAGGGAGGAGTTCACACCTGAGGAGGCAGGAGGAAGGAGCCAGGTGGGCAGAGGGGCTGACTGGAGTCTGGAGTCATTTTCTTCCCTTTGTCTGACATCTTTCTTCATCTCCAGCCTGTTTACTTCCCCAGAAGAATCCCTAGAATATGCGCTCCCATGAAGTCAGGAAGAGAAGAAGGGAAATTGAGGGATATTTCCTCCATCTGTTGAGTGAGGGAATGTAAAGACCTTGAAAAAACTAAAGAGAACATTGGGGAGGAATTGCTGGGAATCTGGACCCTTCCTTCTGTCTGAAACCTTATCTTTGCTTTACCCATGATTCAAACAAGTTCATAAGATCATGGGACCCTAGAGCTGGAAGGGATATCAGAATTGTTTAGTCACTTTTCACTTGTGCCTGACTTCTGTGACCACTTTTAGGGTTTTCTTGGCAAAGATACTGCAGTTGTTTGCCACGTCCTTTTCCAACTCATTTTATAACTGAGGAAATTGAAGCAAACAGAGTTAAGTGACTTTCCCAGGGTCACACAGGTAGTAAGTATCTGAGACCAGATTTGACTCCTGGCCCAGTGCTCTACTCACTGTGATACCTAGTTACTTACTTCAGAATTAGAACCCCATAATTTTTCAAATGAGGAAACTGAGGCCCAGAGAGGTTATACAACTTGCCCAATATCACCTACAGAAAGGGTTTTGAGGCCAAGCCCCATGATTTGAGCGTCAGCATCTTTCCACTGTCATTGACTAATTCCCCCCAGTGTCAGGTTCCTTAACAGTCACACCAAATAGGACCATGCCTAAGAGTCCCTAAATTTGCAGGTTAATAATCTGAGAGTAATCTGGCATCCATACATCCTCTTCTCTAGGCTGAGTTTCAGCTACATGATAGATGTGTGATTTCATGAGTACAGGGAGCTCCTTAGGAGAAAACTCCCTCTACTTGTGCAGCTTGGCACCTTCTAGTCTTAGAGAATTAATTACCTCATGATCCAGAGTTAAGTGACATATAGATAGATAGACTTGAAGACTTCCTGAATCCCTGTCCATTATGTTACACTGTCTCTCTCATATACAAGGGATCAGTGTCAAGTTATTTGTTTACCTATCAGTACTGCCCTTGTCTTCTCTGTCTGTAAGCTTTCTCCAACAATTGGGCAACTATGGCCTCCTAGCTCTGACTCAGCACCGAAGGAACCTCTAGGAGGAAGCATCCCACAGAATATACAATACTGTGAAGGAAGCTCTATGATCATGTCCATTTTACAGATGATGAAACTTTCACTTTGAGAGAGCTCCTATCAGAAAGTTTTTTTCCCTGACATGGAGTCTGAATTTGTGTGTTTATAGCCTCCACCTTTTGTCTTCTGGGCTTAAGAAGAAAAGACTGATCCTCATTTCATGTCACAACCCTTCTTATACACAAAGAAAACAATTGCTAAGTTTTCTTTTTTTCTTCTCATCTCTCCCCTAGTTCTTTTGACCAATCACATCATTGCAGGAACTCCAGGTCTTTTGTCATTTTGTTTGCCCTCCACCTCATCAATGCCCTTCCTTAAGTATAGTACCATGACCTGAACACAATATTCAAATGTGGTCCAACCAAGGCAGAGTCTTTGTTCAGTAAAATCCAACCAAGCAGAACCATTTTTTTCCTAGTCTTGAACTTTATGCCCCTGTCAATGTGCCTCAAATTCTATTAATTTCTTAGTTACCATATTACAAGACTGGTTTTTTCTTGAGATTAGCATCTACCTAGCTGCACCTCTCTATCTTGTATTTGTTAAAATGACTGTTTGTTCCCAAATATAATTTGATCCACAATGAAATGTATTGTATTAAATTCAGCTCAACATTTCTGTTTGCCACAATCTTTTTGAATCCCAATGATCACCTGTCTGGTGAGCTAGCTCTCTGCCTCCATTCGCACATTCATATTCCTCCATCAGTATTGGACTTTTAACTCTCTGCATACTTACCCCTCCTTTCTCCTACCAATATATATTCCTACACATTGTCCCAAATATGATAAACTCATTCCTTCTTGACTTCTGCCTTCCTTTCTTTAGGCTCCGCCTCAGAGGCTTCCTTTTCTAGGTCTTCCCGGACCCTCCCAATTACATGGGATTTCTCT
The DNA here is from genome assembly GCA_023548195.1 of Bettongia penicillata ogilbyi. Taxonomy (NCBI): domain Eukaryota; kingdom Metazoa; phylum Chordata; class Mammalia; order Diprotodontia; family Potoroidae; genus Bettongia; species Bettongia penicillata. The sequence goes on from JAJHZJ010000363.1 coordinate 278,091, forward strand.
CACCTCCATTTTTTGGGATTTTTCCCCCCAGTTAAATATAAAAACAATTTTAACATTCATTTTTAAAACTGAATTCTAAATCCCCTCCCTTCTTCCTTCCCCACCCCTCCTAAACCTATTGAGAAGGCAAACAATTTGATAAAAGTTTTGCATGGTAATCATGTAAAATATTTCCATAAGTCATATTGTGAAAGAAAACATAGACAAGAAAAATCTCAAGCAAAAAACAGTTTTAAAAAGTATGCTTCAATCTATATTCAGATACTATCAGTTCTTTCTCTGGGGATGAATAGTATCTTTCATCATAAGTTGTTCACAATTGTCTTGGATCATCATATTGCTGAGAACAGATAATTCATTCACAGCTAAACATCTTAGAATATTGCTGCTACTTTGTACATAGTACGTTTCACTTTGTATTAGCCCATGCAAGCCTTTCCAGGTTTTTCTGAGAGCATATAGTGCAAGAATATTCCATCTTAATCACATACCATAACTTGTTCAGCCTTACCTCAGTTGATGGTGTCCCCTCTATTTCTAGTTCTTTGCCTCCAGAAAAGAACTGCTAAAAATATATTTTTTGTGTATATATGTGGAATGCAGACTTAGTAGTGCTATTGCTAGATCAAAAAGTATGCATGGTTTTATAGCCCTTTGGGCATAGTTCCAAATTATTCTACAGTATGGTTGAATCAGCTCACAACTCTACCAACAGGGCATTGATGTCTCATTTTTCCCACATCCTCCCAACATCCATCTACTTTTCTGTCCTATTAGTCAATCTAATAGGTACAGATAGTGTCTCAGAATTGTTTTAATTTGTGTTTCTCCAATCAATAATGAAATAGAGTATTTTTTCATATGGCTATAGATAACTGATTGCTTCATCTGAAAACATCATATCCTTTGATCATCTATCTATTGGTTGAATGGTTCTTATTTTTATAAATTTTACTCAGTTCTCTCTATATCTGAGAAAGGAGGCTTTTATCAGAGAAACTTGCTTAAATTTTTTTTCATACTTACTATTGCTAACTGTATTTCCCTCCAACCTATCCCTTATCAGTTTATTCTATTCTCTCCCCTTTCACCGTCTTCCCTCAAAAGTGTTTTACTTTTGACTATCCTGTCCTCCAATTTTCCCTCTCTTTTATCAACACTCCTTCTCTTATTCCCAGTCCCTAATTCTTTCCTGTAGGGCAAGAGATTTCTATACACAGTTGAGTATGTATGCTCTTTCCTGTTTGAGCCAGTTTTTAGAGAGTAAGTTTCACTCGTTTCTCAACACCTTCCCACACTTCCCTTACATTGTAAAAGCTTTTTCTTGTCCCTTTCATATGAGATAATTTACCCCATTATAGCTCTCCCTTTTTCTTTCTCCCAGTACATTCTTCTCTGACTCTTTAATTTATTTTTTAGATATTATCCCTTCATATTCATTTCACCCTTGTGCCCTTTATTTATATATACTCTTTCTAGTTACCCTAATAATGAAAAAAGTCTTATGAGTTACAAATATAAACAGTTTGATCTTGTTAAGTCCCTTTTGGTTTCCCTTCTCTATTTACCTTTTCATGCTTCTCTTAAATCTTGTATTAGAAAGTCAAATTTTCTATTAAGTTCTGCTCTTTTCATAATGAATATTTTAAAGCCCTTTATCTCATTGAAAATCCATTTTTCCCCCTAAAGGATTATCAGTTTTGCTGGGTAGGTTATTCCTGAATGTAATCCTAGCTCCTTTCCCCTCTGGCATATCATATTCCAAATACTGTGATTCTTTAATATAGAAACTGTTAAATCTTATGTTATCCTGATTGTGGCTCCATGATACTTGAATTGTTTCTTCCTGACTGCTTGCAGTAGCTTCTCCTTGACCTGGAAACTCTGGAATTTAGCTATAATATTTCTGGCAGTTTTCATTTTAAGGCCTCTTTCAGTAGGTGATCAATGGATTCTTTCAATTTCTATTTTACACTTTGGTCCTAGAATATAGGGTGGTTTTCCTTCATAATTTCTTGAAAGATTATGTCTACATCTTTTTTATTATGACTTTCAGGTAGTTCAATAATTTTTAAATTATCTCTCCCATACCTATTTTCCAGGTCAGTTGTTTTTTTCCAATGAGATATTTCACATTGTCTTCTATTTTTTTCATTTTTTTTTATTCTGCTTTATTGCTTATTGATTTGTCATAAAGTCATTAGCTTCCATTTGTTCCATTCTAATTCTTAAGGAATTATTTTCTTCAGTGAGCTTTTGGACCTCCTTTTCCATTAGACCAATTTTGCTTTTTAATGCATTTCTTCCCTCATTGGCTTTTTGGACCTCTTTTATCATTTGGGCTAGTCTATTTTTAAGGTAATATTTTCTTCAGTGTTATATATATATATATCTTCTTTACCAAGTTTTTGACTCATTTTTCATGATTTTTTTTATTTACTCTTATTTCTCTTCCCAATTTTCCCCCCACCTCTCTTACTTAATTTTCAGTTTTCATTTTGTGAGATCTTCTATGGACTGAGACCAATTTATATTTTTCTTCAAAGATTTGGATCTAGGAGCTTTAAATTTGTTGTCTTCTTCTGAATGTGTTTAGATCTTCCTTGTCATCATAGTAACTTTTTATAGTTAGAGTTTTCCCATTGTTTTCTCATTTGCCCAACCTATTAATAGCCTTTTAGCTCTTTGTTAAAATAGTGCTATGCTTTCAGAGTGGAGTGTGCACTGTCCAAAACTTCAGGAGCTTTGTGCAGCTATTTTCAGAGATACTTGTAGGATCTCATAAGTTTTCAGTTCTTCTCATACTTCTAAGGAGAGGTGTTTACTACTCTCCTGGCCTGTATGTGACCACAAGTACTCTCTTCTGCCCTGGAAATGTAAGGAGAGTCTCCCCTCCACTGTGGCCACAAGCTCTGCCATACTTGTGCTCTTCCTTGTCCTGGGACCAACACCTAGGATTTGACCTGGATCCAAGTATGGGCAAAGCAACAGTGTCCTGCCTCAATGCTAGCAGAAAGATCCCTGTAATCTCTTTCTGACTAGTTTTTCAATCCCCTTACCACCTGTTGGCTAAGAACTCCAGAAGCAGCTGCTGCTCCTAATTGAATAACTCCCAAGGCCTGTTCCTGGTTTTCTGTGGCTAGAGCTGTGCTGGCATGGACCATTCCTAGTGACTTTCTAAGTTGTCTTTGGCATCTGTGGCCTGAGATCCCTGGAAACTGCCACTATGGCTCTCCTGCCTCAACCTGGTGCAATAGACCTTTCTTGTCAGCCTTCCAAATTGCCTTGGGCAGGAAATTTGCTTCGCTCTATCTTTTTGTGAGTCCTGCTACTTTAGAATTTATTTAGAATCATTTTTAAAGGTATTTGGAGGGTTTAGAGGAAGAGCTCAGGCAAGTCCCTGTCTTTATCCCACTATATTGGCTCTGCCTCCCAACCTCCATTTTTCTTAGAACACTTTGTCTTTCTCCTCCCCCTCCTCCATCTCATGTATCATGCTTACTGGGGTAAGTGTTGTATCACTCCTCTCTCCCATTTCCCCTACCTCTCATTAGACAAGGAGTTTGTTCTCCAGAAAAGAAGTATCATATCATTTCTATTTATATGAGAAGCACAGACCTGAACCTCATACATCCACAATAATTTCTATTAGATTGAATTGAATCAAATATAAGGTAGAGAGATTCAAATATAAGGTAGGTAGACAGGGCAGGTATGATCTCTCTTTTTCAGATGAGGAAAATGAAGTCCAGAGAAGTAACATGACTTGCCTAATATTAGACATAGATCAGAGTGGGGGCAGAGACAGAAACAGAACCTGACTCCTAGTGTGTGTTCTTTCCCCTGGATCCTCAGTTGGTCCTTGAGCCCCCTCCCAAACCAAGATCTCTCTTTCCAAATTCAGCCCATAGAAAACCAAGGGACATACCTGAGGCCTTAAGCAAGGGGGAGATAAACTGGAGATGATTGAGTCTGGTCACCAGAGTGAACGGCCCCATTCACAAGACATGGGTATCACCAATCACATGGTTCAGCTTCTGAAGATAACAGATACCCTCTTCAGTAGACAAGAACTATGGATGACAAACAGGGGTTAGAAACCAACACTTGAGGTTGCTAAGTGCCTTCATAAAGCTCCTTCTTCCAGCTAATTCCTGGACACTCCAGTTCAGAGATGTGGTTTGCTTAAATGGAGTTCTCTTTTGTTACTTCGCGGATCCTTTCTCAACTCCCTTCTCTCAATATTTGTCTCTAATTCCTATTCCTTTTCCCTTCCCCTTCTTTCATCCTCTCTCCTATTCTCTATGGACAACTATGCAGCAAAGTTGATAAGGCATTGAGTCTGGAGTCAGGAAGACTCTTCTTCCTGAGTTCAAATCTGGCCTCAGACACTTTTAAGCTGTGTTACCCTGAGCAAGTCACTTAACCCTATTTGCCTCATTTTCCTCATCTGTAAAATAAGCTGGAGAAGGAAATAGAAAATCATTCCAGTATCCTTGACAAAAAATAATCACCAACAAAAAAATTAAAAACAAATGACAAAGAGTTGGAGATGACTGAATAATAATTTTTTAGTCTAGAAATCAATGTGGATATATACAATCAGAATATTCTCTTGCACCCCATCCTGCTGGGAAAGCATGTCCCTCCTCCAAGATGTGTTGTGTTTCCATGGATCCTAATCACATGAATGTACTACAATGGAGTCTATGATACAACATTTATGTTGTCTTTTTCATCTTGAAATCCTTCCATTTTTTAAAGGAACACATCTTTCTCCCCAACAATCTGGATAACAGAGAAGTGTCTCTCAATCCCCTTTACCTTATTTCCTAAGAAAACCTGTCTCTTCCTTGAGCATAGATAACAACTACTCTAGGAATGTCCATTCAAATTCACTTAGCTCTCCATACTTTATGAAAACAAGAATCCCTCTTCTTTGTCACTTTGCTAATTTTTCTTTTGAAATCAAAGTCTAGTGGACCTTCCTGGGCTGGGGTGTGTGCCATAAAGATGAAGATTGAGATCCACTCTCTCCAGCAAAAGGAACCCAACAGAGCCTTATGTTGCCATGCTCCTCCACACTCCCTCCCTAATGCCTAGACTCCTCTACTGGGCTCTATTCCCTCAAACCATAGTAGTAAGTGGACTGAAAATCCCTACTGCATTCTCCTTTCTTTTTTCTCTTGACCCCAGGGATCCTTCTCCATTTTAATACCACTGCCACACCAATGCTTTTCTCAACCCGAATCTCCCTACTTCTGAACATTACAAATTCTTTCTATACTGCTGATGGGGTTCAGACTCTATGAACTTCCTTGAACTCCCCTGGAAATCTCCTCACTTAATCTGACTTTTCATACTCAAATTGAGATCTCCTTGTATCTCCTCACAGAATCTGGCCTTTCATACTCAAATCTGTGACCATTGTCTGTTATGTCTTGATTGCCCCACTTGCTTCCCACCTATGTGCCCCCTAGTCTGCCCCCTAGTCTGTCTAGTGATGGCCTCCAGCTGTTTCCAGCCTTTGACCCTCCTTGGATTCCCTCCTTGGACTTCTCCTCAAGACCCTTCCTAAACCCCTTCTCCCATCCCCTGGACTACCAGACCACCCCCCTCCCAGATCCTTCCTATACTCTTTTCTGTATTTAAGTTCCATCTTGCCTCCATGAAGGCGCTCAGATTCAATCCAGCTCAGACTCTGTCTAGCTGGGATTCTATCTGGGCAGCTTGTAAATACAAGCATTACAAATGTTTAGGCTCCTTAAGAGGCAACCCAATTTGGCGAATCTTTAATAAACTTTGTTTTCTTTGGCTTTAAGAAGGCTTGAGTCGAATTCATTGGAGCATGACCTGGACTGTTGGTATTTTGGAGTCCCCATCACCCCTCAACCTCTTCAGTACCTTCACTTTTTTTTGTACAAAATAATGACCTTTGGAATTTAACTAGGGCATTTCTGCTCCAAGCCACCATCTACCCCTTCAATCCCCTTTCACTATACACACACACACACACACACACACACACACACACACACAGAGAGAGACACTCACACACTCACACATACAAATCCCTCTGCTTTTGAATAATGCCAGAAATGCCTTCTAAACCCTGCTCCCAAGACAGGGGATCTATCTGGAAGGATTTCCAAACCCATCTTCATCAGAATAAGGTTCACTTTCCTCTAACTGTCCTCCACTCTTGCCTAGCATGGAATGGGGAGGCAGGGATCATTCAGAAATGAGGAGATAGGGTTGTAATAGAAAAGAAAGAAGAGAAAAAGGAGATGGATGAGGACAAGAAGGGAAATAAAATGTGACTGAGAAGCCTTAGGGGAAAGGATAGAAGCAGGAAAGCCATAGTGTAAAAACTAGAAAAGCAGAGAGTGTTATGGAGTGATGCTGGAGAAGAGATTTGAGATATTATCAGAGAAAAGGAGACTGAGACAGAGAAACAGACACATTAGGTAATTAATTGATATGTATTTCGTTGAGTTATTGAGACATAGAAAGAAGAGACTAAGGATTGTGGGTGAAACTTAAAATCGGGAAGCCCAGATGATTTGACAGGGTTGATGGAAGGAGGGAGGACAGAGTTTTGTATGCCCAAGAGTTGAGCTGTAGGCATATCTTGGAAAATTGCAGGTTCAGAATTGATTAGACTGTCCCACAATGACCATGGTCCCTGAGGCATCCATACTTGAGGCTGAAGTAAGGGGTTTGATGTAATCAGGGTGGCAAAATGTAACCAATCGGTGGAAGGGTGCAAGCCATGTTATAAAGGCAAACATTTGATCCATTTCCTTCCTCTGTGATCTATAAAGAGTGCAACAGAGGGAGTCACCAGCTCCAGGAAGCCTCTAAGACACTGTGAACCTCCCTATCATAAGGTATGGCTAAGGAGTTCTAAGGGGAGGGAGTGAAAGCAGCAACTTTTCTGGCAGACTCTCCCTCTCTAAACCAACAAGAGAGACAGCAACCAAGTTGAACAAAATGAAATGCAATGGGAATGAATGTGCAGGCTAAGTCTTGCGTTCAAAAAAATCAATTTCATAATTAGAAGGTGGAGGAACTTGGCTAGATAGAAGGTGATCTGAAAAACAGCTGGTGGCTTCAGCATCCTGAAGAGCCACAAAGGCATGGGAGCCTTGGTTAAACCATATGGGGAATATGGAACACTCATCTCTAAGCAACACATTTGAGGATGTGAATATTAGTAATAATAATGACAATAATAATAGTTAATATTTATATACTACCTACTACATGCCAGGGACTATGGTATTTATTTTATAATTTCTATCTTACTTGATCGTCACAAAAACCCTGGGAGGTAACTGCTGTTATTATTCCCATTTTGCAGAGTAAGAAACTAAGAAAAACAGAGGTTAAGTGATTTTCTGTTGTTGTTATTATTGTTGTTGTTTTAAATTTATTTATTTAACTTTTTACATTCATTTTCACAAAATTTTGGGTTCCAAATTTTCTCCCCTTTTATCCCCTACCCCCACCCCAATACACCGAGCAATCTCATTTTCCCTATCACCAATCTGCCCTCTCTTCCCTTCTCTTGTCCCCATCTTCTTTTTTGTCCTGTAAGGCCAGATAACTTTCTATTCCCCATTGCCTGTATTTCTTATTTCCTAGTAGCAACAACAATACTAAACAGTTGTTCCTAAAACTTTGAGTTCCAACTTCTCCCCATCCCTCCCTCCCCACCCATTCCCTTTGTGAAGGCAGGCAATTCAATACAGGCCATATCTGTGTAGTTTTGCAAATGACTTCCCTGATAGTCCTGTTGTGTAAGACTAACTGAATTACCCTCCATGCTACCCTGCCCCTCATTGTTTCTATTCTGTCTTTTGATCCTATCCCTCCCCAAGAGTGTTGACTTCAAATTGCTCCCTCCTCCCATTGCCCTCCCTTCCATCATCCTCCCCACCCTGCTTATCCCCTTCTCCTTCACTTTCTTGTATTGTAAGATAGTTTTCATGCCAAAATGAGTGTGAATTCTATTTCTTCCTTTAGGTAAATGTGATGAGAGTAAACTTCTTGTTTTTCTCTTAGCTCCTCTCTTTTTCCCTCCACTAAAACGTCTCCTGCCTGCCTCTTCTATGAGAGATAATTTGCCCCATTCTTTTTTTTCCTCTTTCCTTCCAATACATTTCTCTCTCACCCCTTAATTTCATTCTTTTAAGATATGATCCCATCCTATTCAATTCACTCTGTGCTCTCTGTCTCTGTGTGTGTTGGCACGTGTGTGTGTGTGTGTGTGTGTGTGTGTGTGTGTGTGTGTAATCCCACCAACTATCCAGATACTGAAAAGTTTTAAGAGTTACAAATATTGTCTTTCCATGTAGGAATGTAAACAGTTCAAATTTTGTAAGTCCCTTATGATTTCTCTTTACTGTTTACCTTTTCATGCTTCTTTTCATTCTTGTGTTTGAAAGACAAATTTTCTTTTCAGCTCTGGTCTTTTCATCAAGAATGCTTGAAAGTCCTCTGTTTCATTGAAAGACCAGTTTTTCCCCTGAAGTATTATACTCAGTTTTGCTGGGTAGGTGGAAGGTAGAAGGACAGAAAGTCACCCCTTATAAAGATTTGTTTGATTTGAAAAAAGAAGACCTAGGTGTTCATGATAACTGTCTTGGAAGGACTGTCATATGAAGGAATGATTAGACTAATTCTGATTGGTTCCAAAGGGTAAATAATAGCATTTATTGCAAGGTATAGGAGGGTAGATTTCAACTCAGTGTATAGAAAAATGTAGAACAACCTTAACTGTCTAAAATGATATGGACTGGTCCCAAATTGTTGTAAGATCCCCAGTCACTGGAAGTCTTCAAGCGAAGAATTCTGACAGAGATTTGGTAGAGGAATTGAATTCATGGAGAGGTGGGTCTGCTTAACCGTTAATTTCGCGTCTAGCTCTGAAATCCTGTGAACTCTGACCATAAGACATCAAAGATGAATTTGACCTTGCCCATATCTGTTATTGTGCAACCTGTGTATTCCCCTATTGTAAAGACAGTAAAACCTGGGAACTTCCCCAGGTTAAGAGAGAAGGGCATGGAAAGTTACAGCTGGTATTCACCTGTCAAAGATTTGAATGGACAGAAATCAGGGTATAGAATTGATAGTTCTGGTTAAATGGGATAAATGGTTTACCCCCATTGCCTAGGGAAATGAAATGATAGCCCAGAATCATGTGGTTATTCTAGGGGCTGATAGCAGGAGGATCTCCTTCGGGAAAAGAGGAAAGTAAGCCTTTCTGAGATGGTGTAGCATTGACAGGCTTGACCACAGAGCTTTACAGAGGGCAGAATATGGGGTGGGGCAGCATTTCTATTAAGCTACAAGTTGAGGCAGCAAGGATTTACTGGAGCATATGAGGCATCTGGCCCTATGCCACCTGGTCTAACCTGGGACAGTTGCGACATTAGGTTCCTCTAAGGAGCTTAACTTCATATACAAGGGAGGAGACTCTTTGACCCTACACAAGATTTCTCTTTACGCCCACATCAAGATCTTTCTCTTAGGTTGGGCCAAATTAAACAGTGGTGTAAAGAGGAACTTTCAAAGACTTTCAGTGTCAGGGCAGTTCTTGAGATAGTAGAAGAAAGCCTCCTATCACATCTGTGGCTTTCAGATATGGCTTGAAGTTGACTAGGATAAATTTTAAAAAGCAAATGTATTACCACTTAAAAACACTGTAGTTATTTCGCAATGACATCCTCTTTCCCCCAACACAACAGAACTTCCCCTTGTTGGTAATTTTTTTTCAGAGATAAGATTCAAAACACTTTGGTAGATTCATATCACACAGATTTAGCAGTACTAGGGAATTGACCACTGAGCACCAGACAGGTATCAACTATAGTTTCAATAAACAAGAAATTCACGTTGGAAGTGAAAGAGTGATGTAATATACTGCTCAGTATTCTTTACTACTTTGTCAAACTCTACAGCAAAATCCTTTGTGAAGTTAGGAAGCACCTTACCAACTGGCTTACTAGGCTATAGGTTGTGGTTGATCTAATTATCTATTAGTAGCAGCTGCTTTACCTCTTCCATAGACATCCCAGATACATATTCACTCACATAGTTGGCTGTCTCCTATATGAAACTGTACAATATCCTCATCTCTTGCTTCTTCACACTCATAAATGTGTTATGTAGATGCTGGAAAAACGAAGCCACAAAACCCCTGACTCTTTCAAAAATCTATTTGTACTCCAAACATGTCACATAGGACATAGATAGCAAAGAGGAATGGGGCTCAAAACAAAACATCTTGGTGCTACCACTATTGAGGTATACTTCCCAAGCTTAACCAGTTTCTTTCCCTCCTCACCCTCACCACAATATTTTCTGCCTCTCAAGAAATACGCTATCTCCCTTATCTTTTCTGTACTGAGGTATCTCATTAACAGAAAATGAATAAACTTGCCTTCACCAGTCCCTGACTTCCAGTTCCCATTTATCTCTCTAGAACTCCTGTGGACATGCTTGTAAAATCTACCAGTCTTTTCATTTCCTGTTCCCATTGAAAAGAAAGCTACACAGGGATCTTTCCCTCTCAGCTGCAGATGGAAACTCCCTGCCTTTCTCCATTCCCAGTTTCCTAATAGATTAGCTTTTAGAAAGACAATAAATTGATTAGCCCCATAAAATCATAGGACATAGAGAGCTTGAGATGGAAGAGTCCCTCGAACATGTTGGAATTGAGTGAGCAGACACTTAAGACTTTCAGAATGTAACATGGTAGAATATAACATGAAGGAGGAGGATCCTTAAAGCATAGAATGTCTGAATTTGAATGGACCTTAAATTAGAGACATTTAGAGTCAGAAGAATCCTTAGAATATTATGAAAGATGAGAACCATCGTAAAGTACATGTTGTCAGAAGCATAAGTGTGTTTAGGATATCAGGCTTCAGGACTGGAAGGAACCTTAGAAATAGAATGAAAAGGTTGGGATGAATCTTAAGATATAGAACATTAGTACATTAAAGGACCTTGGGATAAAGAAGTTATAAGCTTACAACCTTAGAACATAGAATGTCACTGTGATTAAGGACCTTAGCACATTGAGTGTCAGATTTGGGAGAGCACACAAATCACTCACCACAGATGGTGTGTCCATAACTGATGATGGTGGAAATCTCTACGGTAGGGGCAACAGTATCCCTTTAAAAGAGGGGTATCAAACTCTTTGACTTTGAGGAGGCAAGATCATGGAGTAAGCAGTAAATCCACATGACTCTGCCATATTCACCTCCAAACAACCATTAAATAGCACACAAAACACATCCTGGAAGAGCAGAATTAGCAAAAAGACAGGGTGAAACAATCTTTTCACCTGAGAAACTTGGAAAATCACCAAAAAAGATCTTTTTCACTTGGGCAAAAGGGGAAAGTAGTTCAGGAGAGGAAGAGTCCCAGTAAGTCAGGACCAAGCCCCACCTCAGTAAACCAGCAGGAGATCCTGAGGAGATTCCTGAGGCAGTAAAGTAGACAAACATCAAACCAGGACCCCCCATGTGCCTTAACATATGAAGGGGAACTGGCAAAGCCTAGTCCCAAGAACTGCCACATGCTTTAGCATAGCCCTGGACAAAAAGGTAGCTAACAGTGGCCAGATAGCCATTTGCTTCAGTGTAGCCCTTAGGAAATACAGAAGCACCCCAACAGCTTTAGCACACACCAGACCCCATTACTAGCACTTAGGTTCAGTGTGAGGTAAGCTGCCAGACTCCTATGGCCTCCAGAAGTGCCAGTCACCCTCCACCCCACACCCTCAGCACAGCACCAGACACCAGAGTCTCCCACATCTCTCAGGGTAACGTCAGTGCAGCACCAGGTAAAGATCCAGGGCTTGTAGCCCCAAACACAAGGCAGGGTCCTTTTCACCTTGGAAGCAGAACTCAAATTTAAAAGAAAGGAAAAAGGCCAAAAAAAGATGAGCAAAAAAGGAATCTGACCATAGAAAGTTATGATGATAACTGGGAAGATCAAGACTCAAACTCAGAAGAGGACAACAATGTCAAAACACCTATGGGCAAAACACCAAGAAAATAAGAAGTGTTTTCAAGCCCAGAAAGATGTCAGGGAAGAACTCAAAAAGGAGATTAAAAATCATAATCAATGTAGAAGAAATATTGGGGAAATAAATGAGTGATGCAAAAGAATTATGAAAAAAAAAGAGTCAATGCTTATCAAAAGAAAATAACTGCTAAAAAAAGTAGAATTGCCCGAGTGGAAAAGAAAGTACAAAAGCTAAATGAGGAAAACAATTCCTGAAAAATTAAAAATGGACAAGTGAAAACCAGTGACTTATAAGACATCAAGAATCAATCAAACAAATTTAGAAGAATGAAAATTAGAAGAAAAAAACACAAAACACCTCATAGGACAAACAATTGACCTGAAAAATAGATCCAAGAAAGACAATGTCAGAATCATTGGACTCGCTGAAAGCCATAATAAAAAGCAATATCTGGACAGCATCTTCCAAGAAATTATCAAGGACAACTGCCCTGATATCCTGGAATCTAAGAGCACAATAGGCATTGAAAGAATCCACTGGTCACATCAGAAAAGAAAACCCAAAATAAAAACTTCAAGGAACAATATATCCAAATTACACAACTATCAGGTCAAGAAAAACATACTGCAAGTAGCCAGAAACAATTCAAATATCAGGGAACCACAATCATGATTACACTGGATTTAGCAGATGCAACACTAAAGGATCAGAAGTCATAGAGTATGATGTTCCAGAAGTCAAAGGGACTGGGGCTACAGCCAAGAATCACCTACCAGTGAAATTAAACATGGTTCTTTGAAGGCAAAAAAATAGTCATTCAAAAGTGAGATTTCAAGTTTTCATAAGGAGAAGAAGAGAACTGAACAAAAAATTTGATCTCCAGTATCAAGACCCAAGACTACAAATGGAAAAAAGGAAAAGATAACAAGGGATTCAATGAAACTGAATGGTTTTTATCCCTACATGGAAAGATAATACTTGTAATTCTGAAAAATTGTATTACTAATAGTATAGCTAGAAGGAATGTACATAGACAGAGGGTATGTATATTAGGTAAAAATGGAGGAAATGACAAAAAATAACTAAGGCATGAGAAAGAAGGAAGGGAGAGGTAGAATGGGATAAATTGTTTCCTATGAAGAGGTACAGAAAACCTATTACTGTGGATAGAAAAATGGGATGGTAGGGAATGCGCATGACTTCAACCAAGGCTGGGGATCCTGCATCACCTTCTAGGTCCCTGAGTGTGGCCTTTTGACTCAGTCCAAGGTTTATAGAACAAGTGATTTTATTAAATGGATTAATTCTGTGAAGTTTGGATTGGTCAAATGACTACACTTGAGGACTAAAGGGCCACATGTGGCCTCACAGCTGCCACTCCTGGCTTGAGCTTTGCTCTCATCAGTATTGGTTCAAAAAGGGAATAATATTCATAATCAGTTGAATACAAAAATCTTTCTAACCAGACAGGGAATTAGGAGACTAGGAGATTAAGTGAAGGGAAGGGTGGAGTTCTGACAAAAGGGAGGGCATTGGAGGAGGTGATGAACAGAAGAAAAACACTGGTGAGGGGGGAAAGTGTGAAAGGAGAGAGGACAAACAGGAGGAAAAAATAAGATGGAGGGAAATACACAGTTAGTAATCATAATTTGCAAAAGTGAATGGAATGAACTCTCCCATAAAATGGAGGTGGATAGCAGAATGGATCAAATTCAGAACCTTATAATATGTTGTTTACAGACACTTGAAGCAGAGAGACAGTCACTGAGTATAGGTAAGGGGTTGAATCAGAATCTATTATGCTTCACATAACATAAAATAACATAAAAAACAAAAAGCAGGGATAGCAATCCTGACCTCAAGCAAAGAGAAAGCAAAAATAAGCCTAATTAAAAGAGATAAAGAGAAATTACATCTTGCTAAAAGGAACCATAGACAATCAAGTAATATCAATACTAAGCATATATGCACCAAATTGTGTAGTGCTGCAACCAGCACAGTCAGGCAGGTTTGGGGAGGTTACAGGACTCACAGAGCGAGGATGAAAAGACAGACGGGACAAAGCAGCCTGAACAAGCTAATTTTATTCTAGACATACTGAGCCAACAAATCAGGGAGTCGGGGTGCTTAAATAGTAAAAAAAAAAAAAAAAAAAAAAAAAAAAAAAAAAAAAAAAAAAAACCATAGGGGTAGCTATTGAGGCATGAGGACAGAGCAAATCATGATAAGTAGAAAGAGAGGCCTCAAGGCCTCTTTATCGAAATGTTATCCTTTATAATAAAGCAGGGGCCCTGTTTCCTGGAACTTCAACACCGGAACTCAAGGATGTGTACCTGAGAACAATATATCACTTAACTTCTCAAGTCAACTACTATTCTCCCTTGGAGGAGGGGAACTCTTGATCAGGGGCTCTTTCAAACTCCTCAAGGTTCTCTACAATGTAGCCTCCCACTTCTTAAAGGAGAAGTTAAGTGAGTTACAGATTCATGACCAAACAAGAGATAGAGAGGATTATGAAATACAAAATAGATCATTTTGATTATATTAAATTAAAAGGCTTTTGTACAAACAAAACCAATGCAACCAAACTTAGAAGAAAAGCAGAAAGCTGGAAAACAATCTTTACATCAAGTGTCTCAGGGAAAGTCTTCATTTGTCAAATGTATAGAAAACTGAATTTATAAGAATACCATCCATTCCCCAGTTGATAAATGGCCAAAAGATACGAACAGGTAGTTTTCAGAAAAAGAAACCAAAGTTATCTATAAGCATATGAAGAAGTATTCTAAATTGCTTTTGATTAGAGAAATGCAAATTAAAACAACTCTGAGGTACTACCTCACATTTATCAGAGTGAGTAATATGACAGAAAAAGAAAATGATAAATGTTGGAGAGGATGTGGGAAAATTGGGATATTAATGTATGAATTGATCCAACCATTATGGAGAACAATTTGGAATTATGCCCAAAAGGGCAACCAACCCCACATACTCTTTGATACAGCAATACCACTGTTAGGTTTGTATCCTAAAGAGATCATAAAAAGGGGGAAATAACCTACCTGTGAAATATATTTTTAGTTGCCCTTTTTATGGTGGCATATTAGAAATTGATCAATGGAGGATTGGCTGAACACGCTGTAGTATATGAATGTAATGGAATACTATTATTCAATAAGAAATGAACAAGTAGATTTCAGAAAAACCTGGAAAGATTTGTGTGAACTGATGAAAAGGGAAATGAGAAGATCCAGAAAAACAATGTACACAGTATCAGTAACATTATGTGATGATCAACTATGAATGACTCAGCTCTTTTCAACTACACGATGAGTCAAGAAAATACAAACGACTCAAGAGGGAAAATGCTATCTGCATCCAGTTCAAGAACTAATGGACTCTGAATACAGATCAAGCCATGGGTTTTTTTTTCCACTCAATTCTTTTTCTTGTTTTTGTTTTTCCTTTTCTTCTGTTTCTTCTTTCACAACTGTTTTAGATAAGAGCATATAATAATCTATATCATACTCTCTAACATTTTAGGAAGTGGGGACAGTGAGGGAAGGAGGGAAGGAGAGAAAATTGGAACTCATCCTGTAAAAATGAAAGCTAAAAAGTTTCTTGAGGTGCAATTGAGGAAAAAATGAAGTACCATTTAAAAATAAACAAACAAAAGAAGAATATCAGGGTCCAATCTAGGATCCATCAAATACAGACCAAAACACTAGGCCAGGTAAGGAGCTTAGTATTCTCAGAGGGTGTAGGTGGAAGTAGAAAAGCTGAGACAACGACAGTTTTGGCCCATGGGCTAGGGTAAAAGTAAGTAGCACAGCCTGATTCTCTTGTCCCTGAGGGGCAACTTTGGCAGGCTCTTTAATTGTCATTATATAGATGAAGAACAGTTGTGGTTTACTCACAGTTAGGGAGAGGCATGTAGACTAGACCTGTAATTTCATCTATAGAGGGAATTCCAAGAGGAGGAAATTCCCTTTACCAATGCAGGTCATCACCTTCTCTGAAACATAGATGGAGAGAGTTGACCAGATTTCTAAGAAGTTTGGACACTCAGCCAGAATCACACAGTCAGGATATATCAGAAATGTTACTTGAATACAAATCTCACAGAGCAGGCATTTTATAAATGTTTATTGACTGAGTTTATCTCTTTGAAAATTCCTTCAATTGTAGCTCATTGTGCATCCTAGGGTCCAAGCAAAACAAGGCAATTTTATCTAGATCATGGCCCCAAGGCCAGATCGCTGTCCACTCTGCCAGTTCCCCATCTCCTCATGGTTATGTAACTAAGTTTCAGAATCAGGCCATGAGCAAGGTCTCCTTTGCTTTCTCACCTATATCATACTGGTTCAGTCTTTGCCTACAATCTCTGCCTATAACAGGAGTTCTAGAGCTGGTGAAAAGGAGCTTGTTTGGGAATGGGTCTAGAGGTTAGATAAGGGAAGGAACTAAATCAGAAGGGAAAGATTGGCCAAGGAGACTTTGATACCCTTGATTCAGACCTGACAAGACTCTTTGGACCTTCCTATGTAGGATATTCTTGGCATTCATTCTGGTCCCTAAACCTTCTTGATGATTCTACATCACATAGAGAAGCCAGCCACCTTCCCCAGGTACCTTGAGACAGTACTGAGGATAGGCAACTCCATTACTGTCAGTCAGAGTAATGTCTGAGACAGAGAATACTCAAGCCATCCTAAGAGAGGCTTTCCTCACATTCTCCATTTTTTAGCAACCCTCAGCTCAGCCCATCCATCACCTTGGTACATCCCTGCCTTAGTATTCTAAGCTTCTCAGGCTCTCCACCACTTTTGACACTCAATCTTCTCATCCCCCTGTTCCTTCCTCCTCTGTCCAACACTCCCCAAGGTCCTTCAGTCCTTCCAAGCCCTTAGTGTTGCAGTCCCTATTATCCCACTCAGAATCCTATCAGTCTCCACTGAGGAATCTTAGAGATTCCAACAACTTCCTCAGTGACCCATGGATTTCATATCCTGCTATTTCATCCAATCTAGGCGACCAGGCCTTCCTTCACCTCCATGAATTTGACTATCTTGGTAGCTTGGTGCCCATCCTCAGTTCCCTATCTCATTAGTACCCTATCCCTTCAATCTCCCTAACCCTCCCATTCTCATCTTCTAGCCCAAAGTTCCCCCAGTCCATTAATCCCTTCAGTATTACCATCCTCTTTCTCCACTCACTATCCTAAACCCCTCCCCACTTACCAATCACAGGTGACCAAAGAGCCAGTTCTTAAGACGGAGCTGAGGGAAGCATCAAAGCCTCTGATAGTTGATGTAATATCATTGGACACAGATTAGACCCTTGACCAGGATCCAGGTGCCAAGGACCACAAAGGCCAGGAATAGGATGGAAGAAAGTATAGACTTCAGACCTACCAGGTCCAGTTGATGAGATAACCACTTGGGGGTAGGCAGTATCCTACAGGAAGAGAGACAGTGAGGCAAAGGAGGGATAGGGCAGTCCTAGGATAATCCATGGGGCAGTAAAAGCAAAGAAGCATGGAAAGGAGACCTAGGTATAGAGAGTCATTTCAGAGCAGTTTAAAGAGGAAGGAGGGAGTAACAAGATTAGGAGATGCAAGAGAGGGAAGTGGAGAAGAAAATGAGAGGTCTGTGGAAGAAGGAAGACACCAAGGGTCCAAGTGGCACCATTGCCTCAGACCTTCTAGATTTAGAGTCTGCTGGAGGCACATTCCTAGAGGACTGAACATCCCTGTGACTCCTAAGGGAAACCTCAAAGAACACTTCTGCCCCCAAACATAAAGGGGCTCTCCCCCAACTCCCAGCTGAACTCGGTTTTGTTTTGGTCTGGTTTCTGGATGTCAGCATTATCTTGATGTCAGTAACAAACCCAAGGAGCCCATTCTCATCAGCCTCTTCCAGGCTCCAGGTCCAGGCAGCAGATTCATGGGCACTTCATGAACCACTGAAGTAACAAAGCTGACTCAAGTTACATCCCTCCCCAGAGGCCCCTCCTAAGATTAAGCACACCTAGCCTGAATTCCTATTTTAGACTCTCAAGCCCCTCAGGGTGGCAGACACAGCTCTCTTCCCAAGCAGAGGAGTCTTTTCATTCCTGCAACCAGTTCCTAGGGTATGTAGAAGGGCGATTCTCCAAGGGAAGTACCTAACCCTGCTTTCTCACAACCTCTTTCAATTTCCTGCTTACAAATATTCCTTCTACCCAAGTGGGAACCAAGATCTGCACTTCGCTCCCACTTCCCCCTCTCAATTCTTCCCAAACATTGGCTACTTCAAGAGCCCCTTCTCCTCTCAATAAACAAGAGGTTAGAGCTAGACAACCAATCTTGAGCTGGTATAGCCACATCCGCTTACAGGAGGTGCCATCCCTTTTCCCAAGAGCCAAATATGGAAGGAAATAGGTGAAAATCCTTGAGCAGCAGGTAGGGTAAGTCAGAAAGACTCACCCTTTTACTAAGAGTCCCTAAAGGCACAGACTGGATTTAACACTTACTCCTGATGCAGAATTCAGGGTGACAATTCTCCAGAGCCTGCCTTCCCCTCCCCTGCACTGACTAACAATGATGTATGGTGGCTCTCCTGGCACCTGTACACACAGGGGCTCAGAAACAGCACCTGGGTTCAAGGTAAAGTTGAACACTAGAGTCTCAGGGGATGCTGAGCAGTAAGGGTGATGGGGCTGGTACATCAGCCGTCCAAGAATTCCTCTAGCTGTGAACAGCCCTAGTAGGAATCCTTATGAAGAAGCCTCAGACTGCTCAGCACTTCCTAGAGGGTGGGGTATGGGGCAGGAGAGGAAAGAGGAAGGAGAAAATCCTGAATTGCAGAAAGTTTGTTCTGGCATCAGAGAGGGACTTCCCAAATGGTCCTTCCCTCAATCCGCCACCTTCTCTGGGTCTTTTTTCACCTGCAAGTTTGGGTCCTGATTTCCCTGAACAGGTGAGGTCACCGAGTAGAAAAGACCATCATAGGGAAAGGACAGACCTTGAAGGAATTAGGAAGGTGGGAGGGCTGAGGGGCTGGGCAGAGTGGAGCCAAAGGCTCCGGAGGAATGGGCTAACTTACTAAAATCTGAACCTTCCTTTGGTTGGAGCAGAAGAGGGTGAACTAAAGTATATAAAAGTTTAGACCAGGCGTTAGAAGCTAGGTGGCAGATAAGGCAGGTCCAAGTCAGTAAGAGACACAGCTCCCAGGGAGCTGGGGCTGGGCAGAGTGGCTCCTGTCTTCATCCTAGGACCTCCTTTAGCAGAACACTCAGACCACAAGGGGGACTGAGGGATGGAATGGTCTCCTTCCTAACAGTCTAAGAGAAAGAAAGACCTCTTCTCTCTATAGCTAACCCTCCTCCACCTGGTGCCACAAACTAGAAAGGGCACAGCCAAGCCAGAAAAAGGGCAGGGGACAGTGACCAGGATAAGGAGAGACTGCAGACTATGCAAAATAAGGGTCACTTGGGCATGCTGGGACTGGAAGATAGATAATCCTCTCTTATCAATTGCCTGCCGGACATCTCTGCATGTCCAAAATGGACCTCCCCTTTAATACTCATGATTCCAAAGGACCAGTGATGAAGCCTTCTATTCATTCCAGAGTCTAGACAATGGGGCACATGTGTTCTGTAGCCACTGAGGGGATTTGTTTTGCTTCACCATGTACATTTGTTAAAAAAAAAAAAAAAAAAAAAAAAAAAAAAAAAACAACTTTTTTTTTCCCCCAATGGGGCAGCGAGTAGGAGGGAAAGGGAATTGATTTCTGTTCATTTTTTAAAAATAGAGAGGTGGGAAGGTACTAGAAATGTGAAATGATGCATGCACTTGTCAAAGAGATCATTATACTATTAGTTTTACCTTGTTACAAGACAGAGTAATCTGTTAATGAAAATAATGTAAAAACCAAAACACATCAATAAAATTGTAAATGAAGAAAATAGATTTCATCTTCCTTTTCCTTATTTTGGCTATTTCTTTCTTTCTTCTTTCCTTTTTCCTTCTGCTCTTTCCTTCCTTTCCACTTTTCTTCCTTCCTTTCCTCTTCTTTCTTTCTCTTTCTCCTTTCTTTTTCTTTCCTTCTTTTTCCTTCCTTCTTTTCTCTTTCCTTCTTCATTTCTACATTCCTTCCTTTTCTTTCTTTCATTTTCTTCCTTTCATTCATTCTTTCTTTCTACCCATTATGTCTCTAAAGCTCCCCCTTCTAAACGTCCCTATTTCTGCCTGAATATTATAATCCTTCCAATCACCCAAGTTCAAAACCTCGGTTTCCTCCTTACCTGCCGCATCCCCCAAATCACTTCAAATCAGGTATGAAGACTTGTTCATCCAGCTTACACAACAGCCTTGGCCTCCGTTTCCTTTCTTCTCCAAATTTTCAAAGTGCTCTCAACCAGAAAATACAACAAACAACAACCCCACCCCCATCCCCTCCAGCTTGCTTAGAACTTCATTTAAAGCAGGAATCTGCCAGATGCCTCAGTCAGAGCTGTTTCCAGGTCGGGGCCTCTCTGCTGTACACAGACGGACACACGCACATACACTTCTGGCCTTAACTCATCATCGTGGCAGCTTCACCATCACATTATTCTCCCTCCTACATTCTGTAATCTCATCAAAGTGTCCTTCTCTCTGTTCTTCATACACAACATTTCATCTCCTTTCTCCAGGCCTTAGTACTGGCCATATGCTTTGCCTTTCCTTACCTCCACTTCCTAGCATCCTTCTCTTCCAGATGCAGATCAGACACCATCTTCTACATGAAACCTTACCTGTTTCCCCATCACCTCCATCTCAGCATCCAGTTCCCTCCTTCCCTCCCAAAACAACTTGCATCTCCTGTATATATATTTGCATTTATCAACTTTATATTGATGCTGGATAACTTTTTATATATGCTTTTTATCTCCCCTATTTGAATGTAAACACCTCATGAGTAGCAGTTGCTCCATTCTTTGTACTTTTATACCCTGCTCCTAGGACAGTGTGTGACAGTGGAATAGGTACTTGCTTCTTGATTGCCAGTATGGACTTCTTCCTAGGAGCCCTGGGCTCTCTCTACCCCAAGTAAATTTGTTTTGAAAAACTGATTTGACACAGTATCAGCAACATTGTGTGATGATCAACTTTGAATAACTTAGCCCTTTTCAGCAACACAATGATCTGGCGCAATTGCAAAGGATTCAGGATTGAAACTGCTATCCACCTCAAGAGAAAGAATTGCTGGAGTCTGAATGTAGATCAAAGTGTACTGTTTTTCACTATTTTTTTTCTTTTAGCCTGGTTCTTCTTTCACAACATGACAAATATAGGAATGTAGTTTACATAATTACACATATATAATCTATATCTAATTGTTTACCATCTTAGGGAGAGGGAAATAAGGAAGGGAGGCAGAAAATTTGGAAATAAAACTTTAAAAAAAATGAATGTCAGAAATTGTCTTTACGTGTAATTGGATAACAGCAAAATGGTGTTTTCCAAAAAAAAAAAAATTAAAAATAGAAGAAAAAGAAAACTTTGTTTGAGAACATGTTTTATGCCCCTTACCTGGACACAAAAATTACTCTAACTCTGCATCATTTAGCAGACCCTCATCCTTTCACATGGATTATGACAATGGCTTTCTAATTGTTCCCCCTGACTCCTCTCTCTCTTCACTCCAATCTAACCTCCATATAGCTGCCAGAGTAATATTTCAAAACATATCCAACCATGTCATTTCCCTACTCAAAAATCTTTAGGGAACTGCTTATTGCTTCTAAAATTAAAATACAAATTCCCTCAATTTCTTAGAATTCCTAGTTTTTTTCAGAGTTGAGTTTTTGTGCTTCCTCTTACAGAAAGTCTTTGGCCTTTCACCAGCCTATGCCCTCACCACAGATCTTACTTCATCAACCACAAATTCCTTGAGATATATTTTACATATGTTTACTCAAAATTTTATTTCATATTTTTCTTCTTGGATAGAATTCTTGAGATCAGGGACTGTTTCTTTTTAACTCGTGTCTTCACCTGTGCCTAGAAAAATGTCAGGCATTTAGTATGTACTTAATAAATGCTCGCTGATTGGTATACCCAAAGAAAATCCCTTTATTGATGATTGCAGCTATAAATCAACTCGTGTGGTGTTGGTCTGGTCAGGTGGTGTATGGGGGGAGCTAATGTCCATTTGGTTCCCTGGTGGTTCCTGCTTTACTTTATATGTCTAGCAATTTCTTGTACTCTTAGAAGCAAAGACAGAGAAGCAACAAGGTGTGATGGCAATCAAATTAGGATCTTTTGCTGTTTTTGTACTAAAAGTGCCTCTGATTGAATAATGTGATTAAAGAAGATCTTCCCCACCCATTAGGGGAGTTGTTTTGTAGGAGGGTTCCAAGTGCTTTTTGTTTTTTCTATTAGGGTTAAAGGATTATGCCCTCTGCCTCTGAAAAGTGTATAATTACTCTGAGAGTGAGGTTATACTTTGGGTCTTCCTGACCTGAAGTGTTTGTTAGGCCCAGAGCGGGAATTTGAGGAGTTGCTAAGGAAACCCCTGGCTTGGAAAACCCAGATGTTCCCTCTCTGGTAAAGATGTATACAAGTTAATGGTCAGACATTTTGGAAGCATGTCTGTTGACTTTTGATTTCTCTGTATTTTCTTTGAAGTTCAGGATGTTGACTCCCCTCCCTGAACTAGGTGAATGATATATGTGGTTAAAGGAATGATACATATAATTGATTAAAATGAACTTATAAATAGAACTAAGAGCTTACTGTATGAAAAAACAATAAAATATAAAAACCTTTGATTAATTTGATTTAAAAATAATAAAAACACATTACCAGTATCAAAATTGAAAATGGTGAATTCACTACCAATGAAGAGGAAATTAAAACAATAATTGTCATTTTGTCCTATTATATGTCAATAAATCTGATAATGTAAGTGAAATTGATGAATATTTACAAAAATGTATATTGCCCAGATTAACAGAAGAAGAAATAAAATATTCAACCATATTTCAGAAAAAGAAATTGAACAAGCCGTCAATGAACCCCTTAAGAAAAAATCTCCAGGGCCAGATTTCACTCCAAGTGAATTCAACCAAATATTTAAATAGCAATTAATTCCAATAATACATAAACTACTTGGAAAAATAGGCAAAGAAAGAGTCCTGAGGACTTCCAGGAACCAAGATGGTGGATTAAGACGTAACTCACTCTCTCTCTCTCTTATTGATCTCTGAAAGCTCAGAAAATATCATCTCAGTAAAAGCACTGGAACAGCAGAAAAAGGGGATGCAGTAATCTTGTAGCCCAGAAAGCTTGGGGGATTAATGGGAAAGGCCCTTCTTGCTCTGGAAGAGGCAGGGACATCCCAGAAAGCCAGCAGCAAACCAGGAGGAGATCCTTAGCACCAGGGTGGTAAAGCAGGCAAACTCCAGACATCAGTGTCTCATCACAGGTGGGGGATGCGCTAGACACCAGCTCAGAAAACCACTATGTGTGATGGTGGACAGGTAAGTACAATTCTAGGAGGCACAGCTTCAGACTGGATGGCATTCTCCAGGAGCCAAGCCTTCCAGTGCTTTAAAGAAGCCCAGGTGAGCAGGCAGACTCCAAGTGTCAGACTCCCTATCCCACCCCAAGAACTTCAGTGTTGTTTATCTCAGTTCAGCACCAGGTAAGTTACCAAACCCCTGAAGTTTCCAGCTGCCAACACCTGAGGTCCCAACACACAAAGCCAGTGATCAGGTCCCAGGCTGCTGGCACAAGAAACTTAGACCAGTGTACCCTGTGCTCCATCAGGGAAGTTCAATTTTAAAAGCCAGGAAATAGGCAAATACCATGAGCAATAAAGTAGAAACACACAGTGACCATAGATTCTTATTGTGGGAACAGGGAAGATAAAGGCACAAATTCAGAAGAGGGAAACACTGTCAAGATTGCCACATCTGAAACCTCAAAAGGAAATAGGAACTAGTCTCAAGACCAAAAAGCCTTCTTGAAAGAGCTCAAGAAGAATTTTAAAAGTCAAATAAGAGAGGTAGAAGAAAAATTAGGAAAAGAAATGAAAGCTATATAAGAGAGTCAATAGCTGGGGAAAAAAGAACAAAAATTGACTGTAAAAGCCAAGTCCTTAAAAGATACAGTTGGCCAAATGAGGAAAAAATACACTGAAGAAAACAACTCCGTACAAAGCAGAATTGGCCAAATGGAAAAGTAAAAGCAAAAATTCACTGAAGAGAACTCCTTAAAAAGTAAAATGGGCCAAATGGAAAAGCAGGTACGCAATCTAATTGAAGAAAATGATTCATTAAAAATCAGGATTGGGCAAGTGTCAGCTAATGACTATGAGATATCAAGAATTATTCAAACAAAAACAAAAGAATGAAAAATAAAAGAAAATATAAAATACCTCACTGGTAAAACAATTGACCTGGAAAATAGATCCAGAAGATAAAATTTAAAAATTATTAATCTATCTGAAAACCATAATGAAAAAAAGAGTTTGAACAGCATTTTCTAAGAAAGACAGTATTTTCTGAGAAATCATCAAGGAAAATTGTCTCAAGGTCCTAGAACTGCAGGGTAAAATAGACATTAGAAGAATTCATCAATCTGTTCCTGAAAGAGATCCCAAATTGAAAATACCAAAAAATATGGAAGCCAAATAACAAAATGATCAAGTCAAAGAAAAAGTACTGCAAACATCCTGAAAGAAAATGTTAAATGTCATGGAACTACAGTCAGGATTATGCAGAACACTGAAGCTTCTACATTAAAAGATCAGAGGGTGTGGAATAGGATATTCCCTAAAGTATTATGGAGTACAACCAAGGATCAACCACCCAGAAAAATTGAGCATAATATTTCAGGGAAGGAGATGGACATTCAACAAAATAGGAGGTTTCCAAACATTTCTGATGAAGATACCAGAGAAAATTTGATCTTCGAATACAAGATTTAAGAGTGTCATAAAAAGGTAAACTGGAAAGAAAAAAAACACCAACATGTTATTAATAAGGGCAAACTGTTTATGTTCCTACAATGTAAGATGACAATTCTAACTCTTGAGAACTGTATCATTATTATGACACTTACATAGAAAGAAGGTGTGGGTATAAGTTGACTTTGCTATGATGATAAAATAATAATTAAGTGCTGAAAAGGGATTGTACTGGAAGAAGAGAAAAGAAGGAGGCAGAAAATGGTAAATTATATCACATGAAAAGGCAGTGAAATCTATTACAGTAGAGAGAAATAAGGGAGGGAGATGAGCATTATTTGAACCTTACTCTCATCAAATTTGGCTCAAAGAGGGAATAACATTATCAGTTAGGTACAGAAATTTAACTCACCCTATAGGAAGTAGGAAGGAAAAGGGGAAAGAAAAGGGAGAGGATGGGCAGAAGGGATGGCAAATTGAGGGAGGTAGTGGTCAAAAACAAAACACTAGTGATTAGGGAAAGGGAGAAATAAAAGAGAAAAGCATAAAAGAGATGAGTGGAATAGGATGGAGAGAAAGATGCAGTTAGCAATCACAACTGTGAATGCAAATGAGATGAACTCTCCCATAAAATGGAAGTGAATAACAGAATTTGAAGCACAGAGATACACACAGAGCAAAAGGCTGGAACAAAATATATTATGCTTCAGTTTAAGTAAAAATAGCAGGGGTAGCAATCCTGATCTCAGATCATGCAAAAACAAAAATAGATCTAATTAAAAGAGATAAGGAAGGAAACTATATCCTGTTGAAAGGTACCATAAACAATGAAGTAATATCATTACTAAACATATCTGCAATGAATGGAATAGCATCTGAATTCTTAGAGAAGTTAAGGGAGTTACAGGAAGAAACAGACAATAAAAGTATTCTAGTAGTGTACTTCCCACCTCCTGTCAGAACTAGAAAAATCTAGCCACAAAATAAACAAGAAAGAAGTTAAGGAAGTGAATAGAATTTTAGAAAAGCAGACTTTTGGAGAAAATTGAATGGGGAAACAAAGGGATATGCCTTTTTCTCAGTGGTATTTGGCACCAACAAAAAATTAACCATGTATTAGGGCAAAAGACCTCACAATTCAATGCAGAAAGGCATATTAAATGCATCCTTTTCAAATCATGATGCAGTAAAAATCACTGGTAACAAAGGCCCATGGAAAGATAGATTAAAAATTAATTGGAAACTAAATAATCTAATCCAAAAGAATGAGTGGCTCAAACAACAAATCACAGAAAAAATCAAAAACTTCACTCAAGAGAATGACAATATGAGACAAAATATCAAAACTTATGGGATGCAGTGAAAGCAATTCTTTCAGGGAAAGTTTTATATCTCTAAATGCTTAAATGAATAAAATATGGAAAGAGCGGATCAATGAATTTGGCATGCAACTAAAAAAGCTAGAAAAAGAACAAATTAAAATTCCTTAATTAAATACCAAATTAGAAATTCTGAAAATAAAGATTAATGAAATTACATTTAAGAAAACTATTGAACTAATAAGTAAAACTAAGAACTGGTTTTAAAAAAGGACCAATAAAATAGAATAATCTTTGGTTAATTTGCTTTTTAAAAAGAAAGAAGAAAACCAAATTAACCAGCATCAGAAATGAAAAGGGTGAATTCACCACCAATGAAGAGGAAATCAAACCAGTAATTAGGAGTTACTTTGCCCAACTATATGCAAATAGATTTGACAATCTTATTAAAATTGATTATTATTTACAAAATATTTAAACAACTTCATTTCAGAAAAAGAAATTAAACATGTCATCAATGAACTTCCTAAGAAATAATGTCCAGGGCCAGATGGCTTTACAAGTGAATTCCATCAAACATTTAAAGAACAATTAATTCCAGTGGTATAGAAACTATTTGGGATAATAAATGAAGAGGGGGTGCTAGAAAATTCCTTTTCTGATACAAATATGACATTTATGCCTAAACTGGGAAGAAGAAAATAGAGAAAGAAAATTATAGACCAATTTCCCTAATGAATATAGATGCAAAAATTTTAAATAAAATATTAGCAAAGAAATTACAGCAATTTATCTCAAGGATAAAGCATTGTGATTAGGTAGGATTTATACTAGGAATGCAGGGTTGATTTAATATTAGAAAAACTATCAGCATAATTGACCACATCAATAACAATACCAAGAGAAATCATATGACTGTCTCAATAGATGCAGTAAGGGCTTTTGACAAAATACAACACCCATTCGCATTTTTAAAAGCAGATAACATAGACATAAGTGGAGTCGTCCTTAAAATGATAGGTAACATCTATCTAAAATCATCAGCTAACATTATATATAATGGGGAAAAGCTAGAAGCATTTCTAATAAGACCACAGGTGAAATAAGGATGTTCATTATCACCACTGTTATTCAATATCCTAATAGAAATTTTAACTTTAGCAATACTTTTTAATCTGCTATCTGTTCCTTTGGGGAGGGGGGTAAATCCATCCCATTCACATTTTAATTACTTTAAAAGTAAAAAGTACTTTAAAAGTAATATAATTACTTTTTATGTGTTTCTCTCCTTCCTATTTTTCCTTACTATTCTTGTCACCCTATTTATTTTTTGCCTTAAAAATGTTTAATGTGCAACTGAGTGTACTAAATTTTAAATAGTTTATCATAAACTTAACCAAATAAACTTAGATTTGCAACTATATACACTAAAACACTTTAATCAGATATCTATAACAATTTGTCAGTTACTACAGGTATTTAGTTTACTACTAAAGGAATGCAAAGGCATTCCTTTCCATTCTTTTCTCACATCCCTGTATTTGTGTATGTATTCTTGTATAGTTGTAATGTCTCATAATGTCGATATCTGTTTCTTTATAATACTTTACAATATAATATGTATTTATATATTTCTCATGTCATCTTTAAAGGAATTATAATTTTCACAGTCAACTCTCAAAGACTAAGTTATAGATAAATTTTCAATATAAAGCTCTACAACTCAATTATTTCAAATGTCTGACCGAATACATATTCAGAGCCATCAATTGCTATCAGCTAGAAACTACCATTAAAAATGATCTAATTCAACTCCCTCAATCTTAATAAAGGAAGTGATTCGTCAAAGAGATATTGAGGAACTGAGACTTGAAATCAAATCCTTTGAATCTCAAGTTAAATACTCTCCCCATCCTATAATATGTATTACACAATATCTCTGTCTTTCTCAATAGTGTGATGCCAATTTTTCACAATTAAATTAAATCACAATTAAAATTAAAAATAAGACTGTTATAGATCTTTGAAAAGATTGTTTTAAAAGGTTCTTCCCAAATATATATTCCTCTAATGGAATTCTTGTGTCAAAGAGAACATCTTCACTATTGAAATTTGTGGCCTCAAAGCATCATATAAATGCTAGCTGTTTTCACTTTATTCAAGCACAAGATAACAGTTTTGTTTTCTTTTTTTTACTTTCTTCTTGTATTATTTTTCCTACAGTGGCCATTCTAAGAGAGTCTAAACTCTGCTCATGATAGTGTTAAAGTGGTTCCCTTTCATCACAGATACTACAAAATCAGAAAAAGGGGCAAGAGTTACTGATAAAATATTTTAACAACCTTATCTGGATACAAGACTATGTTAACATTTAAAATGGTCCACATTCTCATACTGGGTCACACCACTAGTAAGAATATGAGGTGGGATTTGAGCCATGTTTTTTCTAGTTCCGAGACTAGCACTCTGTCCAACCTGGGCCATGCTGATGCACAACATCAATTTCATGGATCTCACGTTGGTATCATAGTATACCTATGATTGAAAATAGCAGCAGTTATTCTCCAGGGCTGGGCTGGTATACAGTTGTTCATGATTTTGAAGTCCTGTGTGGTATGGGACTGTTAGTATTGTGGGACATATTGATGTTGGAGTATATGGAAATAGGTTTATATGTGGATTATTGGTAGGAGTGTGAGCACTGGAATTTCAGGCACAGAATCAGAGTAAGGTTGGAGAAGCAGCTGCATGTAAGGGAGGAGTGCAGTGGAAAGGAGAGGACACCCATTCGAAACCTGCTTGTGATGTTTATTTAGCTGTGTGACTTGATTAAATGCTTTCACCTCCCTAATTCTCAGTTATAGCTTTGGAAGTCCTTTCTAGCTCTACACCTGTGATCTTATGAACCCTTCCTCAGATTGTATGGGAATGTAGGGGATGGGAAGTTAAAAGACTCCAGGGACCTGGGAGAGGTTGAGCTGTATGTACCTTCCAGTTTTCTTTTTCTTCCTTCCAGAGCCTGGGTCTAGAAACACAGCATCCTAAGTTCTCTCTCTTGGCCCTAGTCTTCCAGTTCTCAAGGAAAAGAGACACAAAGTAAAAGCCAATGGATTATATTTTGAACTGTTTTTATTTAGAAGAATTATAACCAAAGGGTGACTGGAAGGGCAGGTAAAAAGCAGGCTTCCATGCTCAAAAGCAGAAATATATATCCAGGCATCATTCCTGAGGGGCTTCTGAGAATTGTGTCTCCAGGCTGGGAGGACCCAACAGTGGCTCCACCTTCAGGCACAGACCACTTTCTGCTCTGAGAATAATTTCGGGCTTCCTTCGGACTGGGTGTTTGTCAGGGAGAACTCGGAACCTCAATAGAGTGAGGGCCAGCACAACCTTCATCTCAGACATGGCGAAGTTCTGGCCAATGCAGTTCCTGCTCGAGGGAGGAAGAGCTAGCAATTCCCAGACCTTGACCCCAGGCTGTTTCCAGGATCCTACCATACTGAGATTGGGCCTTCAGCTCCTTTGATGGGGACTTGGAGCAGGGCCCTTGTTGGACATAGTTCCCCACACTGACCTGGACAGGGTAAAAACATCACCTGGGGAGGTCAGGGAAAGAGGTGGGGGAAGAATTGACTTACCTGGGTCCAGCTGAGAAGGGTATAAAGGCCAGGGGTGAAATCTTTTGGGGGTTGTTGATGTCAAAGCGATATGGGTCATAAACCTAGGGTGTTGACAGGGTCTTGCTCACCTTAAGCATACACTCTCCCTCTTGCCCTCTCCAATACAGCTAGACACCTCCAGGGGCTACCAAAGCTGCCCTCTCCTGCCTTCAGGCATCTCATGGCTTGGCTTAGAGTAAAGCCCCACTCCTATCCCCATGAATACAATACAATACACTTCTCAAGCTCTGATTGGCCCAGGAGTGTTTCTGTGGAGGATTGACAGATACCTCAGGGTTGGGCCACACAGCAGGATTGTAGTGAGTTCCTAAGATGCTGATCAGGCAAATGTTTCCTGTTAGCCAGAATAGGAGAGAGCCTAATATAGCTTATAAACTCTAACAATAGAGTTTACCAACTTCCAAATGGACCCTAACCGTTAAACTTTTTTAACTTTTTCCCCTTGGCTGGTATGAGCCCGTGAAAAGTGAACCTTTAGGGATGATCCGCCCATCAGGCAGCTGGATGTCCTTGGTGGAGTAGCGGGAGACCATGCCAACTGGTGGGTGCATTCGTAGGCTCTCTTTGATGCACATAGTCAGGAAGGGCATCTGGGCCAGATCATCCCTGGAGACAGAAACCCTGTCAGCTCTAGTGAAGTGGAGATGGGAAGAAACTTCTCTATTCCCCTTAAGGCAGAAGAGACAATGTTACCATCTAAAACCCTGATAATCAGAAGTTGAAGGACAGGCAAATTCTATGCGACTCTGGTACTCAGTGACCATGAAAGCCTAGATGTCAAAAATTATGTTAAGGGGGTTGGCATGTAAGTCTGAGTCTGGACTTTGATAGCCAGAGGTCAAAAGGCTCTTACATTCCAATCTTTGGAGGATACTGATGGGACCTCAACTGAAGAAGAGAAAATTGGGAGAGAGGAGAACAGGACTCAGAGGCAGATCTTGGATAGATAAATCTCTCAGAGTTTGAGGTCTGAGAGGTATCTGGGGAAAGTTACCCAGAAACCCAAGAGGAGCCTGGGGAACCTAAGTGACTCGGGGAGAACACCGGACTGTAGCCATATGGCACAACATGTTGGCCTCTGTGTCTCTTTTCCTAGGGTGTACCCATGGGATGGAGTGAGATACAAATGAGATAATGGATGCAAAGCACTTTACAAACCTTAAAATGCTATATAAATATTGATTGTTTTGTGTTGCTATTATGGACCTGTAATCATGGGGATAGCTTCATTCCCTGAGCATTCTGATGTACTCTTGCTGAACTCAAGCAATGATTGTAGAATAATGCACAAGTGTGCTGGTAAATATTAAACAACCAGACTGAGTAGAAAGGGAAATGTATGTGTGTAAACCCTTTAAAGTTTATTCTGCAACAGGAACATTTTCTCCCTTGCCTTCTTAAGTCTAGACAATGGACATAACAATAAATCTAGCCCTGATTTGTAGGGATTGTTGGTTTCTGATGCTGAAAATTTAACACCAAGCTCTTACAAAACAGTTCTAACTAGCCACAGAACACTTATGGTTCCCCACCCACTCATTCTCACATACCCTGGGTTCCTTTCTTAGTGTCAGCCCACACTGACCATTCAATCTCCTTGGGTTGACGACCTCTCAGGAGCTCTTGTATCTCCTGGCGACAATGGTCCTGATGCTCCTGATGCTGGGCCAGGTTGTAGAGAACCCAGGAGATGCCACTTGCAGTTGTGTCATGACCTAGAGGGTGGGAAACAGAAGGAAGAGAATCCCAGAGAAGACATAGGAGTCAAGAGCAGAGCTCATTATGAGCTATGGAGAAAAACATCTTCATCTCTCCAGAATTCAGCTGTGCTCCAGGACTTGCACCTGTGGCATGGGATGGGTGAAACACCTTCCAAGTTAACCCTAGTTCAAGCAAGGGTCAGTGGGGTTGATGACAAGGATGAAATGCAAATGAAAAATCCCAGCTCTTCCCCAAGCACCACCGGCCCTGCCCCTTCTGTCCCATTTGAAACTCACCTCCAAACATGAAAGTATCTGCTTCTGCCTGGATGTCCTTGTCTGACAGAGCCTTTCCATCTTCATCCTAGAACAGGCCCCTGTCTATGAGTTCTTGGTCCTTTCTCTTCCAATGAGAGAGCCTACTTAGTTGTTCTAAAGCAGAAACCTCCAACCCCTTTTTCCTAAAATTACTCCCTTAGGTGACACAGTGGAAGAACATAGAACTTGGAAGTCAGGAAGATCTGAGCTCAAATCTAGCCTCAGGCAATAGCCCAATGACTGGATAAATCACTTACTATCTATATCAATTTCCTCCTCTATATGTATAAAGTGCATTATCCCACAAAATAACTCTTTGATAAACCTAAAACTAGTCTCTAATTAACCTAGAACAAACCCCACCACCCTTGAAGGTCTTCTGCTATATCTAGAATCTCAGAATTCTCCCAGAAGAAAATAGATACACTGATGCATAATCACAGAATTCTAGAATTAGAAGATTCTAGAATTAGAATTAGAAGATTGTAAATATTCTCTTTTTTTACAGACCCTCCAAAACTTTTGGGTTTTCTAGCATATGTAATATCCCTTGGTAAATCTAGAAACAATCATAGATACACCAAACCTAGAACCTGAGAGATTTCCCTATTATTCCTAAAAATAACCTCAGGAAACCTCCCCCCTCCAAGACACACACAGCTTCTCTATTCCTCCCCTTTTCCTCTCTCTGTTCCTCCCTCTCTCTTCTCTCTCCTCTCCTTCCCTCCCTGTTCTTTTTCCTTTCATTTTTCCTCTCTTTCTCATCTATATTTGCTCCCATCTCTATTCTTCTGTTGAATCTGTATCTGTCAATCATATTTTTTTGTATCTATATACCTACTGATTTCACCAGAAACTCTTCTGATGTATGGACAACCAAAAGAGAGATACGTTTGGATAAATCTAGACTGCACACCTAGAATGACATAGTTACTTTTGGATATATTTAAAGTCCTAGTCATTTCTCTTACATCCCTCTTTGTTGTTGCTGAGTTGTGTCAGTCATGACCAACACTTCATAACTACATTTGGGGCTTTCTTGACAAAGACACTAGAGTGGTCTGCTATTTCCTTCTCCAGATCATTTTACAGATGAGAAATTGAGGCAAATGGTTAAGTGACTTGTCCAACTTCACACAAATATGAGGCCAGTTTTGAACTCAGGAAAATGAGTCTTCCTGATTCCAGGTCTGGCACTCTATCCACTGTGCCAGCTAGCTGCATCTTTATATTCCTAGATGCACCTAGAACCAGTCACAATAATATTTCTAGAATCATCTAGAATTCAGAAAATTCTCTTATGCGTTTAAAATAAGAGATTTCTTCATTGTTACTAAAACTAGTCACAGAGATGTATTTAAATATTTATAAAGCTTCATAGACTCTGCTAGTATACCAAAAAATCAGTGAGGAGTTAGCTAATCCATTCTAGCATCCAGAGAGATAATACATCTTCTCCCTACCTACTCAATGTTCTTTGTGAATTCACAAAAGTTTAGGTTCCCCAGGGAAAACCTACTTTTGAAAGAGATGGCACAGTTAAGTGGGGTTCTCTTGTTTGTCAAAGTGGTACCCCTTCCACATTGCATTCTAACTCTGCTATCTAAACCCATGACTTTCCCCTCTGCCTAAGTTCATCATATCCCTTATATATTCTCTATCTTCTTTAGGGCCCCTATGATGTCGCCTTCTCTCTCTTCCCATTCCCCCTCTCCAACCTTGATACTCACTTTGGCCAATAAGAGAACATCTATGAAGTCAATGGTCTTGCTTTTTCTCTTGTCCTTGAGGAAGGCCTCATTCCCCTGTTGGGCGAGGATTTGACGTCTGTTCTGGATGACAGCATTTGAGAAATCATGCACCAGACGACAGGCACGGGAGAAATGACGTCCTTGGCTTGTGAGATAGTAGACAGCATCCCAGTATAGAAGTGGCTGATCATAACGCTTTACCACAAGGGAAGACAATTCCAGGATAGCTGAAATGTAGGCACTGGGCTTCCTGACAAAAACATGGGTTCCGGGATCAGAGGTCATTTTCAGTAGGGAGAGAACCCTGACCCCTCAGGCTCTATATAGCCCAGAATAGTTTCTATAATTTGCTTCACAAACTCACCACCAACCCCAACCCATCCATATGATTGGTACAGAATGGAAAAGGACTTCCCCAGGTCTGGTTGATCTGGGTGCCTAGAGAGAAATGATGGAAGTCTGTCTTCATGGACCAGGAGTGGAATGACTGACAACTTTGGTTAACAGAACAGGATGAAAGTGCCACTGAATAGTTTTGAACATCTGGACTGCACTGGACTGCATCCAATACATAAAAATTGGAAGAAGCAGCAGTTGGGGACTGAATGGTAGCAAAATATCCCTGCTTGTGTAGAACCTGATAGTGCTGGAGAGAACAGGAGACAAGTGGGAGTTCAGCCAGGTGAGCCATCACAACCCTGGAGAATAATTGTCCCTTTGTATATGATTCTGTTGGTGTGTTCTTCCAAGAGAGGCAACCGACAAGCTGCCTGACTTCTCAGTCATGTCCTCAAAAAGTTTCTATATTCTCTATCCCGAATCAGCTTCTGAGGGCATTCCTCTCTCCTAGGGTATGTTTATGTCAGATGTTAAAGGACCTTTCCATAAGGAATTCATAGAATCAGAAGACTGAGCTTCAAATCCTATCACTGATATTTCCCGACTATGTGACTTTGGGAAAGTCACTTAATTTCCCCCCTTCAGCTTCCTGATATGTAAAAAGAGTTTGCAATTTCATATACAATCATCTTTTCCCCCCTATTCTACTATGTTTTGGAAATATTTGTTTTATTTCTTAAGTTTTGTGGGAAAAAAAAGAGTAGGATAAACTATATGACCTCTGAGGTTCCTTCCTGTTTTTCCTCTATGATCAGCATCTTGCATTCCTCCCTGAAAAATCTACACAATTAATGTAAGACAAAAGGGAAATAAACAAAGGAACAGATATTGACATGAATTATTCACTATTTTCTACAGAAGGCTCATTAATGCAAAAGTAACCACCATTCTGAGTAGGGCAAATGATCCTAGATAACTGCTTGAGCCAGCAAAACCCTTGCTAAGTGGAAAGATAGGGAAGCCAGGGGTAACACCCATTTTGAGTATGGGTACTAGAAGATGCAATCATTTCATGGGGGTTTGGGGGGGAAATGGTACAGGGAAAACTGAGTATACAGGAAGATTGGAAGGAAATCTATTTAAACCAAATAATATTGAGAGAACTTAGGAAGCTGGAATGTGACAACAGATTAAAAAACTTGAAAAAGTCTCTCAAGATTTATACAGCATAGTTTTCTTTATCAGTGACAGAACTACTACGTTTAGACATGACATTTAAACCTTACAATCTTTGGCATGTTAAATGAAGTAAAGATGATGTTGAAGAAAAAAAGGGTAGGAAAGGCAACTGGTCTTGTTGTATAGAAGAAGCACAATTTTTAGGCATTAAATAATTTCAGTCTTTTGTCTGTCATGTCTAACTCTTTGTGACCCCATTTGAAGTTTCTTGGCAGAGGGAGTGGAGAGGTTTGCCTTTTCTTTCTCCAGTTCATTTTACAGATGAGGAACTTGAGACAAACAGGGTTAAATAACTTGCATATGTCACACAGCTAGTAAGTTTGTGAAGCCATATTTGAACTTAGGTCTTCCTGACTCCAGGCCTGGCATTCAATCCATTGTGCCACCTAGCTGCCCCATTAAAGAATTGATGACTATTAAAATATTTAATTGAGTAGAGCAAAATGCAGCCTTAAGGATTCTCCTCCAACAAGCTATCTTCCATGCATTTTTGAGGCCATAAAACTTTCTTTGGATAGCTACTCTACAAAAACAAAGAAAATCTTGATGATCCTCTCATTGCTAATAGAAAACAGGCATAAGATAGGGAATCACATGCTCACCAAAAGTGTTTGCAATTGCCTTGGAGGACATCTAGCAAAATCCAAAATGGAATGGGGATTTCCTATAGAAAGGGAGGTCCCTCAGATGCCACTGTTTTGGGATGACATTGCTTTAGGAAGAAAAAGGAAGAAATTTACAAAATATTTTGTTTTGTATTTGAAAGGAATAGCAGGTTATGCACAGTAGATTTGCAGTTGCATGTACAAATCACCTTTTTTTATTATACTATGTTAGGGGAATGTGTGTTTTATTTCATATATTGAAAATAAAGAAAACCTGAATAGTTGGTATTGAAATGACCACAATGACTTACAATGACTGATTTGAGGAGGTGTACATGGCAAGCTGCCTTCCACTGAGGGAAGGTAGATAATGACAGGAAACGGAAGAGAGAAGTTTGTCTATGACATTACTAGGAAAAATAGAATCAACCAAAGAGTCTCTCTTGGTTCCATTTATAAAAATGACCACTGCTGACTCCAGCCAGAGCAATCAAATGCAACATCTTCCCAGTCAGGTAACAGCTTAAATCTAGATAGGTGAACTCCCTTATTTGTAATTGCCAAGAGGTATGACTGACACTCTAGGGTACAAACTCTCTTAGGATGGAACCAGTGATGCCAAAAGATTTTCCTACAGGCCTATTATATTTTGCAGTCTCTCCCAGGCTTTCCTTCTTCTGCTGCCTTTGGAGAAATGAACTTATCCTCATTTAAGACATAGATATAGAAATATAGCCATAAATATGGACAAGAATACAGATATAGAAGCAGATGATGCACATATAGACACACACGCACATGTATGTATGTATATGTGTATATATTATTTTCTTTCCTTAATGTGTGGTTGAACCTACCCAGGTTTTCTCCCCAGACCTTCCTCCAAGGCTACTGGCAGCTCCCCAAGTTCTCAAAGGGGTGTCATAGATACTGGATCATAGATATAGAGTTAGAACTAGAAGGCACATCAGAGGTCATCTAGTCCAGCCTTCACATTATTTAGGTGAGAAAGGTGAGTCCCAGAGAAGTTAAACAGCTTGCCATACCAATAGTAGAAAAAAGGACTGAGGTTAAAGACTATGTCATTTTCCTCCTGATCCATTCCATTTCCCATGGTCCTAACTTACCTCTCATTCCCAGTCAGTCATGTATGTGGCCCCCAGTTTCCATATTAGCTTTAAGTTGCTCTTCCTTCCCAGTCTTTCCAGATTCTGTCCTCAACACTGCACATCCCCTTTCCTATGGAGACCACCCTTCTCCTACTCCCTGGGGCTCTCATTTCTTCATCTGTAGGTCCTGAGTCCCCAGAGGCAAGGGCTAGGCTGAGACTCACTCCTGGCAGTTGCTATTGTGGCTGAAGATGCATTTCTGCAGGCTATCCAGGGTCATAAGGCTGATGTGTTCAAACATGTTGAGGTAATTGCTGCCCTCAGCACACAGGCGCTTCCATTTTGCCTGAGAAAGAGAGAGAGAGAGAGACAGAGATATTGTTCTGGCCTTCTTCCATGACCTGACTCCCTGATTGCTGCTGCTTCAGGCACCCAGAAAGAGCAAGGGAGAGATCTCTGTTTGCCATAGGAAGAACAGCAGGGTTATGAGCCACATTGAGAATTTACTATTTGGATGGAAAAATCCTTTGTGTTGGGAGTCAGGAAGTGACAGCTAGTCCCAGCTCTACTACTGAAATACTGTAACCGTGGGAAAGTGACACCTCTGCATCAGATCTTCCTTCCTCATCTATAAAAAGAGGATAATTAGTACTGGCCCCATACCTCCCAAGATATTGTGGGGAGACATGGTCATGTGGATTTGAAACTGACCTGCAAGGTCTTGGAAGAAGGTCCTGGATGATGGTGGCCTTGTTGGCTCTGTCCCACAGACCTAAACTCATTACACTCTAACTAAAAAACATTGACAATTCTAAGGCCCCCATTATGCCTCCTGAGCCCCAGACAGGTCTAGAAGGGAATTCTCTTTGTGCAGGGTCAGTCCTGGACATGTTCCCTCCCAACATGGTGAGCTCCTCCAGGCTTACATGCATGATATCTGCACTCTGGTTGAAGATCTTCATATAAGGTTTGAGGATGTCAAAATGAAAAGCTGGGGTCAGCATGCGCCTGTGCTGTCTCCATTTGTCTCCTTCACTCAGAAGCAGCCCATCCCCTGGAAGAAAGACAGTTGTAGGGATTAATCTCCAAGTCTCAGGCCTCAGTCCAGTCTCCCAGCTCCTAGGACCAGATGTTCAGCCCTCATCTCAGTCCTCTATTCCCTCTTCCAAATCTTAGCCCCTAACCCAATTACAAGTCCCCAAGCACTAGGTCCTTAGCCCTATCACCTCATCCCCAATTCCCTAGCCCTTAGTCAATAGACCCTCTGCTCCCAATCCTAGGTCTCCATTTCCAGGGAATTCCCTAAGCTTCCCAAATACCAATCTTCAAACCCCATCCTCTCCCCCCACACCCAGCAAGGACTTCATCTTATTCCTCCATTGCTTCAAACACTCTAGAGACTAGCTCCTAGACTCCCAAATACAGGCTTCATCTCAAGCCTCAACCTCTCAAATAATAAATATCCATTCTTTAGTCCTCCTGACCAACACACCTTACCCTCTACCTCCTGGCCAATACCTTCTCCCCGGGCTCTATGCCTACACTTCACTCACCCAGCCAGGGTTCCAGGAAGCCATAGAAGAATCTGTCCTTGGGTGCAACAACAACTGCAAGAAAGAGATAGGTCCTTCAGAGCTCTGACATGACTATGATTGGGGATAAGAACATAAAACAACCCATAGGAGGTCAAAGGAGGAGAGGTCAACCAAGGGCTGGAGTCCCAAGCTCCAAGTCAGTGAGGGAAGTGACTAGGGCTTCACTTCATATATCATTCCTGCTAATTCCCATCTAAACCCAGTGTGGACAAGACAAGAAGAGAAGGATAGCAGAAAATAGCATGGGTAAAGAGGTGAGGCTAGACAGAAGTCAGGAGAAAGAGAGTAGAGATGGTATTATAGCCAGACACACCTAGCTATGTTGAGTAGATACAACTTAAGGAAAGGCTGGACATGTTGCAAAGCCCTCTAGATATGGTCCAGAATTGATCCAGTATTCCCAACATAACCCCAACATGGTATCAGGCACCACCCATCCCAAGACATGAACTATACACATTCTTGATATGAGCCAAAACAAATTATGGAGTGATGTTTTGAGAGGAAGAGCTAGCCCTCCCAAAAATATCACTAAATCAAGGCCTAGATATATCCTAGACGTGACCCAGCCATTTCCCAGTACATGCCCCTATAGATAGCCCAAGACTTATACTTTGGACACTGGCTTAAACAAGGACTTAGACACAATGCACGTATGGACTTGAACGTGACTTGAGTACTTTCCCCTCACCACCTTTGAACTTCTGATTTCATTGGTGTTGGAAATTTCCATTGTGAAAGCTCTAGATATCATTCTATATTTTCTACTCACCTGAAATTTGTGGTCTTAGACTTTTCTGAGGCACTGAAAGGTTAAGTACTTTGCCCATGATTATGTAACTAGTATATGTCAGAGATAATATATGAATCCAGGTCTTTTTAACTTCAATCGTAGTCCCCTATTCAATGTGCCAGAATGCCCTCATGCCTAAGATATGGTCCTAGGGATATGTCACACATGGGACAAATCTCTCTCGCATACCCAATTCCAGTTGCAGGGCTTTAGAGAGGATATCTATGAATATGTGGTCCAGAATTCTATGTAGCCTGATCAGGGCATCAATGCTTCATCCCTCCCCCACTGACCTATGGAACATAAGACATGACTTCAACATGTCATTAAGATAAGGGACAGATGCCCCATATAAGCACAATCCAGAAAACTCCTGGTTTTGGATCTGGATGCAATTCTCGAAAAGCATTCTAGATACAAGTTTAAATATAGCCCTTATCATAGTCCAGACATGACTTTGGACATAACAAACGTGAGGCCCCAGGGATAGCCTAAAAATGACCCCCAAACATGGGACCAATATAGCTCACCTATGAACCCAAAGCATGTCCCCCCAAAATGGTCCACAAAGCCCAGATATAGCCCTAAACAGTCTGAGATATGTCCTTAAATGTAGCATCAACACAGTTCAGACATGGCTCTGAACATCCTGAGGCACAGTCCCAAACATGCCACCAATACATCTCAGATACAACTCAGAGACACCCTTGATGTGGCCCAAGGAAACACCAAACATGTCACCAACACAGCTTAGACATGGCTTAGGACATTCTGAAGTGTCCCCAAATACAACCCCAACACAGCTCAGATACAGCCCAGATGTGACCCTATGCAGTCAGAACCCTGAACTCAGAGAAGTCACAGATGGAGACCAGACAGACCCCAGGGCCTAGGATGCAGTCCAGTCATAGCAACTGGCTAAAGGAGGGAGATTCAAGGGAGCCCAGATAAACAGGAGACAACGCTGCCTTAAGTAAGATTTTCTATTCCCCTGCTGTTTCTGGAGCCTGACTTGAAAGATTCTTGCTCATTTCTTCCTTCTCTCCCTGTCTCAGGACAGCATAGAGACCTCAGCAGCCAAGAGTTAAGTAACTTGTCCAGGGTCACACAGCTAGCAAGTGTCTGAGACCAGATTTGAATTCAGATTTGACTCCCTGCCCAATGCTCTACCCACTGTGACACCTAGTTACCCACCTCAGAATTAGAACCCCATAATTTTCCAGATAAGGAAACTGAAGCCCAGAGAGGTTATACAACTTGTTCAAGGTCACCTAGGGAAAGGGTTTTGAGGTCAAGCCCCCTGACTTCAGAGTCAGGAATCTTTCCACTGTAATTGACTCATTTCCTGCAGTGCCAGGTTACTTAACAGTCACACCAAATAGGACCATGCTTCAGAGTCCCTAAATTTGCCAGCTAATAATCTGAGAGTAAACTGGTATCCATGCATCTTCTTCTCTAGGCTGAGCTTCAGATACAGGATAGACATGTGATTTCATGAGCACGTGGAGTGCCTTGTGAGAGAACTCCCTCTACTCATGCAGTCTAGCACCTTCTAGTCTTAGAGAATTAATTACTTCATGATCCAGAGTTAAGTGACATATAGATAGAATGGACTTGAAGTGGTACCCAAACCCAGGACTTCCTGAATTTCTGTCCACTCTGCTGCACTGTCTCTTCCACATACAGGGGACCAGCGTCAAGTTAAGTGTTTGCCTATAAGCGCTGCCCTTGTCTTCTCTGTCTGTAAGCCTTCTCCAACAATTGGGCAGCCATGGCCTCTTGTCTGTGCCCCAGCACTGCAGGTACTAGGGGGAAGCAGCCCACAGAATACACAACCCTGTAAAGAAAGCACTATGATCATGCCCATTTTGCAGATGATGAAACTTTCACTTTGGGAGAGCTCTCATTATGATAAAGCCTTTTTTTCCCTGACATGGAGCCTGAATTTATGTTTTTGTAGCTTCCATCCATTGTCTTCCAGCCCTTTGTCATTTTGCTTGCCCTCCACCTCATCAATGCTTTTCCTCAAGTATGGTACTGTGACCTGAACACAATACTCAAATGTGCTCCAACCAAGGTAGAGTCCTTGGTTCAGTAGAGTCCAACCAAGCAGAACCATCATTTCCTTAGTCTTGGACCTCATGCTTTTGTCAATGTGCTTCACATCCCATTAACTTTCTTAGTTACCATATATCACATGACCATTTTTTTTGAGATTAGCATTTAATCTAACCATGCCTCTCTGTCTCGTACTTGTGAAAATAACTATTTGTTCCCAAATATAATTTGATCCCCCAAAAGTTTATTTTATTAAATCCAGCACAACATTTCTGTCTGCCAAGATGTTTTTGAATCACAGTGGTCTTCTGCCTTGTGAGCCAGCTCTCTGCCTCCATTCACACATTCAGACTCCTTCATCCATACTAGACTTCTAACCATCCCCACATCTAGCCCTTCTTTCTCCTACCAACATGCATTCTTGCACATTATCCCATATATTATAAACACATTCCTACCTGACTTCTTCCTTCTTTACTTTATTTTCTAAAAATATTCTTTATTTATTTTTAGTTTTGAATGTTCACTTTTATAAAGTTTTGAGTTTTAAATTTTCCCCTTCTCTCTTCTCTCTGCCCTTCCCAAGACAGTGGCCATTCGGATATAGGCTATATTCGTACAATCATATTGAACATATTTCCACATTAGTCCTGTTGTAAAGAAGAATTAG
Organism: Bettongia penicillata ogilbyi; assembly: GCA_023548195.1. NCBI lineage: Eukaryota > Metazoa > Chordata > Mammalia > Diprotodontia > Potoroidae > Bettongia > Bettongia penicillata. Next base: position 320,254 of record JAJHZJ010000363.1, read on the forward strand.
AACCAAAGGGCAAAACCACAAGAAAAAAAAACGAACAAATAAAGAAAATAAAATGCTTCAACCTGCTTTCAAACTCCATAGTTCTTTGTCTAGATGTGGATAGCATCTTCCTTCATGAGTCTTTCGGAATTGCCTTAGATTCTTGCATTGTTGAGAAAAGCTAATTCTAAGAAACTTGTTCAACACATAATGTTGCACATAACATTGTGCAATGTTCTCCTGGTTCTGATCACTTCATTCACCATCAGTTCACGTAAGTCTTTCCAGGTTTTTCTGAATTTGCCTGCTCATCATTTCTTATAGAACAAAGGTATTCCATTATGTTCATATGCCACAACTTGTTCAGCCATTCCCTAATTGATGAGCATCCCCTCAATCTCCATTTCTTGGCCACCACATAAAGAACTGCTATAAATTTATTTCTACAAGTGGGTCCTTTTTCCATATTTATGATCTCTTTGAGATACAGACCTAGAAGTGATAACGCTGGGTAAAAGGGTCTGCCCCTTTGGACATAGTCACAAATTGCTCTCCTGAATGGTTGCATCAGTTCAAAATTCCACCAATGATGCATTAGTGTTCCATATCTTCTCCAACATTTATCATTTTCCTGTTTTTGTCATGTTAACAAATCTAATAGGTGTGATGGTGGAACCTCACAGTTCATTTCAATTTGCATTTACCTAATCAGTAGAGATTTAGAGTGTTTTTTCATATGATTAGTAGCTTAACTTCCTTCATCTGAAAACTTTCTGTGCATATCCTTTGATAATATATCAATTGAGGAATGACTTGTATTCTGAAAAGTTTGACTCAGTTCTCTATATATTTTTAAATGGAACCTTTGTCAGGAGCCTGTGCTTTCATATAAATAGAAATAATATGGTGCTTCCTTTCAAAAAGAATAAAAGCCTTGTGGCTGTAAATAACATTTCCCAGCTTTCTGCTTCCTTTCTAATCTTGGTTGCATTGGCTTTGTTTGTACAAAAACTCTAATGTAATCAAAATTATCCATTTTGCGTTTTACAATGCTGTCTCTCATTCGGTCATATTTTTTTCTCTTCTCCATAGATATGGCAGGTAAACTAATCCTTGCTCTCTTATTTTTGTTTATAGAATCATTCTTTATGTCTAAATCATGTACCTATTTTAATATTATCTTGGTACATGATATAAGATCTTGGTCTATGCTTAGTTTCTGCCATACTATTGTCCAGTTTTCCCAACAATTTTTGTTATATTGTAAGTTCTTATCACAGAAGCTGGGGTCTTTGGGTTTATCAAACAGTAGATTACTATACTCATTGACTCCTGTCAATTATTCCTGTCAAATCGTTCCACTAACCCAACACTCTATGTCTTAGATAATACCAAGTCATTTTGATGATTGCTGCTTTATAATACAGTTTTAGATCTGTTATGGCTAAGCCACCTTTTGAATTTCTTTTCATTAATTCTCTTGATATTCTAGACATTTTGTTCTTCCAGATCAATTTTGTCACTATTTTTTCTAGCTCTATAAAATGATGTTTTGGTACTTTGATTAGTATAGCACTGAATAAGTAAATTGATATTTTCCCAATTATTTATATCTGACTTTGTAAGAAAAGTGTTTTGTAATTTTGTTCATATAATTCTTGTGTTTGTCTTGGTAGGTAGACTCCCAAATATTTTTTATTGTCTACAGTTACTTTAAATGGAATTTGTCTTTTTATCTGTTGCTGCTGGGCTTTGTTAGTAATGCACAGAAAATACCAATGATTTAGGTGGGTTTACTGAAACTTTGCTAAAGTTGTTAATTATTTCAAGTCTTTTGTAGTTGATTCTCTAGGATTCTCTAAGCATGCTATCATATCATCTGCAAAGACGTATCATGTTTACATGTCTAAATATGACATCACCCCTCTCTCTCATTTCTCCTACCTCTCACTAGACAAAGCTTTTATTGTCCTTGGAAGGAAGCACTTTATTATTTCTGTTTATATGAAAGCACAGTCCTGACCCTCATATATATATAATACTTTTTATTAGATTGAATTGAATCACATATAAGATAGACAAGTTAGGTACTATCTCTGTTTTACTGATGAGTAAAATCAAACTCAGAGAATTAATGAGACTTGCCTAATATTAGACATAGATCAGAGTAGGAGCTGAGATTCACTGTCTATGATCTTTCCCCTGGATCCTAGCTCTACCCTTGAGACCACTCCCAAACCAAGGTGTCTCTTTCCAAATTAAGCACATAGAAAACCAAAGGACCTACCTGAGGCCTTAAGTAAGGGAGAGATGACCTCGGGATGGTAAAGTCTGAGCACAGGAATGAATGGCCCCATCCACCAGATGTGGACACCACTGAAGAGGAGGTTTATCTGTTGAATATAGCGAATACCCTCTTCAGTACCTGAGACCTGAAGACAACAAGGAAAGGTTAGAAATCTAGACACAAGGGAGCTGGAGCATCTTCACAGAGTTCTTTCAGCCAGCTAACTCCTGGACACTCTAGTTCAGAGAAGGAACTTGCTGAAATGGAGACCTCCTTATTTCCCTGATGTATTCCCACTTCTTCTCTCTCAACATTTGTCTCCAACTTCTATCACTCTTCCTTTCCCCTTCTCTCTCTTCCCTTCCCCTTCTTTTCTTCTCTCTCTTGTTCTTTATGGGCAACAACATAGCACAGTGGAGTGCTGGACCTGGAGTCAGGAAGACTGCTCTTCCTGAATTCAAATCTGATCTCAGACACTTTTGAGCTGTGTGGCCCTGGGCAAGTCACTTCTCCCTGTTTGCCTCAGTTTCTTCATCTGTAAAATAAGCTAGATAAGGAAATAGCAAATTACTCTAGTACCTTTGCCAAGAAACCCCAAATCAGGTCACAAAGAGTTGGAGATGACTGAGCAATAACTTATTGGTCTAATACAATCAAAATACTGCCTTGAGCCCCAATCTGCTGGGAAAGCACATCCCCCTCCCTGATGTTCTGTCTTTCAATGGACCCTAATCACATGAATGGGATATAATGGAGACTATGGCACAACCTTTATCTTGTCTTTTTCATTTTGAAGTCCTTCCATTTTTTAAAGGGATACATAATTCTCCCCAACAATTTGGATAACAGAGAAGTGTTCCTCAAGTCCCTCTATCTTACTTTGTAAGAAGAAGACTTGCCTATACCTTGAGTATAGAAAACAGCTAATCTAGGAATGTCCATTCAAATTCACTTAGCTCTCCAAACTTTATGAAAACAAGAATCACTCTTTGTCACTCTGCTAATATTTATTTTGGATTCAAAATCTAGTGGGCCTTCCTGGGCATGGGTGTGGGTAATAAAGAGGAAAACTGAGGTCCTCTCTCTCCAGCAAAAGGGGCCCAACAGAGCCTAATGCTCGCATACTTCTCCACACTCCCTCACTGATGCCCAGAATCCTCTACTGGGCTCCATTCCCCCAAACCACAGTCATATATGCACCAAAAATCCCCTTCTTTTTGCAGAACAATGGCCTTTGCCACCAAAGTAGGCACTGTTGTGCCAAGCCTCCATTAAAACCTTTCATTCCCTTCCTTTGTTACACAAACAGAGAGAGAGAGAGAGAGACCCTTGCTATTGGATAAGGCCAGACAGCTGCCTTCTAAGACCTGCTCCAAAGATAGGGAATCTGTCTGGAACCATTCCAAAATCAATCTCCAGAAGAATAGGGTTTACTTTCTTCTAACTGTCCTCCATTCTTGCCTAGCAGGGAATGTGGAGGCAGGGACCATTCAGAAAAGAGGAGATAGGGTGACAATAGAAAAGGAAGAATAGGAAAAGGAGGGAAAGGAGATGGATAAGGACAAAAAGAGGAAGAAAATGTGACTGAGAAGCCTTAGGGGAAAGGATAGAATTAGGAAAGCCATAATGTACAGAATGGGAAGCAGAGATTATTATGAGATGATACTGGAGAAGAGATTTGAGATATTATCAGAGACAACGAAACAGATAGAGAAACATATTGACATAGGCACATAAGGTAATTAATATGTATTTCATTCAGAAGTTGAGACATAGGAAGAAGAAACTAAAGATTGGGAATGAATCTTAAAATCAGGAAGCCCAGATGATTTGCAGGGGTGAATGAAGAAGGGAGGACAGAGTATTGTATGGCCAAGAGTTGACCACTGGGCCTGTCTTGGAAAGCTGCAGGCTCAGAATTGGTTATATTGTTCTTGACACAATGGACCATGGACCTTGGCATAATACTGGGAGGAGAAAGGGAGAGATAGAATATGGGGGCTTGATGTTATCAGGGTGGGAAAATGTAAGCAATGGGTGGAAGGGCTCAAGTCATGAGGCAAAGGCAACCATCAATTGAATAATTTGACCCATTTCCTTCCTCTGTGATCTGAAAAAGAGTAACAGGAGGAGTCACCAACTCCAAGCAACCCCTAAGAAACTGTGATGCTCCTCTCATAAGGTATGTACAAGGAGACCTAAGTGGATGGGGTAAAAACAGCAGCTTTGCTGGGTGGACTTTCCTTTTGCACACCAACAGGGGAGGCAACATGATGTCATAGAAAGATCCTTGGATTGGGCATAAGAAGACTTGAGTTCTAATTCTGCTGTATAATGCTGAACATGTCCCTATACCTCTCTGGACTTCAATGAAATGACTATTTTATTAATTTACTTTTAGTTATAAACATTCATTTACACAAGATTTTGAGTACCAAATTTTCTCCCCATCTCTCCCCTTGCCCCCACTGCAATATGGCATGCATTCTGACCCCTTCACCCAGTCAGTCTTCCCTTGTACCTCCTCACATACACTTATCCTCTTCCCCTTACTTTCTTGTAGGGCAAGAAAGATTTCTATACCCCATTGCCTGTATAGCTTATTTTCAAGTTGCATGTAAAAACAATTTTTAACATTTGTTTTTAAAACTATGAGTTCCAAATTTCTACCTTCTTCCCTTGATACCCACACTCATTGAGAAGGCAAGCAATTCAAGGTTGGTTATACCTGTGTAGTTATGCAAAACATTTCCATAATTGTTGTGTTGTGAAATACAAACTATATCTCCCTCTCTCTTATCCTGGCCTCCCACTAATTCTATTTTCAACTTTGACCCTGCCCCTTTTCAAAAGTGTTTGTTTCTGATTACCCCCTTCCCCAATCTGCCTTCCCTTCTATCATCCCCTCACTTTTATCCCCTTCCCTCTTATTTTCCTGTAGGGTAAGATACACAATTGAGTGTGTATATTATTCCCTCCTTAAGCCACATCTGATGAAATTTATGTAAGGTTCACTCATTTCCTCTCACCTCCCCCCCTTTTCCCCTCCATTGTAAAACCTTTTTCTCACCTTTTTTATGTCAGGGAATTTATCCTATTCTATCTCTCCCTTTCTCCTCCCAATATATTCCTCTCTCATCTCTTAATTTTATTTTTAAATATCATCCCTTCATATTAAATTCACCTTGTACCATCTATCTATCTATCTATCTATCCATCTATCTTTCTATCTAAATTTCTTCCAACTGACCTAATACTAAGCAAAGTCTCATGAGTTACAAATATCATCTTTCCATGCAGGAATGTAAACAGTTCAACTTTAATAAGTCCTTTATGATTTCTCTTTCTATTTGCTTTTTCATGTTTCTCTTTATTTTTGTATCTGAAAGTCAAATTTTCTATTCAGCTCTGGTCTTTCCATCAACAATCCTTGAAAGTTCTCTATTTCATTGAAGTTCTTTTTTTCCCTTAGAGTATGACACTCAGTTTTGCTGGATAGATGATTCTTGGTTTTAATCCTACCTCCTCTGACCTCCAGAATATCATATTCCAAGCCCTTCTATTGCTTAATGTAGAAGCTATTTGATCTTGTGTCACTCTGATTGTTATTTCTGCAATACTTGAATTGCTCCTTTCTGGCTGTTTGCAATATTTTCTCCCTTACCTGGGAACTCTGAAATTTGGCTACAATATTCCTAGGAGTTTTTCTTTTGGGTTCTCTTTCCAGAGGTGATCAAAGGATTTATATTTTATCCTTTAGTTATAGAATATCATGGCAGTTATCCTTAATAATTTCTTGAAAGATAATGTCTAGGCTCTTTTTTGATCATGGTTTTCAGGTGTCCTGAATCTATTTTCCAGATCAGTGGTTTTTCTAATGAGATGTTTCACATAGTCTTCTATTTTTTCATTCTTTAGCTCCATTTTATAATTTCTTGATTTCTCATAAAGTCATTAGCTTTCATTTGTTCCATTCCAATTTTTAAGGAATTGTTTTCTTCAGCAAACTTTTGGACCTCCTTTTCGATTTGGCCAATCTTACTTTTTAAGGTATTATTCTCCTCATTTTTTTTGGACATGTTTTGCTATTTGGGTGAGTCTATGTTTTTAAAGTGTTATTTTCTTCAGCATTTTTGTGTCTTTTTAGAAAGTAGTTGACTTATTTTTCATGATTTTCTTGCATCATTCTCATTTCTCTTCCAAATTTTTGCTCTAATTCTCTTCCTTGATTTTCAAAATCCTTTTTGAGCTCTTCCATGGATTGAGACCAATTCGTATTTTTCTTGGAGGCTTTGGATATAGGAGCCTTGACTTTGTTGTCTTATGGTTGTATGTTTTGATCTTCTTTGTCATCAAACTAAAATGTTATAGTCTGACCCTTTTCTTCTGTTTGTTCATCTTTCTTGACTTTCTAATTCTTTGTCAAGACAGGACTCTGCTTCCAGTGGGGGTCGGGGTGGGAGTGAGGGTGGGTGTACTGTCCCAAGGGTTTTTTATCATCTGCTTGATCATCCACTGTCTGTGGGACCAGAGACCCAAAAGCTTCTGCTGCTGCTGGTACTGCCTCCTCCTCTGTGCCAGGACTGTGGCTGGACCCCATCAGGACCATTCCACTCCCTTACTCCTGTCCAACAGAGTTTTCCCACTGATCTTCTGTGCTGTATTTGGCAATTGTGCATTGAAAAGTCTGGAAACTGCTACAGTTGCCAACGATTCAGTTCCCTGAGGCCTGTTCCAGCCCTCTATGTTGGTGAAGTCCACGATGGGACTACACTATCCTCTGCTCTCAGCCCAATGTGACAGACACTTCCCGTCAACCTTTCAGGTGTCCTAGGCTGGAGATTTACCTCACTCTGCACTTTGTGGATTCTGCAGCTCTAGAATTTGTTTAGAGTCGTTTTTATAGATATTTGCAGGGGTTTGGGGGAGGAGCTCAAGCAGTTCCTGCTTTTAGTCCACCATCTGGGTTCCACTCCCCTGAAATTACTTCTTAAGTCCCTTCTGCATCTAATGTTACATGCTTCTATTGGATCTCCTTGAGTCCTGAAAATGTAGGAGAAATTTTTCCATCTCTAAGTTTCTTATGTTCCCAGACACAGAGACTACATTTTACCTTCCAAATGTAGTTTTGTAAGAAGGAATACAGGGGAGCAGAGAGAGATGAGAGAAGGTATGATGCATTGTCACCAACACTAAATCGGGAGTTTCAATGGTCTCAGTTTAAATCCTGTTTCTGCTGTGTAAGTGACCCTAGACCCACTGCTCTTTGTTCTTAAGTTCCTCATTTACCTGCAGATGCTATGTGGTTAGGTGGATGTGGAATTGACTGAATTACTGAATTGATCCTGGAGTAAGATCCCTGGTAGAGGAACCTCAGAGTTCTATTCTTGGCTCATTCCTATTCAGTATCTTTATCAATTACTTGAACAAATGCTTTGGATGGCATGTTTTTAAAAATTCTTAGATGGCACAGAGCTAGAAAGGATTATTAATACAGTGGACAACAGAGTAGAATGAACTGATTGAACAAATTGTTATTTAATGGGAATGAAAACACAAGCTGAGCTTTGGGTTGAAAAACATCAATTACATAATTAGAAGGTAGGGAAGCCTAGCTGGACAGCAGGTGATCTGAAAAGCAGCTGGTGACTTTAGCATTCTGAAGAGCTATGGAGCCATGGCAGTCCTGTCTAGCCCCTATGGGGAGTACTGGGCTCAACTCTCGGTTGACTTGTTTTTCATAATTTTCATTTCTCTTCTCAATTTTTGCTCTACTTCTCTTACTTGATTTTCAAAATCCTTTTTGAACTCTTCCATGACTTGAGACCAATTCCTATATTTTTTGGAGGCTTTGGATGATAGAACTTTGTTGTCTTCTGGATGTATGTTTCGATCTTCTTTGTCATCAAACTAAGATTCTATAAACTGACTTTTTTCCTCTGTTTGCTCATCTTCTTGACTTTCTAACTCTTTGTCAAGGTAGGACTCTGCTTCCAGTGGGGGGTCGGAGGGTTTTTAGGGTGTTGATATTAATAATACGTAATAACAATAAAATAATAGCTAATATTTAAATAGTGCCCAGTACATTTCAGGGACTGTTAACTATTTTATAATTATTATCTTATTTGATCCCAGGAGGTAGTTCTTATTATTATCCCCATTTTGTAAATGAGGAAACTAAGACAAACAGATTAAGTGACTTTCTCAGGGTCATACAGCAAATAAGTTTTTGAAGCTATAGTTGAACTTAAGCTTTCTTGAATCCAGACTTAGCACTTTACACAATGAGCCACCTAGGTATCTAGGGTGGCTCATTGTGTAAAGTGCTAAGTCTGGATTCTGAGATATCAAACCAGCAGAGTAACCAGGACAGGAGAGAGACAGAAAGTCATGCCTTACAAAGATCAGTTGATGTTTGGTTTGAAAAAAGAAGACCTGGGGGGATATGATAACTCTTTTGGAAGGATTGTAATGTAAAAGAATGATTAGACAAATTCTGCTTGGTTCCAGAGGGTGAACAGTAGTATTGGGTGCAAGATAAGGAGGGTAGATTTCAGCTCAGTGCATAGAAAAATGTGGAACTGTCTAAAATGGAATGGACTGGTTCCAAATTGTCATAAGATCTCCAATTACTGGAAGTCTTAAAGCAAAAACTTCTGACAGGGATTTTGTAAAGGATTCAAGTTCACAGAGAGGTAGGCCTGTTTAACCATTAATTTCATTTCTAGCTCTAAAATCCTGTGGACTCTGACCATAAGATATGAGGTCAGTTTGACTTTGCCCATATCTGTTATTGTGCAACTTGTGTATTACCCTATTTTAAAGACAATAAAACCTGGGAACTTCCCCAGTTTAAGAGAGAAGGGGAAGGATTTGCTGGGAAGCTGCAACTTGTATTCATTTTTAAAGATCTGAGTAAAGAGAAATCAGGTTATAGGACTGATGATGCTGGTTAAATGGTCTATCCCCAGTGCCTGGGGAAATGAAGTGATAGCCCAGAATCACGTGGCTATTCTATGGGCTGGTAGCAGAAGGAGTATCTCCTTCATGGGATGAGGAAAGTAGCTGTTTCTGAGAAGGTGCAGCATTGATAGATTTGCCACATAATTTTACAAAGGATAGAACATGGGGTGGAGCAGCATTTCCATTAAGCTGCAAATTGAGGCAGCAAGTACTTACTGGCGCATATGAGGCATCTGGCCCCATGCCACCTGGTATAACCTGGGATAGCTGAGACACTGAATTCCTCAAAGAGACTTAGCTTCATATCCAAAGGAGGAGATTCTTTGGCCCTACTCAAGACTCCCCTTTATACCCACATCAAGCTTCTTCTCTTAGGTTGAGCCAAAATAAACAGTGATTTAGAGAGGAACTTTCCAATACTTCCAGTACCAAGACAGCCCTTGAGATAATGGAATAATGCCTCCTATCACATGTGTGGCTTTTGGACATGGCTTGAAGTTGACTGGAATAAATCTTGAACAACTGACTTTTTAAAAAACAAATTCATTGTTGCTTAAAAAACATTGTGGTTATTTCCCAGTAACATCCTCTTTCCCCCAACACAAACAGTACCTTCCCTTGTTGGTATTGGTTTTTTTTCCCTCCAAAAATATGATGAAGACACTTTGGTAGAGTCTTATCACACAGATTTAGCAGTACTGGAAAACTGACCACTAGCCACCAGAGAGGTGTCAAATATAATCTCAAAGCACAAGAAATTCAAGTTGGAGGGGAAAGAATGATATAATATACTGTTCAGCATTCTTTACTAGTTTCCCAAACTAGACAGTAAAACCCTTTGCAAAGCCAGGAAGCCTATTACCAACACTATGATATTTCCCTTCCCTTTTCTCTGTATTGAGGTGTTTCACCAACAGGAAATGGAGAAACTTGCCTTCATCACTCCCTGGCTTCCAGTTCCCAGTCAGAGCTTCAGTCTCTCTGTAGACATGCTTGTACAGTTAGTTGCCCAGTCCTTTCATTAGCTGTTCCCACAGGGAAGAAAGCTACACAAGGATCTTTTCCTCCCAGATGCAGATGGAACCTCCCTGCCCTTCTCCATTCCCAGTTTCCCCATAGGCTGACCTTGAGAAGACTCTGGCATGGCTATCCTGCTCCTTTATCCTGGACAACAAATTGATTAGCCCCATAAAATCATAGAACATAGAGTGCTTGAACTGGAAGGGCCCCTCAAATATGTTGAAATTTGGAAGAAGACTCTTACGACTTTCAGAATATTAAATGGTAGAATATAACATGGGGGAGGAGGATCCTTGGAGGATGGAATATCTAAATTGGAAGGGACCTTTGAATAGAGAAATTTAGAGTAAAAAGGATCCTTAGAACATTATTAAAGATGAGAACTATCTCAAAATACATATTGTAAGACTGAAGGGAACCTGAGAAATAATAATAAAATACAAGGGCTGGGAAGGGTGGTTAAGGACCTTAGCACATAGAATATCAGATCTGGGAGAGCACACAAATCATTAATGTCATATTCCCCAGAGTTGCTGTTTCCACAATTGATGATAGTGGAAATCTCCCTTGTAGGGAGAACAGTTCACTTTTAAAGGAGGGGTGTCAAACTCTTGGGCTTTGGGGAACAAGATGGTGGTGTAAGCAGTAAATCTCCACAACTCTCCCATATTCACCTCCAAACAATCATTAAATAGTGTCCTAAAAAATCCTGAAAGAGCCAAATCAGCATAAAGCAAGGTTGAAACTGTCTTTTAGCCCAAGAAACTTGGGAAATCACCAAGAAAGTACTTTCACCCTCGGGCAAAAAGGGAATGCAGTCCAGGACAGGAACAGTTCCAGTAAGCCAAGTAGCAAGAACAACTATAGCATAACAGCAGTATCCCCCAATCTGCCTCCCTTCTATCACACCTCTCCTTTCTCTCATTTCATTCCCCTCTATTTTCTTGTGCGACAAGAGAGATTTCTATACCCCAATGCCTGTATGTCTTATTTCCTAGTTGCACATAAAAATAATTTCTAACATTTGTCTTTAAAACTTTGAGTTCAAATTTCTCTTTCTCCCTCCCTCCCCATCCATCCTCACTGATAAGGCATGTAATTCAATGTAGGTTACACATGTGTAGTCATGCAAAACACTTTCACAATAGTCATGATGTGAAAGACTAGGTATAGTTCCCTCCATCCTATCCTGTCCTCATTTATTCTATTCTCTCTTTTGATCCTGTCCCTCCTCAAAAGTATGTATTTCTAATTACCCCTCCCCCATTTTACCATCCTTCTACCATCCCACCCACTTATCCTTTTCCCCCTTTCTTTCCTGTAGTGTAAGATAGATTTTCATACCCACTTGAGTGTGCATGCAATTCTGTACTTAAAACAAATCCAATGAGAGTAAGGTTCACACTTTCTCTCTCACCTCCCATCTCTTCCCCTCCATTGAAAAAGTTTTTTCTTGCCTCTTTTATGTGAGACATAATTTACCTCATTCTATTTCTCCCTTTCTCATTCTCCTAATACATTCCTCTCTCATTCTTTAATTTTATTTTTTTTATATCATCCGTACATATTCAATTCACTCTGTGCCTTCTGTCTATGTGTACATAATGCCTCCAACTACCTTAAACCTGAGAAAAGTCTGAAGAGTTACAAATATTATCTTTCCATGTAGGAATGTAAAAGTTCAAATTTAGTCCCTTATGATTTTTCTTTCCTGTTAACTTTTCATGCTTCTCTTGCTTCTTGGGTTTGAAAGTCACATTTTGTATTCAACTCTGGTCTTTCCATCAAGAGTGCTTAAAAGTCCTATATTTCATTGAATGATCACTTTCCCCCTGAAATATCATACTCAGCTTTGCTGGATAGGTGATTCTTGAATTTAATCCTTGCTCCTTCAACCTTTGGAATATCATATTCCAAGCTCTTTGATCCCTTAATGTAGAAGCTGATAGATTTCGTGTTATACAGATTGTGTTTCCACAATACTTGAATTGCTTCTCTCTGGCTGCTTGCAGTATTTTCTCTTTGGCCTGGGAGATATGGAATTTGACTACAATATTCCTAGGAGTTTTCTTTTTGCTATCTCTTTCATGATGGTTAAGGAGGGGATAGGTGGATTTTTACAGTATCTCTTTTATCCTCTGATTCTAGAATATCAGGGTACTTTTCCTTGATAATTTCTTGAAAGATGACATATTGGGGGCGGAGCCAAGATGGCGGAGTAGAAGGACGCACATTTACGAGCTCTGAAACCAAAGCCCATAGAATTAATGTAAAAAGAGACCCCTATAACTTCTGGGTCAATACAAGGTGTGCAGAAACGGAGTGGAAGAGATTTCCGTTCCAGGGAGCCCTGGAGACCCGTCCCCAGGGTCCGTCGCACCCTGGAAAGTGGACCCAACCCCCAGCGCTGCCCTGGCCGAGGCTCCAGAGAAGCTGACCTGAGCAGGCTTCAGACACGGAAGCTCCGGCAGCCGGGAAAGTCCCTCCGCCCACAGAAGCTACAGGTCAGTGAGAAAGAAGGCTGGGCTGGACGAGAGGGGGAGCAGGGCATCTCCATGACTCGGGCCCCCTCGGGAGGTAGCAGCGGCAGCAGACACGGGGGCAGGAAGTGGCGGAGGCAGAGGCGTGGGCGGCAGCTTAGGCGGCAGCACCCCAGTACTCAGGAATCCCCCAGCAGCAGGCAGGATCTTCATTACGGAAGGTTTCTGCGTAAAACCTGACGGAGCTGAGCCTGGGAGATGGCCCTGCCCCCACCCCGCTCTATTACTGAAGGCCTCTGCATAAAGCCCCCGAGGGAACTGAGCCTAGGAGGTGGGCCCCCCACCCCGCCCCCACCCGCTCCGTTCCTGAAAGTCTTTGCATAAAGCCCCTGAGGGAACTGAGCCTGGGAGGCGGCCCTGCCCCCACCCCAGTGCCAGAACTAAAGCTTGCCACCGAAAGCCCATTTGAATCTCAGAGGCCAAGCACTAGCTGGGCGGATCCAGGCGGGGGTGGAAAGGAATGTCAGAAGTCAAGTAACTGGCTGGGAAAATGCCTAGAAAAGGGAAGAAAAATAAGACTATAGAGAGTTTTTTCCAACAAATGTAAATGATCCCGACCTTTGGATCTGACGAAGATGAGGACGTATTCTTGCCATCAGGGAAAGATGTGGAGGGCGGGGCCTCAGTACCCCAGACACCCCAGGGGGGGTGTCAGGTGGGCTCAGACCTTGAAAGAGCTCAAAAAGGATTTTGAAAAGCAAGTTAGACAGGTGGAGGAAAAACTGGGAAGAAAAATGGCAGAGATGCAAGAAAAGTATGAAAAACGGGTCAATACCTTGGTAAAGGAGACCCAAAAAAATGCTGAGGAAATTAACACCTTGAAAAATAGGCTCACTCAATTGGCAAAAGAGGTTCAAAAAGCCAATGAGGAGAAGAATGCTTTCAAAAGCAGAATGAGCCAAATGGAAAAAGAGGCTCAAAAGCTCACTGAATTTAATAGTTCTCTCAAAATTAGAATGGAGCAGATGGAGTCTAATGACTTTACGAGAAACCAAGAAATCACTAAACAAAACCAAAAGAATGAAAAAATGGAAGAGAATGTGAAATATCTCATGGGAAAAACAACTGACCTGGAAAATAGATCCAGGAGAGACAATTTAAAAATTATGGGTCTACCTGAAACTCATAATCAAAAAAAGAGCCTAGACATCATCTTCCATGAAATTATCAAGGAAAACTGCCCTGACATTCTAGAACCAGAGGGCAAAATAAGTATTGAAAGAATCCATCGATCACCACCTGAAAGAGATCCAAAAAGAGAAACTCCTAGGAACATTGTGGCCAAATTCCAGAACTCCCAGCTCAAGGAAAAAAATCTTGCAAGCAGCTAGAAAGAAACAATTCCAGTACTGTGGAAATACAATCAGGATAACTCAAGATCTAGCAGCCTTGAAGGGCGTGGAATAGGATATTCCAGAAGTCAAAGGAACTAGGACTCAAACCAAGAATCACCTACCCAGCTAAACTGAGTATAATACTTCAAGGGAAAATATGGTCTTTCAATGAAACAGAGGACTTTCAATCATTCTTGATGAAAAGACCAGAGCTGAAAAGAAAATTTGACTTTCAAACACAAGAAGGAGAAGAAGCATGAAAAAGGAAACAGCAAAGAGAAGTATTAAGGGACTTACCAGAAGTGAACTGTATACATTCATACAGGGAAAGACAATATTTCTAACTCTTAAAACTTTTCAGTATATGGGTAATTGGTGGGACCACACATACACATGTATACACATGCACACACATACACACATGCACACACATACAGGGTCAGAGAGCACAGAGTGAACTGAATAGGATGGGACCATACCTTAAAAGAAATTAAGGTAAATGGTGAGAGAGAAATGTAGGGGGAGGAAAGAGGGGGTAACTATATGTCATTTAAGAGGCAAGTAGGAGTTTTTTTTAGTGGAGGGAAAAAGAGGAGAGCTGAGAAAAAAAAAACCAAGAAGTTTACCCTCATCACATTTGACTAAACGAAGGAGTGAAATGCACACTCATTTTGGTATGAAAACCTATCTTACAGTATAAGAAAGCGGGGGGAGAAGGAGATATTGCAAGGGGGGGGATGATGGAAGGGAGGGCAAAGGGAAGGAGGGAGCAATTTGAAGTCAACAATTGGGGAGGGATAGGATCAAAAGACAGAAAACAAACAATGAGGGGAAGGTTAGGAGGGATGGTAATTCAGTTAGTCTTACACAACACGACTATCAGGGAGGTCATTGGCAAAACTACACAGATAGGACCTATATTGAATTGCCTGCTGTCCCAAAGGGAATGGGTGGGGAGGGAGGGATGGGGAGAATTTGGAACTCTAAGTTTTAGGAACAACTGTTTAGTATTGTTGTTGCTACTAGGAAATAAGAAATAGAGTTAATGAGGAATAGAAAGTCATCTGGCCCTACAGGAGAAAAGAGAAGATGGAGACAAGAGAAGGGAGGGATGACAGAAGAGAGGGCAGATTGGAGATAGGGAAAATTAGATTGCTTGGGATATTGGGGTGGGGGGAGGGGATAAAAGGGGAGAAAATTTGGAACCCCAAAAATTTGTGAAAATGAATGTAAAAAGTTAATTAAATAAATAAAAAAAAGAAAGATGACATGTTTGGCTTTTTTTTATCATGGTTTTCAAGTAGTCCAATAATTTTTAAATTTTCTCTCCAAGATCTATTTTCCAGGTCAGTTATTTTTTTTTAATGAGATATTTCACATTGTCTGCCATTTGTTCATTCCTTTGGTTTGGTTTTGTAATTTCTTGATTTTTCATAAAGTCATTAACTGCCATCTGCTCCATTCTAATCTTTAAGGAATTATTTTCTTCAGTGAGCTTTTGGACCTCCTTTTCCATCTGGCCAATTCTGCTTTTTAGGGAATTCTTCTCCTCATTGACTTTTGGAACTCTTTCGCCATTTGAGTGAGCCTATTTTTTAAAGTGTCTTTTTCTTCAGCATTTACCTTTAGCAAGCAGTTGACTTGTTTTTTATGATTTTCTTGCATCTCCGTCATTTCTTTTCCCAATTTTTGCTCTACTTTTACTTGATTTTCAAACTCTGTTTTGAGCTCTTCCATGTCCTGAGGCCAATTCTTACTTTTTCTTGGAGGCCTTGGATGTTGGAGCTTTGACTTTGTTGTCTTCTTCTTATTTTGTATATTTTGGTCTTGTTTATCACCAGAATAAGATTCTATAGTCTGGTTCTTTTTCCAGTTTTTGCTCATTTCCTCAGCCATTTATTTGACTTTTGAGCTCTTTGTCCAAGTAGTTCTCTGATTCCAGTGGGGGATGCATGCTCAAGCCCTCCACAGTCTGTGGGCCTTGAGGTCCAGAAACAACCACTGCTTCTGCCCCTGTTGCAGCTACTGAAGGCTCCACCACTACTTCTGCCTTCCTGGGGCTGGGTCCTCACCACTCTACTCTCTCACACAGTTCTGACAGGTTTTTTTCTAGTGACCTTTCAATTTGTCCTTGGCATTTTGGGGTTATAAAGTCTGGAAACTGTCACATGTGCCAGAGATTCAGTCCTCCAAGGCCTGTTCAGGTCCTGTCTCTGAAGGCACAACCATGCTAGACAATGGCACCACAGATGCTTCCTATTGACTTTCCAGACTGTCTTGGGTTGGAGATTTGCTTCACTCTATCATTCTGTGAGTGTTGCAGCTCCAGAATTTGTTTAGAGTCACTTTCATAGCTATTTGGCTGGACTTGAGGGGAGAGCTCTAGAAAGTTGCTACTTCAACTAGTATCCCAATTCTTAAAGAAGAAGTAAAGAGAGTTGCAGGTTCATGACCAAACATGAGATCAAGAGCATTATGAAATGTGAAATAGATAATTTTGATTATATTAAATTAAAAGGCTTTTGCACAAACAAAACCAATGCGACCAAGCTTAGAAGGAAAGCAGAAAGCTGAGAAACAATCTTTACAGCAAGTTTCTCTGATAAAGGTCTCAGCTGTCAAATATAGAGAGAACTGAATTCATAAGAATACAAGCCATTCTCCAGTTGAAAAATGATAAAAGCATATGACTAGGCAGTTTCCAAATGAAAAAACCAAAGCTATCTATAGGCATATGAAGAAGTACTCCAAACCACTTTTGAATAGACAAACTGAAATTAAAACAATTCTGAGGTCACACCTATCAGATTGGCTAATATGACAGAAAAGAAAAATGATGAATATTGGTGAGGATGTAGTTAAATTAGGACACTAATGTACTGTTGGTGGAATTATGAACTGATCCAACCATTCTAGAGAGCAATTTGGAACTATGCCAAAGGACAATCAAACTGTATACTCTTTGATACAACAATACCACTACTAGATCTGTATTCCAAGGAGACCATGCAGAAGGAAATAGACCTACATGTGCAAAAATATTTATAGCTGCCCTTTTAATGGTGGCAAAATATTGGCAAAATTGATGCCAATTAATTGAGGATTGACTGAATAAGCTGTGCCACAAAAATGTAACAAAATATTTTTGTTCAATAAGAAATGAAAGGCCAGACTTCAGAAAACCTGGAAAGACTTTTATGAACTGATGCAAAGTGAAACCAGCACATTAGGGAAAACAGTATCAGCAGCATTGTGTGATGATCAACTAAGAAATGACTCAGCTCTTCTCAACAATACAATGATCTAAGAAAATACAAAGAACTAAGGAGGGAAAATGCTATTTGCATCCAATTAAAGAACTGAAGGACTCTGAATGCAGACTGAAGCATATTTTTTTCACTTCATTCTTTTCCCTGATTTATTTTTTGGTCTGCTTTTTTCACAAATGTGATTAATATGGAAATGTGTTTTTCATGATAGCGTATGTAGAGGATGAGGAGGGAAGGAGAAAAATTTGGAACTCACAGTCTTGTAAAAACAAAAGCTAAAAGATTTCTTGAGAGGTAGCTGGGGGAAAAAGAGGGGTGTCAGTGTCCAACCTAAGATCAAATAAATATAAGCCAAAACACTAGGTCAGGTCAGGAGCTGAGTATTCTCCCAAGGTTGAGGTGAAAGGGGAAAGCTGAGACAAGGAGAGTTTTGACCAATGGGTTAGGGCAAAAGTAAACAGTATAGGCTGATTCCTCTTGTCCCTGAGGGACAACTTTGTAAGGCATTTTAATTGTCCTTATACAGATGAAGAGCATTTGTGATTTACTCAATACTAGAGAGAGAGAAGTAGACTAGATCTGTAATTTCATCAATACCAGAAATTCCAGGAGGAGGAAAATCCCTTTACCAATACAAGTCATAACCTTCTTTGTGATAAAGTTTTAGAAAGCCCAGAGCACTAAGAAGTTTAGTCATTCAGTCAGCATCACACATCCAGTATATATCAGAGGTGTGACTTGAATCCAGATGGCACATAGTAGGCATTTTATACATGTTTATTGGCTGAGACTATCTCTTTAAAAATTCCACTTGTTGCAGTTCATTCTGCATCCTGGGACCAAGTAAAACAAAATAAATTTATCCAGGTATTCATGGCTCTAAGGCCAGATCTCTGTCCACTCTGCCAATTGCCCATCTCCTCATAGTTTCATAACTAATAAGTTTCAGAATCAGGCCTTGAACAAGGTCACCTTTGTGCTCCCACCTACATCATACAGGTTCAGTCTTTGCCCTCAATCTCTATAACAGGAGTTCTAGAGCTGGGGACAAGAAAGGTCTTATCTGGAGGATAGGTAGGAGGAACTAAATTAGAAGGGAGAAAATGGTCAAGGAGGCTTTGATGCCCTTGATCCAGAACT
This sequence comes from Bettongia penicillata ogilbyi, assembly GCA_023548195.1. Classification (NCBI taxonomy): domain Eukaryota; kingdom Metazoa; phylum Chordata; class Mammalia; order Diprotodontia; family Potoroidae; genus Bettongia; species Bettongia penicillata. Next base: position 338,786 of record JAJHZJ010000363.1, read on the forward strand.
GGCAGAACTCATTGGACCTTCTTATATAGCAAATTCTTGGCATTCAGTCTGGACCCTAAGCCAATTTGATGATTCCAAATCACATTGAGAAGCCAACAACCTTCCCTAGATTCCCTTGAGACATTTCAAAAGATAGGTAACTCCATTACTACTAGCCAGAGAAACATCTGTGGCACAGAATGCTCAGGTCATCCTTCTAAGATGGGCTTTCCTCACTCCCTCCATTTCTCAGTAACCCTTTAGCTCAGCCCTTCCCTCCCTTGGTCCATCCCCACCTTGGTGTTCCAAGCTTCTCAGGCTCTCCATCACCTTTGACACTCCATCTTCTCAGCCCCCTGATCCTTTCTCCTCTGTCCACCACTCCCCAAGGTCTGTAAAGCCTGCCAAGTCCTAGTATTGCAGTCCTCATAATCTCAGTTCAAATTCTATCAGTCCACACTGGAGAATCCTGGAGATGCCAAACAACTGCATCATTGGCCCATGGACTTCATATCCTGCTATTTCATCCAGGCCTTCCTTTACTTCCATGAATTTGACTATCTTGGTAGCTTGGTGCCCATCCTCATTCCCTTATCTCATTAGTGCCCCATCCTCTCAGTCCCCCTAATACTCCCATTCTCATCTTCTACCCCAAGTTCCCCCAGTCCATTAGTCCCTTCAGTCCTAATATCCTCTCTCTCCACTCATTCTCCCAGTCCCCAACCCAGGTTCCATACTTACCAACCCCAGGTGGCCAAAGAGCCAGTTCTTACGAGGGGGCTGAGGGAAGCATCGAAGCCTCTGACAGTTGATATAGTATCGTTGGACACAGGTTAGGCCCTTGACCAGGATCCAGGTGCCAAGGGCCAGGAAGGGCAGGAGGAGGATAAAAGAAAACCCAGACTCTGGGCCTGCGAGGCCCAACTGATGAGATAGCCACTTGGGGGCAGGCAGCATCCTGCAGGAAGAGAGACCATGAAGCAGAGGAGAAGGGATAGGGCAGCCCTGGGATAATCGATGGAGTTGGAGATATGGACCAAGGGATGAAGAAGAAAAGGAGCATGTAGAAGAGGACTAGGTGTAGGGAGTCATGTCAGAACAGTTTAAAGAGGGAAGAGGTAGTAATAAGATTAGGAGAGGCAGGAAAGGGAAGTGAGAAAAAAATGAAAGATCTGAGGAAGGAAGGCACCAAGGGTCAAAGTGGCATGATTACCTCGGCCCCTCTAGGCTTACAATCTGGTACAGGCACATTCCTAGAGGACTGTCCCTCCCCTAGACTCCTAAAGGAAGCCTAAAAGCAAAGTAATGACACCCCTGCTCCCAAACAAAGAGGGCTCTCTCTGTACCTCTAGCTGGGCTCTTAGTCTCGTGTTTATGACTTTGTTTTGTTTCATTTTCTGCATGTCAGCATTTTCTTGATCTCAGTAACTAAGCCTAGCAGGCCTTTCCCCACCCACATACCCATCGGCCTCTTCCAGGCTGAAGGCCAAGGCTGGGGATTCATGGACACTTTGTGAACTGCTAAAGTAATTGAGCTGACTAATGTTCCTTCCCTCCCTAGAGACCTCTCTTAAGTCCAAGCTCATCTGACCTGAGTCTGCATGCCAGTTCTAGAAACTTGAGCCCTTCAGAGTGACAGGCACAGCTTGCAGTATTGTTAAAAAAAAAAAAAAAAAAAGAGGAAGAAGAAAAAGAAGAAAGATCCATCTCACTGAGGTAAAAGGGAAGTGTAGCCCAGAACAGGAAGTGTCGTAGCAAGTCAACAGCAAGCCTCTTCTCATCAAACAGTGGGAGATTGTGAGCCCCAAGGTGGTAAGGTAAGCAAACACAAACACCAGGATCCCCCACATGCCTCAGCACAGCCAGGGGAAGTCGCGGATCCCTGCTTAGAGAACCAGCCCAGCTCAGGGCAAAGAGGCACCCTACAGGTGCAAGACTTCCCCATGCTTGCGTGGTCAGACTTCTGAGTGCTTCAGCAAAGCTGCAGGTAGGCAGATATTCTCTACAGGCGGGACTTTGACATGTTTCAACACAGCCTGAGGTGGATAGACATCCTCAAGAGAGGCATAAAAAGGTAAACAGGAGGAGGAAACCTTGTTATTCAATAAGGGAAAACTGTTTCCATCTCCATAAGTAGTATGATACATGTTAATCTTGAGAATGATATATTTATTATAACATTTAAAATGGATATGCATAGACAGAGGGTGTGAGTATAAATTAACAGATGTTATAATAAAAAGCCTAATTAATGGGTGCAAATGAATTGTAATGGGAGAAGAGGAAAGGAGGAAGAAACAGATAAATTACATCACATGAAGAGGTACAAAAACTTATTATAGTAGAGGGAAAGAAAGGAGGGAGATGAGCATTGAGTTCTACTCTCATCAGATTTGGTTCAAGGAGGAGATTACATACTCAGTTAAATACAGAAATCTAACTTACCTATAGGCAGAAGGAAGGGAAAAGGGAAAGAAAAGCAAGGATAGGGGTTAGAAGGGACAGAAGAAGCAGTAAGGGAAAGGGGAAAAAAAGGAAGAGGGGCTGATAGAAGAGAGGGAAAATTGAGGGAGGCAGTGGCCAAAAGCAAAACTCTTTTGAGGAGTGGAAGGGAGAAATAAAAGCATAAATGGGAGAGGGAATAGGACAGAGAGAAAGACACAGATAGTAACCATAACTGTGAATGTGAATGGAATGAATTCTCTGATAAAGTGGATGTGGATAGCAAAATAGATTAAAAATCATAATTCTACCGCATGTTTACAAGAAACACATCTGAAACAGGGGGATACACACACAGGGTAAAGGTAAAAGGCTGGACTAGAATATATTATGCTTCAGCTAAAGTAAAAAAAAAAAAAAGGAAGAGTAGAAGTCCTAATCTCAGACAAACCAAAAGCAAGAATAGATCTAATCAAAAGAGATAAGGAATGAAACTATATCCTGCTAAAGGAACCATAGACAATGAAGTAATGTTACCAAATATATGTGGTATAGTATGCAAATTCTTAAAGGAGAAAGGGAATTTTAGGAAGAAATGGAGAGCAAAACTATACTAGTGGGGGACCTCAACCTCTACCTCTCTGAACTTGATAAATCTAACCTCAAAATGAAAAAGAAAGAAATTAAGGAGGTGAATAGAATTTTAGAAAAAGTAGATATGATGGACCTCTGGAGAAAACTGAATGGGGATTGAAAGGAATATGCCTTTTTCTGAGTGATACATGGCACATACACAAAAATTGACCATGTACTAGAGAATAAAAACTGCACAATCCAATGCAGAAAAGCAGAAAAAGTCAATGTCAAAGATCATCATGCAATAAAAATTATATGTAATAAAGGGCCATGGAAAGATAGGCTAAAAATTAATTGGGAACTAAATAGTCTATTCCTAAACAATGAGTGAGTCAAATAACAAATCATACAAACAATCAATAACTTCATTCAAGAGAATGACAATAATGAGATAACATACCAAAATTTATGAGACACAGCAAAAGCAGTACATAGGGGAATTTTACATCTCTGAATGCTTACATGAATAAAATAAAGAAGATCAATAGGATATCAATAAATTGGGCATGCAACTGAAAAGGCTAGAAGAAGAACAAATGGAAGATTCCCAATTAAATACCAAATTAGAAATACTGAAAACCAAAGGAAAGATTAATGAAATTGAAATTAAGATAACTATTGAACTAATAAATAAAACTAAGAGCTGGTTTTATGAAAAAAATACAATAAAATAGATAAGCCTTTGGTTAATTTGATTTAAAAAAAGAAGAAAACCAAATTACCAGTATCAAAAATGAAAAGGTCGAATTCACCTCCAATGAAGAGGAAATTAAAACAATAATTAGAAATTACTTTGTCCAATAAATCTGACAATCTAAGTGAAATAGATGAATATTTGCAAAAATATAAATTGCCCAGATTAACAAAAGAAATAAAATACTTAAATAACGCCATTTTAGACAAAGAAATTGAACAAGCCATCAGTGAACTCTCTAGGAAAAAATCTCCAGAGCCAGATGGGTTTACAAATGAATTCTGTCAAGCATTTAAAGAACTATTAATTCCAATACTATATAAACTATTTGGAAAAACAGGTGAAGAAGAAGTCCTACCAAATTATTTTTATAATACAAATATGGTGCTGATACCTAACCAAGGAAGACTCAAAACAGAGAAATAAAATTATAAAACTATTTCCTCAATGAATATCGATGCAAAAAATTAAACAAAATGTCAGCAAAGATTATAGAAACTTATCATGAGGATAATACACTATGACAAGTGGGATTTATACCAGGAATGCAGAGTAGTTCAATATTATGAAAAGTAATAGTGTCAATTTTTTAATGATAAAATTAACAGAAATCATATGATTCTCTCCATAGATGCATTAAAAGCTTTTGACAAAATACAATATCCATTCCTATTAAAAAAAATTATAGAACATAGGAATCAATGAAGTTTTTCTTAAAATAGTAAGTAGCATCTATCTAAAACCATCAGCAAGCTTTATATGTAATGAGAATAAGCTACAAGCACTCCTGATAAGATCGAAGGTGAAACAACGGTGTCCATTATCACCACCATTATTCAATATTGTAATAGAAATGCTAGCTTTAGCAATAATAGAAGAAAAGGAAGTTGAAAGAATTAGAATAGTCAATGAAGAAACAAAGCTATCGCTCTTTGCATATATGATGATATACTTAAAGGATCCTAGAGAATCAACTAAAAAACTACTTAAAATAATTATCTTTAACAAAGTTGCAGAACATAGAATAAACCTACATGTATCATTGACATTTCTATACATTACCAGCAAAACTCAGCAGCAAGAGACAGAGAGATTCCACTTTAAGTTATTGTAGAAAATATAAAATATTTGGAAGTCTACCTGCCAAGACAAATCCAGGAACTATATGAACACAATTACAAAACACTTTTCACACAAAGAAAGTTCGATCTAAATAACAGGAAAATATCCCTAGTTCATGGGTAGGTTGAGCTAATATCATGAAAATGAACATTCTACCTCATTAATTCACTTATTCAATGCCATGCCAATCAAACTACCAAAATTTATTTTATAAAGCTATAAAAATGATAAAATTAGTACGGATGACCAAAAACATCCTGAAAATCAGTGGAATTAATGAAAAGAAATTCAAGGGAAGGTAGGCTAGTCATATCAGATCTAAAACTGTATTATAAAGTAGCAATCATCAAAACTACTTGGTAGTGACTAAGACATAAAGTGGTGGATCAGTGCAATAGTTTAGGTACATGAGACACAGTAGTCAGTGACCTTAGTAATGCAAAGATTCCAGCTTTTGGGATAAGAACTGACAATTTGACAAAAACTGCTGGGAAAACTGGAAAACAGTATGGCAGAAACAAGGCATTGACCAAGATCTTATAACATATACCAAGATAAGGTTAAAATGGGTACATGATTTAGACATAAAGGGTAATGCAATGAGCAAATTAGGAGAGCCAGGAATAATTTACCTGTCATATTTGTGGTGAGCAGAAGAATGTATGAACAAATAAGGGATAGAAAACCTTATGAAACACAAAATGAATAATTTTGATTACATTAAAAAGATTTTCACATGGATCCAAAAAAAAAAACCCAATGTAACCAAGAATAGAAGAGAAGCAGAGAGGTGGGAAACAAATTTTACAGTCAGTATCTCTGATAAAGGCCTCTTTTCTCCATATATATAAAGAACTGAGTCAAATTTATGAGAATATAGGTTATTTCCTTATTGATAAATAATCAAAGGATATGTATAAGCAGTTTTCAGATGGCAAAATTAAAACTATCACTAGTAATATTAAAAAATGCTCTAAATCACAACTGAATAGAGAAACATAAATTAAAATAAATCTGAATTACCACATCTCAGCTATCATATTGGCTAATATGGCAAAAGAGAAAAATGATAAGTGTTGGAGAAAATGGAAGGAAATTGGAACACTAATACATTGTTGGCAGAGTTGGGAACTGATCCAACCATTCTGGAGAGCAATTTGAAAGTGTGCCCAAAGGGCTATAAAACTATGCTTACCCTTTGATCCAGTGATAACAATACCAGGGCTGTATCCCAAGGAGTTCATAAAAAAAGGGAAAATGACCCATATGTGCAAAAATATTTATAGCAGTACTTTTTCTGGTAGCAAAGAATTAGAAATTGAGAAGAGGTCCATCAATAGGAGAATGGCAAGTTGTGGTATATGAATGCAATAGAATAATATTGTTTCACAAGAAATGATGAGCAGGCAGATTTCAGAAAAACCTGGAAAGAGCTACATGAACTGATACTGTATGAAAAAAGCAGAACCAGCAGAACGTTGGACACAGTAAAAGTCACACTGATACTTTGATGGATTCCCAACTTTGATAGCTCTACATACATGTATGCATTTATTTAAGATAAATGCATATTTATTTATCTAATACATTTATCTAAAATAATTCTAAAAGACTCGTGACTGAAAAAAACAGCATTTTCTTTTTTTTGTTGTTTTTTCTTTCTTGTAGTTTTTCCCTTTAGTTCTAATTCTTCATTCATAATTATGACTAGTGTGGAAATATGTGCAATCTAATTGTACATGTATAGCCTAAATCAGATTGCAAGGCATCTTGGGGAGGGTGGTAGAGGAAGAAAGGGGAAAAATTAGAACTCAAAATCTTGTAAAGGTGAATGTTGAAAACTAAAAATAGATAAATTTTGAAAATTATGAAGACAGACAAGCAGATAAATAGATGGATAGATAGATAGATAGATAGATAGATAGATAGATAGATAGATAGATAGATAGATAGATAGATAGATAGACAGATCTCCAAGACTACTGTGGCTTACTTAAACATTTCCATTGGTTATTTTTCTCCTCTGAAAAATATTACAGTAACACAAATGTAAAGAATAAAAGGAAGCAAAAATTGAACTCTGTGCAATTACAATGGCAAAGCTTGGTCTCAGAGAATATATATGAAAATCCGCCTACTTTCCTGCTTTGTAGAGGTCACAGAACAAAGATGTTGACATATTACTTAATTTTTCTCCATGGTACTCTTTTTCTTTGTTATAAGAGATGGAGATTTGGATGGCCATGGCAGATTAAGTGGGAAGATGGTAACAGGATTCCTTCCTTCCCTGTCCCCAGCCTTGGGTTTCTGGAGAGGGTGGAAGGGAAGAAGACAAGCATTTAGTAAGTGCCTACTATGTGCTAGGCACTGTGCTAATTGCTTTATAAATACATCATGTGATGCACAAAGAACCTTGGTGTGAAGGTGTATTTTCACCTCCATTTTATAAGTGAATGAACTGAGACTGAAGTTAAATGACTTGCCTAGGGTCACATAGCCAGCCAGCTTCAAAGGTCAGATTTGAGCTCATGTCTTCCTATCTAGGGTTAGGTCTCTATATACTGTGCCCTTTAATTGCCTCTGAGAGTTGTGAGTCTACACTGAAATAATTCTGTGATGTGCTCTCCATGCCCTCCTCCCCACAGATACTTCAAGTCATGAGATAATCTCTTACCAAAGTTCATTAGAGATATTAAGAAATAAGGACTTTTAGAAGTAAAAGTTTTAAGGACTGGTAGAATCAACTGTAGATCCATGCCTGGTAAGTTATACTTAGCTAGAGGGGTCATAACCCTACATATTTGGGAGTCAGTCAAAGATTGGAAAGGGAGCAGAAGTATAATAGAAAAATGATAGCTCACCAAACTCCCAGCAGAATGCTAGTTGATCTCCTGCTCCTCCCTGATTCCTCCTGGGGCTCCTCCAGCTACCACAAGGCTTCCCCCTCAGAGAACTGCTGGGATCCATGTATCCCTCAAATGACTTTGCTCATCTCTGCCTGCCTCCTCATTCTCTGATCAGAGTTATAGAAGGTCCTGTTCGTATAACTTGAATCTCTACAAAGGGCCCTCTTCTCCACATCCCATCTTTCCTATTTCCTATTCCAACCTTCCTCATGGTACAATGGAGAGAGCACTGGTTCTTTCAAATCCTGTCTGAGCAGCTTACTATGAGTGTGACCTCAGGCAGTTAATCAAAGATCCCTTATTAGGCATAACTAATTAAGGATACTATTAGGGATACAAAGAACTACCCTTAATAAATTTATATACTATGGGGGGAGGGGAAACAATACACATATGTAAAAATGTATCCACACAAAATATCAATATAGAGATGTATTTATATATATACACACACATGCACATATGTATGTATAGATACATGTGTGCACTTACATGTATTCATATATCTGTTTATATACACAATATGTTATAAAGGAAAAATATATGTGTTTATATATGTATATTTACAGTATATATACACAGAAAATGTATATACATTTATATGAATAAATATACATATATACATACATATATATGTTCGTGTGTGTGTATGTTTGTAAGTAAATATAAGGTTATTTGAGAGAGAGGACCCTCACCTAGAGGAGTCAAGAAAGGCTTTATGTAAGAGGTAGTGTTTAAACTGAACTTTGAAGAAAACTAGGGTTTTTCTTAAAACCAGAAGTGATGGGGGTGTGGCAGTCCAGGTATGAGGCATATAACAACCTTGAGATACAAAAACATGGGAAATGGAAGGTAACGAGTCACTTAAATATTTTGTGCCTTACTTTCCTTGTCTATAAGAGGAGGGATTGGATGGGTCCTCTTTGAGTCCTCTTTCAGCTGTTGACCTATAACCCTCTGATCCCCCATCCTGCCTTCCCTTAATTGCATTCATTAGCAGTGCTGTCATTTATACACTGCTTCAAGGGTATACATTCATATATACATACATACATATATTAGAGAGAGAGACAGAGAGACAGAGAGAGAGACAGAGAGAGAGATAGAGAGACAGAGAGAGACAGAGAGAGAGAGACAGAGAGAGAGAGACAGGGGGGTGGGGATTTGAACCTTACAACACCCCAAGGAGTTAGGTATTACTGATATTTTTGTCTGCCTCTTAGAGAGAAGGAAAGAGGCTCAGAGAGGTTATGTCTTATCCAAAGGTAAACAACTAATGAGCGGCAGTAGCAGCTGTATTCACACCGAAGTCTTTCCTGACTCCAAATTCAGGTCCCTTTCCACTAGCCAAGCTGCTAAACCCTCCTTAGGGAACTTCCCAGCACCATGGGACTCATTCACTCAGATCACCAGCAGATGCGATTCGAGGATGCCTGCCTGGGGAGACTGGGGATTCTGAGACTACCCGAGGAAATAGTCTTTCTTCCGGGGAAGACATGGAATCTCTCCCTATTCTAGTCACTTTTTTCTTCCTTATCTCAGCTGATTCCTGTCCAGCACAGATCTTCAGAGCTGACTGAAAGTCACCCAGGAGAGAGAACAAAAGACCGACTCAGGAGAACTCGATCCCAGATGGGGGCGGGGTATCAGGGAAAGAATGGGTCCTGTGTTAGGCTCCCATTCAAGCCTGTTTTCAGGGAGAATTACCAGAGTTCTGCTTTTCTACTGTCTTCCAACCTTTTTCCAAACTCCTGGGGTTCTTGGCCTCTCCCATCTCTCCAGCTTCTCCTTGGGTCTTATTCTTTACTGTCTTCTGTCCTTTACTGTTCCCTCTGCTCATATTTCTCTATGCCACCGTGTCACCAGCCCCCCTCACGACTCCCTCTTAGCCTGACGCAGCCCAAATGGAGCACTCGCTTTCCATTCTGAGTCTTTTCAAACAGTACCTGGTGAATCCTCGTCTGAGGGACTCTGGGAGTTCTGGGTGTCCCTGTTTGGATGTCTTAGGCTCCCACCTGCTGCTCACTGTAATCCAAACCCAAGGAAAGTGCTCTAGAACCCTCTTTTCCCCCTCCTACCAACTTCATTCTCCCTCAGACTCCACCTCTGTAGGAAAAAAAAAAAGAGAAAAAGACTGAATGAGTCACTGGAATCTCATTGGAGCCAGGAAAGGGGAGGGTTAGAGGCAGTTAGAAAAAAGAAGAGCGGGATTAATGAGAACAGGAGAAGAAGCAGTAGGCGAAAAGGACAGGAGAATTAACAACCCATGCTGTCAAGGTCACTCTCTGCACTGAGCTCCCTCCCACGGCTCCTTCTGATCGCTTTCCTCCTCTTTTTTTGTCTTCCTTGCCCCATCATTCTATCCCCATTGCACACATGAAGAGAGTCCCTACAACATTTCAACCATCCCTATACTGCCCTTCTGTCCCCCTTCAGACTTTCCTCTCCTCCTTTGCCATCCTCCCCACTTTTCTCTTCTTCTCCCCTCCTCCCCACCCTTCCTCATACCTTGATCACTTATCTTTCCTTTCTCTCCTTTTTCCTCTGAATCATCTTCTTTTGTTCATTTCCCTTCCCTTCCTCTTTGTCCCAACTGGACAGATTGAAAGGAAGCTTCTAAGGGCAGTTTTCTTCATTCACTCTTTCCCAGGCCTCAATAATTCCCAGGAGAGGGCATCAGTTTGGGGGTGCCCTATAGTAAGAAGGATTCTAGGCACCAATCCAACTACCCTGGCCCTAGTTGTATCTTGAAGGACAGAGCCTGCCAATTTGGATAATATCCAGTCAGAGTCACTAACTCCTATCTGCCCATCCCCATCCCATTATTTCCCCTCCCCACAACCACACCCTAGTTGAGACCTTTCTTGCTTTTTTCTTGGAATATTATGACAATGTTCTAGCTGGTCTCTCTGCCTTTGCCTCCCTCTTATCCCTCCTGCACAAGCTACTTGTCATCTTCCCTGAATCACAGAATATCACAGCTGCAAGGGACTCCAAGGATCATCTAGTATAATCCTTTCATTTTACAAACAGGAAAACTGAGGCCCAAGGAGAGGAAATGACATTACAGAAGCTCAAAGTTGGAAGTCCTCAAACATCAAGTAGTCCAATATGTTTGCTCAAGGTTATACAGCAAGTTAGTGATCAAAGCCAAGACAAAGATTTAAACCCAGGACTCCTAATTGCTATTTCAATGTTCTCTCTATGATATTACCCTTTTTTGTAAGTGAGAAACTTTGAACTTGCTTGCTTGCTGTTTCTATAACATTACTGTTCTTAGTCTTCTTCGTGCCTAGTACTCATCACTAGACCCCCTTACTCAGAAGCTTTCCAGGACTTCCAATTGCCAATTTGGATCCATGGTCAGTTGAAAGAGATTGTTTTAGCCATTCACAGAGGAAAACACAAGGTGGATTAAAGGATGCACATTACCCAGACGATGACAATCAGTCTGAGAGGCAACTCACCAAATAAATCCTTTAGTACAAATTTCTTGAACATGCAAAAGAGATGTATTATGTGAGCAAAGATCAAAATTAAATAGAAAGAGATCATACTGGATAGCACTGAGCAAATAGAACAGCCTTTCTATGACATAGCTTGATGTGTATTTCTAGAATGCAACTTGCTCTGAGCAGAATAGCAATCTTCTTTCATCTTTCTCAGTTATATTTATTCATCCTTGATATAGACATTGTAGGTTCTTGAAAAAATCGAGAATATGTTTAATGAAGATCAGTAAAACTGATGTTAAAGGGGACTGGCCAATGGGAGCATAATCCTTAGAGCATGCACAGTGTTCTCTGCCTGTATAGTTTTGGTGTGCTTATATAAAACCTTGTGATATACAACACCCTGGTTATGGGTGTGCTCAGGTATTCTTGTTTCCTGTTGGATTATTGTGTGTTAATAAAAAATCTTTTAATTGATCATTGAGTCAGAATTGAGTGTACTGTAAATACAAAGCCTTCAACAGCGGCACTCAACCAACCTCTCTGTCTCTCTGTGTCTTTGTGTGTTTCTCTGTCTCCCTTTCTGTCTCTGTCTGTCTCTCTGTCTCTGCCTCTTCTCTTTCTCTGTCTCTCTCTCTCTCTCCATCTGTCTCTCCCTCTCTCTGCCTCTCTGTCTCTGTGTCTGTCTCTCTCCTTTTGCATGAGGAGAAAGAGATGCTGTTAGTCTCCAGATGGGGTAGACACTTTTCAAACTGATTTGGTGACCTCAATCATATGGCAATTTAGTTTCTTCCTCATTTGTATTTATTATTCCCTGATTCTTGATGAATGAGTACTGGAGGTAAAATGACTTTATGTGCTCTGACAGGTAACAAGGCATCAGAAGTTCAGAAGTAGGACTCCAGGAGAGAAGTCTACCATACTGCAGCTTCTGAATATAGCCCTGAGGAGCTTCTTGTTCATTCCAGCCCAGTAGAGCATCAACCCAGAAACTTCTATGCCATATACTACACAGTAGTAATTCATGCATAAGCTGTAACACATACAGAAATGGGAAGATATGCTTTAGATATCACCTGAAGACTGAGCCCATTCATCTGAAGGACTGATATGGTAAAGATTATGCATCCCAGTCTGGAGTGTCTTGTAGTAGCCACTTTAAGTTCAAATCCATTCTCTCCAAGGTATGCCCTGGTTTGAGGGCAATTGTTTTTGGTACTTTGGTTCTTGCTGTAATGCGCACACACACACGCACACACACACACACACACACACACACACACACACACACACATCTTTTGCACAGCTGGGTGGTACAATAGATAGAGTGCAGGTTATGGAGTCAGGAAGACCTGAGTTCAAATCCAGATTCAGAAGTTACTATTGCGTGACCTTGGAGCAAGTTACTTCACAGTACCTCAGTTCCTCATCTGTAAAATGAACTAGAGAAAAACATGGCCAACTGCTCCAGTATCTATGCCAAGAAAACTCCCATAAAGGGTGACCAGGAGTTGGACATGACTGAAAAAGACAGAACAACCCAAGTGAGACCCTAATCCTTCAGATAACCACCTTGGAAATCCAAATCCTGGGACTGCTCTACTATGTAGGATAGCACCAGATATGCCTGTATTGAACTAGGAGATGGGACAAGAGCCAAGCATAACCTAGGCTCCAGATTTGGTGAGTGACTCTTATGGTAAATGACTCCTGCATTAGCCTAAAGCTCATTTCACCCTGAAAGCTTGACACCCTTCCACTGATTAAATCTTAGAGGAATCTGATTGTATCCTCATCTTTTGAGTTAGCACGATCTGTGCTTTATTAGAGGAAGATGGAGAAAATGTGTGTATGTATGTGTATATATGTATATATGTGTAAACATACATATGTATATACACATGTGTGTATATTCTATTTCTAGATGAAGCTCCAAAATTATCTCCAGAGTTTTTCCCCCAACTCTTCTTAAAAAGCAATTTGATTCCTTTTATTTTTGTAAATTTTTTGTTTTAAACATAAATACAAAATTCAAAAGAAAAAAAAGAATAATTCTATATGCACAGTGGAAGATAAGATAGGATTCAATATAAAATAATAAATTTCCATTTCAAGAAAACCTGTGTAATTAATATTCCACATTGTTTTCAAAGCTTCCTGCTTTTCTTTGCTTCTTTCTAGGTTTTCTTTTGATCTCTGCTGTCTACTTTTTATTATTTTTTCTCCTCCCCTCCCACCCTAAAGAAGGCTGCAATTAAATTTGGTGAAACAGATAGATTGATAGAGAGAGAGATAGACAGATAGACAGATAGAGATACACACAGGTATACATAGATTATGCATAAACATATACACATAAGTACTCATACACACATATTTGACTATACTATGCCTATTTCCACTTGTCATCTTGATGGAATCCTAATAAAGCTGCCCCCCAGCCCTGATATTCTTACTTCCCTATGAGCCCCACTGAAGAGCAGATATGCCCTGATTTGACCCCACAGTCTGGCTTTAGCCACATGACAGGCAGACAGGCTCAATATAGCCACTGCCCCAAGATGGATTTCACATATTCGAACAGTTCTGTTCGTATACTCAACCACAGTCACATCATTCATTTAGCCTAAGACAGGACTATAATACCTAACTATCCATCTTGACCAGATAGGACCACAATAGCTAGTCAATCAGAAAACACTATGACTGGGATGTTTATCATAGATAAACCATCATAGATAAACCAAATCATAGAAAGGACCCCTCGCCATTGCCTAATCCCTTAACAAACCCCTTCTGCTTTTTTAATATTCATAATTTCTGTTGTGTAAATGGCATCATCACACTAAAAATTTGCCTGTGCTAAGTTTCTTGTTCCTCTTGGAATGTAGTCCACTTCTGAGGGGCATCAATTCTCAATAAATGCCAATACTTGGATGAGAGGTGGTCTGACTGAATTCTTTGAAATGGTACCACCACAATACACCATGAAACAGCAACAATCTCTTTCTCTGAAGATGTCCCTTCATAAGTTCAAGTCTTTCCACGTTTTTTTCTAAACTAAATAGTTCATCATTTCCTATACCATAGCAGTATTCCAATATGATAATATTCTATCTGATCATTTATGAAAGTTTTTTCTCCAATTTTCTCTTCATTCCTCCTATTCTTGTCTACTTTGGTTTTATTTTTATAAGAAATTTTTAATTTAAAATAATGAGAAGTAATCATTTTGCTCTGCAATAATGCCAGTTTAAGGTCTGGTACTTCTGAATCTCCTTATTTATATCTATTTCTCCTGGTTTCTTTGAAATTACTGACCTTTTGTTCTTCCTAATAAACTTATTATTATGTTTTTCTAACTCAGTGAAATAATTTTTTAATAATTTAATTGGGATGGCATTGAATAAATGGGTTAGGCAGGTAAAATTGTCATTTTTATTTTATTGGCTTTACCTACCCAGGAACAATTAATACTACTCCAATTACTTAAATCTGACTATCTGCATAAAAAATATTTTATGTCTATATTTATGTAGTGCCTACATTTGTTTCAGCAGGTATACTCTCAGCTATTTTATACTGTCTGGTTATTTTAAGTGGTCTAAAACAATATGGAATAATGTTGGTGACTCATAGTAGAGTTTCTCTATTTTATCTTTTAAATAAATCTATTTTAGCTTTAACTTTGTCTGAAATTATGATTACTACCCCTACATTTTTTTATATAATAGATTCTACTACAGCCCTTTATTTTATGTTTGTGTGTATCTCTCATTTTTATTGTGTTTCCTGAAAGCTATACATTGTTGAATTCAGATTTTTAATCCACTAGTCATTTCTTTTTTTTGGTGGGTGAGGGGAGGAGTAAATTCATTCCACTCACATTCCAAGCTATAATTATTTGTTGTGTATTTTGCTCCTTCCTAATTCCTCTCACTCTTTTTATTCTCTCCCTCCTCACTCTTCTGATTTACTTCTACCCACTACTTTGCCCTCTGATTCATTACTCTGCCTACTCCTCTAAAAGTCCCCCTCTTCTCTTCTCTCTCCATCCTATCCCCTTGCCTTCTTGTTTCTTTCTAAATTTAGAAGATTTTTATACACACACATACATATATTCATACATACCCACAAATATGTATACATACGCAAATACATACCCACATGCATATATACATACATATGTATGTGTTTATATGTGTGTATATATAAGCGTATGTGTGTGTGTGTGTGTGTGTGTGTGTGTGTGTATATATATATATATATATATATATATATATATATATATATATATGTATGTATGTATATAGGTAGCCCATTTGCCATGAGAGTAAGGTTCCATTGCTACCTGTCCTCTCCCCCTACTTACTTCTTATATATCAATTCTTCTTTTCATGCCTCATTTGTTTAACTACTCTTTTTATCTCTTCCTACAGAGTTTTATTTTTAAGAATCACCTCATACTACACAGTTCAGCCCAAGTCTTTCAAACCATTCAAATAATGATTACTAAGAGTACTGATAACATTTTCACATATCAGAAGTAAACTGTTTCACCTTATTGAGTGCCTTATAATTGGTCTTTAATGTTTGCCTTATATTTCTCTTAGATTCTATATGCCAAATTTTCCGTTAAGTTCTGCTGTTTATGTCATAAATACCTGAAACACTATCAGTGCATTAAATGTCCTTTTTTTCCACTCAGGATTATACTTAATTTTGGTGGTTATGTTATCCTTGGTTATAACCCCAGCTCTTTTGATCTGTGAAATATAGTATTCCAAGACCTACAGTCTTTCAATGTAGTAGTGGCTAGGTCTTGTATAATCCTTATTGTAGCCCCATAATAATTAAGTTAATTTTTTTGTCTTGCTTCTACTGTTTTCTCTTTAACTAGTGAGCTTTAAAATTTGGCGATGATATTCCTGTTTTTATTTTCCTGGAATCTCTTTCAGAAGATAATCCGAGAATTTTTTTTTCTATTTCTGCTTTGCCTTCTTCTGATACATAGGAAAGCACCAGATGTTCCTTTATTAAACTAGCAGATAGGACCAGAGCCTAACATGAACTAGATTCCAGATTAGGTGAGGGACTCTTATGGAAACAATAATTCTCCTGTGTTAGCCTAAAACTCATTTCACCTAAAACTTTGACACTCCTCTATTGGTTGAGTCTTAGAGATATTTTGTTCCTTGTAGAAATCTGGTTGTATCCTTGTCTTTTGTGTCATCATGATCTGTGTTGTGACAGATGAAGAGGGAGAAAAGTGTGTGTATGTACATATATATGTAGTATGCATATATATGTAGTATGCATATATAATATATAGTGTGTGTGCATACATATATACATATTTGTGTATACACACTCATATAGTCCACATCTATCTAGATGAATCTTCAAAGAAAGCAAGAATCAATATCTCTAGTCTCTTCCCTTCCCCCAACTCTTCTTTTTTATTATTTTATTTTCCCCATTACATGTAAAAACAATTTTTACCATTCATTTTTAAAATTTTGAGTTCCAAATTCTCTCTCTTCCTCCCTCCCTACCTCTCCCCCCACTGAGAAGGCAAACAAGTCAATATAGGTTCTACATGTGTAGTCATACAAAACATTTCCATTAAGTCATGTAGTGAAAGAAAACATAGCAAAAAAAAAAAAAACCTCATGTATGCTTCAATCTACATTCAGACACCATTGTTTCTTTCTCTGGAGATGGATAGCATATTTCATCATAAGTCCTTCAGTCTTGGATCATTGTATTGCTGAGAATAGCTAAGTCATTCACAGCTGATCATTCTACAATATTGCTGTTTCTTTGTTCACATTACATTTCACTTTGCAGCAGCTCATATAAGTCTTTCCAGGTTTCTGTGAGAGCATCCTGTTCATCATTTCCTGAAGTACAGTAGTATTCCATCATAATTACATTCAACAGTTTGTTCATCCATTCCCCAATTGACAGGCATTCTCTCATTTTCTAATATTTTGCCCCCAGAAAAGAGTTGCTATAAATATTTTCATACATCTATGCCCTTTCCTTGTTGGTTTTTTTGTCTCTTTTGGGATACAGACATATATAGCAGTATTGCTAGCTCACAAAGTACACATGGTTTTATAGTCTTTTGGACAGAGTTCCAAATTGCTCTACAGAATTGTTGAATTAGTCTACAATTCCATTAATGTCTCATTTTTCCTACATCTCCTTGAATATTTTTCATTTACCTTTGTTGTCCTATTAATCAATCTAATAGGTATTAGGAAGTACCTTAGAATTATTTTAATTTGCATTTCCCTAATCAATAGTGAGTTAGAGTATTTTTTCATATGGTTATAGAAAGCTTTAATTACTTCATCAGAAAACTGATCATATCTTTTGATCACCTATAAGTTGGATAATGGCTGTCATTTTTATAAATTTGACATAGTTCTTTGTACATTTGAGACATGAGGCTTTTATCAGAAAAACTTGCCTCAAAATTTTTTTCACAGTTGTTATTACTAACTCTATTTCCCTCCATCCTATTCCCCCTCTAGCTTATTCTATTCTCTCTCTCCCTTCATCCTATCCCTCCTCAAAAGTGTTTTGCTTCTAACGACCCCCTCCCTTCTACCATGCACTTTCTCTTATCCCCTGCCCCTCCTACTTTCCTGCACAGTAAGATAAACTTCTGTGTCCAATTGACTGTGTATATTTTTCTCTCTGAGCCAATTCTGATGAGAGTAAGGTTTACTCACTCCCCTTCGCCTTTTCCCCCCTTCCCCTCCACTACAAAAGCTTTTTCTTACCTCTTTTATGTGAGATAATTTACCTAATTCTAGCTCTCCCTTTCTCTTTCTCCCAATACATTATTCTCTTACTCTTAATTTTATTTTTTTAGATACCATTCCTTCAGATTCAACTCACCCTGTGTCCTCTGTATTATTATATGTATGTATATGTATGTACATACATATGTATGTGTGTATGTATATATATGTATGTATATGTTATGCGCATGTATATATGTGCTTGTGCGTATTTCCTCCAACTATCCTAATACTGAGAAAGGTCTCATGAGTTACAAATGTCATCTTCCCATGTACAAATGTTAACAGTTTAACTTTAATAAGTTCCTCATGAGGTCTGCTTCCTATCTACCTTTTTATGCTTCTCTTGAGTCTTGTATTTAAAAGTTAAATTTTCTATTCAGTTCTGGTCTTTTTTTCAAGAATGCTTGAAATTCCTCTATCTAATTGAAAATCCATTTTTCCCCTCATGAATTATACTCAGTTTTTCTTGGTAGGTGATTCTTGGCTGTAGTCCTAGCTCCTTTGCCCTCTGAGATATCATAATCCAAACCTTTCAGTCCTTTAAGGTAGAAGCTGCTAAATTTTGTATTATCATGACTGTGGTTCCACAACACTTGATGTTTTTGTTTATGACTGCTTGCAATATTTTCTCCTTGATCTGGGAACTCTGGAATTTGGCTATAATATTCCTAGTAGTTTTCATTTGAGGATCTATTTCAAGAGGTGATCAGTGGATTCTTTCAATTTATATTTTATCATCTGATTCTAGAATATGAGTGGAGTTTCCCTTGATAATTTTTTGAAAGATGATGTCCAGGCTGTTTTTTTTATCATGGATTTCAGGTAGCTCAATAGTTTTAAAATGATCTCTCCTAGATCTATTTTCCAGATCAGTTGTTTTTCCAATGAGATATTTTGCATTCTCTTTTATTCTTTCATCCTTTGGGTTTTATCCAATTGTTTCTTGATTTCTCATAAAGTCATTAGTTTCCATTTGCTCCATTCTAATTTTTAAGGAATTATTTCCTTCAGTGAGCTTTTGGATGCCCTTGTCTTTTTGGGCCTCTTTTTACCATTTGGCCTAATCTGATTTTTGAGATGTTATTTTCTTCTGTATTTTTTGTATCTCTTTTACCAAGCTGTTGACTAGCTTTTCATAATTTTCTTGCTTCACTTTCATTTCTCTTCCCAATTCTCTACTTCTCCTACTTCATTTTCAAAATCTTTTTGAACTCTTCCATGGTCTGAGACCAATTCATATATTTCTTGGAGGCTTTGTATGTAGGAGCTTTGACTTTGTTGTCTTCTTCTAAGTATGTGCTTTGATTTCCTTCTCAACCATAGTAACTTTGTCTAGTCAGGGGTTTTTTTCTGTTGTTTGATCATTTTCCCATCCTTTTATTTTACTTTTTAATTTTTTCTTAAGGTAGGGTTCTGTTTCCTGGGTGGAAGATGAACAGTCCAAAGCTTCATGGATTTCATGCAACTATTTTCAGAGATACTTCTAGTGACCTGTAAGTTTTCATCTTTCCCAAGGTAGTAAGATCTGAAAAGGGATGTTTACTGCTCTCCTGGACTGTACTCTGGTCTGTGAGTGACCAGAAGCACACTTTTGTACCCTGAAATTGTAAAAAGGGTTCCCCTTCCTCTGTGACCACAAGCTATGTTATTCTAGTGCTTCTCTCTGCCATGGAACTGACACCCAGGACTGCAGCCCAGATCCCAATATGGACAAAACAATGAGGTCTTGCCCCAATATTAGTTAGAAGATCTTCTGACCAGTTGTTCAACCTCCTTACCTACTATTTCTGAACTGAGTGCTCAGGAAGTAACTACTTCCACCACTGCTGCCACTACTGATTCAGTCACTTCCAAGGCCTGCTCCTGGTTTACCCTGTGCTTGTGCAGCCTGGGCTGGACTGCACTCCATTCTCACCCGATGCTACAGACCTTTCCTGCTGACATTCTAAGTTGTCTTTGGCATCTATGGGCTGAGGGGTCTAGAAACCACCACTGCTTCCAGTGATTAAGTCAGCCTGAGGCCTGTTTCACATTTGCTGTGGCCCTGTCTGTGCCATTTTGGTCTGTGCTGGGCTGCTTTCTGTCTCACCTTGGTGCAACAGATCTTTCCTGCTGACCTTCCAGGTTGTCTTGAGCTGGAAATTTGTTTCACTGTCTTTTTGTTGGTTCTACTGCTCTAGAATTTCTTTACACTTTTTAAAGGTATTTGGAGGGGTTTGGGGGAGAGCTAAGTTGAGTCCCCACCTTTACTCTGTCATTTCATCTCTGCCCCCCAACTCTTCTTAAAGAGTGATTTTGATGCCCTTTGTTTTTGTAACTTTTTAAATTTACCTTAAACTTAAATACAAAATTAGAATAGAAAAAAGAATATTTCCATGTACCACAGTAGAATGTGAGAGGACTCAATATAAAACAATAAATTTCTACTTCAAGAAAACTTACAGAATAAATGTTACACAGTGTTTTCAAAACTGTCCAATTTTTCTTTACTTCCATGTAGATTTTCTTTTGGTTTCTCTCTGCTATTTACTTTTTACTTTATTTTTTCTTCCCCACTCCCTATTCTTCAGAGAAAGCTACAATTAAACAAGGACAGATAGATAGAGAGTTACATACATATACATAGATATCTATAAAATACACATGAAGACTCATAAACACATACATATGTGTGTATATATATGTATGTACATATATATACATATATGTAACTGTACTATGTATATTTATACTTGTCATCTCTTCCACTGAAGATGAATAGTGTCTTTCTTCATAAGTCCAAGTTTTTCCATGTTTTTCTAAATCAAAAAACTCATTACTTCCTATGCCAGGGCAGTATTCCAACATAATCACATCCTATATGAGAGATTGCCTATGAAAGGTTTTTTCCCAATTTTATGCATTCCTTATATTCTTGGCTACATTGGTTTTATTTACACAAGAGAATTTTAATGTAAAATAACCAGAATTATTCATTTTGCACTGCAAAAATGCTCTCACCTTAAAGGTCTGGTATTGCTGAATCACCTGCCTTTACATCTTTTCCCCTGGTTTCTTTGAAATTCCTAATCTTTTGTTCTTCCAAATGAACTTTGTTATTTATTTTCTAACTCAGTAAAATAGTCTTTTAGTTATTTAATTGGGATATTATTGAATAAATACATTAGTTAGGCAAAATTGTTACTTTTTAATATATTGGCTTTACCTACCAATGAACAATAAATATTACTCCAATTATTTAAATCTAACTTTATTTGTAGAAAAAATGTTTTATATTTATGTTCATAGTCTGTGTTGGCAAGTATGCTCTTAGGTATTTAATACTGTCTACTTATTTTAAATGATCTAAAACAATATTGAATCATATCGGTGATGCTTGGTAAGTTTCTCTATTTTATTCTTTTAAATAAATCTATTTTAGATTTAACTTTGAGATCATGATTACTACTCTTGCTTTTTTACAAAATTAATTCTACTCCAGACCTTTATTTTATCTTTGTGTGTATCTCTCATTTTTATTTTATTTCCTGAAAGCAACACATTGTTGAATTCAGATTTTTAATCTGCTGTTTATTTAATTGTGGGTAAATTCATCCCATTCACATTCTAAACTATAATTACCGTATTACCTTCTTTCCCACTTTTCCTATCTATGCTTCTCACCTTATTTGCCCTATCCCTCCTTACTCCTCTAATGTACTTCTACCTTTGATTTTGATGTACTATTACTTAACCTACCTACCACTCTAAGAGTTCCTCCCTTATCTTCTCCTCTACCTTATCCTTGCACCTTCCATTTCTTTTTAAATTTAGAAGACTTTTATGCACACACATGCATGCATGCACACACACATACACACACACACACACACACACACACACACACACACACCCCTCTTTAATCCTTTTTTGATGAGAGTAGGATTCCAGAACTACCTGCCCTCCCCGCCACTTACTTCTTCTGTATCAAATCTTCCTTTCATGTCTTACTTAGATAACTGCTCCTTTCTATCTCTCCCTACACAGCTTTATTTTTTTAGAATCACTCAGTCATACTCAGCTCAACCAAAACCTTTCTTTTAAACTACTCAAATAATGATAATTAATAGTGCCAATAATATTTTCACATACAAGAAGTAAGCAATTTGGCCTATTGAGTGCCTTATAATTGGTCTTAATGTTTATCTTATATTTCTCCTAGATCTCCTATGTCAAATATTCCATTAAAGTTCTGTGGGGTTTTTTGTCACAAACGCCTGAAAGACTTTCAGTTCATTAAATGTTAACTTTTTTCATTCAGGATTATACTTAACTTTGCTGGGTAAATTACCCTTGATGTAACCCCAGCTCTTTTGATCTATGAAATATAGTATTCCAAGACCAATGGTCCTTCAATGTAGTAGCTGCTGGGTCTTTTGTAACTCGTACTGGAGCCCCATGGCATCCAAATTGGTTTTTTCTTGTTGCTTTCAGTACTTTTTCTTTAACTTGGAAGCTTTGAAACTTGGCTATGAAATCCCTGTAAGTTTTCCTCCTGGAATCTCTTTCAGGTGGTGATCAGTAGATTTTTTTTCCCCTATTCCTGCTTTGCCTTCTTGTTCCTCAATTTCAGGTAATTTTTCTTTATAATTTCTTGTCATGTTGCATCAAGATTCTTTTTAGTTGTATTTTTCGGGAAGTCTAGCTATTTTTACATTTTCTCTCCTCAATCTGTTTTTTTGATGAGAAATTTCATATTCTCTTCTATTTTTTCATTCTTTTGATTTTGTTTTATTTTTTCTTGGTTTCTTATCTTTTATTAGCTTTCACTTTCCCAACTCTAGTTTTAAAGGAAGTGTTTTCTTCTTTAAGTTCTTGATTCTCTTTTTCCAGTTGGTTGACTTTCTTTTCATGATTTTCCTGAATTGTTCTTATTTTTTTTTTCTAATTTTCCTCAATCTATGTTATTTTGATTCCTGCCAGTAGGAGAAACAGGAGTTTTCTTCACAGAGGGGATACCAGGATTCTCCCTTAAATGTTATTAGTCTAGAGAAATAATTTTAGGTTTAAGCAATATTCCTGATTGCTAGCCTTTAACAGGGAAAAATTGCCTCAAGTTTCTTATCCAAGGCTTGACTTCCTTCAGATCAAATGCAAGTTCTACAATGAACATGTGACAAATAGTTGATAAACCCATTTATTAAAATTAATAGCAAAATCAAAATTAGAGAAGTTATACATGTAAGAATTATAGCAGACAATGCACAGAATGAATTGACTCTCTCATTTAATTGAGGTAACCCAACTACAGAGAGAGAGAGAGAGAGAGAGAGAGAGAGAGAGAGAGAGAGCGCCTTAGATCTCACCAAAGGGGAATTTCCCTGAAGTCTAAGAATAGTGAACGGGGGTAGGGATATGGATTAAGATGCTTGTTCCTCTACATGTCAGTTTTTTCCAAGGTCTCTCTTCTTTCAGGGACTTGATGACAGTTTGGAACTGAATATCTTTCTTAAAGTAACTTCTTCTCTTCTGGAAACCAAAAGATGAGACTCCATCTTCTCTGAAGCTCTCACTAATACCCCTTATGCATACCCACAGCATTGAGTAATCGGTCTCACCAATAAGCAGCATGAAAATGACCTTTAAGTCACAGGTTACAGGAATATTGGACAAAGGAAAGTGAGAAAGAGAAAGAAAATGAACTATCATGAGTTTAATAAATCAGTGAATGTTTACTAAAGTAGTTTGGCCACAATGTGGAACTTTATAATAAGAACTTATGTGGGGTAATTCTAGAAAAGTCTGATAAAATCAGACTGAGAATGACCTTAAGGGTCAATTTAAGACATACACATTTTATCCTTTTAATAAGTGGGAGCCATTGCTGGTTTCTAAACATGAGAGTGACATCATCAGATATGCACCTTCAGAAAGGTTATGTTGGTACCTTTGTGGAGATTGTGTTGAATAATGAAAGCAATGTACCAATGGGAGAATATGGGGCAGACTATTTTATTAGTCCAGGTGGGAGGTGATAAAGACCTAACTTGGGCAGTGACTGATTGAATGTGCAGAATCAGAGAGATGTAGAGGCAGGTTCAGCAAAAACTTTCCAACTGATTGATTATGGAAGGATAGAGTAGAATCAAGGATAATTTCAAGTTTAAAAATCTGGATGACTTAAAGGATGGTGTTGCTTTCTGTTGAAATAGAGGAGTTTGGAGAGACATTGGTCAGGGTGAGGTGAGATGGGGAGGAGTGGAAAGAGGAGAAGGAGGAAATGGAAAAAATAATGAATTTGTATTTTGGACATGTTGAGTTTGAGGTTCCTACAGGATATTTATAAAGAGATATCCAGCAGGCAGTGAAGGAGATGTGACTCAAATTTAAGAGAAGGATCACAGTTTGATATATAGATCTATCACTGAAGCGTAAATGGTTGAAATCAACTGGAAATTACCTTAATTAATACCATACAGGGCAGAACCAAAATGGCAGAGTACAGGAAGCAGCCTGGCTGAACCCTCCAAACATACACCTCCAAGCAACTTTAAAATAACTCATCCAATGAAGTTTTGAAGTGGCAGAGTCAATGAAAAGTCAGACTGACACATTTTTTCTAGCCTAGGACAACTTAGGAGGTTGGCAAGAGAGATCTGTGATACTAGGGTAGGGGCTCTTGTACAACAGTACAAGCAATTGACTTTGAAGAAAGCTTTCACAGCAGTGGCGGCAGCAGTAGCTTTAGGAACTGTCAGCCTAGAAATGGTAAAGGGGTCAGACAACTGATTGGAAAGAGACCAAAATATTTCCATGGATCACTCTACCTTGGAAGCACCAAAAACTTGCATAACTCCAGAACTAGCTTTGAAAACAGCAACACTGAAGCTAGAATAAGCCTGAAGCTTGAGACAGTTCCTCTCCACACTCAAGTGATCTGAGTCTAATTTTAACAAGAAGTTCAAAATAAAGAAAAAGGCTGAAAAAATGAGCAAACAATAAATAAAGAAACTGAGCATCAAAATCTCCTACAATGGAAAAGACAACCAAGACAAAACTCAAAAGAAGAAAACAGTGTGAAAACAGCTACAAACAAAACATCAAGGAAAAATGTTGATTGACCCAAGTCCAACAAAAATTCCTGAAAGACTTAAAGAAGGTAAAGAGTGATAGAGAAAAAATGGGAAAAGAAATGAAAGTAATGAAATAAAATTATGAAAAGAAAATTAACAGCTTAGACATAAAAATGTTGAAGAAAATCTAAATTTGATCTATAGGTTAAAAAAGACAAAAATTCACTGAAGAAAAGAATTCCTTAAAAATTGGAATTGGGCAAGTAGAATCTAGAGACTCCATGAGGCACCAAGAAATAATAAACCAAAGTCAAAAGAATGAAAAAAAAATAGAAGAGAATGTGAAATTTCATAATGGAAAAAAACAACTGACCCAGGAAATAATCAGGAATGGACAATTTAAAAATTATTGGATTACTTGAAAGTCTTGATCAAGGAAAGAGCCAAAACATAAAATATCAATCAATTCTAAAGGAAAACTTCCCCAGTATCTTTGATCCAGAAAGTAAAATAGAAATTGAAAGAATCCGCCAATCATTTCCTAAAAGAGATCACAAAATGAAAACCACCAAAATTATTATAGCCACATTCCAGAGGTCCCAGGTCAAAGTAAAGATATTACAAGCTTCCAGAAAAGAATAATTCAAATATCATGGAGCCACAGTCAGAATAATATAAATTTAGCAGCTTCCATATTAAAGAATTTGATGACTTGCAATGTGATATTCCAGGAGGCAAAGGAGCTAGGATTACAAACAAAAATCACTTTCCCAGCAAAACTGAGTATAACCCTTCCAGAGAAAAATGGATATTTCATGAAATAGAGAACTTTCAAGTATTTCTGATAACAAGACCGGAGCTAAATGGAAAATTTTACATTCAAGAAGGCAATGCAAGAGAAATACAAGAAGGTAAATATGACAGAGTAATCATAAGAAAGGCAATAAAGTTAAACCATTTACATCCTAATATAGACAGAGAATATGAGTGTGAGTGAATTATATTGGGATATTCTTCAAAAAAAATGAATGAGAAAGCGGGATGCATTGGTAGAAGGAGAA
This sequence comes from Bettongia penicillata ogilbyi, assembly GCA_023548195.1. Taxonomy (NCBI): domain Eukaryota; kingdom Metazoa; phylum Chordata; class Mammalia; order Diprotodontia; family Potoroidae; genus Bettongia; species Bettongia penicillata. The sequence goes on from JAJHZJ010000363.1 coordinate 364,948, forward strand.
AGGAGAGATAGAATGAGCAAAAGTTTCTCACATAAAAGAGATATGGAAAAAAGAGGTTTCATAGGGAGGAAAAAGGTGGGAGATGGCAGTTAATGTTTATGTTTGCACCTCACTCTAATGGAAATTGGCTCAAAGAAGGAAGAACATATATATGTGTATGTATGCATATATATTTATATATGTGTGTACATATACATGTACATCTGTGCATACATATATATGTATGGGTGTGTGCCATACATATGCCACACACACACACACACACACTCAGTTGGATATGGAAATCTTTTTTACCCAATAGGGTTGTGGTGGGGAATAATAAAAGGGAGGCTGGATTAAAGGATACAGTGCTCAGAAGGAAAACAGACTTTTGAGGAGGAACAGAATAAAAAAGAGACAGAAGAATAAAATAAAATAGGATTGAAGGAAATTCACAGCTGGAAAGTGTAACTGTGAATAGGATAAACTCCTGCATAAAACAAAGGCGGATAGCAGAATGGATTAGATACCAGAATCCAACAATGTTCTGTGTGCAAGAGACATATCTGAAACAAAAACACACAGAGAGAGAATTCGACTAAACAACTGGAGCAGAATCTATTATACTTCAACTGAAGCAAAAAAAAAAAAAAAAGAAAGCAGGAGTAGTAATTATGACCTCAGACAAAACAAAAACAAAGGTAGACTTAATTTAAAAGAGATAACATGGAAACTACATTGTGATAAAAGGTACCATAGATAATGTAGTAATATAAAAAATAAAAAAATTATTAAGATGTTTCTCTGATAAAGGCCTCATTTCTCAAATACATAGGGAACTAAGTCAAATTAAAAAAATAAGAGCCATTCCCCAATTGATAAGTGGTCAGAGTATATGAATAAACAGTTTTCAGAAAATGAAATCAAAGCTATTTATAGTCATAAGAAAAGCACTCTAAATCATTATTTTTTAGATAATTGAAAAGTAAGACAACCCTGAGTGAAATGGCACAACTAAGAGAACAATGTTCACAATAAAAGCAACAGCGTATGATGATCACCTTTGAATGACTGAGCTATTCTCAGCAATACAATTCTCTAAGACAACTCTGAAGGACCTAATGATGAAATATGCTATTCACTCTCAGACAAAGAGCTGATGGAGTCAGGAGGCAAATTGAAGCATGCTTTTGAAACTCTCTTTATTTTTCTTTGGTTTTTCTATCTATTTTCTTTCACAATATACTTAATATAGGAATGTTTTCCATGACTGCATATGTATTGCCTTTATCAAATTGTTTCCCTTTCCAAAGTAGAGCAAGAAGAGAGAGAAATAGAGAAAATTTGGAATTCAATTTTTTCAAATGTTAAAAACTGTCTTTAATATGTAATTGGAAAAAAATAAAATTTCATTAGAATGCTAATGTTATTTCCCACCCTGTTCTTTGAAGAGGTGAGTTCACAAGATTTTACATCACATAAACTCTCTGATCTTTTCAATGTATTGATCAGTTATGGTGATTTTTTTTCATCTTCTTTCTCTTTTCCTATTTTTTGTCTTTAAAAATATTTTTTGTTGACTATTAGGAAAGAGCAGAGGAGGTAGAATACTGAGGGAAAATATAGTGATGTTTTTAAAAGACATAAAGAAATACTCATTTCTTTATCCATTGTATTTTCCCCTTGTTTATCCTACTTGGATAAACTTACAGGAATATCATAGAATCTTACTTGGATTCATTAACTTTGACTTGCTCAATTCTAATTATTTTTATTTTCATGCTCTAAATAAATATTTCTTATTAGTAAGACTGAAAGGAGACAGAGAGTTTGATAAACAAGGGGGGAAAAGATGAAGGGATATGCCTAGTTGGTAGTCATTACTGTGAAAAAAATTTTAGGCTAAGTTTCTCTGATAAAATCTTCATTTCTCAGACATACAGAAAACTACAGTAAATGTACAGAAATAAGAGCCATTCTTCAGTTGATGAATGATCAATGGATATGAACAGGCAGTTTTCAGACAAAGTAATCAAGGTTATCTATAGTCATACAAAAAATGTTCTGAATCACTATTGATGAAATAAATGCAAATTTAAAAAAAAACTCTTAGCTACTACTTTATATCTGTCAGCTTGACTAATATGACAAAAAAAAAAGGAAAATGATGAACATTGGCGGGGATGTGAGAAAATTAAAACAGTAATGTACAATAGGTGAATTGTATACTGATTCATTCATTTTAGCAATCTATTTGGAACTATGCCTAAAGAGATATAAAAATCATGCATACCCTTTGACCAAGAAATATTCCTAGTAGAGCTGGATCCCAAAGAGGCAAAAGAAAAAAATTTTAAAGGAAAAGGACCTATGTGCACAAAAATATTTATAGCAACTCTTTAGTGGTGGCAAAGAATTGGAAATTGAGGTGATGTCCATCACCTGGGGTATGGTTGAACAAGTTGTTATAAATGGCTGTGATGCAATACTATTGTTCTTTAAGTATTGATGAGCATGATGCTCTCAGAAAAACATGGAAAGATTTACATAAACTGATGTAAAGTGCAATGAACAGAACCAGGAGAACACTGTGCACAGTAACATCAATGTATTATACCCAGTAACATCAATATTACATAATGATCTACTATGAATAACTCAGTTATTCTCAGCAACACAATGATCCAAGATAATTCTGTAGGACTTATGATAAAAGGTACTGTCCATCTCCAGAGAAAAAACTGGTAGAGGCTAAATGTAGATCAGATACTTTTTCTTTAACTTTTTTTTTGTGTAGGGTAGAATGTCTGGGTTATCTTTCACAAAATTACTTATGTAGAAATGTATTTTCTATGCCTACACACGTATAACCCCTGTTGAACTGCTTGCCTTCTCAATGATGGAGAGGATTAGAGTGAGAGGGACAATTTGGAACTCAAAATTTGAAAGAAAAAAATGTTAAAGTAGTTTTTACATGTAATTGGGAAAAATAAAATATTAAATAAGATAAAAGAAGTTTATTATATGTTAATGGAGTGGGAAAGCTTATGGCTGATGTGGGAGTCTTCCCTGAGTCAGCTCTCTGTGTATAATCAGGACACTACCTTGTTAAAACAAAGACTAAAACTAATCCAAAATTCAGAAAAAAAACAACCACTGGTATTTACATAGTACCTTAAGGTTTGCAAAGTGCTTTACAGATATTATTGAATTTATCCTCATTACAACCCTGGGAGATAGATGCCATTGATGAGGAAAATGAGACAGAGAGAGGTGAAGTGAGTTGCACATTGTTGCACAACTAATAAATATCTAAGGCAGAACTCAGGTCTTTTTGACTCCAGTTTCATCCCATTCTTTTATCCATTACTCCACCTAGTAGCCTTTATCAGTAATTACAAGAACCAAAGTCAATTGGCTTAATAATATACAGACTTTAGTACGGGAAAAATCAATACAATGAGAATAAAAAGGAAAGAAACAGATTGGGGAAAAATATTTCCATAATACTTCTGACAAAATACTGACACTAAAATAGGGAATTAGCTCAAAGTTATGAGAAATTGAACCATTCTTTCATATTCAGTTGATTAAGTATATGAACAAAAGTACAGATAGATACTCTGGGCCCTAATAGGTTCACCAGAGATATAAAAAAAAAATAGGATTTGTCTTTGATTGAGGATTTATAGAAAGGCATGAATGAGAGTGGCAGGATGGAGTAGATTTATGGAGATCAGTTGGAATATACAAGGGTGGTATCCACATTGATTTTCTACTTAGTTTTTCAGCCCTATCCAATGGTCTCCCACTTCTTTATGCACTTGGTGGAGTGAGTGGATACACCAACCACTTGGGAACAGAAATAAGGAAGAAAAACTACACAATCAGTCATTAATAATAGGAAAGTTTGTGAGCAGAACCGAGGGACCATACAAACAAAAAGACATATCTTCCTGGAGGGCAGAGTGCTGATGAAAAGGACAGCAGACATTTACAGAGAGCATTAAAGCTTTTCTTTTTTAAAAAAAAATATTGTCAATTTATTTTTGACAATCTTTTTTTTAATGTTGAATTCCAACTTTTCTCCCTTCCTCCAACTACTCACCTACCCAATGAGAAGGTAAGCAATATGATATCTATTATACATGAGAAATCATGCAAACCATATTTCCATGTTAGTCATTTTAAAGAAAGCAAAACAAAGTGAAAAAATTACACTTAATTTAACACTCAAAGTTAATCACTTCTTTTTCTGAAGGAGAATAGCATTTTTGTAATGGATCTTTTGGAATTGTTTCAATTCATTGTATTGATCAGAGTAGCTAAATCTTTCACATTTGATTGCAAAACAACATTATTACAATATTACTGTGTACAATATTCCCTTGGTTCTGCTCACTTCACTTTGTATAAGTTGATCTAACTCTTACCAGGATTTTCTGAAGCTCTTTTGATCATTTCTTAGAGCAAATGTCATTCCACCACAATACTATACCACAGATTATTCAGATGTTCCCCAACTGATGGTTGTGCACTGCTTTGGACATAGGTCCAAATACCGGAATGTATAGAACAATTCACATTTCCACAAAGAGTTCATTAGTGTACCTATTTTTCCACATATTCTCCAGCATTTGTCATTTCTGATAGATGAGAGGTGGCACCAGAGAATTCTTTTAATTTGCATGTCTCTGATTAATAGTGATTTATAACATTTTCTTATGACTATAGATAACTTTGATTCTTCTAAAAATGACCTGTTAATATCCTTTCACCATTTATCAGTTGGGGAATGGCTCTTATTCTTAAAAATTTGACACTGAGGGTGGAGCCAAGATAGTGGAGTAGAAAGACACACATACTCTATCTCTTCCCCCCAGCCCATAAAATATCTGTAAACAATGACTCTTAGGGGAGCAGCCAAGATGGCACAGTAGAAAGACTCACATTTGCTAACTCTGAATCAACAGTCCATAAATTTTCTGTAAAAAGAACTCCCCACAAATTGTGGAGCAGTGCAAGCCATGCAGCAATGCAGTGGAGGAGATTTCCATTCCAGAGAGTCCTGAAAAACTGACCTCAAAGGTCCGGCTTGCATGGGACGTGGAGAGGAGCCCCTGCCCTGACCTGGTCCTGTTGCCCTGAGAGGAGTAAATGCAAGCAAGCTTCAAGGATGGAGTCTCTGGCAGCCGAGAAGGTCCCACCACCCACAGGCACTACAGGTCAGTGAGAGAGACTTCTGCCTGGCAGAGAGAGGAGTGGGGTGTCTCCTTAACTCAGGCCCCCTCAGGAGGCAGCGGAAGCACAGGACTCCAGGAGCAGGAAGGAGCTCCACTCCATTACTGAAGGTCTCTGCATAAAGCCCCTGAAGTAACTGAGCCTGGGAAGCAGCCCTTCCCCTACCTGAGCACCACAACTTAAGCTCACATTGAATAGCAGCCGTTCCCGCCTCTGAAAGCCCTAAGGCTGGGGAGCAGGATTTGAATCTCAGACCCCAAGCACTAGCTGGGCAGATCTAGGTAGGGGTGGACAGGAATCTCAGAACTCAAGTAACTGGCTGGGAAAATGCCCAGAAAAGGGAAGAAAAATAAGACCACAGAGAGCTACTTTCTTGGGGAAGAGATGTTCCCACCTTTCATTTCTGATGACGAGGAACTATTCTTACCAACAGGGAAAGACGTGGAGGTCGGGGCCTCTGTATCACAGACAACCGAGGTGGATGTCCGGTGGGCTCAGGCCATGGAAGAGCTCAAAAAGGATTTTGAAAATCAAGTTAGACAGGTGGAGGAAAAACTGGGAAGAGAAATGAGAGAGATGCAAGAAAAGCATGAAAAACGGGTCAATATCCTGCTAAAGGAGACCCAAAAAAGTGCTGAAGAAAATAACACCTTGAAAAATAGGCTCACTCAATTGGCAAAAGAGGTTCAAAAAACCAATGAGGAGAAGAATGCTTTCAAAAGCAGAATTAGCCAAATGGAAAAAGAGGTTCAAAAGTTCACTGAAGATAATAGTTGTCTCAAAATTAGAATGGAACAGATGGAGTCTAATGACATTATGAGAAACCAAGAAATCACAAAACAAAACCAAAAGAATGAAAAAATGGAAGAGAATGTGAAATATCTCACTGGAAAAACAACTGACCTGGAAAATAGATCCAGGAGAGACAATTTAAAAATTATGGGACTACCTGAAAGCCATGATCAAAAAAAGAGCCTAGACATCATCTTTCATGAAATTATCAAGGAAAACTGCTCTAGTATTCTAGAACCAGAGGGCAAAATAAGTATTGAAGGAATCCATCGATCACCACCTGAAAGAGATCCAAAAAGACAAACTCATAGGAACATTGTGACCAAATTCCAGAATTCCCGGGTCAAGGAGAAACTATTGCAAGCAGCTAGAAAGAAACAATTCCAGTATTGTGGAAATACAATCAGGATAACTCAAGATCTAGCAGCTTCTACATTAAGGGATCAAAGGGCATGCAATAGGATATTCCAGAAGTCAAAGGAACTAGGATTGAAACCAAGAATCACCTACCCAGCAATACTGAATATAATACTTCAGGGGAAAATATGGTCTTTCAGTGAAACAGAGGACTTTCAAGCATTCTTGATGAAAAGACGAGGGCTGAAAAGAAAATTTGACTTTCAAACACAAGAATGAGAGGAAGCATGAAAAAGTTAACAGCAAAGAGAAGTCATAAGGGAGTTACCAAAGGTAAACTGTTTACATTCCTACATGGAAAGACAATATTTGTAACTCTTGAAACTTTTCAGTATCTGGGTAGTTGGTAGGACCACACCCACACACACACACACACACACACACACATACACACACACACATGTGCACATGTGCATATGCACACACATACACACATGCATGCACATACAGAGACAGAGAGCACAGAGTGAATTGAATAGGATGGGACCATATCTTAAAAGAAATTAAGGTAAAAGGTGAGAGAGAAATGTAGTGGGAGGAGAGAGGGTGAAATGGAGTGGGGTAAATTATATCTCATTCAAGAGGCAAGCAGGAGACTTTTTAGTGGAAGGAAAAAGAGGAGAGCTGAGAAAAAAACATGAAGTTTACCCTCATCACATTCGACTAAAGGAAGGAATAAAATGCACACTCATTTTGGTATGAAAACCTATCTTACAATACAGGAAAGTGGAGGAGAAGGACATAAGCAGGGTGGGGAGTATGATGGAAGGGAGGGCAATGGGGGGAGGGAGCAATTTGAAGTCAACACTCAGGGAGGGACAGGATCAAAAGACAGAATAGAAACAATGGGGGGCAGGATAGGATGGAGGGAAATACAGCTAGTCTTACACAACACGACTATTATCGAAGTCATTTGCAAAACTACACAGATAGGGCCTATATTGAATTGCCTGCCTTCCCAAAGGGAATGGGTGGGGAGGGAGGGATGGGGAGAATTTGGAACTCAAAGTTTTAGGAACAGCTCTTTAGTATTGTTCTTGCTACTAGGAAATAAGAAATACAGTTAATGGGGAATAGAAAGTCATCTGTTCCTATAGGACAAAAGAGAAGATGGGGACAAGAGAAGGGAGAGATGATAGAAGAGAGGGCAGATTGGTGATAGGGAAAATTGGAATGCTTGGTGAATTGGGGTGGGGGAGGGGATAAATGGGGAGAAAATTTGGGACCCAAAATTTTGTGAAAATGAATGTAAAAAGTCAAATAAATAAATTTATATTAACAAATAAATAGATAAATATAAAAGAAGGAATGACTTAACAAATTCTAGAGCAGTAGAAAACACAAAATGATGGCATGGAGGAAATCTCCAGGCAGGAAAGTTCTGTCACACAGAACATGGAACAGAGCGCAGCCTCACCTTGACCACGCAGTGCCCACTGGAAGGAGCAGGCCTCAGGGACAAAATCCCCACCTGCAACAGCAGAGGTTTGCAGATCCCTCAACCCCTACTTACCAAAGGTCAGTGAGAGGGCTTTTTCAGCTGGTGGATAAGGGAACAGGGTCCCCCCATACCTCTGGCCCCAGGCAGTGGCCACTGAGGCAGCAATGGGCATGGCCAGGGCAGACAGCAGCCAGTCTCCATTGCTGGATAATCCTCCCAGGGGGGGATTTGAGCTGCTGATCTGAATCTCAGCCATGAGCTTGGTCAGGGAGTAAACTCTTCTCCCTTGATTGTGCCACCTTGGAGAAACTGAGATCTTATAGGTTCCTAGAGTATAGTCTACTCTTGACAAAGGACCCAAAAGTCAAGAAACTGGTTGGGAAAATGCCCAAAAAGGGGAAAAAAATAAGACTATAGAAGGTTACTTTCTTTGTGAACAGGTACTTTCTTCCATCCTTTCAGATGGGGAAGAACAATGCTTACCATAAGGGAAAGATATGAAAGTCAAGACTTCTGCACCCAAATATCCATAATAAATATTCAGTGGTCTCAGGTTATGGAAGAATTCGAAAAGGATTTTGAAAATCAAGTAAGAGAGGTGGAGGAAAAATTGGGAAGAGAAATGAGAGCAATACAAGAAAATCATGAAAAGCGAGTCAACAGCCTGCTAGAGAACCAAAAAAAATGTTGAAGAAAATAACACCTTTCAAAATAGCCTAACTCCATTGGAAAAAGAGATTCAAAAAGCCAATGAGGAGAAGAATGTTTCAAAAAACAGGATTAGCCAAATGAAAAAGGGGGTTCAAAAGCTCACTGAAAAAAATAGTTTTTTAAAAATTAGAATGGAACAGAAGGAAACTAATGACTTTATGAGAAACCAAGAAATTATGAAACAAAACCAAAAGAATGAAAAATGGAAGAGAATGTGAAACATCTCTTGGAAAAATAACTGATCTGGAAAATAGATCCAGGACAGACAATTTAAAAATTATGGGACTACCTGAAAGTCATGATCAGAAAAGGGCATAGACATCATCTTTCATGAAATTATCAAGGAAAACTACCCTGATATTCTAGAACCAGAGGCAAAATAAATATTGAAAGAATTCACCAATCACTTCCTGAAAGAGATCCAAAAAGAGAAACTCCTAGGAATGTTGTAGCCAAATTCTGGAGTTCCCACATCAAGGAGAAAATAATGCAAGTGGCTAGAAAAAAACAATTTGAGTATTGTGGAAATACAATCAAGATAACACAAGATCTATCACCTTCTACATTAAGGGATCAAAGGGCATGGAATATGACATTCCAGAAGTCAAAGGAACTAGAATTAAAACCAAGAATAAACTACACAGTAAAAGTGAGCAAAATACTTCAGGGGAAAAAGACAAAACTACACATATATAGCCTACATTGAATTACTTGCCTTATCACCTACAAGTCTAAGACACGTGTGGTGGGAGGAGCTTGCTGAACAGGTGGAACAGGAACAGGGAAACAGAATGGGGAGGAAGTGAGTAAGTGAAGTCAGGGCTGAGGAAAGAGGATACAGGCAGGCAGGCAGGCATGGCAAGGCTTAGGCTGGTGAGTGTCTGCTAGTGGGGTGGGGGGAAGGGAAAGCTTGGGAATAGCTTTGTCTCCTGCAGTGATTATGTTTATTAACATTATTGGTCACCATGACAGATTTATCTTTCTGGTTCTAGAATTTGGCTTTCTGGTATCTAAATAATTGTTTTTGTTCTGCCTCCTATATAGAGAGTCTTTTATACTTTCCGATTGAGAACTATGTGAGCATATTCATAGTCACCACCAGTGCTGTGAATATTGCTTTGGTGATGTACTCTAAGTCCTGTAGACTATCCACTATGCCAGGTTGCTTCATTATGGATGAATGCAGATGTGTGCTGGTTAATGTTTAACAGGTTTCCCTCAGAAAGAAAAATAGTACACATAATGTACTTTTAAGTATAATCTGCATTATTAACATATTTTCCAATACTTTCCTAAGCCTAGAGACAATCAACACAACGACAAAATTTTTTTGTAATCTTTGTATTTGTAATCTTTGCCAATATCCAAGGTATAAATGTTTGCAGTGAAAATTCTAGAGCTGGAACAAACTAGCTCCAGTACATCCCTGATTACATGTGATCAAAGACAAATGAATGCCACACAAAATCTGTACATACAAGTTAGGCATAGCTAAGTGTAGATAAACAGACATATACATTTACATTGGTATTTCTGTGGAGTCCATGTGCCCATATGTTTGTGGACCACAGATGTTCTGAATTATTCTGAATGCAAAGTGCTCCCAAATGTATACTCTGCTCCAAACCATCTGATTCCAAGATCTCTAAAAACTAGGGATAACATTTGGTCAAAAGGGTGTTTCACAGATTGTCTTCCATTCCTGGAATCCTCTCTCTGCTTATCTCCATTTTATGGCCTACTGACACCCTTCTGTAAGGCACCTTTTAGAGTCTGCCTTTAATGTGAGTTTCTTCCCTCTAAAATCATCTCAAATTTACCACATATGTGTGTGTGTGTGTGTGTGAGTGAGTGAATGATCAAGACTGCATACATTCCATATGTATTCTAATTCTGATATCTAAGCCTGTGACCCTCCCCTATGCCTAAGTCCTTCATATGCCCCTGGATAATGGAAGTGCCACCGAATAATCTTGGACATCACACATTTAATGGATTCAACCAGTGTCATAGTTAATTCTCTGCAGGATACCTAGGCTGGAACCATCTAACATGTGAATAGTTTGCGATATATGGGAATGCTGATGATTTACTTGGATTTACTTTATATCCTGCAACTTTGCTAAAATGATTAATTTGTTAAACTAACTTTTTAGTTGAATCTTTGGAATTATCCTAGAATATCATCTTATTATGTGCAAAAAGAGATAGTCTTATCACCTCATTCCTTATTCTGATACCTTCAATTCTTTTTCTTCTCTTATTGCCATTGCTAGGATTTTCAATACAATATTGAGCAGTGTTGGTGACAATGGGCAGCCTTCTTTGACACCTGATCTTACTAGGAAGTTCTCCAGAAAGTAGTAAGTAGATAATGATTATTGATGGCTTTAGATAAACGTTGTTTATCAACTTAAGGAAAAATCCATTTATACTAATACTTTCAAGCATTTTTTATATGTGTTGAATTTTATCAAAAGCTTTTTCTGAATCCATTGATATGTTTTTTAAATTTCTATTATTGATATAATCAATTATGTTAATGGTTTTCCTTATGTTAAACCATCCTTGCATTCTGATATAAATTTCATTTGATCATAACGTATAATCTTTGAAATACATCGTTGTGATCATTTAGCTAGTATTTTATTTAGGATTTTGCATCCATATTCATCTATGAAATTAGTCTATAATTTTCTTTATCAGTTTTTTCTCTTCCTGGCTTAGGAATCAGTATCATATTTGTTTCCTAAAAGGAGTTTGGTAGAATCCCTTCCTTACCTATTATTCTAAATACTTTAATATTGGAATTAGTTGGTTTTTAAATGTTTGATAGAATCCAATTATAAATCCATCCGTTCCTGCTGTTTTTCTCTTAGGAAGTTAATTTATGGTCTGTTCAATTTCTTTTTCTAAAATAGGTCTATGTACTGTTTCTGATAGATTAAGCCCTTCACAGCAATGCAAGGACCTAAAACATTCCCAAAGGACTTGAGGCAAAATGCCATCCACATCCAGAGAAAGAACTTTGAAATTAGAATACAGAATGAAGCAGACTCTTTTCTCTAGTATTATGTTTTGTTTTGTTTTGTTTCTCATGGTTTCTCCCATTCATTTTAAATCTATGCAACATGACTAATGTGAAAATGTATTTAATAAGAATGTACTGTAGAACCCATATATAGGCCATCTCGGGGAGGGAGGGGTGGTGGAGGAAGGGCAGAAAAAGGGGAGAAAATTCAAGACTTACGGAAGGGATTGTTGAAAACTGGAAAGAAACAAATTAATTGAATTTTTTAAAAAAGAAAAAGAAAAACAATAGGTCTATTTAGATATTCTATTTCCCCTTCTGCAATTTGTATTTTTGTAAATATTCTTCCATTTTACTTAAATTTTTTTAATTTTTTGTCATAAAACTGCAAAATAACTCCTTATAATTGCTTTAATTTCATCTTCTTTGGTGTTATAGTCACCCTTTTCATTTTTAATATTAGTGACTTGGTTTTTTTCTCTCTTTTATTAAATCAGACTGAAGAGTTGTTTATTTTATTTGTCTTTCATAAAACCAGTTCCTAGTTTTATTTATTAATTAATTGGAGTTTTTTTACTCTTAGTTTTATTGATCTCACCTTTAATTTTTAGGGTTTCTAATTTAGTGTTCAGTTGGGAATTTTTAATTTGTTCTTTTTCTATTGTTTTTTTTTTAATTCCCCACCCAATTCATTAGTCTACTCTTCCTCTATGGTGAGAAAGAAGGGGAAAAAAAAGAAATTTGCATGATAATTATGTTATATGTTTGAAAGGAATAGCAAGTTATGCATAGTAGATTTGCAAATTCATATACAATTATCCTTTTATTATATTATATTATGGAAATACTTGTTTTATTCCATAAATTTAAATTTTTTCAAATAACATGAATAGTTGGTATTGAAATAACCACAACCTATCTGAAGGGGTGTTCATGAAAAGTTTCCTTCCCCTGAGAGAGAGCAGACAATCTCAGAAGGTAGAAGAGGCACATTTGTAGATGACATTGTTAGAAAGAACAAAGTGAACCAAAGGGTTTCTCTTGGTTTCACATAAATGACACAAATGACCACTGCTGACTCCCACCAGATTAGTTAAAGGTAATATCCTCTCAGCCAGGTAATCTCCTAACCGTCACTTGGTGAATTCCCTTATGTTTAAGTGCCAAGAGGCCTATCTAATGCTCTAGGGTGCAAACCCAGGAGCAGTCTACATAAGAGGATCACAGTAATTAGGCCTGATGAAGTCTCTATTAGAATGGAGACAGTGATGCCAAAAGATTTCTCTACAGGTTTATTATGTTTTGTAAAGTCTCCTCCAGGCTTTCCCCCTTCTGCTGCCTTTGGAGAAATGAGTTTATCCTCACTCAAGATATAGACATAAAAGATATAGATGTAGATGATATAGATAAAGAAATAGACATGCGGTCATATATATGTATGTATACATATATATATGTATGTACATGCATGTGTATGTGTATGTATACCTCTATATGTGGTTGAAGCTACACAGGCTCCTCTGTGACTCATACCCAGGCCCATCTCCAAGGCTACTTGCAGTGCCTTGAGTTCTCAGAGGGGCATCATAGATACTGGATCACAGACTGAGAACTAGAAAGGATCTCAGAGGTTATCTAGTCCAGTCCTCTCATTTTATAGATAAGAAAACTGAGTGCCAGAAAAGTTAAACAGCTTGCCTCAGGTCACACCAGCAGTCAATAAGAGGACTGAGGTCAGAGCTCATGTCATCTGACTCCTAATCCATCCCACTTCTCATGGTCCTATCTTGTCTCTCATTCCCAGGCAGTGATGTATTTGGCTTCCAGTTTCCACATTAGCTTTAAGTTGCTGCTCCTTCCCAATTCTTCCAAATTCTGTCCTCAACACTATACATCCCCTCTGCTCTGCAGTCCTCTCTTCCCCTATGCCCTCGGGCTATCATTTCCTCATCTGTAGGCCTTGAGTGAGGGAGGGCTGTGCAGGTCACCAACCTCACTTCTCCTCCAGAGTCATCTGGGCAGTAAACCCAAGGCCAGAGGGTAGAGATGATGGAGGCCTTTCTCTTGGGAAGAGGAAAGTGGAGAGAAAAAGAAGAAGGCATCCCTATAATTCAGGGGAAAACTGGTAACTTAGAAATGCCTATTGCCTAAACCCCTTCTGTCATCTCCCTCTACCCCTGACACTGACCACCCAGAGGGAATGGTTCTTGGGGGAGGAGGGGATTTTTCTCTGTCCCAACTCCTTACCCATAATTCCACAAGCCATCCAGCAATAAGATAGTCATTTAGAGAGCATTGGAAACCCAAATAAGATAGTAGAGTAATCCATATAGTCAGACAAGGATAGATAGACAGTTACATGAGGAAGAAAGCAGTTTTGAGGATCTCCACAACCAGGGGTATGCTGAACTAGGGGGAGCTCACTGTTGCATTTCAGTGTGAGCATTTATACCTCACAAAATGGCAAATACCACAAATCAGGGCTTGAGTTATTATTTTGTTGACTGTCTAGGTTTAGGAAAGCAGTGGGTGAAAAGGTGAATATAATGCTGATTAAATTTAGAAGTGTGTCTTACTAGAAGCAGTTGTGAACTATTTGCCCCAACGTTATGGTGGGCATCCTACCCTTGAACTACAACATAGCAGCTTCCAACAGGGAAATTACCCTTAAAGTGTAAGTGTGATTCATGGAGGGAGACCAGGATGGGTATTACACAGTATGTACATAATCTACAGAATGAATGCCAGGTAGCTTTGGGAAGGAGGGCATTAGCAGCTGGCAAGCTTCGTGTTGAAGGTGGCACTTGATCTGCACCTTGATGGAAATCAGAGATTGGAAGAGACAGAAAGAAGAAGAAAATACCTTCTGGGTATGAGGGACAGTTAATGACAAAGCATGGGGGTAAGAACCAGGGCATTGGAGAAGAATGGAGAGTAGTGTGGTATTCAAGCAAAGTTTGCAAGATTACTTGTTCTGTAAATTGTATGAGGAGATTGCTGGTCATGTACTTAGTGAGCAAAATAAATGAAATCTGTAATAACTTTCAATTCTAAGATTTTGGTAATTCTGGAAAATTTCCTAAATTGCCCAAAGCTAGAGAGGTGTCCAATGAACCTTGAACCCTTGATCAGCCAGGGAGCCATGTCTTCCTGTCCCAGGAGCTTCAGATTCTGGGATTAGGAATTAGGCCAAATTGGGAAGAGACAAGGACTCTAGAGAGGCATATAAAAAGGGGAGAAGTGCTAAATGAGCCAACTCCATCACTGTAGCTGCTCACAAAAGACTCAGGAAACCCAGATCTGTAAGCTGGGACAATAGAGGAAATGAGAGAAAAGAGATACATCCCTCCGAATATGCCCCTGTCTATGGGGGAACCACTCTCCAGTCTTTGTTATCCTTCAGGAGCAAGGGGGTCAAAGTGGAGAGTACCTTCTCTCAGCATGTGGTGCCCCAATAGGTTCTGAGTCCCAGACGGGGGAAGAGGCCATCCTAACACACACAGCCTTGAACCTAGGTATTATAATAGCAAATGACTTTACTTAACTTCTGGAAATATAGTTCCACCATTCAATCCATTCAGAATGCTGTTGGTCAGTCATTTCTGATTCTTTGTGATCCCATGTACCATAGAGCTTTGGACCTTTCTATCCTCCACTGTCTCTCAAACTCTGTTCAAGTTCATGTCTTTGTTTCCATGATACTATCTAACCATTTCATCCTCTGGTGACCTCTTTTCTTTTTGTTTTCAATCTTTCTCAACATCAAGGTCTTTTTCAATGAGTCCCATCTTCTCCTTATGTGATCAAAGTATTTGAGCTTCAAATTCAATAATTGACCTTCCAGTGAAGAGTTTAAATTAATTTCTTTAAGCATTTACTGATTTACTCTGTGCTGTTCAAAGGACTCTCAAAAGCCTTCTCTAGCATCACAATTCAAAAGCATTGATTCTGAGACACTCAGTATTCCTTATAGTCCAACTCTCATAGTCATACATTGCTACTGGAAAAACTGTACTTTTGACTATATGGACCTTTTCTGTCAAGGTGATGTCTTTGCTGTTCAGCATGCTGTCCAGATGTGCCACAGCTTTCCTTCCAAGGAGTAAATTTCTATTAATTTCATGGCTGCAGTTGCCATCTGCAGTGACCTTTGAACTCAAGAATATAAAATCTGACACTATTTTCATTTTTTCTCCCTCTATTTGCCAGAAATTGATGCAACCAGTTGTTAAGATCTTAGCTTTTTTGATATGAAGCTTTAAGTCAACTTTTACACTATCCTCTTTCACGTTCTTCAAGAGGCTTCACTTCCTGCCATGAGAGTGGTATTGTCTCCATTTCTGAGGTTGTTGACATCTATCCCAGTAGTCTTAATTCCAGCTTTTGATTCATATAATCTGTCATTTCACATGATGTACTCTGCATATAAGTTCATTCAAGATACTTTTGTAAAGTCTATCATGAATCTCCTTAATATTTTTCCACATAACAGTTCAATCTCTCAGAAAATGTTGCTAGTCCTTTTTCTTTCTCTTTTCAGGTAAAATTGGTAACCATCCCTCTGGAATACAACGTAAACTCCCAGATCCTCACAGACTCTTCATAGAACTCTTTTCATAATACATATCTATAAAATAACTCTTAAGACTGTTCTGATCAGAAAAAAACTTTTTCTTCACCTTCTTTTTCTCTGTCTTCTTCTAAGATTCATTATAAAACCTCTTAGATAAAGTTAACCCTTACATACTTTCTTTGCCTCCATAGGGAGATGCACTTCATAATTAGAGGGTCACAACTTTTAATTCCTGCTTTATATACTCTTGAAGGGACAGAGAGTTTCTATAGTCTCTGAAAGATAAGCTTTTGGAATAGGTGTTACACTTATTTTTACCTTATACTCATACATATGCATACATACTATCTTATTCTATGGAATGCTACTCATCTTTGTCTTTGTATCTGTGGAATCTAGCACAGTTCCTGACATGTAGTAGATGCCTCCTTATGGACTGATAGTAGCCATATCAGAGCTATAACCAGTTCACTATGATTAAGCCTTTGCCCCTCCAATGACAAATTTAGAGGACATGAAATTTAGGAATTTCAGTTCTTCCATAGCATAGAAACAAGAGATACTCAATCCACGTTATCAAGAATAATTAGCTAAAATAGAAACCTATCAGCTGGCACCTCCCCCAATTCACCCATGTCTAATATTTTTACATCTTGGTAGCAACCTCATGTAGTTTCCTCACAGTTCCAACCTGAACGTGGTGGTGTCTGGTGACTCTTACTCAAGCCCAGTTTGTGGTAATTGCCCAGTTCTCCAATGTCTAGTTATAGCTCTGAGCCATCCCACTATCCACTTTCTGTTTCCTTAAGTTTAACATAATGGAACTGAGAGACAGACTTCATAGTCCTCTTCATCCATATGTAGTTTTCCATCCATATTCTTGTTTTCTGCAGATCAGTTTCCAATCTACGACCTTATCTCCCAATAGAAGTAAGAAGGGAATCATTGAAAATACCCATTTTACAGATGAGGAAGGAAATATATGACTAGAGAAGTAAAGTGACTTGCCCAAGGTCATATAGTGAATTGGTGAGAGAAATGGAGTAAGAGCTTAGTAAGAACTGATTGACAGTCCACTACTCTTTCCCCAAATAGATTTCTTATTGTGACCCAGAGTTCTACCTTGTTCCCCATGGCAAGCAAAAGTTCCTCCCTTGCCCTCTTTGGGTATCTATAGGCGTTGGAGCCCACATGACAGGTGCTGGGAGGATGCCAGACCACAATCTGTTTATTTCAACTGAACAGGAGAAATGGAAGCATCTGTGTGCTGGGAACAACACCCACCAGCCTCATGACTTTAAACAGACTTCAAAAATGTATCTTTAACCATGACAGTGATTGCCAGGAGTGAATCATTACCTAGCCCTTGGCTCTGGAACCTCAAGTTAGAGAAAACATAGAATCCTGGAAGAGGGAAGTCAAGCAGTCCTGGGCAAAAAAGAATGCATGGTATCAAGGAAGAGCCTAGGATGGTCCAGGAGGAGGACTTCCTTGACATTAATATGGAAAATAGAGGGTCCAATAGCTAACTGGTTGTTTGTAACTTTGATTCTCTAATTACTCCACTAGAGACTCATGGAGCCCTAATCCTTCACTCCCTTTCTCAGAGAGTCATTCTGCTCTCAACAGCTCCCCAGGCCAGTCTTTTTAAAAGAGAGCATCAGAAAGTATTTCATTATCCATTACTTATGATTCAAGGAACTTCAGTGCAAGAATGGGCATATATAACAAGTGCTTAATTGTGACATTGATGTGAATTCCTGAAATTCCCCACTGGGAACTTAAACCCAAAGTGGGAGATTATTTCTTTGTCTTCCCTGTCCTCAGGACTATATAGACTATTACTGCCTTCCCATCACCACAGCTCAAAATGCTCTACTCTTCTGGAATCACAAACCACCAAACATCTATGCAGAGTCTGACCCTTAAAAACAGATTCTTCTTGGTTTTCTCTGGGCAGCAAGAGTAACTAGGCTTCAAAAAGATACTGTCCACTCCTCCAAATCATGGACAGCATAATCAATCAAAATAAAATCTTTTGGGGGAGGAGTCAAGATGGCAGAGTAGAAAGACTCATGTATGCTAGCTCTGAACCCACAGCCCATATATTTTCTGTAAAAAGAACTCCTCACAAATTCTGGAGCAGTGGAAGCCATGCAGAAACGCAGGGGAGGAGATTTCGATTCCAGAGAGCGCTGGAAAGCCTTCCCCAGGGGTCCATTGTACACCAGACAGAG
Source organism: Bettongia penicillata ogilbyi (assembly GCA_023548195.1). Lineage (NCBI taxonomy): Eukaryota > Metazoa > Chordata > Mammalia > Diprotodontia > Potoroidae > Bettongia > Bettongia penicillata. The sequence goes on from JAJHZJ010000363.1 coordinate 383,370, forward strand.
GAGCCCATCCCCGCACTACCCTGACTGTGCGGCCCAAGAGGAGCAGATCCGAGCAGGTTTCAAGGACAGAATCTCCGGCGGCTGTGAAGGTCCCTCCACCAACAGGTGCTACAGGTCAGTGAGAGAGACTTCTGGGCTGGCCAAGAGGGGAGTGGGGTGTCTCCATGACTTGGCCCCCATTGGGAGGCAGCGACAGAGACAGGGACAGCAGCAGACCCTGGCTCCCCAAGCAGGCAGGAGCTCCGCTCCATTACTGTAAGTCTCTGCGTAAAGCCCCTGAGGAAACTGAGACTAGGAGGCAGACCTGCCCCCACCTGAGCACCATAACTTAAGCTCACATTGAATAGCAGCTGTGCCTGCCACAGAAAGCCCATTAGAATCTCAGACCCCAAGCACTAGCGGGGTGGATCTAGACGGGGGTAGACAGGAATCTCAGAACTCAAGTAACTGGCTGGGAAAATGCCCAGAAAAGGGAAGAAAAATAAGACCATAGAAAGCTACTTTCTTAGGGGACAGATGTTCCTGCCTTTCATTTCTGATGACGAGGAACAATTCTTACCATCAGGGAAAGATGTGGAGGTTGGGGTCTCTGTATCCCAGACATCTGAGGTGGATGTCTGGTGGGCTCAGGCCATGGAAGAGCTCAAAAAGGATTTTGAAAATCAAGTTAGACAAGTGGAGGAAAAACTGGGAAGAGAAATGAGAGGGATGCAAAAAAAGCATGAAAAACGGGTCAATACCCTGCTAAAGGAAACCCAAAAAAATGCTGAAGAAAATAACACCTTGAAAAATAGGCTCACTCAATTGGCAAAAGAGGTTCAGAAAGCCAATGAGGAGAAGAATGCTTTCAAAAGCAGAATTAGTCAAATGGAAAAAGAGGCTCAAAAGCTCACTGAAGAAAATAGTTCTCTCAAAATTAGAATGGAACAGATGGAGTCTAATGACTTTACGAGAAACCAAGAAATCAAAAAACAAAACCAAAAGAATGAAAAAATGGAAGAGAATGTGAAATATCTCACTGGAAAAACAACTGACCTGGAAAATAGATCCAGGAGAGACAATTTGAAAATCATGGGATTACCTGAAAGCCATGATCAAAAAAAGAGCCTTGAAATCATCTTTCATGAAATTATCAAGGAAAACTGCCCTGAGATTCTAGAACCAGAGGGAAAAATAAGTATTGAAGGAATCCATCGATCACCGCCTGAAAGAGATCCAAAAAGAGAAACTCCTAGGAACATTGTGGCCAAATTCCAGAATTCCCAGGTCAAGGAGAAAATCTTGCAAGCAGCTAGAAAGAAACAATTCCAATATTGTGGAAATACAATCAGGATAACTCAAGATTTAGCAGCTTCTACATTAAGGGATCGAAGGGCATGGAATAGGATATTCCAGAAGTCAAAGGAACTAGGACTAAAACCAAGAATCACCTACCCAGCAAAACTGAGTATAATACTTCAGGGGAAAAAACAGTCTTTCAATGAAACAGAAGACTTTCAAGAATTCTTGATGAAAAGACCAGAGCTGAAAAGAAAATTTGACTTTCAAACACAAGAATGAGAAGAAGCATGAAAAAGTAAACAGCAAAGAGATGTCATAAGGGACTTACCAAAAGTGAACTGTTTACATTCCTACATGGATAGACAGTATTTGTAACTCTTAAAACTTTTCAGTATCTGGGTAGTTGGTAGGACCACACACACACATACACACATGCATGCACATACAGAGACAGAGAGCACAGAGAGAATTGAATAGGATGGGACTATATCTTAAAAGAAATTAAGGTAAACGGTGAGAGAGAAATGTAGTGGGAGGAGAGAGGGTGAAATGGAATGGGGCAAATTATATCTCATTCAAGAGGCAAGCAGGAGACTTTTTAGTGAAGGGAAAAAGAGAAGAGCTGAGAAAAAAACATGAAGTTTACCCTCATCACATTCGACTAAAGGAAGGAATAAAATGCACACTCATTTTGGTATGAAAACCTATCTTACAATACAGGAAAGTGGAAGAGAAGGAGATAAGCAGGGTGGGGGGGAATGATGGAAGGGAGGGAAATGGGAGGAGGGAGCAATTTGAAGTCATCACTCAGGGAGGGACAGGATCAAAAGACAGAATAGAAACAATGGGGGGGCAGGATAGGATGGAGGGAAATACAGTTAGTCTTACACAACACAACTGTTATCGAAGTCATTTGCAAAACTACACAGATATGGCCTATATTGAATTTCCTGCCTTCACAAAGGGAATGGGTGGGGAGGGAGGGATGGGGAGAATTTGGAACTCAAAGTTTTAGGAACAACTGTTGAGTATTGTTCTTGCTACTAGGAAATAAGAAATACAGTCAATGGGGAATAGAAAGTCATCTGGCCCTACAGGACAAAAGAGAAGATGGGGACAAGAGAAGGGAGGGAGGATAGAAGAGAGGGCAGATTGGTGATAGGGGAAATTAGAATGCTTGGTGTATTGGGGTGGGGAGGGGACAAATGGGGAGAAAATTTGGAACCCAAAATTTTGTGAAAATGAATGTAAAAAGTTAAATAAATAAATTTATACTAAAAATAAATAAATAAATGAAGCTTGTCTCATTTTATCTTCACAACTCTGGGAGATTAGTGTACTATCATTCCCATTTTACAGAGGAGGAGAGTAAAGCATACAGAGGTTAAAAGACTTGCTCAGGGTCAAATAGCTAGTAAACATCTGAAGCTGGGTTTGAATTCAGATTTCTTGATTACAGGTGCGGCTCTTCCACCACTGTACCACCTAGAGGAAAGAAGTGAAAGGGAAATGAGAGGAGTAGGAAGGTAAAGTAAAATAAGGAGCATCATATTGGGACAGTTGGGATTAAGGATCTTGGCTCCCAGAGAAGGATTGCATTTATCTCTCTAACCAGGACAGGGTGGATAGGAAAGGGAAAAGAAGGGGAGGAGCAGGAAGGTAGCTGTTAGTGTAGGGAATGACCTTAGGAGCCTGGTTTCTAATCTCTCATGTTCTTTCACCTATTACTAATCTGTGCTCACAGATTGAGGACAAAGTCTTTGCTGGCCTGTATCTCTAGCTCCCCTCCCTGACCTGGCCTCTGACCAGTCCTACCTGTGGAGGTGGAATCTGAGGTGTGGCTTAGAAGATGAATGGATCTGTCTTTGGATAAAAGTGAGGAGCAGGTGGCACCCCGAAAACAGGAGGTGACTGGTTTCCAGAGCTACAGACAGCAGTGACAAAGAACAGGTATTTTAAAAACCAAAGACTGATACCCAAGCCTAGGGCTACAGAGAGAGCTGCTGTAGGCTGTAGGAGGCAGAGCAAAACTGAGCATGAATATGGGTACAGGAAATTGGGATGAGAAGACAGAGGTGAGCTCAAATAGAGACTGGAGAGGAGGCTAGGGAAAAACAGGAATTGGAGGGAGCTTGGACATTGTACAGAACTGAGCACAGGAAATTTTCACTGTAAACAGACTTGACTGGGAATTGGGCTGGTTGAATTGTCTTATCTTGCCTTCATGCATTAAAGGGTGTTTTCTCTTCTCTCATTATCATGGTTCAGCTCTGCAGAAAGAGACTATTATTCAAGGTATTAGGGAGAGAGCCAATGTCATTTTCAGAAGAAAAATAACCTGGCCAGAACTAGTATTTCTGGGCATCAGTGACTCTTATTGCTAATGCTAAAGTCCTTCTGTACTGTAGGTTCACCTTCGGGCCAGACTGGCTGGAAAACTGACTAGGAGCTCCATGCTACTTAGAGGGCTCTGGGACAGTGAATGTGAGGTAGAGAGATGGATGCCTAAGCTTAGGGAATGGATGTTGGAAAAGAGGAGAAAGATGGACACAGGCTAGATTGAGGCCTTGGAGAATGTCCATTGGAAGTCCAGATGGCAGGTAGAGAGAAGGATTATGGTCCTTGTGGGAAGCAGGGATGATATCCCTGGGAATCAGTCCAAAGGGGAAGCCTGGATGCTCAAAATCACCTGAAAAAAAAGAGGAGAAAATCAAAGTTAGTCAGCCTCCAAATCCCACTTGAGTTTTGGTATGCTTTCGCTTTCTATTTTACTATGTCTGTGTTCAACATTTCATTGCCTCTAAGTGTCTTCTATGGCCAAGATCACATGCCCAGGTCTTTTAAACAAAATTTATAGAATATTTGAATAGCAGTGAATTCTAGGCTGGCGGCAAGAGGTGAGACCCCAGGAATATGGCTGAGGAAGGACCTTTTCCTGGATAAAGAATGTAGAACCACCTTTTTGGGCCACAGCCCTAGCAAACATGCAAACTATATATTTGCCAAAGGTGTGTAAGTTCACTGGCGCCAAGAAATCATTTCAGTCTTTTCTGAATACTTTCCTCCTAACTCTTAACAGAGGGAAGAATGTGAGGGTCAGAGATTACAAATCATGCTTAGACTTTAAAAAAAATAATTAATTTTAAATTTAATAATATTTTATTTTTCCCCCAGTTGAATGTCAAGAAAATTTTTAGCATTCGTTTCTGATAAGATTTTGAGTTTCAAATTTTCTCCCTTCTCTTTCCTCTCCTTCTGAAAATGATAGGTAGTTTAATATAGTTCATGTATATGCTATCACATAAAAAATATGTCCATATTAATTACTGTTGTGAAAGAAGAAACAGACTTTTAAGAACATGAGAAAGAATGAAAAGTTGAAAAAATGCTTTGATCTGTATTCAAAGTCCATCAGTTCTTTATCTGGATGTGGATGTGTACTTGTCTTATATCATTGTGTTGCTAAGAAGAGCTGAATCATTCATAGTTGATCATCACACAATGTTGCTAATACTGCGTACAATGTTTTCTTGTTCCTGCTCATTTGACTTGGCATCAGTTTGTAGGACCTTTCCAGGAGTTTCCAAGATCTGCCTGTTCATCATTTCTTATTGCACAATAGCCTTCTATTACATTCATATACCACAATTTGTTCAGCCATTCCCAAGCTGATGGGCATCCCCTAAGTTTCCAATATTTTTATACCATGAAAAGGGCTGCTATAAATATTCTTGCACATGTAGACCCTTTTCCTTTTTTATGTTCTCTTTGGTATATAGACATAATAGTGGTATTTCTCGATCAAAGAGTATGCATAGTTTGGTTGCCTTTTGGGTATAGTTCCAAATTGCTCTCCAGAATGGTTGGATGAGTTCACAACTCCATCAACAGTACATATGAGTCTCAATCTTTCAGTATCTTGCCAAAATTTATCATGTTCCTTTATGTCATATTAGCTAATCTGATAGTTTTGAGGTGGTATCTCAGAGTTGCTTTAATTTGCATTTCTCTAATCGGTAAAGTTATTTAGAGCACTTCTTCATATGTCTATAGATAGCTTTCATTTCTTCATCTGAAAACTGCCTATTCATGTCCTTTGACCATTTATCATTTGGAATATAACATTCTCAGGAACCCTGATTGAGTCCTTGCTGCTTGATGAATTGTCCAGACAATGGGGTTTTAAGGCTTGTGAATACCACTAAGAAGCTAGTTTTTGAATGAAAAGTCCTGTTTTATCAATTTGCTCCTTTGGTATATCTGAGGTGCATTCTCTCTCTAGTGGGAAACTGGGGGGGGAAAGCCTATAAAAAAATAAAGTCTTTTGTTTTGACATCAAGTAGCTCAGTCTGATGATCCATTTAAGATTTACCCCTCAGGGAGTACCACAGAATGTTTCCTTTTTCGATCTCATTTTGGGGAAGTTAAGGGATTTTTCAAAGTACTAGATCAGTCTCAAATGCTGCTGCTACTGAACAGGCCATTACAAAAGTCAAAGACTCAACTCTTGATAAATTTGAGACATTCTTCTCCTCATGAAAAATCAAGGTCACCTTGCTTGACAGCCAGGACTCAAACAAGAAGTAAGAATTAGAAAAGTGGTGAAGATAACACCAAAGCCTTTTTTGTTGCCCTCTGCAGTTCAATCAAGGAGTGACCTTGCCCAAGTTCAATTCTGCATTGAGTATTAATGTTTCTGAATTTTATTTTTTCTTAATCAACCAAAATCTGACATCTCTTTCACCTTCCCCCAATTGAAAAAAAGGAAGAAAAATAAAGCCCTTTAAAAGAAATATAGATAGTTAAGCAAAAACAAATTTCTGAATATATACCCAGATAAGCCTAAAGAGTTTGTTGAGCAGAAGCAGCTGTATCATTCTTATTTATTGGGATCTTATGGTCTCACACCTGCCATAGCATTTCATCCTACTTAGCATCTAGATTGGTGATGAAGTCAGTCCTCAATCTCTGCCATTCTCTTAATGGCATCAAAGGGATCATTTCATTCAACAGAAGGTATGTGATGTCTCTAATAGGAACTAAAATGCCCTATAAACAACTATATGCAGTAAGAGGGAACAATAAAATTCTTCTACTGGTCCCACCATTAAAGCAGTCTTTAACTATCTGTTGTTGTTCTCTCCGATCCCAGACCGCTTAGTCAGACGCTAATTACCACTCAGGAATCACTATAAATACAAATCATGTCTTTTCCATTCCATCCCTCAATGCTTCTCACATGTTGATCATGTAGCTTGCTGCTTGATCTACTGGGAGGACCTGACAGAATCTCTGTTTCTCTATCAACAGCTGAGGTTCAGTTGTGTATACTTCTCTTATAACAGGTAGAATCATCAGTGAACCAGGCAAAATGGTGTTTTCCAAGACTTAAGTGTTCATTGGTGGAGGCACATTGGGCTGATGGAGGGGACAAAGCCCTGAAACTGGGACCAGAGATCTCAACCTATGTGCTATTAGTGAAGGGTCTAACAGCAGAGAAGCCTGGGCAAACATAATCTTGAATGTGCCATTTCCAGTGAAAAATGGGAGCCTCCTATGACTTACCATCTTCTTAGAGGAGTCATTTTGCATCACTAAACTCAAAATACACAACTTTGAATGGAGGGCAAGGGTATGGTCATTCAGTAGCAACAAGAGCCCCATAACAAGCAAGCAATTCTTTTTCAAGGGTAGTATAGAGTTGCTATTTTGGGAACCTATGAATTCAGAGGTCTGATGGTTGTTTAATATGACCAAACCTTGGGGGTCTATGAAAGGTTCTACTCAGCCTGATCTTACAGACAGAGACATACTAGACCATAGGCCCTATAGAATCAATCAGGAGATATAGCTGTGTAGCCCACTTTGGGCCTTTTAAGGCTACAGACTATTCCAAACACCACTCAAAAGAAGGGGTTGGTGAATGACTTGGTGAATAGGAACCGTCAAAATACTCAAATGGGAATATTGATTTTCTAGAACCCAAAGAGTCCAATTAGCCTCTAAGCTGCCTTATTTGACTTTAGATCATTATAGACTACATCCAGAATCAGCCAGGTTCCTCCCATCTTCCACATTCCATTTTGTATCGCTTGCTTTATTTCTTTCAAATACTCTTATAGTCTTTGCTACCATGGTATTTTCTTCCCAAGGTCCTTTTAGCTGTTGTGGAATCATCCTTTTATTCTAGGTTTTTTTCTTGGGTCATTCTTGCTCCATAATATTTCTTCCTAGTGTTCAGTACCTTCTGTTTATTAAAATCTCTAGCCTCAGGTTTTGATTTAGGACCTAGTGCTAGGGTCAGACTCAAAGCTCTGTTATGTTTTGGAATGATTTGACCAATCCTATTTGATTCTGACCTCTGTTCCCTGGGTTCCCTTCTCTGGGTGTGGTTCCCTATTCTCCACTCAGAGGGATGACAGATTTCAGTGTCCTGTGTCAGAGCGCTTCAGTTGTCTGTCTGATCAGGGTTCTTCTGATCCCCCTGGAATACGTCCAATTGGAATATCACCCCTACTGTTCGCTCTGAAGCTTCTTCTATCAGCACACAGTGTGTCTTCTGCGTCTTTTGGGGATATAGTTCTGGATACCCTTTCATTCTCCATCTGAAACTTCCTTAGTCAGTCATTGCCACTTCCATCTACCTCTCCCTGGGACTATTCTCCTATCAGGATCATAGGTGGTATTCTAGGCACCATACCCCCCAAAGAGTTTGTGCCAAGGTATATTCCTTGGCAAAATAGAAGAAGCCTGATCCAAATGACTGGACATCATTTAAGGGAATAAGTTTAAAAAAATGAAAATAGTGATCTAAGTGACTGTTTCTTCTAAGGACAACCCAGTTTAGGAACAGAAATTGTATTTCCTCCAATGATCATATTACATTATTAGACTTCTGAGGCGACTGAGTTTACCTACACCAGTGACTTATACCATACTTTAATTTGCTTCTCTTGAGGAAAAATCACTGGTTAAATGATAAGCTTTATAAGTTACTTCAGTGTTTGATGTTCTAAAGGTCACACTTTCAAAGTCCAATTTATAGAGGCAAATGGAGTGGGGGCAGTGGCTAGATTGTGGAGTATTGAGTCAGGAAGATCCAACTTCAAATTTAGCCTCAGACATTTAACTAGTTGTGTGACCCTAGGCAAGTCATTTAATCTTGGTGACCCTTAATTTTCTTATCTGTAAAATAAGGATAATAATAGCATTTGCTTCCAGGGTTGTTGTGAGAAATTAGAACTAGAATTATATCTATCTTCCCTCCTCTTAAATTGATAATTTAAGGATACAATTTTTAAATAGCAAAACCCCATGAAAGATTAGTAGTTTCCCTGCTTGCTATCCCTTAAAAAGGGAGGAACTCCAAGCTTATACCTGGAGGCTTGACTCCTCACCAAAAGTTCACACAAAAGATCATCACAAATAGTGAACGATGAGTAAGCCTATTTATCCAAACAGATTTCAAACAGAAATTGGAGAAATTCTACAGATTACGATATACCAGAAAATACATGAAAATACATTAAGGGAGAGGCCTGGATCTCACCCAAAGAGAAGTCCATTAAAGTCTTTAGGAAGATAAACTAGCTGGAAATCAAGGATAGTTTTCTCATCCATGTTTACCTTCCATAGTTTTTCTCTTTCTTGGAGCAATAAATACATGAAACTCCACTAAGAGAGAGTCCTGGATCTCAACCAAGAAGAAGTTCTTTAAAGTCCTTAGGGAAATAAGGTAGCTGAAAATCAAGACTTTCCCCTCCATGTTTACCTTCCACAGTTTTTCTCTCTCTTGGAGCAGGAATGAAGAATGTCTCCTCTCTAAAGTTGTCAGGTCAATTCTACCCTTTATAAGTTATTTGAGGACCCTTGAGAATTTTCTTCCCCAAACCGGAATCTTACTTAGGTAGCATCTACACATTCTGAAACCTGGGTATACAAGCATTGTATTTATCTCTATTGAAATTAATCTTATTAGATTCTGCCTAGCATCTAGCATTTGTAAATTAAATAAGCAAACTCTCTCTACCTTTATCTAAATCATTGATAAACTCATTTATAAAGTCATTTATTCATAAGCAGCACAGGCTAAATACAGATGCCTGGGACATTTCACTGGAGACCTCCTGACAACTTGACACCAAAGCAGCAATGTCTACACTTTGAGGAGAGCCAAGCAATCCATTTCCCATTGTCTAGACAACCTTTCACCGTCTTCTTCTCCCATAGTAGTATGACATATTTTATCAAATGTTTTACTCAAGTCTAGGTACACAAACTATATACCTCTTGACTCAGTTATCCCACTACTAAGTCTATCTCTCCAAAGAAACAAAAAAAAAGAGTAAGAAGTATTTTAGCAAATATTTAATTTAATACTTAATATAATATTTAATCTACTTAGCAAAAATATTTATAGCATCTCTTTTTATGATAGTTCCAAATTGGAAACTAAGGGAGTATCCTCATTTGGGGGAATGGCTAAACAAATAGTGGTATGAGAATGTAATGGGACATTACTGTGCCCTATAACATGTTGAAATAGACCACTTCAGAGGAAACTGGGAAGATACCTGTGGATTAATACCCATTGAAGTGCACAGAAAGAGGCAGGACAATTTATAAAGTGATAACAATATCATAGAGAAAAGAAACTTTGAGAGATTTTAGAACTCTTAGCAATGGAACGGAAAACCATGAATCCAAAAGAATCAAGATGAAACATGCCTTTAATTACACTTTGAATGAATGATCTGGGTGAATGGGAGAGGTGCTGTAGGAAATGATTTTTGGAAGAGGGAAGAGGGAAACTGCAAACTCTAGACCAGCAAGCTTGATTTTGATTCATCCTTTCCCTTACTAATCTTTAATCTTTTCCTCTTTATTGGTTTCTTTCCTGCTTCTTCCAAACACAACCTTCATTAGACCCCATTTACCATCTTAACAGCTTTACCTGTGAGGCAACAAACTTAAAATGCAGAGAGAAATATACGTTTTCAGATCTGGTAAATATGGGGGTTTATTTTTCAGGGCTATATAGACATATATTGAGGGCTTTATTTTTTTGTGTGTCTCTCTTCCTCTTTCTTCCCCTTCCACCCTCTCCCCACCTCAGTTTAGGATGGAGGTAGTGAGAGGGATGGATTCATAAAAAAGATTGTTAAGAAATAAAAATTAAAAACTATTAAAAACCTCTGAAGTCTAGTCAAACTAGATCCAACATGTTTCCTTCATTTACTAGTTTAATGTATATTCCAGAAAGAAATCAAGGTGAGTCAGGAATGATTGGTTTGTGATACAGTCATGCCAGTTCTTTTCAATTAAAGTTCTTTTCTTGATGTTCAATCGTTTCAATCATGTCCTACTCTTTGTGACCCCTTAAGGAGTTTTCCTGGCAAAGACAGTGGAGTGGTTTGCCATATCCTTCTCCAGCTCATTTTACACATGAGGAAACTGAGGCAAGCAGGGTGAAGTGACTTTAGCTGGGTCACACAACTAACAAGTGTCTGAGGTCAGATTCGAACTCAGGATGATGACTCTTCCTGACTACAGGTCTGGAACTCTATCCACTGTACCACTTAGTTGCCCTTATGTAATGCTATTTAAAAACAAAACAAACCCATTCCTTTTGAATGACCTATAACCTACTGGAGATGAATTCCTGACCTGAGTTTCATCTTATCTAGGTTCAATCAAATTTGCATTTTTGCCAAGAATATAATAGTAGTTAGCATTTGCACATAGTACCCTAAGGTTTGCAAAGTACTTTACGGATATTCTCTCATTTTATCCTCACAATAATCCTGTGAGGTAAGTTAGTCCTATGATTTCTATTTTACAGTTGAGACAATTAAGTCCTAGAGCAGCTGATTTACCCAGGGTCACTAAGCTACTGAGGATCTGAAGCCAGATTTGAACTTGGGTCTTATAAGTAGGGAAACACATTTGCCACAGTAGCGATGGGGAGTGGGGAACTCATGACTCTGCACCTCTGCACTGCAGGCCTTGATGACCTTGGTTTCCTTGGGGAATAGGCCATACATAAATCACATTTGAGCACTGCCTCTTTACTTACTCCTGGCTGATTCACTTAGCTGAGCTCTAAGGCAATGTAATACTCTTGTGGTAAAAGTTTCATGTTGCGAAAGCCCTGTGGATCTAGTATTGAGTTTCTTTTCATTCCTCTCAGGTGACTCTACCAGATAATATCCCAAAATCCAACTTTTCAGACCCAGCACTGCTATTGACGGCTCAAGGAGGAACTTGGGAATGTTGTCCTGTGTGGGATCTGCTAGTTGTGTTTTGTAGCCTTTTGTAAACTTCCTGGCCAGGGTTTTGAGCTTCTGGGACTGGTTCTCCAGTTTGTTGCTTTTGTAAAGGTGTGTCCCCTTTCAGGCTTTCTTCTAAAGGGACAAAAGCAAGGATGAATAGGAGATTCGCATGCAAAAAATATTTGAAAACAACCCACAGAGACAATGCACTTCCCCTGGACAAAAATTGGTTTCAGTGCCTTGTTTCCCAGTTGTTTATCAGCATGTAACCAACAAAACACTGGAGTTAATAATGGGGAAATTCTGAGCCCCAGAACTGTTTTGTGATTATTGGATAGATGTACACTGGTTTGAACTCAGGAAGCTGAGTCAGCCTAACTCCAGGTACAAGGGCAGCTAGGTGGCAGAGCCCAAAGAGTCCTCGGCCTGGAGTCAAGGAGACCTGAGTTCAAATCCAACTTCAGATACTCCTAGGTGTGTGACTCTAGGCAAGTCATTTAACCCTCTTTGCCTCAATTTCCTCATCTGTAAAATGATCTGAAGAAGGAAATGGCAAATCACTCCAACATCTTTGCCAGGAAACTCCATAAGGAGAAACAAAGAGTAGGTCATGACTGAAAATGACTAAACAACAGGAGAGGTAAACCCACATAGAAAGCACCCAAAGCAGCCACCCACTATACTTACCATACTCCTTAAATGCCCTCCAGAGGCCTGAGTTTCCCTCACTCAAATCAGAAACTCCAGATTTACCTCTGAGAAGGCAGGTGTATGCATCTGTTCAAGGGCAACCCATTCTGTTTAACAGTTCAGCATTTGACATTTTTTGTGGACCAAAAATTTTTTTCTTGGCTCTACTCGTTCTTCCACTCTGTCTCATCCAGATAACAAGGGAATGGCAAATCCTTCCAGTAGCTCCCTTGATACTATTCCAGTGGCTAACCTTTTGGAATCCTGTATCCTGGGGGACAGCCCCCCCTTAACCCCTTTCCTGCCAGCCAGACATTAGTTAGATCTTCCTCCTTACCAGTGGCCAATATTTCATGTGAGAGAATGGAGGAAGTTCCCTCATCAGAGATCTTCAAGCTGAATAACCACTTGTTGGACATTGCACAGAGGCAATTCTTCTTTAGGTGTGATTTGGACTTTGTGACCATTGATGTCTATCAACTTTGATAGTCAGTGATCTTGGAAGAAATAAGAAGACTCTTACTTTAAGGTTTACATGTCTATGAGTGACTCCTCATCTTTTCTGGGTGCCAAGATTCAGAGCTAATCTTTGTAGTAATTGCTGACACTGACATAGCCTTTTAAAGTTTGCAAAGTACTTTTTATAAATTTTCTTGCCGGAGACTCACAGTAATGTTGTGAGCTAGGTGCTACAGGCATTACTAACCCATTTTATGAGAATGGATGAGAAAGTGGATGAGAAAATGGTCTTGAGAAATGTCATGATGTGTGCAACATTCACATGATTGGAAATGGTCAGATATAGGACTTCAATGTGAATTTTCCTTCCAAAATTTCACATACTCTACCATCTTCATGGAGGAAAGGCAAGTTACAATTATTTTTGGATAAATGCTAAGGCACTATCAAGAGTGACAGGTACCTGCAACATGTTCTTCAGAGCAAGGTTATCTTGCAGTTTCAAGGATTTTCTGAGCAGATCTGATCAATAACATTGATGAGCTGGTGACCTAGTGGAAATTATCAGCTGTTTCACAATTCACCATCTTGAGAGCTGGATTTTAGGATATGAAAAGAGAAATTCCAGATGTAACATATTTGTTTCTACCTGGTGGTATGTAAACTCTATTTTTCTGAAATTGTTCTTAATAGATTTCCTTTGGAACATCTTCTGGCATTGGGGTAGATGGGACACTAGGTTGTAGGGAAGCTCATGAGCTCAATGCTTCTTCTAGCCTTCGTTTACTCCAGCAAAATGAAAGCTGCCCACACAAATTGTGTTTCCAATGATTAACATAGTGCTCAAATGCATAATAACACTGGCACATAAATGCTTAAGAAATATTTGTTTAAAAGTTTAATTGGTGTAATAGAGTCCAATAACATATCGGCTTCAGGTACGACCTTGGGCTTGAAGAGGAAATGTAGTATTTGGAAAGAGCCCTGAATTGGAAAATCAAGAGAACTGGAATCTAGCATTGGTTCTACCAATGTAGTCTGGGCCAAGTAATTTCCCTTCCCTAGGACTTTGTTCTTTCCTCTATAGACTGAAGAGCCTGGACCATACGGTCTGGGAATGGGGCATCCTAATTCTGATGATCTGTAGCAGTTCTATAATCTGGAAATGGAACTTTAGAATGTAGTATCTAAGTCATCTAAGAGCAAAGGAGTATCAGACCCCAGAACAGCTATTGTAGGTATGGCCAGTTAGGGGTCAAATACAAAGTCAGTTTATAAGTTATATCTGGAAACCAATTTCATTTATAGGCTTATAGATTTTGATTTGGAAGAGACCTTAGAGGTCATGACATTGAAGTGGCTTACTTTTTGTTTTGGGGAGGGAGTCATATTTTTTAAATGCACATTTTTGGAGCCTTTTCTTATGACACAATTATTTCTGGAGGGAAATCTTCCTTCCTCCATCTTCAGGTTGACTTCCTTTTCATAACAAATAAAAATAATTAAACAAAAGCATCAGATAGTGACCTATTATGATAATGTCTAAAACACTCAAATCCCACCTTCTATGAGAATCCTTCTATGAGAATGCCTCCCAGTGCTAGTGATCTCTCTCTGTTGATTATCTCTAATTTATCTTATATGTATATAGTTGTTTGCATGTAGTCTTCCTCCTGAGCAGTTAGGTACCACAGTGGATAAAGTGATGGGCCTGGCAGTCAGGAGAAGCTAAGTTCAATCCAGCCTCAAACACTTACTAGCTGTGTGACCCTGGGCAAGTCACTTAGCTTTGTTTGTCTCAGTTTTTTCATCTGGAAAAGGAGAAGGAAATCACAAACCACTCTACTATCTTTGCCAAGAAAACCCCAAAAGGGGTCACGAAAAATCAGACATGACTAATTAACTAAACAGCACAAAAAGTCTTCCCCATTAGACTGTGAGCTCCTTAAAAGTATGGTCTGCTTTTGCCTTGCTTTGTATCCCTAGGCATTAGCACAAGGCCTGAACATAGCAGGCATTTAATAAATGCCTGTTGACTTGACTTTACTGATTTGCCATGAGTCATATTTTCTCATCTCTTCTCCAGGAACATCACTGTCATTTCACTTACTCAGTTTTGCTTCCTTTGGTTTACATTGTTATAGTCATTGTGCACGTTGTTCTTTGCGTTTCAGCTTAGTTTATTCTGCATCAGTTCATCTAAATCTTCCCAAATTTCCCTGAATTCCCCGTTTCTTACCATGCAATAGCATCTCATTTCATTCATATATCAGGGTTTTTTTTTCCTAACCATTTCTCAATTGACGTTCACCAACATTTATTCTAATTCTTTCCTATATCCCAAAAGACTTCCAGGAATATTACAATATATATTGGACTTTGGATCTTCTGAAGCAGGTCATGCCTAATAGGGTGATCACTAAGTCAAATATAATGAACAGTTCAATTATTATTCTTCCAAAATTCCAAATCATTCTCCAAAAGGTTGCATCAATCCACAGCTCTACCTAGTGTATTAAGATGCCTGTCTCCCTTTCGTCTTTGTATGCCCAAAGCCTTTCATAGAGCTTGGCATAGAAATGCTTAATAAATATTTACTGAACCAAATTAATTGCTTTAGTGGAGTCCATTGATATATCAGACTTGAGGCATGACCTCAAAGGTGAAGAGGAAACATGGTATTCTGGAATGAGTAATCAGGGGACCCAGATTCTAATTTTGTTTCTAGTATTGGCTAGCTAGCTGTGTAATTTAGGGCACCAGCATTCATATTCTGCCAGTTTTGTAACCTTGGAATAATTTTGAACTGTTCCCTTTTCCTCTCTCATTTACTTAATTAGTTGCCCAGTATTGTCGTTTTTATTACTGCAATATCTATCATATTCAAACCCTCCTCTACTCACACAGCAATCTATGGTTTAGGCACTCTTCGCCTCTCATCTAGATTATTGCAATGGCCTCTTCATTGATCTCTTTCTAGCTCAAGTCTATCCCCTGTACAAAATTAATTTCTGTAAGCACAAATATCATTCTGTCACCTCCTTATTCACTAAACTCCAGGGACTCCCTTCACCTCTAGAATAAAAATTGAAATTCCTGTTTGGCTCTTAAACAATAGCTCAGAATCAGGAAAAGAAAATTCTTGCCTCTGAAGTCCTTGGGATGGTCAAATGCTTCAATTGGTTAACTGTTAAATGGTGGTAGTTGAAATGGCTTTAAAGAAGAGATATTAGTTAGTACTTACTTTGTGGCTGCATCCTATGATTTATGGGACCTTTCCATTTGACTTGCAGTTGAAACTTCTAAACTGCATTGTTTCCGTCATTAGAATGAGACTTGAGAAAAGGAATTGTCTTTGCCTTTATACTTTATCCCCACAATGGTTTATATATTGTAAGGGCTTAATAAATGCTTTCCTTTCCTTTTTTTTTTCTTCCTTCCTTCCTCTCTCTCACTCCTTTCTTTCCTTCCCTTAGTTATCATTTCTTTCTTTAAAAAAATTCTTTTATTTTCTGTTTTCCATTGTCAAGGAATAGAGCGGGATTCAAGGGAAAACTTCATGAAGGAGATGGCACCTGGGCTGAGCCCTAAAATAAGTCAAGGATTCTGAAAGGTGGACAGGAGAAAGCAATGTATTATGAGGGAAATCTTATGTGAAGACAAAAGACCTAGTAGTTCAAGGAAAGGTTAGAACTACAGATTGCCTGACAGAGTTCTTGAACATAGTTATGTAAAAAGGAGATTGGAAGTAGACTGTGGAGGGCTGTTAATGCCACTCTAGTTTCTTTTTTGTCCTAGAGGCCACAGGGAGTCATGGAAGGCTTTTTAGCAAGTGAGCTACCTGTTTAGTACTGTGTATTAGGAAGATTGCTCTGCAAGCTGAAATGGGAGGGACTAGAGTAGTGTTATCAAACTCACATAAAACAGGGTCGCTAATCCATAATAAGGATCATACTTCTAAAATACAATGTCATCTATGCTTAACTGTATTTTTATTTATCTTGATAACCATTTTTCAATTACATTTTTATCTGCTTCAGGCTGTACTGGAGTGTAGGCAGTATTCAGAGCTTTGACACTTCTGGTCTAGAGGACCAGTCATGGAAGGGAACCAATCAGGTTGCTACTTTCATCTTCTGGGAACTTTGTGTCCAGTGGGGTCCTTTGCTGGCCTGATCTTGCATCACCTGCCCCCTTGTGAGAAACTTGCTCATTCTAAAAAAAACAACACTCTTTGTGAAACCAGGAAAGTTCTCATTATATTTATTTTACATTCATTCATTCCAAATGAATGGGTAGTTCCCGAATGAAGTACACTTGCTCAGACAGATGTGAGCCTTTTTGCGCACTGTTTCCAATTTGAATTTCCCACCTGCCTCCCATTGGCTGGGCATTGCAGAGTTCATAGCCTATCTGAAAAACACCTAAACCCCACCCTGACCTAGGTCTCTATTCCTGCTTACATTTGTCATTTTCTCTATACTTAGTAAAAGAAGAATAAATGATAGATGCTTTTAATGGAATCCCTTCTATTGATAAAAGGCTAAACTCAAGATATCTAAATTTCCCTCACCATTAACTTAAATCCTAACATTCAAAACAGTGTTGTGAAATGAAATGCTCCACCACCACCACCACCACATTTGGAGTAGTGAATTTTATTCAGAGTAAAAGGAAGCAGTTGTTTGCCCTTAGATTTGCTAATAAACAGGTGTCCACATTCTGTAGAATGAAGTGCTAACATTACCAAGACTTTCTTTCTAACCTGTTTGTTTTCTTGCTTTCCAACCAAATACAACACTTCTGGTTTATTTACATATTTTCTTGTGGAAACTGAAGTTTGGTTCATCTCTTCCACCCTCAATTCTAATGCCCATTTTGAGCTTTTTCTGGGGCTTCTACCCTGTACCAACTTGGTCCACACCAGGGTCAGATTTTCAAGAATACAGCCCATCCCTCTCTTTGCCTAGCCCCTTACCCATTTTCCCCAACCCCATCATCATTTGTAAGCCCCTAAGCCTCTAAGTCCCAAACCCCATACTTTTCCCCTTCTCTCCCCCAATCCTCACTCACTTTCCTTGGTAGGCCTCTCTAGGCAGGGAATTGAAGGATTTAAATCTGAGGTGGTGAAGCTTCAGAGGACAGGGGGGATATGGAGAGGAGAATTCAATGGTTCTGGGAAGAACATGTAGAAAACCAGAAATTCCTGCTACCTTACTCCTAATAATCCCCCTCTCCTCCTTTCCTTCCCACCTTCAAAACAGGAAGTTCTGAGCTCTAGGGCCCTATCAATTGCTGAGAAAATAGCTTTTTGTCTGCAAAGTAAATATAAAACAACAGTTACTTGCCAATCAAAAAGACTGATATTGAAGGCTTAGTCTTGTCAACCTGAAAGTTTGGTTAAAAGAGGCAAACAGGCTAAATTCATATTGTTTATTCCCTTAAAGTTGGCAGATACATAACCATGGAGCCAGAAGGAAACTTCTGACTGCCCAATACAAGAATGAGAAGGTTTAAATATATTTTAGGACAACCCCAAGATGTCTGTGTCCCTTAGATTTATGGTCCTCATAAGTTTTAACTATACCATGAGAAAGGAATTCCCTTGGTTGAATAAGTTGTAAATTCAATGAGACAAGGCAATTAACAAAGTAGCATTAGTTAGAATTAATGATTCCAGGATATCTCAGTTCTCTCTATATAGCACATGTCTCTGTGAAAAAAGAATTCCACCACTCTGGTTTCAGGCATCTTGCCATAAACAGGTCTTTGAAACTGCTGTCATAAGAAAGGACGTTTTAGAGCAAAATAAAGCAGTCTGATTGATTAGTTCAGGCTTTGACCCTTATTAAAAGTCCAAAAATGATACTAAGTGTTATCAGGATGAATAAGAGAGGCAGGGGATTGTTCATGACTAGGGAAGTGATGGTACCATTGTATTCTGCCCTTTTCAGTCTGGTCAAGGAGTACTTGTATCCAATTCTGCTCTCCATGATTTAGGATGGACATTGATAAGCACCAAAAGAGGGTACCCAGGATGGTGAAGGGCCTTAAGTTCATGCCACATGAAAATTGAAGGAACAAAGACTGTGCAATCTGGAGAAGAAATGACTCTGAGGCACATGACAGCTGGCTCTAGAATCTGAAGGCTGTCTATGGCACAGAAATTAGCCTCATTCTGTTTGACCCTAGAGAATAGGGTCAAGAATAATTAATGGGGGGGAGGCAGAGTGTCAAAGAGATAGACTAAAATTTGTTGTGAAGAGCAGAATGGGCTTCCTGGGAACATAGTGCATTCCCCTATCACTGGAGGTCTTTAAGCCAAGGTTGTCAGATGACTTCTTGTCACATGTGTTCTGTCTGTTGCCATCTAGGGTTAGTGGGAACCCTGAAATTCACCAAGTGCCTGCGATATGCCAGGCACTGTATTTAGTGCTTTATACATTTTATCTCATTTGATTCTCATAATAACTTTTGAGGTAGTTGCTATTACTATCCCTGCTTCACAGCTGAGGAATCAGAGGTAAGTAAAGGGTGAATGACTTGGTTAAATGACTTGCCCAGGGTCACCCAGCTAGTGAGTTAGGCTGGATTTGAATTCAAGTCTTCCTGATTCTAGGCCCAATGCTCTATCCATTGCATCACCCAACTACTTAGCTAGCAAAGGGGATGGTGAAGGATTCCTTGTCCAGGGAGAGATATACCTCTTTTTTCACTTTAGAAACCTGGGATTCTGGGACTAGGAATCAGGCCAGTAAGAGAGAGAGAAGTGTAGGGAGGTAACATGAGCCAGCCCCATTGTTATAGCTGCTCACAAAGGATTCCCAAGTCTAAGGGGGAGCCAGGAGGAGACTGACAGGAACCTAAATCAGGGGCACATTCCTCCAGCAGTACTCCTGGGGACTCAAGACAATCCTTTCCCATTCTTTACTTCACTTTTGACTCCAAGAATATAGGGGAAGAATACTTGCTCAAGTGTGATCCCTTGAAGGACAAGGAGACTGACCCAGAGAGGATAATCACAGCAAACATAGACCCTGGTTTTCTTCATTCCTTCATGGCCTTTCTCTCTCTGTCACCTTTTCCCTGTCTCCTCCCTTTCCCTTCTTGGTATTCCCAACATTGTCACTTTTCCCTCTGATCTCAAAACCCTGCTCCTCCTCTATTGCCTCCCCTCTTGTAACCCTTCCTTCTTGTTTGCCCCTTTTCTCCTTCTCCTTCTTGTATCTTTCTCCACATTTTCCCTTATTTCCCTGCCCCATGGCTTCCCCCTGGGCCTCTCACCTTGTATCTCACCATTATTTCTCTTTCCTCTCTGTTCCACCCTATTTCTCCCACTATAGGATGCTACCTGGTTCTGAGTGGCTGTCTTACCAGCTGGAACTGCAAGGACTGCAGTTGAAAATTTCTTCAGCCTTGGTCCTGATCTTCCTGACATTTAGCACCTGGATCCTGGGTAAAGGTCTGAACTTTCTCCACCAATTCTATATCAAGACCTACAAGCTTCGATGTTTCCCTGAACCCCCACTACGAAACTGGTTTATGGGCCATTCAGAAGTGGTGAGTGGGGATATCTGGGTTTAGGGTTAGGGTAGGGGTGGGGAAGGCTCAGAATATAGAGAGGCTGTGGGCTTCAGTGGGTAGGGGAGTCTAAGCTTATCAGTGGGAGGAAGACCTGGAAGGTCTGGGGGCACACAGCATCTGAGGGCACTGAAGGGCCAAGAGCCTGAGGGGATAATGGGAACTGAACATTTCAGCCTATAATGGGGAACTGAGAGTCGGAGAAGCTGAGCAGACTTTCTCTAGGGAAGGGCCAGCTAGGGGCTCTATTTCTCCAATGTCCTTGGTGGTGCTAATATAGCAAGAGTCCCCCTATGCTTACTCTTTGGAGTTATTCTTCATCAGTAACCTCCAAGACATGGAAAAAGGTATTGCTTTTCTCAGTGGGATGTGGAGATAAGAAGAAAGCAAAGGCACCAGGTAGAATCCAGAAGTTATCGCAGTATGGGGGGGAGTTAAGTTTAGTCTTTGTTGGGGGCCTCAAAGACTGTTTGAGGTGATCTCTCCTGTCTCCTCCACCTTAGGACCCCCTCTTATTAGGTCCTCACCCAAGACGCATTCTCCAACTCCTTACCCAAGACAGTAGGCCTTTTGCAGAGTGATTGAGCCTTCTGTGGGCAAATAAGAGTCCTTCCCTTTCCTTCATCACTTGAGCTCTTTTCTCTCCTTACTTCCCCTGTCTCCTTCCTGGAGCCTTGGTGCCTCACATGGACCTACTGTGTTCTTGGTCTTTGACATCCTTCAAGTTGAAAATTTCTGTCTGATCCGAACCAATGCCTATCAGAGAATCAGAGAATTTCAGAGTTGTAATGGACCTCAGAGGGTATCTAACCGAACAAGTATCCACTCTATTCTCAAAAAATGATCATCTAAACTTCACTGGAAGACTCCTAGTGACAGTAAATTCACTGCCTCCTAAAGTGGCGCTTTTTACTCTTTGACAACTCTAATGGTTACAAGGATGTTCCTCATATCAACCCTTAAGTAGTCTCTCTGCAGCTTCCTTTGATTGCTCCTAGTTTTGTTCTCTGGGAGGCAGGCAGGACAAGTCACCCTTTTCTTCTAGATATCTAGACAGCTCCCATTTTTACCTAAGTCTTTTCTGCTCCAGACTAGGCATCCCAAGTTCCTTCGGCTGATTCCCGTATGGCACGGTGTACAATCTCTTTATCATACTGGACCCTTTCTCTGTACGTTCTCTAGATTGTCAATGTCTTCTCTAAAACATGGCACCCCAAACAGAACGTAGTACTCCAGATGTAACCTGACTTGGACCAAGGACAGTCAGACTATCTTCCTTGTTCTTTGAAGATGTACTCCTCTTAGTGTTGCTCAAGCTCATTGTAAGTTCCATTGATTACCACATTTTAGAGTTTTGTCTAAAACTCGCTTGCCTCCATTTGGGAGACTGTATCCTCTTTCCTGTCACAGTGGATAGAGCATTGGACTTAGGGTCAGGATGACCTGAATCCTGTCTCCTGACTTACTTTCTGTAGCACTCACTGGACAAGCAATTGAATCTCTCTCAGACTTAGTTTTCTCATATGCAAAAGAGGAGTAATAACATCTTCCTCAAATTGTTATGAGCAATAAACAATTTTGCAAACTTTAATTTATAAATACTGGCTATTTTATTTATCTATTTATTTTATTTATTTATTTTATTGTTGGCATTATTAGGGTTGTTTCTTCTTCTTTAGTCATAAGACACTTCTCCCATTGCCATGATCTTTACAACAATGGTTTAGCAATTGCTTCTTCTTATTATTTCAAGCTGTGGAGGTATAACTCCTCTGATCTTGGTAGACAGTGAGCTAGGTTGGGTATTCTCCTAGCATTTCCCTGCTTATCCTAGGGTCCTACTCTTCCCATTTGCTACTTTCTTTGTCTTTTCCACTCTAATGCCCATTCTTCTTGGAAGAAAAATCAGACACAAAATAAAGTTGAGTAGTTAAGTCTTCTCACTGTCATCTGTTATTATTATTCCTTGTTACCATTACTGCTAAGCAGCAATCCTGTCCTGGACAGGTAGGTCATGCAGTGGTCAAAGGGTAGGGCTTGAAATCAAGAACACCTGGCTTCAAATCCTTCCTCATACCCGTACTCGCTGTGTAACTTTGGGCAAGTCACTTAACCTCTGTCTCAGTTTCCTCAACTTTAAAGTGGAGGTAATAATATTCCCTACCTCCCAGGGTTGCTGTGAGGATCAAACAAGCTAATATTTGTAATAGTACTTACCAGAATGCCTGATACATAGTTGGCACTATGTAAGTGCTTACTATTGCTACTACTACTACCACTACTACCAATATTACTACTACTTCTACTACTACCACTACTACTGCCACCACTATTACTGCTACCTCTAACTATTCCTTCTTTAGTCTTCCTTTTATTCTCAACATAGCTACAACAACTCTTATGGGGTTTTTAGCATTTACTACTAGCTAGATTGTCAGCTCATTCTGAACTTATGTTACTGATACTAGGCTTACAGACTATAGCATTCTCTGGTATTCATTCTCTGTCATCTGTCTTTGTTTTCATGATCTACGCAGATGCTGCCAGTGGACTAGCCAATACAAGCCCTAAAAAGATTTAAGTTCATGTGTGTGTGTGTGTGTGTGTGTGTGTGTGTGTGTGTGTGTGAGAGAGAGAGAGAGAGAGAGAGCATTTTAACAATAGTCACTATCATTTACATAACAATTTAATATTTGCAAAGCACTTTATATACTTTATTTCTTTTGATCCTCACAAGAACTCTGAGAAGTAGGCATCATTATCATACCTATTTTACAGAAGAGGAAATTAAGGCAAACCGAAGTTAGGATATTTACCCAGGTTTATACAGCTACTAAATGTCTGAGGCTAGATTTGAATTCAGGTGTTCTTGACTCCAAGTCCAAAACTCTATCTATTCCATCACCTACCTGTCTCATTATCTTTTCTGATAGCCCCATTGCTTTTAACATCTTTTTTCATATTTAAGACTGCTATGTTGGAGTCCAAATATGGTGACTATTCTTCATTGTGAAAAGAGGTTTTTTTTCCATAAAAATATTTTATGAAAATCTTTCCAAATCTTTTCCATGATTCTTTTGACTGTTATCCTTCCAGTTTTGTCTTTAAATGCTTTGGAATGACTTTACTTACTTGGGCGTCTCATCAAACTTTCTTTTAACTCATTTGACCTCTACTGTTTTTCTCAGTTTTATGATGGGAGATTATTCATAAACTTCTACCACCCTGTGCAGTAAAATTTTATAGACAAGCTAATATTCTTAGCCTCTATTATCTATGGTTCCCTTATCTTTCAACCTTGTAAATGAGTCATGAATTTAGGGACTAAGATTGTCTTTATGTTCTTTATCCTCCTTTTTATGTCCGTTGGTTTATGTAAATTATATTCCTGTGTAAAATTATTATTACTGAAACATGAGATTGCAAAAATTGCATGGGCATGGTGATCTGGTATACAGTCCAAGTAAAAGAGTGATCTCCTAAAGAAGCTAATATTTGCAGATGACTTCATGTTGGTTTCATCAAGCATTGAAACATTATAGTTCTCCCAGAAGAGATCAATAACCACTGTAAAAGATTTGGCCCAATCATTCATGTAGGAAAAACCAAATGAATGAAGAATGTCAAAATGCCTGCTGTCCAGAATATAACATGCAGTTAGCTGGACAACCTAATGAGCTTTTGTGTGTGTTTTATACATACACATATATATATATATATATATATATATATATATATATATATATACACACACACACATACATATGTAAATGTATATATGTATGTATAAATATATACATATGTATATTTATATCTGTCTAATCTATAACTATTTCTTTAATGTACACTGCAGATAGAAAATGATTTAGATCCAGAAGTAAACAGGAAGATGAGAGCAGGTTCTATTGCCTTTAAAAAATTGCAAAGTTTGCTCCATGACTAAATTCTCAGAAACAAAGATCCACCTTTTAATATGAATATCATATGAGTGTTATGTGGCTGTTTGTTGTGGAACATTATAGGTTCTAAGAATTAAAAGTTAGTATCATTCTGAGGGCAATAGAAAGGCGCCTAGTGGATAATTGCGGGCTCCAAAATGTTACAAAGGAGATCTGGAGAAAATGATGCTGTTAAAGAAATGTATGATAGAAAGGAAGATGAGATGGTCATTTAGAAAAAGTAAGATATAGATCGCTTGTGTGTCTCTTCTCTGGTATCTCTTCAATATCAAGAGAAATCAAGGAAGGCTCCCGGAATATTGGGTAGACTCTTGGGGCAAATTTAGGGGAGGAAGGACATGGACAAGAGTGGTGCAAAATGAACAGGTATGAATTAATTGAGATTTGCATAATTAGAAGGAACACTCGAATTGCTGAAATCACCAAATAGTTTAATTATTTGAGGATTTTCTGGTAAGTGAACTCTCTGTGGTTTTAGCTCCATTTCAGTGTGGAAGGGTGGATCTCTAAAATCAACGTCGTCTAGATATTTAATTAATATTGTGCTAATAGGAACCGAGGCAAACAACAGCATGGCATCCCCAAATGGCATTTATTTGGTATAAAAAGTGGAATACGAAAGTAACTAATAGAAATACTCTTAGCAACTGTTTGTTAAAATGAATTTTTCTCCACTTTCTTTTTGTCTGTTATAACCTGATAAGAAGCTCTCTTCACTTCTTGATTCCTCCCAGCTCCCTGTTTCTACTTTCAAGCTTGGAAAAACAGGCTAAGCCTCGTCTTCCTACCCCAGTAGATCTCCCAGATGGTTGCAGCTCTCTTTTGGTTTCGGTATTGAGATATATTGGTTGTTTTAACCTGGGCCAGTCATAACCTCTATGAGCCCGTTTCACCATCTGTAAAAGGGGCAATAACAGCAATAATGAATTAACAATCACGACAATCACAACCTCTCCCTACCCTTCCTTTAAGGCAAAATAAGACCAGGAATTGGGGTTTCTAAGCCACCAGGGGGCACTGTGACCCAACCCAAGAAGTTTGAATCTGAACAGGGTAGCAGCAGGGAGTGCATGTTGCCACCCTATGGGGCTGCAGGCTTGGGAAAGCAGCTTGTGTCATACAATAGTCAGTCTGCAGTGGCTCCTGGTAATGGGTCCTTCTGAGCTGCAGACCAGCCTCCCCGACTTGGAATCTCTACTGTTGTCAGTCCTCCCACTTCTGCATGACTCCCTTGAATTCTGGCAACCTGAGAAACCCTAACTCTTGACCAGGATTTCACCCTCTCCAGCCCCTCACTTCCCTGCCCCGTTATCTCCTCATTAACAGCAGATAGCTCTCTCGTAGGTTAGTACAATTTCAGTGCCAATATTCTCTGGTCTAAGCTCCTTCCAGTTTGGATTTCATTTCTATTTATGTCCTAAAATATTTGAATCACCAAAGGCTTAGCATATATTAAATATACTATCAACCTGAAAATTTAGTTAGAAGAAACTAACAGTCTAGATGATATATAAATCCATATTGCTTATTCCCTTAAAGTTAGCAGAATACCTGCAGGGAGCCAGAACTTAAATTCTGGCTGTCTATTAAAAAGAATGAATACATTTTAGAACAGTCCCAACTCAGGATGTCCATGTCACTCGAATTTATGATCTCCATATATATTTAACCATAGTATGAGAAAGGAATTCTCTTAATTGAATAGGTTGAAAACACAAGATAAGAGAGTTGACAAAGTGTCGATGGAAAATACAACCCAGGATACCCATTTCCTTTACCATTGAAATGCCACAGCATAATATATGTCCCTAAAATATTAAGAAAAAAAAAAACCCATTATTCAAGGTAGTGTCTCTGATTAAGGGTCTCATCCTTAATGGCCATAAACAGAGGAAAATGCTCTTAGTTAGCTCCATCTTCTCTTGTTGACACAGGAAGAGGCAGGCTGAGTAAACTCAGAGAGCAAAGAAAGGAATATCTGTTAGGCTCAGGAACTTCTTCTGGTTGGTTAGGTCAAACTTTGGTCCTTTATTGGGGTTTAAATAATCGTAAATGACCATCAGTGCCTAAGGCACTTATTAAATATTTGACTGATTAACTAAGGACTGATCAGTTTCTGATATTCCAGGTTCTAAGATCATTTTCACTTCTGAATGTCTATGTTGGCCATTCTAAGCTTCCTTCTAGCTCTGATATTCTGAATCCCTTCCACTTCTAATGTCCTCAGTCTGAAAGCCTATGATTGCATAGCATCAAATTATAAATAGGTTAGGTTATCACAAGGGTTTGATAAGGCAAGATATGAAGGCAGTCTTTTACTGGTTCCCTCACTTAATTGTCCTGGACTCCGGCTACTTCCCTGAGCTTCCTACCTTTTTCCATTCCTGCCTTTACATTTTCTCTCTATCAATCAAACGAGAATTGTTAAAGTGCTTGCTTAAGTCACTATGTTAGTCACTAGGGATGAAAAACCAAAAATAAAATACTGCTTGCTCTCAAAGAACCTATATACTAACAAATAATAATAATTAGCACTTATATAGATCCTACTGTATGCCTGACACTGTGATGAGGTAATAACTATTATCTCATTTGTTGTTCTTGACAACCTTGGAAGTAGGTGCTATATCTCCGTTATACAGTTGGGGCAAAAAGAGGTTAAGTGACTTACCCAAGTTTATATAGCCAATAAATGTCTGAGGAAGGCTTTGAACTTAGGTCTTCCTGACTCTAGGCCCAGTGCTTCTATCTTCTGTTCCACCTGCCTACCTCAGCTGAAATAACATATACATATATAAGACATATGCAAACTATATACATATACATGTATATATTTATACACAGAAGATGCATATGGTACTTTTTTGGAGTAGAGGCAGTGGTAGATAGGGGTAAGGAAGAATCAGGAAAAGCTTCATGTAGAAGGTGACACAAATTTTGAAGGAAGCCAAGGATTCTAAGAAGGAGAGATGAGGAGGGAGTGCATCAGGCATGAGGGATAGCCAGTGCAAATGCATAGAGATGGGAGATGTTTGAGGTACAACAGGAAAGCTACTTTGATTCCTTTATATAGTGTGTGGCAAAGAGCAATGTGCAATTTGCTGGAAAAGTAAGTCAGGCCAGGTTGTGAAGAGTTTTATAAGCCAAATGGAGAAAATACAGAGCCACTGGAGTTTATGGAATAGAGATGTGACATGTTAGATCTGTGTTGGTCTCTTATTGCTCATTGTTACTAAAACAGAAGATAAATTCTCATGGAACATGTAAAAAACCCTTCATAATCTGAGAGACAATGTAGTGTAATAGATAGAGAGAAGGACTCATAATCTGGAAGACCTGTACTCAAGACTCACCTTTGATCCATACTGGCTATGTAACATTGGCAAGACCCCTGCAGGACAAAGCGGGAGGAGACACTGCTCCACTGGGATGGACAGCCTGGAGGCACCCCCCAACTGTCTTTAGTTCTAAGACATGCAACAAGTTGCTCAACTCTTTCCCCTGCCCCCTCCCCCAATTTCCCCAATGCAAGAGGGGAAGACAGTGGGACTGGGGGATCAGAGAAATCTGAGTATTTCCTTTGTCTAATAAATATGAGAAATGAGGGCAGGGACCTCGGAAACTTAACTGTAACAATGCCATAGCAAGCAAGTGGTCAGGGATCTGGGGACTGCCAGATGAATTTAACCTTCATGAGTCCTAGAGACTGG
This sequence comes from Bettongia penicillata ogilbyi, assembly GCA_023548195.1. Classification (NCBI taxonomy): domain Eukaryota; kingdom Metazoa; phylum Chordata; class Mammalia; order Diprotodontia; family Potoroidae; genus Bettongia; species Bettongia penicillata. The sequence goes on from JAJHZJ010000363.1 coordinate 411,321, forward strand.
AGCCAGGTACCACTTAAACCAGTTTCCATCAGCTCAAAGTCTCTTTACCTCTCAGAGCCCCAGACATTCCCAGACCAGAAACTGCTGATTTGCATTGGCAGAAGGACATTCCTCTCTTAAAGCTTCCTCCTTGGCTTCAACCACAAGTTTACAAGAACAGGCTTAACATACATTCCCCCTCACTCACACACCATCCCCCCCCCCAAAAAAAAAAACAACCAAAAAAACTGCAAACCTGGCACTAGACTGGTTTCATCTCATTCTCCTTCACTTCCATGTTCCAGCTAAATTTGTTTAATTATTGTAGACCTTGGCATCTCAATTCCTGCTGTGCCTTCATACTCTCAGTTTCCCATGTGCTTCTAGGTATCCTTAAAGTCCTTCAAAGTTTTACTCAAGGGCCACTTTCTAGGGGAAGCCTCTTCTACTGTTAGTGCACTTCTCCATAAATTATCATGTATTCCTTGATCTCTATATATAATAGTCTTATATAGTCCAGATGTTTCTTGAAGAAAGGGACTGTTTCTATTTAGGTTTTGTATCTCCAGTGCTTAGCATGATTTCTAGATGTCGTAGGTGGCTGTTGTTCAGTTATTTTCATTCCTGTCCAACTCTTCCTGACCCATTTGAAATTTTCTTGGCCAAGCTACTGGCAGAGTTTGCCATTTCCTTCTCCAGTTCATTTTACAGATGAGGAAACTGAGAGAAATAGGGTTAAGTGACTCACCCAGGGTCATTATCCAGCTATTAAGTGTCTGAGGCTGGATTTGAACTTAGATTGTCTAGCTCTCTGCCCTCTGTGCCACCTAGCTGCCCTGTGCAGTCACGTGGCTAGGTAGTGTCTGAGGCTGAATTTGAACTCAAGAAGATGATCCTTCCTGCCTCCAGGTTCCATACACCACCTAGCTTCCCTATGTCACAGATGTTTCTTAAAATTGGAAAATGACAGAATGTCAGAGTTAGAATGGACAATGGAGGCCATGAAATTCCATGCAAATCTGAAAAATAACTCTTTTTTAAAATATTTATTTATTTTTAATTTTCAACATTCATTTCCACAAGATTTTGAGTTCCAAATTTTCTCCCCATCTCTCCCCTCCCCCTCCACAATGCATTCTGATTACCCCCTTCCCTCAATCTGTTTTCTCTCCTATCACAACCCTCCCTTTCCTTATCCCAGTCTTCTTTCTTTTCTTGTAAGACAAGACAGATTTCTTTACCCCATTACCTGTATTTCTTATTTCCCAGTTGCATGCAAAAACAATTTTCAACATTCTTTCCTAAATCTTTGAGTTCCAACTTCTCTCCCTTCCTCCCTCCCCACACATCCCCACCGTGAAGGCAAGCAATTCAATATAGGCTATACATGTGTACTTATGCAAAAGACTTCCATAATAATCATGTTGTGAAAGACTAAATATATTTCTATCCGTCCTATCCTGTCCTCCATTTATTCTATTTTCCCTTTTGTCCTTGTCCCTCCCCAAAAGTATTTACTTCTAATTACTCCATCCTCCCCCATTTGCCCCCCTTTTCTCATTCCCCTCCCCCATAGTCCACTTATTTATCCCCTTCTACCCTACTTTTCTGTAGTGTAAGGTAGATTTTCATACAAATTGAGTGTGCATGTTATTCCCTCATTAAGCCAAATGTGGTAAGAGTAAGTTTCACTTTTTCCCTCTCACCTCCTCCCTTCTCCCCTCCATTGAGAAAGTTTTTACTTGCCTCTTTTATGGAAGATAATTTGCCCCATTCCATTTCTCACTTTCTACTCCCAATATATTCCTCTCTCACCATCAATTTATTTCTTTAGAAGGGAGGGCAGATTGGAGGAAAGAGTAACAAGAATACATGTGATCCTGGGGAAGGGATAGTGGGAGATGGGAGAAAATTTGGAATTCAAAATTTTGTGGAAGTGAATGTTGAAAACTGAAAACAAATTCAATTTAATTAGGAAAAAAAGATCTCCAAGTAGGAAGGGAGGATTCACTTTTTCTCCAGGTAGCCCATTTCACAAACTGTTTGTACACTAATGTGAATTTTAAAATGCAGGATGTAGAAGATTTTCTTCTTCATCTGTAAAAGACTGCTAATAATGCCTTAGATATCTTTGTTTTTTATAACCCCAAAACTCAGCACGGTATCTGGGACATGGTAAATACTTAATAAAAACTTTATCATTATTTTCACTTTATTTCACAAAAAAAAAATTTATTTCTTTAGATAGCATCCTGTCCTATTCAATTCACCCTGTGCCCTCTGTCTATATGTATATAGGCCATCCAACTACCCAAATAGTGAGAAAAGTCTCAAGGGTTACAAATGTTATCTTTCCATGACTAAAGTAGTTCAACTTTAGTAAATCCCTTATGATTTTCCTTTCTTGTTTACCTTTTCATGCCTCTCTTGATTCTTGTGTTTGAAAGTCAAATTTTCTTTTCAGTTCTGGTCTTTTCCTCAAGGACGCTTTCCTCAAGGATCCTCTGTTTCACTGAATGGCCATTTTTTTACACTGAAATATTATACTCAGTTTTGCTGGGCTGGTGATTCTTGGTTTTAATCTTAGTTCCTTTGACTTCTGGAATATCATATTCCAAGTCCTTCAATTCCTTAATATAGAAGATGCTAGATCTTGTGTTATCCTGATCGTATTTCCACAATATTCAGATTGCTTCTTTTACGCAGCTTGCAATATTTTCCCCCTGACCTGGGAACTCTGGAATCTGGCTACAATATTCTAATATTCCAAATGTCTTTCAAGTGATTGGTGGATTTTTTCAATATTTATTTTAACTTCTTATTCTAGAATATCAGAGCAGTTTTCCTTGATAATTTCATGAAAGATGATGTCTAGGCTCTTTTTGTCATCATGGTTTTCAGTAGCCACATAATCTTTAAATTGTCTCTCCTGGATCTATTTTCCTCGTCAGTTGTTTTCCCAATGTGATATTTCATATTGTCTTCAATTTTTTCATTCTTTTGGTTTTGTTTTGTAATTTCTTGGTTTCTCATAAAGTCATTAGCTTCCATCTGCTCCATTCTAATTTGAGATAAGAATATATTAATAAGAATTAATTAGAACTATTTTCTTCAATTAGTTTTTGAACCTCCTTTTTCATTTAGCTAATTCTGCTTTTAAAAGCATTTTTCTCCTCATTGGCTTTATGGACCCTTTTTTCCATTTGGGTTAATCTATTTTTAAAGGTGTTATTTTCTTCAACATTTTTTGTGTCTTCTTTAGTTGACTCACTTTTCATGATTTTCTTGCATCACTCTCATTTCTCTTCGTAATTTTTCCTTCACCTCTCTTGATTTTCAAAATCTCTTTTGAGCTCTTCCATGGCCTGAGACCATTACAAATTTATTTTGGAGGTTTTGGATGAAGAAGACTTGACTTTGATGTCTTCCTCTAATGGTATGCTTTGTTCTTCCTCATCCAAAAGAATGGAGGAAAATACCTGTCAACCAAGAAGGTAACCTTCTATAATATTTATTTTTTCTCTTTTTTGGACATTTTCCCAGGTAGTTATTTGGCTTTTGAGTGCTTTGTCAAGTGGAGGGTATACTTTAGGGACCTGGAAATTCTCAGTTCCTCCAAGGTGGCACAATCAGGGTAGAGGAGTTTACTCCTCTCCTGGCCTGTGCTATGATCTGCGAGCAAACACAAGTTTTTCCACCCAGGATCTGCAAGTAGGATTCCCTATCCACAACTCCCTCCAGCTCTACTATGCCAGTGCTCCTCCTCACCCCAGGGTCCTACTCAGGGCTGAGATTCAGATGAGCCACTTGATTCCCCCAGGGTCTTTAGGCTGAGGGCTCCAAAAGCGGATGCTGCAGCTGCCTGGGTATGGGACTAGGGCAGGACTCTGCTCCCTTCTTACCCAGGTTAAAGAGCTTTATCACTGACTTTGAAGCTGTCTCTGGTGTTTGTAGGTTGAGGAATCTGAAAACCCCAGCTGCTATCCAGGATTCCACGTACTGAAGTCTTTTTCAGTCCTGTCCCTGGGCTGCACTCCATGGGCTATGCTCCCCTTTGAGCCCTGTGCAATAGACTTCCTGTCAGCCTTCCAGACTGCATTGGGTTAAAAATCTCTTTCATTCTGTCGTTTTGTGGCTTTTGCTGCTCTAGAATTTGTTTAGAGACATTTTTACAGGTATTTTATGGGCTTTGGGAGAAGAGCTGCAGCAGGTCCATCCTTCTACTCTGCCATCTTGGCTCTACCCCTGAAAAGAAAACTCTTTTAAAAAACATTTCATTTTTTCCCCAATTGCACATAAAAATAATTTTAACATTTTTTTTCATTTTGAGTCCCAAATTCCCTCCCTCCCTTCCTGCACTACTGCCTCCTTTAGACAACAAATTATTTGACATAGGTCATACATGTGCAATCATGCAAAACATATTTCCATATTAATCATGTTGTGATTAAAAATGCAGACCAAAAAAAAAAAACTTCTGTAAGAAAAAAGGAAGTGAAAAATAGTAAGCTGTCTGCATTCAAACTCCATCAGTTCTCTGGAGTTGGATTACATTTACCATCAGGCATCCTTTGGAATTGTCTTAGATCATTATTTTGCTGAGAAAAGTCCTTCTTCATCATCATACAATACTCTTCTTACTGTGTAGAATGTTCTCCTGGTTTTGCTCTCACTTCACTTTGCTTCAGTTCATGTAAACTTTCCAGGTTTTTCTGAAATCATCCTGCTCAGCAACAGTGATCTTCTCCCCCAAGAAACACTGATGTACCTGTTGAAGATTCCTCTTTCCTTTCCCCTCTCTTCACCCCATCACATGATATCAGTCAACAGGTTAATGTCCAATGAGACCTCCAGCTGAGGGTGTCTGGTTAGGACATGCGTTTTAACTGCCATGAGCCATAGTCCCATGGTAGCCAAGGAGTAGAAAAGAATGATATACAATTGCACCTACTCTCTTCACAAGAAGTTCCAGAGATGCATGATGCCAGCTCAAGGGTCACAGGAAGTCAGATCAATTGAGGCAAAGTTATTGTCCTTTTCAAGATCCATTATTCTCATGGCTCTTCTGGCTCAGTGGCCAATATCAATTCTCTTCATCACTCTTCAGTCACTCACACATGGACAGTTAGAAGCAAAAAAGTAAATCTTTGCACATGCTCTGTTAACCTCCACTATATATGAAATAGGATCACAAACATATGGGGCCTTCCTTCCTGCCTTCCTGGATTCATTCTTTGTCTTCTTTCTTCCTTCCTCCCTCCCACCCCCTTTTTTTCTTGGTCTTTACCAGAATAACTAGGTTAAAGGGTATGTTAGTGACTTTTCTTAGGTAATTACAAACTGTTTAGAATGATTGAATCAATTCACAACTCAGTCAACAATGTATTGTTTTTCCTATCTTCCCACAGCAATGAATGCATTTGTTATCGTCTTTTACAGGTTGATAAGTGAAACCTCAGAGTTTTAAGCTTGCATTTCACTTATTAGTGACTTTGGAAAATTTTTCATATATTTGTTGATCATCTTCATTTCTTCTAAAAACCGTTGGTATCTTTTGATCACCTATTTACTGGGGGAATCGCTCTTGGTCTTGTGTATTTGTGTCAGTTCTTTATACATCTTGAATATCATATGTTTATCTAAGGAACTGGATGCAAAGATTTATTTTTTCAGTCTAGGAGTTACTAACTTCAATTATTGAAGGAAATCATGGAAGAGAAATTAGAATTGTCCCACTTGACCACAGTGGGCAGAACTAGGAGTAATGAACACAAACTATAGAGAAATCTATTTAGATTTGAAGTTAGGAAAAGCTTCCTAAAAATAATGGCTATCTCAAAATGAGGTGAAATCTCCTGAGAAAGTAGAAGCTTCCTCATCACTGGAGTTCTTCAAGAAGAAACACAAGGGCTACTTGTTGAGTATGTTGTCCAATAGATTCTCCTTTGAGTGTGTGTTAGATTAGATGGCCTCTGAAGTCCCTACAATTCTGACACTCTTGCTTGAGCTGTTTCTATGATGCCATATACCCTGTCATGATGGTTGCATGAGGAAGATGGCCCTCAGAAAAGCACGTACATGTGTACCGTTTTAGGGATCTTTAGCCTTTTCCTGACCATGAAATTTAAAGATTGCATGAAAGTGGTGACTTTCTGTTGCTTTATTTACAGCTCCCACCCACTGAGGAAGGAATAAAAACTCTTATTCAATTGGTGACCACTTTCAGGGAGGTCTTTTTATTGTGGAGTGGACCAATCTACCCAACTATTTTCATCTGTCACCCGAACTATATCAAGCCTATCACTTCAGCTTCAAGTACGTAAACTCCAAGGGTCATGGTTACCATAGTAAAAGAAAACTGCAAAGGCAGTTGTGGGGCAACTCATGGAGAGCTTTGAATGCCAATCAATGTGTGTTTGTCCTTCATTCTCAAAGAGGACCATGACATCAAGATGATGACATGATTTGCAGTTGACTTTGATTTGAGTGAGGGAGGGCTGTGCAAGGTCACCAACATCACCTTCTTCTCCTGAGCCATCTGGGTCCAGTGGCCTGATTATCATCAGAACGTTATTCATCTCTGGTTACCATGACATCTATCCCAGCCTGTACCATCAGCTATGCATCAACCCTCTCACTGACACATAGGATCATAGAACACCTTATACCATGAGAAAAATCAATAATTTTTTCCTTCAAGAATTTCCCTTCTCCTTGGGACAGGGTGCAATAAAGGCTATTAAATGTAAAAAGAGGGAATAGGGAAGAGGAATGGAAATGTGATGGAAGGGGAAGAAGAGAGAGAGAATGGTGGGAGAAATAAAGGAGGAACAAATGAGGGAGTGGACACAGGAGAAAAACAGAACTAGAACTGAGAGAGAACTAGAAAGGAGGAAAGAAAACAGTGATAAGGGATTCAATGTTAGGAAATTCCATCCAATATCCAGAGTACGTAGGATGCAGAGGACAGTCAGGAATCAGTCAGTAATAAACATTTATCAAGCACCTGCTATGTGCAAGGCAGTGTGCTAAGCATTGTGGATTCAAAAAAGGGTGAAAGACAGTTCCTGTTATATATCTATGTCTATGCCTATAGCTACAGCCATGTCCATATCTATATCTAAACATATAATGATATTGATATCCACACCTATCCATATTCATATCTATATCTATGTCCATATCTATATCTATAACCACATCTATGTATATCCACTCTGCATCTACATCATATCCAAATTCTTATCTATAGCTATATCTATATCCATATCTATATCTATCTATATCCATGTCCATACCTAAATCTATATCTGTACCCATATGTATATCCATATCCATATCTCTACTCATTTCTGCATCTATATATGTATCTTTATTCATTTCTATATCTATACTTTATGCCTATATCCATATCTATATATCTATATCCATATTTATCTCTGTATCTATAGTTACTTATATATATATTCATCTGTGTCTATATCATTATATATATCCATCCCTGCATGCATATCTATCTATATCTATGTCTATCTCTATCTCTACTAATATATATATATATATATATACATCTCTATATCTATATCTGTATCTGTATCTATAATAAATTGGAACCAATGAGTCAGGGAAGGCTCTGGAATTACATTGACTTGGGAAAGGCTTCCTGGAGAGGGTGAGATTTTAGCTAGGACTTGAAGGAAGCCCATGAAGTCACAAGGTAGAGATCAAGAGGTATGGGAGATAGTCAAGGAAAAGACATGAAGGGGTCTAAGGAGCAGCAAAGAAGAGAGTGTCAGTGAACTGCATGCACAAGGAGAAGGGAAAGGTAAAAGAAAACTGCAAAGACAGTTGTGGGGCAGCTCATGGAGAGCTTTGAATACCAATCAATGTATGTTTGTCCTTCATTCTTGAAAAGGACCATGACATCAAGATGATGACATGACTTGCAGTTGACTTGATTTGAGTGAGGGAGGGCTGTGCAAGGTCATCAACCTCATCTTCTCCTGAGCCATCTGGATCCAGTGGTTTGATTATCATCAGGACCACTGGACATGGTCCAGGATGCAATGTGAGACCCTGGCCCTTTCAGGCTAAGGTCTTATCACAATCTCACTTTGAGTGAAATACATCCATGGTTCAAAGAGGGCAAGGGGCATTTACTTATTCCCTTTCACCCACTCCCTGATCCTTGGTTCCTCCCCCCTACCCCCAGGGAAAGATGATCTAGGGCTAGAGGAATCTTAGTATTGGACAGGAGCAGAGCCACCAAACACAGTCACCACCATAGTTCAGTTTATCTTCTCTGAGGGTCACACTGTGGATGGACAATCAATATAATAAAAAAAAAAAGAAGTGGAAGAGAAATCTGCATTTCCTTTGGTAAACTGAGAAGAGCTTTCAAAGACCCCAGGATTTTCTCTGGAACTAAAACTGATTTTTTTAAAGAATAATATTCTACTGGTGGTACCATGTAGCCATGAATCACAGAGCACCACAATCAAATGTTACCACTGTACTGAGAATGAATACCAATAAAAACAACCCCATCCATTCACCATGCACCCAAAAAAAAACCATAGTCCCTGCCTTTAAGGAGCTGACATTTTAATGAGGACAAGGAAGAGAAAAAGGTGAGGGAAAGGAGATGCAGAAGCCAAGCTAGGAGAGGAATGAAGGATAGCAGGCTTGAGCTCTTCTTCAAAATGGAAACCCCAGAAATCAGTCATAGGAGAAGGGGGACCAAAGAGGTGAAGGGATGTTAGAGGGTGAGAAGGTCACAAAGGGTGAGGGAAGTTCCAGCATGAGAGGGCATCTGAGGCATGGTGAAGTCAAGCATACCTGGGTGAATAACCAGGAATTTTTAATAAGACTTACAGGAATATGGGAAATATGGAAAAAACAAACTTTCCTTCCCCATCATCTGTGAGACCAGGTCTGGTCCCATGTCTGGGTGGTACCTGAGGAATAAGAGGCCATATCTGGGTCATGCTTTGGCCATTCCCAGGGTTCTTTGGGCCTTCTCTGGGTTTTGTGCAGGCTATGTCTGATTCCTCCCCCACATCAAGCCTCCTGCTCTTGCCCTTCACCCAGCCTTATTTGTTTTTCACCCTGACTTCTGCTGTCCTCCTCTTGCTTTCTCCATCTTTGCTGGCTTGAGCTTAGGAGAAGGTTGTTTTGGAGTATGGGATGGGTGATAACAAAGGAAAGGAAGCTCCTGCTCCCCATTTCCCAGCTTGAGGCTGAGTTCTCCTCCTTTTTCTTCCCTCTTGGCTGTTTTGTGGTATATTTCTCCCCATGTCATCACCATATGATCTATATCACCCCTTGAAATAACACATGTCTCCACAGCCTATATTGCACCCAAGGACAAACTTTTCTACGGATTCTTTGAGCATTGGCTGGGTAAGTGACAGTCAGGGACTGTCTAGGAATTGAGAATATTGAGAAGAAAATGCTTGGGGCGCTTTTGACCAAGGAGCTTATTGAACTACGTGTTGAGTATTAATGGATAAAGTGGGAATAGAATCCTGGGAAGGTTACTGTTTGGGGAACGCATTGAGGGCTAGTGGTTGTGGGTGAGAGATTTAGGAATAGGAATAAGTAAAGAACTGGGGTGGGGCCAAGATGGGGGTGGGTCATGCCATGGGATCTGTGTGTGGGATAAAGGTCTTTATTATTGTCTGGATATGGACTTCCTCCCACCATCTTTCTCCCAGGGGATGGGCTTTTGCTGAGCAAAGGAGAGAAATGGTACCAGCATAGGCGCCTGCTGACCCCAGCTTTTCACTTTGACATCCTCAAACCCTACATAAAGACCTTCAACAAGTCCACAGACATCATGCATGTAAGACTGCAAAAGCTGTGGGTAGATGGGAGTTGACCTCCAAGAGACCAGGAACCTACATGTAATAAATTCCCTGTTAGATCACTTTGTATTGCAACAGGTGTGATGGTGACTCTGACTACTGCAAGGTGACTAAAACTTTTCCCTTAAGAGAAAAAAAATAGAAATTAGAGGTTCCTGCAGTGCTTCAGTAGGGATTAAACAGAGTTTAGAATCTAATTAGTAAGAATAATTAGTTAAAGGATGAAACCAAGAAAAGTAGACTTGGGGAAGGTCTGGCTGTATCCTGCTCCATGCCCTCACTCTCTAGTTACACTTTACTCTCATATAGGTATTTGCTCTGGCTCAAAATGATGATGCATTTAGTCTACCTTGCATCGACCATCATTTGTGGTTGGTACTACTGGAACAAAAGTGCATAGTTACGTCTCTCAGCTGTCCCACCAGCCTCTTTCCCTGAATTTAGCCTGAAGGGATTGAAGTGGTGGAACACAGGTCATGGCCACCATCACATGTGAGTGTTCACCAGTATTTACCCTCTCAGCTCAGTTTTCTGTCCATGACTTCATCTTCTCCCAGTATCCTATGAGGCAGAGAGGCCCCGTTTTTACAGATGAGGAAGGAAGTTGAGATCCAGAGGAAAAAAATGACTTGCTAAGATTATCCAAAGCAGTTCACATAGTAACATTCCTCAGATTGGATCTCTGCTTTCTTGACTTCTAGCCAATGAATCCCTCTAACCCTAAGGAGAGCTCTGAATGTGATCTGTAGCCCCCACTTTGTTCCCTATGACAAAAAATGTCCTTCTCTTGCTTTGTAAGGCATTTTGCAGGGCTCAGGACAAAACTTCAGCTACTGTGAATTTTGATTTCTTATGATTTCTTTCTTGGGCAGATGAAATGGAAACGTCTGTGTGTTGGGGACAGCATCCGCCTGAACATGTTTGAGCACATCAGCCTCATGACGCTGGACAGCTTGCAGAAATGTGCCTTCAGCCATGACAGCCAATGTCAGGAGTGAGTCCCAGACCAGCTCTTGACTTTGAAGCCTCAGAAACTAGAAGCAACATAGCCACAGTGTGTAGGGGAAGGAAGACTCTATTGAAGGGAGATGTTCACTGTTAGGGATGAGATCTAGGATGGTTGAGGAAGAGCTCACCAGCAGTACATCAAAACTGGGAAGGAAAATGGAGGCCCTATTGTTGACTAGCTCTGTGTGGTCTTTAATGTTCTAAACCCCACCATCCTTATCCCTGGTTTACTTTGAAAGGAGGAGGTACATGGCCTTCAGCATCTCCCCAAACTAGTCTTAGTAAGATATCAGTGACTATTTTACCACCAATTATTTACAAATATGGCAATTCAGTGTAACAGGAACTTAATGCATTTATTATGCTCCTACTGGGTGCCAGGTGGTGTGTTAAGCACTGACTATACAAAGATATCAGTGAAATAGTCCCTACACTCATGTGGATTATGTTAGTAACATAATGAACAACAAGTACATTAAAATCTAAAAAATAAGCATATATAAGCATTGGGAGTAAAGCACTTACTTGTTACCCTTTCTGATTCTCCTTCTGGCTCAGTTTCCCCTTCCCTTCACTTATGGGCACCTGATGTCTCCAATGAGAGCTTTCTTGGTGATAACAGTGAGTGACTCCAGAAAGGTCCTCTGGAGAAGGCAGATGCCTGGAGAAGGGCAATGGGAGAATGTCCATGGCAGAGTTGGCTCCCATGGTCAGTGTACTGACTGCCATGCAGAGTAAAGTGCCACAGGTCAGTCATGCAGAGAGGAGGCATCAAGTGATGATGACATCACAAGGGAGACTGAGGGTCAGGGTCAGGAGAGCAGATCTGGAAAGGAATGAAAAGAAGACAAGGTAGCATGCCAATCTCAGAGACATGTCAATAGACAAGTATCAGAAGTGTCAGGGAAAGTGCAGTTGGTGACAAGTAACCTGAATTCAAAACTAGGCTTTAAGACAGTCATTTTAGTCTATTGTCAGTCATGTGTGACTCTTCATGACCCCATTTGAGGTTTTCTTCTTGGCAAAAGTACTGAAGTGGTTTGCTATTTCCCTCTCCAGTACATTTTATATATAAGGAAACTGAGGCAAACATGGTGAAATGACTTGCCCCGAGTCACATAGCTAAAAACTGTCTGAGGTCTGATTTAAACTCTGGAAGACAAGTCTTCTTGACTCCAGGCTAGTGATCTATCCACTACACCACCTGGCTGTCCCTTTTAAGACAATACCTCACATGTGAAAGGGATCTAGTAATACCTTACCTGAACTATAGACTCATTGTAAGTTTTATAAAGGTTGTTAAGAACTGTATTGTTGTTTAAGAAATGTATTGTTGTTTTTTTTTTTTTGGTGATAGTTAATACTCCTTTTTTTTTGAGGCAGTCTAGAACTGAATCCATAATATCTCTAAGGTATGTCTGTATATACCAGTTACAAAAACCAACCCAATCTCAGGGCTGGGTCCACAGTGATTACCTTCCTATTGTCATACCAGCTGCACTGCTTTCCTTGCTGAACTAACATTATGCTGCTTATACCAGAAGTCAAGTTCTCCTCCTATGCAACAAGATAAATTAGGCCTCTTGGAGGTCTTTTTCACTCCCTTTAACTCTGAGTAAACTCAATAGGAATCCAAATATTTTTGCTCAGCTCTCCACTCTAGGTACTTAGGTATAGCTACAATCTCTGCCCTTGAAGAACTCTCAGTCTGGTGAGGGTTGAACTGAAATACAAGGCTAGACTGTATGCTTAAATGGGTATTACATGAATTCACAGAAGGAAGGACTTGCTATGAGCTGAGATTTTTCTCAGCAGCGTCTTCTCCTCCTGTTGCCCCCAGAAATAGAGGCTTACAGGCTATTCATGTCCTCTCTCTGGTCACATGGGCACTTGCTATGCTGGAAGAACCCCCACTTCCTATTGCCCACAGGTTTCTAGCTGACCATTTGTACAATTCTGTGGTTGAAGAAGTCATTTTCTGTTGTTCCCTATTGGAATTCCTGTTATCTGGTCAGGTGTAAATTTAGGGTTTTCCTGCAGTAGATATTTGGGAGTTGGGTGGTCTTTCTCCCATTAGGTAACCATCTTGAAGTCCTAAAGGAATAATTGAAACTCAGTTGAGATGGTGTGCTTGGAAAGTCAATAAAAAGCCATTTCTAGTTCAGAAAGGGAGGGCAAAATCTGGGACAGTTTATCTGTAGCATAGAGTGTGTGATGGCGAGGAATGTGAAATCAGCCTGGAAAGGTGGGCTGTGGAGGCACTTGAATTGCAAGCTAGATTTTGCATTGCGTTCTATAGGCAATGAGGAGCCTTTGGAGATTTTGGAATAAGGGAGTAACATGGTCATACATGTGCACTTCAAAGATTTATTTCTTAACATGAGAAGTAGGCTTAAGGGACTCAGACCTGGAAGAAAGAAGATCAACAAATAATCCAGTAATTCAAGTGAAAAAGGACTAGGATTTACCTCGGGTGTTGACAAATGTGGGGGAGGGCAATGAGAGATGAGGACGTAGAATCAGTAGGTGTTGAGGACTGAATATAATGTGGGTGAGAGAGAACAAAAACCTGGTGCCTGGGGGGAGGGGAGCAGAGACTGCTTTCAACAGAAACATTTAAAAGGGGTCAGAGAACAGGCTCTGATACATGTAGAAGGTACTGAGATCAGTTTTAGAATTTGGCATGGAGGAGAGTCAGCTCCTCCTGCAAAAGGCAAGGACTGTAATGAGGTCTAGACTTCTATTTTTACAATTAAAAAAAATAAAACATATCAATTTCATTATAGAAAAAAGTCATTTAAATAATTGTCCTTTAGCCTGTTGTGGGTTATGTACAAGGAAGCTCTTTGTAGAGATTAATTTGAGAACAGGAACTGTGCAGGATGAATTGGAAATAGAGAGAAGAGCTAGAAGGCATCTGCCCTCGTCCAGTCATGAAGGATTAATGTGACTGAGAAGGGAATACGCATTTATAAAGTGATTACTATGTGCCAGATACTGTACTAAGCACTTCACTAATATGACCTCATTTGAGCCTTACAAAGAACCTTTCGTGGAAGACTCTGTCATCATCCTCAATTTACAGATGAGCAAACTGAGTCCAATAGAAGTTCAATGACTTGCCTCGTGTCACATAGCTAGTAAGCATCTGAGACCAAATTTGAACTCAAGTCTTCCTGCCTCCAGTTGCAGAGCTCTATCCACTGTGCCACCTGGCTGTCACTTACCTTGGTTTTCAAAATGTGTGCTATGAGTTTTAGTAGACATGCCTTGAATTGTACTGGCTTCATATTTTCAACTGTATGTACAAATGCAAGTCCTTTGACTCTCCAGTTAGGTGCCAAAATTCTTTTTGACAAAAAAATAATACTATACTGTGACTAAAAAAACATTGCAAATCACTGACCCAGATATCAGCACAATCATCAAAACCTATCCATGGTTCTGTTGGGCAGTAAGGCAGAATCTGTCACTATTCTCTCCACACATCTGAAGTATTCTATCATTTCCTAAAAGTGTCTTTTCCTTCCCAGAAGGCCAGACCTATTTTGCCTAAACCAACTGGGATATTACAGAACTAACTAGATTGGCAAGAAAGCAAAAAATTCAGAAGAGATCTCCGTGTTAGAAAGTAGGAAAGACCTACCTAGTAATTTGCATTGTGTATCCATCTTTCTGTTTCTTCGTGTTGTGTGCATCCTTGGGAATCTCATTCAAAGAGTTGTATTCAAGCAACTGGAGATATTAAGCACAACATAAACCAAAGAGATGGGCAGATTTGGTCAAGCCCAGCCTTTTCTTTAAAAGTATCTTCTCAGTCCTTCCCTGTTCTCTGTGGGTAAACCTGGGTCAGAAGTGATAGAACTATGATAATCAAAGAAAATTTGCCATGTGATAGTTTAGGTTAAATGCTGTGGGCATAAAAAGGGAGGTATAATAAGCCACATCTGCAAGTATTGTGTTCAGTTCTAGAAGCCATATTTTGAACATCTGTACTCTCCATAGAAGGGTAAATAGGATTGTGAAGAGACTGGAGATCACATCATACCAGGTGATCAATTGATGGAACTGAAAATGTTTTATCCTTGACAAGGGACTACCTGGAGGGAAGGGGGTAGAGTGAGATGATTTGTTGTTCAGTGGTATCTGACTGTAAAGGCATTTGGGGTGTTCTTGGCTAAGAGTGCAGCATTTCCCACTTTATTTCATTTTACATGTAAGGAAATGAGGCAAACAGAGTTAAGTGACTTGCCCAGGGTCCCACAGCTTGTCAGTGTTAGAGGCTGGATTTGATCTCCGGAAGATGAGTCTTTCTGACTCCAGGCAGGGTGCTATACCTAGTGGATATGCCACCTAGCTGCCCCAAGCAAGGTGATAGCGGTGTTTAGGTGTAAGTTTTTCTTATATGAATGCTTTATGTTTTGAAAAATGAAACAAAAGGACATCTGAGTGAAAAACACACATAGGAAAAAGGTTTGAAGAAGCCCAAATACTTTAGGGTTCTTAGAGAAAATAGATTTTCGAAGTACTAAGAAAATGCAAAAGAACTGAGTGATGATAGAGATCCCTGCAACACATTGTTTTCTAGCAGCTATTCTGAATCTTAATATTTTCAGAACTTTATTGATGAGCAGCTCTGCATTACAGAACGCTTTTAGGGGCTAAGAGATTTTGGTCTAATAATTATTTGTGTTATATTTTATGGAAATATGGACTTGAGGCTTTTCAATTTAAACATCACTCATGACAAGACCCTGTTTTGAGGAATTAGAAGTCAGAGTATAGAAACTAAGTGTAGAAGCTAACTGAGAAAGAGAGGTCATAGAAGTTTCGGAGAGAACTAAGTAGAGAAACCAGAAAAAATCATTAGGAAAAGATAAGTAGATGAATCAAAACTGAGGAAAGAGTTTAGAGCCTGCGCTACTCCACTGTTCAGCTTGGGTGTGTGGAGAAAATGTGAAGAAATGCTTTCCTTCTGAAGCTAATGAGAGAAAAGGAGATTTCTCTGCTGTAACTGAAGAGCTGTCCTGGCTGTTTTGCTTGGTAATCAAACAGTTTAAAAGGAGATTGAAAAAAAAGGCAGA
This sequence comes from Bettongia penicillata ogilbyi, assembly GCA_023548195.1. Classification (NCBI taxonomy): domain Eukaryota; kingdom Metazoa; phylum Chordata; class Mammalia; order Diprotodontia; family Potoroidae; genus Bettongia; species Bettongia penicillata. The sequence goes on from JAJHZJ010000363.1 coordinate 427,258, forward strand.
CTGCAGCTGCTCTGGGAGCTGCTTTGTTTGGAAGAGAGCTCATGCTAGGAGCTGACTGGAGGAAAGCAGAATTCTCAGTGGTTTGAAGATCTTGTTGTGTGTCACCATCTACAGATTGAGAGAGGGAAAATCCCTTAGGGACGTGACTGCATTGTCCTGTTGCCATCTCTCTGTGAGGAGATAGGCACTCTTCATAGCCCAAAAAACAGATTGATAAATCTCTACAGAGTCCATACTTGTAGGAACTGCTTGTCATGGAAGGACATAGCAACATTGTTTGCTGAGGGAGCTTAATGATGCTTCCATGGCCAAGGAGGACCAGAGAAGGATCTTTTTGTTCCACAACAGAGTCTAGAAAAGCATGATAGGAGTGGTTCTGCCCAGTACATGACAGCAATGCAGTCTGTTATCTGAAAAGGACATTAATACCAGGACATGGGTTTCCCTGTTCTTTCCTCACTGCTAGGTTTCTATAGGTTTGTGCCCACTCTCCCCATCTTTATAAACTGGTAGGAGAGTATGACCCAGGGGTTATGGGTGGGCTGTTGTGTTCTGATTATTCTTGCATTTGTCTTCTATTGAATAATGATGTGATTGTCTTTGCTGTTGCTTCTGCAGCTAGTAAATGTTTCATGTTTTAGAGTTACTGGTGTCACTGTGACTTTATAAATGGCAAACACAGGTGAGAGGGTCAGAGTGAATGTAACAGTATGGCCAACCATGGCCAGGTGTTCTTCTGGGAATGAACTCCCATGCCCCTACCCACAACTTGCCTTCCATCTTTCTCCTCCCCACCCCAGGGCTGCCAAAATGAGTGCTGGTTACAGTGAGGGAGCCAGCCCAGGCAGAGAGAGAAAGGAAATGTGGGTGTCACATCCTCCTGATGCCATACCCCACAGAAGTCACAAGTGTTTGAAGGCCTGTCTTTGAGTCCTTGAGACTGATTAGATTTATCATTCTCTATTTTAGAGATCAGAACTAAATCTAATTGGTGGAAATGGGAGAGAGGCAGTTTGAGGTTTGATATAAGGGGGAAAAAACCCACTTCTCAATAATTAGAACTGTCAAAGAGGTCTGTTTCCCATCACTGAAGTTCTTTAGGTAGATGTTGCGGCCCATTAAGGATACTGGAGAGGGAATTCTTGTTCTGGTCCAGGTTGGCCTTCAGGGCCTCCGAGGTTTTTCTAACTGACATTCTGTAATTGTTGTTGTATGTCCTTGGTTCTCAAAGAGTATCGTGAATCAGGGAAGGATGACATGATTTGACTTGAATTTGAGTGACACAGGCCTGTGCAGGGTCACCAACCTCACTTTCTCCTCCAGAGCCATCTGGGATCAGTGGCCTGATTCATTAGGATGACTAGAGATGACCTAGGGTGCAGTGGGAGACCCTGGCCCTTTTGGGCTTAGGTCTTTTCAGGTTCTCACTTTGAGTAAGGAAATACCCATTCAGTGAATAGGCCTCTTTAAGAAGTGAGTCAAAGGTAGGCCGTTTAATTAAAAATAAATAAATAAAAATAAAAAAATAAAACTGGAAGGGGAAGACTGTCAGGGTTGCTGGCCAAAAATTACTCTTTAATATTTGCTTTCACTCTGTGCTAGGAGGGCAGGGAACTATTGCTGTCTAATCTATGAACTCCAGAGTGAATCGGGTTTAAGGCTCAGTCTTTGGGAAAGAAATCTAGCCAATAGACCTCAAATTAATGAGGCAGGTTTTTGCAAAAAAATGTACATTCTTTTGGGCAGAGCACCCTCAGGTGAAGAGAGGCAGAGGGAGAGAGGGAGGAAACTACTCACATATTGTTTGTCCTTTGTTCTCAGAAAGGACCATGACATCAGGGAATGATGAAATGCCTTGTGGTTGCCTTAGATTTGAGTGAGAGAGGACTGTACAAGGTCACTATATTATGGAGGAAGAATAGATGAGATTTGTGGCAAAGAAAGGTTTTGAACCTGAGTGACAGACTGGGGAGAGGTCATGTCAGTGACTATGGCAGGCAAGTTGGGAGGGGGCTATTTTGGAAGGATATTAAAGAGCTTAGTCTGAGATATGTGGAATCTGTCAGGGTTCTCACCTGTCCTGACCCCTGACCTTGGCCCCCATACTTTGCACAGGAAGCCAAGTCCCTACATCTCTGCTATCTTGGAATTAAGCAGCCTTGTGACAAAACGTAACATGGAGCCACTCCTATATTGGGATAGACTATACTACCTCACCAGCCAGGGGAGGCAGTTCTCTAAGGCTTGCCAAGTGGTACATAACTTCACAGATGCTGTCATCCAGACCCGGCGCCAAGTCCTTGCTGAACAAGGTACTGAGGCCTTCCTCAAAAATAAGACCAAAGGAAAAACCATGGACTTCATAGATGTTCTGCTACTGGCCAAGGTGAATATCAGAGTTATAGGGAGAAGTGGGAAAGGAAGGAATCTTCCAAAAGTCCTGAGTGACCATGGGAAGGTGGAGGAGGACAAACAAGGGGAAGATGAAGGGCTTGATTGCCAAAGGCAGATTCATGGTTCTGTGATATATTCCCCAGGTCTGAGTCACATAGAGAACAGTGTTTATTAGAGAAGAATCCCTTTACTTCCCTCCTGTGGATGGGGTGAAATACCTACCTCTAGTCTGTTCTAGGTATATGAACAGAGTTATCTGGAATCTAAGGAGAGCTAGATATAGTCTAGCAGGAATATTCTTAGAGTACTATTAACTACCTTTGCATACTTAGAAATAATAGAATGTATCCCCTGATGTTATTTCTTAAGTATAGGAGAGTAGTTAATAGGATTCCAGGCATATTAGCAAATATTTCTGTGGTTCTAGGTATATCAAGGGTAATTTCCTAATTAATAAAATTAATAAAGCCTAAATAAATAGATTTATCTAGGAGTGCTATTAAGGCTGCTTCTAGTTATATCAAAGGAGAGTCTAGGATATCCTGGAAATAGCTAGAATTTCTAGGGTACAAATGTGCATGAGAGAGAGAGAGAGAGTATTAAGGAGGAAAGGATAAGGCTTATTAGAGGGTAGACTGTCTATCAAAGAATTCTGATACTCCCCTCCCCAGGTACGATATACCTAGGAATAGGTCTTTGGCTTCAGAAGGAATTCATGCTTTGGGTAAGAGTCCCTTCTTATTCTAGTCTTCCAGCTCTATCTGATTCTAGGGGAGTCCTCAGTGTAGTTTCTGAGGGTTTTAAACATATCAGGTGACTTCCATGATTTGGTTCTGTAAGAGCAGCAGGAGTCCAGAGGACCTTTCAGGTGCCTTAGGTAGTATGAGTTATGCTAAGCATTTGGGCTGTCTCAAGAATTCTGACGCTATCAGTATTGCCTGGGGATAGTGGGAGGCTGAGCTGCTCATGGGAAGGAAGGAAGGCAAGAATCCAGATACGTACTATTCCAGGATGAAGATGGGAAGACTTTGTCAGATAAGGATATTCGGGCAGAGGCTGACACCTTCATGTTTGAGGGTAAGGGGGAAGATGGAGTGGGAGGGTCTGGGGCTAAGGGGGCTGGGGATTTAGAGGAGATTTCCTCTTAAGAAGCTCATTCATATCTTATTCTTGATGTCAGCCTCAGTGATTCCTGATTTGACGAGGGCTACCCTAGAAGGAGCTGTCCCCTCAGAACCTGTACTGATTTCAGTGTGGCCATGATGTTCCTTCTCACTGCACAGTTCACTGATAGACACTCCCTCACTCCCATATCAATTCTCTGGAGTCTTCTCCCTTCCTCCCAGGTCATGACACAACAGCAAGTGGTCTCTCTTGGGCCCTCTACAACCTGGCCCATCATCAGGAATACCAGGACCGCTGTCGTCAGGAAATACAGGAGCTCCTGAGGGGTCGTCAGCCAGAGGAGATTGAATGGTCAGTGTGGAAGGAGACTGGGGGATTCCTTTAGGAGAGGGGACTAGGAATTCATACCCTGGACCACCCTGGCCACAGCTGAGAACATTCCCCAAAAGAAACATCCCCAAGTCTCACAGTGACATGGCTAGAACTACGCTTCTGTAGATGACAATCTTTGCCTATCAGAACTACCCACCCCTAGCAGACAGGAGGGCTTCTTGACCATTTGATGATTTTCTGGATAACTGTTCACAAATGAGACCCAGGACTAAAATGTAGGGAGATTTCTGTGCCAAAGACTCTATCCTTTATTATTCTGTCTTCTTTGACCACATGTCTATCAGGGTGCCCTACTCTCCCCACCCCCCCTCCCCCACCCCAACTCCAGAGACTCCAGATCACAATGTCATGACGCTGTCATATCACCTTCTCACTGTGTGCGTCTGGGTGTCTGAGGCCCCCTTCCCCAGAATGACTGGTCTACTCTCTGCAGGGATGACCTGTCCCAGATGCCTTTCCTGACCATGTGTATCAAGGAGAGCCTGAGGTTGCATCCACCAGTTGTTGCCATTGGTCGTCAATGCACGAAGGACATCCAGCTACCTGATGGGCGTATCATCCCTAAAGGTAGCCTCTCCCAGACATGTATGGCACAGTAAGGGAAGGTGAGGCATGAGGAGGGCTGCATCTGGGGATGCAGTGTGGGAGAAAGTAGAAAGCAGGTGTTAGGTTTTCTTCATGAAGTTACCAAGGAATAATATTTGAAAAGTTGGTAGGAGAGGAGTGGGGTTGAGGGGGAACATTGACAAGTCAATGTATGGAATTTGCAGGCCATGTTGACCTCTCTATCTCTTCCTCCTTAACAGGGAGTACTTGTGTGATCAGCATTTTTGGAACTCATCACAATCCGTCTGTGTGGCCCAATCCTGAGGTACTCTACTCCAATCCCCCTCATGTTATCTGGCCAGACCTAGAGGTCAGGGACACTCATGGCAAAGGTTTGAGCCCTTGACTGTGATGAATATAGAAGCCCAGATGCGCCTCTAGGGAGCAGATCCAGGAAGGCAAGGGACTACAACACTAATCTCCTCACAGGGGATGATCTGCTGCCTTAAAGGTAGTTTCCTTGCCTCCCTGGAAGAAGTTTGCCTGCCTGGTTATGGCCCTGGGCTATCCCCACCAACCTTCATCTTCCCCTCTCCTCAGGTCTATGACCCATACCGCTTTGATGCGAACAACATCCAGAAGATGTCGCCCCTAGCATTCATGCCATTCTCAGCTGGACCCAGGTAAGGCCATGGCACATGCTTTCTCATTTGCCTCCCTGAAGTCCTGGGGAAATATCTTCACCCTTCTGGGTCATTGTGGTCATCTCCAAAACCTCAAGAGAGACCCGAACGAGCAGAAGACACATCCTCTGTACGTGTATGTGTTTGTGTGCATTTTCATACACATGTGCATGTTCATGTCCACATGAGTGGTGGGAGGACATAGTAAGGTTGAGGTCAAGGCCTAGAGATTATCAGACCTTTACTTTGAACAGGAACTGCATTGGCCAGAACTTTGCCATGTATGAGATGAAAGTTGTGCTGGCCCTCACTCTACTGCGATTCAGAATCCTCCCTGATGACAGCCCAGTCCGAATGAAGCCCGAAATCATCCTCAGGGCAGAGGATGGGCTGTTCCTGAGGGCAGAGCCACTGCAAACACACCTCCCAGAAGTCCCCCAAAATTGATGGATTGGAATTTCTTTAGACCTGGCACTTGGAGGTCTGGAGATTGCCAGGCCTTCAGTCACCCTTGTCTTGGTTGTAAATCTGAATAAAAGAAATTTAACGTGCACATTAGATTTGCTTTGTGACTTTATACCATAAGGTAGAGGTTGGTGAGAAAAGATAGGAATTCCTATTTCCCAGTTCCAGGAAGAAACATTAGGGGCACAGGAGTGTGGGGGAGAGGGGGAAATGAGAACCACAATTGTCTAGAAACATCCTGTTAGACTGACCTCCCATCTACCTGCCAGTCTAATAGTAGAACGTCCCCAACCACTACTGAAGGAGAAAGAAGTTATGACAAACTATGCAAGAACATGGTAAAGTGGTTGGTCTCATGCATTGATATCTTTGGATAAAGGATGAAAAGTCACAGTACTGGTCATGGTTCTTACACCTTTCAGAGTGGTTTGTTTTTAAAGCACTGTCTTTGCTGCTGGAAATATTATATTGAAAAGGTACATAGGCCTCAAAAAATTTAGTTGGGGTAGAGAAAACCTCCGGCCTCAAGGCCATATGGGACCTTGTAGTTCCTTGGGTGTGGCCTTTTGACTGAGTCCAAGTTTTACAGAACAGATCATTTTATTAAGGGAATTTGTTCTGTGAAGTTTGGATTCAGTCAAAGGGCTGCACATGAGGATCTAGAGGGCCACATGTGGCCTCAAGGCCATAGGTTCCCCACCTCTGGCTTAGGTTTGAGTGGAGTGGAGTTGGGTATGGTATTTGCACACAAATCATTATAATATCAAACAGAATGTGGTAGGAGAAAACAAATAAGAACAAAAAGGTGAGAACACAGAAGATCATCTCAAACTGCAGGAACAGGAAAAGCTTCAAGAAGGAAATGATACATAGCTGTGCCCTGAAGGAAGGGTTTATCAGGTGGAGATGGTAGGCATGGGAAGTCAGAGATGAGGTCACTCCAGGCCACAATGTGCAGGAAATGATCTAGTAGTCTGGTTTAGCTCAACACAGGGTATGTGAGGGAGAGAAGAGTAAAATCGGGTTGGAAAGGTACATGGAAACTTAGCTACAGAGAATCTTAATTTTCAGGATAAAGGTTTTCTATTTGATTTTCTAGGCAATAAAGGGCCACTTAAAAGTTTGGAATGATGAGGTATTATGGCTAGATCTGTATATCTGAAAGATTATTTTCTTAGCAGGTGATGTAGGAATTAGAGACAAGGCCTTGGAAGACTAAGACTAGTTAAGAGTCTTTCACAATAGTCCTATAGTCTAGGTCACATATGACCAGACTTTAAGTAGGATGTTGACCCTGTGAGCAGAGACAAGGGGACAGCATGTGAAGGGAAGTCAAATATGACTTTGAGATTTCAAGCCTAGATGTCTTAAGAGTGGAAGGAAGGACAGATTCTGAGATACATATTAGAAGCAGAGTTCCATTTTTTAATTTGGCAAAAAGATCTACTTCCTATTAAATGAGGCTGAAGGGCTATGGTGAACAATTTGCTATGTAAACTGAATGATAGGATCATAAGATATTTATAATAATGATCCTCTGGTCAATGGAGACCAGCTTGGGACTATGGCAAAGAATCATTTCTGAGGATTGATTGTCATCGGATCTTTATGGGATGAATTGGAGGTAGGAAATAAATTAATGGGTGACCGTCACAGTCTGGTGATGAGGTAGTGGGTGGCTTGGATAAACAGTTCACAAAGGCATGTCATTAATTTTCTGCAGATGTGCCACAGATTGTAACTCTTGTACTTGCACAAGTCTCTCAAATCTGTAGTGTTCCATGCTTTTTTATGGCAAGGAATGAAACTGTGTGGTAAACAAAGGAAGTTTGACCTAGATATTGGTACAGTCATCTAAGGTGGTTGTTGGACCTGTTAAGTAGTAAGGCAGTTGCAGCCAAGAATCTGAGGAGCTAGTCATGATTCAGCCAAATCTAGAAGTATGGGTCTCTTTTTTCTAAAATTAGTGTAATATTACAGAGCTGACGTGAGATTAGAAAGCCTCGTGAAACCTCTGCATGTAAGGGGAGAACAGCAATGGGAGGGGCCAGGTTACCTGAGTGGTTTTCACTGCATATCTGGGCTTATATTTCCCTGTGTTATATCTGATAGTGAGGAAAGTCTAATGCAGCCTTATATGTTTCCCAGGTTCATGGAGAATTATTGACATGGCACACACAAATGGATGAGGAGAAATGACAATGTCTCATAATGAAGGACACATGTTCCAATAGAAATGCTTTCTGAGCCATCTTCTGTTTTGTTAGTTACATCTGTGCCAGAGGCAACAGGACAGGGGTACTCAGAGACCATAAGTCCCTTATACTGGATTAGAACAATAGCTTTGGGGCAACACATGCACATACACGTATGTACCCTGGATAGACAACTTTGGGGATACTGTGTTCAGGTCTGGATGGTACATTTTAGGAAGAACTTGACCTGACTCAGCATTGGTGTGGGCATCCATGATGTTACTTTGTCCTGCTGCCCCCCAAGATGACTGGCCTCTAGTAAGTATGTTCTCCCAATTAACCTAATTAACCTGCATGAAAACTATTAATAACCCAATAACCAAAACCTCTTTCTTTGGTATCTCAGTATTCTCTTCAAGAATATGTCCCGCTACAATTAGCATACTGTGATTTTTTTAAAAGTTCAAGACACACAATTTCTGGGTAATTAATAATTTTATTAATAATGCTAGCATTTTATTAATAAAAAAGGTCATTTGGCCATCTCTCTCTTCAACCAAAGATGATTCATGGTGGTGGACTCATAGTTTATTTGCCTTGGAAGGGTGAGGTTTCCTGAGGGTGGCAATCAACTCTGATTGGTTGACAATTAATGAGGTGCAGACGTTATGAAGAGAAGCCCTTACAATAAGGGGCTGGGAGAGTGACATCATGTCCCTTTTGGACAAAGACACTATCTCTTCTCCCACACTACCCCCAGTCTTGGGCAATCGAGACAGAGGATCTACCTGTACACAAAGCTGCTTGAATGGAACACAATGGGGTCTGACCACAACTGAGGAGAAAGTTCAACCTTCAGAGACTGAGCTTTGAAATGAGCCTTCTAGAAAAAATAGGAACTCTGGATCTTCTCAAATCATTGTTTATTAGTAATTATTTCTCCCTTCGAGTTGTACCATAGGGCTGAATGTGTACTTGGCTCTTTGTGAAGTGAAAGAGGGACTTCCTGAATTGTTTGACTGTGGTCTATCAGTTCTAATTTCACTTACTTTTGGAGGTGATTCCAAACCACAGGGTGGAACTATGACCATGGGAGTCTGATGGAGTCTTTGTGGAAAGGAGGTGACAGTGAGGCTAGAGAACTTCCCTGAAAAAGGATTCACCAGAGAGAAGAGGATTGCATTGATTCTTTATGGGTTGCTCTTCTTTTATGTGTTTTCTTTACTTCTTTATGCCAGAGGTATCAAAGAGGAGGATTCTGGGCAGCATCAGGCCCACAACATTCTAGAGTGCTACATGAACTAGATTAAAATGTAAAGGAAAAATATAAAAATAAGTAAAACTGCAACAAATCATAATGTCAATATATGGTTTTCTAGTCAATATATGACCCAAACAGATATTTATGTAAGCCCCTATTGCTATTTGATTTTAATACTAGTGGTTTATGGGAACTTATGAGTCATTTTCATATTTTATATTTTCTGCGGGGTAGAATAAAATCTGTGACTCGTGCAAGTGTTTGGTAGTTAGACATCCTGCTTACTCGTATTTGTGGAGGACAAAGCACGAATTATATTCTGATATTTCCCAAAGTAAACTCCAAGTGTGGAGCTAATAAGTTAAGAAAAAAGATCTTAGGGCTACTATTCACATTAAACCTAGTTTGTATAAACCCGAGTTTAGGGGACTTGAAGCCCCGGGTTGCAAATACTTGACTTTTTCTAGTATTTTTCATGTAGATCAAAATCATGTTTAAAGAATTTGTCTTCTTTCTTTTATTTGAAAATTGGGGACAACGTTTGTCCATCTTCAGCTCGGCAGTATGTCTTCTTTTCTCAATGGAAGCCCAAAGATTATAGAAAGCATCATGACAGTCATACTCATACCTCTCCACTTTCAATTTAGGATGATGTACTTTGGGGTCTGATGGCTTGGGTTTCTTGAGGATGATTTGGTGTTGCCTTTTTAGATCCTTGCTAATCAGAGGTTTCAACTACTTTTAGGAAGCTAAGTGACACAGTGGATAGAGCACCTGGCCTGAAATTAGGAAAGATCTGAGTTCAAATTCAGCCTCAACACTTACTAGCTGTGTGACCCTGAAGAAGTCACTGAGTATCAATTTGCCTCAATTCTCTTCTGTAAAATGGGAGTATAACAGTACCTACCTCCCAGTGCTGCTGGGAGGACCAAGTGAGACGATAGTTATAAGGTGCTTAACACAGTGCCTGGCACGTAGTAGACATTATATATAATAACTTTATATTTGTTATTAATAACATACATATGACATTATATATGTAACAATGTAAAATATAACTGTAATGTTGGCAGTCATTTTTGTTCTGCCTCTCTCAATCTAATAATCACTATCATTGTTGGAGAAAGAATCAAGAAGTGAATGGTGCCATCTTGTGTCTGTTATTCATGATCATCTTTCCATTCATTCCAAGCAGAGGTCTGATTCCTTTTTTAGTCTTCCATTGGTAACCAGTATCTTTTATTGCTTTAATGGGTTTATGTTTCTATCAATGTAGATACTCACTCCATAGGTAGAACATATGGCCCAATCCTTCATCTCTTAATAGCTACTTTGTTTGATTTCTTCCAATATCATCTTAGCTTAGTTCAGGATAAACTCATCTCATGATAAAGCCATCTTTTGCCTCAGTTCCTCCCTAGCCCTTAGTCACTAAATGGGGGTTGGCCTCAGACAACTAAGGCCTGGGAAAGACTTCAATTTAGAAAAGCTAAATCTGTTTCTTCCTGGGCAATTTCCAGTCCTCTTGACTTATGTCTTGCCACTGGACTTTGATGATTCTGAAGAAGAGAGTGAGGCTGATCACTTTACACAACTCTGTCTCACTTAAATCCAATTCACTGATAAGTGGAGACATGACTGTCATGATGTCATTGGACCCCTTCCAGAAAGAAGGAAGAAGGAGAAGAAGAAGAAGAAACTCATCTACAGAAATGTCCTCATCAGGGAGATGGCTTCAGCTGTAATACACAACACATCCTCACCACCCTCAGTTGTCTCTCCCCTGGAGAGCAGAGCAACCAGCTTCTCTCATTGCTTCCTTCTGTAGAGGGCTGCTCGGAATTTCCAGCCAACTCTTCATTTCCCACTTGCTGCTCTGCTTGCTTTTCACTCTGAAAACAACACCACATAGAGAACCCTCTCCTCCCTCCTTTTATGGATTATCTTCCCCAACTAGATTGTCAACTTCTTGAGGGCATGGATTATCTATCTTTTTCTTATTTGAATTCTCAGTGCTTAGCCCAAGGCCTGCTACATAGGAGTCACTTAAATATTTATTGACTATTGGACCATACAAAAAGAAGTTTATCCATATCTGAGTGCAAATCATCTATACAGAAAATGTGCCCAGAGTGCTAGGAGGTCTTCCTCTGACTTAATGTGTGTGTATGCATAGACAAATGAAATTTATGCATGAATATAGGCACATAGACATAATGCAGAGACACACATATACATAAATACATGTATATACATGGACATATACACATATGCACACATGTAGATGAGGATATATGTGTATGTGCATATCTATGCAGTATATGTACATGCATATATGTCCACACACAGATATACATACATATAGATATGTGTATATATACATACACATAAAACTATTCTTATATAGCTCTATATATCTTCTCCTAGATATCAGTACATTTGCCCTGCCTATCTATTATGCCTCGTTCTTACTACCACTAACATCACTACCACTAACATCAGATCATGCTATATCCTAGTCAGATTCAACTTGTATATAGTCTTTTAGAATCAAAGATTTATAGATGAAATGGACTTTAACAACTTTTTAGGAAATCCTTATTTTACAGTTGAGGAGACTGAGATCTAGAAGACAACTTGTCCAAAGCAGTAATAATGAGTATCAGAATTTTTACTCAGGTCCTCTGACCAAAACCAAGGTCTTTTCTAATTCATTTCACTGTTTCCCCACATGATTTATCATTTTAAAAACATGACTGGACGAGCTCCGAACCCATAGCCCATAGATTTAATGTAAAAAGAGATCCCCATAAGTTCTGGATCACTGCAAGGTGTGCAGAAACAGAGTGGAAGAGATTTCTGTTCCAGAGAGCCCTGGAGAGCCGTCCCCAGGGTCCGTCGCGCCCCGGAAAGCAGACCCCACCCAGCGCTGCCCTGGCCACAGCACCAGAGAAGCTGATCTGAGCAGGCTTCAGGGACGGAGGCTCCGGCGGCCTGGAAGGTCCCTCTGCCCACAGAAGCTACAGGTCAGTGAGAGAGATGGCTGGCCGAGAGGGGAACGGGGTGTCTCTGTGACTCAGGCCCCCTCGGGAGGAAGCCACCTGAAAGAGATCCAAAAAGAGAAACTCCTAGGAACATTGTGACCAAATTCCAGAACTCCCAGCTCAAGGAGAAAATCTTACAAGCAGCTAGAAAGAAACAATTCCAGTATTGTGGAAATAAAATCAGGATGACTCAAGATCTAGCAGCTTCTACATTAAGGGATCAAAGGGCGTGGAATAGGATATTCCAGAAGTCAAAGGAACTAGGACTCAAACCAAGAATCACCTACCCAGCTAAACTGAGTATAATACTTCAAGGGAAAATATGGTCTCTCAATGAAACAGAGGACTTTCAATCATTCTTGATGAAAAGACCAGAGCTGAAAAGAAAATTTGACTTTCAAACACAAGAATGAGAAGAAGCATGAAAAAGTAAACAGCAAAGAGAAGTCTTAAGGGACTTACCAGAAGTGAACTGTTTACATTCCTACATGGAAAGACAATATTTGTAACTCTTAAAACTTTTCAGTATCTGGGTAGCTGGTGGGTCCATACACACACATGTACATACATGCACACACACACACATACACACATGCACACACATACAGAGACAGAGAGCACAGATTGAATTGAATAGGATGGGACCATATCTTAAAAGAAATTAAGGTAAATGGTGAGAGAGAAATGTAGTGGGAGGAAAGAGGGTGAAATGGAATGGGGTAATTATATGTCATTTAAGAGGCAAGTAGGAGACTTTTTAGTGGAGGGAAAAAGAGGAGAGCTGAGAAAAAAAAAAAACAAGAAGTTTACCCTCATCACATTTGACTAAAGGAAGGAATAAAATGCACACTCATTTTGGTATGAAAACCTATCTTACAGTATAGGAAAGTGGGGAAGAAGGAGATAAGCAAGGGGGGGTGGGGATGATGGAAGGGAGGGCAAAGGGAGGAGGGAGCAATTTGAAGTCAACACTTGGGGAGGGACAGGATCAAAAGACAGAAGAGAAACAATGAGGGGCAGGTTAGGATGGAGGGTAATTCAGTTAGTCTTACACAACACGACTATCAGGGAAGTCATTTGCAAAACTACACAGATATGGCCTATATTGAATTGCCTGCCTTCCCAAAGGGAATGGGTGGGGAGGGAGGGATGGGGAGAATTTGGAACTCAAAGTTTTAGGAACAACTGTTTAGTATTGTTGTTGCTACTAGGAAAGAAGATATACAGTTAATGAGGAATAGAAAGTCATCTGGCCCTACAGGAGAAAAGAGAAAATGGAGACAAGAGAAGGGAGGGATGACAGAAGAGGGGGCAGATTGGAGATAGGGAAAATTAGATTGCTTGGGGTATTGGGGTGGGGGAGGGGATAAAAGGGGAGAAAATTTGGAACCCAAAATTTTGTGAAAATGAATGTAAAAAGTTAAATAAATAAATAATAATTAAAAAAAAAAACATGACTGAAATTTGTTAAAGGTAGAAATGATGAGAATAGTAATGTTGGGGAAGAGGGAAGGTTGCATTCTACAGACAATCACACCAATACTGTCAGTAGAGCCGTGAGTCAATCCCCTCATTCTGGAAGGTAATTTGAATTGATGTCAAGAAGGTGGCTGAAACATCTATGCCCTTTGCTTCAGAGCAGTATATATACATACATACATATATAACAGATGTGTTCTTACTGTATGAGTGGGATATGCTCAGACTCACTGACTGATTCCTTATCATTCAGGGAAAGGTGTGTTGTCTGGGATGGATGATCTCAGAAGTCATCTCAAGAATTTGCTGGTTAATGGCATCATGCAACAGTCAATATGAATTGCTTCTAGTGTTTTTAATGAAGAATGGAAAAATATAAATGTATTGACTGCTAGCCTTTGAATAAAGGAGTCAAGTCATCACAAGAGTTCAGGATATATTGGATTTTCCATCAGACAGTCAGTGGTTCCTAGTACTGGATTTCCACAGTGACTACTACCTGAATCCTAAGGCAGAAAAAGACAAGAAGATTGCCTTCACATGCGCAGCTGGATGTTTACCATTTTGATCTCAAGCTGCAAGGAATGTCCAGGAAACCTTTTAGTTTCCAAAGACTAAAGGAGAAAGTAGTTGGATAGATGAACTAAACATCAGCATATCTGGATAACATCATTGGCTCTGGGAAGAATAAAAATGTTGGAGTGACTAACAGAAAATGGTCTAAAATTTTTCAAGGGCAAATGTCAGTTTTGTACGGTTTTGGCCAACTCTGTAGGTCACATCCCAAGAAGGGGTGAGCACCCATACAGAGAAGATAAAGACACTCCTGATTTGACCATGTTAAAAGAACCTTTACGACTGAAGGAGATTTCTAGAATTGGGCAGTTACTGTTTCTGATTTCTCAGAAAATATACAGTTATTGCTAAACCACTGAAAGGTCTCACTCAAGATTACTGAGTATGTTGTTCTTTGTCTTATAATGATGATATAAGATTGAAGCCACATGGGTGGGAGAAGGATATCTTAAGCTATGTAAGTGAAGCTGATTTTAAAAGTTGAAGCCTTGAAGAGGAGACATGCCATAGAGGCCAGAGAGGCATGCTTATATCAGAAAAAAAAATTTCTCTTATGGATAATTTTCATTCTTTGTCTCCTAAGTCACAGACAAATCATAGAGTCAACAAGGAATTTTCTCAGGAGAGGAACTGTTTCCCTGGAGGAGCATTTAGAGAGATTTGAATTGGATGTGTAACTTACTAACTATGATGGCAAATATCTGAGCTTTAAAAAGGTGGTGTGGTTTAAAGTGTTAACAGTCTTATTTTTATATTTATTTTTAAGTTAATTTTTTGTTACATTTTAAGTTCCAAACTATATATGTCCCTCCCTACCCACCACACACTAAACAATATCACTACTTCACACAAACACATATTCACTAAGTATTTTGTGACTATAGCTCTTTCATCTCTTTTAGCCACCTCTACCATCCATTGCGGAGCCAGGGTACTATGGCTAACAAGACTTTCTTTCATAGAAGTTATGCTAAAACTCTTTTACTCTGTTTTTAAAATTTATTTTTGCAACATCTTATGCTTGAGCTGGAGTCCTGAGCTGAGGTTCTAACTTCAGGGACACTCATAATTCAATCCTTCCTCTAGCAGAGGTGTTGTGATTAATATACTTCTCCTTTAACAGAGAAAACTACCGCTGTTCTTAAATCGGTATTCTCAGTCAAAAAATATGAAATTTATTTCAGTTCTCTTAGCCAGGCTTTGGAGCCTATAGTCATGAACATCTCTGTTCATCCAAGCTGTACTAGAAAATATAAATATTTAGGATAGAGTAAGTATGCCAAATGCACTCCAAATGGAATTCTTTCATGAATTATACTTTTTCCAAACCTTCTATCATCTGCTGAATTTTGAACCTCTCAAGACTAGTTGAACTTTCATTTACTTTCTTAGCTGAAACTCAGTTCAGTTTTTTACCTGTTACTATCATTATTACTATTATCCATGAATTGAAAGACTAGGAAAAGAGACAGGAGAAGGATAATACATGTTTGGCTTGAACCTACAGAGCAGAATTAGGGTCATGTAGGGAAAGATTTATAGTTGATGTTATTTCAAAAACCAAAGCCAAAGCCAAACTATTAGAGCTGTCCAACAAAAGGTAGGAAGGACTTTTTTCAGAAAAAACATGCTCTTAGAATAATTTATTCTTCAGAAACGTGATAGAGTTGATAATCTCTAACATCCTTTCCAGTTTGGCTCAATAATCTATGATATATAATGACATCGGAATACAGAGAAAATGGAGTTTGAGCAAGAAAATGAAAAATAAACAAGGGGCCAGGTATAAAAAATAAACTAGCTAAAATGGGAAAGGTCAGTGAGGGACTATATTGGGAGCTACTGGCCCTTTCAGTCTTAAGCCTTAAGTGGCATAATATGGCAAGGAGAAAGGAAAAACAGAGTTTGACTGAAGGGACAGAAAAAGGAATGGAAGAAAGGGCAATGCCAAATGCTCTCAAAGGTAACTTAAATGCCATCAATTAGAGAGTGGGTGGACATTTGTCAGGGCTAATGAATGAGAGCTTCCTGCTTAGATATAGGTATTAATGGATGTTCTTTGGCAGGTAAGTATGTCTTTCTTGGTAAGAGGAAGGCTGTGTCAATAAATGGGCACCATCACCTGCTAAGGATTAGTTTCAGCCACATTAGGGAAATAAAGTGGAGACTTTAGAGTTAAGATGGCGGGAGCCTGAATCCTGCTTCAGTCTTTTTCTAGCTATGTAACCCTGGGCAAGTCACTTAACCTCACTTTCTTTATCTATAAAATAGGGTCAATAGAGAGTTAATAGTAGTATCTACTCTCAGGAGTGTTGTGAGGTGCAAAGAAGACAATATGTAAAATATTTGGCCAGCATCAAAGTGCTGTATAAGTGCAAGATTTTGCTATTACTATAGCTTTTGCTTTTGGTTGTGGACAGGGTGACTTCTCAGGAGCTCTTGTATCTGCTGGTGGCAGCGGTCTTGGAGTTCCTGATACCAGGCTGGGTTACAGAGGGCCCAAGAGATGCCATTTGCACTTGCATCATGCCCTGGGGTGAGGAGAGAGGAAAATGCATCCAGAGAGATGATATGGTGTTTGGAAACACCCATTGCTAGTCTGTGGAGGGAGAAGAAATATATCCATACATCTAGGCCATTACTTGTGAAAGAAGAGGTCAGAGGGTCTGATATTAATTAGAACCCCAGCAAAAAATATCATTCCAATCACAGCAACTCTAAGCCCTTGTCCCTTTTCATGTGCCCTATTACCTGCAAACATGAAGGTATCAGCTTCTGCTCAGATGGCCTTATCTGATAGAGATTTCCCATTTTCATTCTGGAAAAGGCCCATGTTTCTGATTTTCTGGCTTCCTATCTTCCCATGCATAACTCTGCTCAGGGGATCCAAACAGTATCTCCTTACACTCAGGCATTTCAAGTCCACCAAGAGTCACCTAATTCTGATAGAACCTATTTAATGGACCCCTGTAATCTTGTCACCAATCCCTCCTCTTGACTCATGTAGCTGTTAAAAAAATCTTGGAGATTATTATACCTTGGAGGTGCCCTGAAGCTTGTAGAACTCTCAGAAACCACTCAGGTGTACCTAGAACCAAATTTCCAGAAAGTTCCTGAAGCACTTGGAACCCTAAAATCCTGGATTTTAAAGAGACTTTACTGAATACATGAATATCATCTACTTTCAAAGATGTAGACCCAGCCTTGGAATGCTCCTCTAGCAAGGGTCCTTAAGCTG
The DNA here is from genome assembly GCA_023548195.1 of Bettongia penicillata ogilbyi. NCBI lineage: Eukaryota > Metazoa > Chordata > Mammalia > Diprotodontia > Potoroidae > Bettongia > Bettongia penicillata. The sequence goes on from JAJHZJ010000363.1 coordinate 444,657, forward strand.
GGGTGTTTGAGTTAGTTTTAAGAAAAATAATTTGAACTCTATTTCAATATAATTGGTTTGTAATCCCATGTATTTTATTTTGTGCATTTAGATACATTATTCTTAGCAGGAGTCCATAGGCTTTGGTTGTTCAGTCATTTCTGACTCTTTGGAACCCCATAGACCATATAGCATTCCAGTACTGTCCTTGGGATTTTCTTGGCAAAGATACTGGTTTGCCATTTCCTTCTCCAGTAGATGAAGGCAAACAGAGGTTAAGTGATTGAGAGAGGTTAAGCAAGATATTGTCTGAGGCTGGATTTGAAATCAGAACTTCCTTACTCCAGACCCAGCACTCTATCCACTGTGGCACTTAGTTGCTTCCAATGCCTCCATGGGCTCTGCTACACTACTAAAATGATCTGCAACCCCAAAAGGTTAAGAACTCCTCTAGAATCTCCTTCTTAGTCTCCCTTACCTTCACTGCTTCATCAAGCTCTATATAGTCTTTCTCCATACTGCATCTCATACATGTAAACCAGAAGCTTTGGTTTTTTTCCCAGCAGTTAGACTTCTTTGATATGCCTAGAACTACCCATCGATACTCCTGGACATACTTAGGATCTAAGAGAGACTCCCCTAACAAATGTTGAAGCAGTCACATACACATTCCTAGATGTTACAATGCACAAGATTGCCCTGATGTGACCAGAACCCAAGCTATTTTCAGAGATATTCAGCATCTTAGAGAGCCTGCCGATATACTTCACCACGACAATGTTTCAAAATACAGGTAAAGTCAGGAGATGAAAACATAAGCATAGAACCAACCACAGAAATATCCCTAAGCTATCTGGAATATGATAGAGAACTGGATTTGGCACTGGGAAACTGAACTCAGATTGCAGGTCTGCTTTTCTATTATTTGTGAGACTCTGGGCAGATTCCTCACCCAATTCAGGGAGCAGTTTCTTCATCTTCAGAATTAGAGGGTTGGAAAAGATGTTTAAAATTCTTCCCACTTCTACATATAAACTTATAATCCTATGTGAACATGCTTTGTTTACTATAAAGTGTTGCAAATTTTTGAAAAAAAGCAAAGGAATTATTATCCATGAAAACTGTAAAAAAGGATACTCCTAGAAACATATAGAACCTAGGAATAACTTCCTTAATGAAAATACAACCAAATGCAAAATATACTTAGAGACTTTTAGAACCCCAAAGATACTCTTGATCCAGAACCAGTTATAAAGATACTCCTAGAAGTATCAGGGATAGCTAGGTGGCACAGTGGATAGAGCTGGGTCCTGGAGTAAGGAAGACCAGCTTTGAAATCCAGTTTCAGACTCTTAATAGCTTTGTGCCCAAGGACAAATTGATTAACCTCTTTTTGCTTCAGTTTCCTCATATGTAAATTTGGGATAAAAATAACACTTACCTCCCAGGGTTGTTTGTAAAGCACTTAGCACAGTTGTGTATAGTATGTGCTGGTCTTTAGTAAGTGATATATAAATGTTACCTGTTATTTTTAACCATTATTGCAAATTCCTTTGTAGCACTAGGAACTAGCTTGGAGAGCTATTTCTCACCAATAGAAAGAAAGAAATCGAGAATTACTCTTTTCCCTTCCTCATACAAGCATTTTCAAAATGATTCTTTAAAGGTTCAGGTGTGTACAATTTTATTTGTTCTGTGAAGTTTGGATTCAAAAGGCCACACTTAAGAACCGAGACATGTGGACATGTGGCCTGGAGGCTGCAGGTTCCCCACCCCCAGGGCCTCTAAGGAGAAAAAGGAGCTTTTGAAGAAGACAGCAAAAGTCAAAGATGGTTTTATTGAGGGCCCAAGTCATCCAACCATTTACACTGGACTCCAAGTCTAATACTACAGGGCCATGACTTTCTCTCCACAGAGAAGCCCTTTGTACACCCCAAACACCTCTCCTCTCTTCCCCAAGCCTGCCAGACTTCATGTTTCCCATACACTCACCTTGGCCAGCAGCAGCACATCTATGAAGTCCATGGTCTTGCCTTTACCCTTGTGCTTGAGAAAGGCTCCAGGACCCTGTTTAGCAAGGAATTGTTTCCAGGCTTGGATAACAGCATCTGTTAAGTCATGCACCAGTCGGCAGGCCTGGGAGAAGCATCTCCCTTCTATGATGAGGAGGCACAGTCTATCCCAGTACATAAGAAGCTGACTGAAACATTTCCTTGGAAGGACACTCAATTCCAGGATTGTAAAGATGTAGGCACTTGGCTTCCTGTGCAGGCTTCCCATGCAGAGTAGGAGGGTCAGGGGCAGGCTCTGGAACAGGTAGGAAGAGAACCCATAAATCTAAGACCAAGCTCATTATTGTCCTTCAAAATTAATTTCACCCCCAGCTTACCTTTCCTAATCACTGTCACCGCTTTTCTCCAGTCTCAAAACCACTCTTCGTTCCCACAATCCTGTTCATTCTTCCTCCAAAACATTAACAGAATGATAGAATCACAGAATTGGAAAGGACCGCTGGGCTTTTAAGACTCACCCCTAATTGGACAGGAATTAATACTACATGATCCCCTTTCCTTGAGGACTTCAAGTGAGAGGGAATTTACTACCTTCTGAATTTATGAATTCCACTTTTTTGCAGAACTGTTAGGAATTTTTTCTTTTAATATCAAATCCAAATTTGACTTCTGCAATTTCCACTCATTACTTCTGCTTATGCCCTCTTGTACCTAAAACAAGTCTAATCCCTCCTCCTTTCTCTGTCCTTCCTTTATTTGAAGATGACAACCATTTATTTATTCCTCTATCTACTTTTTTAGTTGATGATCTTACAGAATTATCTGCAGTCCCTTCATCATTCTAGTTGCCCTCCTATAAATGTATTACATTTTATGAGCATGTTTGTCATAAAAATGTCATGCCCAGAAATGAAGACTGCTCTGGATAGAGAAATAGTATGATAGAGACATAGACCAGGAAAAACTGGTTAAAGTCAAGCCTTGGACATGTGCTAGCTGTGCAACCCTGGGGAAGTCACTTAACCCTGTTTGACTCAGTTCCTCCTCATTAAAATGAGCTGGAGAAGGAAATGGCAAGAAAACCCCAAAGGAGGTCAGGAAGAGTCAGAGACAACTGAAATGAGTGAGCAAAAGAAGTTGGAGATTTGGAGACCGGCATCCAATCAATGACAAGGTATTGTCTAAATCAAGTATTAGCCCCAGGTATGCAGACCTAATGAAAAAAGGAATAGTGTGTGATTATATTAAATAGAATAAAGATACACACATTATTGTATATGTACATATACATCTCTATTATCTATTGATCATCACATCAACATGGTGAAACAGTAAGATTCAATTTTAGAGGATAGCATTCTTTCCATCTTAGCAGGGCAGAAAATGGTCCTATTATGATCCAAATAGAGAAGAGACTGCATTTTTTTTCTATATGGAATGCTACTAGAAAAATCTTATCTTGTTATACACACATACACACACACATGTGCATATGATGTTATAATGGTTCTTCATGATTGTATCTGATTCTTCATGACCCCTTTTGGAATTTTCTTGGCAAAGATACTAGAGTGGTTTATCATTTCCTTCTACAGTTAATTTTACAGGTGAGGAAGCTGAAGTAAATAGACTTTAGTGACTTGCCTAAGATCACCCAGCTAGTAAGTATCTGTGGCCAGATTTGAACTCAGGGTGATGTCTTCCTGACTCCAGGCTCTCAGCACTCTATCCACTATATATCACTTAGTTTTCTGGGTGTGTGTGCACATACATATACATATACACATACACACACATATGTGTGTGTTATGTATATGCACATACATACAAATACACAGATCATTATGTAGCAATCATTCTGGAAATCATCTTACATAACAAAAATAACTGTAAATTTGTGCAATTTAGGCATTTTTTGAACAAAAGTAAAATATTTGTTACTGAGTCCCCTCTATGTGATGCTGAATATCTCCTTGACTAAATCTGTGGCCACTGCACAAACCTTTGATGATGAGTCCTCCCTACCTATCTGCTTCTACATCACCCTGTTTCCTCACATCAGATCACATGGTGCCAACTGTATTCCTCCATGGATTTCCTTCTATTACTCTCCCCCAGTCAATGGCCCATCTGTCTTTTCTCTTGAGTTACCCAGTAACCTGCCTCACCAACAAGGTAGTCCCTGGTAGGACAAATCGGACTCAAAGAAAGAAACCAGGAAGACAACTAGAAAGAAAGAGAAAAGACAGTTAGTATTGAAAGAAAATGAAAATTGGAGACCCAGAAAATGGAAAAATTGGTAAAAAGGAAACAAAAAGGAATGACCACTAGTCATGAGCTCAAGACTTGTTACTGAGGACTTCCATAAATGATGTACAGTAATGCCACAGTTAAGTACTTGCTTGGTGCTCAATCTGTATTGGAATTGCCTGACTTGCAAATAGTTCATGTTGAAACCTTCTGTGGTACCTTCCCTTAAAAAGATGGGTCTGGGGAAGTGTTAAGGCAGCATCTCTGGTAAGGAAGTAGAGCAGGAATTGGGGGAGGAAAGTCATGAGTAGTCAGTCATCTATGGGAACTCCAGTTACAGGATTAGCCCTGAGCTGCCCCTCCTTTCTCACTATTGCAGATCTTGTCCTTGGTACTATGCATTCCCTCCCTGAAGTTTTTGCTTCCTTGTGTTCACATGGAACTATATCATCTCCAGTTCCTGAGACCCCACAGCCAGGGTCCAGAAGGACACTCTTGACACTATCTTGACTGAAGATATATTTCTACAGGCTGTCCAGGGTCATGAGGTTGATGTGCTCAAACATGTCCAGATAGCATATTGTCACCTCCACTTTACCAGCCAAAGAAAGAAAGTATAAGGCTGATCTCCTCCCAGGATCAGTCCTGATGACCCTAGTATCTCCAGACACACTGAGAGGACAAGAGAGAAACCTTTGCCATGGAGAGCAGAGTGGGGCTTTGGGCCACCCTGAGAATGTGTTAAGAAGATAGAACGAGTCAGAACTGTAAGTTAACGACTGTTGTCTTGCTCCTGCTCTGCCGTAATGGTGTTTGGCGAATTGGAAAGTGATCTACCCTGTGAAAGATGCCAGGAGACATTAATGGATGATGGTATCTATGGGCTCTGCCCCCTTTCTAAAACCAAGCTACATTTGGTAAGAAAGGGTGGTTGATATGATGTCCCAGAGCCATAACTGGACATTTTTGTGCCTGAGCATTGATTATCAACCATGTCTGAGGCATGTGGCGTAATTCTGCCCTCAGCAGGGAAAGAAACAGAGACCACATGACTCAAGTGTGAGGTCATTGCTCAGATGATGGGGATTTGAGTGACTGTGAAGCAGAGAAAGAGCTTGCCCTGCTGCATATTGGTAGTAATTATTATTTTTGCTGACTGGACTTGCTAACTAAGATTTTGTTGTTTCTAGAAGACTAAATCACTGTAGTTTCTATATCTAGAATCTTCCCAGTTTATTGCCCTTGGCCAAAGCCCTCATCATCTTCTGTTAGTTACAGCTCTTCTGTGTCCACTATCACACCTGTTGTAACCCAAGTTGGTCTAGGAGGGCAAGTGCTGAATTTATGGTTGGTGTTCTTCAATTCACTTGAGATTCCTCCTGGTTCACATGCATGATGTCTGCACTCTGATTAAGTATCTTCATATAGGGTTTGAGAATGTCAAAATGGAAAGCTGGGTTGAAGAGGTGGCAGCGCTGGCTCCATCTGTCTCCTTTGCTCACAAACAGCCTATCCTTTGGAGGAGAGGGAAGGATGTAGAAGAAGCCCAGATACAGCCCCTTGATTCCTTACCACCTCCCAAGTCCCAGCTTAGACTCCTACATAAGGCTCCATATCCAACAGCATCCACTTGTCCATTATCTCAGTCATTTACTTAGCCCTGAGTCCCTCACCAATAATGCCTAACTGTTAAGTCATAGTTCTCACACACAAGCCTACCATTTCCCTGTCTACAAACACCTGTCTCCTAGGATTCCCAACCCCCTGGGCTAAGGACACCTGGGTGACTTTTCCCTAAGCCTTATCCCTGCTTCCTGGTGTTATTTCTCACCACACTCTTTATTCACCCAGTCATGGTCTCAAGAATCTATAGACAAGGTCATCCTTGGGTACAATCTAGGCTATTGAAAGAGATAAATCCCTAAGGCTCATTTAGAAATCTCAGCGGAGTCAACACAGCATATCGAGTACATGGGTACGATCCTACCCGAAATGATGTTATAGGCTTTTCACCCATACTTCCTGAAGCTGAGTAAGAATTGTGCCTACCTACTTGTGTCTTACAGTCTCTGAAGATGGAAAGCATATAAATACTCTTAGGGTAGAGGATAGAGTACAGGGATATCCAGAAGTGATTGGGATGCAAAAAACAAAAGGCATGGGGGCGGAGCCAAGATGGCGGAGTAGAAGGACGCACGTTTACGAGCTCCGAAACCAAAGCCCATAGAATTAATGTAAAAAGAGTCCCCCATAGCTTCTGGGTAAATACAAGGTGTGCTGAAGCAGAGTGGAAGAGATTTCCGTTCCAGGGAGCCCTGAAGACCCGTCCCCAGGGTCCGGCGCCCCCCGGAAAGTAAACCCGACCCCCAGCGCTGCCCTGGCCGAGGCCGCAGAGAAGCTGATCCGAGCAGGCTTCAGAGACGGAAGCTCCAGCTGCCGGGAAAGTCCCTCCGCCCACAGAAGCTACAGGTCAGTGAGAAAGAAGGCCGGGCTGAAGGAGAGGGGAAGCGGGGCGTCTCCGTGACTCGGGCCCCCTCGGGAGGAAGCGGCGGCGGCGGGTATGGGGGCAGGAAGCGGCGGAGGCAGAGGTGTGGGCGGCGGCTGAGGCAGCAGCGGCCCAAGACTCAGGAATCCCCCAACAGCAGGCAGGATCTTCATTACGGAAGATTCCCACATAAAACCGGACGGAGCTGAGCCTGGGAGACGGCCCTGCCCCCACCCCGCTCTGTTACTGAAGGCTTCTGCTTAAAGCCCCCAAGGGAGCGGGATTTGGGAGGCGGGCCCACCCCGCCCCCACCCGTTCCATTCCTGAAAGTCTCTGCATAAAGCCCCCGAGGGATCAGTCTCGGAGGCAGCCCTGGCCCCACCCCAGCACCTGAACTAAAGCTCACTGATTGACAGCCGGCAGGAGGAAAGCCCATTTAAATCTCAGAGGCCAAGCACTAGCTGGGCGGATCCAGGCGGGGGTGGAAAGGAATCTCAGAAGTCAAGTAACTGGCTGGGAAAATGCCTAGAAAAGGGAAGAAAAATAAGACTTTAGAGAGTTTTTTCCAACAAATGCAAATGATCCCGACCTTCGGATCTGACGAAGATGAGGACGTATTCTTGCCATCAGGGAAAGACGTGGAGGGCGGGGCCTCAGTACCCCAGACACCCCAGGGGGGTGGTGGGTGGGCTCAGGCCCTGGAAGAGCTCAAAAAGGATTTTGAAAAGCAAGTTAGACAGGTGGAGGAAAAACTGGGAAGAGAAATGTCAGAGATGCAACAAAAGTATGAAAAACAGGTCAATACCTTGGTAAAGGAGACCCAAAAAAATGCTGAGGAAATTAACACCTTGAAAAATAGGCTCACCCAATTGGCAAAGGAGGTTCAAAAAGCCAATGAGGAGAAGAATGCTTTCAAAAGCAGAATTAGCCAAATGGAAAAAGAGGCTCAAAAGCTCACTGAATTTAATAGCTCTCTCAAAATTAGAATGGAACAGATGGAGTCTAATGACTTTATGAGAAACCAAGAAATCACCAAACAAAACCAAATGAACGAAAAAATGGAAGAGAATGTGAAATATCTCATGGGAAAAACAACTGACCTGGAAAATAGATCCAGGAGAGACAATTTAAAAATTATGGGACTACCTGAAAGTCATGATCAAAAAAAAGAGCCTAGACATCATCTTTCATGAAATTATCAAGGAAAACTGCCCTGACATTCTAGAACCAGAGGGCAAAATAAGTATTGAAAGAATCCATCGATCACCACCTGAAAGAGATCCAAAAAGAGAAACTCCTAGGAACATTGTGGCCAAATTCCAGAACTCCCAGCTCAAGGAAAAAATCTTGCAAGCAGCTAGAAAGAAACAATTCCAGTACTGTGGAAATACAATCAGGATAACTCAAGATCTAGCAGCTTCTACATTAAGGGATTGAAGGGCGTGGAATAGGATATTCCAGAAGGCAAAGGAACTAGGACTAAAACCAAGAATCACCTACCCAGCAAAACTGAGTATAATACTTCAGGGGAAAATATGGTCTTTCAATGTAACAGAGGACTTTTAATCATTCTTGATGAAAAGACCAGAGCTGAAAAGAAAATTTGACTTCCAAACACAAGAATGAGAAGAAGCATGAAAAAGTAAACAGCAAAGAGAAGTCTTAAGGGACTTACCAGAAGTGAACTGTTTACATTCATACAGGGAAAGACAATATTTCTAACTCTTAAAACTTTTCAATATCTGGGTAGTTGGTGGGACCACACACACACATGTACACGCATGCATGCACACACACATACACACATGCACACACACAGAGACAGAAAGCACAGAGTGAATTGAATAGGATGGGACCATAGCTGAAAAGAAATTAAGGTAAATGGTGAGAGAGAAATGTAGTGGGAGGAAAGAGGGAGAAATGGAATGGGGTAATTATATGTCATTTAAGAGGCAAGTAGGAGACTTTTAGTGGAGGGAAAAAGAGGAGAGCTGAGAAAAAAAAAACAATTAGTTTACCCTCATCACATTTGACTAAAGGAAGGAATAAAATGCACACTCATTTTGGTATGAAAACCTATCTTACAGTATAGGAAAGTGGGGGAGAAGGAGATAAGCAAGGGGGGGGATGATGGAAGGGAGGGCAAAGGGAGGAGGGAGCAATTTGAAGTCAACACTTGGGGAGGGACAGGATCAAAAGACAGAAGAGAAACAATGAGGGGCAGGGTAGGATGGAGGGTAATTCAGTTAGTCTTACACAACACGACTATCAGGAAGGTCATTTGCAAAACTACACAGATATGGCCTATATTGAATTGCCTGCCTTCCCAAAGGGAATGGGTGGGGAGGGAGGGATGGGGAGAATTTGGAACTCAAAGTTTTAGGAACAACTGTTTAGTATTGTTGTTGCTACTAGGAAAGAAGACATACAGTTAATGAGGAATAGAAAGTCATCTGGCCCTGCAGGAGAAAAGAGAAGATGGAGACAAGAGAAGGGAGGGATGACAGAAGAGAGGGCAGATTGGAGATAGGGAAAATTAGATGCTTGGGGTATTGGGGTGGGGGAGGGGGGAAGAGGGGAGAAAATTTGGAACCCAAAATTTTGTGAAAATGAATGTAAAAAGTTAGATATATATATATATATGAAAGAAAACAAAAAAAAAGAAACTAAATCTGAGAGAATTGAAGTGACTCACTCAGGGTCTTACAGGCAGTAAGCAGAAAAGTCTAAATTTGAACTGGATTCCTAACTAACAAATTGAGCATGTTCCTTATTATACCACATTATCTCTCATCAAACTTCTGGAAAGACAAACCCTTCACTTACTGTGGTTGAGACGATGATACAGATAGAGAAAGGTAAGGCTATCAAGGTCTTGTTAATTTCTCTTTTCTTTTCAGGGAGAATAATATCTAAACTTGGAAAGATGCAATGAAAATGGCAAATGGGGAGCTGAAATTCAAATGCATTTAAGTCACCAGCCTTAAAACAACTACAGGTCAGCAATGATTCACAAGGTTCATGTCATGCCAAACTTACTTCATTTTCTCTATAGAAAAGGAGAATAAAGATAGGAAATGCCATACAAAGAATACACTTGGATTTGGGGGTATTTTAATTATTTTTATTTATTTTATTTATTTTGTAAAGAATTTCTCAATCGTGTAAAAAAAATTAACAATCATTTTTTTTTATTTTGAATTCCAAATTCTCTCCCTCCTTTCCATCCCTTAGTCTTTGGGAAGGCAAGCAATTTGATATCAATTGTGGTATCATGTGTGATGTAAAGTCATGCAAAGCTTATTTCCATATTAGCCATATTGCAAAAAAAACACAAAGTAAAATAATAAAAATGAAGAAATTTTTTAGAGTATGCTTCAATCTGCATTCAGAGTTCATCATTTTTTCTTTCTGGTGATAGCATTTTTTGTCATGGGTCCTTTGGAATTGTCTTGGATTATTGTCTTAATTAGAGTAGCTAATTCTTTCTCAGTCGATCATCCTTACGGTACTGCTTTTACCGTGTTTAATATTCTCATAGTTCTGCTCACCTCACTTTCCATGATTTCATCTATGTCATCCCAGGTTTTTCTGAAAGCTTTCAGCTTGTCATTTCTTATATAGTGTTGAATCACAATCATGTACCACAACTTTTTCAGTCATTTCCCAGTTGATGGACATCCCCTTGATTTCCAATTCTTTGCATCACAAAAGAACCTGCAATAAATATTTGATACAAACAGGTCCTTTTCCCTTTTCTTTGATCTCTTTGGGAAATAGATTTAGTAATGGTATTGCTAGACCAAAAGGTATGCACCGTTTTATAGTTCTTTAGGCATCGTTCCAAATTGTTCTTCAGAATTATTGGACTAGTTCAGGATTCTACTAATTGTGCATTAGGTTCCCACTTTTTCCATACTCCTTCCAGTATTTGGCATTTTCCTTTTCTGCCATGTTAACCAATCTGATAGGTGTGATGTGGTCTCTTAGAGTTACTTTAATGTGCATTTCTCTAATCAATAGTGACGTACAGAATTTTTTTTCATATGGTTAATTTATAGCTTTGATTTCTTCTTCTGAAAACTGACTGTTCATATCATTTGACCATTTATAAATTGTGGAATGGCTCTTATTTTTATAAATTTTGATCAGTTTCCTAAAAATTTGAGAAGTGAAGCCTTTGGTAGAGAAGCTTGCTGTAAAATTTTCCCTTCAATTTCCTATTTTGTTTCCAATTTTTGGCTGCATTAGTTTTGTTTGGACAAAAGCTTTTTAATTTTGTGTAATCAAAACTATCAGTTTTGCTTCCTTTAATCCTCTCTATCTAATTTTGCTTCTTTTAATCCTCTCTATATCTTTTATGGTCATAAGCTCTTCCTTACCTATAGATCTGAAATTTACATTTTTCAATGTTCCCCTAAATTACTTATGATAGCATCTTTTAAGTCTAAATGATTTATCTATTTTGACCTATTCTTGATATACAGTGTGAGATGTTGTTCTGTGCCTAGTTTCTGCCGAACTACCTTTCAGTTTTCTCAGGAATTTTTATGAAATATTTTCTCACTCCACAAACTTGGATCTTTGGGTTCATCAAACACTAGATTACTATGATCACTTACCATTGTGTATTTTGTACCAATCAGTGAGTTACACTGATCTACCATTCTAATTCGTAATGATTGATGATCAGCACTTTGTAATATAGTTTGAAACCTGGAACTACAGGGCTGCCTTCCTTAACATTTTTTCCATTGATTCCCCTAAAATGTTGTTCTTCAGATGAATTTTGTTACAATTTTTCCAGCTCTGTAAAATAACTCTTTTATATTTTGATTGGTATGGCACTAAATAAAGAAATTAATTTATTCAGAATTATCATTTTTATCATAGTTTTTGGCCTGTCGCTATTCTGTCTCTCAGCCATGTCTGACTCTACTAGAGCCCTTGTAACTGTGAATGACTTAGCTATTCTCATCAGTGCAATGATCCAAGACAGTCCCATAGGTCTCATGATGAAAATGCTATCCACTTTCAGAGAAAGAACTGATATTGTCTAAGTACAGACTGGAGCATGCTATTTTCCACTTTTTTTTCTTGCTTTTTTTGTAGTGTTCTTACGCAAAATGATTCAAAAGAAATGTTTTCGATTAGGGGGAGATCTCCGAGGGCACACAGGAGCTCTCTCCTCACATGCCTCCCCCTCTTCCCTTCCACCACCAGCCTGCACTCTGCACTTTCCCAGGGAGTGGCTTCACTTTGGAGCAAGGCAGAGAGAAACAAATTTGCTCACGCCAATCCATGAAAATGCTTTGGAAACTGACGGATAATATCAAATACGAAGACTGTGAGGACCATCACGATGGCACCAGCAATGGGACTGCCCGGTTACCCCATCTGGGGACAGTCGGTCAGTCACCTTACACGAGTGCCCCTCCGCTCTCCCACACGCCCAACGCAGACTACCAGTCTCCTTCCTTTCCTCCTCCCTACCAGCCCATCTACCCACATCTCAACATCCTTATTCCCATGTTAATGATCCTTATAGCCTGAACCCTCTTCATGCCCAACTTCAGCCACAGGACCCAGCCACAGAGACAAAGCCAGGAAGCTGGGATATTACACCGGGGGTTACCCCATCAGTTATCCGGCTTGGACCCCCGAAGGGATTATCGGCTACATGAGGATCTACTGCACGGACCTCAGGACCAGGAGACACTCCAATCCATTCAATACCTCGCGCTATAGAAGATATACCCCATGTAGAAGACCCTGGTATTAACATCCCAGATCAAACTGTAATTAAGAAAGACCCCATGTCCCTGTCCAAGTCCAGTAGCAACGCAGTGTCCGCCATCCCCAATTAACAAGGACAACCTCTTCGGCGGCGTCGTGAAACACGAGGTCTTCTGTTCAGGTCCAGGTCGCCTCTCGCTCCTCAGCTCCACCTCGAAGTACAAGGTCGCGGTGGCAGAAGTGCAAAGGCACCTCTCGCCTCCTGAGTGTCTCAACGCATCGTTGTTGGGCGGAGTGCTTCGAAGGGCAAAGTCTAAAAATGAGGGAAGACCTTTAAGAGAAAAAATGGACAAAATAGGATTAAACCTTCCTGCAGGAAGACGTAAGGCAGCAAATGTCACCTTGCTTCCATCACTAGTAGAAGAAGAAGCAGTGCACCTAGCCAGGGACTTCGGGGACGTGGGTGAAATTGAATTCCCTGCCAAAGCCGTAGCTGAATTTCTCAACCGACAACATTCCGATCCCAATGAGCAAGCGACAAGAAAAAAACAAGCTTCTAGCTACAAACAGATCTGTAAAGAGTTCACCGACCTGCTGGCTCAGGATCGTTCTACCCAAGGAACTCAAGGCCCAATCCTATAAGGAGCCAGGCATCCAGAGCTGCCTGACCCACTTCAACCTCATCTCTCCTGGCTTTGGGCAGCCTGGCAGTGCTGACAACAGCTCCAAAAGTGGTGACAGAGAAGAAACAACGAAAGTGAGGATTTCCTTCCTTCCCTCTCCTCAGCTCCCTCCTGCCTTCATCTTTTCACCTCTTCCCATCTCTTCTCCTCCATCACCCACCACCACCACCACCACCACCACCTGGCAGGCTACAGCTCTGGAATCAGCGATCAGCTGCTGCTCATTCTGTTCTCTGAGACTGCAGGAATGCTCTCTTGTCTACCAATCTGACTCATAGTCCCTTCTCCCCCTTCATCATCAACACTCCCTCGCCCCCGTTTGGAGCCTAAGAGAACAGAACAGGAGGTGGAGCCAGTAAAGAAAGGTTCTGTCTGAGTTTGTGAACTTTTTTTTAAGTAAACCAACAGAAAAATAAATAAAAAGAAAGGACTTCTTTTTCTAAAAAACAAAAAATAGAAGTTAAAAAATTTTAAAAAATTCTGTGAGCGTCATTTTCATTACTTCAGTTAAGATTTGCAGTCATATTTTATAAAAAGGCAAAAAAGGATAATGACATTTTTATCAGTATTATGAATAAACTTGAACACAAAATCCATGCAGTTCCATATCATGTCTTCAGTTACAGAACTTCTTCCACTGCAAGGTAAAGCGACCAACTTGAACGTTTTATGACAACACAATTTGCAGTTATTCTACAAAGGAATCAGTGTTCATGTCTGTATATATTTATTTATGTGTAATTTAATGGCAATTGTAAATATAGTGAGTCTGTTTTAAGTCTTTTTTTTTATTTATCCGGTGATTTCGTTTACCTCTTGTTTAGTGGGGTTTAAATCTTCCCTCTTAGTTCTTCATGTGGCCCATGGTATTTATTTAGAAATCCAAGGTTTGGGGGATTATTTTTTCTCTAGGATTCATGATTTTTGACCTGTTGTAGCATATTAAGGCAACCATGAAGCAGCTGAACGAAAGTTTTAAAAAAGAGAAATAAAATGGATTTTAAAATTAAAAAAATGTTTTCCATGGTTGCACATGTATAACATATCAGATTGCTTCCTGTGTTGGGAAGAATGGTGGAGAGGGAGGGAGGGTTAGAATTTGGAACTCCAACTTAACTTAAAACTTAATTTAAACTTAAGAACTTAGCTTAAAAAATCCTAACAAATGCTAAAAATTGTTTTTCCATATAGGTGGTAGGAAGATAATATTTTTTCTGTTTGTATTATATTTGTTGTCTTTATCATTTATTTAATTTATTTATTTTCAGTTTTCAGTATTCACTTCCAGGAGACTTTGAGTTCCAAATTTTGTCCCTATCTCCCTTCTCCCCGACCCCCACACTTACATTCTGTTTGTGTTGTACTGCTTGCATTCTGATTAATCTTTTCCCCAATTTGCTCTCTCTTCTATCACACCCCTTCTTTTATCCCCTTCTCCTTCTATTTTCCTCTGGGGAAAGATAAACATTTTGGAGGTAGTCTCCTTTCACAAGCTATTGACTGTTTTTTCACAATTTTTTTTGCATCACTCAGTTCTTTTCCCAGTTTTTCTTCTCATTTGATTTTCAAAATCCTTTTTGAGTTCTTCCATGACCTAAGACCAATTCATATTTCTTGGAGGGTTTGGATGTGGGGGGGTTGATAGTATTGTCTTCTTCTGAGTGCGTCTTTTGATATTCCTTGTCACCATAATATCTTGCTATAGCCAAAATTTTTTTCCCACTATTTGGTCATTTCCCTAGACAATTACTTGACTATTTAACTTTTTGTTAAGGAATGGCTCTACTTCCAGCGTGTAAGGTGTACTGCCTCAAGCTTCTAGGGTTTTGTATAGCTGTTTTCAGAGATACTTCTGGGGACCTCTAAATTTTCAGTTATTCCAAGGTGTTATGAACAAAAGAGAGGTGTTTACTATTCTTCTGGCCTGTGCTCTGGTCTGTGAGTGGCCACAAGCACTCTTTTATGCCTTGGACCTGTGAGGAGGATTTCCTTTCCTCCACCACCACAAGCTCTGTCATGTCAGTGCTCCTCCTCACCACAGAACCATCACCCTGGACTGAGACCCAGATCCAAGCACAAGGAACCAAGAGAATCCTGCCTCAACACCAGCAAAGAGACCCCTGCAATCCACCTTTGATCAGTCATTCGATGCCCCCCACCATCTGTGGCCTGAGACATCTGGAAGCAGTCACTGCCACCACTACTAGTTCTAGGGTTGCACCATGCTGCTCTCTCACCCTGGTCCAACAGACCTTTCTTACTGATTTTCTAAGTTGACTTTGGTGTTTGTGGATTGAGAAGTCTCAAAAATATTGTTTAAAAAACATTCTTTGGTGCCTCAGTTTGGGTAAATGAATGAATGAAAAAAATCATTTATTATGTGCATACCATATGTCAGGCAAATTCTGGAGACAAATATAGAAAAAGTCAGAGTCCTTGTTCTCCCAGAGCTTATATTTTAATAAAAGAAGACAACACAGTGGTGGCCAAGGGTTTTTTAGTCATAGTGACAATTGATCCATTGGACAACAAAATGAGACTCACTTTCTGGAAGGAATGGCAGTGTTGACTTGATCCTCAGAGCAAAAGAAGGAAAACAAAGAGAAAGGAAAGAGTATGCAAAATGGTGACAGAGTAGATGACAAGATGGTCAAATGGATAGTTGGATAATATGAAGCATGGCCTAGAGATGATCTGTCCCAGATGCCCTTCTTATCTATGGGCATCAAAGAGAACCTGTAGCTATACCCACCAGTTGTAACTGTCATCTGTGGCTGCATCAAGGACATTCAGATGTCTAAAGGTCACATCATCCCAAAAGGTGTCACCTGTCACATGTCAAAAGGAGGAAATATCATGGGATTGTAAATAAGGAGGAGAGTTTCCAAGGGAGGAGATAAATGCAGATATGCCCAATAATGTCTACAAGTTTTCCAATGGGATGAGGACAAAGGGAGTCAAAATGAGGACATTGAGAATTACATCCATGAATAATAGGTAGAAAGCTGGGCAAGAGTTACATTAGTCAATCATAAACATTTATTAAGCACCTAATATCTACCAGATACTATGCTAAGGCGTAGCTATACAAAGAAAGATAAAAGTCCCTGCTCACAATTTAATCAGGGAGAAAACATAGAAACAACCATATACAAACAAGCTATATATGATTTACTATATGACTGAACAAAATTAGTTCTCTGATCTTCACTTTCTTCATATATAAAGTGAGGTTTTACTACCTATCTTGACATAGGTTTATTATGAGGAAAGTTCTCTAATCTCACCATAGTTTTTGAGATGTGTCCCTTATTTTGACCCAGAGTTATAAGTCAGAACTCTGAAAATATTTTCCACAGAAATATTTTCCCCCCTCTTCTATCCTTCCTTAACAGGCAGTGGCTGTCTTGTCAACATCTTTGGAGCCCACTACAACCCAACTGTGTGAACTAACCCTGAGTTAACTACACCAGTTTCCCTCCTCATGGCTGCCCACGTTAAAAATAGGGAGACTCATCTAGGATGAACCTGAGCTTCAGGACAGGTCACAGAGTAGGATCACTTGGACACAATCCTCAGGACAGGGCTGGGGAGGGCAGAAAATTCTCATCACCTTTTTCCCTCCCCAACCCCAAGAATATTCTAGTCTGTTTTGTTTTTTTCCTAGGAGTGATCTGCCTGCCCTAATTATAATCTCTTCATTTGGAGGGAGTCTGTTAGTTTGGAATAAACCTGGCATTGAATATGCTCCCAGCATTCCACCCCTGTTCCATCTCTTAGGTCTTTGACCCATACCACTTTGATTCCAAAAACTCCCAGAAGATGTTGCCACTGGTATTTATACTCTTCTCAGCTAGACCTAGGTAAGACCAAAATCCTCACTTACCAAGGAAGTTCTAATTCTTCATAAAACACCCATGCCCTAAGCCCTCAGTCCTATCTTCAGGGAATCCCCTCTTTAGCCCTGCACCATCTTTAATGTGGGTAGATACTTGAATTAGGATTGGTTCAAGGTCCGGGACTGGGGAGGAAGTCTTCAACATCCTACTTCTATTGAGCAGGAATCACATTGGCCAGAATTTTGCCATATCAGAGATGAAAGTTGTTCTGGTCCTCACCCTATTACAGTTTGGGGTCTTCTCAGATGGATATCTATTCAGAATTGTAGTTGAGAATGGAGTCAGTTCTATGTTGTTTCAGCCCTGGGCCACACATGCCAGAATTTCCATAAGAATGATGGAAAGGCATTTTCTCTTGTATTGAGCATGGAGAGCCAGATGACACCCTGCTCCTCAAACCAGAGCCATTTTTATTGTGATTCTCCTGAATAAAAATGTACCTTTTACACTGTCTTTTGTTTTATGTCTTTGTCCTAAGAAGACTAGGGATAGAAACCAGGCATGTGTTTCTAACATAGTAACTAGGAAGAAAGAGAAGTGTAAGAAGTACATTTTCCTCAGCCTCTACCAAGGACTTTAAGTCCTTCTCCTTGACCCAAATGCTGACCAACCACAACATCAATATGAGGGCTAAACCTAGGAGGTTGGAATAAATGGCTTCTAACATCCTTCCAACTCTTTGATTATTAAATCTTCTAACCAATCACAGTTACTGACCAGAGACATTGACAAAAATCAGATTCACAGAATCTCAAAATGAGAAGGGATCAAGTTAAACTTATACCTGAACAAGAATCTCTTCAGCAATCCTGATGAGTGGTTATTGACTTGTTCTGAAGGATTTTTCAGGGACTTCTGGGAGCACTTTGCATTACATCTTTCCATAACACTTTTGTTGCCTTTTCAATTAATCCTTGTCCCTCATTGTTCAACCAGTCAGTTAACATTATTAAGCATCTACCATGTGCCAGGCATTATGCTAAGTACAACAAAAGACAGTCCTCTGCCCTAAAGGAGTTTATGATCTAATGGGAGCAAGAACAAAGAAATGTTTACAAACAAGCTATGTACATGGAATAAAGAGGAAATAATTCAGAGAGGGAAGTCACTAAAACTGAGAGTTTGGGAAAGGCTTCCTGTAGTAGATGGGATTTTAAGTTGGAACCTAAAGCAAGCCAGGGAAGGCAGTAAGCAGAGATGAGGAGGGAGAGCATTCCAGGCATGGAAGACAGTCAGAGAAAATGCCCAGAGCTGAGAGATGGAGTTTTTCATTCTTACAACACATATGGAGGCCAGTGTTTCTGGATCAAGGAATATATGGTGGACAGTGAGAAAACTAGAAAGCTACTCCTTGATAATTCAGATCCCGCATCAGGTTCAGACTTGGGAAGTTGTATGGCTCATGAGCTATGAAATCACCCAACTTTACCATTCGCATGGGCTCTCTGTTAATACTTCAACCCTGTGCCCATACGTCCATCTTTATGAACTGATGCTGTTATAGACAATAGATTCTCAAAACTGGAAGATCTCAAGATGAACAAGTTCCTATTCCTAAAGGATGAATTAGCTCAATCACATCTTCCTCCTGAAATGAAGTCACATTAAACTGCCAGATATACTCATATCTAAGTGAATATCCTTGTAACATTCCCACTAACCTGAATTCTCAGGACCAATAAAAACAAATTTCATTCACCTTCCACAGGAAAGTTACAGTCCTTCAAATTTCTGCTAACAAAAGTAATGAGTGACAATTGAACTTATATGTTCAGGGAACACAGTAGAAGACATTTCAGTTCAGAGCCAAAGTTCAGAATGTAGTAGTTAGTAGAAAGTTCAGAAAAAAAAGAAATTATTAAAAGTTCAAAGGTAGAGTTGATCTTGGATTATATCTTCTGGTACAAAATGGCTAAATAGAGCTGCATAGACATTAGCTGAGAATTCTTATTAAAAAAGTTGAAGGAAGCTTCAGATCTATTGGCTGAGTTCAGCTGATTTAAGGATTGTCATAGCCTTGACTACGAGAGAGATGCTTACTAATCATAGAACTTCCAATACACAAAATATTAAGTTCGAGAGCTCTAAAAATAGCACCTCAGCTGAGGAGTATGTATCTAAGGACTGCCTACCCTTTCTTCCATTCCATTCCTAGTCCTTTCAGCTGCTAGTGACTTCCCAGCAAGGTTACCTTGTGTCTGCCATGTACATGACTTCTATATACTTCCATATGCACATGTGTCCCTCAGTATATAAGTAGTTTGACCACAGGATCTGTTTCACTTTAATTTTCATATCTCTGGTGCCTGGCACATAGTGGGCACTTAATAAATTCTTCTTGATTAATCAAAATGAATATCAGAGTCAGTTGATGCAGGCACATTAGTCTCCATGTGGTTCTCTACTCACCAGAATCATTTTTCTTTGTCTTCAGAATGTGATAAATGTACGATGTTATTTGCTTACTCTGTTGTGTTTGAAAAATAGAGTTTTAACCCATTAACCCTTCTAGAGTCAACTTCCTGTTGTGAGTCACAGCCTCTCAGATCTCAATGTAATGTCTCTCCTTGCCTTACAAACTCTTAGTCACTCTGGGTACCCAAACGTGTTTGCATACATAATTCTTGCTTTTTATTGATAATTTTTTTCTTAGATATTGTCTCCAGTAAATTACTGGTCCTCTCTTCTGCTGTGCGTCTTCTCATACCCATTACTCTCTACAACTTCAGGCATAACAAAATTATGTTAGCATTTTTCTTCTTCCCTCTACCTTTATCAATTTAAAGTCTTCTTTAATATCACCAGTGGAGCCCACTACTCATCAGACTAGAATCAGTCCATTGGCTCCACAAAAGTTACCCGCATTCATGATGTGCTTTCCAGGGAAGCTCAAAGTCTTTCTGTGACCATTGCCTATGTCGGAAATTCTTTTGAATCGGGCATAAATTTCATCCCTTCTGTAGGATCTACCATGATTTCTGATAAACAAAACATAGCAGACAAGAGATCAGCCTCCATAATAATTCTTTAGGACCTATAACGTACAAGGAACTCAGAGCTAGTGAAGGCAGCATTCCATAACTGGAGCCATTACTTACCCAGGAGACAATTCATGGTAGACTAAAATCATAGGCTGGTGTGCTGATCCACCTTAGGTCATATATTCCAGGTGAAGATATCCCTACATATTTTCATTTTTCCAGTCTTCAATAGAGCTGCTAATTAGCAATCAAGGTGACAAGCTATGAAGAGAGAAGTAGATCATAGTCCAGAGTGCCCATGGCATCATGGAGTATGTAGTAATGCATCTTATCCTCAAGGTGATTCTGAAGTCATATGCACTGTGCTAGGCACTGGGAATACAAATACAAAGAATGAAACTCTCCCTATTCACAAGGAGCCTACATCTTCTCCAAAGAAAATTAAGATTCTTGCCATGAGGAGAGCAGGATAAGGGGCCTTGAAGGCAGTCACACAAAAGACCATAGTGAATTTAAAAAAGCAAATCCATTTATCCAAGCAGATATCAAACAGAAAGCAAAGTTTTACAGAAATAAAATATATCAGAAAATACATGTATGAATGAGTTCTTTAGATAAGAATTGATTCAACTAAGAGAGAGATCTCAGTCTCACCAAAGGGGAAATTCTTTGAAGTCTCTAAGGAGACAAGCTGGAAATCAGGGTTTTGTTGAAGTACTGATACCTCTATATGTCTGCTGTTTCCCAAAGTCTTTTCTGTCTCTCCATGGTCTCTTCCCAAAGAGAGTCTAAAACCATATGTCTCTCCAAGAATACAAATGGCAAAAACAGCTATACAGGTGTAAGGGAGGTGTACATGACACATCACATATCCATCTTAATAGAATTTCCAGCAATATAACTCAATAAAGAGTACCTACAGTAATTCTGTTGGTGCACATTGACTTTCATTCAGCAATTAAGAAACTCCAGGTCCTCTGGGGAAAGGTTATCTTGCTCTGATAACAAGTCATCCTCAGAAGATATGCTTACTCACTCTGAGCTAATTGAGACAGTGATTGTGAACACTGACAACAGTTGAGTTCTAACCCAGTTCATTGGTGACAAACAAGATGATGTTAGAGGGAAAGAAAAGAAATCTCTTGATTCCCTGGAGATATGGTTGATACATACTGCAGAAAAAGCATTTGCCAAAGGTCATCTACTTATTGATAGCCCACTGTAATGATTTAACCTATACCCCAGGGGGAAATAATCTAGCTTAATTACTTCACCATAGTACACACCATTTAGGTTCACAAAACCCTGAGAGACATCTCTTCAGCTATCAATCAATTTTTAAAAGCAGCAAGCACTTATTACGTGCCAGGCACTAAGTTAAGCTTCGTCTTTATTGAAGTGACCCATGTCCGCTGGTTCTTTTTTCCTTGCTCTTGATCACCCCCCTGTTTCTTATACTTTTCCTTTTGGAGTTTTGCTTAATAGTTACTTTTTCTTTCATGCTTTTATCTAGTTCTTTAATTCTTCCTCTCTTTTTTTTTTCTTTTCATTTAGGTAAGTAGAGGCCTCCTCCCTCTCCTCCTCTTCAACTTGTTGTATTTCATTGGGTTTTTTTATTTCATTTTCTGCATCTCTTTCTAGAGAGGATTTTTCTTCTTCACTCTCTTCACTATTCATCCTCTCCTCATTTCTCTTCTAAATCCTATTGTCTGGTTCATAACCCTTGAATTTAGCAAGTCTCTCTCTGCTCTCCACATTCCTTATAGAATCAAAATTTTCATGGCACCCAATTTGGGCTCTCCCCTCCAAATAGTTTTTGCCACTGAAATGCAGTTTCCCCCGCCTCAACCCCCTTTTCCATTGCCTCTTGTCCCAGAAAAATGCCAATTCTTGTACGTGATACAGAATAGGGCTTCTTAAACTTTTTCCATTTGTGATCTTTTTACATTCAAGAAATTTTTACTCGACCCCAAGAATATGGTACATAAAATAGGTATACAAATCAAACATTTACTGACAGTAAATCATGAAGAAATTTATTTTAAAACAGTTCTTTGGTATACATATAATTTTTACCATTTATTAAAGATGAAAGAAAATTTACATACTAATGATGTGGATGTGCTTGTTTAATATTACACAAAGAATTAAAGATTGGCAGAATATTCAATATTTAATACTGATATTTTGGTCACTGTGCCTTCAGAAGCCTCCTACCATTGCCAAATTTTTGGCAACCTCAACATTTGGTTTGAGATCAAGAACCACAATTTAAGAAGCACTGAATTAGAAGAACCCCATGAGAAGAGCATCCCTCCTCCCCAATAATATAGTCCATCACTGACTTATACCCTCTCCTTCCTTGCCATTTGTCTCCTCCTTGGGTCCATGTCTCTTACTCCTCCAGGCACTAGTTGCCTCTAGAAGTTCTGACACACCCCCTCCTGAGTCAGGATGAGTGGTCTCTCTAAGGAACAAACCCCTTCAGATAAAATCCAGTGCCAGGTCCCCATTTTCCTTCACAGAACATCTCTCTTCACCCATGGGAGCATTCATCAGTGGCATCATATCCTACCATCAAAACGGGGACTCTTACTTTTCTCCCCTTTTTAATTTCTCTCCCTACCTTTTCACCCACTTCCCTACAGGTTCTCCTCTTCCCAAGAGACCACAGCAGTCATCTTCTTCTCATTGCTAGCCTTCAAGTTAAGCAAGGTACATTACATACTCTCTCTGTCCACTTTCTGTTCCCCTTTTCACGCACTCTTTCATTTTGTAACTTAGTCACACACATACACACACACACACACACACAAATTGATTCACCTCAGATTTTTTGTTCAGTTGTGTCTAACTCTTTGTGATCCTATTTGGAGCTTTTTTGACAAGGATATTGGAGTGATTTGCCATTTCCTTCTTGAGATCATTTTACATATGACAAAATTGAGGCAAACAGGGTGAAATGATTCCCAGGGTCACCCAGCTAGTAAGTGTCTGAGGCCAGATTTGAACTCATGAAGACAAATCTTCATGACTTCAGACTCAGTACACTCCACTGTTCTACCCAGCAGTCCTCATCTGGGAGACAAAAAACTTAGTCCATAATGCCCCAGACCCAACTCTACACCATCATCTTCATCTGACATCTGACTTCATTCCTCTCTCCTTGTGCATATTAGAATGAAGTCTGTTCAGATGATTCTGTTCCTAGCTAGCTTATCTGTAACCCAAACACTATTAGTGCTGCCACTACCACAGAAAGAAAATGCTGCAGAGTTCCATATGTTCTAACATTGTGTTTCCTTTGTCTTTACTAATTACCATTAAACAACACAATTAATGAAACTGTATCTAGCTTTGTTGTGATAGAAAATATCCCCAAAACAAAAAGAAAGCAAATCCTTACATTTTAATGATAAAAAAAGGAATGAAATCTCTTAATAATCTCTCTACTGTCACTGTTGCTATTGCTATCCTTTCCTACTTCATTGATTTGCTTCTCTTGCATTTCTGTTACCTGGAGTGTTCAATAAGTAAATAATGCCTACAGGTCTGGATTTTTTCCTAAGAATGTTCCAAATCCCCTTTATTATTGATTGCCCCTATTTTTGTATTTATAGATAAGCTTAGGTTTTCAGGGGAACTAACCATAGGCTACCTCTTGAGCTCCATTACTCTTTGAACACATTATTTCATTCTCTGCTACTTTTTCTAGTAAGGACAGAATAATCTTGTTAATCAAATTTTTTTTCCTTTTTATTTGAAAGTTTTCTTCCTGGCCATTTGCATAATTTGCGGTTTCTAAACAAAATTGTTAAATTTAACCACTTGAAATTTGCAGTCTTTGATTTGTTTTTTGTTTTTTTTTCTGGAAGCAGTGTTTGGATTCTTTTTATTTATTTATTTTTGTATTCAGAAGCTCTGGGCAGTTTCCTTGTATTATTTTTTGTACTATGCTCACATTTTACAAATACTTAGCTTTTTTTTTTAATTCTTCTTGTTTTTCTGGGTGACCTATAGTCCTTAGGTGGTTGCTATACATGCTGTCTTCTAGAATTAATATATTTTGCTTATATGGAGAACATGCTTTCTTTTAATGTTATTGGTTTTTCTTTTTTACTTTTCTTCTTCTAGATTATCTTTTACTTCTGTATATTCATATTACCAATCAACTGTCTCCTTTTTTGTTTCTTTGGTGGCTGTACTATGGATTCAGGTTTTTCTATTCTGTGCATTATTTCTGCTGGATGGGCTATAAACTCTGCTCCCACAATTCTCATTTCCCTTTTAAAATACTCAAGAACCACATGTTGGAATTCCAAACTTTCCCCAAGGAGCCAAGATGGAAGAGCAGAAAGACGCACATACTCTAGCTCTTGCCCCACAGCCCAAGCTTTCCCCAAAATCTGCAGCATCAGGTATTCAATCACTTTCCTTTGTTCTTCAGTATTTATTTGCAGATGTCTAAAATCACTTCCTAGCTCTGGAGGCCATGTTTCCCTCTGCTGTTAACATCTTCCCTAATGGCATATTTGTGCATGTTTAAGTTCTTTGATTTTTCTTCCTCCTGAGACATTAGGTAATTTCATTCTTTTGTTTCTTTATTTACCTCCATTGCTCATTTTCTTACTCCTTTCCTTCTGATGGTGTCCTGGGACTAGATCTCAAAACTCCTAACTTCTTCCCATGCTGAGCAATTCATAGTTCACTAATTTAGTTCTCTTCCACAAATAAATGACTTTTGGAGGAAGAGAACTAGCCACAACTGAAAGGTGTATCTTTTCTTCAAGCTTATAATGGAGTGCCACACGTTCACCTCCACACACATAGTATCCTACCCTGTTCCAGGTCTCTGGCTCACTAACATAAAGTACTGCCATGCTATTGCTGTAGCAGCCTGAGCAAATTTCTGCCATGTGGAGCTTGGACTTCCAAACCACTGGGGAAAAATTTGAGTGAAAATTTAGGGTTAAATTCTATTACAAGTCCCTGTCTGTCTCTCCCCTCTCATGCAAGGCTCTGTTGCAACACAAAATGTTTCCAAGGCACTTTCTATGAAGACCTCAGTAAATTTTCTGCAACTTAGAGTTTGGATCTCTGGGGCACTAGAAGAGAAAGGGGGTTAGGGTGTGATGTTTTTTTTTTTGCAATCCCACACGTAAGATCAGCTAGTGCAGCCTCTCTGCAGAAGCTGATATGTGTTCATCCTTTGTTGCCAAAGAAGACCATGCCATCAGAAAAATATTGACATGACTTGCACTTGACTTTGTTTTGAGTGAGGGAAGGCTGTGCAGGTCACCAGTCTCACTTTTTCCTCCAGAGCCATCTGAATCCAGAGACAGATACTCATCAGGATGACTAGAGATGACTCAGGATGACTCAGGATGAGGCAAAGTTAAGTGACTTGCCCAAGGTCACGCAGCTAGTGAGGGTCAAGTGTCTGAGTTGAGATTTGAAATCAGGTCCTCCTGACTCCTGCACTGGTGTTTTTTCCACTACACCACCTAGCTGCCCCTGAAGAAGGTGATGGGCAATATGGAAAGGGGTGTGAACTGAGTCTGAGAATAGCACTAGTTCATAGACTTTTTAGCCATCTTTGAGTTCTTGATGTCCTACGCAACAGGAACAAATGAAATTGTTTTATCTCTAGCACATCACATCTCTTTTGGAAAGGTCTAAGTGTTTGTAAAGAACAAAGAAAATGACTCAATTTTATTGGTCATGTGACTAGGAAGTCATTATATATATATATATATACACACACATATACACAACGACTTATATGTAAAATAAATAAATAATATATATGATATATATAAATTAAATATATAACATTACTTCCTTGTCACATAAATATGTAGATATGTATGTATATGAAATCTGTGTTCTTATTACTTCCATAAATGGTCCTAATTCCACTCTACAATAATAACAAAAAGAAAGTTTAGTTCCCCTTCTACTTGATGGCTTTTTAAGCCCTAATAATATCAGTAATAGGTAAGAGTTGAACTGAGAGACTCCCAGAAGAGAAGACAGGAAAGTTCAGAAACAAAGTTCAAAGTTTAACACATAATAAAAGACAAGAATCAGTTAACTGGATTTCTAAGAAGAATTCAAAGGAGAGATGACTTCAGCCTAGGCCTTTGTACTCCCTGTTTTATATCCTGACTAAAGAGAACTTTATACCTCCTAACTGACAATGAGAATTTGAGGATAAGTTTTGCTTCCCTTACAGGAAAGAATCTGATAAGCTATCACACCTTTAGTAGATTTGTGGGGTGGAGGGAAGAGAACAAGAATTTTATTAAATATCTACTATGTGCTGAGCACCTTACAAATATTGTCTCATTTGATCCCCACAACAACACTGCAAGATAGATAGATGCTACTATTTTCCCTATTTCATAGTTAAGGTAATTGAAGCAAAAAGGTTAAATGACTTGCCCAGGGTCACATAACCAGTGAATATCTGAGCCTAGATTTGAACTCATATGGAGAACTGAATGCTATAAAGTTCTGAAGAAGATCATATGTTCTGCTACTGGTGCCCCACTTCTTTCCACCTTGTCCAGCACCCTCTACATTAGACTTCTAGAATGCATGAACCATTACTGTGGACATTAATCCATTCAACTTTGGAACTGGCAATTTGGGGCTGAGCAGTCTTGTCTGATGACCAGATGAGCTTTATCCATTCTCTTATCCATGCTTCATAAACCATCCAAACATCCCACTGTCCACTTGGCCATCTTGTCATCTGCTCTGTCATCATTCCGCATACTCTTTCCTTTCACCTTGCTTTTCTGCTCTTACTCTGAGGATAAAACCAAACTGCTATTTCTCCCAGAAAGGGAGTCTCATTTGGTTGCCCAGTGGATCAATTGTCACTACTCTGACCTTTGGCCACCACTGTGTTGTATTCCTTTATTAAAATATAAGTTCTGGGAGAGAAAATACTCTGATTTTTTATATTTTTATCTCCAGAATTTTGTCTGACATACAGTAAGCACATAATAAATGTTTTTTCATTCCTTGTTCCAAAGTGAGGCACCAAAGATTTTTTTAATAATATATTATTTTCCCCAATTGCATGTGCAAGCAATTTTTATATTCATTGTTCTTCAGAAAAATTATAAATGTTGGAAACATTGGAAAATTGGAACTCTATTGCATTGTTGGTGGAGTTGTCAACTGATCCAACTGTTCTGGAGGACAATTTGGAATTATGCTGAAAGGGATATCAAACTGTGCATACCTTTTGACCCAGCAATACCATTCATATGCCTGTATCCCAAAGAGATCATAAAAATGGGAAAAGGACCCAGATATGCAAAAATATTTATAGCATCTCTTTTTGTGCTGACCAAGAATTGGAAATTGAAGGATTCCCATCAATTGGGGAATGGCTGAACAAGTTGTGGTATATGAATGCAATTATATTATATTATATCATATCATATCACATCATATTATATTATAATACTATTGTTCTATTAGAAATGATGAGCAGGCAGATTTCAGTAAAACCTGGAAAGACTTACATGAATGGATGCTGAATGAAGTTAACAGAACTAGAAGAACACTGTATACAGTGATAGCAACATTGTGTGATGATTCACTTTGATAGACATAGCTCTTCTCAGCAACACAAGGATCTAAGATAACGCCAAAAGACTCATTATGGAAATTGCTATCCACATCTATAGAAAGAATTATGGAGTCTGAATACAGATGAAACCATGCTATTTGTTCTCTTTTGTTTGTTTCTTCTTTCTCGCAGTTCTTCTCATTGCTTCTAATTCTTCTTTACAACATGATTAATGTGAAAATATGTTTAATATGAATATATAAGTAGAGCCTATATCAGATGGCACACCATCTTGGGGAATGGGGAAGGGAAGTAGTGGGAGAAAATTTAGAACTCCAAATCTTATGAAAGTGAATGTTGAAAACAAAAAATTAATTAAAATTTTAAAAAATAAATAAAATGAGTTGTTCTTCTTTAAGTTTTGACTTTCAAATTCTATCTCCTCCTCCCTCCTTACCACTCTCCCTGTGACAGTAAGAAATCTGATATAGGTTATACATATGTAATCATGAAAAATATTTCCCTATTAGTCATTTTGTGCAAGAAGATTCTACAAAAAGAAAAAATAAAAGAAAGAAAAAAGTAGAAAAGAGTATTCTACAGTCCATATTCAGAAAACATCAATTCTTTCTCTGGAGACACATAGCATTTTTTATCATGAAGCCTATGGGATTGTCTTGGATCATTGCATTGCTGAGAATAGCTAAGTCATTTACAGCTGATCATTGGGTATAATGTTCTCCTGGTTCTGCTCCCTTTATTTGCTTCAGTTTCAGGTCCCAAAAAAGGTCTTAAGAAAAGGCTGAAGAGCAGACAGAAAGGACTGTAGCTTCTGCTACACAGAAGAAGCACCCCTCCCTGTGCACAGTGGAGGTAAATACAAGATCTGGAAACACAATCCTCCTTATGTACATGGTTACTAGGCATTAGGCCATTGCCAGGGTCAATAAACAACAGGGAGCATGAGAGAACGATGCTTAGCAGAGAGCTGAAAAAAACAGGCCCTGGTGAGTGGTAGGAGACAGCAGAGTACGCAGGAAGAAGGCTGAGGCTGAGACAAGTAGGTTAGGGGACAGTGCCTGGAGGGCTTTCCTCTTTACCCATTCAGCTGGCACAAGACTGAGAGGGAGAGAAGAGAAGAAGAACTGGGAGGGAGGACTGGAAGTTAGTAGAGGGAATTCATTTAGAAACCTGGATTCCTTTCTCTCTCACTCTTTTACCCAATGATGCTCAACCCTTGATCTCATCAAATAGAACTTTTTTGACCCTTGCATCCAGCCACCTTCCTCTCCTCTGCCAGCCTCCACCCAGGTTCTGCTCCTTCCCTGTGGCCCTCCCTTGGTCTCTTTCCTGTGAGGGTGGAGTCTGGATAGGGATAAAAGGACAGTAGAGCCTTCTCTCTGACTTTAGAAGGCAGTGAGGAGCGAGTAGATTCCTAGGACAGCAGCTGAAGTGTGACCTTGAGCTCCCAGAGCTTCCTCTGAGACTGAGACAGAAACTCAAGAGACACAAGGTACTGTCTGAAAAGGCTGAGATCAAAGAATGGGGTTGGACAGGGAATCTTTCTAATCTGTGGAGGGCAAGATGAGAAAGGGATTGAGGATGGGAGTAGAGACAGGAAGATGAGAGAAACTGAGGCAGAGGAGAGAGTAAAAGTTGGGGGAACTTGAGAGGCACTAGAAAGTGGGAGTGGGGAGAACAGTTGCAGGGAGAATGGAGGTTGGGGAAAATCTGAGCACAGGGAATTCTCAGTATAAACAGGCTTCACCGTGAGCTGGCTACAGAGTCCATCCAAGAGAGGGAGAGATGGAGACAGGTCAGACTGGGGCCCTGGGGATTGCCAACTAGAAACCCAACTGGCAGTCAGAAAGAAGGAACAGTGTCATAAAGGGGAGGCAGGAATCACAGCCCTGATAATAATGCCAAATTAGTCCAAAGGGGAGGCTTTGAGATTCAAGGAGGGATAATATGAGGAAAAAGGAAGAAACCAAGGCTTGTCAGTCTCCAAATCTTACTGGGATGGGATGGGATATCTCTTTTCTATTATACTTCTTTGTAACTAATCATTGACTCACCCCCAAATCCCAATCCTTTAGTCTCTGCCTTCTTTTGTACTTTTTGTCCCATCCCTCCCCACCTGTACCCAGTTATCTGGGGTAATATTTACCATTCATTGACTGTGGCAAGTGTTTACCAGGCCACAAAATCTTTTTTTTTTACTGATGGTCATTATTCCTTTTTAATTTTAATCAAAGGAAAGCTTTACTTTTTAAAGAGGAAAAAAACTGAAATACAGAAATCAGCAACCATTAGTGCCAAAGAGATATGTAAATCCTTGAAGTCATTTAGGATCTTGAGTGCAAGGGCCTCTCAGGCAGAGTCTACTCCACAATTTCCATCTTGGACCACTGCTCTTCTCAGTCTGCTCCTTAACAATGGACAGGCATATGCCATTTATTCCTCTGTCCCAGTCAGTCATAAAATTGGTTTGGATCAGAAAAGGATGAAGGACAGATTTCTAGGTACTTCCCTAGAAATATCCTTCCAGGTTTCCATGGAACTCTTAACAACTACTCTTCAGATCCAGTCATTCAGCCAGTTCTGAATCAAATTGCTCTCCTCTCACCAATAACTGTTCACCTTATGAAAAAGTAGTGTGAGACACTTCATCAAAATCCACTTCTAACATGTCCAGAGCATTCTTCTGACTTGCCATTCCAGTTATTGTGCAACAAATCAAAATGAGGTTAATCTGATATGATCTATTCTTAATGAAGTCATGCTGGCTTTAAGGATTGCTGCTTTTCAACTCTTTCGTGGTGGCAAAGAATTGGAAATTGAAGGGATTCCAATGAACTGGGGAATGACTGAACAAGTTATGGTACATGATAGTGATGGAATACTATTGTCGTATAAGAAATAATGAGCAGGCTAATTTCAGAAAAATCTGGAAAGACTTACATGAACTGATGTGGGTCAAAAAGTACAAAAGAAAGTAGAGACTAAAGGATTAGGATTTGGGGGTGACTATGATTAGTTATAAAGAAGCATTTGGAAATGTATCTTGTCCTACAGAAAAGTTGGAAGATAAGGGAATAAGAGAATGAAGGGGATGATAGAAGGGAGGGAAGATTGGGGAAGTGATGGTCAGAAGCAAAACACTTGAGGAGGGACAGCATTAAAAGACAAATAAAGAGAGAAGGATAAATGGGGGTCAGGGAGAATAGAATGAAGGAAATACACAGTAACCATAACTGTGAAAACAATTTACAAGAAGTTTCTCTGATGCAGGCTTCATTTCTCAAATATATAGAGAACTGAGTCAAATGTATAAGAATGCAAGTCATTTCCCTATAGATAAATGGTCCAAGGATATAAAGAGGCAGTTTTCAGATGAAGAAATCCAAGCTATCTAGAGTCATATAAAAATATTCAGAATCACTTGAGAAATGGGTGTTAAAACAACTCTGAGATACCACCTCACACCTATCAGATTGGCTAATAAGACAGAAAAGGAAAATGACAAATGTTGAAGGAGATGTAGGGAAACTGGGACATTCAAGTATTGTTGAAGTTGTAAAAATCATGCAACCATTCTGGAGAGCAATTTGGAACTATGCCCAAAGGGTTATAAAACCACACATAACCTTTAACCCATCAATACTACTATTGAGTCTAAATCCCAAAGAGATTTTTTATAAAGGAGCAAGAACTACTGGTACAAAAATATTGATAGCAGCCTTTTTGTGGCAGTAGAGAATTAGAAATTGAGGGAATGCTCATAAATTGTGGAATGTTTGAACAAGTTGTGGCCTATGATTATGATGGAGTACTATTATGATATAAGAAATTATGCAAGAATTGGTTTCAGAAAATATGATAAGATCTGTATTAACTGATGCAAAGTGAAATGAGAAGAACTGGAAAATCCTAGTCCACAGCAATAGCAATTCTGTGATGGTGATCTATTGTGAAAGACTTGACTACTCTAACCAACAAAATGATCCAAGACAATAATGACTCACGATGAAAAAATGTTAACCATCTATAGAGAGAGACCTGATGAACTTTGAAAGCAAACTGAAGTATAACCTTCTAGCTTTGTTGTTTTTTGTGATATAGCTAAGATGGAAATGTGTTTTGCATGATTTCACATGTATAATTGATAACATTGTGCTTGCCTTTTCAATAAGTGGTGGAGAAATGGGAGGGAGGGAGAGAATTTGGAACTCAAAATTTAAAAAGAAAGGAATATTAAAAATAAATAAGGATTTTTTAAAAAAGAAAGTTATCACCTCCATCTTCTCTACCATTCTCAAGATCCTTTGAGCCTTCCTTAGTAGTAACTTAATAATAAAAGTCTCCAGTATTTTCAACCCTGTAGGATATGATTCATTCTAACCTGATTACTTTAACTTATTAAAGGTAATTAGATGTTTTTACCTTGATATTCCTCTTAGATTTCCATTCCTTCTTAACTATTTTGGCTTTATCCTTCTCAGTCCAACAATTAGTTTCTTTGAAATATAAAACAGAACCAACAATTAAAAAGGCTAAATAGTTCATCTATCTCACCGTTGTACTCTATTATCATCCCACATCCCCTGAAAGGTGATTTTAGCCCTTCTTTGATCCTCCTTTTGCCCCCAACATAACTAAAATATCCTTTTTTATTATTTTTACCATCCATCATAAACCTCAGTTCATTCTGGAATTTATTACTCCTAGCACCATTTTTATAGTTTGGTGACACTACTTTTATAATCATACTAAGTGGCTTAACCTTGTTTCCCTTTTCTACCTAAGACTTTTAAAAATCTGAGTAGGTTGATGAATTTTCTAGAGGACTTCCCATTTTCTTTCTCATCAGAGTAATTTATGTTTGTATCTTCAGAATATGATTACTGAGAGCTTTCCCCTCCCCCTTGAAAGTCAATTCTAATCCAGATTATTAGGTAATTGGATTTTACTGATGCTTTCTCTAAATCCTTTGTAATTGACCCTCTCAAAATCTAGATTACGTAGTAGTTCCTAACTTCCCTTTCATTTCATGATGGCCTGGTAACTTTTTCCTAAAATTCCCATTATTTCTACTTCAGCAACCACTTCTGCCTCATTGGTCAAAATCAGGCTCAGATAAGTAACTTTCCTTGTTATTACCTCTACCTTTTGAGGGATGAAATGATAATTAAGATAAAAATAATAGCTAGCCCTCATATATCACTTGTTCTTTAGTCCTTCCAACTCTATGTGGAACCATACACTTTAATCCTGAGGTTTTCTTGGCACAAATAGGAATGGTCTACCATTTCCTTTTCCAGTATTCCCATTTTACAGATGAGGAATGGAGGCAAATAGGAATTGAGCAACTAGCTCATTGTCATACAGCTAGTAAGTGTCTGAGGCTGGATTTGAAGTGAGATCTTTTTTTCAGGCCTGGTGCTCTATTCACTAAACCCTCTAGTTGTCTTCAGACTAGCTTATGGCTAATGTCCTCTTTCTGAAATTACTTTCTTTTTATATTGTATGTATCTTGTAGAGACATTGTGATAAAAGTGGCCTGAAACTAGAAACCCTTTCCTCTGAGTGTGTATTTAATAGGGACTCAAGGAAGTCCCTGCCCCAAACCTTTCTTCACTTACCTCTTTGGGAGCACAGGAGTAGGG
Organism: Bettongia penicillata ogilbyi; assembly: GCA_023548195.1. Classification (NCBI taxonomy): domain Eukaryota; kingdom Metazoa; phylum Chordata; class Mammalia; order Diprotodontia; family Potoroidae; genus Bettongia; species Bettongia penicillata. The sequence goes on from JAJHZJ010000363.1 coordinate 477,936, forward strand.
AACCTGAAGGACAACGAGGGTAAGAGAGGGTAAGAACTGGTCCCAGTAAGCAAAATCTGGAAACTAGGCATCCCTATTTCTCTACAACTGTCCTCTTTCTCTATCTCTTCCCTTTCCTCATGACTTTCCCAGTCCTGATATCCTCCCTCCCTTTTCAAACCCTGTGACCCCCATTAATCCCCCCTTCCTATGTCTTTCTTCTATATTCCAAAGTTTATCTCTTATTTTTGTGCCTCTTCCCCCACGTCCCTCCCCATATTTCTTCCCCTTGGCCTTCCTTCATGTCTCTCACCTTATGTCAGTTATATGCAGGGATGTGTTGGTAAATGTTTTACAACTGGCCTACTGGGCGGATACACATGATACATGTTTACCTTTAATCTCCATCATTAATATTTTTCCATCACTTCTTTGTCTAGATAACAAACAAAGCAATAAATCAGGTCTTTATTTGTCTAACTGTTAAATGCTCACTCTGAAAATTGAACAATTGGCTCAAGAGTTAACCCAGTTGGCTCCAGCACAGTTGACTTCTCCTCCTGTTTTTCCCCACTAAGTTCTCATTTTTTATCTCTCTCTGCAGGATGTTGCCTGGGTCTAAGTGGCTATCTCACCAGTTGGGCCTGGAAGGACTGAGCCCTGGAGTTTCCTCAGGTCTTTTCCTGTGCTGCTTGGCACTCAGCACGCGGATCTTGGCCCACACCTTGTCCTCTGTCTATAGATACTATACCATCTGCCAGTATTTTCGATGCTTCCCCCAGCCACCTCTTCAGAACTGGTTCATTGGCCACCTGGGTCTGGTAAGTGGGGAATCTTGAGCCAAGAGCTTGGAACTCAGTGGAGACATGAATTGATAAGACTAGGTATTTGAGGTGACTGAAGGGGCTAAGGAGCCTGAGTAGTTAAAGAATTAGAGTGGAAAAGAGAAAAGACAAGGGCCTGAGCAAATCTTCACAGGGGAAGGGTAATCTGGGTATCTTGTGTTCCAGAAGTTTTGGCTGATACAAATAGAGAAAGGGCCTCTGGGAATTATTCATGCTCAAAAAATGCTTATGAGAGGACACAGAGAAAGAAGCTGATTTCACAGTGTGATGTGGAGACACCAGGAAAGAGAGAGCTCATGTTGAATGGATGCCCAGAACTGAACACAACACTTCAGGCTCCCAATGTGACCCACCCACCTCTCCCTCCCCGGGGTAGGCAGTGGGGAGGGCAGAGAACAGTGAGGTTCTCACTTCCCTTGTTGGGGATATCATGCATCTATTTATGTTGCCTGAGTTCACATCAGCTTTTTGGACCAGCGTGGTACAACGTTGACTCCTAGTAAGCGTGGGTTCAATAAAATGCCCAGATCTTTCTCAGACAAACAAGTTCCAAATGCATCTATCTATACTGTAATCTAAACTGTATGATCCAGAACAGAAGTGTCAAACATGCAGCTAGCATTCCTGAATGCAGCTGGCATCAGATTAAAATGCAATTGGAAAATACTTAGCAAAATTGATAGAATTGCAAAAGAACACGGATAATGTTAACATGTGGTTTTCTAAGTCAGTATTGGTTGGTTGTTGTCCTTGTTCTCAAAGAGGACCAAAATGATATCACCATGATAAAGTCAAGTTTCAATGTGTCTGACTGTGACTGATCAGACCAATACAAGCTCAAAATGCTCTACCACATATTGGGCACAGATAGTCCATGTGAACATTTGGGTGGTTACTCCAAATTTGGGCATCTCATGTTTACTTTGTGTTGTCTCAATTCTGCTTTGCTCAGAGAGCACAGCACCTTTTCTGATGTGGGCACACCATGCTGAGTGGTCCCATGCCAGTGTCTCCCATGTCACACATCAAATCCAAAGTTCTTGAGAGAGACCTTGAGAATGTCCTTGTAATTACTTCTTTTGACCACCATGTGATTGACTGCCCCATGTGAGTTCTCCATAAAATGGTCTTTTTGGCAAGCGTATGATTTGCATTCAAACAATGTGGCCCGCTTATCAGAGTTCTGCTCTCTGAAGCGGAGTTTGAATACTTGGCAGTTTAGTTCGAGTAAGAACTTCAGTGTCCGGTACTTTATCCTGCCAGATGATCTTCATAATCTTCCTGAGACAGTTCAAAGGGAAGCAATTCAGTTTTCTGGCATGGCACTGGTAGACTGCCCATGTATCACAGGCATACAACTGAGTTTGTCCTTCATTCTCAAAGAGAACCATGACATCAAGATGAAGACATGACTTGCAGTTGACTGATTTGAGGGAGGGAGGGCTGTGCAAGGTCTCCAATCTCACTTTGTTCTCCTGAGTCATCCAGGTCTCGTGGCCTGATATTCATCAGGACAACTGGAAATGGTCCAGGATGCAATGTGAGACCCTTTCAGACTAAGGTCTTATCATATTCTCCCTTTGAGTGAGATATACCTGTTCAATGAAAAGGCTTCTTTAAGCAGTTACTCAAGGGATGGCCCCTTTAATAAAAAAAAAATCAAACTGAGAAGGGAAGATTCTCAGGGTTCTTGGGTCAAAGAAAAACAATTACTATTTATTAATTACATTTACTCTGTGCTAGGTGGGTGGGGACTTGTTGTCCAGTCTATGAGCTCCAGAATGAATTGGGTTTAAGGCTTGATCTTCGAGCAAGAAATGTAGTCCAGTAATCCCAAAGGAAAAAAAGGCAATTTTTGGCCATGGAGTATACCTTCTTCTGGGCAGAATATCAGAGTACAGGAAAGGAGAAAGAAAGAAAATGCAAACATTGATGTAGAGGGTGTTAGCCCCCAGGATTGAATTTGCATTGCATAAACCCAGAAATCTTGGGGGAACGTGGAGCCTGGATTATACATGTAAGCATCTTGAGCTCAAGGGCTGCTTTCGTTTTTTGCCTTTCACCCCTCCACCCCATCTCTGAGAGGCAGAAAGTGAGAACAGCAGCCTTACAGCCAAGAAGACCTGGGTTCAGATTCTGCTTTTGATGCATCTTAGCCATGGTCTAAGACCCTCAGCTGCAGAGAAGGTGGTAAATTGCATTAGTAAAGGGAATGTCTCTACTAATGGTATCAAAGGTATAGCTCTTCTCCCTCTCTTTCTTCACAGTGCTCTGTACCCTGCCTTGAAAACACTAAGCATTTAATAAACATCATATTAAATCAATCAATGTCATTGTTCTGAGTTGCAAAATTATTTGCACATGGCCCAGTTAAAATCCCACCTTCTACAGGAAGTCCATTCCTGTAGAATCCTCTTTGATTCTATTGATAATCTCCAATTCATCCTGTCTAGTTCTTGTTGGCATATCATTGTGTACTTGTCTCCCCATTCAACTGTGGGCTCCTCTAGACCAGAGACTGCCTTTTTCCTATTTTTTTATCCCAAGCACTTGGCACAGTGCCTGGCACATAGTAGGGACACTCATTTAATGAGTCCTAAAAGTACTGACTTTTGTCACTTATTACTGAACACACATTTCTCCCTGCTGAGAAATTAAGTCACATAGGTGAGGATTTAACATGAAAACTAGCAGAAAACTAAGCTGGAAGTAATGCTTAAGTTGCTGATCTCTCTATATCCTTAGGACTGTGGGTAGGGAGGGAAAGTAGATGATAATACAAGCTTGCATTGTCTATGAATGTACAATTTCCAATGTACTTTCACACATAGCCTCTGAAGTGGGCAAGGCAGGTTTTATAATATATGGAGTCTTCTGTCTCTTGGTCTAGTGCACTTTTTATCTACTCTGCCTCTCAAGGGTGTGGTTACTTGCAGTTGCTATCCTAGATGTTCTTAGGAAGAAGGGAAATTGGTAGATGACTCTTCACAAATAAAGGAAATGGCATATCTCTCCTAATCTCTCTGTACCTGAAAAAAGTCCACTCAATCGATACAGAAATTAGATTTTACCCTTGAAATTTCTACCATCTTGTTTTCACTGGTGGCTTTCCTGAAATTTTCCCAGCACAAAAAAAGACAAAGACAAGTAGGGATTGGGTTAGTCTTCCAAAGCAGATAATTCTCTTAGGAAAGTTATAGGCATACAACAATGAGGTCAGCAAAACAATTAGCTACACCTTCAATTTGGTAGTCAAATACCTCTTCTCTCCCAAACTTTTTTTTGGAACCTCCCAAACACTGAGCTAGCTCTGATAATACATGCATCAACCTCACTGTCAATGTATACATCCCTGGAAAGTAAGCTACAAAGGTAAGTGAACTTATGCACAGAATTCAAAATTTCTCCATTTGTTGTAACTGATGATTCCACATATGGATGGTGTGGTGGTGGCTGATGGAGCACCTGTGTTCCCTTATTAGGCCAACATTAGTATAGGCAGCACTGATCCATACTTTGTTGCATCTCAGCTTCAGAGGCCGCATTGAGTGTACAATCATCTACAAACTGAAAATCATGCACCAACACTCCCTCCACTTTGGTCTTGGCCTGTAGCCTTTTCAAATTAAAGAGTTTACCATCAATAAGGTAGCTGACCTTGATGCTGTATTCATCCTCATTGAAAGCATTTGACAATATGGCTGAAAACATCATGCTAAAAAACATGGGAGCAAGCACACAGCCCTGTTTCACTTCATTGGTGATTGGGAAGGCATGAGAGCATTGTCCACTATCCAGAGCCTAAGCAAACATGCCATCATGAAATTGATGTACAATACTGATGAACTTCTCTGGGCAACCAAATTTAGACATAATTTTCCATAAGCCCTCATGACTAACACTGTCAAAGACCTTCATCAAATCTACAAATGTTGTGTACAGACCTCTCTTCTGCTCCTGGCATTTCTCCTGGAGTTGTCGGGAAGCACACACCATATCAACTGTTCCTTGGCTTTTTCTGAAGCCACACTGGCTCTCAGGTAAATGACCATCTTACAGGTGAAGGATAAGTCTATTAAGGAGTACTCTAGCAAGAATCTTGTCTACAATGACTAAGAGAGAGATCCCTCTGTGATTGTCACAGGACAATCTATTCCCTTTACCTTTGGGAGATAACTTACTCTTGCCATATAACCTGGAAAATTTTAGTCAGCTTTTGTATGTCCCCCTACCTTCTAAATCTCAGCTGGAATAGAATCAGCACCAGGTGCTTTGCCATATGAAAGGAACCTAATGGCACTCAAAACCTCTTCTTCAGTTGGAAGTTCACCTAAGGAGGGATTGACTTCAACCTGAGGCAAACCATCAATGACCTCAGCATTGATTGATGATGGTCTGTTGAGAACACTGTGGAAGTATTCAGCCCATTTCTGTAGAATCATGTCCTTATCACTAAACAATGTGACTCCATCAGTACTGAGTAGATGTGATACACCGTAGGTTTTTGGTCCACAAATAGCTTTCAGGGTATCATAAAAGTGCTTCAGATTGTTACTATCAGCATAAAACTGAATTCATTAGCCTTCTTACTGAGTGAGGAATCCTGCATCTCTCTAAGCTTTGCTTATACTTTACTTTTGAGGGATGAACTATCCTGCTGGTAAATCCTGTGGAGGTCTCATTTTTCATTTAGCAGCTTCTGAATTTCCCCATCATTTTCATCAAATCAGTCTTGGTGTTTGAGAGTGTTCTGACCCAGATGAGCAAATGCAGTGCTCTACACCAAATCCCTGAAAGCTGCCCACTCCTTTTCTGCTTCACTGTTGCTAACAGTGCATTGGTTCAACTTTCCAATTTAGCAACGAACTATTCTTACTCAGAGAAGAGCTCTAATCTGTTGACATTAATTCTGTTGGTACTCATTTTGCCTTGGGGTAGCAATTTTTATGAATGCAAATAATTAGCTTGAAAAGGATAAATCTTTGATCAATCCAGCACTCTGCACCACATGTTGCCTCCACTCTCACACCTTGTCTGTCTCTTCTCCTTACAATTACATAGTCTATCACATGCCAACGTTTGTTGCAAGGGTGCATCCATGAAGTTTTATTGCATTTTGGTAAATGAAAAACAGTGTTTGTGATGCGAAGGTCATGAGATGCACAAGTCTTCATCAGTAAATTAAGGGAGCATAGAAAAATGTACATGTCAAATATATGGGTAAGGGGACTATGTAGATAAAAAATGATAATTTTGATTACATGAAATTAAAAGGCTTTTGCACAAACAAAACTAAGTCAGCCAAAATTAGAAATAAAATAGGAGAATGGGGGTGGGATTAAAGGAAGTTGCTCTACTAAAGCCTTCATTTCTCAAATATATAGGGAATTGAGCAAAATTTATAAAGATAAGAGCCATTCCCCACTTTATAAATTTTCAAAGAATATGAAAAGTTGATTTTTCGGAAATAATCACAGCTATCGTTAATCGCATGAAAAAATTCTCTAAGTCACTATTAATACAATAAATGCACATTGAAACTACTCTTAGATACTGCCTCACACCTATAAGATTGGCTAACATGACAGAAAAGAAATATGACAAATGCTGGAGAAGATATGGAAAAACTGGGACCTTAATGCACTCTTGATACGGTTGTAAATTAGTCCAACCGTTCTGAAGAATGATTTGGAACTCTGCCCAAAGAGCTATAAAACTATAAAACAAACTTTTTGGCTCAGTAATACCACTACTAAATCATCCCAAAGATATCGAAGAAAAGGGAAAATGTTATATTTGTACCAACTATTTATAGCAGTTCATTTTTTTATGACAAAGAATTGGAAATCAAGGGCCTGTTCCAGAGAGAGAATTGATGAACTTTGAACACAGTTTGAAGCAAATTTTTAAAATTTTTCTTTATTTTTATTGTTTTATTTGTGTTTTCTTTTGCAACATGACTAATATGGAAATATACTTTGCATGACTTCACATGGATAATGAATATCAAATTGCTTGCCTTCCCAAAGGTCGAAAGGAGGTACAGAATTTGGAATTCAAATTTTTTTAATGATTATTAATTTTTTACATGTAATTGGGAAATATTTAACAAAATAAAAATAATTAAAGCCAGAAAAACCTCCAAGTATATCGTTATTACGGCATTCCCTATCTTACCTGTTTGGCATGACATGTACCTTGTGAACCCTTGCTGGCTTTGAATGATCACTGCTCCTCTTTCTTAGTGCAAATTAATCTTCACTTTAGTCATGTAATAGATAATTTTGAAAGGAACAGGCATGAAGTTCCCTGGCCTGTCATTTGAAAATTCTAATGCCTTCCCATTTTGGAAGATCAGGACACTTGATTATTTCCAGTTGAAGCTACATATCCAATTCTCCAAGACTTTTTATACCTGCCAGCTCTTGGCAGTGTCCTGGGACCTGTAGTTATTTGAATACTGGTGACTTTGGATTTTAGCTCTCTATTCACCATTTTTGTTTCATTTGTCCAAATCTAGATATCATTCTCTCTTAAAAGAGAAATTAACAAGACCTCAGTAACTCTACCTCTCTCTTTTATCTGTATCATCATCTTAATCATAGTAAGTGGAGGGCTTGTCTTTCCAGAAGTTTGGTGAGAGGTAATGAGGTATATAGTAAGGAGCATGCTCAATTTGTTAGAGAGGAACCCAGTTCAAATTTAAGCTTTCCTATTTACTAAATGTAGGACCTTGAATAAGTCACTTCAGTTCTCTCAGATTTGTTTCCTCTACATAATGAAGTGTTTGGAATAAATGAATTATAAAATGAAATAGCCTTTAATAGCACATTTATCACTATGTGCCAAGCACTGTGGTAAGGGCTTACACAAATATAAACAAGACTATTCTGGCCTTCAAGGATCTCACATTCTCACAGGAAAAGACAACACCTAGAAGAGAGTGGTGGCCAGGGAAGAGTGTTTCAGAGAGGAAATTCAGAGGGATGGTGGGTGGAGTCCTACAAAAAGTAATCTGTAGATCTTTTCCAGGAATGACTGTGTTGATGGAATTACTGTCACGGTAAAAGGTAATTCCCCAGGTCCCTAATATTTCAGATCCTATGCTTCCCTCTTCTTTCTCTCTTCATCATCACAGCAGTGAACCTTGGTTCCAGCCCTCTGAACTGCCCTTGATTCTCCATCTATAGCATCTTCTTTTTTAGGAGCTTTCTACTGGCCTCTAGGCTCTTTGTTTTACCTTTTAGTTGGGGCTTCTGGATCTCCCTTTCTTCATTGTGGAAAAAAAATACTATGATATTCTGCTTCTAACTTTTTCTTTTTCACATGGGTGAGACAAAAGCAAAGTAATAAGAAAAAGGACTGAGGAATTTCCAGAAAGTGTGTCAAGTAGGGAGAAATTTTCAGTGACCCACAATAGAATGGAGCTGGATGGTATGATGGATAGAGTGTTAGACCTGGAGTCAGGAAGAGCTGAGTTCATTTCTGGTCTCAGGACACTTACCACCCTGGGCAATTCACTTAATCTCAGTCTGACTCTGTTTCCTCATCTGCAAAATGTGGATGATAATAATATTTTCTAACTCTCTGGGTTTTTGCAAAATTAACTGAAATATTTCTAAAGGACTTTGGAAACCTTAAAATTCTATATAAATGCTAGTTAGCAGCAGTAGAAGCTTTTTGTGTTTGATACTGTTTATTTACATTAATCAGAGTGACTAAATCTTTTAACATCATTTTTGTTATATTTGTATATATTGTTGTCTTTCTTTGCTCTGAATCACTTTGGGGGCATTTTGTATTTCTCTGAAGTCTTCATATTCATCATGTCTTTTGGTGCGGTAATATTCCATTATATTCCTAGGCCATAACGTATTCAATTGGCCCCCAATCAATCGCAATCCATTTTATTTCTAGTTTTTTGCTATCACAAAAAGTTTTGTGATTAATAGTGTGTTATATAATAAGACCTTTTTTGCATATGTGCACAGTAGTGGGACCACTAAGTTAAAAAAGTATGAAAAAGTTAGTGAATTTTCTAAACTCATTCAAAATTATTTCTCAGAACAGTTAAACCAAGTCACAATTTTACCAATAATGTACTGTGTGCTTGACTTCTCAGTTTCCATAACATTTTGTGTTTCCACACTAATGCGTTGTTGGTGGAGATGTGAACTGATTCAACCATTCTGAAGAACAATTTGGAACTATGCCCAAAGGACTATAAAACTGCGCATACCCTTTGACCAGCAATACCACTACTATGTCTGTATCCCAAAGAGATCATAAAAATGGGAAAAGGATACACATGTACAAAAATACATATAGCAGTTCTTTTTGGCAAAGTGGCAAAGAATTGGAAATTGAGAGGATGCCATCAATTAGGGAACTGCTGAACAAGTTGTGTTATTTGAATGTAATGGAATATTATTATTCTGTCAGAAATGATGAGAAGATAGATTTCAGAAAAATCTGGAAGGACTTACATGAACTGATGCTGAGTGAAGTGAGCAGAAACAGGAGAACATTATACACAGTAATAGCAACACTGGGTGGAGACCAAATTTGATAGACTTGGCTCTTCTCAGCAATACAATGACATAAGACAATTCCAAAAGACTCATGATGAAAAACGCTATCTACTTCCAGAGAAAGAACTGAAAATGAATACAGAAAGATTCTGAAGGCAGATTGAAGCATACTATTTTTTTTATTTTTTTCTTTCTCAATGTTTTTCTCTTTTTTTCTGATTCTTCCTCCAAGACATAACTAATGTAGAAGTATGTTTAATAATAGTGGACAGGTATAGCCTACATCAGATTTCATACCAGTTTGGGATGGTAGGAAGGGAGGAAGGGAGAAAAAATTGTAACTCAAAATCTTATAAAAGTGAAAAATATGTCTATATGTAATTGGAAAAAATAAAATACTAGTAAATGGGAGAGGAAAATGAGTTGAAGAGGGATACCTCTCCAGTATCTTTACCAAGAAAACCACAAATGGAATCACAAAGAGTTGAACATGACTTAAACGATTGAACAATTACAAAAGTAATATTAGGAAATAAGTCTAAACATTGAGAGTATTCAAAATTTATTTAAATTAGTTATTTCATTTACTGATTATGAGTCATAAAATTGCCTCTGAACTAATTATGCACATATATGTATGCATTTATATATGTATATGTAAACACATATGTACATATATCCAAAAATTGAGTTGAATTCAATAACTATTAAGTGTTTACAACATATAATCGTGTTAGAGATTAGGAATACAAATATGAAAAAATGTTTTCTATCATAAAAGAGCTTATGTAAAAAGAAACATTGTTTCCATGTTTAATATTTTCCAATTTGATAGGTGAAACCTGAAAGGTTTTTTTTTTAACTCTTATTATCAGAGATTAAAACATTCCTTCAAAGGGTTATTTATTATTTGTATTTCTTCTGTAAACTATTCTTATTTTGCTGTTTGAAATGGCGACTGGTCTTATGCAAACCATAGAGATTAGACTTGTGATTTCTTCCATTAGGGAAGCCCTAGATAAAGAAACTCTCTTTATCAAAGCAAACTAAGAATCTCCTAGAGCACTGAGAGAGTAAGTGACTGGTCCAGGGTCCCAAAGACAGTATATATCTCAACCAGGACTTGAACCCAAGTTTTCTTGGTTTCGAGACCAACTATTCTTCCCAAGTCGTATACATTGTGCATCAGTTCCCTCTAAATCTCGAATAATGGACATTCCCCAAAGATATTGGATGCAAAGAATTTTATTTGTTTCAATTGAGTACTTTCAGCCTAGAAAACAGAAAACTTCATGGGAAATGATGATTATGTTCAAGCTATCATGAGGAAGATGAACTCAGTCTGCCCCATTTAGCCCCAGAGGACAGAGCCAGGATCAGTGGGTAAAGGTGAAAAGAGGCCAAAATAGGCTTGCTATCAGAAACACTTCCCCCAAAATTGGAATTGTCCAGAAGTAGATTGGATTCTTTTAGGAGGTGATGGGTCCCCTGCACAGTAGGTCTTCAGTCAGAGGCTAGAGACCCGCTTGGGTTTGTTATGAAAGAGATTTTTGTCTAGGAACAGGTGAAACCAAATGGCTTCTGAGCCATCCCCACCTCCACTGAATCTAAGAATCTGTCATTATTAGCAATCCAGTAGTCTTTCTAGGATGCCACAATTGGCTCCCATGATGATTTCCTTAAAAAGATGCCTCAGAAAAAGCACATGATTCTGAACTCCTTAGATGCTTCCTCAGCCTGTCCCCATGATAGAGGGAGGAAGGAGATAGTATTCATTGGTGGTTCTTTGAAAGCTTCTTGGAAGTCATAACTGCTAATATTTTTGTTCATAGATAAACAACAAAGAGGAAAATTTAAAGCAGATCACCAACATTGTGGCCACCTTCAAGGAAGCCTTTCTGCTCTGGATGGGACCTTTCCGCCCAGTGGTATCACTCTGCCACCCTGACTACATCCGGCCTCTTACTTCTGCATCAGGTATGGAAATCCTAGGGGCTCAATGTTACTTTGACAACTTCTCACCCATATGGCTTTCTCCAGTGATCCAACCCCTCTCCATCATCTTCCCCTCTTTTAATCCTTTGTACTGTCATATTAACGCTTCTCCTCACTTCCATTATACAAAGTCGCCTGAGTTCTCCAGGAACCGAAGCACCATTCTCAGTATTCTGTCTTCCTTCTCTTTCTGCACTCAACAAATGAACTAAACAACCATTTACTAAGTACCTCCCACAGGCATCTCTATTTATATAGTCCTCTATCTCTGCCTCGTGCTCTGTTTTTCTCTATAGTAGTCCTTACTCATTTCCTTGCTTTCTATTATTCTTTGGCCTCCCTACCTTCATCAGTTCCCCTAGGGCTTCTTGGTCCTTCTGTCTTACTTCTACCTTATCCTTTCCTCCACCTTCTGTTTCCATCTCATATTATCTATTTTTTTCCTAACACTGAACAACGATTAAGTTCCCCTAGGTATGCGTAGGCTGAGAAAAGCGAGAGCAGAAGAGAGAGCAAAGAGCATTTTCCTCTATTGGGGATGAGTCTGAAGCTGTTGCTAGTGTGTCTTTCTCCCCGACTGGGAGAGGGTGATGTTTGCAGCTACATTCTGGCCATATCCAATGGCAGAGGGGAGTTTATTATGTGGATATGGAGCAAATGAAGTTGAAGGAGAATGTTAGGAGTTACTTTAGCCCCAAAGATCCTTTTTCATCAAGGCATTTTCCGTGTTGGAACAGAGAAACTTAATGATGCATGGAAGGAGAGAGATCACTGTTCTCGGGAGCAGGAGGAGGAGTGGTAAATGGGGGAAGTGACAGAGAAAGAGTGGGAGAGGGAATGATTATTTCTTTTGGGTGGAGTTCATTGACTTGTGGGCAGACTTTGAGGGCTTATGCTCAGGGAAATGATATTAGCACTAGAAGCATGAGGATGTATGGTGTTGGGCAGAGCCTGTGTTGCAGAGATGTGGAGCTCAATCTTGCTTTGGCTCTCCCTGTGTAATAGCATTGAACTTGAAGTCATAAGACCAGGGTTTGACTTTTAGGACTGCCACTTATTGGTTTTATAACACTAGACAAGTGATATTGGCTTCTCTAGCTCTGTTTTCTTATCTGTAAAACAAAGAAACTGAACTACAAAACCCATAAAGTCTTCAAACTCTGACACCCTGTGGTGTGTTTATTTGGAACGCCAGGAGATAGCAATCAGCTGAAAAGTATCTTTGTGAGCTTACTTTGTGCCAGGTACTCTGCTAAAGTACTGAAGATACATAGAAAGGCAAATATAGTCACTGCCCTCAAGGTGCATATACTCTAAAGGGGGAAATAACATGGAAATCCCTACATAGAAAAAATAGATGGAAGTCTCAGAGGAAAAGGAGCCTGCAAGGTCTTTGTAGAGGGTAGGATCTTAGTTCAGATTTGGAGGAACTCAGGGAATCCAACAGGTGATTAATGAAGCTAGCATGTGATCTCAGTCTTCACAACGTACAAGGTAGATACCACTATTATTCCCATTTTATAGATGAAACTGAGAAGGAAACATCATAATTGATTTACCTAGAGTCACATGACTGGCTGAGTATCTGAAATAAGATTTGAACTGAGGTCTTCCTGACTCCAAGTCCAGAACTCTATCCACTGAGCATGATGAAGGAGAACATTCCAGGAATCAGGGACATCCAGTGCAAAGGCATAGAGAAAGGTAGATAGATGGTCCCAGAAGAACAGGAGACCCAATCCTGGAAGGTGGATCTCACTAACTGGATAATTACCCTGTAAATTCAGTTAGATTCAATATCCATTTTTAAAACTCCTACTACATACAAGGTATTATACTAGATATGGGATGCAAATGTTGTAATTGTTTCTTGCAATTTATTTGCAGTTTCTTCTTTATTGTTTTTAAATTAGCTTTTTGAAGTCTTTTGTTTTTTGCCTCCCAGTCATTTCTGGAGGTTCCTGTATTGTATCCTCTACTCTAACAGTCTTAACTTCCTTTCCATCTTCAGAGACTGTAAGGCACAAGTCAATGAATAGGCATAATTCCTACTCAACATCAGGAAGTCTGGGTGAAAAACCCATAACATCATTTCCGCTAAGATTGTACCCATGCACTAGACATGCCATGTTGACTCCATTGTGTTTCTGCTATGTGCATTAATGTGAGACTGAAATACCCAGACCCTGTGCCTGTTGCGAGATGGCAAAGGAGCCATGCCATACTACCTGACTGCTGCTAAAATCTCTGCCTTTGGCCAGAACGGAAACTTACAGGGAATACATAGAAAAACATTCCTCCCCATAAGATGTTAGCAAATTCAGAATCTTTTTGGTTCCTGTTTCAGTATGCCTATGCCTAGTCAAGTCAGACTTATAAACTATTATTAGGAGGTTACTTAAAAGTTTCCTGTGCAATTATCTTTTTTATACTGTATTATGGAAATGCTTGTCTTACTCCATAAATTAAAAAATAAATAAATCTTTAAAAACCTTTGTAGTCACCAGACAGTAGTTACTTACTAGTTATCTAAATACTGGGCATACAAAGAAAGGCAGAAACAGTCACTTCTTTCAAGAAGCTCACAGTTTAGTCTCCATTCTGGAGAGCAATTTGGAACTATGCCCAAAGGGCTATAAAAATGTGCATACCCTTTCATCCAGCAATATCGCTTCTAAGGCAGTATATCAAAGAGATTGTAAAAATGAGAAAATGCCCCACATGTACAAAAAATATTTAAAGCAGCTCTTTTTGTGGTGGCCAAGAACTGGAAACTGAGGGAATGCCCATCAATTGGGGAATGATTGAACAAGGTGTGATATATGAATGTAATGGAATACTATTGTGCTATAGGAAATGATGAACAAGTGAATGTCAGAAAAACCTGGATAGAATTATATGAACTGATACTGAGTGAAATGAGCAGAACTAGGAGAACATTATACACAGTAACAGCCACAGTGTGCGAGGACTGTTTCTGATAGACTTAGCCCTTCACAACAATGTAAGGACCTAAAACACTCCCAAAGGACTCTTGATACAAAATACCATCCATATGGTATTTTGGAAGAATTGGAACTATGGAATTGGAATGCAGAATGAAGCAGACTATTTTTTTCTTGTGTTCTTGTGTTTCTTGTGTTGTGTTTTTCTTGTGTTCTTTTGTATCAGTTTGGTTTTTCTCATGGTTTCTCTCATTGGTTTTAATTCGTCTATGTAACATGACTAATGTGAAAATGTGTTTAATAAGAATGTAGGTGTAGAACCCATATAAGATTGCATGCCATCTCAGAGAGGGAGTGGGGGAAGAAGGAGGAGAAAATTTAAAACCTATGGAAGTGATTGTTGAAAACTGAAAACAAGTTAATTTTTAAAAACAAAAGAAGCTCACAGTCTAACTGGAGAGACAACATGTAAAAATAAACATGTACAAGCCAGATATATACAGGAAAAATTGGAATAATCTATAGGCAAAAGGCACTGGCATTAAGAGGAATTGTGAAAGGCTTCCTGGAGAAAGTGGTTAAAAAAGCCAGGAATCAGAGATGAGGGGAGCAGAGCAGCCTAGGTTTGGGAGACAGCTTTCTTAGGGTTTCTGGTTAGAGGAGCAACCAGAAGGGCCAGTGTCAGTAAATCATAGACCATATGAACAGGAGTGAAGTGTGAGAAGACTGGAAAACATCTCTGAGTCTTAATTCTTTGGCATGTCTGGAATCCTATCTGGGTATAGAAGGTGTAGATCAGAGGCCATGCTCAATGTTATATTTCCAGCATGCTACTTTGGGTCATGTCTCTGGCTTTATGGGAGCCATATCTTGCCAAGAAATCAGAGTATATCAAGTCTGTTTCTGGGATCACATCTAGAGTTGTATAGGACTATGTTTGATGTGGGGCTAGAATTACGTCTGGTATGTATCTGGACCCATGTATCTAGAACCACATCCTGGGTATATCTGAGGCCATAGTGGCAACTACGGTAAAACTTGAGGCAACTGGTGGTAGGGTAGATAAAGATTTGGGCCTGGAATCAGGAAGACCTGATGGCATCAGACACTTTAGCAGCTATGTGATCATGAGGAAGTCACTTAATTTCTATTTGCATCAGTTTCCTCAGAGATGTTATGAGAATCAAATAAGACAATATTTGGAAAAGCACTTAGTAGGTTCTATATAAATGCTTATTCCCTTGTCTTCCCTTCCCTCCCTTCCTCATGTGTGATATGTTTCTGAGGCTACATTTGAGACCATATAGGACCATCTCTGAAGTATATTGGAAGGCATTTCTGAAACCATCAAGGTCATATCTGGAATGTACCTGGGTCTATCTGAGCTGGGTTGGTACCATGTTTAAAATCATGCCTAGGTTTTCTATAGTCATATCCAAGATGATGCCTGGGACCTGAATGGGATTGTATTTAATGTTGTGTCTAGAGCGGTATGGAATTTGTGCACGGAGCCATGTCGAGGAGTGTCTAGGTCATAACTAGATATACAAATTAGTATATACACTATTGTGTGTGAGTTCATGTCTAGAAGAGTGTCTAGACCACATGTGGAAGTGTCCAAGCCCTGTGTGGCCAGGATGTATGTCATGTCTTAGGGTAAAGTAGTCTGAGTCATATCTTGGTGACTTATCTGGGCCATGCCTAAGAGGTCTGTATGCTCACTGGAGGATATCTGAGCCATGTTCAAGTTTGGTATTGCCCATGTTCAAGAATGTCTGAGCCATGTCTATGAAAGGAGGATTCAGAATCATATGTGGTTAGTGTCTGAACTGTGGAGCTTCAGGGCAGTGTCTCAGGGTTTGCGATGGTCCTTTCTTACATATGTATACATAAGTATGTATGTATGAACCATTATATTCAACATGATTTGAATAATATCTTGGTGATGCCTGGAGATGTTCCTGGGACCATTTCTGGATTATGCCTTAGGAATACAGAGGCGTGTCTGATTGGTTCATGGTGAGCCACACCTGGGCCATAGCTAGGGGTCAGCAGGTCCAAGGTGATTTGGGTCATTTCCAGGGTCTTTTATGGCCAGAATCCATCCAGCCTATCAGTGTATATTGGGGTGTTCTCCTGCCTTCATTTCCTTACTCCTGTTTCACTCACTTTCCCACCTCCAGGCTCACCCTTTCCTCCATGCTACTCTGCTGTACTCTTGTTCTCTTTGTCCAATCTATACATGGTTTGAAGGGTGATTGTTTTGGTGCTGGGTAGGGGCAAAGGGAAGAAAATCCAGCTCCTGACCTTTCAGCATGGAACATTGGGACCTCAGGCCAAGGCTATATTGCCCTCCCTTGGCCTCTCCTTGGGTGTCATATGTTATGGCATATTCCTTACTCTACTTCCTCACTACATAGGGATATGTGTATAGAGTAAGCTAGCTATGCGTATGTGTGTATACATATATATATTTGCAAATACACATATTTATATGTGTGTGTACTCATCCCTCTCTCAACAGCCTATATTGCACCAAAGGATAATCTTGTCTATGGATTCTTGAATCCCTGGCTGGGTGAGTAATGAGTGTGGTCAAACATAACACCAGGAAGCAGGGATAAGGCCCAAGAAAAAGGCACTCAAGTCCTATGGGACTGGAAATCCTGGGAGTGAGGTGTTTATAGGCAGGGAGATGAACAGCTGGTGGGCTGGTGTATGGGGAACTAAATCTTGGGGACTAAAAATTATGAGTGAAGGACTCAGGGTTAAGTAAATGGCTGAGATAAGGGGCAGGTGGATTCTACTGGGTTTGGAGCTCTCTGTAGGAGTCTAAGTAGGGCTTCTGGGGGTGGCAATGAAATGAGGGGATGAACCTAGGCTACTTCTACATCTTTCCCCTTCGCCAGGGGATGGGTTGCTTGTGAGCAATGGAGACAAATGGAGTCAGCACCGGCGCCTCCTCACCCCAGCATTCCACTTTAACATCCTCAAGCACTATATGAAGATATTTAACCAGAGTGCAGACATCATGCATGTGAGCCTGAAGGGGTCTCAAGTGGGTTGGGGAAAGAACACCAACCACAACTAGATCCTACATTCAGCACCTACTTTTCTAGACCAACCTGGGTTATAACAGGTGTGATGGTGGACACAGAAGAGCTGTAACTAACAGAAGATGATGAGGGCTTTGCCCATGGTCAATGAACTTGGAAGATTCTGAATATAGAAACTACAGTGAATTAGTCCTCTAGAAACAACAAAGTCTTAGCAAGTCCAGTCAGAAAAAAATATAATTTAACATAAAAAACAAATAACTACCAGTAGGTAGCAGGGGTGAGCTCTTTCCCTGCTTCACAGTTACCCAAATCCCCATCACTCTGAGCAATGACCTCACACTCAAGTCATATGGTCTATGTTTCCTTTCCTGCTGAGGAGAGAGTGATTGCCACATGCCTCAGGCATGGTTGATAACAGTTGTCCAGGCTCAAAAATGTCTAGTTATGGCTGTGGGACATCACACCATCCACCCTCTCTTACCAAATGTAGCTTGGCTTTAGAAGGGAGGCAGAGCCCATAGATACCATCATCCATGAGTCTCTTCTACCACCTTTCATGGGGTAAATCACTTTGCAATTCCCCAAACACCATTAAGGACATACAGTAATTCAGCAGCAGAGCAGGAGCAAGACCTCAGTTGCTAACTCCTAGTTCTGACTCCATCCTTCTGACACATTCTCAGGGTGGCCCAAAGCCCCACTCTGCTCTCAAAGGTTTCTCTCTGTGTGTCTAGAGAGACTGACGTCATGAGGCCTCATCCTAGCAGGAGGCCAGCCCCATACTTTCTCTCTTTCTTTAACAGGCAAAGTGGAGGCGACTATGTGCTGAGGGTAGCACTTACCTGGATATGTTTGAGCACACCAGCCTCATGACCCTGGACAGCCTGCAGAAATGTATCTTCAGTCATGATAGCAACTGTCAAGAGTGAGTGCCCTTCTGGGCCCTGGCTGTGGGGTCTCATGAACTGGAGGTGATATAGCCCCATGTGAACATGTGGAAGCAAAATCTCCAGGGAGGGAGTGCACAGTTCCAAGGACAGTATCTGCAACAGTGAGGAAGGAGGGGCAGCTCAGGGCTGATCCTGTAAATGGAGTTCCCATAGATGACTGGCTACTCATGACTTTACTCCCTCAATTCCTGCTCTACTTCCTTACCAGACATGCTGCCTTAACACTTCCCCAGACCCATCTTTTTAAGGGAAGGCCCCAGAGAAGTTTTCAAATTTGCAAGTCAGGCAATTCCAATACAGTCTGAGCACCAAGCAGTTACTTAACTGTGGCAGCGTTGTGCATTATTTATGGAAGTCCCCAGTGACAAGTCTTGACTCATGATTAGGGGTCATTTCTTTTTGTTTCCCCTTTGCTACCTTTTCCCCTTCTGGGTCTCTAGTTTTCATTTCCTTTCGATATTAATCATCTTTTCCCCATCCAATTATCTTTCTGGTTCTTTCTTTGAGTTCAATTTATCTTACAAGGGGCAATCTTTTTGGTGGGGCAGGTTGCTAAGAAACTCAAGAGATAAGACAGATGGGTGAAGTTGGACTGTTGACTAGGGGAGAACAATGAAAGGAAATCCAGAGAGGAAAACATCTGGTACCATGTGATCTGAGGAAACAGAGTGATGTGCAAGCAGACAAGGCAGGGAGGACTCATCATCAAAGGTTTGTGCAGTGGACGCAGATTTAGCCAGAGACATTCAGCATCACATAGAGGGGACTCAATAACATATTTTACTTTTCTTCAAAAAATATTTAAAGTACACAGATTTAAAATTATTTTGTTATGTAGTATTGCTTCCAGAATGTTTGCTACATAATTACCTGGTAATAGTGAAACTCAATAAATATATATAATATATTCATATACACATATATGTATGTATACCTACATATATGTTCATACATACACCAGGAGATTAGGTGGCACAGTGGATAGAGTGCTGAGAGCCTGCGAGTCAGGAAGACTCATCATCCTGAGTTCAAATATGGCCTCAGACACTATTTGTGTGACCATGGGCAAGTCACTTAACCCTGTTCTCTCAGTTTCCTCATCTGTAAAATTAACTCGAGAAGGAAATCACAAACCACTCCAGTACCTTTGCAAAGAAAATTCCAAATGGAATCATGAAGGGTCAGACACAACTGAAATGACTGAACAGTGATAACAGCACATGCATATGTGCGTGTGACAAGATAAGACATTTTCTAGCAACATTCCATATGGAATAAACATGCAATCTCTTCTCTATTTGTATCATAATAGGATCATTTTATGTTCTGCTTATACGGAAAGAATACTGTCCTCTGAAATTAAATCTCACTGTCTCACTCTATTGATGAGTAGATAATAGAGAAATATACACATATACAATATGTGTATATCTTTATTCCATCTAATATATTCCCACACTATTAATTTCTTCATTAGATTTGCACACCCAGAGCTAATAATTAATTTAGACAACACTTTGTCATTGACTGGATCCCAACCTCCATCTCTAATGTTTTTTGTTCACTCATTTCAGTCGTGTCCAACTCTTTATGACCCCATTTGTGGTTTTCTTGCCATTTTCTTCCCCAGCTCATTATACTGATGAGAAACTGAGGCAAACAGAGTTAAATTATTTGCCCGGGGTCACACAGCTAGTAAGTGTCTGAGGCCATATTTGAACTCAGGTCTTTCTCCCTCCAGGCTGAGCACTCTATGCATTGCACAGTCAAGCTGCCTGATATAGTTATATATATGATGTAACTATTTATAAATAATATATACATATAATTCCAAATGTTACTTTTAAAACTGTCCTTCTTGTTAGTGGTTCTTTCTGAACTTCCTTCTGTTCTTTTCTGTGCACTTTGAAGTATTTCAAAAAATCTTTTTTTGCATCACTATTGATAAGCTCTATCTTTTCCCCAAACCCTCCCCCAATTTATAATCAAAAGAAAAAACCCTGGTAATAAAAATGCAGTCAACTAAAGTGAATCCAAATAGTGCTCACCTACAAAAATGTGTATAACTCTGTGCCTTGAACCTATCACCTCTCTCTCAAGAAAGAGATGAGTAATATATATCATCATACATGGTACTGTGGGTCCTCTGGAATCATAGTTTTCATCACTTTGGTCAGAATTATAAAGGTTTTCAAAGTTGGGTTTTTTAAATTACATTTAATTTTCAGATCCCTATTTTTTCCCTCCCACAACAATCCATCAACTCCAGCTGAGGAAGAAAGAAAAAACCCTGTTACAAATATATAATAGTCAAGCAAAATAAATTCCCAAGTTGACTATGTCCCCCTCATTTGTACTCTAAATCCATCACCTTTCTAACAAGAGATTGGCAAGCTATTACACCTTGAGTTCCCTGAAATTATGATAAATCATTATGCTTATCAGAGTTAGTCAGTTTTTCAAAGTTGATTATCTTTTTTTTTTTTTTTAATATTTATTTATTTATTTATTTATTTTACATTCATTTTCACAAATTTTTGGGTTCCAAATTTTCTCCCTTTTTCTCCCCTCCCCCCACCCCAATACCCCAAGCAATCTCATTTTCCCTATCTCCAATCTGTCCTCTCTTCTGTCATCCCTCCCTTCCCTTGTCTCTATCTTCTCTTTTCTCCTGTAGGGCCAGATGACTTTCTATTCCTCATTAACTGTATGTCTTCTTTCCTAGTTGCAACAGCAATACTAAACAATTGTTCCTAAAACTTTGAGTTCCAAATTCTCCCCATCCCTCCCTCCCCACCCATTCCCTTTGGTACGGCAGGCAATTCATTATAGGCCACATCTGTGTAGCTTTGCAAATGACCTTCCTGATAGTGTTGTGTAAGACTAACTGAATTGCCATCCCTCCTCACCTGCCCCTCATTGTTTCTCTTTGATCCTGTCCCTCCCCAAGTGTTGACTTTCAATTACTCCCTCCTCCCTTTGCCCTCCCTTCCATCATCCCCCCCCCAATATCTCCTTCTCCCCCGCTTTCTTATACTGTAAGATAGGTTTTCATACCAAAATGAGTGTGCATTTCACTCCTTCGTTTAGTCAAATGTGATGAGGGTAAACTTTTGTTTGTTTGTTTGTTTGTTTGTTTTTTTCTTCAGCTCTCCTCTTTTTCCCTCCACTAAAAACATCTCCTACTTGCCTCTTAAATGACATATAGTTACCCCCTTCCATTTCTCCCTCTTTCCTCTCACTACATTTCTCTCTCATCATTTACCTTAATTCCTTTTAAGGTATGGTCCCATCCTATTCAGTTCAATCTGTGCTCTCTGTCTCTGCATGTGAATGCATGTGTGTATGTGTGTGCATGCGTGTACATGTGTATGTGTGGTCCCACCACCCACCCAGATACTGAAAAGTTTTAAGAGTTAGAAATATTGTCCTTCCATGTATGAATGCAAACAGTTCATTTCTGGTAAGTCCCTTAATACTTCTCGTTGCTGTTTACTTTTGCATGCTTCCTCTCATTCTTGTGTTTGAAAGTCAAATTTTCTTTTCAGCTCTGGTTTTTTCATCAAGAATGATTGAAAGTCCTCTGTTTCATTGAAAGACCATATTTTCCCTTGAAATATTATACTCAGTTTAGCCGGGTAGGTGATTCTTGGTTTGAGTCCTAGTTCCTTTGCCTTCTGGAATATCCTATTCCACGCCCTTCGATCCCTTAATGTAGAAGCTGCTAGATCTTGGGTTATCCTGATTGTATTACCACAGTACTGGAATTGTTTGTTTCTGGCTGCTTGCAAGATTTTTTCCTTGAGCTGGGAGTTCTGGAATTTGGCCACAATGTTCCTAGGAGTTTCTCTTTTTGGATCTCTTTCAGGTGGTGATCGATGGATTCTTTCAATACTTATTTTGCCCTCTGGTTCTAGAATGTCAGGGCAGTTTTCCTTGATAATTTCATGCAAGACGATGTCTAGGCTCTTTTTTTGATCATGGCTTTCAGGTAGTCCCATAATTTTTAAGTTGTCTCTCCTTGATCTATTTTCCAGGTCAGTTGTTTTTCCCATGAGATATTTCACATTCTCTTCCATTTTATCGTTCTTTTGGTTTTGTTTGGTGATTTCTTGGTTTCTCATAAAATCATTAGACTCCATCTGTTCCATTCTAATTTTGAGAGAACTATTAAATTCAGTGAGCTTTTGAGCCTCTTTTTCCATTTGGCTCATTTTGCTTTTGAATGCATTCTTCTCCTCATTGGCTTTTTGAACCTCTTTTGCCAATTGAGTGAGCCTATTTTTCAAGGTGTTAATTTCCTCAGCATTTTTTTGGGTCTCCTTTACCAAGATATTGACCTTTTTTTCATACTCTTCTTGCATCTTTGTCATTTCTTTTCCCAGTCTTTCCTCCACCTGTCTAACTTGCTTTTCAAAATCCTTTTTAAGCTCTTCCAAGGCCTGAGCCCACCCAACACCCCCCTGGGGTGTCTGGGGTACTGAGGCCCCGCCCTCCACATCTTTCCCTGATGGGAAAAATACGTTCTCGTCCTCCCCATCAGATCCGAAGGTTGGGATCATTTGCATTTGTTGGAAAAAACTCTCTAAAGTCTTATTTTTCTTCCCCTTTCTAGGCATTTTCCCAGCCAGTTACTTGACCTCTGAGATTCCCTTCCACCCCCGCCTGGATCCGCCCAGCCAGCGCCTGGCCTCTGAGATTCAAATGAGCTTTCCTCCTGCTGACTGTCAATCAGTGAGCTTTAGTTCAGGTGCTGGGGCGGGGCCAGGGCTGTCTCCGAGACTCTGATCCCTCAGGGGGGGTTTATGCAGAGACTCTCAAGAATGGAGCGGGTGGGGGCGGGGTGGGGGGCCCGCCTCCCAATCTCAGCTCCCCTGGGGGTCCCGAGCAGAAACCTTCAGCAACAGAGCGGGCTGGGGGCAGGGCCGTCTCTCAGGCTCAGCTCCGTCAGGTTTTATGCGGGAATCTTCTGTAATGAAGATCCTGCCTGCTGCTGGGGGATTCCTGAGTCCTGGGCCGCTGCCGCCTCAGCCGCCGCCCACGCCTCTGCCTCCGCCGCTTCCTGCCCCCGTCCCTGCCGCCGCTGCTTCCTCCCGAGGGGGCCCGAGTCACAGACGCCCTGCTTCCCCTCTCCTTCAGCCCGGCCTCTCTCACTGACCTGCTTCTGTGGGCGGAGGGACTTTCCCGGCTGCTGCAGCTTCCGTCTCTGAAGCCTGCTCGGATCCGCTTCTCTGAGGCCTCGGCCAGGGCAGCGCTGGGGGTCGGGTTTACTCTCCGGGGCGCGCCGGACCCTGGGGATGGGTCTTGAGGGCTCCCTGGGACGGGAATCTCCTCCACTCTGCCTCTGCACACCTTGCACTCACCCAGAATCTATGGGGGACTCTTTTTACACCAATTCCATGGGCTTTGGTTTCGGAGCTCGTAAACGTGCGTCCTTCTACTCCGCCATCTTGGCTCCGCCCTCCAAAGTTGATTATCTTTACAACATTGCTGCTGTTTTATAAATCATTCCTCTGGCTCTGCTCATTTTGCTCTGCATCAATTCATGCAAGTCTTCCCAGATTTCACTAAAACTATTCCTTCATCATCTCTTATGGCATAATAGTATTCTATCACCTTCATATGCTATAACTTTTTTAGTCATTTTCCCATCAATGGACAACTCTACAGCTTCCAAAGTTGTTTTTCTTTACAATGCTGTCCTTATGAAAATCCATCTGGTTTTGCTCACATCACTGTGGGCGAGTTCAAATTCTCAGGGTTCTCTTTGTCATTTCTTACAGAGCAATAATATTCCATTTTATTCATGTATCACAATTTTTTCAACCATTCCCTCCCCCTTACATTCTAGTCCTTTTCTTTGTCTTTTTCCTTTTCTAGTAAGACTCTAGACTTACTTTCCTAAATCACACACATAAGTCAGATTCCTAGAGCAAGAATGGCTACATCTTTCCATCAGAATACTATGTACCACTTAGGACAGTGGAATGGCTTTCTCTTCTGCTAAGGCTAATACCTCCATTCCGGTGTATTTCCTAACCCCTACACCCCTACTGTTAATCACCAATTATTAGTGCCCAGCTCTGTTTAACCAATTAGCATCAATTATATTTTTCAAACTGATACTTACTTTAAAGACGGAGGATGAACAGATGTTATTTCTCCCACCACTTAGAGACACATTTGCCCTGACTGCACCGCAACCTCTGGGAACAGTAGACTCAACCAATTCAGTTTCTAGAAAGCATTTATCTACCAAGTCCATTTCTGAATTCTCCATAGCTAAAGGATGAATTGCTGTCCCTCCCTCTTGGCTGACTGTGATCTATGCTGATCAAGTCGCTTCCAGGAAATCTCCTAGACTTCTGATGACTCAAGTCCTAGGATCAACTCTGACTTCCGGATTTCTGTTGGCTTGCCATTCTCACTTTTCAAAGCTCACTAGCCACCTTCAGTCTAAGAGCAGGAAATAACCAAGGCAAAAGTAATAGCAGAACCATGTACTCATGGGCTAAATGGCAGCTCTGGATGAGAGAGAGCCTAAGGTTCCCCCATCCCCACCAAGGGACTCACAGCAGCTTGTCCTCCTGCTTGAACATCAGCTAGTCTAGAAAGTCAAAGCCAGGAGACTCCAGCTGGCTGAGTATTACGTCCTGAATGCATGTCAGTTTCGGCTCCACGGCGGATCACAAATGTTCCTCTTCACCACAGGGTGAGTGGACCAGAAGCAATTATAGAATATAGAAGTTGACCTCCCAAGGGCAGTAGGGATTGCATCAACTGAGCATCCCACACACGTTTCTATGGATTCTTTTCAATGGTCAGTCATCCTTTACAATTTTAATCTTTCCCTCATTATAAGAACATTTATTTTGCTTGTAACTATTCCCTCCAGAGTATTATCTCCCCCTTTAACTATCCCTTCTTCCTAATCCCACCTTTTCCTGTTGAGTTTGAAAAATTTCTACACCAAACTCTTTGAGTCTGTCTGTGTGTTCAACATTCTTATGTCTGTTTCAGATAAGAGTGAGGTTGATCTGATCACTAATCAATTAATAAACGTTTATTAAGTGCCTACTATGTGCCAGGCACCGTGCTAGATGGTGCCTCCTCCCTCTACCACTTTCCGCATATGTGTATACTCTTCTACGTGCATCTCAATTGTGAGAAGTAACAAGTTCCATCACCTCCTTTCTCCTTTCTACACTAGTAGATTCCTTTTATCCTCCCTTCTCTTTTCCCTTTTCCAAACCTCAGAATAGAACCAATACACTTCTAGGGCCTCTGTTTTATTTATTTAATTCTCATGCTATCATCTGAAGATAAGGGACAGTTGTTTCTTGTTTTCACCATCTAGGATATATTTTCCAGTATCTTTAAAGCTAGAAAAAAATTTTATCATGCCTAGTATCTGCTTTGGGTTACTTATCTCTCCAGGTTTAGTTCTTGGACTGGGGTTCTGTAACCCCTCCTGTACTTTTGGGTAGGCTGGCAACCCTGATTCCCCTGGATTCCTCTACATTCTTATACTTCCCAGGGTTAGGTCTCCTTGTGTTAGGTCTCTGAAGTTCAAGGCATTGAGTCTTCAAGGCCCTCCATGACATTGCAGGACAGAGTATTAGGAACCTCAGAGATGCTGATCTGGTTGCCTAATCTGTCTGGTCTGAGTACTGCTGTGCCATCTTGGTCACTGCTAATCCTGGTGGCTTCTAAGGTCCCTGCTGTGTTTTTCCAAATACCATGGGGATTTCTCATGAGAACCCTGTGCTCTTTCTTTCTCTAGACACAGAGTTATAAATATATAACTGGACTGGAAGATTGTTGGCTTGTTTGTTTGTGATGGTGCTGGCTTTGTAAGAGAGCCTATTTTCTATGCTCATAAGATTTTCTCTGAATTTTTGGCAATTCTTGGGTGGAAGACACCACTTCCTATAGTTTTTCTTTGGATATCTTGATCATTATTCAGTTGTGTATTAATTTCAGGTGTTTTCTAGAGTAAGGATATGGGAGTTGGGTATCCTACCTCTGTTTAGATGAGAAATCTTTACCTGTTTTCTTAAGCATAACTGTGTCACAGGTCACAAGACTGGGTAGTCAGAGGTCACAGCCTATTGTAATAATAGTTTAGACCCACAGCTGTGTGTTTTGAGAAAGAGGTTCATCATTGCCCTAGTCTACATCTCTATCCACACTATTTCTCTATCCAGAGCAGCATTCAGTTCTGGGCATCACATTTTATGAAAAAATGCTGATAAAATGTAATATGTTCAGAAAATGGCAACTGGGATAATAAAAGAACTACAGATAATACTATAAAAACATCACCTGAAGAAGCAGGTGGAAGGATAATTGGTAGTTATCTTCAAGTAATGGAAGGATAGACAAGGTAAGAAGGATTAGACTTGTTTTGGGTAGAAGATGGCATAATCAGAAGTAATGAATGGAAATTGCAGAAGGTAGATTTGGATTTCATATTAAAAGAAAAAATTTTCTAACAAGCTTGAAAAAAGTAGAATTTATAAATTCAAAAAGTAGTAAACTCCCCTCATTTGAGGTCCTCAGGAAAAGGGGATCTTGTAGCATTGATTCCCGTCAAATTAAGGGTGGTTCTAAAAAAAAAAAAACTTCAGTGGTCCCTTCCAATTCTGAGATTCTATCACTCTTAACATTTTGGAGGAAGAATGGACAGGATTGTGGGGACCAAGAATGGTTTTGAGATGTGAGAAAGTTAGCGACAATGATTAGGACAGGCAAACTTGGGGTGGAATTGGTCTGCAAGTACAGGAAGGAGTTTGGTCTGAGCTACATGGGTTCTCTTCCTACCTGGCCCTGACCCTGCCCCTCCTACTCTACACAGGAAGCCAACTGCCTACATCTCCACCATCCTGGAGCTGAGTATCCTTGCACTGAAACGTTTCAATCAGTTTCTTCTATACTGGGATAGACTATATTTCCTCACCAGAGAGGGGAGACGCTTCTCCCAGGCCTGCCACATGGTTCATAACTTCACAGATGCTGTTATCAAGTCCCGCAAACAAGTTCTTGCTGAACAGGGTCCTGAAGCCTTTCTCAAGAACAAGGGTAAAGGCAAGACCATGGACTTCATAGATGTGTTGCTGCTGGCCAAGGTGAGTGTGTGGCATGAAGTCTGGAAGGATTGGGGAAGGGAGGGGAGCTGTTCAGGGGCATACAAAGGGCTTCTCTGTGGAGAGAAAGTCATGGCCCTCTAGTATTAGACTTGGAGTCCAGTGTAGAGGGGTGGGTCACTTAGGTCCTCAATAAAACTGTATTTAACTTTTTTCTATCTTCTATAAAAGCTTTTTCTTCTTCTCAGAGGCCCTAGCATCATATTGAAAAAGGCTTGTTCTTTGTGTAGAATAGCTCTCCAAACTGATTCCTAGTATTACAAGAGTTTGCAATAATAGTTAAGAATAAGAGCTAACATTTATATACCACTTACTAAGTGTCAGTATATATACTATATACCACTGTGCTAAGTACCTTACAAGTTTGTGTATTGATTATGTACATTTGATACTTGAAACAACCCTAGGAAGTAGTGTCATTATTATTCCAAGTAATTCCTATGGGGAAACTGAAACAAAAAGAGGCTAATCTACTTGCCTAAAGTCACAAGCTATTAAGTTTCTGGAATTGGATTTGAACTCTGGTCTTCCTGACATTAGGTCCAGGCTCTATCCACTGTGCCACCTAGCTACCCCTGAAATATCTGGGAGTATCTTTATGATTGAATCTCAGTATGTTAAGAATTTCCTTGGAGTTCTAAAGGTATCTAACTATATTTAGTACCTGGTTGTATTTTCATTAAGGACATTATTTCCAGGTTCTATACGTTTCTAGGAGTATCCTTATTAACAATTCTCATGGATAATAATTCTTTTACTACTTTTTTTTTTAAATGCACAACACTTTATTGTAAACAAAGCACTTTCACATAGGATGGTGGGTTTAGAGATAGTGCTGGAAAGAACTCTAAACATCTTCTTTTCCTTCCCTCTAATTCTGAAGATGAGGAAGCTCAAGCCCAAACTGGGGAGTAATCTACCCAAAGTCTCACAAACCGTAAAAAAAAGAAAACCAGCAATTTAGGCCCAGATCCCCAATGCCAATTCCAGATCTCTATCAAGTTCCAGATAGCTTAGACATATTTCTGTCATTGGTTCTACATGTATGTTCTCATCGTCTGTCTCTATGTATATATTGAAACATTGCTGTGGTTAAGAATATTGGCAGGCTGTCTAAGAGTCTAAATATCTCTAGAAGTAGCTCTGCTTCTAGGCATATCAGGGCAATCTTGTGCATTCTAACTGTATCGAGGAATGTGTCTGTGACTGGTTCTACATTTGTTAGGGGAGTCTCTTAGATCCTAGATATATCCAGGAGTATCACTGGGTAGTTCTAGGCATATCAAAGAAGATTATCTCTGTTGGGAAAAAACAAAGGTTCTGATTTACATGTATGAGACACATCTATACAGACCTTGATGAAGCAGTGCGGGCAAGGAAGACTAAGAAGTAAGGAGATTCTAGAGGAAATCGTAACATTTTGGGTTGTAGATCACTTTGGTAGTGTGGCAGACCCTACAGAGGCATTGGAAACAGCTAAGTGCCACCACAGTGGACAGAGTACTGGGCCTGGAGTAAGGAAGATCTGAGTTCAAATTCAGACTCAGATGCTTACTAGCTTATTTAACCTCTGTTAAATAGCCTCTTGACCTCTGTTTCTTTAATCTGCTGAGAAGGGAATGGCAAACTACTCCAGCATCTTTGCCAAAAAATAAAAATTACAAGGACATTACTGGAATGCTATGATCTATGGGATCACAGAGTTAGAAATGACTCAACAACAGAAGCCTATGGACCCCTACTAAGATAGCATTTCTAAATGCATAAAATAAAATACATTGGATTACAAAGGGAATGAATTATTCTGAAATATAGCTCTAATTATTTTTCTTAAAATTAATTCACACACCCTAGCTTAAGGACCCTTGCTATAGGAGCACCCTAAGGGTGAGACTGAATCTCTGAAAGTAGATGAGGTTCATGTATTCAATGAAGTCTCTGTCCAAATACAGGAGTCTAGAGTTCTAAGTTCTTCAGGAACCTTCTGGAAATCTGATTCTAGGTACACCTGGGTGGTTTCTGAGAGTTCTACAAACTTCAGGGGACCTCCAAGGTATAAAAGCCTCCAAGTTTTTTAACAGCTACTTGAGTCCAGAGGACGGCTCTAGGTGATCCAGTGTTTCTGGGGTTGGTGACAACTTCACAGAGGCCAATTAAGTAGGTTCTAGTGCATTAGGTGACTCTAGATGTACTTGAAATGCCTGAGTGTAGGGAGATGCTGCTTGGATCCCCTGAGCAGAGTTATGCCTGGGAAGATAGGAAGCCAAAAATCCAGAAATGTGACCTTGTTCCAGGATGAAAATGGGAAGTCTCTGTCAGAGAAGGAAATCCGAGAAGAAGCTGTCACCTTCATGTTTGGAGGTAACGGGGTAAATGGAGAGGGAGGGGCAAGGCTTAGACCTTCTTTGACCTCTTCTTTGACCAATACTGGCCTAGATGTATGGATATGTTTCTTCTTCCCACACAGTCTAGTAATGGGTGTTCTAACTATCACACCACTGCCCTGGGTGTGTTTTCCTCTCCCCACACCCCAGGGCATGATACAACTGCAAGTGGCATCTCTTGGGCCCTCTACAACCTGGCCCAGCATCAGGAACACCAGGACCGCTGCCGCCAGGAGATACAAGAGCTCCTGAGGGGTCGTCAAGTGGAGGAGATTGAATGGTCAGTGCAGCCTCAGGCTGGGGTTGGAACCATGGGGTCAGGGCTAGGGCTTTCCTTAGGTGTGTGCAGTCAGGGATTAAGCCTCTGTCTACCCTGTGCACAGCCAAGGACATGCCCAAATGAACCAACCCCAATGATAATAGCAAAAGCTAGCATTTATATAGCACTGATGCTGGCCAAATATTTTACATATGCTGTCTCCACTGATCCTCACAACAACCCTGGGATGTCGATGCTACTATTAACTCTTATAATCCCTAATTTATAGATAAGGAAACTGAGGAAGACAGGTTAAGTGACTTGCCCAGGAGTACAGAGCTAGCAAGAGAACAAAGCAGAATTCAAGTTCCCATTTCCTTAACTCTAAAGTCTGCACTCTGCTATCCCAACATGCCTGAAATTAATCCTTAGCAGATGATGGATCCCATTTACTCAAACAAGTTCCCCCTTACCAACAGACATAAAAAGACAACCCAAAGCAGTTAAATTTTACAATCCACAACTGATTTCAGTTTAACTTAACAAAGCTTCTATCCAGGGTTAAAACATAGGAAAATTTTCTCTCTCAAAGCCCCCTTCCCACATTTCATCCATAGTTTTGTTAATATCCTCTAACATCTGATTATAAACGTCCCCAAGTTCTGATTAGTAAATTCCTTCAAGTTAACATCTTCCTCCCTACCCCTGCTTTTTTCAACAAAAATTGAAGGGCTTATATCCTCCCTTTCATCACTATGGGTTTGGGCTGATGGTTCTTCTGTCCTCAGGGATGATCTGTCCCAGATGCCCTTCCTGACCATGTGTATCAAGGAGAGCATGAGACTGCACCCACCAGTTCCTTCTGTGTTCCGCCAATGTGCCAAGGACATCAAGCTCCCTGATAGTCGAATTATTCCCAAAGGTCCTTTGACTCAGTACACATAGCAGAGGGAGGGAGAGTCATAGAATGGGGGAGGGGAAGTTTGGAGGAAGGGAGAATGGAAGATGGCAGATGGTGGGTTTTACCATGGGAAGGGGTCAAGGCAGTCACACTCAAGAGGTTAGAGGGTCATGTCTATGACTATAGGTATAGAATTTGGGGACCATATTATCACCTTTCTCTTCTCACCTATTAGGGACTGTATGCCTCCTCAGCATCCTTGGAACCCACCACAACCCAGCTGTGTGGCCCAATCCTGAGGTACCAGCAACAACCACTTACCCAATAACTGGTCCAAGCTAGGGGTTAGGGATAGCTGATATGAGACAGAACTGAGGCCCAGAAAGATCAAAAAGTAAGAACATCCCAGGTGGAAATTTCATGGCAGAACTGGGGAAAACAGAAGATGATATCTATATATCCTTATGAAGTTCTCATACTCCTTCTGAGTATGATCCCATTCTGGGAGAAGCCTATTGAGCTTTGGTGGATGTGATCCTGGGATAACCCCCACCAACTTCTGCAACCATGTCCCTTGTATCCTAGGTCTATGATCCATACCGCTTTGATGCCCAAAACACCCAGAAGATGTCACCCCTGGCATTTATACCCTTCTCAGCTGGACCCAGGTAAGATAAGAACATCTACTTGTCCATTTACATCCTTGAGAGATATCCTCATCCTTCTAGGTCTGTCTGAGTAGCTTCAAAGTTCCAAAAGAGATCCCACCTCTTTGGATTATGGAGGCCCCATCTTCAGAGGGGTGGAGAAGGTGGGCAGGATTCTCAGAGACAGTTTGACTTCAGGACCCCTCCATCTTGAACAGGAACTGCATTGGCCAGAACTTTGCCATGTATGAGATGAAAGTTGTACTGGCCCTCACTTTGCTGCGATTCCGTATTCTCCCTCATAAGAAACCAGTCCGAAGGAAGGCAGAACTGATCCTCAGAGCAGAGGATGGGCTGTGGCTGAAGGTGGAGTCACTACAGCATCCTTCTAGTCCTGAGAC
The DNA here is from genome assembly GCA_023548195.1 of Bettongia penicillata ogilbyi. Classification (NCBI taxonomy): domain Eukaryota; kingdom Metazoa; phylum Chordata; class Mammalia; order Diprotodontia; family Potoroidae; genus Bettongia; species Bettongia penicillata. The sequence goes on from JAJHZJ010000363.1 coordinate 509,978, forward strand.
ACACCTCCAGGAAGTCCCTCAGAATTGATAGATAGACATTTTCTCTGGTCTTCAGCAGGCAGGAGAATCTGATGGCTGCCTTCCCTTCCAATCATCCATGTCTTTATTGTTATTCTTCTAAATAAACACAGTTTTACACCTCATATTTTGGCATTCATTATGAGTCTCTGCCAAGACAGTCATGCTAGGAGAAGGGAATAGAAACCAAGAATCTATATTTTTAAACTTAGTCTCTAGGAAGAGGCAAGGCAGAGTTCAGAGATTTATGTACTCTAGGACCTCAGTCTCTGAGCTCTTAGCCCCAGTCTAGGCAGATCAGTCATACTGATAAATTCAACTGTATTAATTTTAAGAAATTGGACTATTTAACCTATAAGATTCTTCCAATTCTACAGTTATTGAACTCTCTCAATAATCACAGTGATTAACTGGAGAGATAGACTAAATCTAGACTGGCAGATTCCCACAGTAGGAAACTATATCAGAGAACATTCATTTATACCTGTACCTAAGCAAGAAGCTCTCATTCATTAGCTCTGACAAATGTTCACCCACTCTCTAATTGATAACATTTTAGGTATCTTTGACAGCATTTGGTATTACCCTTTCTCCCATTCCTTTCTCTGCCCCTTCAGTCAATCTCTGTTCTTCCTTTGTCTTTGTCATCTCATGCTACTTAAGGCTTAAGGCTAAAAGGATCTGTAGCTCCCCATCTGGTCCCTCACTGACCTTTCCCATTTTAAATGGTTAATTTTTTTATACCTGGACCCTTAACCTATTTCCCATCTTCTTGCTCAGTCTCAGTTTTCTGTGTATATTGATATCTTCATAGAGCACAGATTATCAAGCCAAACTGGAAAGGATCTTATGGATTATCAACTCTAACACAAACCTGAAGAATAAGTTATTCCAATAGCATCAGCTTTCTGAAGAAGTCTTTCCTTCCTTTTGATGGACAGCTCCAATAGTTTGTTTCTATTTTTTGTTTTTTGAAATAATATCAACACAAATCTTTCCCTAGCTGGTCCTAATTCTATTCTCCAAGTCCAAGCAAAACACATATTATCTTTCCCCCATCTCTCTTCCTAGTCCTTCAGTTCATGAATAATAAGAAGAATAGGTAATAGCTGAACTAGGTCTCAGCAGAGAAAGTAAATGAGAGTTCAGTTCAGTCTTGAGAAGTTCAACATTCAACAAACAGCTAATCGAAGGTTTGGAAAAACTAATTAATGGAAGAATTCCTTATTGGAGTTCATTTCACATGCTTGCTCTTATCCTAAATATTTGTATTTTCTGGTACAGCCTGGATGAGCAGAGAGCCAACACCTGGCTAAGAGAACTGAAAAGCATTTCATATCTATTGGCTGGCAATGCTGGTTTAAGAACAGCTGTAGCTTCCCCTATTGTAGAGAAGTATATTAATCACAGCGTTGTCTAGTAGACAAGTGGTCCTGAAATTAGAACCTCAGATGAGGACTCTGGCTCAGGCACAAGATGTTGCAAGAACAAATTTAAGAATAGACAAAGTGAGTTGTAACATAAGCTCTACAGAAGAAAGGCTTATTAATCACAACACCCTAGCTCCACGATGGATGATGGAGGTGGCTAAAAGATCTGGTGAAAGAGCTGTAACCACAAAATACTTACTTAGTGTGTGTGCACGTGTGTATGAAATAGGGGCCTTCTTTAGTGTGGGGTGGGGAGAGAGGGAAAGATATAACTTGGAACTCAAAATGTAACAAAAAATTAAATTAAATACAAAAATAAGAACTTTAACATTTTCCACCATACTACTTTTTTTAAATTCAGATATTTTTCATCATAGTAAATAAGTTATACATCCAATTCAAGTTTCTCTAGGTTCTCCTCTAGGGAAACATAGGGCCTATCCTGAGAAAATTCTTTGCTGACCCTATGATTATGACATAGGAGATATAGAATCAAAAGTACCCATGAGTGAAATTGCTATTTTCATTTATCTAAGCAAGCCTCTCTGTAGTCTACTGGCATGTCTCATCTGGCCTATGAGGCTTTTACTTTTTAAATCAGTTTCTTCTACATATCACAAGATCACAGCCTCCCATGAGGCTTTATTCTTGTGTCAGTGGTTCAATAGTACAGTTCCTAACAAATCATAGATAATAACTGCTCAATTCTAGAAAACTCCTTCCATCTTAAAGGTTCTTTGAACATGGACACAACAGGAGCATCTTTATCTTCTCTGGGTGGTGGCTCGTCTCTTCTTGAGATGTGATCTACGAACTTGACAGAAATTCTACAAAACTGACATTTACCCATGAAAAATTTAGGCCATTTCCCTTTAGTTACTCCAACATTTGTATTCTTCCAAGAACCAATAATATTATCAAAATATTTAGTTCATATACCCAACTACTTTCTCCACTGGTCTTTGGAAACTAACAAGTTTCCTGGACATTCCTTGCAGTATAAGATCAAACTGGTAAACATCCAGCTGAGTGTACAAAAGCAATCTTCTTGTCTTTTTCTGCCTTAGGAGTGAGGGTGGAGCCACTGTAGAAATCCAGTTCTGAGAACCAGGGGCTGTCTGATGGATAACTCAGTATATCTTGAACTCTCATGATGGCATACTGTTTAACTTGGCTCCTTTATTCAAAGGCTAGCAGTCAATACACATTCATATTTTTCCATTCTTCAAAAATAACACTAGAGGCAATTCATAATGCCTCTTGGATGATGATGTGATGATACTATTAACCAACAAATTCTTAAGATGGCTTCTGAGATCATCTATCCTAGACCACAGACATTTCCGTGAATGGTAAGGAATCAGTCAGTGAGCTGAGCACATCCCATTCATACAGTAAAAACACATCTATCTTCCTGATGAACTAACTCAATAACTACTTTTAGATTTCTATTATGAGGGAATCCCCAAAGTCCAAATTCTCTGGAAACTTTAGATGCAAAAAGCAAGATTCTTGTGCACTTCTTGTCTCTGCATTAATCCTCCTGCACAAGCCAGATAGACTAAGCACTGAAATATTGGGACCTAACTGGTTGTTTGCCATATTCTACTCATATCTGGAATTTGTGGTGCAGTACCAGAGTGCCTTTAACCTTGATGACAACAGCAATTTCTTTGGGAAATTTTGAGGTTCCTTCAATGTATGCCAAGGATGGATGGTTTTGTCATTTAGTTTTCAAGGACAAATCATTCCAGAGGCTCAAACTGTACTTACTTTAAATGTCTCCTTAAAATGACTGGAACCTGATCATTCCTTTGACTCCATTGTACAGGACAATGATGTTGCCTACATAATCCAGCTTCACTTTCTCTTCTGTCTGAGGCCTGATGAGTGGACCCCAGATCCTTAATCCCTCTAGGCAGAGATTTATGTATTCTAGAAGCACATTTGGTACTAGAGTTTCCTTCTTAGAAGGGAAGTCATAGTCATCTAAATCTCTGGGTGACTTAGAATGTGAATATCCTTATTCACCATCATCCTCAGTTAAGTCACCCTCCAGAGAATCACAAAATGTTAGAATTTAAATGTACTCTAGTTCAACCTTGTAATCATTTTTTTAATCTTTATATTACCTTTATTTCCCAGTCTTTCTTTTCCCACCCAACTCTGTCTCTAGAAAAGAATAACAAAGAAGAAAGCAATTCAGCAAAACTAACCAAAAAAATAACTAAATCTGGGAATTTATACATGGATACATGCCCATAGCTCCCCATCTCTGCAAAGAAGGAAGAAAGGAAGATTCCTATATTTCCTCTTCAGAGAAAAGTTTTGGTCACTATAGTTATACACCATCAAGGACTGTGGTATTTTGTTTCATTTTGTTTTGTTATTTTCATTTAAATTGTTGTAGTCATTTTGTATATTGTTTTGCTAGTTACTTCATTCTAGATCAGTTCATTCAAGTACTCTCACATCTCTCTGTACTCTTTATAGTCATCATATTTAGCAGTAATATTCCAATATATTAGTATATTCCAGTTTTATTCATTCTCAGTCAATGGGTATCTACTGTATTTTGAATTCTTTTCTGCAACAAAGAAAGACATATTTTGGTGTAGAGAGGACCTCTCTTTGGCCCCCTTGGGATATACTGCTCTGAGGCAAACGGCACAGACATTTCAGTCACACCTTCTTGACATCAATCCAAATTGCCTTCCAGAAAGGGTGAATTGACTTACAGCTCTAACAACAGTATTAGTGTGTCTGTATTCACAAGGCAACCCCCTCTCCCCCAAAACATTACTTATTCCAATCTTTTAGATCTTTAACAAATTTCAGACATGATTTTTAAAAAAAATAAGTCACATGGGGAAGCAGTGAAATGTATTAGAAAAGGCACTGGATTTGGTCAGAGGGCCTGAATTCAAATCTTGACGCTACCATTATTTCTTTGAATGAGTTGCTTTCTAGGCCTCAGTTTCCTCAATTATAAAATAAGGATTTCCTAGAAAGTTGATAACATCCATTCCAGCTATAAAGTTATGATTCTAAAAGACAATTTGAAAGTTGAAATGACTAGGAAATAAAATAACATGATATGTTAGCAATAGTGAGAATGAGGCATAACAGACAGGCAGCCAAATGCTGTTCTGATATCTGGAAGAAGATATTTAGATTATATATATCATTTTCTGTGTGTTTATGTATGCATGTATGTATATGCACAACTATATATCCATGCCTATGTGTATATATATTTACCTGTATGTATAGTGTGGACATATATGCATGGACATATGATACATAAATATGAAAATACACCTATATTTTCATCAATATGTATGTATGAGCATATACATGCACTGTGCCCATATACGTACATGTGTGTATGCATATGCATGCCTCTGCTTTATGTGCACATGCACCAAAGTGGAGGGAGAGTTGGTGCATAATTTATTGTTTGCAGATTGTTTTGCACTCAGTGCAGCCTCTGAAGCTGAGATGCAACAAAGTATGGATCAATTCTCTGCTGCTTGTGCTAATTCTGGCTTAACAATTAATACCAAGGAAACACAGGTGCTCCATCAGCCACCACCACATCATCCATATGTGGAACCATCAGTTACAGCAAATGGAGAAGTTTTGAATGCTGTGGATAAGTTGACTTACCTTGGTAGTATACTTTCCAGGGATGTACACATTGACAATAAGGTTGACACACACATTGCCCGAGCTAGCTTTGTGAGGCTCCAAAGGAAAGTGTGGGAGAGAAGAGGTATTAGACTGACTACCAATATGAAGAGCCATTGTTCTGACCTCATTGCTGTAGCTTGTGAAACCTGGACAGTATACCATGCCAGGAAACTGAAATGTTTCCATTTTAATTATCTTGGGAAGATGCTGAAGCTTATCTGGCAGGATAAAATAACAGTCAATGAGATCCTTTTTCAAACTAAACTGGCAAGCATTCAAACTACTGAAGGAGTGCAAATCTGATAGACAAAACATATGCTTGCAAAAAGACTATATCATGGAGAACTCACACAGGGCAAGCATTCACATAGTCAGAAGAAGCTATACAAGGCCATTTTCAAGATCTCTCTTAAGAATTTTGGAATTGATTGTGAGGCATAGGAGACACTGACTTAGGACCACCCACCATGACATGGGAGAAGATACTGTGGTCTAGAAGCAAAGCAGAATTGAAGTAGCTCACACTAAATGTGGGAGGCATAAATTTAGAGAATCCACTCCAAATGTTCACATGGACTATTTCTGTCCAATCGGTGGTAGAACATTCTAGGTTCATATTGATCTGATCAGCCACAGTCGGATCCACTGTACCTTGACTCTATCAGAGTAATGTCCTTTTGGTTCTCTTTTAAAACAAAGGACAACAACCATATGCACATATATATGTGTGTATTGCATATATGTATACATACATACCCACTAAATCAGAGGAAGACCTCCTAGCACCCTGAGTGCATTTTATATATAGTTGATTTGCACTTACACATAGATAAGCCTCTCATAGCATGGTCCAATAAATAAATATTTGTGTCTCCTGTGTGCCAGGCACTGGGCTAAACACTGAAAATACAAATAAGAAAAAGACAGACAATCCCTGCCCTCAAGGAATTGACAATCTAGTTGGGGAAGATAATCCTTAAAAGGAAGGAGGAGAGGGTCCTCTATGGGGTGTTGTTTGCAGAGTCAAAAGCAAGCAGAGCAGCAAGTGGGAAATGAAGAGTTGGCTGAAAATTCTGAGCAACCCTCTACAGAAGAAAGCAATGAGAGAAGCTGGTTGCTCTGCCCTCCAGGGGAGAGACAACTGAGGGTGGTGAGGATGTGTTGGGTATCAAAGTTGAAGCCATCTTCATGATGATGACATTTCTGCAGATGAGCTTCTTGTTGTTTCTCCTTCCCTCATTCTGGAAGGGGGTCAATGACATCATGAGAGTCATGTCTCAACTTATCGGTGAATTGGATTTAAATGAGACAGAGCTGTGTAAAGTCATCAGCTTCACTCTCTCCTCCAGAGTCATCAAAGTCCAGTGGCAAGACAAAAGTCAAGAGGACTGGAAATGGCCCAGGATACAATAGATGACACTGGCTTTTCTAAATTGAGATCTTTCCCAGCTCTGTTTGTCTGAGGCAACACCCATTCAATGACTAAGGACTAGGGAAAAACTGAGACAAAAGATGACTTTATACTGAGATAAGCTTATCCTTAGCTAAACAGGATGATGTTTGCAGAAACCAGAGTGGCTATTGAGAGATGAAGGACTGGCCATATGCTCTACCTATGGAGGGAGTACCCACACTGATATAAACATAAACACATTAAATCAATAAAAGATGCTGGTCACCAATGGAAGACTAAAAAAGGAATCAGACTTCTGCATGGAATGAATGGAAAGAGGATCATGAATAACGGACACAAGATGGCACCACTCACTTCTTGATTCTTTTTTTCCAACAAGCAAAATGATCATCAGATTGAGAGAGGCAGAACAAAAATGAGTAAAATAATAATCATAGCTAACATTATAGTGCCTACAATGTGCCAGGCACTGTGTTAAACACATTACAATTATTATCTCATTTGATCTCACAACAACACTGGGAGGCAGGTACTATTATTATGCACATTTTACAGAAGAAAATTGAGGCAAATAGATGTTAAGTGACTTGCCCAGGTCTACTGTATGAGGCTGGTTTTAAAGTCAGAACTTTCCTAACTTTAGGTCCAATGATCTACCCACTGTATCACTTAGCTTCCTAAAAGTAGTTGAAATCCCTGATAAGTAAGACAGCAGCAAATCACCATCAAGAAATCCAAGCCATCAGACCCCAAAGTATATCATTCTGAATTGAAAAATGTATAGGTATGAGTATGGTTGTCACGATGCTTCCTGTAATCTTTGGGCCTCCATTGAGAAAAGAAGACATACTATAGAGCTGAAGATGGACAAATGTTGTCCCCAAATTCCAAACAAAAGAAAGAAGACAAATTCTTTAAACTAAAGGTCAGTGATCTTGACTTTGATCTATAGGGAAAATACGAAAAAGATTCATTAAAGTGATAGTGCATGATGAGTGCTTTTGCAACCCAGGGACTCTAGTCCTCTAAACTGTGTGTTTACACAAACATGATTTAATCTTAATACTAGCCATAAAATAGTATTTTTTTGCCTATTAGGTTTGCCTATTAGGTACACACTTGGCATCTACTCTGGGAAATCTCAGAATACAATTTGTGTTTAGTTCTCCACAAATATGAGTAAGCAGAATGTCCAGTTACCAGACACTTGTATAAGTCACAGAATTTATTCTGCCCCATGGAGAATACAAAAAATGAAAATGACTCATAAGATGCGTAAATAAATAGTGTCAAACACAAATAGAAACAGGAGCTCACATAAGGATCCCTTTGAGCCATATATTGACTCTTCAGATTCAGCAGAGAAATCATTTCTCTCATTAGCTCCAGAAGCAAAGCATTTCTCCATACTCTCTCCACTCCCCCACCACACACACCCAAGCTGAACAGTGGAGTAGTGCAGGCTCTAAACTCTTTACTTAGGTTTTGGTTCATCTACTTTTGTTTCCTAATGCCTTTTACTCAGCTTCTACTCTCCTTTTCAATCCTTTGACTTCTAGTGCCTCAAGGAGGGTCACATCATGAGTGATGTTTACACTGAAAAACCTAAAATTCACATTTGCATTAAGTATAACACAAATAGTTATTAGACTAAAATCCCACAGCCCCAAAAGAGTTCTGCAATGCAGAGCTGCTCATCAATAAAGTCCCCAAAATAGTAAGATTCAGATTAGCTGCTGGAAAACACTGTGTTGCAGTGGTCTCTATCATCATTCAGTTCTTTGGCATGTGAGTTGCTTTCAAACACATTTTCTTAGCACTTCTATTTGCAAGTCTGTTTTCTCTAAGAACCCCAAACTATTTGGGTTGCTTCAAATGATTTTCTTATGTGTTTTTTTTTTCACACAGATGCCCTTTTGTTTTGTTTTTCAGAAAATAAAGCATTCACACAAGAAAAGAAAAACCTTACACCTAAACACAGCAATCACCTCCCTTGAGGCTGTTAGGTGTCACATTCACTGGATATAGCCCCCGACATGGAATCAGGAAAACTCATCTTCCTGAGAGCAAATCCAGCCTCAGACACTTACAAGCAGTGGGGCCCAGGGCAAGTCACTTAACTTCTGTTTGCCTCAGTTTCCTCATCTGTAAAATGAGGATGATGACAGAGCCTTTCACAAAGGGTTGTTTGTGAGGATCAAATGAGGTCACATTAGTGAAGTGCTTAGCACAGTATCTGGCACATAGTAGACACTTTATAAATACTTCTTCCCTTCCCAGGCCCATTACTCCTTCATGACTGGAGGAGGGCAGATGCCTTGTAACTATTCTATTTCCAATTGATCTTGCACAGCTCCTGTCCTCAAATTCATCTCCATAAAGAGCTTCTCTGCACATAACCCACAGTTGACTATGAGGTAATTATTGAAATGATCTTTTTCTATAATGAAATTTACATGCTTTATTTTTGAAAATTGGAAAAATAGAAATTCAGACTTCACTACAGCCCTCACATTTCACAGGAGGAGCTGACTCTCCTCCATGCCAAATTCTAAAATTGACCTCAACATCTTCTACATATATCAGAGCCTATTCTCTGCCCCCTTTTAAATGTTTCTATTGAAAGCAATCTCTGCCCCCCCTCCCCTCCCCAGGCACCAGGCTTGAAACTTCAGGCATCTTTAATTCCATGTTCTCCCTCACTCACATTATATCCAATCGCCAACCCCTACTCATTCTACTTCCTCATCTCTCATTTCCCTCCTCTCATATTTGTCAATACCCTAGTTAAATTCTAGTCATTTTTCACCTGAATTACTGGACTATTGATTGATCTTCTTCCTTCCAGGTCTGAGTCCCTTAAGCCTACTTCTCTTGTTAAGAAATAAATCTTTCAAATGCACAGGTGTGACCATATTACTCCCTTACTCCAAAATCTCCAAAGGCTCCTCATTGCCTGCAGAATATAAGGCAAAATCTAGCGTGGAATTCAAGGTCTGCCACAGCCTACCTTAAATCTATCTTTCCAGTCTGATTTCACATTCCTCCTCTTCACACACTCTATGCTATAGAAAAACCATCCCAGATTTTGCCCTCCCTTTCCAAGCTAGAAATGGCTTTTCATTGACTTTCCAAGCCTACCATCTCAACTGAACTTTAATTTTTCCTTCACAACTTCCTCTTAAGATGGTTACCTAAATGGGAGAAAGACCACTCAGCTCCCAAATGCCTCCTGCAAGAAAACCCTAAAGTTTAGATCAGACCAAATAACAGTTAGGAAACCCAATGGGAAGCAACACAAAATGACTTCTTCAACCACAGGGCTGTACAAATGGTCAGCCAGAAGCCTGTGAGGAAAAGAAAAGGGGGTTCTTCCAACAAAGCAAGTGTTCATGTGACCAAAGACGGCTCATGTGTAGTCCACAAGCTTCTATGTCTGGAAGTAACAAGAGAAGGCTCTCCTGAGAAAACAGCAGTTTACATCAAGCCCTTCCTTCTCTGAACCCATGTAACCCTCATTTAAGTATACAATCTAACCTTATATTTCAGTCCATTCCTGGGAGTCTTCAAGGGCAGAGATGGTATCTATTTCTAACATAACCTAGACTGGAGAGCTGAGCAAAAATATTTGGATTTCTATTGAGTTTACTCAGAACTCAAGAGAGTGAAAAAGACCTCCAGAGGCCTGATTGATCTTGCTATCTAGAGAAAATTGAGGAGAACCTGATTTCTGGGTTTAGAAACCAGGTAGTATAAACATCGTAATGTTTAGCGAGGAAAGTAGTCCAGGTGATGTGAGAATTGGAAAGTAATCGCTGTACCCGGCCCTGGGGTTGGGTTGGCAGGTTGTAATTGGCATATACAGGTATACCTTGGAGAGATTATGGATTCAAGTCTAGACCACCTCAATAAAGCAAATATTGCAATTAAGTCACATGAATTTTTTTTGGTTTCCTGAAGCATATAAAAATTATTTTTATGCAATGCTGAAGTCTATTAAGTGTGTGATAGTATTATGTCTAAAGAAAAACAGTGTACATACCTAGATTTAAAAATAACTTATTGCTAAAAAAAATAAATGCTCATCGTTATCTGAGCCTTCTATGAGTCATAATCTTTCTGCTGGTGAATGGCCTTGCCTCGTTGTTGACGGCTGATGACTGACCAGGTGTTTGCTGAAGATTGGGGTAGTTCTGCCAATTTCTTAAAATAAAACAACAATGAAATTTACTTCATAGATTGACACTTCCTTTCACTTGAACATTTGAAAGCCATTGTAGAGTTATTAATTAACCTAATTCAAAATGGTTGTGTCTCATGAAGTAGAGAAGCCCAAGGTGAGAGAGAGACATAGGGGGATGATCATTTAGCACAGCAATCAGAACACACACATTTATTGACTGAGTTTACCATCTTATGTGGGTGGCAGTTCATGATGCTCTAAAACAATTACAATAGTAGCACCAAAGATCACTGATCTCAGATCACCATAACAGATATAATAATGAAAATGCCTGAAATATAGAGAAAAATTACCAAAATGTGACATAGAGAAATGATATGAGCACATACTGTTAGAAAAATAGTGCTGATAAACTTGTTTGACATGGGTTGCCACAAGCCTTCAATTTGTTTAAAAAAAAAAAGCAATATTTGCAAAGCACAATAAAGCAAAGTACAATAAAACAAGGCCTGTAACAGCTGAAAGGAGCAGGACATTCACTGCTGATGTTTGAAGGCTGGCCAAATCATACTACCCAGGCAGAGCTGGAAAGTGCTTAGAGAGGGGACAGATATGATACCACGAAAGAACAGCCTAGATATGAGGGGATCTCTAAGTATCTCTTCCTTTACATCCATTGTTACGTCTCCATTGCTTATGGGGACTAAGGGGATATTGTGTGCTCAAACATGTTCGGGAAGATGCTGCCTGCAACACACAGTAACTGCCATTTCATCTACCCAAGAAAGAAATCCTAACTGTGAGTTAGGATTCTCCTTCCAAGAGATGAACTTTCATCCTGAGACCCTGCAAAATGCCAAAGAAAGCAAGAGAGGGACCTCTTTTTATCATGAGGAACAAAATGAGGGCTACAGATCACATTCAGAGCTCTCTTTAGATTTAAAGGGAATCCTTGGCTAGTAGCGAGGATAACTGGGATCCAATCCAAGCCATGCTACTGTGTGAACTACTTTGTGTAATCTTACCAAGTCACTTTATTTCTCTGGGTCTCAACTTCCTTCCTCATCTGCAAAAAGGGGGATGATTACCACTGACCTCTCTGCCTTAAAGGATACTGGGAGGAGAAGAAATTATGGACAGAAAATTGAGGTGAAAGGCTAAGTAATGGAGAAGGCTCACTTGTGATGGTGACTGAGAGCTCTGCTCCACCACTTCAACCCCCTCAGGCTAATCAGGGGAAAAGGCTGAGAGACATAACTAGGAGCTTTGATAGCAATAATACCAACCATGAATGATGGTTGAGGTAAGGTACACTAAGTGATTCATCATTTGGGGTTCAGGGGAGATACCCACGTAAGACCAAAATGCAACTTGAAATTGAGGGCACAGAGCAGAGTAGAGCCAGACTTTACCCAAGTCTACCTTTGCTTTAGACAGATCATCATTGGTAGCTGAGGGTGGCCTGGATAGAGAAGAAACTTCTGGCAGGGAGATAAACGAGGAGAATATTTCTATAGTCAAAGGTGAGGTGATGGGGGCCTATGCCAGGCCGGCAGCAGTGTCAGAGGAGGAAAGACACATATGCAGAGATGTCATAAAGGTAAAACTGACCAGCCTTGGCAAGATATTGGATATTGGTGGGGTTGGGGAGAAGAGGTAAGAAAAACAGAGGATGCAAGTATGACATAGAGGCTGAGAGCCTAGATGACTGGGAGAATAAGGATACCTTCGATAGCAATAGTAAAGTTTGGAAGGGGGAGAGCCTGGAGGGAGAAAGGTAATGAATTTAGTTTGAGAAAGGTTGAATTTAACCTGTCTTTGGGATAGCCAGTTTGGGATGCTTAATAGGTAGTTGGAGATATGAGTTTGGAGATCAGCAGAGAAGATAGAGCTGGATGAGTAGATTTATTAGCAAAATCAATAATAAAACAAAGATAAGCATAAATAATTAATTACAATGTGCTGCTGTGAAAAAACAATATAGCCAGAGTTACCGCAGTCACTATAACAGCAAAGTACTTTTCTTCACTTCTGGAGATCGGATTTCACTGTTCAATCCACTGAAGATATTGCTGTTGATAAATTATTCAATCATGTAGGACTCTTCATGATTCCAGGTATTTTTATCCTCCACTGTTTCTCAAAGCTCTGTCCAAGTTCATGTTCATTATTTCCATGAAACTATCTAACCATTTCATCCTCTCCTGTCCTCTTTTCCTTTTCTTCAACTTTCCCAGCATCAGGGTCTTTTCCAATAGGTGTGATCTTCTCCTTATGTGGCCAAAGTATTTAAGCTTCAGAAATTGACCTTTCAGTGAAGAAGCTGAATTAATTTCTTTAAGTATTGATTGATTTGATCTCCTTGCTATCCAAGGGACTGTCAAAAGTCTTCTCCAGTACCACAATTCAAAATCAATAATTATGAGGCACTCAGCTTTCTTTGTAGTCCAACTCTCATAACCAAATATTGCTAAGTGCCTAATATCTACCAGGCACTATGCTAAGTATTAGCTATACAAAGAAAAATAAAATGCTCACAGCTTAATCAGGGAGAAAACATAGAAACAACTATGTAAAACAAGCAATATATGATTTGCTATACAACTTTGAGTAAAATCTATTTTCTGTTTCTCAGTTTCTGCATACATAAAGTGAGGCTAATACTTGTACTACCTACCTTGACACAGGATTATTATGAGGAAAGTCCCTTAATCTCATTAGAGTTGGAGAGATGTGTTCCTTATTTTGACCCAGAGTTACAACACAATACTCTAAAGACATTTCCCACAGAAATATTTTCCCCTCTCTTCTATCCTTCCTTAACAGGCATTAGCTGTCTTGTTAACATCTTTGGAACCCACCACAACCCAACTGTGTGAACCAACCCTGACCAACCTACACCAGTTCCTTTCCTCATGATGTCCAAGCTAAGAGACAGTGACACTCATCTGGAATGGACCTGAACTTCAGAATAGGTCATACAGTAGAATCACCTGAACGTACTCCTCAGGACAGGTCCGGGGAGGACAGAAAACCCTCATCACCTCTCTCCCTCCCCAATCCCAAGAAGATTCTGGTTTGTTTTTGGTTTTTCCTAAGAATGGTCTGCCTGCCCTAATTATGATCTCTTCATTTGGAGGGAGTTCATTAGTGTGGAGTAAACCTGGCATTGGATGTGCTCCCAGCATTCCACCCCTGCTCCATCCCCTAGGTCATTGACCCATACCACTTTGACTCCAACAACTCCCAGAAGATGCCACTACTGGCATTTATGCCCTTCTCAGCTGGATGCAGATGAGGCCAACACACTTGCTTACCAAACATCCTCCCCAAATTCCATAGGAAATGTTCTCATCCCACTAGGTTTGAGTAGACAGTTTTAATCTGTCACAAAACTCCTCTCCACAGAAAAAGAATCCCAGAGGACATCCACTGTGACACTAATCAACACCTATGATGACCATCAATGTGCCTGTCCTCCTACATACACACAGACACACACACACATACACACACATGCACACTTTGCTCATGTTGCTAGTCACCACAAATCTTGAACAAAGACCATATTTCCTCCTCTCTACCTGCCCACTCTTTTTATATGCCATTTGCCATTACATTTCATTTTTCTTGGGTGATCTTCTTGCATGATGCCATGGTTCCTTCAATTGTTCATTAATACTCTATTCATAGTCCCATGAAAGAGAGAGGAGTTAATAAGAAATTGTCCAGGTGGAGCCAAGATGGTAGAATAAAGGCAGGGACCCACCTGAGCTCTCCTCCAAACCTTTCCAAATACTTTAAAAATGACTCTAAAGAAATTATATACCATAAGAACCCACAAAAAGATGGAATGAAGCAAATTTCCAAGTCAAGACAACTTGGAACATCAGGAGAAAAGGTCTGTTGCACCAGGGTAAAAGAGAAGTATGCTTGCACTGATCAGACCCCAGATAACCCAGAGCTGGCCTCAGGACAACTGAATCACTAGCAGCAGTGGAGGTTTCCAGCCCTCTTAGCCCACAGAAGTCAAAGAAAACTAAAAGGTCAGCAGGAAAGATCTCTCCTACCTGGTGAGAATGGAATGCAGTCCACCACAGGCTAAGCCACCATAAACCAAGCCACAGCAAACCAGAAGCAGGTCTTGGAAGTGACTGAATCAGCAGTGGCAGCAGCTACTTCCAGAGCTCATAGTCCACTAATTGTAAGGGGGTTGAACAATTGGTCAGAAGGAGATTGCAGGGGTCTTTTTGCTAGCACTGAGGCAGCACTCGGTTTCTTTGTCCATAATTGAAGGCAGGTCAAACTGGGTGACTGTCTTAGGGTAAAAAGCACTAGCACAACAAAGTTTGTGGTGACAGGAGAGGGGGGACCCTCCTCAGTTCCAGGGAAGAAAAGAGTGGTTGTGGTTATTCACAGACCAGAGCACAGGCTAGGAGAGTAGTAAACACCTCTCCTTAGATCATATCACCTTGGAATAACTGAAAGCTTACAAGTCCCTCGAGTGAACTCTGAAAATAGCTACACAAAACCTCCGAAGCCTGAAATAGTGTGCCCTCCATTCTGGAAGCACAGCACTACTTCAGAAAAAAAAAAGTTTAAAGTCAAGGAATAGACTGAGAAAATGAACAAACAATGGAAAAAACTTTGACTTTTAAAAGATACTATGATGACAAGGAATATCAAAGCACACACTCAGAAGACAAAAAGTCAAAGCTTCTACATCCAAAGCCTCCAACAAAAATATGAATTGATCTCAAACCAGGGAAAAGCTCAAAAAGAATTTTTAAAATTAAGAAGAAATTAAATTTAAAAATTAAATTTAAAATTAAGTAGAAGAAAAAATGGAAAGTGAAATGCAAGTGATGCAAGAAAAGTATGAGAAAAGAGTCAACAGCTTGGTTTTAAAAAAAGACAGACAAAATACTGAAGAAAATAACACCTTAAAAAACAGACTAAGCTAAATGGTAAAACAGGTCCAAAAAGCCAATGAGGAGAAGAATGCCTTAAAAAGCAAAAGTGGTCAAATAGAAAAAGGAGGTCCAAAAGCTCACTGAAGGAAATAATTCCTTGAAAATCAGAATGGAGCAAGTTGAATTTTTATGTGAAATTAAGAAACAATAAACAAAACCAAAAGAATTAGAAAATGGAAGGCAATGTAAAACATCTCATTGGAAAAACAACTGATCCAGAAAATATATCTAGAAGAGATAATTTAGAAATTATTGGACCATCTGAACGCTGGAAATCGGGGTCTTGTTGAAGCATTGACCCCTCTACTTGTCTGCTATTTCCCAATGTCTTTTCTCTCTCTCCATAGCCTCTCCCCAAAGGTTATGCAAGTACAAGGAACTGTTAATAACAGGCCACATAAATAGCTTCATAGTTTCCAACAACATACCTCAATAAAGAGTACCCTATAGTGACCCTGTTGGCACACTCTGGCTTCAGCAATTAAGGAACTCCAGGTATGGGGGACAGAGCCAAGATGGCAAACTAGAAGGACAGACCTGCCCTAGCTCTCCACCCAAAACACATAAAATACCTGTAAAAAATGACTCTAAACAAATTCTAGAGCAGCAGAAGTCACAAAATGACAGAGTGAAACAGATTTCCAGCCCAAGACAACCTGGAAGGCTGAAAGGAAAGGTCTATTGCACCAGTCTAGGAATGGAGCACAGCCCAGCCTGGGTTGCACAGCACAGACAGGACTAGAGCAGGTTCAGGGTGTGGAATCATGAGAAGTTGTGGTTCCCAGATTTCTCAAACCACAAATGCCAAAGATAGCTTCAAAGGTCAGTAAGAAAGCCCTTTCACCTGGGTGAGAGGGGACAGTGATGGTCAGGCCCCAGCTCTGACCCCAGGGTGGCAGCCGCTTCCACTTTTGGAGCCCTCAGAGGAATCAAGCAACTTATCTGGGTCTCAGTTCTGAGTAACAGTCCTGGGGTGAGGAGGAACACTGGCTTGGTGGAGCTCAAGGTGGGTTTAGAGAGGGAATCCTACTGGCAGTTCCAGGGCAGGAAAGAGTACTTGTGATTTCTCACAGATCAGAGTGCAGGCCAGGAGAGGAGTAAACTCCTCTCCTTTGATTGTGTCACCTTAGAGGAACTAAGAACTTACAGGTCCCTAGAGATATCTCAGAGAACAGCTGCATAAAACCTCTGAAGTCTGGAAACATGGAAAGGTGTTATTTGCAACTCATGAGACTTTTTTCAGTATTAGGTTAGAGAGAATGTATATATATATACATATACATATATATATATATATATGTAGGTGTGTATGAGTATGTATGTAGGTGTTTATTGTATATGTGTAGGTATGTATATATACATAGGTGTATGTGTGTATGTATATATGTATACACATAAACAGAGGGCACAGGGTAAACTGAATATGAAGGGAGAATACCTAAAAAAATAAAACCGCCTGTTGAATGGAATGTTCTAGGAGTAAGAGAAAGGGAGAGGTAGAATGTGGCAAATCATCTCACATAAAAGAGGAAAGAAGGAGCTTTACCAATGGAGGGGGGAAGGGGGGAGATGAAATAATTGAGCCTTACTCTCATGGGCTTGGCTTAAGGAGGGAATAACAAACCTCAACTGGATATGGAAATCCATTTTACCCTGCAGGAAGGCAAGGGGGAAGGGGATAGGAGAGGGAAAATTATAGAAGGGACAGCAAATTGGAGAAAGGAATAATCAGAAGTAAACACTTTTGTGGGAGGACAGGTCAAAGGAGAGAATGAAATAAATGGAGGGCAGCATAGGATAGAGGGAAATGTAGTTAGTCTTTCACAACACAACTATTATGGAAGTGCTTTGCATTGTTACACATGTATAACCTATATTGAATTGCTTGTTTTCTCAATGAGTGTGGGTGGGAAGGGAGGAAGGGAGAGAATATGGAACTCAAAGCTTTAACAATGAATGTTAAAAAATATTTTAGAATGCAACTGGAAATTAAGATATACAGACAGTGGAGTCTAGAAATCTGTTTTGCCCTACAGGAAAATAGAGGGGAAGGGAATGGGAGAAGGATGGGTAATAGAAGGGAGAACAGACTGGAGGAAGAGGTGGATGAGGTACATGTTGTCCTAGGGTGGGGGATGGGGAGAGATGGGGAGAAAATTTTAAGTTCAAATTCTTGTGGAAGTGAATGTTGAGAAGTGAAAAATAAATAAATTATATATTAAAAAAAGAAAGAAAGAAACTTCAGGCATTCTGGGAAAAGGTTGTCTTGCTCTGATGACAAGCTATCCTCACAAAATATGCTTACTCACTGTGAGCTAACTGAGACAGTGATTGTGAACACTGATAACAGTTGAGCTCTGACCCAGTTCATGGGTGACAAATAAGATTATATTAGACAGAAAGGAAAGGAATCTCTTGACTCCCTGGAGACATGGCTGATACATACTGCAGAAAAAAGTATTTGCCAAAAGTCATCAAATTCAAGGGTCATCTACTTATTGATAGCCCACTACAACAATATAACCTTTACCCCCAGGGAGAAAAAATTTAGGTTAATTACTTCACCATAGCACACACCATTTGGGGTCAGAAAACTCTGAGAGATATCTTTAATTATCAATCAATTTAAAAAAAAAAAACAGTAAGCACCTACTTTGTGCCAGTCACTGTACTAACCTATGTTTCAGCTTTACTAAGGTGGCTCTGTGCCCACTGGTTCTCTTCTCCTCACTCTTGATTTCCCCACCTATTTCTTACCCTTTTCATTGTGGAGTTTTGCTTAATAGATACTTTTTATTTCCTGCTTTAATTTAGTTCTTTAATTCTTTCTTTTTTTCTTCTCAGTCAAGTAGAATCCTCCTCCTCCTCCTCTTCAACTTGTTCCATTCACTAGGGTGTATTTTTTTTTCATTTTCCACATCTCTTCCTGGAGAGAATTTTTCTTTTTCACTCTCTTCACTATCCATCCTCTCCTCATTTTTATTCTAAATCCTATTCTCTGATTCATAACCATTGTATTTAGCTATTCCCTCTCTGCTCTGTACATTCCTTGCGGAATCAAAACTTTCAAGGTACCCAATTTGGGCTCTCCCCTCCAAATACTTTTTGCCTTTGCAATGTACAGTTCCCCACTCCCAATGGCTTTTTCCATTGCCTCTCCTCCTAGAAAAATACCAATTCTTGTAGGTGAAATAAAATAGGGCTTCTTAAACATTTTCCACTTGCAACCCTGGGTGTAAAGGTGTGTAAAATACACCAGTCTCCTTCAGACCAGTTGTTCAACCCCCTAACAGTTTGTGGTATATACAAATCAAAAATCTACTGATTATTATTATATTATATAATTATATGATATAATTATATTAATTACTGATCATAAAGAAATGTATTTTGAAATAATTCTTTTCTTGGCATACATAAAATGTTACCATCTATTAATGATGAAAGTGAATTTGCATACCAAAGAGATGGATGTGCTTGTTTACACAAAGAATTAAATCTTGGTGGAATATTTCATACTAATATTTTCATCATTATGCATTCAGAGAGCTCTTACTGTTGCCAAATTTTTTGCAAGCTCCACATTCAGTTAAGACGAACGTTAAGACCCACAATTTAAGAACTGAATAGAAGACACAACCCCATGGCAGGACCTCCTTACACAATTATATTGTCCATCATTGACTTATGCTCTCCCTTCGGTCACCTTCCTTCCCCATTTATCTCAAAATCTCCACCCTGGTTCCATGCTCCTTATTCCTCCAGGCCCCTAGAAGTTGCCCCTAGAAGTTCTGACACACCCCACTCCTAAGTCAGGATGAGGGGTCAAAGCAACAAATCTATGCAGATAACATCCGGTGCAAGATTCCCATTTCCCTTCACAGATCATCTCTCTTCACCCATAGGAGCATTCATCTGTGGCACCCCATCCTACCATCAAAATAAGCACTCTCACTGTTCTCCCTCTTTTAATTCTTCTCCATGCTTCCTTACCCACTTCTCTACAGGGTCTCCTCTTCCCAAGAGACCAAAGGAGTCATCTCCCTCTCATCAGCCTTCAACTTGAGCAAGGCACATTACATACCTTATTCATCTCTCCTCTCCCTTTTCATGCATTCTTTCATTTTGTAATTTAGTTACACACACACACACACACACACACACACAATTTGATTCACCTTGAAACTGTTGCTTAGTCATGTCCAACTCTTCATGACCCCATTTGGGATTTTCTTGACAAAGATACTGGAGTGGTCTGCCATTTCCTTCTCCAGCTCATGTTACAGATGACAAAGCTGAAGGTAATGAAGGATGAAGTCACTTTCCCAGGGTCACACAACTAATAAGTGTCTGATGACAGATTTGAACTCAGGAAAATGAGTCTTCCTGACTCCAGGTCTAGTACTCTATCCGCTGATCTACCCAGCTGCCCTTATGTAGGAGGGAAAGATATAGTCCATAATGCCCCAGATCCACCTCTACACCATCATCTCATTTGACATCCGGCTTCACTCCTGACTCCTTGAGTACATTAGAATATATCTCTTCAGATAATTCTATTCTAGTTAATAAACATATTTGTAGCCCAAACACTATTAGTGTTGCTACTCCCACAGCAAGAAAATGCTGCAGAGTTCCATATTTTTTATACTACTATGTTTCCTTTGTCTTTACAATTACCATTAAATAACACAATTAATGAAATGATATCTAGCTATGATGTAATAGACATTGCCCCCAAAACAAAAAGAAAAGCAAATCCTTATATTTATAATGATCAAAAAAAAGAATGAAAAAAGAATAATCTCTCTACTGTCACTGTTGCTGTTGCTTTCCTTTGCTACTTCATTCATTTACTCATCCTGCATTCCTGTTATCTGGAGTGTTAAAGAACCAAATAATATCTTCAGGTCTGGTTTTTTTCCTAAGAATGTTGGGGTAGGTCACCTTAGGCCACATCTTAAGCTCCATTACTCTTTGGAACACATTGTTTCATGGCCTCCTCATTTTTCTAGTGGGGACAGAATAATCTTGTTATTCAAATTTCTTTTCCTTTTCATTTGAAAGTTCCTCCTGGTCATTTGCATAATCTGCTGTTTCTGAATGAAATTGTTCAATTTAACCAATTCAAATTGTTTTTGTTTTTTTTTCTGGAAGCAGTATATGGTACTGCTTTGTACTGGTACTTTGATTTTTGTGTTCAAAAGTTCTAGGCATTTTTATTGTATTATTTCTTACACTATGTTCACATGTCACTGACATGTAGTTTTTTTGACTCATCCTATTTTTCTGGGAGACTTATCATCCTTAGGTTGTCTCTATACATGCTATTTTTAAGGATTAATATGTTTTGCTTGTATGAAGAACATGTTTTCTTTTAATGTTATTGTTTTGTTTGGTTTTACTTTTGCTTTTCTTCTTCTAGATTGTCTTTTACTTCTTTGTATTCACATTCCCAATCAGTTGTCTCCTTTTTTTGTTTCTTTGGTGCCTCTACCACAGATTCAGGTTTTTCCATTCAATCCATTATTTCTGCTGGACAGGCCATAAATTCTGCTCCCGCAGTTCTCATTTCTCTTGTAAAACATTCAAGAACCACACGTTGTCATTCCAAGCTTTCCCCCAAATCTACAGCATTAGGCATTCAGTCACTTTCCTTTGCTCTATAGGATTTATCTGCAGACTCCTGAACTCACTTCCTAAGTCTGAAGGCCATATTTCCCTCTGCTGTTGATATGTTCCCTATTGGTATATTTGTACATGTTCAAGTTCTTTGATTTTTCTTTCTCCTGAAGCTTCAGGTAATTTCATTTTTTGTTTCTTTATTTACCTCTATTGCTCACTTTCTGACTCCCTTCTTCTGATGGTGTCCATGAGACTACATCTCAAAACTCCTAGTCTCCTCCCATGCTAAGCAATAATTCACTAGCTTAGGTCTCTTCCACAAATAAATAACTTTTGGAGAGAAAGAACTAGCCCACCTGAATGATGTGCTCTTTTCCTTGGGCTTATAATGGAGTGCCACACAACCATACACATATCCACAAATCCATAGTATCCTACCCTGCTCCAGTTCTCTGGCCCAGTAATATAGAGCACTGCCATGCTATAACTGTGAGAACCTGGGCAAATTTCTGCCATTTTGACCTTGAACTTCCAAAGCACGGGGAAGAAATGACAATGAAGATTTAGAGATGTCCTGTTACAAGTCCCTGCCCTACTCCCTCTGTTCCTCTACTCTCATGCAGGGAACTGTTACAACACAGAATACTTCCAACATACCTTCTGTGAAGTTCTCAGCAAATTTTCTGCAATTTGGAGTTTTGATCTCCATGGCACTAGAAGAGCTATTATTTTCACCATTTTACAGTTGAGGTAACTGAAGCAAAGAGGCTAAATGACTTGCCCAGGGTCACATAACTAGTAAATGGCTAAGGCTAGATGTGAATGCAGAGGGAGAATTGAATACTACAAGGGAGTTAGGGTGTGGTGTTTAGTTTTGTGGACAACTAACAGTTAAGATCAGCTAGTGTAATCTCTCTGCAAAAGCTAATGGGCAATGTGGGAAGGGGTATGGAATGAGCATGAGAATGCCATTAGTTCACAGAGATTTTAACCATCTTTGTGTTCTTGATGAACTACACAATAAGAAAAAATAAAATTATTTTATCTCTAGCATATCACTTATTTTTTGGAGAGATCTAAGAGGTTGTAAAGATCAGAGAAAATAATGCCTCCATCTTATTGGTTGTGTGATTCGGAAGTCATTCTAGTTTAGAATGACTTCTAAATCACACATAGTTCCATGAGTAGTTCTAATCCTATTCTATAATTACAAGTAAAAGAAATACTATTTCCCCTTCTACTTTATGGCTTTTTAAAACCCTAATAGCAGTAATAGGTGAGAGTTGGACTGGGAGAGATTAAAGGAGAGTTCAGACAAAGTTCAGAGTTTAGCAGATAATAAAACACAAGAATCAATTAACATGATCTCTAAGAAGAATTCAAAGCAGAGATTATTTCAGCCCAGACCTTTGTACTCTCTGGCATATATGCTGACTAAAGAGAAACTAGCTATTAACTGACAATGAGAATTTGAGGATAACTTTTGCCTTCCCTACAAGGGATGAAGCTTCAAGTAAATTTTGAAGGTGGATAAGGAACAAGCATCTTATTAAATACCTACTATGGGTCAGTTGCTGTGCTGAACACCGTACAAATATTCTCTCATTTGGTCCTCACAACAACCCTGTGAGGGAGTTGCTATTATTATCATCATTTTACAGTTGAAGTAACTGAAGCAAAGAGGCTAAATGACTTGTGTAGGGTCACATAACTAGTAAATGGCTGAGGCTAGATCTGAACTCAGATGGAGAATACTTGAAGGTTCTGAATACAACCATATTCTCTGCTACTGTTGCACCACATCTCCCCACTTTGACCAGCATCCCCTATGCCAGACATCTAGAGTCCCAAGCCCATTGCTGGGGACATTAATCCATTCAACTTTGGAATTGGTGACCTGGGGCTGAACAGTCTTGTTTGATGATGAGATGAGCACAGATGAGCCTAGTCCATTCTGTTTAACTGGCTCCCAGGCCATGCTTCATAAACCATCCCACTATCCACTTGACCATCTTGTCATTTGCTCTGTCATCATTCTGCTTGTTCTTTCCTTTCACCTTGCTTTCCTCCTCTTGCTCTGACAATACAGTCAACACTCCCATTTCTTCCAGGAAGGGAGCCCCATTTGGTTGCCCAATGGATAAACTGTCATTACCCTGACCAAAAATGCCCTCAACCACCACTGTGTTGTCTTCCTTTACTAAAATGTAACCTCTGGAAGAGCAAGGACTCTGAAACTTTATATTTTTATCTCCAGAATTTTGCCTGACATATAGGAAGCATGTAATAAATGTTTCTTCATTCATTCACTCAAACTGAGGCAACAAGGAATGTTTTCTTAAATAATGTTTTCTTTTCCCCAAGTACATGAAAAACTATTTTAATATTCATTGTTTTTGTAAGTTTTGAGTTCCAAATTCTATCAATCCCTCCCTCCCTACCACTCTCTCTGAGACAGTAAGCAATTAGACATAGGTTATATATGTGCAATCATGGCAAACATTTCCTAATTAGTCATTTTGTTCAAGAACACTACAAAAAAAAAAGAAAAGAAAAGCAAGAAAAAGAGTGGGAAATAGTATGATTCAATCTGTATTCAGAAAATATCGGTTCTTTCTCTGGAGACAGATAGCATTTTTCATCATGAGGCTTATAGGATTGCCTTGGATCATTGCATTGCTGAGAATAGCTAAGTCATTACCAGTTGATGATCATACAATATTGCTGTTACTGTGCAAAACTGCAGTTCCTGTAGGTCCCAAAATAAGATTTCAAGAAAAAACTGAAGAACAGACAGAAAGGACTGAAGCTTCTGCTCCAGAAAAGAAGCACCCCTCCTAGTGCATAGTGGAGGTAAATATAAGATCTGGAACCACAGTTCTCCTTATGTACATGGTTACTCGGTATTGGTCCATTTCCAGAGTAAACAAAAAGCAGGGAGCATGAGAGCAATGCTTAGTGCAGAACTGGAGAAAACAGGCCCTGGTGAATGGTGGGAGACAGCAGAGTACACAGGAAGAAGGCGGAGGCTGAGACAAGTAGGTTAGGGGACAGTGCCTGCAGGGCTTTCCTCTTTACCCATTCAGCTGGTACAAAAATGAGAGGGAGAGAAGAGAAGAAGAACTGGGAGGGAGGACTGGAAGTTAGTGGAGGGGATTCATTTAGAAACTTGGGATTCTTTCTCTCTCACCCTTTCACCTAATGATGCTCAACCCTTGATCTCATCAAATAGAACTTTTTTGACCCTTGCATCCAGCCACCTTCCTCTCCTCTACCAGCCTCCACCCAGGTTCTGCTCCTTCCCTATGGCCCTCCCTTGGTCTCTTTCCTGTGAAGGTGGAGTCTGGGTAGGGATAAAAGAACAGTAGAGCCTTCTCTCTGACTTTAGAAGGCAGTGAGGAGCGAGTAAATTCCTAGGACAGCAGCTGAAGTGTGACCTTGAGCTCCCAGAGCTACCTTCCTCTGAGACTGAGACAGAAACTCAAGAGACACAAGGTACTGTCTGAAAAGGCTGAGATCAAAGAATGGGGTTGGACAAGGAATCTCTCTAATCTGTAGAGGGCAAGATGAGAAAGGGATTGAGGATGGGGGTAGATATAAGAAGCTGAGAGGAACTGAGGCAGAGGAGAGAGTAAAAGTTGGGGGAACTTGAGAGGCACTAGAAAGTGGGAGTGGGGAGAACAGCTGCAGGGAGAATGGAGGTTGGGAAAAATCTGAGCACAGGGAATTCTCAGTATAAACAGGCTTCACTGTGAGCTGGGTACAGAGTCCATCCAAGAGAGGGAGAGATGGAGACAGGTCAGACTGGGGCCCTGGGGATTGCCAACTAGAAACCCAACTGGCAGTCAGAAAGAAGGAACAGTGTCATAAAGGGGAGGCAGGAATCACAGCCCTGATAATAATGCCAAATTAGTCCAAAGGGGAGGCTTTGAGATTCAAGGAGGGATTACATGAAGAAAAAGGCAGAAAATGGTGCTTGTCAGTCTCCAAATCTATTATACTTCTTTAATCATTGACTCACCCCCCAAGTCCTAATTCTTTATTCTCTGTCTTCTTTTGTAAATTTTGTTCCATTCCTCCTCATCTGTACCCAGGTCTCTGGGGCAATATTTACCATTCATTGTCTGTGCAAGTATTTACCAGGCCACAAAACTTTATTACTGATGATCATTATTCCTTTTTAATCAAAGGAAAGTTTTATTCTTAAAAAAGGAAAACTGAAATACATGAATCAGCAACCATTAGTACCAAAGAGATATGTAAATCCCTGAAGTCATTTACAGTCTTGAGTGCAAGGGCATCTCAGGCAGAGTTTACTCCACAAGTTCTGTCTTGGACAACTACTCTTCCCAAGGTGCTCCTTAACAAAGGACAGGCATGTGTCTTCTGTCCCAGTCAGTCATAAAACTGGCTTGGACCAGAAGAAAAGGACAAAGGACAGATCTCTAGATACTTCCACAGACCTATCCTTCTAGATTTCCATTGAACTCTTAACAACTACTCTTCAGATCAAATCATTCAACCAGTTTGGAATCAACCTAACTGCTTTCTCACCAATAGCTCTACATCTTATGCAAAAATAGTGTGAGATACTCTGCCGAATGCTTTGCTAAAATCCAGTTCTACCATGTCTACACTGTTCTTCTGACTTACCATTCAGGTTATTCTGTAACAAATGAAAATGATGATAACCTGGCATGATCTATTCTCTTTTGGAGGAAGGGGGAGTTAATTTATTTGTTTTCAGTTTTCAACAATCACTTCCACAAGTCTTAAATTTTCCCCCCCTGCCCCTCCCCTCCCTCCCTGAGATGGCTTCCAATCTTATATGGGTTCTACACATACACTCATATGAAACAAATTTTCACATTAGTTATGTTGCATAGAAGAATTAAAAAGAATGGGAGAAATCATGAGAAAAAAACGTAACATAAGAGAAAATAGTCTACTTCTTTCTGAATTCTGATTTCATAGTTCTTTCTCTGTATGTGGATGACATTTGCCTCATGAGTTCTTTGGAAATGTTTTAGGTCTTTGAATTGCTGTGAAGGGCTTAGTCTATCAGAAACAGTCCTCGCACACTGTGGCCACTACTGCATATAATGCTTTCCTGTTCTGCTCATTTCACTCAGCATCAGTTCATCTAAGTCTTTTTACATTTTTCTGAAATACAACTGTTCATCATTTCTTATAGCACAGTAATATTCTATTACATTTATATACCACAACTTGTTCAGCCATTCCCCAATTAATGGACATTTCCTCAATTTCCATTGGGGGATTCCATTCCAATTTCTTGGCTGCCACATAAAGAGCTGCTATAAATATTTTTGCAAATGTGGGACCTTTTCCCATTTTTATGATCTCTGAGATACAGCCTTAGAAGTAATATTGCTGGTCAAAGGGTGTGGTATGATCTATTCTTAATGAAATCATGTTGGCTTTAAAGATTGCTGCGTTTCAGCTCTTTTGTGGCAGCGAAGAATTGGAAATTGAAGGAATTCCCATGAACTGGGGAATGGCTGAACAAGTTGTGGTACATCATAGTAATGGAATATTTTTGTGGTATAAGAATGACAAGCAGGCTAATTTCATAAAAACCTGGAAAGATTTATGTGAACTGATGCCAACTGAAATGAGCAGAATCAAAAGAACATTGAAAACAGTACAATGTTATAGGGTGATCAACCATAAATGACTTAGCTATTCTCAGTAATAGAGTGATGTAAGACAGTTCCAAAGGACTCATGAAAAAAAATGCTATTCACATCCAGAGAAAGAACTGATGACGTCTAAAAGCCAATCAAAGCATATTCTTTTTGTTTAGTTTTTCTTTCTTTTGATCTGTTTCTTTCTTTATATCATTTTGCATCAGTTCATGTTAGTCATTAATTCTTCTCTGTATTCGTTAATTCAGTGTGTCTCATGGCAGAGTAATATTCCACTGTATTCATATACCACCCTTTATTTCACCATTGCCCAAACAATGGACATCTATCTACTTTGCTTCTAGTTTTTTGCTAACACAAAAAGAGCTACTATAAATACTTTAATATACATGGAGACTTTCTTTTTGTCAGTGACTCCCTTGGAGGTATATGCATAAAAGTAAAATCTGTCAATGTTGTGGACATCTTAGTCACTTTATTTGCATAGTACCTAATTGTTTTCCAGAATGATGGGACTGATTTTAAGACTAGTCAAAGTTGCGTAGATGATCCTCATGCTCTGCTTCATCATTGGGGTCAAACTCAAACAGAAATGAGGCCAATAAATCATAAATAAGGATGCCTTCAGGCTGCATATTGATTTTTTAAAAATACATATAAACATTATCAATGGTTTTTCTGGTAATTTTATTTAGTTAACTATTTCCCAATTCCATTTTAATCTGGTTCTGGCTGTACTCTAGGTGCCTATTTGACACTTCTGCTCTATAAAAATTCCACTAATTTTGACTATTCTCATATTTTATCTCCTTTAACAATTTCCTACTTGTCGGGTGAAACTTCAGGGTTCTTTTTATTTACATGTTATTTATATTAGAGATTTGGATCCTATTTCATATGGTTATTAATAGTCTATCATTTACTGACATTTATTTGAACTGTTCTTTTTTTAATCATTTCTCTATTGGGGAATGAATGATTTTTGGTCCTATAAATTTCTGTTAATTGTCTATATATCTTCCATACCTAAACCTGTATCAGAGATATTTGCTATAAGGATTTTTCCCAAACAATTACTATCCTTCTTATCTTAGATGAATTAATTTTGTTTGTGCAAAATCTTTTTTCATTTCATATCAAAATTATGTATTTTTTTCTTTGAAATTGCTTGGCAGTTTTTTTTATACATGTTCATAGGATCATGGATTTAGAGTTGAAAGGTTACTTAGAGGTCACTGAGTACAGCACCTTCATTTTATAGATGAAAAACTGAAGTACAGAGAAGTTAAGTGACTTGCCTAGGGTTACCCAGGAAGTCAATGTGGAAGGCAGAATTTGAAAGGTTGGTACCTCCCGAGGCTTTCCTAAGTCTCAAGTCATGATATTCAAAAAGTTCCTTCACATAAGGGTAACCCCATGCAAATGCAAATGAATGTGGGTGCATGAAATAGGTTCTCGAAACCATTATGTGGCTTTTCTTTCAAAGGGAGAAGTTTCTATTATAGGATTAGAATACAGAACAATCTTGCTACAGAGTGTAATATTAGGTAAAAGAATAGAAATCTGGCTCTGAAGCATAGAGGATTCAAAGATCCCTTCCAGCAATAAAGTGTGATAGAGGAAGGGAGGAAAGCCATAAAGCCATCCCAAAGTACAGGGCAGAGTCCTCCTTGTGACCATAGAGTCTATTGGTGGAAGGGTGGAAAGTGTTTTGGTTTAAACTTCCCTTTAGTCCTCAAGGTGTAAGGGCAACCTGGACAGCGTTATTGATTTCAAAGTGTGGTTAGAACAGGCTGTGTAAATAGTGACTATTACAAGCAAAATAAAATCACCACTATAAATACTCAAATTAACTACAAAGAGTATATGAAGGAAGATGCTATCTGCATCCAAAGAGAGGACTAATAAATAGAAGTATGTATAGAATGATTTTACACACATGTACATATATACAAATATGTATCTATATATGTTTATATATTTGTGTCCAATGGTAACCATCGCGGGGGGGGGGGGGTAAGTAAAGAAAACAAAGATATTTACATGATACCTTTATTATATATTTAAAAGAAATAACAAGTGGTATACAATAGATTTGCAGTTTCATGTGCAATCCTCTTTTATTATATTAGGTTATAGAAATCCTTGCTTTATTCCATAAACTAAAAATTAAATAAATAAAACAAAATGTAAAAAGGGAAGTGGAATGAGATATTTCAAAAAACAAAAGATAAAGGTCTATAACCAAGAAAAATTTAGACAAAAAAAATTGAGTATAACCCAGTAAGGAAAATAAATGAATCTTCAACAAAAGAATAGACTTTCAAACATTTTTGATGGAAAAAACCTAAAGCAGAATAGGTATTTTGAAATACAAACATGGGAATAAAGAAAAAAATTGAAAGGTAAATAAATACAAATAAAAAAATAAAGTGTGTTGTTATCTTAAAAAAAAAGAATTGACTCTGAGATACGAGGAGATAGCTAAGGTCTAAGTCTAAATTGCTACAGGGTGCTTACTCAGGGAACAGTTGTAATATTCATCATAAGTGTTATCTCCACAAAATCATAAAACCTTAGTGTTTGAAGAGACCTTAAAGGCTATGGAGTACATTTTGTAGTGACCAAGCAAGTTTTCTACAAAATCCCCAATGGTCATCCAGTCTTGAATGAATGAATGAATCAAGCATTTATTATGTAATTACCATATGCAAAGCACTGTGCTAAGCATTTGGTATACAAATAGAAAAGTAAGACAATCCCTTTCAAGGAGCTTACATTCTAAAGGGGAAGACAATATACATGCAGCCTTACAGCTGCAAGTCAGATAAAGAGGTTCCATGGTCCTTAGGGCATAGGAGCAAAGTAAATGGTAATGCCTCTTCTTTAATGTCATTTCCACTAATAAAATCATATAGATTTTATTTTTTTCCAATGAATGGAAAAATCACCATCTCCTGAGGCAATCCATCCCACCCCTTGAATAGATCTAATTCTTGGGATGTTATTGCTTATATCAAGTCTTCAAGGAGCTCACTTTCTACTAGGGATGGAGTAGGGATATGACATGTTCATGGATAGGTATAATCCAAGGAAGGGAGTTAAGTTGATAAGGGAGAACTCAAGTAAAATACTCTAGCAAGTTCTGAAGAGAGAAAGCACCTAAAACAAAGGAATCAGAAAAGGCTTCATGGAGTAGGTACCACTTGAGTTGAATATGGAAGGGAGAAATGGATTCTAAGATGTAGTGGTAAAGAGGTAGATCATTCCAGGAATGCAGAACAACTTGTGTAAATGCAAGGAGGTAAGATATCTGATGTCAAGTTCAAGAAATCATTAGTAGTTTAGCTGTGCTGGAATATTTAAGTTCTTAAAGCAGAATGATAGGAAACAAGGAAGTAAAAGTATGATGGATCCAGGGCATAGAGGACGTTGAATGACAGACTGAGGGTTGCATTTTTTCATAGGAAGCAACAGAAGATTTATGAGCAGATAGGTAACATGGTTAGACCATGTATCAACTGTATGGAAGATGGATAGGCAAGAGGAACAATTGAGCAGGGAGACCAATCAATCAAAAAAGATGTATTAACTACTTTCTATATGCCAATTTTAGGGTTTGAAGAAAGGCAAGAAGATACCCTCAAGGAATTTACATACTAATAGGGGAGATAAACAAATAAATACAACATGGAGGAGAATTTTAATCTTAGAGTATAAGACTCAAGAGTAGGAGCTACTCCCGTATACCAGGGGTTTTGTTTCTGTCTGAACCTATGACAGCCTCCTTGTGATTTATAATGCCCATCAGGAGTGGGCTGAAGTCAGTCCTACTGAAGAGTGATTGTTAAATTTTGTCATGATCATTACAGTTCTATCGATGAACTAGATTTAAGAAAGTGATAGAAACAATATTAATAATGCAGATTAAGCTTTAAATGAATCAGAGAGCTAATGTTCACATGTATAAAGTATATCCTATTGCTTGTCATCTTGGGTGGGGGGATATGAGGGAGAAAGAAAATACTTTGAAACTCAAAATCTTATAAAAAAATGAAACTTGTCTTTACATGTAAATGGAAAAAATAAAATACTTTTTACCAAAATAAAATTTTTAAATAATTCCTGGAAAAAAAATGAATGAATCAGAGGGTTTGTTGCTTAACATTTACTAGCAGATCCCTGATAATACTTATCCAGTGTTTTAATATAGAGGGAGACTAGCATCTTGTGTCACTTCAAACAAAGACAGGATCCCTTTTTCCAAAGTATAAAACCATTCCTCAGCCCCCAATTCCCTTATGCCCAAACCTTATCCCTTAGCCTCTCAAACTCACTAAATCCTGATGTTCCAACTTTGAGCATTTTTCTCTTCTTCCTCCCTCAGTCCCATCCTTGAACTCTCCTTGGAGCCCATTGTGGGCAGGACATCCAAGGCCCAAGGCTACAGGTAGCTGAGGCAAAGAGGGACGGGAGGCACCTCTTTAATTCAGGAAATAACTTTTAGCTATCTAGAGATTTTCCAATATATTAACACTCATATAACCTCCCAAGGAGCCCCATCAACTCCTGCCCACCTATCAAACAGCATATCTATCAAATAGACTCAACATGCCAACAATGTGATGTGGTACCCAGAAAAACTGAGACAATCTTAAACTTCATGAAGAGAGGCTTATGATCCAAGGATAGAAAGATGACAGTAGGCATAGTAAATACAGCCAGTAATAGTATCACAGTCAGTTCCCATGTTGAGTTTATATTCCATTCTAAGAGTCATAGTTTAGGAAGGATGTGATAAACACAAGAGTGTGCAAAAGAGGACAATTAGGTTAGAGAAGGACTGTTAACCTCTCTGAGGTTAAGGAGCAAGAGGTAGGCCTTAGTTCATGGCTCAGATATTTTAGTTTGACGTGCTTTTTGGATTTTGTTCAAAGAGAGCCTAGAGTACCAAAGAATCAAAAGCTCCTGTAGCAGCCTCCCAGGTGGGTCTATAAATGAGAATATCACCCATATATTGAAATAAGCTACTATCTGTTAGTTTCATGTCCCTTAAATCTCTTCCCAAGGCCTGACCAAATAAATGGGGGCTACCCCAAAAATCTTGGGTCGAGACTGTCCATGTTAGCTGACATGAATTTGATTTCCCAGGGTGTGTCCATTCAAAAGCAAAAATAAATTGTGAGTCTGTCTGAAGAGGTATATAGAAAAAGGTATCTCTGAGATCCAGGGTGGAAAACCATTGGGTACCCCCAGGGATGTGAAGGAGTACAGTAGATGGGTTAGAGACTATGGGGTATATGGAAATAACAGTTTCATTAACAGCCCTGAGACCTTGAACCATTCAATACTCATTAGACTTTTTTACAGGAAAGATAAGGATATTACATTGGGACTGGCAAGGGACAAGGATTTTATACTTAAGGAATTTTTCAATCCCTTCCAAGTCTCAGAGCTAATTGGATATTGGAAATGATGGGGGAACAACAGCTGGGATGGCACAAGTAGCTCACCCAGGAATTCCCTGATCCCAAACAATTGGCTCAATTGGCTCCCACACCTCCAAGGGAACATGGGGAAGTCTAGTAAACACAGGAAAAAGAGAGATAGGAGGCTTAACTAAAGAAAATTGGCTCCTCAATTTCACCATAAGGTCCCTTCCCAACAAGGATGTGGGGTAAGAGGAGAGGATAAGTTAGGAGTGTTCAAACAACAGATCCTTAAATAGGCAGAGAAGGGAATATGTCTCTCTATATCCCTTCATTTTCCTTTCAATGCTGTTGACCCAACAGGTCGAGGGGTGAGTAGGGCCAGAGTAGTCAATTCAAAGAGAGAACGTAATCCCTGTACCAATTATAAATCAGGTCACCTTACCTTCAACCTCAATTTTTGCCCCATGCTTGGCAAGAAAGATGGAAAAAGTAGAATTCTTCTGATAATCCCATCCTGGGTCATGAGTGGGAACAGCAGTTATTCTAGGGAGCAAGGAAGGGGGGGTACTTCGTGGTATCAGAGCTAGTCAAATGATCCCCAAACTTCTGAGCCTATTCCCATATTCTCCTCTTCTCCTCAATGGTATAGCAGGTCCAGATGCCACACCCCACCAGGAAGTGGACTAACTTCTCCGGTCATCCTTTAATATCAGTATCCACTGCTCCCAAATGTCTTCACCCTTCACCACCAGCATTTCATTTGGTTGTGCACACAGGAAATTTTTAAAAATTAATGACAAAGTTAATAATAAATTCATCAGATAAACTAAAGAACCTAAAGCTTAACTAAACAACTGTGAAATCAGCATTTGGTAAACATTGCCCTGAAAATACAAGGTTGCAAGGTTGTTGGCTTTTTCCAAACTTTCCCCTTCCCTCAATATACTGAACAAGCTTTTCAGCCTCTTACCTAAGAAGGCATCTTTCCAACCAAATCCTGCTCCCTGCTCCCTTCACCCTTTGCTTTTCCATGGAGGCTCA
The DNA here is from genome assembly GCA_023548195.1 of Bettongia penicillata ogilbyi. NCBI lineage: Eukaryota > Metazoa > Chordata > Mammalia > Diprotodontia > Potoroidae > Bettongia > Bettongia penicillata. The sequence continues at coordinate 543,456 of JAJHZJ010000363.1, forward strand.
GTAGTGAAATTTAAGGACTATTGATAGAAGATCTCTCCTCCTGAGGTATAAAATGTTAAGTTTTTTACCTTCCCTACCTATACTGACCAGAGCCCCAGGGTCAGGCACCACAAACTGAGCCATGGGAAGCAAAATGGCTGAAGAAATTATGAGGAGGGAGGAGTCCAATTAATCTTTCCTATCCCAGCTGCAGCCTGATCCCTGAACAGTAGCAAGGGTTTCCTGCAGGTGGAAAAGAATAATGCATACAGCCCACCTGACTTCAATAGGAATGGAAAGGATCAGAGAGGGGTTCCAGACTAATGGGGAGCAGTAGTGTTGGTATCAGTAACTTAAGCAAATAAGATTCCCAGGGATTGGGAAAGCTGCCCCCAGCCCCCTACAATTTTAGGATCTTTGACAGCCTCTGTGAGAGGGCTGTTTCAACATAAGGATATACTTGATCATCCAGAGTACCCCCTGTACGTATCTCCATACCCTTATCTCTTCTCCTCTTTCCCTATTTAGACCTTGACAATGGGGATTAAACCTTCCAGAGCCTAGATGAGATGATTCCATCATACAATTCACAACTTCTGCAAGATGCCTTTCCTGGCCTAATCTTTCAGATTCTGTGTGACCCCACAGACTTTGTTCTTCCCCCACATCCCTCCACATATTTCTTCCCCTTTGCTTTCCTTTATGTCTCTCACCTTATGTTAGTTATACGCAGGCTTGTGCTTGCAAATGTTTTACAACTGGCTTTCAGGGAAGAGGGGGGAAATACACATGACACATGTTTAAATTTAATCTGCATCATTAACATTTTTCCATCACTTTTTTAAGGCTAGACAACAAACGAAACAATAAATCAGGTACTGATTTGACTAGTTTGACAATTTCCAAGATGTAAATGCTTACTCTGAAAACTGAACAATTGGCTCAAGAGTGTAATGGCAATTTAAGGTTAATTTATAAAGATAATTATATAAAGGTAATTTAAGGTCCCATTAATAGAACTCAATATCTTTCATTAATTTCTGTTGAAGTACTGGACCAGAAGGTCCTGCTCTCCAGTTCTGAAAAAGTGTATAAATACTCTCAGGTGAGGTTTTACTTTGGGGCTTACTCATTTGAAGCATTTGTTTGGCCAGATGAGACTCTAGGCAGCTGCTAAGGAGCCCCCCAGCTTTGGAAACCCAGATGTTGGTGCTTCTCTCTCTGGTAATCACGTATGTAAGTAATGGTCAGACAGTTGAATCTATCTGTTGATCTGTGATGTATGTATTCCTTATGGTCAGACAGTTGGAAGCCATGTCTGTTGGTCTTTATTTCCTTTGTTTGCCTTTTCTCTGAAGTTCAGGATGATGACTTTTTCCCCTGAACTAAGTGAATGATATATGTGCTTGATTAAAATAGATTGTTGTCCCCTCAAAAGTTGCTTTCTTTTTAGAAAAGCAGATCTAAGAACCTATACAGCAGGCCCTCCTGTGTATGCTGGAGTCCTTATTATTTCAGAGATCTATTTCAGCTGGCTCCTGCACAGCTGACTTCCCCTCCTTTTATCCCCACTAAGTCCTCATTTTTGGTCTCTTTTTGCAGGATGTTGCCTGGGTCTAAGTGGCTGTCTCACCAACTGGGCCTGGAAGGGCTGAGTCCTACAGTTTCCACAGGCCTACTCCTGTGCTTCCTGGCACTCAGTACATGGATCCTGGCCCATGTCTTGTCCTCTGTCTATAGATACTACACCATCTGCCAATATTTTCGATGCTTCCCCCAGCCGCCCTTTAAGAACTGGTTCATTGGCCACTTAGGGATGGTAAGTTAGGAATGTTGGGCCAAGAGCTGGAGAGTGCAATGAGGAAATGAACTAGGGAACTGAATGGACTAAGTGTTTGAGGGGACTGAGGAAGGCTAAAGAGCTTGAGCAGTTAAAGAATTCGAGTGGGAAAGGAAAAAAGACAAGGACCTGAGCAGATCTTCACAGGGAAGGGTAACCTGGGCATCCTGTGTTCCAGAAGTCCTGGGCAGTACCAATAGAAAAAGGGCCTCTGGGAGTTATTCCTGCTCAGAAAATGCTTAAGAGAGACATAGAGAAGGTGGCTGATTTCTCAGTGTGATGTGGAGACATCAGGAAGGTGAAAACTCAGGACAAATGGGTATCCAGGACTAAACACAATGTTATGCCCTCCCAGTGTGCCCCCCATTCCACCCCACCCCAGAGAGCAGAGTATAGTAGGGTTCTCAGTTCCCTTGCTGGGGATAGCATGAGTCTATTTATATTGCCTGTGGTCAAATTGGCTTTTGAGGCCACGGTGGTATAATGTTGACTCCTGGTAAGCATGGATCCAATAAAATCCCCAGATCTTTCTCAGACAAATAAGTTTCAAATGCATCTAACTACACTATAGTCTAGTCTCTATAATCCAGAACATGCAGCTGGCATTCCTGAATGCAATTGGTATCCCAGAGAGATCCTTATGTACACCATTAGACCACAGGATATGGAGTTGGAAAGGGATTTTAGAAATTACCCATGCAAACTTTTCATCATTATATATATGAGGAAAACTAAGACCTAGAAAAGTCAAATGACTTGTCCAAGGTCAGGGAGGAAGCAAAACCAGATGCTCTGACTCCAAATATACTATTTTTCCACGAAAGCATACTGTCTCCAAGGATATCATGAGAGTCCTTGACTAACATCTCCTTGAAATTCAAATATATTTCAGATTATAGCAATATATCACAAAGATCATACACGATGACCAGGTGGGATTTAAACCAGGAATACTGGGTGGTCATATCTATAACAAAACCAATAAAAATTATAATTAATCAAAAAATTCAGAAAAAAAATTTTGTCAAAATACAATTCCCATTCCTGTTTAAAAAACACTAGAAAGTATAAGAATCAATGGAGTCTTTCTTAAACTAATAATTTTAAGTAGTATCTTTCTAAAACCAAGAGTAAGACATTCGTTAATTTATAAATGGTCAAATGATATGAACGTGCACTTTTCAGAAGAAGAAATCAAAGCTACCAATAATCATATGAAAAAATTATCTAAGTCACTATTGATTAGAAAAATGTACATTGAAACAATGCTGAGACAAATATTTATAGCAGATCCTTTTCTGATGCAAAGAATTAAAAATTGAGGGGATGCTCATCAATAGAGAAATGGATGAACAACTTGTATTTGGTTGTGATGGAACACCATTTTACTAAAAGAAAAGACAAGCAAGATAATTTCAGAAAAACCCAGGAAGACTTACATGAACTCACACAAAGTGAAGGAAGCAAAACCAAGAAAACACTGTACACAGTAATAGCAATTCTGTAGAGAAAATCAACTGAGAATGATTTAGCTTTTCTAATCGAGACAACGATCCAAGACAGTTCCAAAGGATCCATGATTAAAAATGCTATCCCTGTAAAGAAAAATCTGATGGACTCTGAATGCAGATTGAAGTGTACTTTTTAAAAACGCTTTTTACTTTTGTTTTTTTATTTTATTTGTGTTATCTTTTCCAATATAACTAATATGGAAATATACTTTGCATGACTTCACAGGTACAATCTATATCAAATTGCTTGCTTTTCCAAGGAGTAAGGGGTGGGAAGAAGGAAGAGAACTTGGAATTCCAAAAATTTTTAAATGATTGTTAAATTTTTTGACATGTAATTGGGAAATATTTAACAGAATAAATTAAAATAACTAAAAAAACAAAGACACTGACAAAAAAGAAATCCAGGAATATCCTTAGTATGGTATTCCCTACCTCATCTTCTTACCCTTTTCATGGAGAAAATGAAATGTTTGGCATGACATGTACTTTGTAAAGCCTTACTGGCTTTTAATGATCACTGCTCCCCTTCCTTAATGCACCTTAACCTTCCCTTTAATCATGTACTAGATAATTTTGCCAGGAACAGACATAAAGTTCACTGAACCATAGTTTGAAAAATATACTCCCTTCCCATTTTGCAAGATCAGATTATCTGTAGTTGTAAGCTACAAATCCCATTCTCCAAGACTTTTCACACCTGCCAGTTCTTGTCAGGATCCTGGGACCTGTAGTTATTTTAAGGCTGATGATTTTATCTCAATGAGCATTTGCCACTTGCCATTTTCATTGCATCCTTCCAAGTCCAGATATCATTCTCTCTGAAAAGAAAGAGAAATTAACAAGACCTCAGTAATTTTACTTCTCTCCTTTTTCTGTATCATCATCTCAACAACAGTAAGTGGAGGGTTTGTGTTTCCAGAAGTTTGATGAGAGGTAATATGATATAGTAAGGAGCATGCTTAATTTGTTAGAGAAGAATTCATTTCAAAGTTAGGCTTTCCTACTTACTACCTGTAGGATCCTGAGTAAATCACTTCATTTCTCAAAGCATAGGCATTGGACCTGTGATTTCATTGATTAGGGGATTCCTAGTGAAGGAAACCCATTACCAATGCAAACTTAAACCTTCTTTGAAACATAGACTTGAAACTTAGAATTTCCTAGAACACTGAGAGAGTATGTGACTAGCTTAGGGTCACAAAGACAGTATATATCTGAAACAAGACTTGAATGCATGTCCACCTAGTTTCAAGGCCATCTCTACTTCTTTAGTCTTATACATGTCAGTCCCCTATAAAGCCTGGATAACAGATATTTCGCAAAGATATTGGATGCAAAGAGTTTTGTTCCAACTAAATACTTTCCACCTAGAAAAGAGAAAACATAATGGAAATGATGACTATGTTCAAGCTGTCATGAAGAGTATGGACTTGGTCTGCCCATTTAGACACAGAAGACAGAACCAAGATCAGTGGGTAAAGTTGGAAAGAGGCCACAATAGACTTGATATCAGAAAGTTTCCCAAAAATTGGAATTGTCCAGAAGTGGATTGGGCTCTTTCAGGAGGTGATGATTTCCCTGCACAGTAGGTCTTCAATCAGAGGCTAGAGAACCACTTGACAGAGAGATTTTTGTCTAGGTTTAGGTAAAGCCAAATGGTTTCTGAGCCATCTGCATCTCCAATGAATCTAAGAATCTATCATTATTTAGCAACCAAATAGTCTTTCTAGAATGCCACAATTCTTCTCATGGTAATTTCATTTAAAAGATAGCTCAGAAAAAGTACATGTTTTTAAACCCCTTAGATTCCTCTTCAGACTTTCCCCAAGATGGAAGAAGGAAGGAGGTGGTATTCATTGGTGGTTTTTTGGAGCCTGCTTAGAAGTGGTGACTCAGACTTTTGTTTGATTTATAGGTCGACTTCAAAGAGGAAAGTTTGAATTATGTTATCAGTACTGTGGCCACTTTCAGGGAGGCTTTTCTACTCTGGATGGGACCTTTCCGCCCAGTGGTATCACTCTGCCACCCTGACTACATCCGGCCTCTTACTTCTGCATCAGGTATGGAAATTCTAGAAGTCAACGTTACTTTGACAACTATCCCAGGTTGCCCCTCAGGTTTCTAGGATTCCCCCATAGGACCTTCTCCAGATCATCTTGCCCTCTCAATCATCTTGACCTCTTCTAATCCTCTATACTGTCATATTAACCCTTTCCCTCACTCCCACTGTACCAAATCCCCAGGGTTCTCCAGGATGAGAAGTACCATTCTCAGTACTCTGTCTTCTCATTCTGTGGTTCAACAAATCAATTAAACAACTGTTTAATAAGTTTCTCATGTAGGCATCTCTATTTCTCTATATAGTCCTCTGTCTCTGACTGGTGCTCTGTTTTTCTTTTTAGTAGTCCACATTCATTTCCTTCCTATGTATTATTCTCTGCCCTTCCCACTTTCATCAGTTCCCCCTAGAACTTCTTGGTCCTTCTGTCTCACTTCTACCTTCACCCTTCTTCCATCTTTCGTTTCCATCTCATATTCCCAACTCTTTCCTAACACTGAATGATCACTAAGCCCCCTAGATATGTGGAGGCTGAGAAAAGTGAGAGTAGAAGAGAGAGCAAAAAGCACTGTCCTCTTTGGGATGAGTCTGAAGCTGTTCCCAGTGCATCTTTCTTCCCTTGACACTCACTGGCTGTGTGATCTTGGGCATGTCACTTAACCCCAATTGCCTCATCCTGGATCATCTCCAATCATCCTGATGAATATCTGGTCACTGGATTCAGATGGCTCTGGAGGAGAAGTGAGGCTGGTGACCTTCACAGCCCTCCTTCACTCAAAACAAAGTCAGATACAGGTCATGTCATTATTTCTCTGACAGCATGGTCTTCTTCAGCAACAAAGGATGAACACACACATATTTGTCCATATATGTGTGCATGTATCTATACATATAGCCATAGATAGAGAGATAAAGACAGACAGAAAGATGATAGATAGATAGATACATAGATAGATATATAGATAGATAGATAGATATAGACAGAGGGCACAAGATGAGTTGAATATGAAGGAATGATATCTGAAAAATAAAATTAAGGGCTGAGAAAGGAATGTACTGGGAAAAGAAAAAAGGGAGTGGTAGAATGGGGTAAACTTACATAGAAGAGGAAAGGAAAAGCTTTTTCAGTGGAGGGGAAGAAGGAGGAGGTGAGAGGGAATGAGTGAACCTTACTCTCATCAGATTTACCTTAAGTCAAGAATAACATACACACTCAATTGGGTATGGAAATATATTTTACCCTACAGGAAAGTAGGGGTATGGTATAAGAGAAGGGGAATAACATAAAAGAGGGCATATTGAGGGAGGGGTACTCAGAAGCAAAAAATTTTGAGGAGGGACAGGTTCAAAGGAAAAAATAGAATAAATGGATAGGATGTAGGAAAATATAGTTAGTCTTTCACAACATGACTATTATAGAAGTGTTTTGCATGACTACGTATGTATAACCTATACTGAATTGCTTGCCCTCTCATTGAAGATGGGAAGAGAGGGAGGAAAGGAGAGAATCTGGAACTCAAAGTTTTAAAAATCAAATGTTAAAAATTGTTTTTACATGCAATTGGGAAATAAGATATGCAGACAGTGAGTATAGAAATCTATCTTATCCTATAGGAAAATAGAAGGGAAGGAGATAAGAGAAGCGGGGGTGATAAAAGGAAGGGTGAATTAGGGGGAGGAGTAATAAGAATTCATGCCATCTTGGGGTATTGGGAGGGAAGAGATGGGGAGAAAATTTGGACCTCATAATCTTGTGGAAGTGAATGTTGAGAACTAAAAATAAATTAATTGATTGAAGAAAAAAAAAAACGCTAGTTACCAGACACTAAATATGTACTAGTTATCCAGGCACCAAGATATAAAGAAAGGCATAAACATTCACTCTTCTAAAGAAGCTTACAGTCTAATTGGAGAGACAACATGTGAAAATAAACAGGTACAAGCCAGATGTATACAGGATAAATTGTAATAATCTATAGAGGAAAGGTACTAATATTAAGAGAGACTATGAAAACTTCTTGGAGAAAGTAGGATTTTAGCTCACAGATTAAGGAAGCCAAGAGTCAGAGATCAGTGGGGGTCAGAGTAAAATAGGCTAGGGTTTCTTGTTAGAGTAGCAGCCAGAAGGGCCAGTGTCAATAGATGATAGACTACATGAACGGGAGTAAAGTGTGAGAAGACTAGAAAGCATTTCTGATGCTGTAATTCTCTGATATGTTTGGGACCATATCTGAGTATAGCAAGTATAGATCAGAAGCCATGTTCAATGTTATGTCTCCAGCATGCTACCTTGGGTCACATCTCTGGGTTTATGGGAGCCGTGTCCTGTCAATAAATTAGGGTATATTAAGTTTGTTTCTAGGATCATGCCTAGAGTTATATAGGACCATACTTGATGTGTGGCTGGACTAAGTCTCATTTGTATCTAGAACCACATCCTGGGTATATCTGGGGCATTGGTAGCAACCATGGCAAAACTTGAAACAATTGATAGTAGGGTAAAGAAAGATTCAGACCTGGAATCAAGAAGCCCTCAATTTAAAAATTATATCAGACACTTTATGAGCTGTGTGATCATGAGGAAGTCATTTAATCTCTATTTACCTCAATTTCCACAACTATAAAATGAGGATAATAGTAGCACGTATCTTGCAGAATTGTTATAAAAATCAAATGAGATAATATTTGTAAAAGCAGTTAGTAGGGTCTATATAAATGCTTATTCACCTGTCTTCCCTTCGCTCCCTTCCTCATATGTGAGGTGTTTCTGGGGCTACATTTGAGACATATAAGACCATCCCTAAAGTATATTGGAAGCCATTTCTGAAACCATCAAGGTCATGCCTGGAATATACCTGGGCTGTCTGAGCTGATAATCATTTAATATCATTTTTAGACTTTAATAAGGGCCAAGGTCTGAATTAATCAACCAGAAGAAGAGCCTTGACCTAACAGCTACTTTGTTGTCCGAGTAAAACAGGCCAGATGGGGCTGACTTATGAGTATTTTTCTTCTGTTGAAAGATGAGACACTTAAGCCAAGACACTATCTTGAATAATGAGACTTCTCCCATATATTAATATTTTGTGGACATATACTGTGTTATGGCATGTTAATGGTAAAGAAAACACATATCCTGGGTCATAATTTCAATTGATATTTTGTCAACTCTCTTATTGTATTTACAATTTATTCAAGTAACTCCTTTTCTCATGGTATAGTTAAAGATGTATGGGGACCATAAAACTGAAGGACATCTTGGGATTGTCCTAAAACAGTTTTAAGCCTGGTCATTATTGTATTGAACAGTCAGAAGTTTCCTTCTGGCTCCATGATCATGTATCTGCTAGCTTTAAGGGAATAAACTATATGGATTTACATATCACCTATCCTGTTTGCCTCTTTAACCAAATGTTCAGGTCAATAGTACCATGTTTAAAATCATGCCTAGGTTATTTCTGTATTCATATCCAAGATGGTACATGAGCCATGACTGGGACTGTATTTAATGTAGTGTCTGGAGGGGGATGGAATTGTGCACAGAGCCAAGTCGAGGAGTGCCTAGGTCATAACTACATATATAAACTGGAATATACACCATTGTATGTAAGCTCATGTCTAGAGGAGTATCTAGGTCACATGTGGAAGTGTCCAAGCCCTGTGTGGACAGGGCCTATGTCAAGTCTTAAGGTATAAAGTGTCTGAGCCATATCTTGGTGACTTATCTGGGCCATGCCTAAGGGGTACATATGCTCTTGGGAGGGTATCGGAGCCATGTCTAAGTTTGGTACTGCCCATGTCCAAGAATGTCTGAGTCATGTCTATGGAAGGAGGGTTCAGAATCATATGTGATTAATGTCTGAACCATGGGGCATGGGGGGAATATCTCAGGATTTGCTATGGCCCTTTCTTACATATGTGTATGGTTGGAATCTGAGCCATTATATTAAACATGATTTGAGCAATGTCTGGATGATACCTGGAGATATGCCTGGGGTATTATGCCTAAGGAGTACAAAGCCATTTCTGACTGGTTGGTTCATAATGACTCATGCCTGGGTCATAGCCAGGCATCAGCTAGTCCAAGGTACTTTGGGTCATTTCCAGGGTCTTCTATGGCCCAAATATATCTAGCCTATCGGTGTAGTCTGGGTGTTCTCCTGGGTGTTTTCCTGCTCCTGTTCCACTCACTCTCCCACCTCCAGGTTTACCCATTCCTGCATGCTACTCTCTGCTATCTTCTTGTTCTCTTTGTCCAGTCTGTGCCCAGTTTGGAGGGTGATTGTTTTGGTGTTGGGGAGGGGCAAAGGAAAGAAACTTTAACCCCTGACCTTTCAATCATGAATCCTTGGGACCCCAGGCCAAGGCTATATTACCCTCCCTGCACCTCTCTTGGTGTGTCATATTTACAACATACCCCACAAATGGGGTAAGGATACTTCACTTTCTATGCAGGGATATGTGTATAGAGTAAACTAGCTATGCATATGTGTGTGTGTGTGTGTGTGTGTATATATATATATATATATGTGTGTGTGTGTGTGTGTGTGTGTGTATGTATGTATGTATATATATGTGTATGTATATATATATATATATATATATACTTACAGATACACATATTTGTATGTATGTGTATGTATGTATGTAGTGACCCCATTTGAAAGGTTTATCTGTCTCAACAGCCTATGTTGCACCCAAGGATACTCTTCTCTATGGATTTTTGAAACCCTGGCTTGGTGAGTAATGAGTATAGTCAGAAATAACACCAGGAAGCAAGGATAAGACTAAGAGAAAAGGCACCCTTAGCCTATGGGGCTGGGAACCCTGGGAGTTAGGTGTTTGTAGACAGGGAAATGTTGGCCTTGTGTGTGGAGAAGTAAAGCTGGAGGGCTGGTATTAAGGGTGAGGTACTCACGACTAAGCAAATGGCTGAGATAAGTGGCAGGTTGAAGTTATTGAACTTGTACATCTCTGAAGGAGTTTAAACTGGGGTTCTGGGTGGGCATGGAATTGAGGGGCTAGACTTGGGCTCCTTCTACATCCCTCCCCCCCACCAGGAGATGGTCTACTCGTGAGTGAAGGAGACAAATGGAGCCAGCACCGGCGCCTCCTCACGCCAGCTTTCCACTTTGACATCCTCAAGCCCTATGTGAAGATATTTAACCAGAGTGCAGACATAATGCATGTGAGCCTGAAAGGGTCTCAAGTGGGTTGGGGAAAGAACACCAATCAAGGCTAGAGCCAACATTCACCACTTACCCTCTTGGAACACCTTGGGTTACAACAGGTATGATGGTGGACACAGAAGAGCTATAACTAACACAAGATGATATGGGCTTTGCCCATGGTCAATGAACTTGGAAGATTCTGAATATAGAAACAACAGTGATTTAGTTCTCTAGAAACAGCAAAGACTTAGCATCCAGTCATCAAGGATAATCATTTAAATTTTAAAAAAATATAACAAAAGAAAACTATCAACTGACAGCAGGGGTGAGCTCTTTCCCTGCTTCAGTTACCCAAATCCCCATCACTCAAGTTATGTGGTCTACGTTTGCTTTCCTGCTGAGGAGAGAGTGATTGCCACATGCCTCAGGCATGGTTGATAACAGTTGTCCAGGCACAAAAATGTCTAGTTATGGCTGTGGGACATCACACCATCCACCCTCTCTTACCAAATGTAGCTTGGCTTTAGAAGGAGGCAGAGCCCATAGATAACCATCATCCAAGAGTCTCTTCTACCACCTTTCATGGGGTAAATCACTTTGCAATCCTCCAAACACCATTAAGGACATACAGTAATTCAGCAGCAGAGCAGGAGCAAGACCTCAGTTGCTAACTCCTAGTTCTGACTCCATCCTTCTGACACATTCTCAGAGTAGTCCAAAGCCCCACTCTGCTCTCCATGGCAAAGGTTTCTCTCTGTGTGTCTAGAGAGATTGAGGTCATGAGGCCTCATCCTGGCAGGAGGCCAGCCCCATACTTTCTCTCTTTCTTTGACAGGCAAAGTGGAGGCAACTATGTGCTGAGAGTAGCACTTACCTGGATATGTTTGAGCACATCAGCCTCATGACCCTGGACAGCCTGCAGAAATGCATCTTCAGTCATGATAGCAACTGTCAAGAGTGAGTCCCCTTCTGGGCCCTGGCTGTGGAGTCTCAGGAACTGGAGGTGATATAGCCCCATGTGAACGCATGGAAGCAAAATCTCCAGAGAGGGAGTGCACAGTTCCAAGGACAATATCTGCAACAGTGAGGAAGGAGGGGCAGCTCAGGGCTGATCCTGTAAATGGAGTTCCCATAAATGACTGGCTACTCATGACTTTACTCCCTCAATTCCTGCTCTACTTCCTTACCAGACATGCTGCCTTAACACTTCCCCAGACCCATCTTTTTAAGGGAAGGCACCAGAGAAGTTTTCAAATTTGCAAGTCAGGCAATTTCAAAACAGGCTGAGGACAGAGCAGGTATTAACCGTGACACTGCTGTGCATTATTGATGGAAGCACTCAGTGACAAGTCTTGAGCTTATAATTAGGAAACGTTTCTTTTTGTTTCCTTTTCACCAGCTTTTCCATTTTCTGAGTCTCCACTTTTCATTACCTTTCAATATTAACTGTCTTTTCTCCTTCCAATTCTCTTCCTCATTTTTTTTTCTAAGTTCTATTTATCCTAACAGGGGCTACTTGTTGGTAGAGCAGGTTACTAGGTAACTCAAGAGAAAACACAGTTGGGTGAAGTTGACTGGGGGAAGCAATAGAAGGAAATTCAGAGAGGAAAACAGTAGGCAGCATGCAATTTGATGCGAGGAAACAGTGATGTGCAAGCAGACAAGGCAGGGAAGACTCATCATCAAAGGTCTGTGCAGTGACCAAAGATTTAGCCAAGGAGACATTAAGCCTCACATAGAGGGGACTCAGTAATAGATATTTTACTTTTGTTCAAAAAAGTTTAAAATATGCAAATTTACAGTTATTTTGCTATTTAAGATTCTTCTCAGAAGTTTTGCTATGTAACTGTTAATAGTTAAATATACTAGATATTTAATATATTAGTATACACATATACACATACATACATATGTGTATATGCACATGTGTATGTATATACATACACACTAGCCAACTATGTGGCACATTGGAAAAAGTGCTGAGAACCTAGAGTCAAGAAGATCTATCACCATGAGTTCAAATCTACCCACAGACACTTACTAGCTGAGTGACCCTAGGTAAGTCACTTAAGCCTGTTTGCCTCGGCTTCCTCATTGGTAAAATTAGCTAGAGAAGGTAATGGCAAACAACTTCAGTAACTCTACCAAGAAAACCTCAAACGGGTCATGAAGAGTCAGATATGACTGAAATAACTGCAAAACAGTAACATGTGTGTGTCTAACAAGTCAAGACTTTTCTAATTTATTCCATATGGAATAAAAATGCAGTCTCTTCTCTATTTGGATCATAATCAGATCATCTTCTGTCTTGCTAAGATGGAAAGAATGCTATCCTCTAAAATTGAATCTTACTATCTCACCATGTTGATATGATGATCAATAGATAATTAAATATAATATATATAGGACAAAATAATATTTCCCAGAGATATATGCACATATACAATAATGGGTGTATCTTTATTCCATCTAAGATAGTCTCACACTATTAATTTCTTCACTAAGTCTGCATGCCCAGGGCTAATACTAAATTTAGACAACACTTTGTCATTGACTGATTTCCAAATTTCAGATCCCTAATTTCTATTGGTCACTCATTTGTCACTCATTCATCAAGTCAGGCTCTTCCTGACCTCCTTTGGGGTTTTCTTGCCATTTCCTTCTCCAGCTCATTTTACTGATGAGGAGCTAAGGCAAACAGGGTTAAGTGACTTCCTCAGGGTCACTTAGCTAGTATGTGTCTGAGACTTGACTTTAACTGGTCTTCGTCTCTATCACACTGTTTCTCTATCTAGAAGAGTGTTCAGTTCTAGACATCATATTTTATTTTTAAAAAATGGTGATAGAAAGTAATGTGTTTAAATAAGAGCAACTAGAATGGTAAAGGGTCTGCAAACAATTCTGTAAAACCAACTGCAAAAGCAGATGGAGGAAAGAATGGTTGTCATTTTCAAGTTATGTCAGGACACACAAAGGAAGAGGGATTTGACTTGTTCAGGCATAACCAGAAGTAAAAAGTGGCAATTGCAGAAAACAGATTTGGATTTGATATCAAAAGAAAAAAATTTCCTAACACTTAGACCTGCAAAAAAGAAAAGTAGAACCATAAATTCAGATGGTAGTAAACTCCCCCTCACTTGAGATCCTCAAGAAAAGGGGATCTTGTAGCATTGATTCTAGTCTAATTAGGAGTTGTTCTAAAAAACTTCAGTGGTCCCTTCCAATTCTGAGATTCTATCACTCTGTTAATGTTCTGAAGGAAGAATGGGCAGGATTGTGGGGACCCAGAGTGGTTTCAAGACTGGAGAAAGGTAGTGACAGTTATCAGGAAAGGCAACCTGGGAGTGAAATTAGTTTTGAAGGACAATTACGAGCCTGGTCTAAGATACACTAGTTCTCTTCCTACCTGTCCCAGAGCCTGACCCTGCCCCTCTTACCTCTGCACAGGAAGCCAAGTGCCTACATCTCCACCATCCTGGAGTTGAGTGTGCTTTCGATGAAACGTTTCAATCAGTTTCTTATGTACTGGGATAGACTGTACCTCCTCACCAGAGAAGGGAGACGCTTCTCCCAGGGCTGCCGACTGGTACATGACTTCACGGATGCTGTTGTCCAAACCCGGAAACAAATCCTTGCTGGACAGGGTCCTGAAGCCTTTCTCAAGCACAAGGGTAAAGGCAAGACCATGGACTTCATAGATGTGCTGTTGCTGGCCAAGGTGAGTGTGCGGGGAACATGAAATTTGGCAAGCTTGGGGAAGGGAGGAGAAGTGTTCAGGGGCATACAAAGGGCTTCTCTGTGGAAAGAAAATCATGGCCCCATAGTATGAGACTTGGAATCCAGTGTAAATGGTTGGATGACTTGGGCCCTCAATAAAACCATACTTGACTTTTGCTGTCTTCTTCAAAAGCTCTTTTTTCCTTCTTAGACGTCCTACCAGTAGTGGGGAACCTGCAGTCTCCAGGCCACATGTGGCCCTCTAGGTCCTTAAGTGTGGCCCTTTGACTGAATCCAAACTTCACAAAACAAATAAGGCCAGACACAAGGAAAGTTATATGTGGCTTCAAGGCCCCAGGTTCCCCACCCCTGTGCCTTTAAAGAATCATTTTGAAAAGTGCTCGTATGAGGAAGAGTAAGGAGTAATTCTCGGTTTCCAAGTATTAAAAATGAATTTGCAAAAATAGCTAAAAATAACAGGTAACATTTATACACCACTTACGAAGGACCAGTATATATACTATATACCACTGTGCTAAGTGCTTTACAAGTATTATGGCATTATCTTCACAACAACCCTGAGAGGTAGGTGTTATCATTATCCCAAGTTTACCTATGAGGAAACTGAGACAAAAAGAGGTTCATCAATTTGCCCTGGAGCACAAAGCTATTAAGCATCTGAAACTGGATTTGAACTCTGGTCTTCCTGACCCCAGGCCCAAGTTGTGCCACCTAGCTATCCTTGATACTTCTAGGAGTATCTTTATGACTGGTTCTGGGTATATCAACAGCATCTTCGGAGTTCTAAAAGTCTCTAAGGATATTTTGTACCTGATTGTATTTTCATTAGGGAAATTATTCCAAGCTTCTATATGTTCCTACAAGTATCCTTATTTACATGAATAATAATTACTTTGATATTTTTTAAATGCACAGCGCTTCATAATAAAAAAGCATGTTCACATAGGATAATGGGTTTGGATATAGTTCTGAAAAGGACTTTAAACATTTTCTTTTCCAATCCTCTAATTCTGAAGATGAGGAAACTGAAGCCCAAACTGGAGTTTGCCCAAAGTCTCACAAATCATAATCATAAAAAAAAGCAGACTGGCAATCAGGGCCCAAATCCCCAAAGCTAAATCCGGTTCTCTGTCAAGTTCCAGAGAGCTTGGGCATATTTCTGTGGTTGTTTCTTCATGTATGTTCTCATTTCCTGTATCTACATGTATATTGAAACATTGCTGTGGTTAAGTACATCAACAAGCTATCTAGGATTCTAAATATCTCTAGAAGTAGCTCTGGTTCTGGGCACATCAGGGCAATCTTATGCATTCTAACTGTATCTAGGAACATGTCTGTGACTGGTTCTATATTTGTTAGGAGAGTCTCTTAGATCCTAGGTATGTCCAGGAGTATCACTGGGTAGTTCAAGGTGTGTCAAAGAAGTCTAGTTCTGCTGGGAAAAAGAAAGCTTCTCGTTTACTTGTATGAGACACAGTATGGAGAAAGACTATACAGAACTTGATGAAGCAGTGGGGATAAGGGAGACTAAGATGTAAGAGGAGATACTATAGGAAATCTTAACCTTTTGGGGTTGTAGATCATTTTAGTAGTACGGCAGTGTGTAGAGGCATTGGAAGCAGCTAAGTGCCAAGTGGATAGAGTGCTATGCCTAGAGTAAGGAAGATCTGACTTAAAATCTAGCCTCAGACAATAGCTTACTTTACCTCTGCCAGGTCACTTAACCTCTGTGTGCCTTGATCTACTGGAGAAGGAAATGGCAAACCACTCCCATATCTTTGCCAAGAAAATCCCAAGGACAGTACGAGAATGCTATAGTGTATAGGATCACAAAGAGTTAGAAATGACTGAACAACCAAGGCCTATGGACCCCTGCTAAAAATAATGCTTCTAAATGCAAAAAATAAAACACATGGGAGGAGCCAAGATGGTGGAGTAGAAAGACTCACGTATGCTAGCTCCGAACCCACAGCCCATATATTTCCAGCAAAAAGAACTCACAAATTCTGGAGCACTGCAAGGCATGCAGAAACACAGTGGAAAAGATTTCCGTTCCAGAGAGCCCTGGAGAGCCAACTCCAGGGGTCCGTCATGCTCCAAACAGTAGAGTCCACCCCCGTGCTGCCCTGGCCATGCGGCCCAAGAGGAGCAGATCCAAGCAGGCTTCAGGGACGGAATCTCCGGCGGCCGCAAAGGTCTCTCCACCCACAGGCAAAACAGGTCAGTGAGAGAGACTTCTGGGCTGGCTGAGAGGGGAGCAGGGTGTCTCCATGACTCAGGCCCTCTCGGGAGGCAGCGGCAGAAGTACTGGCACAGGCAGCAGCAGAGGCAGCAGCAGAGGCAGCAGGGGCCTGGAACTCCCGGAGCAGCAGGCAGAAGTTCAGGGCCATTACCAAAGGTTTCTGCATAAACCCCTGAGGGAACTGAGCGGGGGAGACTGCCCTGCCCCAACCCGCCCCATTAATGAAGGTCTCTGCATAAAGCCCCTGAGGGAACTGAGCCTGGGAGGTGGCCCTGCCCCCACCCCAGCACCAGAACTTAAGCTCACATTGAATAGCAGCCATGCCTGCCACTGAAAACCCATTTGAATCTCAGACCCGAAGCACTAGCTGGGCAGATCTAGGCAGGGGTGGACAGGAATCTCAGAAGTCAAGTAACTGGCTGGGAAAATGCCCAGAAAAGGGAAGAAAAATAAGACTATAGAGAGCTACTTTGAGGGGGTACAGATGTTCCCGCCTTTCAATTCTGATGACGAGGAACTATTCTTACCATCAGGGAAAGATGTGGAGGTCGGGGCCTCTGTATCCCAGACATCCAAGGTGGATGTCCAGTGGGCTCAGGCCATGGAAGAGCTCAAAAAGGATTTTGAAAATCAAGTTAGACAGGGGGAGGAAAAACTGGGAAGAGAAATGAGAGAGATGCAAGAAAAGCATGAAAATCAGGTCAATACCTTGGTAAAGGAGACCTAAAAAAATGCTGAAGAAACTAACACCTTGAAAAATAGACTAAGTAAATTGGCAAAAAAGGTTCAAAAAGCCAATGAGGAGAAGAATGCTTTCAAAAGCAGAATTAGCCAAATGGAAAAAGAGGTTCAAAAGCTCACTGAAGTCAATAGTTCTCTCAAAACTAGAATGGAACAGATGGAGGCTAATGACTTTATGGGAAACCAAGAAATCACAAAACAAAACCAAAAGAATGAAAAAATGGAAGAGAAGGTGAAATATCTCATTGGAAAAACAACTGACCTGGAAAAATAGATCCAGGAGAGACAATTTAAAAATTAAGGGACTACCTGAAAGTCATGATCAAAAAAAGAGCCTAGACATCATCTTCCATGAAATTATCAAGGAAAACTGCCCTGATGTTCTACAACCAGAGGGCAAAATAAGTATTGAAAGAATCCATTGATCACCACCTGAAAGAGATCCAAAAAGAGAAACTCCTAGGAACATTGTGGCCAAATTCCAGAATTCCCAGGTCAAGGAGGAAATCTTGCAAGCAGCTAGAAAGAAACAATTCGCCCCAGAGAAGCTGACCTGAGCAGGCTTCAGACACGGAAGCTCCAGCAGCCGGGAAAGTCACTCCGCCCACAGAAGCTACAGCTCAGTGAGAGAGAAGGCCGGGCTGGAGGAGGGGAGCGGAGCGTCTCCATGATTCGGGCCCCCTCGGGAGGAAGCGGCGGCGGCAGAGACGGGGGCAGGAAGCAGCGGAGGCAGAGGCATGGGCGGCGGCAGCGGCCTAGGACTCAGGAATCCCCCAGCAGCAGGCAGGATCTTCATTACGGAAGGTTTCTGCATAAAACCTGACGGAGCTGAGCCTGGGAGACGGCCCTGCCCCCACCCCGTTTTATTACTGAAGGCCTCTGCATAAAGCCCCTGAGGGAACTGAGCCTAGGAGGCGGGCCCCCCACCCCGCCCCCACCCGCTCCGTTCCTGAAAGTCTCTGAATAAAGCCCCTGAGGGAACTGAGCCTGGGAGGCGGCCCTGCCCCCACCCCAGCGCCAGAACTAAAGCTTGTCGCGGAAAGCCCATTTGAATCTCAGAGGCCAAGAACTAGCTGGGAGGATCCAGGCGGGGGTGGAAAGGAATCTCAGAAGTCAAGTAACTGGCTGGGAAAATGCCTAGAAAAGGGAAGAAAAATAAGACTATAGAGAGTTTTTTCCAACAAGTGCAAATGATCCCGACCTTCGGATCTGATGGCGAGGACGTATACTTGCCATCAGGGAAAGACGTGGAGGGCGGGGCCTCAGTACCCCAGACACCCCAGGGGGGTGGCGGGTGGGCTCAGGCCTTGGAAGAACTAAAAAAGGATTTTGAAAAGCAAGTTAGACAGGTGGAGGAAAAACTGGGAAGAGAAATGACAGAGATGCAAGAAAAGTATGAAAAACGGGTCAATAACTTGGTAAAGGAGACCCAAAAAAATGCTGAGGAAATTAACACCTTGAAAAATAGGCTCACTCAATTGGCAAAAGAGGTTCAAAAAGCCAATGAAGAGAAGAATGCTTTCAAAAGCAGAATGAGCCAAATGGAAAAAGAGGCTCAAAAGCTCACTGAATTTAATAGTTCTCTCAAAATAAGAATGGAGCAGATGGAGTCTAATGACTTTACGAGAAACCAAGAAATCACTAAACAAAACCAAAAGAATGAAAAAATGGAAGAGAATGTGAAATATCTCATGGCAAAAACAACTGACCTGGAAAATAGATCCAGGAGAGACAATTTAAAAATTATGGGACTACCTGAAAGCCATGATCAAAAAAAGAGCCTAGACATCATCTTCCATGAAATTATCAAGGAAAACTGCCCTGACATTCTAGAACCAGAGGGCAAAATAAGTATTGAAAGAATACATTGATCACCGCCTGAAAGAGATCCAAAAAGAGAAACTCCTAGGAACATTGTGGCCAAATTCCAGAATTCCCAGGTCAAGGAGAAAATCTTGCAAGCTGCTAGAAAGAAACAATTCCAGTATTGTGGAAATACAATCAGGATAACTCAAGATCTAGCAGCTTCTACATTAAGGGATCGAAGGGCATGGAATAGGATATTCCAGAAGGCAAAGGAACTAGGACTCAAACCAAGAATCACCTACCCAGCAAAGCTGAGTATAATACTTCAGGGGAAAATATGGTCTTTCAATGAAATTGAGGACTTTCAAGCATTCTTGATGAAAAGACCAGAGCTGAAAAGAAAATTTGTACTTTGAAACACAAGAATGAGAAGAAGCATGAAATAGTAAACAGCAAAGAGAAGTCATAAGGGACTTACCAAAAGTGAACTGTTTACATTCCTACATGGAAAGACAATTATTTGTAGCTCTTAAAATTTTTCAGTATCTGGGTAGTTGGTGGGATTATACACACACACATACACACATGCACACCCATACAGAGACAGAGAGGACAGAGTGAATTGAATAGGATGGGACCATATCTTAAAAGAAATTAAGGTAAATGGTGAGAGAGAAATGTAGTGGGAGGAAAGAGGGTGAAATGGAATGGGGTAAATTATATCTCATTCAAGGGGCAAGCAGGAGACTTTTTAGTGGAGGGAAAAAGAGGAGAGCTGAGAAAAAAAAAAACAAGAATTTTACCCTCATCACATTCGACTAAAAGAAGGAATAAAATGCACACTCATTTTGGTATGAAAACCTATATTACAATACAGGAAAGTAGGGGAGAAGGAGATGAGCAATTTGAAGTCAACACTCAGGGAGGGACAGGATCAAAAGGCATAATAGAAACAATGGGGGGCAGAATAGGATGGAGGGATATACAGTTAGTCTTACACAACACAACTGTTATCGAAGTCATTTGCAAAACTACACAGATAGGGCCTATATTGAATTGCCTGCCTTCCCAAAGGGAATGGGTGGGGAGGGAGGGATGGGGAGAATTTGGAACTCAAAGTTTTAGGAACAACTGTTGAGTATTGTTCTTGCTACTAGGCAATAAGAAATACAGTTAATGGGGAACAGAAAGTCATCTGGCCCTCCAGGACAAAAGAGAAGATGGGGACAAGAGAAGGGAGGGACGATAGAAGAGAGGACATATTGGTGATAGGGAAAATTAGAATGCTCGATGTATTGGGGTGGGGGAGGGGATAAATGGGGAGAAAATTTGGAACCCAAAATTTTGTGAAAATGAATGTAAAAAGTTAAATAAATAAATTTAACTCTTGGTTAAAAAAAATAAAACACATGGGAATACAATCTAATTATATTGAGATACAGTTTAAATTATTTCTCTTAAAACTAATTCACACACCCCAGCTTAAGAACTTTTGCTATACGAGCACCCCAAGCGTGAGACTGAATCTCTGAAAGTAGATGAGGTTCATGTATTCAATGAAGTCTCTGTCCAAATGCAGGAGTCTAGAGTTCTAAGTGCTTCAGGAACCTTCTGGAAATCTGATTCTAGGTACACCTGAGTGGTTTCTAAGAGTTCTACAAATTTCAGGGGACCTCCAAGGCATAAAAGCCTCCAAGTTTTTTAACAGCTACTTGAGTCCAGAGGACAACTCTAGGTGATCCAGTGTTTCTGGGGTTGCTGACAACTTCACAGAGATCAATTAAGTAGGTTCTAGTGCATTAGGTGACTCTAGATGTACTTGAAATGCCTGAGTGTAGGGAGATGCTGCTTGTATCCCCGGAGCAGAGTTATGCCTGGGAAGATAGGAAGCCAAAAACCCAGAAATGTGACCTTGTTCCAGGATGAAAATGGGAAGCCTCTGTCAGAGAAGGAAATCCGAGAAGAAGCTGACACCTTCATGTTTGAAGGTAAGGGGGTAAATGAAGAGGGAGGGGCAAGGCTTAGACCTTCTTTGACCTCTTCTTTGACCAATACTGGCCTAGATGTATGGATATGTTTCTTCTTCCCACACGGTCTAGTAATGGGTGTTTCTAACCATCACACCACTGCCCTGGGTGTGTTTTCCTCTCCCCACTCCCCAGGGCATGATACAACTGCAAGTGGCATCTCTTGGGCCCTCTACAACCTGGCCCAGCATCAGGAACACCAGGACCGCTGCCGCCAGGAGATACAAGAGCTCCTGAGGGGTCGTCAAGTGGAGGAGATTGAATGGTCAGTGCAGCCTCAGGCTGAGGTTGGAACCATGGGGTCAGGGCTAGGGCTTTCCTTAGGTGTGTGCAGTCAGGGATTAAGCCTCTGTCTACCCTGTCCACAGCCAAGGACATGCCCAAATGAACCAACCCCAATGATAATAGCAACAGCTAGCATTTTTATAGCACTGATGCTGGCCAAATATTTTACATGTGCTGTCTCCACTGATCCTCACAACAACCCTGGGATGTCGATGCTACTATTAACTCTTATAATCCCTAATTTATAGATAAGGAAACTGAGGAAGACAGGTTAAGTGACTTGCCCAGGAGTACAGAGCTAGCAAGAGAATGAAGCAGAATTCAAGTTCCCATTTCCTTAACTCTAAAGTCTGCACTCTGCCACCCCAACATGCCTGAAATTAATCCTTAGCAGATGATGGATCCCATTTACTCAAACAAGTTCCCCCTTACCAACAGACATAAAAAGACAACCCAAAGCAGTTAAGTTTCACAATCCACACCTGATTTCAGTTTAACTTAACAAAGCTTCTATTTTCTCTGTCAAAGCCCCCTTCCCACATTTCATCCATAGTTTTATTAATATCCTCTAACATCTGATCATAAACCCAAGTCCCCAAGCTCTGATTAATAAGTTCCTTCAAGTTAACACCTTCCTCCCTACCCCTGATTTTTCAACAAATAGTGAAGGGCTTATGTCCTTCCTTTCATCACTATGGGTTTGGGCTGATGGTTCTTCTGTCCTCAGGGATGATCTGTCCCAGATGCCCTTCCTGACCATGTGTATCAAGGAGAGCATGAGACTGCACCCACCAGTTCCTGTTGTGTTCCGCCAATGTGCCAAGGACATCATGCTACCTGACAGTCGAATTCTTCCCAAAGGTCCTTTGACTCAGTATACATAGCAGAGGGAGGGAGAGTCATAGAATGGGGGAGGGAACATTTGGAGGAAGGGAGAATGGAAGATGGCAGATAGTGGGTTTTACCATGGGAAGGGGCCAAGGCAGTCACACTCAAGAGGTTAGAGGGTCATGTCTATGACTGTAGGTATGGAACTTGGGGACCATATTATCACCTTTCTCTTCTCACCTATTAGGGACTGTATGCCTCATCAGCATCTTTGGAACCCACCACAACCCAGCTGTGTGGCCCAATCCTGAGGTACCAGCAACAACCACTTACTCAATGACTGGTCCAAGCTAGGGGTTAGGGATAGCTGATATGAGATGGAACTGAGCTCCAGAAAGATCAAAAAGTAAAAACACCCCAGATATAACTTTCATAACAAAGCTGGGGAGAACAGGAGGTAATATCTATTTATCCTGATGAAGATCTATCTGTTCTGAGTATTATCCCATTGTGGGAGAACCCTTGACCTTGGGTGAATGTAACACTGGGATAACCAACCTCTCCAATCATGTCCCTATACCCCAGGTCTATGATCCATACCGCTTTGATGCTCAAAACACACAAAAGATGTCACCATTGGCATTTATGCCCTTCTCAGCTGGACCCAGGTGAGACCAGAACATCTGTTTGCCCATCTACCTTCTTAGGAGATATCCTCACCCCTCTAAGTCAGGGTGGGCAGCTTCAAAGTTCCAAAAAAGACCCCACTTCTTTGGCTTATGGAGGCCCCATCTTCAGAGGGGTGGAGGAGGTAAGCAAGGTTTTCAGAAGCAGGTTGACTTCAGGGCCCCTCCTTTTTGAGCAGAAACTGCATTGGCCAGAACTTCGCCATGTCTGAGATGAAAGTTGTGTTGGCCCTCACTTTGCTGCGATTCCGTGTCCTCCCTCATGAGAAACCAGCCCGAAGGAAAGCAGAACTGATCCTCAGAGCAGAGGATGGGCTGTGGTTGAAGGTGGAGCCACTGCAGCATCCTTCCAGTCCTGAAATACACCTCCAAGGAGTCCCTCAGAACTGATGGATAAACATTTTCTCTGGTCTTGAGGAGACATGAAAACCTGATGGCTGCCTTCCTTTCCATTTCTTTATTGTTATGATTCTAAATACAACACAATTCTGCATCTAATATTTTACATTCATTATGAATCTCTATGACAAGAAATTCATGCTAGGAGCAGGAAATAGAAGCCAAGAATCTGTGTTTTCAAACCTAGTCCCTAGAAAGAAGCAGTAATACCCTAGGGTCTCAGGCTCTGGAGCCCTTAGTCCCTAGCCTTGACAAATTCCTCATAAATCCCTCTGTACTAATTATAAAAATTGGACTTGCTGGCCTGTAAGCTTCTTCCAATTCTACAATTAGTGAACTCTGAACAATCACGGTGATTAACTGAAGAGAGAGACTAGATCCAGGCTGGCAGACTGCCCAAGTAGGAAATTGTGTCAAAGAGCATCCATTTACAAATATTCACCTGCTGTCTAATCGGTAACATTTTAGCTATTTTTGAGAGCTCCTAGCATTACCCTTCCCCTATTCCTTTTCCTGCCACCTCAGAAAGACTCCAGCTCAGGGACAAGATGTTGCTAGACCAAAATAAAAGTTGTAGCATAACTTCTACAGAAGAAAGACTTATTAACCACAGCACCCTAGCTCCACAATGGGTGGTGGAGGTGGTTTAAAGATCTGGCAAAGAAGTTGCAACTACAGAATACTGTGTGTGTGTGTGTGTGTGTGTGTGTGTGTGTGTGTGTGTGTATGAAATAATGGATTTCATTGTTTGGGGTGGGGAGGAAGGTAAAGACATGGCTTGGAACTTAAAATATGACCAAAAAATTAAATTAAAAATAAATATGAAACTAAGACCTTTAGAACTTTCAACAATGCCCTTTTTTTTAAACTCAGATATATGCCATCATAGGTAATATGTTGCACATCCAATTCAAGTTTCTCTAGATTCTCCCCCAGGGAAACATTTGTCCTCTCCCGAGAAGATTGCTTGCTGGCCCTATGATTTCTCTGTGACTTAGGAGATATAGAATCACCACTATCCATGGGTGAAATTGTTCTTTTCTG
The DNA here is from genome assembly GCA_023548195.1 of Bettongia penicillata ogilbyi. Taxonomy (NCBI): domain Eukaryota; kingdom Metazoa; phylum Chordata; class Mammalia; order Diprotodontia; family Potoroidae; genus Bettongia; species Bettongia penicillata. The sequence goes on from JAJHZJ010000363.1 coordinate 567,815, forward strand.
ATCTAAGCAAGCCTCTCTGACCTCTACAGGCATGTCTCCTCTCCTCTTTAAAGCTTCTACTTTTTAAATCAGCTTTGATGTACATATCACAAGTTCACCACTACCCATGTGGAAATAACAGCATACTCTATAATCTTGAAAGAAGTCATTCAATGGTTTAGCAGCAATAGTAGAGTTCCTAACAAAACAGAGACAATAACTGCCCAGTTCTAGAAAATTTCCATCATAAAGGTTCTTGAACATGGACAAATCAGGAGCACCTTTATCTTCTCTGTGTGGATGCTCACCCCTTCTTGGGATGTGACCTACAGACTTGACCAAAACTGTACAAAACTGACATTTGCCCTTGAAACATTTTAGGCAATTTTCTTTTAGTCACTCCAACATTTTTACTCTTCCCAGAATCAATGGTATTTTCAAGATATGTTGATGCTTAGTTTGTATATCCAACTACTTTCTCCATTAGTCTTTGGAAACTGACAGGTTTCCCTGACATTTCTTGCGGCATGAGATGAAACTCATAAACATCCATCTGAGTTTATAAAAGCAATCTTCTTGTCTTTTTTGTCTTGAGAGTTAGGTAGTGGCCACTGTGAAAATTCAGTACTGAGAACCATTGTCTATCTGATGGATACTTCAATATATCCTGAACTCTTATGATGGCTTAACTCCTTTATTCGAAGGCTAACAAACAATACATTCATATTTTTCCATTCTTTAATAATAAGACTAGAGGCAATTCATATTGGCTGTTGGATGATGATATGATGATGTTATTCATCAACAAATTCTTGAGATGACTTCTGAGATCATCCATCCCAGAAAACAAACATTTCCCTGAACGGTACGGAATCAGTCAGTGGGCTTGAGCACATCCCATTCATACAATAAGAACACATTTATCTTCCTCGTGAACTGTCTCAATAACTGCTTTTAGTCTTCTGTTATGAGGGAATCTCCAAAGTTCAATTTCTCTGGAACCACTTCAGAGGAAGAGAACTAGTGTTCTTGTGTTCTCGTCTGCATTATTCGATCTTCTGGCACAGGTCACACAGATAGACCAAGGACTAAAGTATTGGGACCCAACTTGCTGTTTGCTGCATTGTATTCATATCTGGAATTTGTGGTGAGTCTACACATACCAACAGCAGTGTGCCTTTAACCTTGGTGAAATCAGAAATTTCTTTGGGAAATTTTCAGTTTCCTTCAATGTATTCCAAGGATGGATGGTTTTGTCACTTAATTTTCAAGGACAAATCATTCCAGAGGCTTTAAGTGTACTTTCTTCAAATGTCCCCTTGAAATGACTGGAACCTATTCCAGTCTGTATTCCAGTCGTTCCTTGAGATTCATTGTCCAGAACACTGATGTTGCCCACATGCCCTAGGCTCACTGTCACTTCTGTATGAGGACTAATGAGTGGATCCCAGATCCCTAATCCCTCTAGGGGGAGCTTTATGTATCCTAGAAGCACATTTGAGACCAGAGCTTCCTTTTGAGAAGGGAAGTCATATTCATCTAAATCTCTGGGTGACTTAAAGTGTGTCTATCCATGTATATGTGTGCATATACACATATTTATATGTATGTGTATCATATGTGGACATATGCATACACCTATACTGCTTAAATATACACATACACATGCCTGCATCTACATGTATGTATTTATGTGTTTTCATATATACATGCATGTATGTACTACCTGTGGCATATACATATGCATATATTTCATATGTGTATATATATACATGCACACCCATTAAATCAGAGGAAGACTTCCTAGCAATCTAGGTGCATTTGGTGTATAGATGATTTGAACTCAGACATAGATAAGCCTCTCATAGTATGGTCCAATAAATAAATATTTGTGTCTCCTGTGTGCCAGGCCCTGGGCTAGGCACTGAGAATACAAATGAGAAAAAAACGGACAATCCCTGCCCTCAAGGAGTTGACAATCTAGTTGGGCAAGATACTCCATAAAAGGAGGAAGGAGAAGATCCTCTGTGGGATGATGTTTGCATAGTCAAAAGCAAGCAGAGCAGCAAGAGGGAAATGAAGAGTTGGCTGGAAATGCTTAGCAACCCTCTACAGAAGGAAGCAATGAGAGAAGCTGGTTGCTCTGCCCTCCAGAAGAGAGGCAACTGAGGGTGGTGAGGAATTGTTGGGTATCACAGCTGAAGCCATCCCCACGATGATGAAACTTCGGTAGATGAATTTCTTATTGTTTCTCCTTCCTTCATTCCAAAAGAGGGCCAATGACATCATGAGAGCCATATCTTGACTTATTGGTGAATTGGATTTAAGTGAGACAGAGCTGTGTAAAGTGACCAGCCTCACTCTCTCCTCCAGTCATCAAAGTCCAGTGGCAAGACAAAAGTCAAGAGGACTGGCAATGGCCCAGGATGCAGTAGATGACCTTGGTCTTCTAAATTGAGGTACTTCCCAGGTCTCAGGTTGTCTGAAGCAGCACCCATTCAATGACTAAGAGCTAGGGAAGAGCTGAGACAAAAGATGACTTTATCCTGAGATAAGCTTATCCTGAGCTAAACAAGAAGATGTTGGCAGAAACAAAACAGAGCAGTTATTAAAAGCTGAAAGATTGGGCCACATGCTCTACCTGTGGAAGGAATACCCACACTGATATGAACATTAAAGCAATAAAAGTTTTATTATTTAAGCAATTAAATAAATTAAGTAAATATTACTATTTAATAATAATTTAACATTAATGATATTTAATTAATTTAATGAATTAATAAATGACTAAAGCAATACAAAATGCTGGTTACCAATGGAAGACTAAGAAAGGAATCAGACCTCTGCTTGGAATGAATGGAAAGATGATCATGAATAACGGACACAAGATGGCACCACTCACACTTCTTGCTTTTTCTCCAACAAGCAAAATGATCATCAGATTGAGAGAGGCAGAACAAAAATGACTAAAATAAATAATCATAACTAACATAATAATGTTTACTATGTGCCAGGCACTGTGTTAAACACATTACAATTATTATCTCATTTGATCCTCACAGCAACACTGGGAGGCAGGTGCTATTATTATCCACATTGTACAGAAGAACATTGAGGCAAATAGATGTTAAGTGACTTGCCCAGGGTCACACAGTTAATAAGTATCTGAAGTTGGATTTGAACTCAGTACATCCATAACTCCAGGCCTAGTGTTGTATCCACTGTATCACTTAGATTACTAAAAGTAGTTGAAATCTCTGATTAGCAAGGTTCTAGTTCCTCTTCGAAGAGGACGACAATGACATCACCATGATAAAGTGAAGTTTCAATATGTCTGTCTATGGCTGATCAGACCAATATGAACTCAGAATGCTCTACCACAGGTTGGACACAGTTAGTCTGTATGAGTTTGAGGGGTAGGTACTCCAAATTTGTGCATCCTACGTTTACTTTGTGCTGCCTCAATTCTGCTTTGCTCATAGAGTACAGCACCCTTTCTGATGTACGCACACCATGCTGAGTGGTCCTGTGCCAGTGTGTCCCATGCTGCACAGTCAAATCCAAAGTTCTTGAGAGAGACCTTGAGAGTGTCCTTGTATTGCTTCTTCTGACCACCATGTGATCACCTGCCCCTTGAGGGTTCCATAAAATAGTCTTTTTGGCAAGCACACATTTTACATTCAAACAACATGGCCAGTGTCAAAGCTGTGCTCTCTGAAACTTGAGTGCTTGGCAGTTTAGCTGGAGCAAGGACATCAGTGTCTGGTACCTTATCCTGCCAGGTGATCCTCAAAATCTTCCTAAGACAGTTTAAATGAAAGTGGCTCAGTTTCCTGGCATGGTACTGGTAGATTGTCCATGTTTCACAGGCATACAACAGTGATCTTGAGTTTGGTATTCAGTTTAATACCTCTTCTCTCCCAAACTTTTCTTTGGAGACTCCCAAACACTGAGCTAACTCTGGCAAAACATACATCAACTTCATTGTCAATGTGTACATCCCTGGAAAGTACACTACTAAGATAAGTGAACTTATGCACAGCATTCAAAATTTCATTTGTTGTAATTGCTGGTTCCATATATGGATGGTGATGTGGTGGCTGATGGAGCACATGTGTTTTCTTGGTATTAATTATTAGGCCAAAATTAGTACAGGCAGCAGAGAACTGATCCATACTTTGTTGCATCTCAACTTCAGAGGCTGCATTGAGTGCACAATCATCTGCAAACAGATAATCATGCACCAACACTCCCTCCACTTTGGTCTTGGCTTGTAGCCCTTTCAAATGGAAGAATTTAACATCAGCACAGTAGTTGACCTTGATGCCATGTTCAGCCTCATTGAAAACATTTGACAACATGGCTGAAATCATCATCCTAAAAAGCATGGAGCAGCCCTGATGACTAGGAAGGCATGAGAACATTGCCCACTATCCAGGACCCAGGCAAATATGCCATCATGAAATTGATGTACAATCCTGATGAACTTCTCCAAGCAACCATATTTTGACATAATTTCCCATAAGCCCTCATGACTAATAGTGTCAAAGGCTTTGATCAGATATACAAACATTGTGTACAGACCTCTAGTCTACTCCTGGCATTTCTCCTGGAGTCATCGGGCAGCAAACACCATATCAACTGTTCCTTGGCCCTTTCTGAAGCCATGCTGGCTCTCAGGTATATGGCCATCTTCCAGGTAAAGGATCAGCCTATTAAGGAAGACTCTAGTAAGAATTTTGCCAGCAATGACTAAGAGAGAGATCCCCCTGTAATTGTCACAGGGCAATCTATTCCCTTTACCTTTATAGAGATGGACCATGGAGGCATCCTTGAATTCCTGGGGGATAACTTCCTCTTCTCATATAATCTGGAAAATTTGAGTTAGATTTTGTATGAGCAATGGTCCCTCTACCTTGTAAATCTCAGGTGGAATAGGATCAACACCAGGTGTTTTGTCACATGAAAGGAGCCTAATGGCCATGAAAGCCTCTTCATCAGTTGGAAGTTCAGCTAAGCAGGGATTGACTTCAACCTGAGGTAAATGGTCAATGGTCTCAGCATTGATTGATGATGGTCTATTGAGAACACTATGGAAGTGTTCAGCCCACCTCTCTAGGATCGTGTCCTTATCACTAATCAATGTGGCTCCATCAGTACTGAGTAGTTGTGATGCATCACAGGTCCATAAATAGCTTTCCGGGAATCAAAAAAGCACTTTGGATTGTTACTATCAGCACAAAACTGAATTTCATCTGCCTTCTTACTGAGCCAGGAATCCTGCATCTCTCTAAACTTTACTTGTACTTAGCTTTTGATTGAATTAAATTCTGCCTTCTTAAAGGTGGATGAACTATCCTGCTGGTATATTCCGTATAGTTCTCGTTTTCCATTAGGCAGCTTCAGAATCTCCCCATCATTTTCATCAAAGCAGTCTTGGTGTTTATGAGTGTTCTGACCTAGATAAGCAAATGCAGCGCTGTACACCAAATCTCTGAAAGCTGCCCACTCTTTTTCTGCTCCACTGTTGCCAACCGTGTGTTGGCTCAACTTTCCCTCCCAGTTAGCAACAAACTGTTCAGTCTCAGAGAAGTGCTCTAATTTGTGGACATTGACTTTTCTGGTAGTCATTTTGCCTTGTGGGCAGCACTTTTGATGAATGCAAATATTTAGCTTGGAAAGGATAAGTCTATGATCAGTCCAGCACTCTGCACCACACATTGCCTTTATCACTCTCACATCATGTCTCTCAGGGCAGCTAGGTTGTGCAGTGGGTAGAGCACCAGTGCAGGAGTCAGGAGGACCTGAGTTCAAATATCACCTCAGACACTAGACACTCACTAGCTGTGTGACCTTGGCAAGTCACTTAACCCCAATTGCTTCATCCTGGGTCCCCTCCAGTCATCCTGATGAATACCTGGTCACTGAATTCAGATGGCTCAGCAGAAGTGAGGCTGGTGACCTTCACTGCCCTCCCTCACTCAAAACAAAGTCAAGTATAAGTCATGTCATTATTTCTCTGATGGCATGGTCTTTTTCAGCAACGAAGGATGAACACACAATCTTGTCTGTTTTTTCTCCTTATGATCACATAGTCTATTAAATGCCAATGTTTGCTGCAAGGGTACATTCATGAAGTTTTATTGTGTTTAGGCAAACGGAAAATGGTGTTGGTGATAAGAAGGTCATGCAATGCACAAGTCTTCAGCAGCAAATGACCATTGCTGTTGCTGTTTTCAACTCCATTCCTCCCTAGAACTCCTTGCCAAATCTGGTAGTCTGAGCCTGCTTTAACATTAGTCACCCAGAATTATAAGCCTGTCCTCTTTTGGCACATTGATAATAAGAATCTCTAGGTATTCATAATATTTTTGTTTGACCTCATCAGGGTTGGTCATGGTGGGAACATAGGCACTGATGATGGTGGCATGGCATTTTTCCTGTGAATGGCAATTGCATTGTCATGAGTCTGTCATTCATTCCTTTTGGCAGGCACACCAGCTTGCTGACTAGATTATTTTCTGGGTGTAGGGGGTGTTTAGGGAGGACCAGTACCTTGGTGTGATAGCTGCTGAGCCCTTTTCAGGGTTCTTTCCACTTTTAGTGTTCACATGTTCCACCCAACTCTCTCACCTGTGGTTCCAAGAAGCTGCAGCAAGGCAGCACCAAATCACCCTCAAGAAATCCAAGCCATCAGACCCCAAAGTATTTCATTCTGAATTGAAAAATGGATAGGTATGAGTATGATTGCCATGATACTTTCTGTAATCTTTGGACTGCTAAAGGAAGTAAAGATCAAGATGGAAAAATAGTTTGTTACTACCCTATTTTAGAATAGAATCTGTCCCACAATGGACTTCCATTGAGAAAAGACATACTGCCGAGCTGAAGATGGACAAATGTTGTCCCCAATTTCCAAACAAAAGAAAGAAGACAAATTCTTTAAGCTAGAGCTCAGTGATCTTGACTTTGGTCTATGGGGAAAATACTAGAAAGTCATTAAAGAGATAGTGTGTGATGAATGCTCTTGTAACCCAGGGTCTTAAGTCCCCTAAACTCTGGGTTTACACAAACTAGCTTTAATCCTAATAGTAGCCCCAAAATAGCATTGTTTTTTATTTGTTAGGTTCACACTAAGAGTTTATTCTGGGAAATCTCAGAATATAATTTATGTTTAGTTCTCCACAAATATGAGTAAGCAGGATGCCCAGCTACCAAACACTTACATAAGTCACAGACTTTATTCTGCCACATGGAAAATACAAAAAATTAAAATGACTCATAACTTCCCATAAATCAGTAGTGTTAAACTCAAGTAGAAGTACAGGGTTACAGAAGTATCTGTTCAGGCCATATATTGACTTGAAAATATTATCTATGTTTTGTTATAGTTTTATTTATTTTTAATATTTTTCCTTTACATTTAATCTAGCTCAGGCAGCATTCCAGAATGTTGTCGGCCTAATGCTGCCCAGAAGGCTCCTTTTTGTTTCCTCTGGCATAAACAAATAAAGAAAACACATAAAAGATTAAAAACAATCCATAGAGAAACAATGCAATCCTTTTCTCTCTAGTGAATGCATCTTCCCAGTAGGGAAGTTCTCTAGCCTCAATGCCATCCCCTTTCCACCAAGACTCCATCAGACTCCTATGGTCCTATGATTTGGAATCACTTCCAAAAGAAAATGAATTTAGGACTTGTTGAAGGCCAGGATGGAATGTGGTTGACAAGTTCAGGATAGACCTTTGGGAAAACTGTTCTTTGAGACTGTGCTCATTATCCTCCAGAATGGCTCTCCATGTCCCCTGGATGTTGCTGCTTCCCTGGGATAAACAAGAGAACTACAGAATACAAGGGATATGTAAAATAGATGCCCTCTAGGCTAACAGTCTTTAAGACAATAAGACTGGCCAAATGAGCAGAATATCACCTAGACTTGAAGTTTCTGTCTATAAGTACCTCGACCCTCAGATCAATAAATGGAGTTGCCCTATCTTTTTCCACCTGCCCACGTCTTTCTTCTTCACCACATCATCGAGCCACATGGGGACGCAGGCCATCCGCCACAAGGACTGATAGATCACACTTCAACAATCCAGAATTTCTTCTTTCACTTCAGCCTTCCTTGAAGGGCTTGGTCTCTTCCAAAAGGGATATGCATACACAGCGCACTAGACAAGTAATGCTCCTTCTAATCGGAATTAGGCCATTTAAATAACTCACTCTAATAGTGCCTGCCAAGTCTAGGTCCTTTAATCTTCTACATCCTGACTTTTATTCCCTTACTACTGTTCCTCTCAGCACCAAGGAATTAAAAGGTACAATACTCAGGAAATTCCCCTGATTGCAAAGGAAAGCTGAATCCTCAAACACTAAAATTTACTTTCAAGGAAATCCCAGAAGTGGGCACTGCCCAGGAAATTCCTACTACCGTGTTGAGGCTGTGGTCATGTATGTAACATTGTCTAGGATATCTCCTTTGTGGAAGATACTCTGCCAGGCTCTTCTTCCCCAAAACAGCCATTAAAAGTTGCTGGAGAGGAGAAATTCCAACCCCACTCCTCCCACCACCCTCCTCATTTCCATCACTATCACCACTATCCACTATTGCTTCAACCTCTTCTGCCCTCAGAATCAACCTGGAAATAAAGATCAAGATGGAAGAGTCTGTTACTGCCCTATTTTAGAATAGAATCGGTCTCATAAGAGAATATCTTGAGAATAGATTTCATCAACCAAACTCATTACACTAAGAGCTAATCAGGTACCAATACGGCATATGTGAGGCGGCAGATCTGTTCTGCACTAATTGCTGAGAGAAATAATTATTAATAAACAATGATTTGGGGAGATCCAGAGTTCCCCCTTCTTCTAGTTCAGTCTCTGAAGGCTGAACTTTCTCCTCAGTTATGGTCAGACCCCATGTGTTCCACTCAAGCAACTTTGGGTGGAGGTAGACCCTCTGTCTTGACAGTCTGGAGGTGGTCTGGGTGTAGAGATGGTCTCTTTGATCAAAAGGGATATGATGTCATCTTCCCAGCCCCTCACTGGAGGGATTTCTCTTCATAAAGTTCACCCTTCATTAATTGTTAACCAATCAAAGTTGATTGCCACCCTCAGGAACCCTCACTCTTCCAAGGACACATAAATCGTGATTCATCTTTGATCCAAGACAGAGATGGGCAAATGACCATTCTTTTTATTAATAAAATGCTAGCATTATTAAAAAATATATTAATTATTCAGCAATTATGTCTCTTGAACTTTTAAAAATATCACAGTAGGCTAATTGTAGGGTGGCATATCCTTGAAGAGAATACTGAGATACCAAAGAAAGAGGCTTTGGTTATTTGGTCATTAATAGGTTTTATTAAGGTTGATTAGGTTAATTGGGAAAGTATATTCCTAAGGGGCCAGTCACCTTGGGTGACAGCAGGACAAAGTAATATCATGGATCCCCACACCAAGGCTGAGTCAGATCAAGTTCTTCCTTAAATGTGCCATCCAGATCAGAACACAATATTCCCAAAGCTGTCTATCCAGGGCATATACATGTATGCATATGTGTTGCCCCAAAGCTATTGTACTAATCCAATATAAGGGACCTATGGTCTCCAACCCTTGTCCTGTTGCCTATGGCACAGATGTACCTAAGAAAACAGAGGATGATGGGGCAGAGCCAAGACGGCGGAGTAGAAGGACGCAAGTTTACGAGCTCCAACCCACAGCACATAGAATTAATGTAAAAAGAGATCCGCATAATTTCTGGACCAGTGAAAGGGGAACAGAAATGGAGTGGAAGAGATTTCCGTGCCAGACAGCCCTGGAGACCCGTCCCCAGGGTCCGTCGCGCCCCGGAAAGTGGACCCCACCCCCAGCGCTGCCCTGGCCGTGGCCCCAGAGAAGCTGACCCGAGCAGGCTTCAGAGATGGAAGCTCCGGCAGCCGGGAAAGTCCCTCCGCCCACAGAAGCTACAAGTCAGTGAGAGAGAGATGCTGGGCTGGAGGAGGGGAGCGGAGTGTCTCCGTGACTCGGGCCCCCTCGGGAGGAAGCGGCGGCAGCAAAGGCGTGGGCGCAGCAGCCCAGGACTCCCCCGACAGCAGGCAGGATCTTTATTACTGAAAGTCTTTGCATAAACAACCTGAGGGAACTGAGCCTGGGAGGCGGCCCCCCCCCTTCCCTGCTCTGTCCCTGAAAGTCTCTGCATAAAGCCCCTGAGGGAGTGGAGACTGGGAGGCGGCCCTGCCCCCACCCCAGCACCAGAACAAAAGGTCACATTGATTAGCAGCTGGGCGGCGCATTTGAATCTCAGAGCCCAAGCACTAGCTGGGCGGATCTAGGCGGGGGTGGACAGGAATCTCAGAAGTCAAGTAATTGGCTGGGAAAATGCCTAGAAAAGGGAAGAAAAATAAGACTATAGAGAGTTTTTTCCAACAAATGCAAATGATCCCAACATTCGGATCTGATGGCAAGGACGAGGACGTATTCTCGCCATCAGGGAAAGACGTGGAGGGTGGGGCCTCAGTACCCCAGACACCGCAGGGGGGTGGCGGGTGGGCTCAGGCCTTGGAAGAACTAAAAAAGGATTTTGAAAAGCAAGTTAGACAGGTGGAGGAAAAGCTGGGAAGAGAAATGAGAGACATGCAAGAAAAGTATGAAAAAAGGGTCAACACCTTGGTTAAGGAGACCCAAAAAAATGCTGAAGAAAATAACACCTTGAAGACTAGGCTGACTCAATTGGCAAAAGAGGTTCAAAAAGCCAATGAGGAGAAAAATGCTTTCAAAAGCAAAATTAGCCAAATGGAAAAAGAGGTTCAAAAGCTCACTAAATTTAATAGTTCTCTCAAAATTAGAATGGAACAGATGGAGTCTAATGACTTTACAAGAAACCAAGAAATCACCAAACAAAACCAAAAGAATGAAAAAATGGAAGAGAATGTGAAATATCTCATGGGAAAAACAACTGACCTGGAAAATAGATACAGGAAAGACAATTTAAAAATTATGGGACTACCTGAAAGTCATGATCAAAAAAAGAGCCTAGACATCATCTTCCATGAAATTATCAAGGAAAACTGCCCTGACATTCTACAACCAGAGGGCAAAATAAGTATTGAAAGAATCCATCGATCACCAACTGAAAGAGATCCAAAAAGAGAAACTCCTAGGAATATTGTGGCCAAATTCCAGAACTCCCAGCTCAAGGAGAAAATCTTGCAAGCAGCTAGAAAGAAACAATTTCAGTACTGTGGAAATACAATCACGATAACTCAAAATCTAGCAGCTTCTACATTAAGAGATTGAAGGGCGTGGAATAGGATATTCCAGAAGTCAAAGGAACTAGGACTCAAACCAAGAATCACCTACCCAGCAAAACTGAGTATAATACTTCAGGGGAAAATATGGTCTTTCAATGAAACAGAGGACTTTCAATCACTCTTGATGAAAAGACCAGAGATAAAAAGAAAATTTGACTTCCAAACCCAAGAATGAGAAGAAGCATGAAAAAGTAAACAGCAAAGAGAAGTCATAAGGGACTTACCAGAAGTGAACTGTTTACATTTCTACATGGAAAGACAATATTTGTAACTCTTAAAACTTTTCAGTATCTGGGTAGTTGGTGGGACCACACACACACATGTACACGCATGCACGCACACACACATACACACATGCACACACACACAGAGACAGAGAGCACAGAGTGAATTGAATAGGATGGGACCATAGCTTAAAAGAAATTAAGGTAAATGGTGAGAGAGAAATGTAGTGGGAGGAAAGAGGGTGAAATGGAATGGGGTAAATTATATCTCATTCAAGAGGCAAGTAGGAGACTTTTTAGTGGAGGGATAAAGAGGAGAGCTGAGAAAAAAAAAAAACAAGAAGTTTACCCTCATCACATTTGACTAAAGGAAGGAATAAAATGCACACTCATTTTGGTATGAAAACCTATCTTACAGTATAGGAAAGTGGGGGGGAAGGAGATAAGCAAGGGGGGGGGATGATGGAAGGGAGGGCAAAGGGAGGAGGGAGCAATTTGAAGTCAACACTTGGGGAGGGTCAGGATCAAAAGATAGAAGAGAAACAATGAGGGACAGAATAAGATGGAGGGTAATTCAGTTAGTCTTACACAACATGACTATCAGGGAAGTCATTTGCAAAATTACACAGATATGGCCTATATTGAATTGCCTGCCTTCCCAAATGGAATGGGTGGGGAGGGAGGGATGGGGAGAATTTGGAACTCAAAGTTTTAGGAACAAATGTCTAGTATTGCTGTTGCTACTAGGAAAGAAGACATACAGTTAAGGTGGAATAGAAAGTCATCTGGCCCTACAGGAGAAAAGAGAAGATGGAGACAAGAGAAGGGAGGGATGACAGAAGAGAGGGCAGATTGGAGATAGGGAAAATTAGATTGCTTGGGGTATTGGGGTGGGGGGAGGGGATAAAAGGGAAGAAAATTTGGAACCCAAAATTTTGTGAAAATGAATGTAAAAAGTTAAATAAATAAATAAATGAGTAAACAAATAAATAAATAAATAAATGGGTGAATAAATAAATAGGTAGGTAGATAAATAAATAAATAAAATAAAAAAAGAGAACAGAGGATGGCTCAGAAAGCATTATTATTGGAACACCTGTCCTTCATTATGGGACACTGTCACTTCTCCTCATCCATTTGTGTGTGCCATGTCAATACTTCTCCATGAACCTGGGAAACATATAAGGCTGCATTAGACATTCCTCACTGTCATATATAACACAGGGCCCAGATACACAGTGAAAAGCACTCAGGTAACCTGACCCTTCCCATTGCTGTTCTGCTCTCACTCACAGAGGTTTCACCAGGCTTCCTAGATATCAAGTCAACACATTCAGGTCTGTAATGTTCCACTGAATTTATAAAAAAGAAACCCAGACTTCTAGATCTGGTTGAGTAATGACTGGCTCATCAGATTACTGGCAGAAGTTGCCTTCCTACTCAGCAGGTCCAACAACTACCTGAAATGACTATGTCAATATCTAGGCGAACTTTCTTTGCTCACTACACGGTATCATTCTCTGCCATGATGAAACACGGAACACTACAAATTTGAGAGACTTGTGCAATAAACAAAATTACAACAGTTACAATCTGTGGCACATCTAGAGAAAATTCATGGCATGCCTTTGTGAACTGCTCATTCAAAGCACTCACTACCTCATCACGAGACTGTATCAATCACCTCTTATTTTATTTCCTACCTCCAGTTCATCCAACAAAGATCTTGATGACAATCAATCCTCAGAAATGATTCTTTGCCATAGTCCCAAGCTGGTCTCCATTGACCAGAGGATCATTATGATAAATCTCTTATGATCCTATCATTCAGTTTCCATAGAAAATGGTTCACCATAGCCCTTCAGCCTCATTTAATAGGAAGTAGATCTCCTCTTTGCCGAATTGCAAAACTGAACTCTGCTTCTAATATGTATCTCAGAATCTATCCGTCCTTCCACTCTTAAGACATCTAGACTTGAAATCTCAAAGTCATATTTGACTTCCCTTCACACTCACCCACTCCTTACATTAAATTAATTTCTAACAGCTGTAGATTTGATCTCTGGGTGTCTCATATCTGTCCCCTTCTCTCTGCTCACAGGGTCAACATCCTAGTTCAAATCTGGTCGTATGTGACCTAGACTACAGAACTATTGCAATAGCCTCTTAACTAGTCTTAATCTTTCAAGGCCTTATCTCTAATTCCTACATCACCTGCTAAGAAAATAATCTTTCAGATACACAGATCTAGTCATAATACCCCATCATTCCAAACTTTTAAGTGTCCCCTTATTGCTTAGAAAAGCAAATAGAGGGGGAGGAGCCAAGATGGTGTAGGAGAAAGATTCACATATGCTAGCTCCAAAACCCACAACTCATAAATTTCCTGTAAAAAGAACTCCCCACAAATTCTGGAGTAGTTTAAGCAGTGCAGCAACACAGTGGAGGAGATTTCTGTTCCAGAGAGCCCTGAAAAACTGACCCCAAAGGTCAGTCACAAACCAGACAGTGGAGCCCACCCCTGCCCTGGCCGCACAGCCCCAAGAGGAGCAGATCCGAGCAGGCTTCAGGGACGGAACCTCCGATGGCCACGAAGGTCCCTCCACCAACAGGCGCTACAGGTCAGTGAGAGAGACTTCTGGGCTGACCGAGAGGGGAGCAGGGTGTCTCCGTAATTCAGGCCCCCCTCAGGAGGCAGCGGCAGAGGCAGTGGCAGACAGGGGCTCCCGGAGCAGACAGGACCTCAAATCCATTACTGAAGATCTCCTCATAAACCCCCTGAGGGAACTGAGCCTGGGAGGCGGCCCTCCCCCTACCTAAGCACCAGAACTTAAGCTCACATTGAATAGCAGCGTTCCAACAGCTGGATGTCCTGAGGCTGGGGAGCAGCATTTGAATCTCAGACCTCAAGCACTAGCTGGGCAGATCTAGGCAGGTGTGGAGAGGATTCTCAGAAGTCAAGTAACTGGCTAGGAAAATGCCCAGAAAAGGGGAAAAAAAATAAGACCATAGAAGATTACTTTCTTGGTGAACAGATGTTTCCTCCTTTCATTTCTGATGAGGAAGAACAATGCTTACCATCAGGGAAAGACATAGAAGTCTCTGTATCCCAAACATCAGAAATAGATATCCAATGGGCTCAGGCCATGGAAGAGATCAAAAAGGATTTTAAAAATCAAGTTAGACAGGTGGAGGAAAAACTGGGAAGAGAAATGAGAGAGATATGAGAAAAGCATGAAAAAATGGGTCAATACCTTGCTAAAGGAGACCCAAAAAAATGCTGAAGAAAATAACGCCTTGAAAATAACGCCTTGAAAAATAGGCTCACTCAATTTGCAAAAGAGGTTCAAAAGGTCAATGAGGAGAAGAATGCTTTCAAAAGCAGAATTAGTCAAATGGAAAAAGAGATTCAAAAGAACTGAAGAAAATAGTTCTCTCAAAATTAGAATGGAACAGATGGAGGCTAATGGCTTTCTGAGAAACCAAGAAATCACCAAACAAAACCAAAAGAAGGAAAAAATGGAAGAGAATGTGAAATATCTCATTGGAAAAACAACTGACCTGGAAAATAGATACAGGAGAGACAATTTAAAAATTATGGGACTACCTGAAAGCCATGATCAAGAAAGGATCCTAGACATCATCTTTCATGAAATTATCAAGGAAAACTGCCCTGACATTCTACAACCAGAGGGCAAAATTCGTATTCAAGGAATCCATCAATCACCACCTGAAAGAGATCCAAAAAGAGAAACTCCTAGGAACATTGTGGCCAAATTCCAGAATTCCCAGGTCAAGGAGAAAATCTTGCAAGCAGCTAGAAAGAAACAATTCCAGTATTGTGGAAATACAATCAGGGTAACTCAAGATCTAGCAGTTTCTACATTAAGGGATCAAAGGGAGTGGAATAGGATATTCCAGAAGTCAAAGGAACTAGGACTCAAACCAAGAATCACCTACCCAGCAAAACTGAGTATAATACTTCAGGGGAAAATATGGTCTTTCAATGAAATAGAGGACTTTCAAGCATTCTTGATGAAAAGACCAGAGCTAAAAAGAAAATTTGACTTTCAAACACAAGAATGAGAAGAAGCATGAAATAGTAAACAGCAAAGGGAAGTCATAAGGGACTTACCAAAGGTGAACTGTTTACATTCCTACATGGAAAGACAATATTTGTAACTCTTAAAACTTTTCAGTATCTGGGTAGTTGGTGGGACCACACACAGACGTACACATACACACACACATGTACATGTGTGCATGCACACACACATACACACAAGCATGCACACACAGAGACAGAGAGCACAGAGTGAATTGAATAGGATGGGACCATATCTTAAAAGAAAATAAGGTAAACGGTGAGAGAGAAATGTAGTGGGAGGAGAGAGGGTGAAATGAAATGGGGTTAATTATATCTCATTCAAGAAGCAAGCAGGAAACGTTTTATTGGAGGGAAAAAGAGGAGAGCTGAGAAAAAAACATGAAGTTTACCCTCATCACATTCAGCTAAAGGAAGGAGTAAAATGCACACTCATTTTGGTATGAAAACCTATCTTACAGTACAGAAAAATGGGGAAGAAGGAGATAAGCAGGGAGGGAGGGGATGATGGAAGGGAGGGCAATGGAAGAAGGGAGCAATTTGAGGTCAACACTCTTGGGGAGGGACAGGATCAAAACACAGAATAGAAACAATGGGGGGCAGAATAGGATGTAAGGGAAATACAGTTAGTCTTATACAACACGACTGTTATCGAAGTCATTTGCAAAATTACACAGATATGGCCTATATTGAATTGCCTGCCTTACCAAAGGGAATGGGTGGGGAGGGAGGGATGGGGAGAATTTGGAACTCAAAGTTTTAGGAACAACTGTTTAGTATTGTTCTTACTACTAGGAAATAAGAATACAGTTAATGGGGAACAGAAAGTCATCTGGCCCTACAGGACAAAAGAGAAGATGGGGACAAGAGAAGGGAGGGATGATAGAAGAGAAGACAGATTGGTGATAGGGAAAATTAGATTGCTCGGTGTATTGGGGTGGGAGGAGGGGACAAATGGGGAGAAAATTTGGAACCCAAAATTTTGTGAAAATGAATGTAACAAGTTAAATAAATAAATTTATATTTAAAAAAAAGAAAAGAAAAAAAGAAAATCAAATAGAAAACCTTTATCCTGGAAATTAAGATTCTCCATAGCTAAATTTCCATGTACCTTTCCAACCTGATTTTACTCTTCTCTCCCTCACATACCCTGTGTTGAGCCAAACCAGACTACTAGATCTTTTCCTGCACACTCTGACCTGGAATGACCTCATCTCTGACTTCCCATGCCTACCATCTCCACCTGATAAACCCTTCCTTCAAGGCACAGCTATTTCCTTCATGAAGCTTTTCCTGTTCCTGCAATTTGAGGTGATCTTCTGTGTTCTCATCTTTTTTATTCTTATTTGTTTTCTCCTACCATTTTCTGCTTGACAGTATGATTTGTGTACATATACCATAATCAACTGCACTTCACTAAAATCTAAGTCAGGGGTGGGGAACCTATAGCCTCGAGGCTACATGTGGCCCTCTAGACCCTCAAGTGCAGCCCTTTGACTGAATCCAAATTTCACAGAACACGATCTCTTAATAAAAGGATTTGTTCTGTAAAACCTGGACTCAGTCAAAACACATCCAAGGAACTAGAAGGCCCCATGTGGCCTTGAGACCACAGCTTCTCTACCCCTGTTAAATTTTTTGAGGGCTATGTGCCTTTTCAATATTATATTGCCAGCAGCAAAGACAGTGCCTTAAAAATAAACCACTCTGAAAGGTGTAAGAACCATGACCAGTACTGTGACTTTTCATCCCTTATCCAAGGATATCAGTGCATGAGATAAATCATTTTACCATGTTCTTGCATAGTTTGTTATAACTTCTTTCTCCTTCAGTAGTGGTTGGGGACATTCTACTATTAGGCTGGCAGGTAGATGGGAGGTCAGTTTAACAAGATGTTTCTAGACAATTTCCCCCTCTCCCCCACACTCCTGTGCTCCTAATGTTTCTTCCTGGAACTGAGAAATAGGGATTCCTATTTTCTCTTACCAACCTCTACCTCATGATATAAAGGCACAAAATTTTCAGGTTAAATTTCTTTTATTCAGAAGATTTACAGCCAAGACAAGGGTGACTGAAGGGCTTTCATGTCACAGGCCTGAGGCAATTCTCATCCATCAATTTTGGGGGGTTTCTGGGAGGTGTGTTTGCAGTGGCTCCACCTTCAGGAACAGCCCATCCTCTGCCCTGAGGATCACTTCTAACTTCCTTCGGACTGGGCTGTCATCAGGGAGGATTCTGAATCGCAGCAGAGTGAGGGCCAGCACAATCTTCATCTCATACATGGCAAAGTTCTGGCCAATGCAGTTCCTGTTCAAGGTAAGGGCCTGATAATTCCCAGGCCTTGACCCCAGTCTTATTCTGTCCTCCTGCCACCACTCATGTGGACATGCACATGTGCAAGGAAATGCATACACACACATACACACACACAGGATGGGGTCTCTATGTCTCCTAGAGATAAGGCTAGTCTCTCTTGAGGGTTTGAAGATGACTGCAATGACCCAGAAGGATGAGGACATTTCCCCAGGACTTCAGGGAGACAAATGGGAAAGCAGGTATCATGGTCTTACCTGGGTCCAGCTGAGAATGGAATAAATGCCAGGGGTGACATCTTCTGGATGTTATCCACATCAAAGCGGTATGGGTCATAGACCTGAGGGAGAGGGGAAGATGAAAGATGGTGGGGATGGCCCAGGGCCATAACCAGGCAGGCGAACTTCTTCCAGGGAGGCAAGGAAACTACCATTAAGGCAGCAGATCATCCCCTGTGAGGAGATTAGTGTTGTAGTCTCTTGCCTTCCTGGATCTCCTCCCTAGAGGCACATCTGGGCTTCTATATTCATCCTAGGCAAGGGCTCAAGCATTTGCCGTGAGTGTCCCTGACCCCTAGGTCTGACCAGATAACATGAGGGGGATTGGAGTAGGGTACCTCAGGATTGGGCCACACAGCTGGATTGTGGTGAGTTCCAAAAATGCTGAGCGAACAAACGCACCCTGTTAAAGAGGAAGAGATAGAGAGCCCAACATGGCCTGCAAATTCCATACATTGACTCATCAGTATTGCCCCTCAACCCCACTCCTCTCCCACTAACCTTCTAAGTATTACTCCTCAGTCACTTCCTTAAGAAAACCTGACACCTGCTCTCTACCTTCTCTCACACTGTACCCTCAGATGCAGCCCTTGTCATGCCTCACTTTTCTTTACTATGCCATGAATGCCCAGGAAAAAGCTACCTTTGGGGATGATGCGCCCATCAGGTAGTTCGATATCCTTGGTGCATTGACGAGCAATGACAAAAACTGGTGGGTGCAACCTCAGACTCTCCTTGATACACATGGTCAGGAAAGGCATCTTGGACAGGTCATCCCTGCAGAGAGCAGACCAGTCATTCTGGGGTAGGGGGCCTCAGACACCTAGTCCCACACAGTGAGAAGGTGACATGACAGTATCATGACATTATCATCTGGAGTCTCCAGAGTTGGGGCGGGGAGGGGGGAGAGAGTAGGGCACCCTGATAGACATGTGGTCAAAGAAGACAGAATAATAAAGGATGGAGCCTTTGGCACAGAAATCTCCCTATATTTCAGTCCTGGGTCTCATCTGTGAACAGTTATCCAGAAAATCATCAAATGGTCATGAAGACCTCCTGTATGCTAGGGGAGGGTAGTTCTGATAGGTAAGGACTGTCATCTACTGAGGCATAGTTCTAGCCATGTCACTGTGAGGTTTGGAGATGTTTCTTTTGGGGAGTGTCCTCAGCTGTGGCCAGGGTGGTCCAGAGTATGAGTTCCTAGTCCCCTCTCCTAAAGGAATCCCCCTAGTCTCCTTCCACACTGACCATTCAATCTCCTCTGGCTGACGACCCCTCAGGAGCTCCTGTATTTCCTGACGACAGCGGTCCTGGTGTTCCTGATGATGGGCCAGGTTGTAGAGGGCCCAAGAGAGACCACTTGCTGTTGTGTCATGACCTGGGAGGAAGGGAGAAGACTCCAGAGAATTGATATGGGAGTGAGGGAGTGTCTATCAGTGAACTGTGCAGTGAGAAGGAACATCATGACCACACTGAAATCAATACAAGTTCTGAGGGGACAGCTCCTTCTAGGGTAACCCTGGTAAAATCAGGAATCTGACAAATCAGGAGGCTGACAGCAGAAATAAGATATGAATGAGCTTCTTAAGAGGAAATCTCCTCTAAATCCCCAGCCCCCTTAGCCCCAGATCCTCCCA
This sequence comes from Bettongia penicillata ogilbyi, assembly GCA_023548195.1. NCBI lineage: Eukaryota > Metazoa > Chordata > Mammalia > Diprotodontia > Potoroidae > Bettongia > Bettongia penicillata. The sequence continues at coordinate 587,670 of JAJHZJ010000363.1, forward strand.
CTCCATCTGCCCCCTTACCCTCAAACATGAAGGTGTCAGCCTCTGCCCGAATGTCCTTATCTGACAAAGTCTTCCCATCTTCATCCTGGAATAGTACATATCTGTGGATTCTTGCCTTCCTTCCTTCCCATGAGCAGCTCTACTCAAGATTCCCTCCTCAGTCTCCCACTACCCCCAGGCACTACTGATAGTGTGAGGTGTAAATCCTTGAGACCTAGCCAAAATGCTTAGCCTAACTCCTGCTATCTAAAGCACCTGAACCTGTCCTCTGGACTCCTACTGCATTTATAGACTCACATCATAGAAGTCACTTGATATGTTTAAAACCCTCAGAAACTACACTGAAGACTCCCCAGAATCAGATAATACTGGAAGACATACCTAGAATAATAAAAACTTAGATTTATAAGGTACTCTTACCCAAAACAGGAATCCCTTTCGGAAGCCAAAAACATATTCCTAGCTATAGCATACCCTGGGGGTATCTGGATTCTTTGATGGGCACTCTGTACTCTAATAAGTCTTGTCCCTTTCTCCTTAATACTCTTTCTCTCATGCACATTTGCACCTTAGAAATTCTAGGTATTTCTGGCATATCCCAGACTCTCCTTTGATATATCTAGAAGTAGCCTTAATGGTACTCCTAGATGAACCTATAATATAGGAAATTACCCTTGACATACCTAGAACCACAGAAATATTTGTGAATATGCCTAGAATCCTATTAATGACTCTCTCATACTTAGAAACAGCATATACTAGGATAGTTAATAGGATTCCAGGCATATTCCAGATAGGATATACCTAATTATACTCGGAACCCAGATTCCTCCTTTCACATACCTAGAACAGGCTACCTATGTGTACCCTGTCCATGGGAGCAAGTAAAGGGACACTTTCCCAATGAACGCTGTTCTATGTGATGCAGCTCTAGGACATATATTATGGAACCATGAATCTGCCTTTGGCAACCTAGCTTTTCATCTTCCCCTGGCTCTCCTTCCCCACCTATCATGGTCCCTTGGGGCTTCTGGAAGACTCCCTCCCTCCCCACTCCTCCCTGTAGCTCTAATATTCACCTTGGCCAGTAGCAGAACATCTATGAAGTCCATAGTCTTTCCTTTGGTCTTATTTTTGAGGAAGGCCTCAGTACCTTGTTCAGCAAGGACTTGACGCCGGGTCTGGATGACAGCATCTGTGAAGTTATGTACCACTTGGCAAGCCTTAGAGAACTGCCTCCCCTCACTGGTGAGGTAGTATAGAGTATCCCAGTATAGGAGGGGTTCCATGTTGCGTTTTGCCACAAGGCCACTTAATTCCACTATAGCAGAGATGTAAGGACTTGGCTTCCTGTGCAAAATATGAGGGCCATGATCAGGGGTCAGGCCAGGTGAGATCCCTGAGAGAACACTGACCCTTCAGCTCCACTTGACTCAGACTAAGCTCTTCAATGTCCTTCCAAAGCAGCCCCCTCCCAACTTGCCTGCCCTAGTCACCCACATGACCTCTTCCCAGTCTGTCACTCAGTTCAAAACCTCTCTTGGCCACAAAACTCATCTGTTCTTCCTCCATAACATAGTGAACTTACACAACCCTCACAAACACAACCTGTGAGTAGGCTCCTCCCTCTCCCTCTGTTTTTCCCTCTCCCTCTCTTCACCTGACAGTGCTCTGCCCAAAAGAAGTTTCATCTTGTTGGCTAAAAGTTGCCTCACTAACTTGGGGTTTATTGGATAGATTTCTTTCTCAAAGACCAAGCCTTAAACCCAATTCATTTTAGAGCTCATAAATTAGACAGTAACACATCCCTGCCCTCTTAGCACAGGGGATGGCCCCTTTAGTGAGGCATAGAAAAAAAATGACATCAAGCTGGGAGAGAAACAGCAACTACTGATAATCACTCAAGTTCAGAAACTAGCCCTTAGGCAGGAGGCTAGAGTCCTCCAATGTATGAGCTCCAGAGTACAGTAGGTTTAAAGTTTTGAGAAAGGAAAGAAAAGAAAAGAAGAGAAAGGAATGAGATGGAACAGAATGGAATGGAAGAGAGAGAATCTAGCCAGTAAAACCCAAGTTAACTGGGCATCTTCTGGCCATCCAAATATACCTTCCTTTGGAGAGGAGAAGGAAGAGGAGGGGGGGACAGACAGGAGAGGAGGAGCTGAGCTACCCAACTAGTTGGGTTCCCATTCAGGTAGCAGTGTCTACTCACAGATGTTGTGTTCATCCTTCGTTACCAAAGAAGACCATGCCATCAGAGGAATTATGGCATGACTTGCACTTCACTTTGTTTTGAGTGAGAGAGGGCTGTGCAAGGTCACCAGCCTCACTTCTCTTGAGCCATCAGAATCCAGTGACCAGATAGTCATCTATTCACTGAATGGGCGTTACCTCACCCTAAGTGAGTTCCTGAATAGACTTTGGCCTAAAGGGGCCAATGTCTCCTATTGCATCTTGGGTCATCTCCAGTCATCCTGATGAATATCTGACTCTTCTCAGTTAGCTTCTACACTTAGTTTCTATTCTCTGACTTCTAATGCCTCAAAGCAGAGTCTTGTCATGAGTGATGTTTAAATTGAAAAACCTAAAGTCCATATTTGCATAAAGTATAACACAAATAGTTATTAGGCTAAAATCCCATAGTACCAAAAGAGTTCTGCAACGCAGAACTGCTCATCAATAAAGTCCTGAAAATATTAAGATTCAGATTAGCTACTGCAAAACAATGTGTTGCAGTGGTCTCTATCATCACTCAGTTCTTTTGCTTGTGAGTCGCTTTCAAACACATTTTCTTAGCACTTTTATTTCAAAGTCTGTTTTCTCTAAGAACCCCAAACTATTTGAGTTTCTTCAAACCATTTTCCTATGTTTTTTTCACACAGATTCCCTTGTTTCATTTTTCAGAAAATATCACATTCACATAAGAAAACCTTACACCTAAATGAAGCTATCACCTACTCCAGGGCAGCTAGGTGGCATATCCACTGAATATAGCACCCCATCTGCAGTCAGAAAGACTCATCATCCTGAGATCAAATCCAGCTCCAGATACCGACAAGCTGTGGGACCCTGGGCAAGTCACTTAACTCTGTTTGCCTCATTTCCTTATATGTAAAATGAGCCAGAGCAGAAAATGTCAATCCACTCCATTATTATTACCAAGAACACCCCAAAAGCCATCACAGTTAGACACCATTGAACAACAAATCACCTCCTTCTCCCCATCCCCAGGCAGTCTCTTCTCAAGGATAAAACATTTTCAATTCCTTCAACTTATCACCTGGCATGGTGTGGTCTCCATCCTATCATCCTATCTTCACCATCCTATTTAGTCTTCTCTGGACAGTGCAGATATTTAAAATATGACTTCCAGAACTGAACATAACACTTGCAGATGTGGCTTATTATACCTCCCTTTCTATCCTCACAGTTTTTACCCTAAATTATCATATGGTAAATTTTAACCTTTGATTATCATAGTTCCATCGCTTCTGACACAGGTTTACCCCCAGAGAACAGGAAAAGGCTGGGCTTGAGCATATCTGCCCATCTTTTTGGTTTATGTTGTGTTTAACATCTCCAGTTGCTTGAATACAGCTCTTCGAATGAGATTCCCAAGGATGCACACAACACAAACAGAAAGATGGATACACAATGAAAACTGCTAGGTAGGATTTTCCTACTCTCCCATACAGAGATCTCACCAAAATTTCTTGCTTTCTTGTCAATCTAGTTAGTTCTGTAATATCCCAGTTAGTTTAGGCAAAACACGCCTGGTCTTCTGGGAAGGAAAAGACGCTTAGAGGAAATGATAGAAAACTTCAGATGTGTGGAGAGAGCAGGGACAGATTTTGCCTTACTGCCCAACAGAACCATGGATAGGTTTTGATGATTGTGCTGATATCTGGGTCAGTGATTTGCAATGTTTTTTTTAGTCACAGTATAGTATTATTTTTTTGTCAAAAAGAATTTTGGCACCTAACTGAAGAGTCAAAGGACTTGCATTTGTACATACATTGAAAATATGAAGCCAGTACAATTCAAGGCATGTCTACTAAAACTCATAGCACACATTTTGAAAACCAGGATAAGTGACAGCCAGGTGGCACAGTGGATAGAGCTCTGCAACTGGAGGCAGGAAGACTTGAGTTCAAATTTGGTCTCAGATGCTTACTAGCTATGTGACACGAGGCAAGTCATTGAACTTCTATTGGACTGAGTTTGCTCATCTGTAAATTGAGGATGATGACAGAGTCTTCCACGAAAGGTTCTTTGTAAGACTCAAATGAGGTCATATTAGTGAAGTGCTTAGTACAGTGTCTGGCACATAGTAATCACTTTATAAATGCGTATTCCCTTCTCAGTCACATTAATCCTTCATGACTGGACGAGGGCAGATGCCTTCTAGCTCTTCTCTCTATTTTCCAATTCATCCTGCACAGTTCCTGTTCTCAAATTAATCTCTATAAAGAGCTTCCTTGTACATAACCCACAACAGGCTAAAGGACAATTATTTAAATGACTTTTTTCTATAATGAAATTGATATGTTTTTATTTTTTTTTAATTGTAAAAATAGAAGTCTAGACCTCATTACAGTCCTTGCCTTTTGCAGGAGGAGCTGACTCTCCTCCATGCCAAATTCTAAAATTGATCTCAGTACCTTCTACATGTATCAGAGCCTGTTCTCTGACCCCTTTTAAATGTTTCTGTTGAAAGCAGTCTCTGCTCCCCTCTCCCCCAGGCACCAGGTTTTTGTTCTCTCTCACCCACATTATATTCAGTCCTCAACCCCTACTGATTCTACGTCCTCCTCTCTCATTGCCCTCCCCCACATTCGTCAACACCCGAGTTAAATCCTAGTCCTTTTTCACTTGAATTACTGGATTATTTGTTGGTCTTCTTTCTTCCAGGTCTGAGTCCCTTAAGCCTACTTCTCATGTTAAGAAATAAATCTTTGAAGTGCACATGTATGACCATGTTACTCCCTTATTCCAAAATCTCCAAAGGCTCCTCATTGCCTACAGAATGCAATGCAAAATCTAGCTTGCAATTCAAGTGCCTCCACAGCCCACCTTTCCAGGCTGATTTCACATTCCTCGCCCATCACACACTCTATGCTAACAGATAAACTGTCCCCAGATTTTGCCCCTCCCTTTCTGAACTAGAAATGGCTTTTTATTGACTTTCCAAGCACACCATCTCAACTGAGTTTCAATTCTTCCTTCAGGACTTCAAGATGGTTACCTAATGGGAGAAAGACCACCCAACTCCCAAATACCTGCTGCAGGAAAACCCTAAAGTTTACACCTGACCAAATAACAGTCAGGAATTCCAATAGGGAACAACAGAAAATGACTTCTTCAACCACAGAATTGTACAAATGGTCAGCTAGAAGCCTGTGAGCAATAGGAAGGAGGGGATTCTTCCAGCAGAGCATGTGCCCATGTGACCAGAAACAGGACATGAATAGCCTGCAAGCCTCTATTTCTGGTGGCAGCAGGAGGAGAACACTCTGCTGAGAAAATCTCAGCTCATAGCAAGTCCTTCCTTCTGTGAATTCATGTAATACCCATTTAAGCATACAGTCTAGCCTTGTATTTCAGTTCAACCCTCACCAGACTGAGAGTTCTTCAAGGGCAGAGATTGTAGCTATACCTAATATAAGCTAGAGTGGAGAGCTGAGCAAAAATATTTGGATTCCTACTGAGTTTACTCAGAGCTCAAGGGAGTGAAAAAGACCTCCAGGAGGCCTAATTTTATCTTGTTGCATAGGAGGAGAACTTGACTTCTGGTATAAACAGCATAATGTTAGTTCAGCAAGGAAAGCAGTGCAGCAGGTATGACAATTGGAAGGTAATCACTGCGGACCCAGCCCTGAGATTGTTTTGGTATTTATAACTGGTATATACAGACATACCTTAGAGATATTATGGATTCAGTTCTAGACTGCCTCAAAAAAAAAGGAGTATTAACTATCACCAAAAAAACCCCAATACATTTCTTAAGCCCCACAACCTTTATAAAACTTACAATGAGTCTATAGTTCAGGTAAGGTATTACTAGATCCCTTTCACACGTGAGGTATTGTCTTAAAAGGGACAGCCAGGTGGTGTAGCGCATAGATCACTAGCCTGGAGTCAAGAAGACTTGTCTTCCTGAGTTTAAATCAGACCTCAGACAGTTTTTAGCTATGTGACTCTGGGCAAGTCATTTCACCATGTTTGCCTCAGTTTCCTTATATATAAAATGTACTGGAGAGGGAAATAGCAAACCACTTCAGTACTTTTGCCAAGAAGAAAAACCTCAAATGGGGGTCATGAAGAGTCACACATGACTGACAATAGACTAAAATGACTGTCTTAAAGCCTAGTTTTGAATTCAGGGTTACTTGTCACCAACTGCACTTTCCCTGACACTTCTGATACTTGTCTATTGACATGTCTCTGAGACTGGTATGCTACCTTGTCTTCTTTTCATTCCTTCCCAGATCTGCTCTCCTGACCCTGACCCTCAGTCTCCCTTGTGATGTCATCATCACTTGATGCCTCCTCTTTGCATGACTGACCTGTGGCACTTCACTCTGCATGGCAGTCAGTACACTGACCATGGGAGCCAACTCTGCCATGGACATTCCCTCATTGCCCTTCTCCAGGCATCTGCCTTCTCCAGAGGACCTTTCTGGAGTCACTCACTGTTATCCAAGAAAGCTCTCATTGGAGACATCAGGTGCCCATAAGTGAAGGGAAGGGGAAACTTATTTTTTAAATTTTGTAATATACTTGTTGTCTCTCCCTATATCATAATCTACTTCAGTGTAGGGAGTATTTCACTGAGATCTTTGTATAGTCAGTGCTTACCACAACACCTGGCACCTAGTAGGAGCATAATAAATGCATTAAGTTTCTGTTACACTGGAATTGCCATATTTGTAAATAATTGATGATAAAATAGTCACCGATGCCTCACCAAGACTAGTTTGGGGAGATGGTCAAGGCAATGTGCCTCCCTCCAAGGAAGCAGACCAGGGATAAGGATGGTGGGGTTTCGAATATTAAAGATCACACATAGCTAGTCAGCAATAGGACCTCCAGTTTCAATGCTTGTTTTGATCTACCACTCTTCTAGGATAGTGGCATCCTAGATCTCATCCTTAACAGTGAACATTCCCCTTCAATAGAGTTTTCCCTCCCCTGCACACTGTGACTATGTTGCTTCTAACTTTTGAGGCCTCAAAGTCAAGAGCTGGGCTGGGACTCACTCCTGACATTGGCTGTCATGGCTGAAGACACATTTCTGCAAGCTGTCCAGCGTCATGAGGCTGATGTGCTCAAACATGTTCAGGCGGATGCTGTCCCCAACACACAGACGCTTCCATTTCATCTACCCAAGAAAATAATCATAAGTGTGAGTCTGGACTCCTCCCTGTAGCTGAACCTTTGTCTTAAGCCCCTGCAAAATGCCTAAGAAAGCAAGAAAAGGATCTCTTTTTATCATTGAGAACCAAGTAGGGGATACAGATCACATTCAGAGCTCTCCTTAGGGGGATTCATTGGCTAGGAGTCAGGAGAGCAGAGATCCAAACCGAGATATTGTCACTATGTGAACTACTTTGTGTAACCTTAGCAAATCATTTTATTTCTCTGGACCTCAATTTCCTTCCTCATCTGTAAAATGAGGATGATTAACACTGGCCTCTCTGCCTCATAGGATACTGGGAGAAGATGAGGTCATGGACAGAAAACTGAGCTGGAGAAGATTCATATGTGATGGTGGCCATGGACTGTGTTCCACCACTTCAATCCCCTCAGGCTAAATTCAGGGAAAGAGGCTGAGAGAAATAACTACGCATTTTTGTACCAATAATAGCAACCACAAATGATGGTAGAAGCAAGGTAGACCAAATGATCATCATTTGGGGCTCAGAGAAAACACCCATGTAAGAATAAAGTACAACTTAGAAATGAGGATACGGAGCAGGATACAGCCAGACCTTCCCCAAGTCTACCTTTTTGGCCTCCTCCTTTAACTAACTATTCTTGCTAACTGGATTCTAAACTCTATTTGTCCCCTATTGAAGCACTGCAACAAGCTCTAATTTCTTTTTTTCCCTAAGGGAAAAGTTTTGGTCACCTTATAGTAGTCATGACCGCCATCACACCTATTGCAATGCAAAGTGGTCTAACAGGGAATTCTTTCCATATAGGTTTCTGGCCTCTTGGGGTCAACCCCCATCTACCCAGAGCTTTTCCAGTCTTACATGCATGATGTCTGTGGACTTGTTGAAGGTCTTTATGTAGGGTTTGAGGATGTCAAAATGAAAAGCTGGGGTCAGCAGGCGCCGGTGCTTGTACCATTTCTCTCCTTTGCTCAATAGCAGTCCGTCACCTGGGAGAAAGATGGTAGGAAAAGCCCATAACCAGACCATAATAATGAATTACTCAGGACCCTTACCCCTCACAAAGATTCCACAGCATGCCCCACACCCATCTAGGCCACACACCAATCCTTTACTTATCTCTATCCCTAAATCACGCACCCACAACCACTAGCCCTCAACCCATTCCCAAACACTAACCTTCCCAGGATTCTGTTCCCCCTTGGTCCATTAATACTCAGTCCTGTAGTTCGTAAGCTCCTTGATCAAAAACATCCTGAGCATTTTCTTCTCACTATTTTTCTCAATTCCTAGTGCTTCTGCCCCTCACTATGACTTACCCAGCCAATGCTCAAAGAATCCATAGAAAATCTTGTCCTTGGGTGCAATATAGGCTGTGGAGACATATGTATTATTTCAAGGGGTGATCTAAAGACCATATGGTGAAGACAGGAGAAGAAATATACCACAAAATAGCCAAGAGGGGAGAAAAGGGAGAACTCAGTCTCAAGCTGGGAAATAGGGGACTGGAGCTTCCTTTTCTTTGCCATCACCCATGCCCAGCACCAAAACAACCTCCTCCTAAGCTCAACACAGAAAGGATAGAGAAAGCAAAAGGAGGACTGCAGAAATCAGGGTGAAAAGCAAATAAGATTGGGTGAAGGGCAAGAGCAGGAGGCTTTATGTGGGGGAACAACCAGACATAGCCTGATGTGCTGCCTGCACAAAACCCAGAGAAGGCCCAAAGAACCATGAGAATAGCCAAGCATGATCCACATCTGGCCTCTTATTCCTCACATACCACCCAGACATAGAACCAGACCTGACCTCACAGATGATGGGGAAGGAAAGCTTGCTTTTCCAATATTTCCCATGTTCCTAAGTGTTTTACTTAAGAACTCCTGGTTATTCTCCCAGGTATGTTTGACTTCACCCTGCCTCAGATGCCCTCTCACATTGGATCTTCTTTTACCCCCATGACCTTCTCACCCTTGATAACATTTAATATCATTTTTGGACTTTAATAAGGGCCAGAGTTTGAATTAATCAATCAGAAGAAGAACCTGGACCTAACAGTCTCTTTGTTCTCTGAAGTAAACCCAGATAATATCTCTGCCTATGTCAACAAGGCCAGATGGGGCCGACTTAGCATACTTTCTGAGACCCTAAACCAGAGACACTATCTTGAATAATAGGAATTTTTGTGTATCTTAATATTTTGTGGACATATACTATGTTATGGCATTTTAATGGTAAAGAAAACACAGATATCCAAAGTCATAATTTCAATTGAAACTTTGTCAACTCTGTTATCTTACTGCATTTACAACCCATTCAATTAAGAAAATTCCTTTCTCATGGAATAAACACATATAGAGATCATAACAGACACCCTTGGATTGTCCTAAAACAGATTTAAGCCTGGTCATTCCTGTAACATTCAGTCTGAGATTTCCTTCTCTGGCTCCATGACCATGTACCTGCTAGCTTTAAGGGAATAAATGAAATGCATTCAGCCTATTTGCTTTTTTTAGTCAAACTTTCAGCTCAACAGTTATGGTGCTGTGACTAGGATTGGAACTGATGGACTAGGAGAGAATAGCTCCCCACCTCGCCAAAGCCAAAAGACTTAGGCACCTCAGGATTCATTTTTTTCGGAAGTCTTAAATTAAATTGGGTAACTTCTCCAACTCCCAGCTTCCAAAGAACTCCCACTAGTTTGAAGTCCAAAATTTCCCTTTAAAGCTAGCTCAGGGGTCAGGGATCAAGTCTGTGGTCAAACGCTCTGTTTAGATCCCCTATACGGTTTAATCTCAGGAAAATGAACACAAGTATTGCTAGCACTAGTGTTATTAACTAAACATAGCCCTAAATTATGTTGGCTATGACAGGGCTCTTTTGAACCAGTCAAAGTTACTGTATCTTAAAACCAAATTAAGTTTAAAGGCCAATAAAACATCTAGCCAGAAGTGGAATATTTTCATCTTGGACTTGCAGACGTGACTGAAGGAGAGTAAAAGGCAGGAGCCTCTTCCCTTAATACTCTCAAAGCTACTTCAGCACCACCTCCAATACTGGCTTCATCCCACTCTCCCCTCTTTCCCAACAACCCCATCCCCTCTTTCTCCTCCAAATTCCACTCCTCCTCTACACTATGCCTTGATTCCTCCCTCTCCCATTTCCCTTAAGGATTTCCTGCAGATTATAGCTGAACTGGTCTTCCAGCTTGCCAAATCACTAGAAACACAGGCTGAGGAGGATCTTAAAGCAAAAAGGGAGCTTCCAACCCCTCCCATTCCAAACTCACACCCACCCCTAACATGATAAGGGACAGTAAACCTGGTATTTGTCACTGTTATAAGAAACTAAGGCATTGGAAATCTGAATGTAGGGCCCATCTCAAGGTTGTGGAAAGTCAGAAACGTCGGGGCCATCAAGGCTCCCCTCCCCTCCCCTCCAAGGACCGTAGAGGTGCTCCGAGCAAAGGTTGCCAGATCCACCCTTATTCTGTCAGGTCTGGAATCCTTGCAACTCCCTTTCCTCAGAATAATAATAACCAATTCATAGCGGGGATTTCTAACAAGTTTCTAATTCCCTCCCTCTCTGCTGTTAATTGTGAGCTCTGTTTGTATTTGTCCAGTCGTTAATTGTCAATTAGTCTGTGTAAGTGTATGTCTCTGTCCGTATCATGTGTGCTGTGAATGAGTCTTGTAAGATTTAAGATGCAGGGAGTCAGAGATTTCTAAGGGCTACAGCTAGGGAAACAAACAAACAAAACTCTAAGACTTTTCCTTATTGTTCTGGTCTGGCCAACCTGGAATTATAAGGGAAAGTTAGATCATCTTACCCAAAATCATCTTAGCAGATATGGTAGGTTGTGAGATTAATCATTAAAAAGTATGGAAACGGATCATTTGGAATTACTGGAAAAGAAAACTTCTAAGATTATAAATAGCTCCAGGAGCTCACCTTGCTGAAAACACTCCCTCCCAAATCTGATCACTTAACATTCCCCACTCCCTCCCAGGGTTAAGAGAGTACCTCAGAATGGAGATCTTTAACAGCCACAAGGGTTCATGTCAACTCCTCTCATCCCAGAGCAGATTACAAGAAGAGAATTCAGGAGAAGTGTAGGGAAAACTTAAATCACCCTTCCCCAACTGGCAAAAGGAAGTGTATGGGCAATAATTCACAGACTGGCAATGATTCTAACAGCCCTGTGCCCTTGGGCACCTTATAGCTCACTCTTCTAGGTAAAAGTTGGAAATGTCACCTAGATCCTATACATTCTGCATCTGTTGGGGAAGGGATAGGTGAATGGATCATGCCTGTGGAGAACATTCACTAAGCCCTGCCTTCAAGAATTATCACCGCTGGGACAGCAGCCTTTCTGGTCTTGGTCTATAATATATGTATATTATATATATATAATCTATATAATCTCTCTTTGAAATATATATATATATATATTATCTCTGTTTGACCCATTTCATTAGGAAAAAGTAATAATGGTTATTGTTATGGGATCAAAATGATATAAGGATTGTAAAATGCTTAACATAATGACTGGCATATGTTATATACAATATTATTCTTATCATTTTCTAATATAATTTTTAACTTTGAAGTGGTTTTAATTACCAGAAGTAATAAGATCAATAATTTCTGGAAATGCAAATGATATCATCCGAAGTTATTGTTGTAGTAATTCTAAAATTGTATTGTTTCTCTGAATTTTTCTTAGACTGTGAAATTTGAGAGACCACTGTGAGGTAGAAATGTTGTCAAAGCAATTTTAATTTCGATCTTGTTGCATATGAATTGGACTTTTAAAAGGAAGTGATGCAAGTAGATAATTTGATATTTACTATGATAGTAGATATTTTTCATCTGAAATCTTGGTTATTATGAAAAAATATGATGGTGTAAATTTATAGTTTTCCACATATTATGCAAGGTGATTTAGCAGTACATTAATCTAAAGTTCTTATAAACTGCAAAAGTTTCTGTGTTATAGAATTCCTATTGAACAAATGAGAATCCTTAAAAAAAAATTGGGGTGTGATTTTCAAACCTGTTGCATCTAAAAGATATATTTATGTACGTTAATTTGAAGATTTATGGACTATGTAAAATGCTAGAATGTACTTAATCTCTGGGGATATATTTAAGGAAAATTTGTTATTGTGATAAAGCTAAATTAATTGAACATGTCCTTCTTGACTTACAGAAACTAAATTTCTCCATTACAAACATCGTTTTGACTAAGAAACTTTGTGATATCTAGGAATTCTGTAACAGCTAAGAATTTAGTTTTGTTATAATACTTTGTGAATTTATATTATTTTACACCAACTTAGTTTTGACAAATTCCAATTTTAAAGGTTTATTTTTGCTTAAGGAGAAAGAAAGAGATATCTATCATTTTTAAAGTTTCCAACCAATTTTCTTCATAAAAGTTTAGTGAACATCAGAATAAATTTTAAATTGTTTTTAAAGAAGAGCTAATACTTTTAGAAGAAATATTTTGAAAAAATCTTGTGCGATTTTTGGAAGGCCTACTAAATTTTCAAGATAATTAATTGTTAAATTAATGTGATGATCTATAAAGCAGAAGATATCTTGCTATTTTCATTTGAATTTGTTGTCACTCCATGGCCTAAGCAAGAGTTAAAATTTGCATTTGAACATATCATATGTAAAAGACTTAAATTCTAAAGAATGTCATTCTTCCAGAGTGAGTATGATTAGGGAAGAATAACGAACTTATGAAACAAAGACACAAATCCATCAACCTGTAAAGTTAGTCATTAACCTCTTTGCTTTGCTCAAGCTAGAATGGGATTCCAGTATAGTTATGCTAGTAAAAAGCAATAATTTATGAGCTATCTTATCTTATGGTTAAAATGTAAAGGAAAGTAGAATAATCTGAATAATGGTATTGAGAGATTTGGAAAGAGAAATAAATGTTTGATTGAAAATGTGGAAGGCAGATAATAAGGTTTGGGAACAAATGGGAGTTATCCAAAGCCCTCTTTTCTCTAGATAGTTGTTCTTGGATACCTTTGTGTCAGTTTCAGATAGCTTAAGTATTTTTAGTGAGTGTGAGGAAGTATTTTAAGAAGACAAGGAAAATTATGTAACTTGATTTGATAATTAATAACTCAATCAAATTTGAGATGACCCTTTCTGAAGGATACCAGTCAATATTTATTTGCTATTTAAGACTGAGACTGCAATTTACTATTATTTTAAGCTCTGATTACAAAAACAATTGTCTAAGTTATCATAAAGCCAATTGGCATGAGTTACAGGCTCAGAAGTGCTAAAGGTGGATGCCTGGAAAGGTTTTGAAGATGACCTTGGACACAGCCTGCATAGTATCTTCCTAAATCTATTTCCCAAATGTCCTGTTTTCTTTCTGAAAAAGGAAATTTGCCTCCCCAATTGATAAATGGTCAAATGATATGAATAGGCAGTTTTCAGAGGAAGAAATTAGAGATATCTATAATCATATGAAAAAATGCTCTAAATAACTTTTGATTAAAGAGATACAAATCAAAACAACTCTGAGGTATCACATCACACCTATAAGATTGGCAAACATGACAGAACAGGAAAATGATAAATGTTGGAGAGGATGTGGGAGAGTTGGAACACTAATTCATTATTTGTGGAGCTGTGAGCTCATCCAACCATTCTGGAGAGCAATCTGGAACTATGACCAAAGGGCTACAAAAATGTGCATACCCTTTGACCCAGCAATATTTCTACTAGGATTATATCCCCAAGAGATCATAAAAATGGGAAAGGGTCCCACGTGTACAAAAATATTTATAGCAGCACTCTTTGTGGTAGCCAAAAACTGGAAGTCAAGGGGATGCCCATCAATTGGGGAATGGCTGAAAAAATTATGGTATATGAATGTAATGGAGTACTATTGTGCCATAAGAAATGATGAACAAGAAGCCTTCAGGGAGGCCTGGAAGGACTTATATGATCTGATGCTGAGTGAAAGGAGCAGAACCAGGAGAACTTTGTGCACAGCAACGACCACAGTGTGCAAGAGCTTTTTCTGGTAGACTTGGAACTTCGTAATAATGCAAGAACTTAAAAAAAATAAATAATAATAATAATTCCCAATGGTTTTCTAAGGCAAAATGTCTTCCAGACTCAGAGAAAGAACTATGGAATTCTTTTGCAGAATGTAGCAGATGTTGTGTGTGTGTGTGTGTGTGTATGTCTGTGTGAGAATTACGTTTTGATTTGTTATATGATTTCTTCCATTTATTTTAGTTCATCTATACAGCATTACTATAGTGAAAATGTATTCAATAGGAAAGTATATGTAGATCATATATAGAATTATATGGCATCTTTGGAAGGGAGGGGGGTAGTCGGGGGTAGGCAGGGGGGTAAAAATATAAGCTTTTCAGTAGTGATTGTACAACATTAAAATAAATAAATAAGGAAATTTGCCACTTGATTGCTCTTAAGTCTTGCTTTCAGCACCTAGTGACCACGTGATTGATTGTCAGATAATGACTGATTCCTGTAATTAAAAAGAACTAAGAAACTTCTTTCCTTCTGTTAAGATACATGATATTGTCCCTGTTTTTCTTTTATAGCACATCTCTATAACCAAGAAGTGCTGTAAGTACAAGATTAATCTGTTAAATAATAAATGGAAATTGGAACATCTCAGAGTTACCATAATGGGATGCAGGAATGAATAGTTTACAGTTTTAATGTATATTCATGGTCAAATAAACAAATATAATATAGGGATAACATCCTCCAAAGGAAGAAATGATTAGACAAAGTAATAAAACAAGGTTGTAATGTGATAGAGGTCTAATTAAAGGATAGAAAATTTTGATGAAAAGCAACAGAATCAGACTCATTCCTCTAAGAATTATATACAGATATATATGATTGGCTTCTAAAAATTTATCATGCAAGATAATATGATCTCACATTTGGATTTTTGCACAAAAAAAAATGTATAAGATAGTGGTGAAAGTAAGTTAAATTGCTTCTTCTTTGTTAAAGTACCTATCCAATAATTTTAAAAGGCAGACGAGCTCTTTTTATGGTTGGACCCTCACATTTTAAAAGATTCTCATTCCAGGCACAGGAGTTAGGTAAAGACAGAATCAGTAAATAATATAAACCAAAATTCTTTGAAGTTTCAAAAATGGAGAACAAATTTTAACTACTTTATATCATCAGAATTATCTGGGAACTTTTAGATCTGAACCAGAGAAGCTGAACTCCGTTGGTGAACTGTCCCAAAAATAGTCTACTGTCATAGAAAGGATATTTAGTATCAGATAACTACATGAGACATCGGAGATTCAAAAAGTACTGGTTAAATGGACAATGGAAATAAGGAAATGGGATACCAGGAACTTGATGTTAGTTAACACTGGGAATAATGATTGCATTTATTTGTATGGTTCATGTTTAAGTTTTCTTGTTTATCTTGGTGACATGTAAATCTCCCTTCTCAAAACTGATCTATTGTGAGCCATCTAAGTTTTAATCTGTACCAGACTTCATGAAAAAATGTTGTGAACTGTGAGAAAAACTTTATTGTGTTGTTCAAACCTAGCCCTGTGTGACTAGGAAACTGAACTATTTCTATGTGCCTTTACCTATGTTAACTATGTTGTGCTGTTTCCTCTCAATTATCATATCATGTTTTCTGGGAGCCTCTGTCAGGTCTGTCTGATTGTATGGACTCTTGGATTCATCTGTCACATCTATTGCCCCTGCTCCCAAGTGGACATCTAAGCCCATAGGGGACCTGGCCCTTCAAATTTGAAGGGATCTGAAAAAGACATCAGACTTGGACAGCTTTCCCAAGAGTCTTGACAAGACCTTCATGAAGAACAGCTCCCTCCCTACCTGAGCCCCTTGCATATCCAGGACTAGTTTGGAGGTTTTTCCATATCTTTCTTGGTCTACAGGGGAAGCCTTCAGTTTGCCTTTGACCAAAGAAGGAAATGATAACATTTAATATCATTTTTGAACTTTAATATGGGCCAGAGCTTGAATTAATCAATTAAAACAAGCTAGATAGATCTAGTAGCTTCTTTGTTCTCTGAAGTAAACTCAGAGAATATCTCTGCCTATGTCAACAAGGCCAAATGGGGCTGACTGAGTATACTTTATGAAACCCTTCTCCTGAGACACTATCTTGAATAATGGGACTTTTTCTATATCTTAATATTTTGTGGACATTTACTATGTTATGGCATGATAATGGTAAAGAAAACACAGATATCCTGGTCATAATTTCAATTTACTTTGTCAATTCTGTTATGTTACTGTATTTACAGCCTATTCAATTAAAAAAAATTTATTTCTCATGGAATAGTTAAACACATATAGAGATCATAAATCTGAGAGACACAGACACCCTTGGATTGTCCTAAAACAGATTTAAGCCTAGTCATTCTTGTAACATTCAGTCAGAGATTTCCTTCTCTGGCTCCATGGCCATGTAACCGCTAGCTTTAAGGGAAGCAATAATATGCATTCAGCCTGTTTGCCTTTTTTAACCAAACTTTCAGGTCGATACCCTCTAACATCCCTTCACCCCTGTGGCTCCTCTTCTCCCATGATTGAGTTCTGGGGTCTCCATTTTGAAGAAGGGCCCAGACCTGCCATCCTTCATTCCTCTCCTAGCTTGACTTCTACATCTCCTTTCCCTCACCATTCTCTCCCCCTTGTCTTCATTACAATGTCAGCTCCTTAAAGGCAGAGACTATGGCTGGTTTGGTTTGGTTTTTTGTGGGGGAAGCAGGGTTGCTTTTACTTGTATTCACTCTCCGTAGAGTGGTGGCATTTGATTGTGGTGCTCTGTGATTCATGGCTACATAGTACAACCAGCAGAATATTATTCTTTAAAAAGGAGGAGTTTTAGTTTCAGAGAAAACCCTAGGGTCTTTGAAAGCTCTACCTAATTTACCAAAGGAAATGCAGATTTCTCTTTCACTTCTATTTTATTTTTATAATGTTGATTGTCCATCCACAGCATAACCCCCAGAGAATATAAACTCAACTATGGTGGTGACTGTGTTTGGTGGCTCTGCTCCTGTTCAATGCTAAGATTCTTCCAGCCCTAGGCCATCTTCCCCTAAGGGGGAGGGGAGGAACCAAAGATCAGGAAGTGGGTGAAAGGGGAGGGTCTCAGGGGCTTCCCCTACCTTCTTGAACCAGAGTATTGGTTGGCATTCAAAGCTCTCCACAAGCTGCCCCGAAACTGCCTTTGCAGTTTTCTTTTCCCTTCTCCTTGTACCTGCAGTTCGTTGATTCCTCTTTGCTGTCCCTTAGACCCCTTCAGGACTTTACGTTGGCTGTCTCCCATCCCTCTTCATCTCTACTTTGTGGCTTCACTGACTTCCTTCAAGTCCCAGCTAAAATCCCACCCTCTCCAGGAAGCCTTTCCCAAGTCACTGTAATTCTAGTGCCTTCCCTGGCTCATTGGTTCCAATTTATTATAGGTATAGAGATAGATATAACCATAGAAACCAATAGAGAGATAGATAAAAATGGATATAGATAGATAGCTAGATAGATAGATATGCTGAGATGGATATATATGTAGATATGGATATAGATGCAGAGATGAATAGATATAGGTATTGATATATAGCTATAGACACAGAGATGAATATAGATATAGATATGGTAACAGGCATAAAATTGAGATAGATAGGGATATAGATATACATGGATACAGAGATGAATAAATATATGGACATAGGTATTGATATATAGATACAGAGATGAACATAAATATAGATATGGATACAGGAATAAGAAAGAAGATAGATACAGAGGTAGATATAGATATGGATAAAGATATAGCTACAGAGATGGATATAGTTATGGGCATGGATATACATATGGATATAGATATAGGTATGGATATGGGTATAGATAGATGTGGATATAGATATGGGTATAGCTATAGAAAGATATTGATAGGGATGTAGATACAGGCACAAAGATGGATGTACATAGATATAGATGTGAGTATAGGTGTAAATACGGATATGGATAGATGTGGATGTAGATATTGATATAGGATTAGATGTAGATATGGACATAGCTATAGATCCAGACATAGATATATAAAAGGAACTTCTAGCTTCTTTCTCTTCTGTCCACTCCCTCCTTCTTTGTTCCTCTTTCTTTATTTCTCCCACCATTCTCTTCCTCTTCTTCCCCTTCCATCACATTTCCATTCCTCTTCCCTATTCCCTCTTTTTCCATTTAAAAGCTTTCATTGCACTCTGTCCCAAGGAGAAGGTAAATTCTTGAAGGCAACAACTATTGATTTTTCTCACTGTATAAGGTGTTCTATGATCACATGTGCCAGTGGGAGGGTTGATAGCTGAGAGGGCGGGCAGGCAGAGATAGATGTTCCTATGGTAACCATGACTCTTGGAGTTTACAAACCTGACGCTGATGTGACAGGCTTGATGTAGTCTGGATGGCAGATGAAAAGAACTGAGCGAGTGGGTCCACCCCACAATAAAAAGATATTCTTGAAAGTGGTCACAAATTTATTAATAGTCTTTATGCCTTCCTCGTTGGGTGAGATCTGTAAATAGAGTATTAGAAAGAGTCAGCACTTTCAAACAACCTTTATGGAAATGCCAAACTCTCATGGTCAGGAAAAGGCTGAAGATTCCCAAAGTGGTACAGATGTTTGGGCTTTTCTGAGGGTCATCTCCTTCATGCAACCAACATGACAGGTTATATGGCACTACAGAAACAGTTCAAGCCTGGTACAGAGTCTCATAACTGTAGGGACTCCACAGACCATCTAATCTAATACACACCCAAGCAAGAATCCACTGGACAACATACTCAACAAGTAGCTCTTGTGTTTCTTCTTGAAGACCCCCACTGAGGGGGAAACTTCTACTTTCTCAAGAGAGTTTACCCCATTTTGAGATGGCTGTCATAGTTACAAAGCTTTTCCTAACTTCAAACCCAAATAAGTCTCTCTATATTTTCCATCCATTACTCCTAGTTCTGCCCACTGTGGTCAAGTGGGACAATTCTAATTTCTCTTCCATAGTTTCCTTCAGTAAAAGAAGACAGTAACTCCTAAATTGAAAAAAAAAATCTTTGCATCCAATTCCTCAGATAAACATATAATATCTGAGATATATAAAGAACTGACACAAATATGTGGGACCAAGAGCCATTCCCCCAGTAAATAAGTGGTCAAAAGATGCCAACAGTTTTTAGAAGAAATGAAGATGATCAATAAATATATGAAAAATTCTCCAAAATCGCTAATAAGGAAAATACAAGTTTAAAACTCTGGACTTTAACTTATTAACATGGAAAAGATGATAAAAAATGCATTCAATGCTGTGAGAAGACAGGAACAATAATACACAGTTAGCAGAATTGTGAATTAATTCAATCGTTCTAAACAGTTTATAATTACCTAAGAAATTCACTAACTGGTACATATCCTGTGACCTAGTTATTTTGGTATAGACCCAGAAAGAGAGGGAGGAGAGGAAGGGAGGGAGGGAGGGAAGAAGAGAGAAAGACAGAGAGAAGAAGGGAGGGAGGAAGGAAGGAAGGATGCCTATGTGTGTGATCCTATTTCATATATAATGGAGGTTACACAGAGCATGTGCAAAGATTCACTTCTTGCTTCCAACTGTCCAAGTGTGAATGACTGAGTGCTGAAGAGGACTGGTGTTGGACACTGAGTCAAAAGAACTGTGGATCTTGAAAAAGACAATGACTCTGCCTCTCTTGATCTGTCTTCCTGTGATCCGGGAGCTGGCATCATACAGCTCTGGGACTTCCTGTGAAGAGGGTAGGTGGAATTACATCTCACTATTTTCTACCCCTTGGCTACCATGGGACTACAGCTCATGGCAATTGAAACACATATCCTTCCCAGACACCTTCCATTGGAGGTCTCATTGGACATTACCCTATTGGGGAAGGTAGAGACCCTGTGCAAGCCTGAGCCTGGACTTTTGAGCAGACTCTTTTGTCTTTGTGCTCTCGTGGTCTTAGGTGAATAAGCATCAATACCTAAATGAATGTGCCCTGCTCTATCCTAAGAAATTATCTGTGAGTTCCAGAGTTTCAGACATTCTGACTCACTTGGTGAGAGTTTACTGGTGACATGGGATGGGGTGGAGAGAGAGGAAAGGAAAGGGGAGTCCCCAAGAGGTACGTCAGTGTTTCTTGGGAGAGAATACCATTGTGAAGAAGATGAACCCAAATCACTGGTCTACCTTCCTTTCGACTTTCTCTGTGTATTTTCCTGTCATTAAGGGCAATGAAAATTCTTGAAACCTTCCAGACACTGGAGAGAAGAGGAGTTAGAACATTCCAGCCTGTAGAGTCCAACAGGATCCCATGAAGGTCAGAACTCAAGGTCAAGAGTAGGTGGTGCCAATGGAATGGAGGAATGGCCTTACCCCTGATAAAGCATGCCCTTCCAAGGCCAAGAACCCTCCCTAGAACCCAACATCAGCAAAACACCGGCATTCTGACAGGGGATCAGGAAAGGGAAACCTCCAATCTCTTGAAAAGATTTAGCAGTTAAGGAAGAAGCCACAGAGTTCCATGAGCTAACACCATCCCACTCAGCTTGAGGCTGCTGAGATGAACATTGAGATTCTCTGAGAGGCAACACCTTGGAGCTGAGGAAGAATACTCAAGCTAGTGAGCCTCTACCACAACATCAAACTCTATCACCCAGGCTAGGTCACGTTCAACCATAAGATAGTCATTCAATAAACATTTATTAAGTACCTACTCTGTGCCAGGCATTCTGCCAAGAACTGGGGATACAAAAAAAATTAAAGACATTGTGGGAGCCCACAATATAATGGGGGAAACAACACGCAAACAACCATGTAGAGATATACTATGTACAGGATAAACCGGACATAATCAGCAGAGAAAAGGCACTAGAACCAAGAGGGATTGGGAAAGACTTCCTGTAGAAGGTGGAATTTTAGCAAAGTTTTGAAAGACAGGAGCTTCCGGGCATCAGCAAGGTTGCCAAGAAAAAAGAAGTTTCTTAGTGCTTTCTTTCTGCACTTACCATTCCCTATTTATTATATTTGAAACTCTCAAACACAACCAGAAGGAACTGATCCAAGTTGCAGGCAACTATCTTTTCAGTGATGCCTTAGATGCTGTTTAACAACTATCCTTACTGTTAGAGAACAGCATGTACTAGAATGAGAAGTCCGCAACCACAGGGGAATGACCATTTGGAGCCACATAACACCAGGTAAATGAGAGAAGAACAAACACACTACCTCAAGAATTATACCAGGAAAGGCACAGGGGGGAATTTTTGAAACAGTACAGTGACAATCTTCCTGATCCCTAGAGGCTTATTTAAGTCTATATATCTCTCTGCAAATAACGATATTTCCTTAGATTGCAATAAGTTTAATTATTTACAGGAAATAACAATTCCAGGTGGTGCAATGGGTAAGAGCCCTGGACTGAGTTCAAATCCCACTTCAGATACTTACAAGCTGTATGACCCCAGGAAAGTCACTTAGTCTTTCTCAGACTTAGTTTCCTCATCTGTAAAATAGAGATTATACCAACACCTACTTCACAGGGCTGTTGTGAGGATCCAATGAGATAATAAGTGCACAACAATTTGCATGCCTTTAAAGTATTCTACAAAAGCTAACTATTATTATTATCAATAATTAAAAAGTCAAGATTTCAAAAGATCATAGATCAGAATGTTGGGCCGAATTTAATAACATATTTAATGGGAATAAATCCTATGACTTATGCTCATAAATTTAGAGCCAGCAGGGATCCTAGGAGAAAGAGAAAGGAAACAATCATTCGTTGTTATTCAGTCATTTCAGTTATGCCCAACTCTTTGTGACCCCATTTGGAGTTTTCTGGGCAAAGATACTAAAGTAGAAGCTATTGCCTTCTCCAGTTCATTTTATAGAACTTAGTGGGAGTATTTTTTCCATGACAGTTGGATATACTGTAAAAAGAGTTACTTTCAGGAAATTGATAAATGTTGGAGGGGATGTGGGAAAATTGGAGCACTGATTGGTGGAGTTGTGAACTGCTGCAACCATCCTGGAGAGCAATTTGGATCTATGTCCAAAGGGCTATAAAAATGTGAATACCCTTTGACCCAGCAATGTCTCTACTAGGTCTGTATCCTACTGAATTTTTTTTAAAAAAAGGAAAAGAATCTTTTTGTACAAAAATACTTACAGCAACTCTTTGTATGATGGCTAAGAATTGGAAATCAAGGGTATGTCCGTCAATTGGTGAATGGTTGAACAAAATGTAGTATACGATTATAATGAATTATTATTATGCTATAAGAAATGATGAGCAGGATGATTTCAGAAAAACCTGGAAAGACTTACATGAACTGAAGCAACATGAAGTGAGCAGAACAAGGAGAACATTGTCCACAGTAAGAGCAAAATTGCTCTTCTTAGCAATACAATGATCCAAGACAGTTCCAAAGGACTCATGAAGGAAAATGCTATCCACCTCCATAGAAAGAACTGATAGAGTCTGAATGCAGATCAAAACATTCTATTTTTCAATTTTATTTTTTCATGTGGTTGTTTTTGCTCTTATGTTTTTGTTCACAACATGATTAATATGGAGATATGTTTTGCATAATTGCATATTTATAACCTATATCATATGATTTACCATCTCAGGGAAGATAGAGTAAAGGAAGGAAGGGAAGGAATTTGGAACTCAAAATTTTTTTTAATTAATTTATATATTTTTATATTCTGATATTCATTTCCACAAAATTTTGAGTTCGAATTTTTCTCCCCAACTCTCCCATCCCCCCTCCCCATAATACCTTACATTCTGATTATCTCTTCCCTCAATGTACTCTCCCTTCTCTCACACCCCACTCTTCCCTTATCCCTATCTTCTCTCTTTTCTTGTGGGACAAGATAAATTTCTATACCACATTATCTGTGTTTTTTATTTCCCAGTTATATGCAATAATAATTTTCAACATTCATTTCTAATACTTTGAATTCCAACTTTTCTCCCTCCCTACTTATCCCCACTGAGAAGGCAAGCAATTCAATACCAACTCCATATGTGTTGTTTTGCAAAAGACTTCCATAATAATCATGTTGTGTAATACTAACTATATTGCCCTCTGTCCTACCCTGTCCCCTTCTCTTTTTCTTTATTCTCTCATTTGACCTTGTCCCTTCCCAAAAGTGTTTACTTCTAATTACTCCCTTCTGTCATTTGCCCTCCCTTCTATCATCCCCTTCATCCCACTTGTCCCTTTCTACCCTACTTTCCTGTAGTGTAAGATAAATTTTCATACCAAATTTAGTGATCATATTATTCCCTCCTTAAGCCACATGTGAAGAGAGTTTCACTTTTACCCTCTCATCTCCCTTTTCTCCTCCATTGAACAGATTTTTTTCTTATCTCTTTTATGAGTTATAGCCTGCCCCATTCCATTTCTCCCTTTCTCCTCCCAGCATTTCCTCCCTCACCCTTTAATTTTTATTTTATTATCTTTTTATGGATATCATCTCTTCTGATTCAACTCATCTTGTACTCTCTTCCCAGGAAGTCTGTTCAGGTCCTGTTCCTTCCAGGAGGGCTGGCCTGGGCTGAGCTCCACTCAGCATCCCATGAGATAGACCTTTCCTGTCAGCCTTCCATGTTACCCTTGG
The DNA here is from genome assembly GCA_023548195.1 of Bettongia penicillata ogilbyi. Classification (NCBI taxonomy): domain Eukaryota; kingdom Metazoa; phylum Chordata; class Mammalia; order Diprotodontia; family Potoroidae; genus Bettongia; species Bettongia penicillata. Next base: position 611,779 of record JAJHZJ010000363.1, read on the forward strand.
CTGGAAACCTCTTTTGCCCTGTTATTCTGTGGCTTCTGCTGCTCTAGAAATTGTTGAGATTCATTTTTTACAGGTATTTTGTAGGCTGTGGGTAAAGCGCTAGAGTATATGTGTCTTTCTATTCTGTCATATTGACTCCGCCCCTCCAAATTTTTTTTAAAAGAATGTTAAAAATTGTTTTTCTTGCAATTAGGGAAAATGAGTTTTTTTAAAAGAGTTCTTTTTTCAGATTTGAATGGGACTTGATGGCCTCCATGGTCCCCTCAAACTCTGAAATTCTGTCATTTTCCAATTTTATCAAACATCTATGACATGGGGCATCTAGGTGGCACAGTGGAGCCTGAAGGCAGGAAGCATTATCTTCCTAAGTTCAAATCCTGCCTTGAATACTAACTAGCTGCATGACCCCAGGAAAGTCACTTAACTCTGCTTGCCTCATTTCCTCATCTGTAAAATAAGCTGGAGAAGGAAATGGCAAACCACACCAGTATCTTGGCCAAGAAAACTTCAAATGGGACAGGAGGAGTGGGACGTGACTGAAACGACTAAACAACAACCACCTACAACATCTAGACATCATGCTAAGCACTAGAGATACAAAACCAAAACCAAAACAGTCCCTGCCTTCAGGGAGCATCTAGACTATTACGGTCTATACAGAAATCAAGGAATCCATGATAATTGATGGAGGAAGAATGCACTAACAGTAGAAGAGGCTTCCCCTAGAAAGTGGCCCTTGAGTAGTGCCTTGAAGGACTTTAAGGATACCTAGAAGCACATGGGAGACCAATAATACAAAGGCACAGCAGGAACTGAGATGCCAAGGTATACAATTATTAAGCAAATTTAGCTGAAATAAGGAGTGAAGGAGAAGGAGATGAAATCAGTCTAGCTCCAGGTTTGGAGTTTTTTTGTTTTGTTTTGTTTTGCCTGACAACCACCCCCCAGCTGTCAAGCCTGGTCCTGTGAACCTGTGCTGGAATCCAAGCAGGAAGCTCTAAGGGAGGAATCTACCTCTGCCAATGCAAACCAGCTGTTTCTGGTCTGGGAATGCCTGGAGCCCTAAGAGGTAAAGAGAAGGTGAGCTGGTGGAAACTGATTTAAGTGGTACCTGGCCCTGGCTTCTAGGACTCATGAAGGCTAAATTCATCCAACAGCTCCCGCTTGCTTGCTATGGCTACTTGCTTTCTATGGCATGATCACAGCTAAGTTCCCTGGGTCCCTTCCCTCATTTCTCATAACTATTGGACAAAAGAAATACACAGATTTCATTGATCCACCAATCCCACTGCTTTCCCCTCTTGGATTGGGGAAATGGGGGTGGGGGAGGGGAAAGAGTTGAGCAACTTGTTGCATGTCTTAGAACTAAAGACAGTTGGGGGGTGCCTCCAGGCTGTCCAACCCCGTGAAGCAGTGTCTCCACCCCCTTTGTCCTGCAGGGGTCTTGCCAATGTTACATAGCCAGTATGGATCAAAGGTGAGTCTTGAGTACAGGTGTCCCAGATTATGAGTCCTTCTCTCTATCTATTACACTACATTATCTCTCAGATTATGAAGGGTTTTTTACATGTTACATGAGAATTCTTCTTCTATTTCAGTAACAATGAGCAATAAGAGACCAACACAGATCTAACATATCACACTTCTATTCAATAAACTCCAATGGCTCCGTATTACCTCTATTTGGCTTATACAGCTCTTCACAACCTAGCCTAATTTACTTCTCCAGCAAATTGTACATTTTGCTCCTTGCCGCACACTATATAAAGGAATCAAAGTAGCTTTCTTGTTGCACCTCAAACATCTCCTATCTCCATGCCTTTGCACTGGCTATCCCTCATGCCTGATGCACTCCCTCCTCATCTCTCCTTCTTAGAATCCTTGGCTTCCTTCCAAGTTGGTGTCACCTTCTATATGAAGCTTTTCCTGATTCTTCCTTACCCCTAGCTGCCACCACCTCTACTCCAAAAAAGTACCATATGCATTTTCTGTGTGTATAAATATATACGTGTATATAGTTTGCATATGTCTTATTATGTATATGTTATTTCATCTGAGGTAGGCAGGTGGCACAGAAGATAGAAGCACTGGGCCTGGAGGCAGAAGGATCTAAGTTCAAAACCTGCCTCTGATACTTACTGGCTATATACCCTTGGGTTAATCTCTTTTTGCCCCAACTATGTAATGGGTATGGTAATACCACCTACCTCCAAGGTTTTCTTGATGACCAAATGAGATAATAATTATTATCTTATCACAGTGTCTGGCATACAGTAGGAGCTATATAAGTGCTAATCATCATTATTGTTATTTGTTAGTATGTAGGTTCTTTGAGAGCAGGAAGTATTTTATTTTTGGTATTGCTTCCCCAAGGACTCATAGTGGCTTAAGCAAACACTTTAACAAATTCTCATTCATTGATTGATACAGAGAAAAGACAAGTCCAGAGGGAAGGTAACAAAATACGTAAAAAGAGGAGAGGAAAAGATAGAAAATAGGAGCAGGAAGCTCAGGGAAAGTAGCTGGAGTCCCAGAACAATCAAGTAAGGGAACCAGTAAGAGACTGCCTCCATAGCTTGCCTTAATGAACTCTTGTGATAACCTAACATATTTATAATTTGATGCTATGAAATCATAGAGTTTTAGACTCAGGACATTAGAAGTGGGAGGGATTCAGAATGTCAGAGCTAGAAGGAAGCTTAGAATGGCCAACACAGACATTCAGAAAAGGACCTTAGAACATGAAATGTCTGAAACTGACCGGTCCTTAGTCAACCAGTCAGATATTTAATAAGTGCCTTAAGAACATTTTAACATGGGCTAAGCATTTGGTGATACAAATATCTTAGGACATACATAGAAAAAAATCCAAACTGGAAGGAGCTTAGACCAGAGAATATTGACACCGAAATTATACTAACGTACAAGAAAGAGATATCTGCCATTAACGAGGAAATCACGGGGCAGGGAAGTGAGAGATTGGAGAGGGTGAAATCCTGGCCAAGAGTTAGGGTTCCTCAAGTTGCCAGAATTCAAGGGAGTCATGCAGAAGTGGGAGGACTGACAACAGTAGAGATTCCAAGTCGGGGAGGCTGGTCTGCAGCTCAGAAGGACCCATTACCAGGAGCCACTGTAGACTGACTATTGTATGACACGAGCTGCTTTCCCAAGCCTGCAGCCCCATAGGGTGGCAACATGCACTCCCTGCTGCTACCCTGTTCAGATTCAAACATCATGGGTTGGGTCACAGTGCCCCCTGGTGGCTTAGAAACCCAAATTCCTGGTCTTATTTTGCCTTAAAGGAAGGGTAGGGAGAGGTTGTGATTGTCATGATTGTGTTATTTTATTGCAGTTGTTATTATCCCTTTTACAGATGATGAAACTGGCTCATAGAGGTTGTGACTGGCTCAAGTTGAAACAAACACTGTATCTCAATACCTAAGCCAAAAGAGAGCCGCAACCATCTGGGAGATCTATTGGGGTAGGAAGACAAGGAAGACAAGTTTGAAAGTAGGAACAGGGAGATGGGAAGTAGCAACCAGTGGAGACAGCTTCTTATCGGGCTATATGTATATGTTCATCCTTTGTTGCTGAAGACCATGCCATCAGAGAAACGATGACATGACTTGCACTTGACTTTGTTTTGAGTGAGGGAGGGTTGTACAGGTCACCAGCCTCACTTCTCCTCCAAAGCCATCAGAATCCAGTGACCAGATATTCATCAGGATGACTGGAGATGACTCAGGATGAGTTGAGGTTAAGTGACTTGCCCAAGGTCACACAGCTTGTGAGTGTCAAGTGTCTGAGGTGAGATTTGAACTCAGGTCCTCCTGACTCCTGCACTGGTGCTCTATCCACTGCACCACCCAGCTGTATCAGGCTATGACAGACAAAAGGAAAGTGGAGAAATATTCATTTTAGCAAACAGTTGCTAAGAATATTTCTATTAGGAGGAGATCCGAGAAACCTGAGTGGCGGGTGGAACCAGAGGAGCGGCACCCGGGGCGGGAGACAAGCCCAACCGAGTCAGTGAGAGCCTCGGAGCACCCGATATCAGCGCAGCAGCTCCTGGGACCTTCAGCCCGAAGATCAAACTCCGGTGAGTCACTTACTTGAACTTCCGGGAGCCAGGATGGCGGTGTAATCAGCTAATGCTCTCTCCTTCCCCCTTGATGACCGTGAAAGAACCATAAAATATCTCCCCAGAAAAATCCCAGACCAGTAGAATTAGAAGAAGGAGACCAATAGTCTCATAACACCTGAGACGAGGAAAATAGCTAAGGGGGATTCCTCATACGGTGGCAGAGGCAAACCGGAAGGACAGAGGACCCAGGGCAGGGAAAATTCGCACTAGGACCCAGGCAAGCGTCAGCACCAGGAGAGGAGCCCCAGGAGGGTTGGGAACACGCATTAGCATCTAGGCGTGCCTCAGCTGTCCAGGGGAATCAGAAAGACAATAGGGCAGTTGGGATTACCAGCCCCTGAGCTTGCCTTTGCTTCAATTCAGCTAAGGAAATCTCCTGGGACCAGAGCACTCATCCCCCACACTTAACAAACTAAACCCAGGGCTGATCAGGGAAACACCAAACAAATACCTGCTTTTAGCTTTTTCACACATCAGCTCAGCAAAAAGTTCTCCAGCTTCTGACTGAAAGAACCAGAAGCCACAACACTCAATCAAAATCATGAATAGGAAAAAGAAGAGGGCCGAAAGAACCATAGAATCTTTCTATGGGGATAAGGACCAAAACACAAGCCCCAAAGAGGTCACAGCTGAGACTGTACTTCCATCTGAAACTTCAGAAGGGACTATGAACTACTCGCAAGTACAAGCAGCTCTCCTGGAACAGCTGAAGAAGGAAATAGAAGATAAACTGGCCAATGATTTTAAAATTATTAAGAAAGAATTCACTGATGAGAACATCTCCCTGAAAAGGAAAATTGAACAAATGGAAAAAGAAGTTCAAAAATTAACTGGAGAAAATAAATTCCTGAAAGGCCAAATGGAAAAGGAAGTACAAAAATTAGCTGGAGAAAATAAATTCCTGAAAGGCCAAATGGAAAAGGAAGTACAAAAATTAACTGGAGAAAATAGCTTATTAAAAGGAAAAATTGGGCAGATGGAAAAAGAGATACAAAAGTTAACAGAAGAAAACAATGTGATGAAGATTAGAATTGGGCAAGTAGAAACTAACGACTCAATGAGACAGCAAGAATCAGTCAAACAAAATCTAAAGAATGAAAAGATAGAAGAAAATGTAAAATATCTAATTGGAAAAACAACTGACCTGGAAAATAGATCCAGAAGGGAAAACTTAAGAATTATTGGCCTGCCAGAAACCCAGGATGGAGAAAAGAGCCTGGACAATATCTTCCAGGAAATCATCAAGGAAAACTGCCCAGAAGTACTAGATTCAGAGGGCAAAATAGTCATCGAAAGAATCCACCGTTCCCCTCCTGAAAGGGACCCCAAACTCAAAACCCCAAGAAATATAGTTGCCAAATTCCAGAGCTATCAAGTGAAGGAAAAAATATTACAAACAGCCAGAAAGAAACAATTTAAATATCAAGGGGATACAATCAGGATTACACAGGACCTTGCAGCTTCTACATTAAAAGATCGAAAGAATTGGAACCCAATATTCCGTAAGGCAAAGGAGCTGGGACTGCAACCAAGGATCAACTACCCAGCAAAGTTCAGCATAACATTTCAGGCAAGGAGAAAGTCATTCAACGAAGTAAGGGATTTCCAGAGTTTCCTGACCAAAACACCAGAACTTAATAGACAATTCGATCTTCAAATGCAGGTCTCAAGAGAATCATAAAAAGGTAAACAGTGGGAGGGGGGGGAACAACTTGCTACTCAATGAGGGCAAGTTGTTCACCTCCCTATAAGGGAAGATGTTATCTGTTTATCTCAAGAACTGTGCGTCTATTAAGAAATATAAAAGGGATAAGCATAGGGGGAACGGATATAAAGTAAATGATATCATGATAAAAAATGTGATTTAAGTATGAGAAGGGAGTGTAATAGGAGGTGTGAAAAGGAGGAAGCAGGAAATGGCAAATTACATCACAAGAAGAAGTACAAAATCATAGTAGAGGGAAAGAGGGGAGGGAGATGAGCATTATGTGAAAGGTACTCTCATCGGATTTGTTTAAAGGACGGAACAATAAACTTAAGTAGAAAATCCTAACTAGCTCTATAAGCAGTGGGAGGGGAAGAGGGAAGAAAGGGGAGGGAGGCAAAAGGGAGGGAAGAAGCAATAAGAGTAAAGGGGAGTAAAGGGGGGGGGCTAAAAGAAAGAGGGGAAGGCGGCAAGAGGAAGTGGTGAAAAGTAAATACTAGTGAGGAGGGGAAGGGAGACAGCAGAGCTAAAAGCACAAATGGTGGGAAAGAAGATGGAGGGAAATACACAGATTGTAATCATAACTGTGAATGTGAATGGAATGAATTCTCCCATAAAACGGAGACGGATAGCAGAATGGATTAAAAGCCATAATCCAACAATATGCTGCTTAAAAGAAACACATTTGAAACGGGGGGATACACATAGGTTAAAGGTTAAAGGATGGAACAGAATATATTGTGCTTCAGCTGATGTAAAAAAGGCAGGAGTAGCAATCCTAATCTCAGACAAAGCAAAAGCAGAAATAGATCTAATCAAAAGGGATAAGGATGGAAACTATATCCTGCTAAAAGACACCATAGACAATGAAGCAATATCATTACTAAACATGTATGCTCCAAGTGGTATAGCATCCAGATTCTTAGAGGAGAGATTGAGGGAGTTGAAGGAAGAAATTGACAGCAAAACTATACTAGTGGGGGACCTCAACCTCCCTCTTTCTGAACTTGATAAATCTAACCTCAAAATAAACAAGAAAGAGGTTAAGGAGGTAAATAAAACTCTAGATAAGGTAGATATGATAGATCTTTGGAGAAAATTGAATGGGAATAGAAAGGAATATACCTTTTTCTCAGCAGTACATGGAACATTTACAAAAATTGACCATGTACTAGGACATAAAAATCTCAAAATCCAGTGCAGAAAGGCAGAGATAATCAGTGCATCCTTCTCAGATCATAATGCAATAAAAATTATATGTAATAAAAGGCCATGGAAAGATAAAGCAAAAATCAGTTGGAAACTAAATAATTTAATCCTAAAGAAGGAATGGGTTAAAGAAGAAATCATAGAAACAATTAACAACTTCATTCAAGAGAATGACAATAATGAGACAACCTACCAAATCTTATGGGATACTGCAAAAGCAGTTCTTAGGGGAAGTTTTATATCTTTGAATGCCTACATAAATAAAATAGAGAAAGAGGAGATCAATGACGTGGGTATGCAGCTGAAAAAGCTAGAAAAAGAACAAATTGAAAATCCCCAAGAAAATACCAAATTAGAAATACTGAAAACCAAAGGAGAGATTAATAAAATTGAAATTAAGAAAACTATTGAATTAATAAATAAAACCAATAGTTGGTTTTATGAAAAAACTAATAAAATTGATAAACCTTTGGTCAATTTGATTAAAAAAAAGAAAGAAGAAAATCATATTACTAATATTAAAAATGAAAGGGGTGAACTCACCTCCAATGAGGAGGAAATTAAAACAATAATTAGAAATTACTTTGCCGAACTTTATGCCCACAAATTCGATAATCTAAATGAGATGGATGAATATTTTAAAAAATACAAATTGCCCAGATTAACAGAAGAGGAAATAGAATACTTAAACAACCCCATCTCAGAAAAAGAAATTGAACAAGCCATCAATGAACTCCCTAGGAAAAAATCTCCAGGACCAGATGGATTCACAAGTGAATTCTATCAAACCTTTAAAGAACAGTTAATTCCAATACTATATAGACTATTTGGGAAAATTGGGGAAGAAGGAGTACTCCCAAATTCTTTCTATGATACAAATATGGTTTTGATACCCAAGCCAGGAAGAGATAAAACAGAAAAAGAAAATTACAGACCAATTTCTCTAATGAATATAGATGCAAAAATTTTCAACAAGATTTTAGCAAAACGAATACAGCATCTTATCAAGAGAATAATACATTATGATCAGGTAAGTTTCATACCAGGAATGCAGGGCTGGTTCAATATTAGGAAAACTATTAGCATTATCAATCATATCAACAAGAAAACCAACAAAAACCACATGATTATCTCAATTGATGCAGAAAAAGCTTTTGACAAAATACAACACCCATTCCTATTAAAAACACTGGAGAACATAGGAATAAAGGGAACCTTCCATAAAATAATAAGCAGTATCTACCTAAAACCTTCAGCAAGCATTATATGCAATGGAGATAAGCTAGAAGCATTTCCAATAAGGTCAGGGGTGAAACAAGGATGCCCATTATCACCATTATTATTCAATATGGTGCTAGAAATGTTAGCGGTAGCAATTAGACAAGATAAAGAAATTGAAGGAATAAAAATAGCCAAAGAAGAAACTAAGTTATCACTCTTTGCAGATGATATGATGATATATTTAGAGAATCCCAGAGATTCAAGTAAAAAGCTACCTGAAATAATAAACAACTTTGGCAAAGTTGCAGGTTACAAAATAAACCCACACAAATCTTCTGCATTCCTATATATTAGCAACAAAGTCCAACTCCAAGAGATAGAAAGAGAAATCCCATTTAAAGCTAGAGTAGACACTATAAAATACTTAGGAGTTTACCTGCCAAAACAAACCCAGGGATTATATGAACACAATTACAAGACACTTTTTGCACAAATAAAGTCAGATTTAAGTAAGTGGAAAAACATCAGTTGTTCATGGGTAGGCCGAGCTAATATAATAAAAATGACAATTCTACCTAAATTAATCTACTTATTTAGTGCCATACCAATTAAACTATCAGATAATTATTTTCTAGAGCTGGATAAAATAATATCAAAATTCATTTGGAAAAACAAAAGGTCCAGAATATCAAAGGGACTAATGAAAAGAAATGCTTGGGAAGGTGGCCTAGCGCTACCAGACCTCAAATTGTATTATAAAGCAGCAATTATCAAAACCACTTGGTATTGGCTAAGAAACAGAGGGGTTGACAAATGGAATAGGCTTGGCACTCAAGACACAGTTGGCAAGGAATATAGCAACCTCCTGTTTGACAAACCCAAAGATCCCAGCTTCTGGGATAAGAACTCATTGTTCGACAAAAATTGCTGGGAAAACTGGTTAACTGTATGGCGGAAATTAGGCATAGACCCATGCCTGACACCGTACACAAGAATAAAGTCCAAATGGGTACATGATTTAGGTATAAAGATTGATACCATGAATAAACTGGAGAAGCAAGGTATAGTGTATTTATCAGATTTATGGAGAGGGGAAGAATTTTTTTCTAAAGAAACGATAGAAAGCATTATGAAATGCAAGATGGATAATTTTGATTACTTTAAACTGAAAAGTTTTTGCACAACCAAACCCAATGCAACCAAAATTCGGAGGGATGTAGTAAATTGGGAAAAAATTTTTACAGCTAAGCTCGGGGATAAAGGCCTCATTTCTAGAATATATAGAGAACTGACTCAAATATATAACCATCCAAGTCATTCCCCAATTGATAAATGGTCAAAGGATATGAACAAGCAATTTTCAGGGGAAGAAATCAAAAATATCTATAATCATATGAAAAAGTGCTCTAAATCACTATTGATTAGAGAGATGCAAATCAAAACAACTCTGCGGTACCACATCACACCTGTAAGATTGGCAAACATGACAGAACAAGAAAATGATAAATGCTGGAGAGGATGTGGGAGAGTTGGAACACTAATTCATTGTTAGTGGAGCTGTGAGATCATCCAACCCTTCTGGAGAACGATTTGGAACTATGCCCAAAGGGCTACAAAAATGTGCATACCCTTTGACCCAGAAATATCACTACTAGGATTGTATCCCCAAGAGATTATAAAAACGGGAAAGGGTCCCACGTGTACAAAAATATTTATAGCAGCACTCTTTGTGGTAGCCAAAAACTGGAAGTCAGGGGGATGCCCATCAATTGGGGAATGGCTGAATAAATTGTGGTATATGAATGTAATGGAGTACTATTGCGCCATAAGAAATGAGGAACAGGAGGACTTCAGGGAGGCCTGGAAGGACTTGTATGATCTGATGCTGAGCGAAAGGAGCAGAACCAGGAGAACTTTGTGCACAGCAATGACCACAGTGTGCGAGAGTTTCTTCTGGTAGACTTGGAACTTTGTAATAACACAAGAACTTACTGAGAAAAAAAAAAAATCCTAATGTCGGTCTTCAAAGGCAAAATGCCTTCCACACTCAGAGAAAGAAATGTGGAAGCCACTTGCAGAATGTAGCAGATCATGTTTGTGTGTGGGTGGGTTTCAGTGTAATATGTGTTGATTTGTTATATGATTTCTTCCATTTATTTTAGTTCGACTACATAGCATGAATATAGTGAAAATGTGCTCAATAGGAAAGTTTATGTAGAACCTAAACAGAATTGTATGCTGTCATGGGGAGGGAGGGGGGTATTGAGGGAAGGGTGGGGGGGAATAAAATCTTAACTTTAAGGAAATGATTGTAAAACATTAAAAAAAAATAAAATTTAAAAAAAAAAGAATATTTCTATTAGTTACTTTTGTATTCCACTTTCTATACCAATTAAATGCCATTTGGAGATGCCATGCTGTTGTTTGCCTCGGTTCCTATTAGCACAATATTAACTAAATATCTAGACCATGTTGATTTTAGAGATCCACCCTTCCACACTGAAATGGAGCTAAAACCACAGAGAGTTCACTTACCAGAAAATCCTCAAATAATTAAAAGATTTGGTGATTTCAGCAATTCAAGTGTTCCTTCTCATCGTGCAAATCACAATTAATTCATACCTGTTCATGCCACTCTTGTCCACGTCCTTCCTCCTCTGGGTTTGCCCCAAGTGTCTACCCAACATGCTGGGAGCCCTACTTGCTTTCTCTTGACATTGAAGAGATACCAGAGGAACACATAAGTGATTTATGTCTTACTCTTTCCAAACGAACATCTCATCTTCTTTTCTATCTTACATTTCTTTAACAGCACCATTTTCTCCAGATCTCTTTTGTAACATTTTGCAGCCTGCTCATATCCACTGTGTGCCTTTCTATTGCCCTCAGAATATACTAACTTTTAATTCTCAGAAACTATAGTGTTCTACAACTCATAGCCACATAACACTCCTATAATATTCATATTAAAATATGGATCTTATTTCTGGAAATTTAGAATCATTGAGCAAACTTTACAATTCTCCAAAGGTAAGACAACCTCTTTCATCTTGCTGCTTAATTCTAAATGTAAGTCATTATCTATCTGCAATGTGTGTCAAAGATATAGTTATAGATTAGATAGAAATAAATATACATATATATATTTACACATATATATTTACAAACACAGACACATAAACACACACACACAAACATATAATCTCATTAGGTTGTCCAGCTAACTTCATGTTATAATCTGGACAGCAGGCATTCTGGCATTCTTCATCCATTTGGTTTTTCCTACATGAATGGTTGGGCCAAATCTTTTAGAGTGATTATGGATCTCTTCCAGGACTACAATGTTTCAATGCTTGATGAAACCAGCAAGATATCATCTGTAAATATTAACATCTTTAGGAGACCACTTTTTAACTTGGACTCTATACCAGATCACCGTGACTTTGCAATTTTTGCAGTCATATATCCCAATCACATTAATTTCACACAGAAATATAATTTATGGAAGCCAATGGCCATAAAAAGGAGAATAAAGAACATGGAGCTCATTTTAGCACCCAAACACTTGACTTATTTGTGAAGTTGAAAGATAAGGGAGCCACAGGTGGCAGAGGCTTAGAATATTAACTTCTCTATAAAATTTTACTGCATAGAGTGGTAGAAATCTGAATAGTCTCACATCATAAAATAGAAAGAAATAGTAAAGGTCAAATGAATTTTTAAAAAAGTTTTAAGAAGTCCAACTAAGCAAAGTCATTCCAAAGCATTTAAAGGCTAAACTGGTAATAAATAAATAGCATTCAAAAGAAATATGAAAAATATTTGGAAAGATTTTTATTTTTAAAAATTTAGGAAAAAAACTTTTCACCGTGATGAACAGAGCCACATACTTGGATTCTAACATGGCAGTCCTAAATATGTTCATAGAAGACACAGGAGTGGCACTATAAAAAAAAAAAGATGGTAAAAGCAACAGGGCTATTAGAAATGAAGAGACAGGTAGGTGATGGAGTAGATAGAGTTTTGGAGTTGGAGTCAGGAAGACCTGATTTCAAATCCAGCAGTGGTGGTAGTAGTAGTATTTGTCCTTCATTTTTGAAGGGGACCATGACATCAGGGAAATAATGACATGACTTGCAGTTGACTTTGATTTCAGGGAGGGAAGACTACACAAGGTCACCAGCCTCACTTTCTCCTCCAGAGCCATCTGGATCCAGTGACCAGATTTTCATCAGGATGACTGGAGATGGCCCAGGATGCAGTGGGAGATCCTGCCCTTTTAGGTTAAGGCCTTTTCAAGTACTCACTTAGAGTGAGGTAATGTCCATTTAGTGAACAGCACTCTTTAAGAAGTGAATCAAGGGGTGGCCCCTTTAATTAGAAAAAAAGAAAAAAAATCAAGCTGGAAGGGGAAAACCCTCAGGGTTGCTGCTCCAAACACAGTTAGTATTGAGATTCACTCTAAGCTAGGGGGGCCCAAAATACAACCATTAAGTGAAGCTTGGGCAGGGATCTACTGTGGTCCAATCTATGAGCTTCATGAGGAGGAGGAGGAAGAGTAATGTAGTAGTGGTAGTAGTAGAAGTTGTGGTAGTAGCAGTAGCAGTAACAGTAGTAGTAATAGTAGTAGTAGTAGTAGTAGTAGTAGTAGTAGTAGTAGTAGTAGTAGTAGTGACAGCAGCAGCAGTAAGCATTCATATAGTGCCAACCATGTACCAGCTACTGTGCTAAGTACTGTTACAAATATTAGCTCCTTTGATCCTCACAGCAACCCTGAGAGGTAGGTAATATTATTACCCCCACTTTAAACTGAGGCAAACAGAGGTCAAATGACTTCCCAAGGTTACACAGCTACTAAGGATTTGAGGAAGGATTTGAAGCCAGGTCTTCCTGATGTCAAGCCCCATCCTGTGGCCCCTGCATGGCCTTCTTGCCCAGGGGAGGATTGCTGCTTAGCAATAATAACAGATGACAGTGAGAAGGTCTAACTATTCCACTTTATTTTATCTTCCAAGGAGAATGAGCATTAGAGTAGAAAAGACAAAGAAAGTAACTAATGGGAAGAGTAGGACCCTAGGATAAGTAGGGAAATGCTAGGAGAATACCTAACCTAGATCATTATCTGGCAAGATCAGATGAGCTACACTTCCTCAGCTTGAAAGAACTTGAAGAAGCAATTGCTAAACCATTGTTATAAAGATCATGGAGTTGGGAGAAGTGCCACATGACTAAAAAAGAAAAAATTATAACTTCAGTAAGATCAACAATAACCATAGCTAATATTTATAAACTTAAGGTTTGCAAAGTATTTTGCAGATTTTATCTGATTTGTTGCTTACAACAACCACTGGAGGCAGGTGCTATTACTCCTCTTTTGCATATGAGGAAAGGAAGAAAACCCCAAATGGCATCATGAAGAGTTGGACATAACTGAAAAATGACTAAACAGCAACAGAAATCACTGAAGTTTATTCATTGAATGGGTGTATCTTACTCAAAGATAAAACCTTACCCTGAAAGGGTTAGGGTCTCACATTGCATCCTGGGCCATCTCCAGTCATCCTGATGAATATCAGGCCACTGGACCCAGATGGCTCAGGAGAAGAAGGTGAAGTTGGTGACTTTGCACAGCCCTCCCTCACTCAGATCAAAGTCAACTGCAAGTCATGTCATCATCTTGATGTCATGGTCCTCTTGGAGGATGAACAACAAACACAAACATGACCCCAGGAAAGTCACTTAGTTGTTTACTTCAGTTTCCTCATCTGTAAAATGAGCTGGAGAAGGAAATGGCAAACTCTGCCAGTATCTTGACCAAGAAAATTTCAAATGGGTCAGGAAGAGTTGGACAGGAATGAAAATGACTGAACAACAGCCACCTATGACATCTAGAAATCATGCTAAGCACTGGAGATACAAAACCTAAATAGAAACAGTCCCTGTCTTCAAGAAATATATAAGACTATTATATACAGAGATCAAGGAATACATGATAATTTATGGAGAAGTGCACTAACAGTAGAAGAGGCTTCCCCTAGAAAGTGGCCCTTGAGTAAAACTTTGAAGGACTTTAAGGATACCCAGAAGCACATGGAAAACTGAGAGTATGAAGGCACAGCAGGAATTGAGATGCCAAGGTCTACAATAATTAAAGAAATTTAGCTGGAACATAGGAGCAAAGGGTGTGTGTGTATTCATCCTTTATTGCCGAAGAAGACCATGCCATCAGAGAAATGATGACATACTTGCACTAGACTTTGTTTTGAGTGAGGGAGGGCTGTGCAGGTCACCAGCCTCACTTCTCCAGAGCCATCTGAATCCAGTGACCAGATATTCATCAGGATGTCTGGAGATGACCCAGAATGAGGCAGCTGAGGTGAAGTGACTTGCCCAAGGCCACACACCTAGTGAGTGTCAAGTGCCTGAGGTGAGATTGAACTCAAGTTCTCCTGACTCCTTTACTGGTGCTCTATCCACTGCACCACCTAGCCGCCCAGAAGGAGAATGAGATGAAATCAGTCTAGTGCCAAGTTTGGAGTTTTTTTGGTTGTTTTTTGAGGGGGATGGGCAGGGAGAGATGTGTGAATCTGTGATTGAATCTGAGCAGAAAACTCTAAGGGAGGAATCTCCTTCTGCCAATGCAAATCAGCAGTTCCTGGTCTGAGAATCTCTGGGGCTCTAAGAGATAAAGAGACTTTGAGCTGGTGGAAACTGGTTTAAGTGATACTTGGCTGGCTCCAGTCTCCAGGACTCATGAAGGCTAAATTCATCTGACAGTGCCCAGATCCCTGGCCACTTTCTTGCTATGGCATTGTTACAGTGGGTCCCTGCCCTCATTCCTCACATCTATTAGACAAAGGAAATACCCAGATTTCACTGATTCACCAGTCCCACTGCCTTCCCCTCTTAGATTGGGGAAATTGAGGGAGGAGGGAGGGGCAAGAGTGGAGTAAATTGTTGCATGTCTTAGAACTGACACTTGGGGTTGCTCCCAGACTACCCATCCCAGTAGTCATCCTGATGAATATCTGGTCACTGGATTCAGATGGCTCTGGAGGAGAAGGGAGGCTGGTGACCTGCACAGCCCTCCCTTACTCAAAACAAAGTTAAGTGCAAATCATGTCATCATTTCTCTGATGGCATGGTCTTCTTTGGTAATGAAGGATGAACACACACATGAGGAAAGGAAGGCTAAGAGAGGATTCAGGTCATTCTAACCCTAAGCCCAGTGCTCTATCCACTGTGACAGGAAGGATAGAGTCTCCCAAATGTAGGTCAGTGAGATTGCTTTCAGTTTCTGACAAAACTCTAAAACACGGTAATTGATGGGACTTACAGTGAACTTGGGCAACACTGAGAGGAGTACGTCTTCAAAGAACAAGGAAGATAGTCTGACTGTCCTTGGTCCAAGTCAGGCTACATCTGGAGTACTGAGTTCTGTTTGAGGTGCCATGTTTTAGAGAAGACATTGACAATCTAGAGAACGTACAGAGAAAGGGTCCAGTATGATAAAGAGACCGTACATGGTGCCATAGGGGAATCAACTGAAGGAACTTGGGATACCTTGATATGAGGTTTTATTCTCGTTCAAATACACAAAATTCATAAGGGGCAGAGTTACAACTAAAACTTAAGTCTTCCAACTCCAATAATGATGTTCTACCCTTTATCATATTCTATTCACTTTCCTCTATATAGATATCCCTTATGATTTTAATCAAAGTAAGAAAAAAGGTATAGAGAATATATAATTATTTAAGTTAGGGAAATTTATTTATTTTACTTGTAATGAGAATCTGAACCAGGGATGGAAATGAGAAAGAGAGAGGGAGAAAAAGAGGGAGAGAGAGGGAGAGAGAGAGAGGATTGTATTAGAGAACTGAGGAATCTTTAATATGACAAAGCATAAAAATCTGGTACTGCTCTTCTTTCTGTGCATTCCAGCCTTACCACTCATGCAATAAATTATCTGAATGCTAACTGTATGCAGTACTTTGGGACTCTAATCTTTCACATCACTTAAAAGATAGGAGCTACAAGACAAGACCTTTAAAGGACAATTGATTCTTCCTATTCACTGTCCTTTTCTCAGGTCTCCGTATCAGGCTAATTCTCTGAATTTCCTGGGCACTAGGGAATTAGAGAAATGGCAGTTATCAGGATTTTTTGTCCTCTTATTTTTTATTTTTTTGAAGGCTTACTCCCACATCCAGCCCCACGTCAATTTTCCTCAATTCCAAAGAATTTGCCTTTCGGTTGTTTCTTACAAAATTGGAAAAAATTTAGCTTCTCTAAAGAACGTAAAAAGAAAAAGCTGATGTTCTTTTGCAACACACTTTGGCCTTAATATCACCTAAAGAACAATGAAGCATGGCCCATTTTGGGGGCCTTACAATGTAAAACTCCTTTGCAGTTAGAATTATATTGTCACCAAAAGGAAAAATGGATAGAAATACCTTACATAAGGGCCTTCATCAAACTCTCTCAGGACCCCATTCTCAGAAAAGATTGTAAGATGCTTATAGCCAGAGCAGCTCCACAAAAGGACAATGGGGGTGAATTGGACATTAGGGTCTCAGCCTCACCTCCTCCCCTATCTCTGTTCCCACCATCCCAATTCCTATCCCTACCCCAATCTCCCCCAGCCCCTCCCAACACTCCTTTACCTCCCCCAACCATGGCCATCCCTTCTTTGCACTGGCTTCCCTTACCTTTTCCTGTACCCCAACCCACCTTGATTCCTGCCTTATTTACCTTCCACATCTCCTATCCTGTATCTCCTCCCATGGCCCCTCCTCCCTCAGCTACCTCTGCTCAGTTTCCAGTCACCGGCCTTGCTGAAGTTCCTCCATCTGCAGCTCTTTTCACTAGGGCAACATCCACTCTGGCCTCAGGCCCCACCTCCACAGCAGTCTCTGGGGTATCCCTCCCTCTAATCCCTTTGCCTCCTCAGGTGGCCAGCTGATCTTTCTCTTTGCCAGCCAGATGCCCTGGCTTTGCAGCCCAAACCAGCTGAGTCAGCATTCCCCAGTACCTCCCTCATGAAAACTGGGACTTCCTAGCTCTCTAACCAAGCCCCTGTCCCCACAGTGCCCTCAAGGTTTTTTCCCTTGAGGGAAGAGCATGCTCCATATCTCATTCAGGTCAAAGAGAAACTGGGGAAATACTCAGAAGATCTCACTAGGTTAACTGAGGGTTTGGGGGACATATCCCTACAATTTGAACTTTCTTGGAAGGACCTGCATATTCTTTTCTCTGCCTGTTGTACCATTGAGGAGAAGGGGAGAATTTGAGAACACATCCAAAAGACTGGGGATGGCATGGATAACAATGAGCAGCTACTATTCCCATTGATGACCCAGGATGGGATTATCAAAAGACTGAGGACAGGTGGGAAGGAGCCAAGATGGCGGAGTAGAAAGACTCACGTATGCTAGCCCTGAACCCACAGCCCATAAATTTCCTGTAAAAAGAACTCCCCACAAATTCTGGAGCAGTGCAAGCGGCGCAGCAACACAGTGGAGGACATGTCCGTTCCAGAGAGCCCTGAAAAACCGGCACCAAAGGTCCATCACGCACCGGACAGCGGAGCCCAGCCCTGCCTTGGCAGCGCAGCCCTGAGAGGAGCAGATCTGAGCAGGCTTCAGGGATGGAATCTCCAGTGGCCACAAAGGTCCCTCCACCCACAGGGGCTACAGGTCAGTGAGAGAG
Organism: Bettongia penicillata ogilbyi; assembly: GCA_023548195.1. Lineage (NCBI taxonomy): Eukaryota > Metazoa > Chordata > Mammalia > Diprotodontia > Potoroidae > Bettongia > Bettongia penicillata. The sequence goes on from JAJHZJ010000363.1 coordinate 629,769, forward strand.
ACTTCTGGGCTGGCCGAGAGGGGAGCAGACTGTCTCCGTAACCCAAGCCCCCTCGAAAGGCAGCAGTAGAGACAAGGACAGCAGCAGACCCGGGCTCCCCAAGCAGACAGGAGCTCCGCTCCATTACTGAAGGTCTCTGCATAAACCCCCTGAGGGGACTGAGGCTGGGAGGCAGCCCTGCCCCCACCTGAGAACCTGAATTTAATCTTACCCTGAACAGCAGCCCCAGTCGCTGCTGAAAGCCCTGAGGCTGGGGAGCAGCATGTGAATCTCAGACCCCAAACACTAGCTGGGCAGATCTAGGCAGGTGTGGAGAGGAATCTCAGAAGTCAAGCAACTGGCTGGGAAAATGCCCAGAAAATGGAAGAAAAATAAGACCATAGAAGGCTACTTTCTTGGTGAACAGATGTTTCCTCCTTTCATTTCTGATGAGGAAGAACAATGCTTACCATCGGGGAAAGACAAAGAAGTCAAGGCCTCTGTATCCCAAACATCAGAAATAGATATCCAATGGGCTCAGGCCATGGAAGAGCTCAAAAAGGATTTTGAAAATCAAGTTAGACAGGTGGAGGAAAAACTGGGAAGAAAAATGAGAGAGATGCAAGAAAAGCATGAAAAATGGGTCAATACCTTGCTAAAGGAGACCCAAAAAAATACTGAAGAAAATAACACTTTGAAAAACAGGCTAACTCAATTGGCAAAAGAGATTCAAAAAGCCAAATGGAAAAAGAGGTTCAAAAGAACTGAAGAAAATAGTTCTCTCAAAATGAGAATGGAACACATGGAGGCTAATAACTTTCTGAGAAACCAAGAAATCACAAAACAAAACCAAAAGAAGGAAAAAATGGAAGAGAATGTGAAATATCTCATGGGAAAAACAACTGACCTGGAAAATAGATCCAGGAGAGACAATTTAAAAATTATGGGACTACCTGAAAGCCATGATCAAAAAAAGAGCTTAGACATCATCTTCCATGAAATTATCGAGGAAAACTGCCCTGACATTCTACAACCAGAGGGCAAAATAAGTATTGAAAGAATCCATTGATCACCGCCTGAAAGAGATCCAAGAAGAGAAACTCCTAGGAACATTGTGGCCAAATTCCAGAGTTCCCAGGTCAAGGAGAAAATATTGCAAGCAGCTAGAAAGAAACAATTCCAGTATTGTGGAAATACAATCAGGATAACTCAAGATCTAGCAGCTTGTACATTAAGGGATCGAAGGGCATGGAATAGGATATTCCAGAAGTCAAAGGAACTAGGACTCAAACCAAGAATCACCTACCCAGCAAAACTGAGTGTAATACTTCAGGGGAAAATATGGTCTTTCAATGAAATTGAGGACTTGCAAGCATTCTTGATGAAAAGACCAGAGCTGAAAAGAAAATTTGACTTTCAAACACAAGAATGAGAAGAAGCATGATAAAGCAAACAGCAAAGAGAAGTCATAAGGGACTTACCAAAGGTGAACTGTTTACATTCCTACATGGAAAGATAATATTTGTAACTCTTAAAATTTTTCAGTATCTGGGTAGTTGGTGGGACCACATACACATACACACACGCACACACACGTACACACGTGTGCATGCACACACACCTACACACATGCACACACACAGAGACACAGAATGAATTTAATAGGATGGGACCATATCTTAAAAGAAATTAAGGTAAATGGTGAGAGAGAAATGTAGTGGGAGGAGAGAAGGTGAAATGGAATGGGGTAAATTATCTCTCATTCAAGAGGTAAGTAGGAGACTTTTGAGTGGAGGGAAAAAGAGGAGAGCTGAGAGAAAAACACGAAGTTTACTCTCATCACATTCAACTAAAGGAAGGAATAAAATGCACACTCATTTTGGTATGAAAACCTATCTTCCAATACAGGAAAGTGGGGGGCGGGGGGAAGGAGATAAGCAGGGTGGGGGGGATGATGGAAGGGAGAGCAATGGGAGGAGGGAGCAATTTGAAGTCAACACTTGGGGAGGGACAGGATCAAAAGACAGAATAGAATCAATGGGGGGCAGGATAGGATGGAGGGAAATATAATTAGTCTTACACAACATGACTTTTATTGAAGTCATTTGCAAAACTACACAGATATGGCCTATATTGAATTGCCTGCCTTCCCAAAGGGAATGAGTGGGGAGGGAGGGATGGGGAGAATTTGGAACTCAAAGTTTTAGGAACAACTGTTGAGTATTGTTCTTGCTGCTAGGAAATAAGAAATACAGTTAATGGGGAATAGAAAGTCATCTGGCCCTACAGGACAAAAGAGAAGATGGGGACAAGAGAAGGGAGGGATGAAAGAAGAGAGGGCATATTGGTGATAGGGAAAATTAGAATGCTTGGTGTATTGGGGTGGGGGGAGGGGATAAATGGGGAGAAAATTTGGAACCCAAAATTTTGTGAAAATGAATGTAAAATGTTAAATAAATAAATTTATAAAAAAAAAAAAAGAGTGAGGACAGAGGAGAGACTGTATGGTAATTTGCCTGTTAGAAGGCCTAAAACTGTATTTCAAAAACAAGTAAATTTTCAATAAATTAGGGAAATTACTTAGGGAGAAAAGGATAACCCTACCCTTATTCAAGACTGGCTCATAGAAGCTATTAAAAAGCATACAAATTTGGATCCTAACTCCATAGAAGGGGCAACAATCCTTAGCATGTATTTCATTAATCAGTCTGCCCCAGATATTAGGAGGAAGCTGTGGAAGTTAGCAATGGGACCTGAAATACCTCAGGTCCAATTACTAGAGATAGCCTTTGGAGTCTTTAACAACAGAGACTTCATCGCAGCACAGGAAGGAGAATGAAGGGGAAGGGCCAGGGACAGGGAGCATGCTCAATTCTTGGCTGCTGCCATGGCCAGGAAAAGACCCAGGGAGGAAGGCTGGCCTACTTGGGCAGTGGGGAAACCCGCTTTCAATGCCACAAGGAGGTTCTCTGGTCCAAAGAGTGCCCCTCCAGGGCGCCCCCCCGCAGAGGGAGCCCCAGGACACAACCCCTGTGGAACTGTGCCCATGTGACCAGGAGGGACATTGGAGGAAAGACTGTCCCTCATGTTGGAAAAGTGGTGTAGCCGCCCCCCAGTACCCTGTCCTCCAGTCTTCTCAAGACTTGGAATGACAGAAAAGTCTGGGTGCTGGCAGTGCTCCCGCTTTGTCCACCTATCTTGCCAAGCCCTGGGCAAAAATGAAGGCTGAAGGTAAAGTTACCCACTTTAACATGGCTAAGTTCTCTGCTTTAATCAATTACTCTGGCCCTACCTGTCCCTTGACCCCTGGGGTCATAGGCATTTAAAGGGAAACTAAGCAATGTCTCCCTCCCCAGCCTACCTGAGGATCTGTGGTTTAAACACCCCATCCTTATGCCCTCCTCTAGCTTTGCTCCCTTGCTAGAAAGGAACCTAATGGTGAAATTGGGGAACCAATTTTCTCTAGTTAATCCTCCCATCTCCCTCTTCCCTCTGTTCACTAAATCTCCCCATGTTCTCTTGAGAGTATGGGAGACAGTCGAGCCACTTGTTTGGGATCTGGGAATTCCAGGGCAAGCCACTTCTGCCACCCAAGCCATTGTTAGCCTCCCAGATCCTAAAGTGCTCCCCCATCTCAGCCAATATCTGATTAAGCCTGAGGCCTGGGAAGGACTACAACCTTTAATTGAAAAATTCCTTAAGTATAAAATCCTTGTCCCTTGTTTGTCTCCATGCAACAGTGCAAGCCATCCTGCAATAAAAGCCTAATGGAGAATATTCACAATTTATTTTTACTTTTGAATGTACTTTTCCTGGGGAATCAAATCCATGTCAACTAACATGGACAGTCTTGCGTCAAAGCTTTCAAGATAACCCTCATTTATTTGACCAGACTTTGGGAAGGGATTTAAGGCACCTGAAACTAGAAGGCAGTAGCTTAATTCAATATGTGCATGATATTCTTATTTGTAGCCCCACACGGGCAGTTCTTTGGCTGCTGCCACAGAAGGCCTTAACTTCTTAGGCACTCAAGGATATAGTGTCTCTTTGAACAAAGGCCAGATAGAATGCTAGTCCATAAAGCATCTGGGCCATGAACTCACGCCCACCTCTCTCTCCTTAACCTCTGGGAGAAGGAAAATTCTGTCTATCCCTGTTACAGCCGCTAAGAAACAAGTTCCAGTGTTTTTAGGCATGGCTAGATTTTGTAGACTCTGGATTCCTAATTTTGGTTTTATTGCTAAACCCCTTTATGACCCTACTCCGGGCACTGACTCAGACCAGGCTAAAGCTTTTGAGACTCTGAAAACTAATTTGACCACAACCCCATTACTAGCCCTACCCAAACTAGAAAAACCTGTCATTCTATGTTGATGAAAGGAGAAGACAGGCTTTGAGAGTCTTACTTAATCCATTCCTTAGTACCTGACCTTAGGCTAGTTGATGTTTTTATTTACTCAAAATATGTTTTCCTTGTTCTATATGTCGATGGAGCAATCTGGAAAGAAAGGGGATATCTGACAGAAAAAAAACTCGCCTATCAAACATGCCCTTCTATGTTTCGGTCTTGCCATAGTTTTCTTTAGTTCCCTCCAGGGAAAGTATTTTTTTTCTTTTTACTTCTCTCTCTTTACTTCTTCTCTCTTTTTGAAGTGGCAATGACAACATTAACCCTTTTTCTCCTTCTCCCTGATACTTTAAATACACTTGGCCTCCGAAAGTAGGAGGATAACTCCTTGGTCAAACAGGGAAACTCATTAGGCAGGGGGGAAGTCGACATTTGCGAAAGTTCCACTCCCCAATACAACTTTCTCAGAGGTCTATGCCACCCCTTTTATGTTGGCGACCCCCCTATGGGCTACTCTTTCCATCTCAACACCTTGCTTAGAAGTGTATCCATAACTTTACATTGACCAGCTGACAAATTCTTCCAAGGGAGCATTTCCTACTTGCACCTTTGACAGCCTCCTTCCCCCTACTCTCCTAGTAGGTTTAAGGCACAATACTACAACTCCTTCTAGTTATAATACTCTTAGTGATCTCTTAAAGATACTCTTCTCAACTGGGAGCTTAATGTGCAACCATTGTGATCCTTGGGGCACTCAAACTTATTTTACTTGCCCCCAAATCATCTTTTTCATGGGAATCCTCGCTTCTTTCTATACTTGCCCCCTATTCTTATTCCTTTCTTAAATTCCTTGCCAGATTTGTCTTTTCCAGAATGCAAGCCATCAACTTCCAGATAACAGCCCAGGCTATACACCAACCTCTGACTGAATCCAAGGTCTCCAGCCCACTGGACCTGGTACCAACCAGGTTCTGAAGTCTGACCCCTTGAACAGGACCCATCGAGGCAGGTACAGTTCTATGCCCCTTGCCAGCAGGAAGCAGTTTCAGAAGCTGAGACCTTCACCATTTACCCCAAAAGAATTTGGGTCCAATCTGCTTGAGGGGGAAATGATGGGGTACAGGCCAAAGTCAAGACCTTTTCCCCTTGGATTGGGAGGGTTTTTGTCCCATTAGTCTGAAGGGCCCCCGGAAAGTCTGGCCTCTAGGGGGGTTACTTGGATTCCCCCTCCATTTCTCCCAGGCCAGATACTCCCTATCTTCTATTTAGCATTCTTTTGATATTCCTCCCTTTGATCCTATTACCAGCCACTCCCATCAGGATCCTCCCTGGGTTTGATCTATGGAGACCATCCATGGACCCCAGACTACCTGGCCATACCTCCTTCTGGCCCAAACCCCCCATTGTCTGATATCTCCTGATTGCCTCCAGCTGTTTCCAACCCTTGACCAGTCACCCCCTCCTTGGACTTCTCCTCAAGATCCTCCCTAAACCCCTCCTCCCATCACCCTAGACTACCAGACCACTCCTAGATCCCTCCTACAGTCTTTTCTGTGTTTAAGGTCCATCCTGCCTCCATGAAGGAACTCAGATTCAATCCAGCTCAGGCTCTGTCTAGCTGAGATTCTATCTGACACATTTGTGAATATAAGCGTTTCAAATGCTTAGCCTCCTTAAGAGCCAACCCAAGGTAGCAAATCTTTAATAAACTTTGTCTTTCTTTGGCTTTAAGAAGACTTGAGTCGAATTCATTTGAGAAGGACCCAGCATGTCAGTGTTTTGGGGTCCCCAGCACCCCTAACCTCATCACAAGGACATCAGAGAAACAGAGCACCCAGCTTGCCCTTCCCTAGAGAAGGTCTACTCAACTCCTCAGACTCTCAGTTCCCCATTATAGGCTCAAATGTTCAGTTCCCATCATCCCCTCAGGCTCGTGGTCCTTCAGTGCCTTCAGATGCTGTGTGCCCCCAGACCTTCCAGGTCTTCTTTCCACTGATAAGCTCAGACCCTCTACCCACTGAAGCCCACAGCCTCTTTATCCTCTGAGCCCCACCACCCCTATCCTAGCCCTAAACCTAGATGTCCCCACTCACCAGTCCTGCATGGCCCTTAAGCCAGCTTCGTAAGGGGGGTTCAGGGAAACATCGAAGTCTGCGGGTCTTGATATAGAATTGGTGGAGAAAGGTCAGGCCTTTTCCCAGGATCCAGCTGCTAAATATCAGGAAAAGCAGGACCAAGGCTGAAGAAGTTTTCAACTCCAGTCCTGGAAGGCCCAGCTGATAAGACAGCCACTCAGAACCAGGCAGCATCCTATAGTGGAAGAAACAAGGTGGAACAGAGGGGAAAGAGAAATAATGATGAGATACAAGGTGAGAGGCCCAAGGGGGAGCCATGGGGCAGGGAAATAGGGGAAAATGTGGAGAAAGAGGGCTTCCCCAACCAGTGCAGGGTCCCTGCGAAGAGGAGGAAAGAGGGCTCCAGCTGAGGCTGCATGAGTGGAGAAGTACTCCGTGCTACACCTACAGTGAATGAGAGAACTTGCCTCTCATCGTGCAGTTGTTGGTGAAGTGCTTCGAAGAAAGTGAAAACAACCATGAAACTATCGTCATAGATGATGGAAGTCCAGATGGAACACGAGAAGTTGCTCAACAGTTGGAAAAAATCTATGGGTCAGATAAAATTCTTCTGAGGCCCAGAGCTAAAAAGCTAGGCCTGGGAATAGCATATATTTGTGGGATGCAACATGCTACAGGAAACTTCATTATTGTTATGGATACTGATCTCTCACACCATCCAAAATTTATTCCAGAGTTCATTAGAAAGCAAAAAGAAGGTCGTTTCGACATTGTTTCTGGATCTTGCTACAAAGGAAATGGAGGTGTCTATGGCTGGGATTTCAAGAGAAAATTTGTCAACAGAGGAGTCAACTTCCTAACTCAAATTTTACTGAGGCCAGGAGTATCAGACTTAACTGGAAGTTTCAGGCTATACCGAAAGGAGGCTCTACAGAAATTAATGGGAAAATGTATTTCTAAAGGCTATATCTTCCAGTTGGAGATGATTGTTCGATCTAGGCAACTGAATTTTACCATTGGAGAGGCTCCAATCTCATTTGTAGATTGAGTTTATGGTGAATCCAAGTTGGGAGGAAGTGAAATAGTCTCCTTTCTGAAAGGACTATTGATTCTGTTTGCCACTACATAAGATGACACTATTCATTTTATATTTAAATTACCATATTCATTTCATTTTAAGCATAAGACAAAAAGACCTGCTTAGCTGATTTTTAAATTATACTCTTAAACCATAAACAGTAAGGTAAGGTAAATTTCATATACACCCTAATTTTTTTTTCTGGAGGCCTATGTATTCCAAAGTGGATTTCACATCCATGTAAAGAAAGAAGGAATATTCTTTATGTCTGTTTACAGTTGTAATAAGATTTATAAATAAATGTTATAAGACTTTTGGTTTGGATTTTAAAAAATGTGGAGAAAGATACAAGAGGAAGAAGGAGAAAAAGGGGCAAACAAGAAGGGAGAGATTCAAGAAGGGAGGCGATAGGAGAGGAGCAGGGTTTTGAGATCAGAGGGATAAGTGACAAGGTAGAGAAAGCCAAGAAGGGAAAGGGAGAAGACAGGGAAACGGTGGCAGGGAGAGAAGGGCCATGAAGGAAAGAGGAAAACAAGGATCTGTGTTTGCAGTGATTACCTTCTCTGAGTCTCCCTGTCCTTCAAGGAATCATACTGGAGCAAGCATCCTTCCCCCATATTCTTGGGAGGCAAAAGTGAAGTAAAGAATGGGAAGGGATTGTCTTGAGTCCCCAGGAGCACTGCTGGAGGAATGTGCCCCTGTTTTCAGGTTCCTATCAGTCTTTTCCTGGCTCCCCGCTTAGACTTGGAACTCAAGAGTGCTTTGTGAAATATAACAATGGGACTGGCTCATGCTACTTCCCTATACTTCTCTCTCTGGAGGCTGGGCCTCCTCCTGGACTGATTCTTAGTCCCAGAATCTTAAATTTCTTAAGAGAAAAGGGGGTGTATCTCTCCCTAGCCAAGGAATCCTTCACCATTCCCTTTGCTAGCTAAGCTGACTAGATGATGAAATCTCCATATGGTTGTGTGAGCTGGAAGAACTGGTGATTACATGTATGTGCACATGGAATGAAACATCACTCCACTTCTGTCCTTTCTAGTAAGGAAATTTATGGACTGTTTGCAAGCATAGTACTTGTCGCAGAGCAAATATTTAATAAATGCTTGCTGATTGGTTAGAGAGTGATCTGTCTTCACTCCAGCCTCCATGTGGCTGCAAAAAAAAATGTGTCCTAACTAGGCAAGCTTGCAAGACACTTGACTGTCTTTGTCCCTCTTGTTTTTTCTTTCCTCATCTTAAGTGAACAAGAATCCAGGAAAGAGGGAAAGGAAGGAAGGAAAAAGAAAAATGTGCTAAATATATGTTTATTTATTGATGGGCTGGTTGATACTGATGGAGATGGGATCTGAACCCCTAAGAGGAAAAGACCATGTCTTTGGGATCTGGACCCCAAAAAGAAATAGCCCCTGAACTTTCCCACAGGACCACTCCCTGGCATTCACCCGGGGCATCACCAATCCCAGTAATCCTTTCAACTGTCCTTTCATTGTGACTCCATGCCCAAACCTCCATTTCTCTGTAATATAATTAATATATTAATTATATAGATTCTCTGTAACCTCTAACCTGGCCCAGACCTTCATTATCTGGATCACCCCAGGCCACTTCCCACTCCTAATTCCAGGTAAACCCTCTCTCTGTAACCTCCCAGTCACCCTAGACTGCTTGTCTACTCCCATTCAAATCTTTCCATAGATCTTTTCCCTATAAAAAGGGCCAGTCTTGTCTTCTAAATTGCTCAGATTCTTAAAATGTGGCCAATAGTGAACTCAGTAGGAATCTCACCCACCCCAACCAGTGTTTTAATAAACCTTATCTCTGGCTGAAAGAAGGCTTGAGTCAAATTCTTTCAAGGTAGGACCCACATCTTTTGACCTTTAATTTCAGGGTTCCCATCACCCCTAGACTCCAAAAGATAGAATATACTTGACAAGCAGGCATGCAACCATTGCTTGAAGACCTCCAGTGACAAGGGAATGCACTACCTTCCCAGGAAGCCCGTTCTGCTCTTCACAACAAATTTTAATCTATCCCTTTGCCACTCCCTGCCCCCATTAATTACTATTGGTCCTTCCCTCTGAGATCAAACAGAATGAGGCTAATCCTGTGCCATAGAGTCAGCTATCATGTGCTCCCGGGTCATTTCTTCTCCAGGTTGTACTGTCTGTGTTCCTTCAAACAGTCCTCATATGGCATGAACTTAAGGCCCTTCACCATCGTGGGTACTTTCGTTTGGTGCTTATCAATGTTCATCCTAAACTATGGAGAGCAGAATTGGATACAAATACTCCTTGCCTGGCCTGAAAAGGACAGAATACCATGGTATCATCATTTCCCTGGTCCTGAACATACCTGCCTCTCTTATTCAGCCTAAGCCTTCACTATAAGCCTTTTTGGTTGGCAGGTAACTTTGTTTTTTATTAAGTTTACAGACAAAAGGTTACTTTCCCAGCAATTGATAGGGTCTCAGGGCTCAGAACTTCTTGTTTTGAAAGTGGGAAAGAGGGGAGGAGAGAGGGAGTATCAGGAGTAAGGTAGCAGGAATTTCTGGTTTTCTATAGGTTTTTCCCAGAACCATTGAATTCTCCTCTCCATATTCCCCCTAGCCCTCTGAACTAGAAAGCTTCACCACCTCAGATTTAAATCCTTCAGTTCCCTGCCTAGAGAGGCATACCAAGGAAAGTGAGGACTGGGAGAAAGAAAGGGAAGAGTATGGGGTTTGGGACTTAAAGGCTTAGGGGCTTAAATACGGAGATGGGGATAGGGAAAATGGGTAAAGGGCTAAGCAAAGAGAGGGATGGCTTGTATTCTCAAAAATCTGACCCTGGTGTGGACCAAGTTGGTACAGGGTAGAAGTCTCGGAAACAGCTCAAGATGGGCATTAGAAATGAGGGAGCAGGTGACGCAGGATCAGGTCAGCAAAGGATCCCACAGGACATAAAACCCTCAGAAGATGAAAATTACAACCAGGAGCCTGTAACCTCATTGGTTCCCTTGCCCAGCTGGTCCTCTAGACCAAAAGTGTAGAAGCTCTGAAAGCTGCCTATACCCTAGTACAGCCTGAACCAGATAAAAATGTAATTGGAAAATGGTTATTAAAATAAATAAAAAATACAGTTAACCATAGATAACATATTTTAAAAGTAGGATACTTACTATGGATTAGTGACACTGTTTCTATCTGAGTTTGATAACACAACTTTAGTCCCTCCTCATATAGCTTCCAGAGCAATCTTCCTAATACATAGTACTAACCAAGTAGCTCAATGGTCCCCTATTACCTCTAGGATAAAAAACAGACTGGGCCGGCATGAAGAGCCCTCCATAGTGTGCTTCCAAACTCCCTTTTGCATAATTACGTTCATGAACTCTGTGTCAGTCAAACTGTACTTCTAGTTTTTCCTTCAACTTGACACAACTCTTACCTTCACATAAGCCTTCCCTCATAAATGAAATGCATTCTTTTGTCCTATCTACCTTTCAGAATTTGTCTTCTTTTAGTGCTCAGCACAGATGCCACCTCCTTCATGAAGTTTTCCCTTGATCCCCCTCTATTTCTTGACAATGGAAAAGAGAAAATTAAAGAGTTTCCTTAAAGAAATGATAATAGAAGGAAAAAAAGGAAGGACCAAAAAGGAGGCCATTGCAATACTCTAGGTGAGAAGTGATGACTGTGTGAGAGGAGGAGGGTTTGGATAAAACAGTAATAAAAACAGCAATACTTGGTAACTAATTATGTGAGAGAGGAAAAGTGAAGAGTCCAAGATACAAACCTGGCAGAATATAAGAGTGCTAGTGACCCAGATTACACAGCTAGTTGACCAATAATTGAACCAGTATTAGAATCCAGGTCTCCTGATTATTCATTCCAAAATACCATGTTTTCTCTTCACACTTGATGTCATGCCTGAAATTTGATATGTCAATAGATTCCACTAAACCATTTAATTTAGTTCAGTAAATATTTATTAAGCATTTATATGCTAAGCACTATGAAAGGCATTGGGAATACAAAGAAAAAAGGGAGACAGGCATCCTAATACACTATGGTAGATATGTGGATTGATGCAGCCTTTTGGAGAATGATTTGGAATTATGGAAGAATAATAATTATACTGTCTATTACCTTTGACCCAGTAATCACACTACCTGGCATCATCCCAAGCAGGTCAAAGTAGAAGATCCAAGGTCTATTGAGGTACTGGGTCAGAGTATCATGCCCTCTGGCTCTAAAAAGTGTAAAAATACTCTGAGGGTGAGGTTTTACTTTGGGGCTTAGCTTTTGTAGCAGTGTTTGGTGGGCCAGATGAGAACTCTTGGAAGTCACTAAAGAGCATCCCCCACCCTGGCTGTGAGAACCCAAATGTTGTGCTTCCCTCTCTGGTTACTGGTCAGACATCTGTACCTGTCTGTTTAATTATGGTCAGACAGAGGAAGTCATGTCTGTTGATTACTTTAGGATTCAGGGTGCTGACTCACCTGAACTAGTGAATGATATATGTGCTTGACTAAAGGATTGATATGGGAGGGAGGAGCCAAGATGGTGGAGTAGAAAGACGCACATATACTAGCTCTTTCCCCACAGCCCATAAAATACCTGTCAAGAAAGACTCTCAACAAATTCTAGAGCAGTAGAAGCCACAGAACAATGAAGTAGAGGAGATTTCTAGCTCAGGGTGACTTGAAAGGTCTGTCACATCTGGCATGGGGCAGAGCCCAGCCCAGCCTTGGCCACCAGCAGGGGAGCTGGGAGGAGATCCTGAGCATGCCTTGGGGGTGAAATCCCCAACCACAGTAGTTCCTCAACCCACAGGCTTCAAAGGTCAATGAGAGGGTATTTTCAGCTGGCTGAGAAGGGAGCAGGGTCTTCCCATAGCTCCAACCTCAGGCAGTGGTGGCAGAGGCCACATTAGGCAGCAGTAACTCCCACAGTAGCCCACATCCATTGTTGGATTGTAAAACCTCTCAAGTAACTGAGCAACTGATCCTTACCTCAGCCCTGTGTGGTGGCCCTGCCCCCACCTAATACTCCTGGAGGAATTGAGCAGCTGATCTTTATCTCACACTGAATGGTAGCCCTGCCCCAGCTTAAAGCCCCTGAGGGAATTGAGCAATTTATCTGAATCTCAGCCCCCAGCGCTGGCTTGGTGGAACTGGAGGCCAGGTGCTTGCAGACAGGAATCTAGTACTCACAGATTCTGCACACAAAAGTTTCTGGTTGCTCCCAGACCAGTGTACATGCTTAATTGTGCCACCTTGGAGGAACTGAGATCTTACAGATCCCCAGAGTATACCCTACTCTTGACAAAGGACCTGCTTGGGGTGATGCCAGGTAGTGTGATTACTGGGTCAAATGTAATAGTTCAATTATTATTCTTCCATAATTCCAAATCATTCTCCAAAAGGCTGCATCAATCCACATATCTACCATAATGTATTAGGATGCCTGTCTCCCTTTTTTCTTTGTATTCCCAATTCAAGTAACTGGTTGGGAAAATGCCCAAAAAAGGGGGAAAAAATAAGACTATAGAAGGTCACTTTCTCGGTGAACAGATATCTTCTCCAGTCCTTTAGGATGAGGAAGAACAATGCTTACCATCAGGGAAAGACATAGAAGTCAAGGCCTCTGTATCCCAAACATCAGAAATAAATATTCAGTGGTCTCAGGACATTGAAGAGCTCAAAAAGTATTTTGAAAATCAAGTAAGAGAGGTGGAGGAAAAACTAGGAAGAGAAATGAGAGAGATGCAAGAAAATCATGAAAAGCAGGTCAGCAACTTACTAAAGGAGACCCAAAAAAGTGCTGAAGAAAATAACACCTTTAAAAATAGGCTAACTCAATTGGCAAAAGAGATTCAAAAAGCCTTGTCTTCTTGACTTCAGGTCCGGCACTCCATCAGCTCTGCCACCTAACTGTCCCTGGACCTGGAGTCAGGCTGACTCAGCTTCCTGGGTTCAAGCCAATGTATATATCCAATAACCATAAAACAGTTCTGGGACTCAGCGTTTCCCCATTATTAACTCCAAACTTCTGTTTGTTATATTGCTGATAAGCAACTGGGGAATAAAGCACCAAAGCCAATCTTTGCCCAGGGGAATTACGTTGTCTCTGTGGGCTGCTTTCCAAATTTATTTTGTATACGTCTCATATTCGTCCTTGCTTTTGTCCCTTTAGATGAAACCCTGAAGGAGACACACCTTTACAAAAGCAACAAACTGAAAGACCAGCCCCAGAAACTGAAAACCCTGGCCAGGAAGTTTGTGAAAGCTGCAAAACGTAACTAGCAGATCTCATGCAAGACAACATTCCCAGGTTCCTCCCTGAACCATCAGTAGCAGTGTTGGGTCCTGAGAAGTTGGATTCTTGGAGACTATCCAGTAGAATCACCTGAGAGGAATAGAAAGAAACTCAGCACTGGATCCTCAGGGCTTTCACAACATGAAAACTAATAGTTAGCATTTGCACATAGTACCCTAAAGTTTGCTAAGTGTTTTACAAATATTATCTCATTTTATCCTCACAACAACCCTGGAAGATAAGTTACTCTTATTATTCCTATTTTACAGATGAGGCAATTGAGTCTTTCCAGGGTCACTGAGCTACTGAGGATCTGAGACCGGATTTGAACTCAGGTCTTTCTAACTCCCATCTATGGTCCTATACATTGTACCACCTTAGCTGCCCCTAGCAGAATAGAATGTAGACCTTAACCTGAGAACTACACAGATTATCGCACGCCTGGACAACTGATCATTCTAGAAAGATTGTCTTCTCTGAAATGAAGGAGTTTAAGAAGCACCTGAAAGACCTACTAGGCAATGGAATTTTTATTCAGCTTCATAATCTAAGTAAAAATTCCACTGCCTAGCAGGTCCTTCAGGTGCCTCTTAAAACATGTGTGTAGTACACCAAGCCCTGAACAAGTAAATGAAGATCAATCAGCATAGTGTACTCTAAGTTCAGGATGCCCAAGATTACCTGCTCGTGAATAAATGATTCTAGAAATGGGAAGGTACCCTAAGCAACAAGGTGTTTAATGAGTACCATAGACGAAGAAACTTTATGAATGAGGACGTAGGTGCTGCACATCTTCAAACCTGGACAATTTTAATTGGGGAGAAAAGCCCCAAACATGGGCATTTCTGGGGGAGAACCTTCTAAGAAAGAAGCTCCTCAGAGAAAAAAATACTAGGAGAGATATTCAGAGAGTTTTGAGATGATCTGAGAGAAAATAACCCCTCCGAGAAAAGATATTTATTAGAGGCAAAGATGGCCCAAGTCACTTATTTCCCAGAAGCTAATTTATACATGGCTGCTATGAAAATCTTGAAGAGATGTCTGGGAAATCTTGGCTAGAATATTATGGTAAGTGTAGAACAATTGAATAATGGCTGTCACATCTGGCAAAAATGTGGATTTTGGTTTCTCACCCTAAGAGAAAGGTGAGTCATTTCACACAAGGAGCTTCTGCTTTGAAGCTGGAGTCAGTCAAGAACCAATGAAGCCGAACAAGCTTAAAGCAGAGAATAAGGGACTGAGAGTGTTCCTTGAAGCTTGAAGACAGTCAAGGTCAGTGGGGCCCAGCTGAGTGGAAGGTTCAGAACTGATACTGACTCCTGATTATTGAAAGTAGCTAAGCCCTGCTGAGTGCAAGGCTCCCAGGATATCAGCTGATCTAAGAGAATAACTTAGGGTCTGCTTTATTCCCCATGGAAATGCCTTTTAAAAAAGATTTTGCTTCTGTTACTGATACCTGAATGAATTAGAGAAAGAAGAATCCTCTGCTTAAGAGCTGTCTAGAGAAAAAGAGGCTGATGTGCCTTTCCCTTTATTGCCACCTCTGGCTTAAGATTGGAAAGAACCTTAACCAATAAAGTAGATTTGAATAGTTCTGTAGATCCCCAGCTTATGGGGAAGAACTTCTACCAAAAGAGTATTACATTGCTTAGAGCCCAGTTAAGTGAATCAGTCAGGAGTAAAGAGGCAGTGCTCAACATGTGATTTATGGTGGAAACGAAGGCCATCAAGGCCTGCAGGGCAGAGGTACAGTCATGAGCACCCCGCTCCCATCCCCACCATGGCAAATGTGTTTCCCTACTTATATGCCTCCTAGCTAGCTTCTCATAAGCTTGAGTCATTTTTCCAAACACACATTGTTTACATGATGTGACCCAGATTTAAACGTAGCCTAGTATGATGGGACTATTCTTGCTTTTGCTCTGTTTTGTGATTGAGTTAACAGAATTATCTTGACTGATTTGTTTAAATGGTAAGCACAACCGTAGGGGGCTCAGGAGCTACTATTGTGAATGGTAGGCACTTAGCTTCCCCATACAAGGGTTATCTAGAAAACACTGAGAGTTAGCTTTAGAAGTAAGGACATTTCTCTCTTGAAATCTCCCAACCTGAGTGGGGTAACAAAATCAGCACAAGAGCCTAGAGAGTAGGGATGCCTGCTTGTTGCCTTGCTACACTAATACCTTGTCCTATAGGATTTGTACATCAGAAATCATACTGATTTACACACGTGTGATTCACAGCAAACAGGGCCGCTGATTCAGGAAAACACTGTACACAGGTCAGGACTTTCCTAAGAAAATGAATCATCAAAGAAAATAAAACTAAGGAAGCCTGAACCCATCCTTCACAGGCAGTTTCAATAGGAAAGCTAGGCAATGGACTCAGTTGCCAGATGATAACATATTTAATTAAGTGAACTTTAAACAGAAAAGGACAGGCAGGGAAAGACAGAAATGCCCACATCTCTCTGCAAGTCTTGCACCTGCATGGAAAGAATAATGACTAATGGGGAGACTAGGGACTTACAGAAGATAAATCAATAAACCCATGGCCTCAGATTAAAAGGTGTCATCTGGGCAATAAACGGGATGAAAAAAGAGATTCTTGGCAAAAATACAAATTTGATTGAACCTAGATAAGATGAAATCCAGGACAGGAATACATCTCCAGTAGGTTGTATGTCATTCAAAAGGAACAGGTTTGTTTTGCTTTGTTTTTAATAGCATTACATAAGGGCAACTAAGTGGCACTGTGGATAGAGTTCCAGACCTCTAGTCAGAAAGAGTCATCTTCATGAGTTCAAATTCAGCCTCAGAAACTCAGTTGTGTGACCCTGGGAAAATCACTTTACCCTGCTTGCCTCAGTTTCCTCATCTGTAAAATGAGCTGGAGAAGGACATGGCAAACCACTCCATTATCTCAGCCAGGAAAACTTCATAAAGGGTCGCAAAGAGTAGGACATGACCAAAACGATTGAATGACATCAAGAAAAGAAAAGAACTTTAATTAAAAAGAACTGGCATGACTTCATCACAAACAGATCATTCCAGACTCATCTTGATTTCTTTTCTGGAATATACACTAGACTAATAAATGAAGGAAACATGGTAGATCTAGTTTGACAAGACTTTAGAGTTTTTAATAGTTTATTATTTTTATTTCTTAACAGTCTTTTTTATGACTCCATCCCTCTTACTACCTCCATCCCAAACTAAGGTAGGGGGAAGACACAAAAAATAAAGCTTGTAATATATGTCTACATAGCCCAGAAAAATAACCCCCCATATTTGCCAGGTCTGAAAAATGTATATCTGCTTCTACATTTTTAAGTTTGTTGCCTCACAGGTAAGCCCCTGTGAAGATGGTAAATAGGGTCTTAATGAAGGTTAAGGATGAGTTGGTTATGTTTGGAAGAAACCACAAAAGTGGAAAAGATTAAAGATTAGTGAGGGAAAGGATGAATCAAAATTAACTCACTGATGTAGAGTTTGCAGTCTCGTTATTCCCTCTTCCAAAAATCATTTCCTACAGTACCTCTCCCATTTACCTACATCGTTCATTCAAAGTGTGATTGATGGCATGTTTCATTTTGATTCTTTTGGATTCATGGTTTGCCATTCCATTGGTCAGAGTTCTAACATCTCTTGAAGTTGCTTTTCCCTATGATGTTGTAATCATTTCATAGATCGTCCTGTCTCTTTCTGTGCATTTTAATCTGTATTAGTCCACAGACATCTTTCCAGTTTTCTCTGAAATGATCCATTTCAACATTTCATAGGGAACAATAATGTCACATTACATTCATATACCACTGTTTGTTTAGCCATTCCCCCAAAAAAGGATGCCCCCTTAGTTTTCAATTTGGGCCTGTCATAAAAAAAGATACCATAAATTTTTTGCTAAATAGATTAAATATTATATTAAATATTAAATTAAATATTTCCTAAAAATACTTTTTACTCTTTTCTTTTATTTCTTTGGAGACATAGACTTAGCAGTGGGATAGCTTAGTCAAAAGGTATACAGTTTGTGTACCTAGACTTTAGCAAAACATTTGATAAAGTATGTCTTACTACTATGGAAGAAGAAGATGGTGAGAGGTGGTCTAGACAATAGGAAATAGATTGCAAGGCTCTCCTCAAAGTATAGGCACTTGGTGCTTTGGTGTCAAGTTGTCAGGAGGTCTCCAGTGAAGTGCCCCAGGCATCTATGCTTGGTCTACGCTATTTATGAATGAATGACTTTATCAATGAGTTTATCAATAATTTATATAAAGGAAGAGAGAGTTTGCTCATCTAATTTGCAAATACTAGATGCTAGGCTGAATCTAATAAGATTAATTTCAATACAGATAAATATAAGCATAAAGTTCAATGCTTGTACAGCCAGGTTTTAGAACATGTAGATGCTACATAGGTAGAATTCTGGTTTGGGGAAGAAAATTCTCAAGGGACCTTGAATGACTGTATAAAGGGTAGAACTGACATGATAACTTTAGAGAGGAGACATTCTTCATTCCTGCTCTAAGAGAGAGAAAAACTATGGAAGGTAAAAATGGAGGTGAAAACTAACCCTGGTATATTGTAATCTATATAATTTCTCCACTTTTTGTTTGAAATCTACTTGAACAAATAGGTTTACTCACCATTCACTATTTGTGATGGTCTTTTGTGTGAGTATTTAGTGAGAAGGAGTCAAGCCTGCAGGTATAAACTTGGAGTTCCTTCCTTTTTAAGCATTAGCAAGCAGGGAAACTAGTAATCTTTAATGATTAAAAAATTGTACCCTTAAATTATCAATTTAAGGGAGAGGGTGGGAAGATAGATATAATTCCAGTCCCTATCCTTTTTCTCAGAGTACAGGCAGAGAAGGGAGCAGCTAGTTTCATGGCCCCTTCTCCAGCTCCCCTTTAGGAAGGAATCTAAGTCCTTGAAGAGAGAAGCTAGATTCCACAGATATCTATCAGCGCCTCCCCCATGAGCCACATTTAGCAATCCATGTGAACATACACATGTTACATGGGCAATACACATACCCCACACTTGAGTTTAAAAAATCAACTTCACAAATGTAGGATAAGGAAACATGGTTAGATATGAAAAGGTTTCGTTCTCATTTGATAATGAAAGAGAAGCTTTATATAAATTTTATTTATAGCATGATTCACCGTAAAGATTTATGTGACAACCAAAAATGCTAATGCAAACTTGGGTCACATTAAAACAGGCATCATGGAAGAGATATTGCCCTCCCTTCTTTGCAGACACAGGGGCCAATGAGTCTGGAGCATTGTATATACCGTCATGAGACAGCTGATAGCACAGAGGCTACAGTGCTGGGTCTGGAGTCAGGCACTCACTAGCTGTGTGATCCAGGGTGAGTCATTTAATCTCTGATTGCCTCAATTTCCTCCACTGAAAAAATAGGGATAATAGCATCTATCTCCCAGTGTTGTTGGGAGAATCATATGAGATATTTGTAAGAAGCACTTTCTTAGCACAATATGCTATCTACTTATTCCCTTCCCTTTCTCTATTAGAGTAGGTTGATGTTTTAGGTATATTGAACTGATTTGTTTTGTTTTGTTTTTACATAGAATTACCTTCTAGATATGGAGAGAGATTCAGAAAAAAAATAATTTTAGTAACTGAATGGAGAATAGATTGGAATGCAAAGAGCCAACTGAGGCCTGAAGAGATCAAAACACAGGCAGAGATTATTCTGAAAAGGAAAATGGCAACTACATAACATGACCAATGTGGCTGCACATCAGCCAAATCAAATTTTTCAAAAGCATAGAGAAAGTGGAAGCAAGAGTGAGTCACCAAAGATAACTGCAAAAGTATGACACAAGTGGTAGAACTGAATGAACCAGAATGAACCAAAGCTGTTGATAAACACTGAGGATAATAAATGGGAGACTTCGAAACTGTTATAGGCAAAAGAGCAATCAAAGGAGAGAGAGAAAACCACTTCACAGAGAAGGAGGACAGTGATGTATGATGGTGAATGGGATGAACTCTGCCTCATTTTCTTCTACTGTCTTTGAACTGAGAAAGAACAGAGAATGGAGAGCCAGAAATGGAGATCTACTGAAGAGAAGACAGAGAGAGAGAGAGAAGGGGTGTGTGTGTGGGTGTGGATGTGGGTGTGTGTGTGGGTGTTTGTGTGTGTTTAAAGAGCCATCCAACTTCCCTCAATAGATTCAGATTCAAGTCTCCAGACCAGAGCAAAACTAACTAGCACACTGAAAGAACTGGGAGGAAGATGGAAATACCACACAGCTCTATCTGCTCATTGAGTGAATTATCTGGGGGAATGGAAGAGGAGTTGTAAGACCTGATTTTTGAAAGATAAAAGAAAGATTGCCAACTCTAGGCCATTGAGTTTGACTTTGATTTATCCTCTCCCTCATTCATCTTTAATCTTTCCTTCTAACCCTGCTGTCCCAAACACAACTGCTACCCATCCTTTTAAAAAAAGCACTTCAGTCGATCCTACTTACCATGTCACAAGTCTCTCTCTGGCCTCCCTTTCTCAGTCAGATTCCTTGTATAAGCTATCTACACTCTGCCTTCACTTTCTCTGCTCTCACTCTCTTCTAAACTCTCGGTGAATCTGACTTCTGACCATATCACTCAGCTGAAACCTTTATCTAAAGCTACCGTGATCTCACTTTTGCTTTCAAATGTCCTGATTGAAGTCTTTTTGCAAAAATATACCTTCAAATGTAAAATGTAGAAAGAGTACCTTAACTTTGGTGGCATCATCATCATCATCATCATAGCTGGCACTTACATGATGCCTTAAAGTTTGCAAAGCACTTAAATATTTTATATTCTTTTGTCCTCATAACAACCCTGGAGGAAGATGCTATTATTATCCTTATTTTACACATAGGGAAACTAAGGGTGACCAAGATTAAGTGACTCACCCAAGGTCTCACAGCTAGTTAAATGGCTGAGGCCAGATTTGAAGTTGGATCTTCCTGACTTGAGATCCAACAATCTAGCCACTGCCCCCCACCCCTTTTGACTATAAATTAAACTTGGAAAGTCTGACCTTTAGAACATCAAACATTGAGTAACTTATAAAGCTTATCATTTAACCAGTTGTTTGTCCTCAAAAGAAGCCAAGTAAAGTATGGCATAGGTCACTGGTATAGGTAAACTCAGTCACTTCAGAGGCCTGATAGTGTAGTATGATCATTGGAGGAAATATATTTTCTATTCCTCGTTTGAGTTGTCCTGAGAGGAAACAGTCATTTAGACCACTATTTTAGATTTGTTTGCTTGTTTTTTTAACTGTGGATTAGTATATTCCCTTAGGCTAGGTCTGATCACTTGAATCAGGCATCTTCTGTTTCTCCAAGAAATTTGCCTCTGAACAAACTCCAGGGAGAAGGATTGGGAAAAGAGTGCCTAGAAGGCCACCCAGGATCCTGATAGAAGTACGCCAGAAGAAGTGAATAAGAAGTGGCAATGACTGACGGAGGATGTCCCAGATAGAGAATGGAAAGTGGTCCAGAACTGTGATCAAGAAAGCCTCCAAAGGACACAGAAGACACGCTGTGTGCTGATTAAAGAAACTTCAGAGGGGACAGTATGGGTGACATTCCAATTGAAAATATCCCAGGGGGATCAGAAGATGAGCCAGAACCCTGATCAGACAGACAAATGAAACACTGACACAGGACACTGAAATCTGTCATCCCTCTGAGTGGAGAATAGGGAACCACACCCAGAGAAGGGAACCCAGGGAATAGAAGTCAGAATCAAATAGGGTTAGTCAAATCATCCCAAAACATAGCAGAGCATTGAGTCTGACCCTAGCACTAGATCCTAAATCAAAACCTGAGGCTAGAGGTTTTAATAAACAGAAGATACTGAACACGCAGAAGAAATATTATGGATCAAGAATGATTCAAGAGGAAAATCTAGAATAAAAGAATGACTCCACAACAACTAAAAACAGGACCCTGGGAAGAAAATGCTTTGGTAGCAAAGACTACAAGAGTATTTGAAAGAAATAAAGCAAGAGATACAAAAAGGAATGCAGAAGGTGGGAAGAAACTGAATAATTCTGGATGAATTCTATAATAATCTAATATCAAGTAAGGAAGCTTTGAGGCTAATTAGACTTTTTGGGCTCTTGAAAACCAATATTCCCACTCGAATATTCTGTTCATCCCTATTTACCAAGTCACTCACCAACCCTTTCTTTTAAGCAGTGTTTGGAATAGGTTGTAGTCTTAAAAGACCAAAAGACCAAAAAGACCCAGCTATGTCTCTTTCTGATTGATTCTATAGGGCTTATACTCTAGTATATCTCTGTCCATAAGGATCAGGTCAAGTGAAACTTTTCATAGACCCCCAAGGTTTGGCCATATTAAACAACCATCAGACCTCTGGTTTCATAGATTCCCAAAATAGCCATTCTATACTACCCTTGAAAAAGAATTGCTTTCTTGTTATGAGGCCCTTGATGCTACTGAATGACCATACCCTTCCCCTCCATTCAAAGTTGCTTATTATTAGTTGAGTGGTGCAAGATGACTCCTCTAACAAGATGGGTAAGTCATGGGAGGCTTGAATTTTTCATTGGAAATGGTACATTCAAGATCATGTTTGTCCAGGTTTCTCTGCTGTTAGACCTTTCACAAATATCATGTATACAGTCTGAGACTTCCATTCCCAGTTTCAGGGCTTATCCCCTACACTAGCCCAATGTGCCTCCACCAATGAGGACTTAAGTCTTGGAAAGCACCATTTTGCCTGGTTTGCTAATGGTTCTACCTGTTATGAGAGAAGGCATACACAAGTGAACTTCAGCTATTGATAGAGTAACAGATGGTGTCAGGTCCTCCCAGTGGCTCAAGTGGAAAACTGCATGGCCAGCATGCAAGAGAGCCTTGAGGGATGGAATGGAAAAGACAAGATTTGTATTTATAGTGATTTCTGTGTTGTGACTAGAGTCTGGCTAAATGGTCTGGGGCCTGCAAAGAACAGTGCTAGACAATTAAAGACTCTCTTCTTTAATGTTGGGACCAGTAGAAGAATGTTATTGTTACCTCCTGTTTATAGGGCATGTTAGTTCCCATTAGAGACATCCCATACCCTCTGTTGAATTAAATGATCCAGCTGATGACCTTAAGAGAATGGCAGAGATTAAGGACTGACTCCATCATCAATCTAGATGCTATGCTTAGGTAAGTGTGAGACCTTATAATCCCATTAAGTGTGTATTCATCCTTCGTTGCCGAAGAAGACCATGCCATCAGAGAAATAATGACATAACTTGCACTTGACTTTGTTCTTGAGTGAAAGAGGGCTGTGCAGGTCACCAGCCTCACTTCTCCTCCAGAGCCATCTGAATTCAGTGACCAGATATGCATCAGGATGACTGGAGATGACCCAGGATGAGGCAATTGGGGTTAAGTGACTTGCTCAAGGTCACACAGCTAATGAGTATCAAGTGTCTGAGATGAGATTTGAACTCAGGTCCTCCTGACTCCTGCACTGGTGCTCTATCCACTGCGCCACCTAACTAGCACCAGTGCAGGAGTCAGGAGGACCTGAGTTCAAATCTCACCTCAGATCCCATTAAATAAGAATGCTACTTAAGAAGCTACTTCTGCGCAACAAAGCTCTTAATGCCTAGTATATGTTCAGAAATTTTGCTTAACTATCCACATTTGTTTTAAAGAGCTTTGTTTTTCTTCCTTTTATTTCAGTTGGGAGAATGGGAAAGAGAGGATAGATTTTGGTTGGTTGAGGAAAAAAATAAAATTTAGAAATATTAGTGCCCAATGCAGAATTGGACTTGGGCAAGGTCACTCCTTGATTGAACTACAGAGGGCAACAACAAAGGCTTTGATGTTATCTTCATTCTGTTGCTAATTCCTACTTCTTGCTTGAGCCCTGGCTGTCAAGCAAGATGACCTTACTTCCTCCTAAAAACAAATATGTCTCAAATATATCAAAGGAGTTGAGTCTTTGTCTTCTGCAATGGCCAGTTCAGTGGCAATAGCATTTGAGACTGATCTAGCCCTTTGAAAAATCCCTTAAATTCCCCAAAATGAGACCCAAGAAGGGAAGATTCTGTGGGCTTCCCTGAGGGGTGAACCTTAAATGGATCATCAGGCTGAGTTACTTGATGCCAAAATAAGACTTTGGTGGGGGGAGGGGATTTCCCCCTCAGCTTCCTACTAGAGAGAGAGAATTTACCTCAGGTATACCAAAGGAGTAAACTAATAAAACAGTACTTTTCATTAAAAAACTAGCTTCTTAGGGAAAGTTAGAAGCCTTAATACCCACTGTCTGGACAATTCATCAACCAACAAAGGTTTCTCTTTCAGGGTTCCAGTGGAAGGAGTACTATTCTCAAGACTAGGTATGCCATTTTCCAACTGATAAATGATCAAAGGATATGAACAGGAAGTTTTAAGATAAAGAAATCAAAGCTATCTATAATCATATAAAGAACTGTTCTAAATCACTTTTGATTAGAGAAATGCAAATTAAAACAACTATGTGATATCACCTCACATCTATCAGATTGGCTAATATGACAAAAAAGGAAAATGATAAATGAAGAGGATATGAGAAAAATGATACTGATCCACTGTTGGTGGAGTTGTGAACTGATCCAATCATTCTGGAGAGCAATTTGAAATTATGCCCAAAAGGTAACCAAACTGTGCATATTCTTTAATCCAGCAATACCACTATTAGGTCTATATCCCAAAGAGACCATAAAAAAAGGGAAAGGACTTACATATGCAAAAATATTTACAGCAGCTCTTTTCATGGTAGCAACATATTGGAAAGTGAGGGGATGCTCATCAATTGAGGAATGGCTGAACAAGCTATGGTATATGAATATAATGGAATGATATTATACAATAAGAAATGATGAACAGGCAGATTTCAGAGAATCCTGGAAAGACCTATGAACTGATGCAAAGTGAAATGAGCAGAACCAAGAAAACATTGTACACAGTATCAGCATGATTGTGTGATGATCAACTATGAATGACTCAGCTTTTCTCAGCAACACAATGATACAAGACAAGTACAAAGGACTCATGAAAGAAAATGCTATCCATACCCAGATAAAGAACTGATGGACTCTGAATACAGATCAAGGCATTTTTTAAACTTATTTTATTCTTTCCCATGGATTTTTTTTTGGATCTGTTTCTTCTTTCACAACTGTGACAAATAGGGACATATTTTTTACATGATAGCACATTTCTGAACTATATTAAACTGCCTACCATTTTCAGAAAAGGAGAGAAAAGGGAGGAAGGGAGAAAATTTGGAACTCAAAATCTTGTAAAAAATGAATGCTAAACATTTTCTTGACATACAACTGGAGGAAAAAATAAAATATCATTAAAATTAAAATTAATTAAATATATTTTTAAAAAATCTAGGCATGATTGGTGATTTGTAACCTCTGACCCCCACATTCTTCCCTCTGCTAAAGGTGGAGAAAGCATTTAGAAAAGACCGAAATGAGTTCTTGGCCCCAGTGAACTTAGACACCATTGGCAAACAAACAGTTTGTATGTTTGCCAGGTCCATGTCCCAAAAAAGGGGTTCTACATTCTTCATCCCAGAAAAGGCCCTTCCTCAGTCACATTCCTGGGGACTCATCTCTTACCTTCAGCCTAGAATTCACTTCTATTCAAAAAATTTAATAGATTTTCCGTTTAAAATACCTGGGCATGTGCTCTTAGCAATAGGAAAGAGAAAGAATATAAGACACTAAGAGGCAATGAAATGTTGAACATGGACATATAGTAAAATAGAAAAGCAAAAGTATACCAAAACCCAAGTGGGATTTGGAGGCTGATTAGCTTCAATTTTCTCCTCTTTTTTCAGAGGCTCCAAACAGCTTTGGGCCTCCAGGCCTCCCCTTTGGACTGATTCCCAGGGTTATTATCCCTGCTTCCCACAAGTACCATGATCCTTCTCTCTGCCTGCTATCTTGACTTCCAATGGACATCCTCCCGGGCCCCAACCTGCCCTGTCTCCATCTTTCTCCTCTCTCCTACACCAGTTCCAACACCCATTCCCTAAGTTTAGCCATCCATCTCTCTACCTTACATTCACTATCTCCAGCACCTTCCAAGTAGCATGGAGCTCCTAGTCAGTTTTCCAGCCAATGTGACCCGAAGGTGAACCAGCATTACAGAAGGACCTTACTGTTAGCAATAACAGCCATTGATGCCCAGAAATACTAGTCCTGGTCAGGTTATTTTTCTTCTAAAAAAGACATAGTGTCTCTCCCTAATACCTGTCTATTAGTCTCTTTCAGTAGAATCATGATGAGAAAAGAGAAAAAACCCTTTACACATGAAGGCAAGATAACTTAGAACAATTCAACCGACCCAACTTTCAGTCAAGTTTGTTTGCAGTGAAAATTCCCTGTGCCTAGCTCTGTCCAGTGTTCAAGCTCCATCCAATTCCTGTTTTTCCCCAGCTTCCTCTCCAGTCTCTTTCTGGACTCACCTCTGTCTTCTCTTCATCCCAGCTTCCTGTACCCATATCCATGCCCAGTCTTATCCTGCCTCTTACAAGTTAGAACAAGTCCCTCTGTAGCTCTAGGCTTGGATATCAGCAGGTTTTGTTTTTTTTTTTAAGTACCTGTTCTCTGTCTCTGGACTCTGGAAACCAGTCACCTTCGGTTGTCTGGGTGCCACTTGCTCCTCACTTTTATCTAAAGCCAGCTCCATAGATCCTCTAGATCATACCTCAGACTCCACCCCCACAGGTAAGAGGTGAGGGTCACTGATCCAAATCTGGATCAGAAGCTAGCACAGGGAAGGGAGCTAGAGATACAGGCCAGAAAAGACTTTGCCCTTGTTGTGAGCACAGATTAGTAGTAGGCAAAAGAATGTGACAGATTTAGAAGCCAGGCTCTAAGGTCATTCCCTACACCAATAGCTACCTTCTTGCTCCTCCCCTTCTTTTCCCTTTCCCAACTACTGTGTCCTGGTTAGATAGATAAATGCAGCCCTTTTCCCCAAGCCAAGATCCTTCATCCTGTCTCAATACAGTGCTCCCTATTTCACCTTCCCTTCCCACTCCTTTCATCTCCTTTTCACTTCTTTCCTCTAGGTGGTACAGTGGATAAATAGCTGAACCTGTAATCAAGAAATTTGAGTTCATATCCAAATTCAGATGGTTACAAGCTATTTGACCCTGAACAAGTCTTTTAACCTCTGTATACTTCATTTTCCTCCTCTGTAAAAGGGAAGCAATAATAGCACTAATCTCCCTGAGTTGTTGTGAGGATAAAACAAGACAAAATTTGTAAAGAACTTTGCAAACTTTAAAGCACTACATAAATACTACTTATTATTATACTATCTTATCCCCTTCCTATCCTTTTCCAATTTTCCTCAAATAAAAAAAGGGAGAAAAGTAGGCCCCAGGAAATAGCCAAAGTGTGAAAGACACCTGCAGTTTGGAGAATTCCTGGCACCCAGCTGCCTCTGGCATTAACTAGCCTCCTTCTGGAAGGAAGATACTGACCATTTTGTCAATATCCAGAATCACCAAATTCTGTTGATTCCCTCTCTACCTCTATCCCATTATTATCATTTCCTAACTTTCACCCTTGTTCAGGTCTATATCACTTCTCTTCTGGAAAGTTGCAACAAACTTCTAACTGGACTTGTCATCTGCCTAGTGTAGCCCCTCTTAGACTAGTCTTCTTGTTTGCATGGCCTGTTCTTTCCTCCTAGATAGCACCAACTGGGGACAAGAAATGCAGTGAGAGGAGGGGATTGGAGGGAAGGAAGGAAGAGGAATCACGAGGAATTACCCAGAACTAAGAATGAAATATTCATATTAAAAACTCTTGCATAATGCTTTCATCTCAGCTAGCATCCTATAGCTGTCTTCAAAGACATCTACAATTTGAGATCCCAGCCTTTTCCATTGCTATGCTCTCTTCTTTTCTGAACCCTCATCATTTTTGCTGGTTTCTCTGAAATCATCCCCTTCATCATTTCTTAGAGCATAATAGCATTCTTTCACATATATATCATAACTTGTTCAGCTATTTCCCAGTTAATAGGCATTCCCTCTGTTTCCCAATCTTTGACACCAGAAAAAGAATTACTATAAATATTTTTGTATCTGTGGGTCATTTTCTTCTTTCTTTGATTTCTTTTGGGCATCGATCTTCTTGTCCTCATTCATCTTGCCCTCTCTGCAGCTTTTGACTCTCTCAATCACTTTTTCCATCTGGATACTCTGTCTTCTCTCTAGTTTCTTTCTAGGGTAGAGGGCACTACTCCCTTGGTTCTCTTTCTATCTGTCTAATGTCTTCTCAGTCTCCTTCGACGGTTGGTTCCTCATCCATATCATGCCTGCTAATGAGGTGTCCCCAAGGCTCTGTCCTGGGCCCCCTTCTCTCTTTGCTCTATACTATCTCAGTGATCTCATTAGCTCCAACAGGTTCAGTTATCATCTCTATGCAAATGATTCCTAAACTTAGCACATTTTGGAACTTGCTTCTAGGAGCCAGTTGTTAAAGTTTCACTGTAAACATTTATATCTCAAAAATTGACACATGCTACAAGTCAGACCTTGATTTATTGTTCAGTTGATTGTCTAGTCTTAAAAAAGGTAGGTGGCAAGTGTTAATAATTCTTAAACTTAGAAGTGTGTCATGCAATTTTTTGGAGAACTAGTGATTAAATATTTGTCAGCATACCTCTGCCCAGATCTATTCATCCATCCCTAACCTCTCTCCTGAACTACAGTCATACATCACCAAATAATTTCTAGTCATCTCATTGTTCCATAAGCATCCCAAACCCAACGTGTCCAAGACAAAATTAATCATCTCTCTTAAAAAGCTTTCCTTGCTTCTGGATTTTTCTGTTATTGTAAAAGTCCTAGCTGTCCTTCCAGGCTCACGAATTCAATGTGTGTCATCCTGGAACGTTCAGTCACTTTTACCCCACAAATCTAATCCACTGTCAAATCTTGTTTCTGCTATTCCATCACCTTTCCTACATGTCCCCTTCCCTCCACTCATAAGACTATCAAGGTGACTTTCCTAAAGCATAGATCTGACCATGTCACCCACCCTGCTCACTGAGCTCTAGTGACTCCCTATTACTTCTAGTACCTTCTTTGTTTAGTATTGAAAGCTCTTCATAACATAGTCCCTTCCTACCTTTCCAGTCCCTTCCATGAATTCTGTGATCCAGCCATATTGGTCTACTGGATGTTCCTCACAAATGACACCCCATCTCTCACCTCCACATCAGCATTTTCATTGGCTGCCACACTCACCCTTTCCACCTTTAGCAAGAGGTCTTTCCTAATTCCCTCCAGCTGTTAGTGCTTTCCCTTCTCAGATTATCTTCCATCTACTCTGTATGTATCTTGTATGTACCTATTACTTATACACTGACTTATTTGTTTATATATGAGTTGTCTCCTCCATTAGAACGGAAGCTCCTTGAGATCAGGAACTTTTTTGCCTTTCTTTGTTTCACCAGCATTGCACAGTGCCTGACACAGAGTGCTTAATAAACTTCACTGACCTTATGACTGAAATGACTAAAAGGTTGCTAATTGTACTGCACAGGGTATTTAAAGGCAATTGTTCTCTTTGCAACTTTTCCCAACGGCTCTTGGCTCTGCTCTGTGAGGACAAACAGAACAAACCCACATAATAACCTCCCCCACATAAGAAACCTTCAGGAACTTGATGACAGCTCTCATGTTCATCTTGTGTCCTCACTTCTACACCACCAATTCCTTACACCAATTTTCAAATGACATAAGCCCTTCACTATACTGATACATCTACACTTACTATTCTTCAGTTTATCAATGGCCTTAAAGCATGGGGCGCAGAATTCAACATAATACTCCAGATGTGGTCTAATGAGGGTAAGGTAGGATAAGACTGAGACCTCCCTGTTCTTGGAAGAAATACACCTTTTGTTCAGACCAAAATGACATCAGCTTTTTTGGCTGCCACATCACATGGCAGGCTCATGTTGAGCTGCAGTCTACTACAACCTCCAGATCTTTTTCAGAATAACTGATGTTTAACCCAATCTTATACTTGTGAAGTTGATTTTTTTGGACACAAAGACTTTACATTTATACCTATTGAATTTCACCTAGTTAGATTCAAACCAAAGTCCAAGATCTTCTTTAGTTTTTATTCTTTCATGCATAGTATTAACAACCTCTCATCTATGAATTTGACAGAGACAATGAATAGTCCCTCACCATCTGAAGCCATTATCTATGCATATGACCTACTATTCCTTGCCTTCTGTCCTGCTTTTAGGTAAAGTATTGGAGACAACTATGGTCTTATGAGCCTCAAAAACTACCAAAAGTCAAGGAGCTGAACACATTCCAGGTTTTGTGCCAAGCAGCCCAGCGTCAAGACTCTGAGGAATGAGCTGAGGGATGCAGGCCAGTGCTAGCTGAAACATGTACACTTAGAAGTGAATGGGGTGAGGGCAAATGCTGTCTTGAAGCTGTGGTAAGTTTAACCCCATTCTCTGCAGACTGAAGAAAAGGGTATGCCCTGTAGTGTTGGGGGAAATGATTTTACTTTTGTTTTTGCCTTGTGATGAAAGTAAATATCCCTTTAGCAAAGTTTACTGATATTCATTCATTAAAAGGATTTGGGACACTAATCACTGGCAACTAAGACTGGGGAAATACCAATACGAGGGCTTGCTTAAGGCCATAGAATTAGTCAAAGATACTTACAACCTCTCAAGGGAACCCCTTAAATTCTGATGCTTCTTGCCTTGTTATGGGAGAATGAGCCCCAAGTATCTCTACTCAGGTAACTCATATCTTGTCCTCTTCTCCATAAGAATAGTATGAGATGCTTTATAAAATCTTGCTAGAATCTAGAAAAATATGTCCACTACATTCCTTTCATATACTAGTTTTGTAATCCTGACCTCCCCAACCCCCAAAAAAAGACATGAAGTTTGTCTGGTATGACCTGTTCTTGTGAAGTGATGGTGATGCTTTATGGTCCCTACTTCCCCTATCTAGATGGTCAACAATTATTTCTTTCACAGTGGATTCTAAACTTTTCCTAAGAATCAAAATCCTTGGCCTAGAAACTATAGACCCCATTCTTATGCTTCTTTCAAAAACATACCGTTTTCCCTTCTCCAGTCTTATGGTGCCTCTCCTGTTTGCCACAATCTGTCACTCAAAAATCATATCCACAAGTTCTTTCAGACACCAGGAATTTTGTTCCTCTGGGCCACGTGATTTGAATTTTCAAAGAAGGAATAAATGCTTTTTTTAACATCTCCTTATTTTTCTTGAGTATAAACTCCCTGCTAGTCATTTTTGACTTCATCATTTCCAATGGAACAGCAATTCTCCTTATAGAAATCAGAAACAAAATAAAACAATTGAGCAACATTGTTTTTGTCTCTACTATAAATTATTATTGTCCCATCCACCTGAAGCAAAAGTCCTATCCCTTTTTGATCTTCCATTTTCTTTACATATGTAAACTTTTAAAAAAATTTTCCCTAGCTTCCTTCACCAGCTTCAATTCATTCTTAGCTTTAGCATTCACAACACAATTTTCATACAACTATACCTAGTCTTGCTTCCATCGCCTGTACATTTCTTCTTTTAAAAAAAAATCCATATTGACTGGTGCATTAAAAATGCATCTAAACCAGTCTCTTCAGATAAATCCCACTTTTCCATCTCATCAGAATAGTTTCTATTTATTTCCTAAGAATTTTATTCTTAAGTATATTTCATCTTTCTGGGACTAATTTCCTCTGAAGCATTTTAGTCTGTAGGATCCTACCTCTGTGCTCTTTGAACCTTATAAAATCTACTTTTCCAAAATCTAGAGCATATGTCAGCCTCTTCCCAGATATCCTCTTCTATCATAAACTCTAGGAAAGAGTATTTACTTCTCCAGAGGTTTCCATCATTTCCATCCCAGTAGTCATTTCTCTCCTATTGTTTTGAAAGAGATTGAGAATAGACTTTCTCCTTGTTTGTTCCTCTGGCTATCACTAAGGCAAGTGAAAAATGTATTTGCTCTGCTTTTAGCACAAAGAGAGTAAATGGTGCCAGTGCTTAGCACAGTGCCTGTTTCTTAATAAATGTGGATCAATTGATTGAAATCCCCAATCATTGTTATATGATACCTTTCTGCAGGCTTTCCCAACGTCATCTATTTCCTTCTATCCAGGTGACCCATATGGCACACTACAATGACAAAATCTCTTCTATTTTCCCTCTTCTGAGCTTTACCCACATTTTTTTTTCCAGTTTCTCTCTTTGACTCCTGGTATGGTTTCTTAACATACAGTGCTTCCCCCGACTTTACCTATGCCATTTCTTTTGAATAAGCTACTCCCATTCCAGAACCATGGGCCAGTCATAAATTTCATCCCAGTAAGTCTTTTATGATGACATTTGTCTCCCAGGGATAGCACCTCTAGTTTCTTCCTCTAGTTTCTTTTATTACCTAATGTCACTTTTCTTGAATTTTTTTTTTCCCATGAATATCTGGTTGTCTTAGCTACTAGTCTGTCTTTGGATGACAACTCTCTATAGTATCTAACGAGAGATAAAGATGGAAAATCTCCTTTCCTCATCCTTTTAGTTTAATACCCTGATTAGTTCTAGAAAACACCTGGCAAAAATATTCTGATCAATTTTTGTTCAGTGGACTTCACATCTGGCCAGGTATCTGTCAACTCCTTATTGAATTGTTGTCCAGAAATCTGGATCCCATTCTGAAGCACCATTTTCTTAGTCTGTATCTCTTCTGCAGTTCTGAAGTTTACACAGAATAGATATTAACAAATATTTATCAAACAAGTGCCAGAATGTAATTGTGACAAAATGGATGACACAATGGATCAAAGTGACACACCCCCATCTCTAAGCTTTCAGTAAAAATACCTAAGATGAATAGTCAGAAAAATCAAGAGGACAAAATGAGAACAAAGGATGGAGACCAGACGTAATGGTAGGTGAAACTTTCTAGATATCAAACTGGACAAAAGGTAAGGATGTAACAAGTGTAGGGAAGGAGGACTGCATTTATAGCTTGCTTCCCACCCCCCACACAATCATTCAAGGTCCTTGGCCTTTCCCCTACAGTCTGTTGGGATAAGAATGCCTCAGAGTTCACATGGGTTATAAGGGTAAATGTGAGTTATCCAATGTTATTTCATAATGTGTTGACCCTGAGCAGTGTTTGTACATTTTGCCTTGTTGATACAGATTCAATTACTATATATTTTGAGGTTGTTAGGTTGGGTGAGTTTTGTTCTTTAAAAAAATACTCTGCTACTTTGTGGATCACATGTAATACACTTTAGAAAGGCCAAAAATACTGTTCTAAAAAATAGATAGCACAATGGATAGAGAGCTGGACCTGGAGTCAGTAAGACCTGAGTTCAAATGCTGACTCATGCAATTATTAGCTGTGTGCCTTTGGCAAAGTCACAACTTCAGTTTCCTCAAGTATAAAAATAGAGAGAATAAAGCACCTTTCTCCAAGAATAGCTATAAGGATCAAATGAAATTATAAATTATAATATACTTTGTACATGCTGTATAAATGATAGCTATTTTTATCTTTGTTATTTTTTAAGTTTTGGTGCTTAACAGAATAAGTTTTATCTATTTGGAATTACACCCTTTTACGTGCCAAAATATTGACTTCTTTTACATAGTCTCTCCAGCCTTGACTTCCATGATGCTATATTCTTACAGATATCCTCCTACTCTCTGACTACTGCTTCTATCTGTCTTTTGCAAGACACTGCATTGCTGAAACCTCTCCATCACTAGGTATACGTTATTTTGTGGCCCCACTGCCCAAGAGGGGCAGTACACGTATTCTGTGTTCCTCACAGTATCTTCTATATCCTTGGCCTATTGTCATTACTAAGCAAGGTTCATTTCATCTGTCTATATAATCTTCTCTAGGTCTTCATTACAGTATTTTACCAGCCCTCAAGTATTCCCCTTTCTCTAGAAGTTCTCATAGCCTTCATTTTCACACCAAACCCTCCTCATAATGTGACATTTGAATATCATACTGATGAGTCCTCAAACACATTGACCTCCCAGTTCACCAATCTCCTCGATTCCCATGGTCTACACATTTTCAGAATGGAAATCTCTGCTGAAGTCCTACTAAGCAGTCAAACCCACCTCCCCTGGAAGATCTCCAATGAAGATCAATCCACTACTTCCCAAAAGAGCCCATTCCACTTTCGGACAATTCTAATTGTCAAAAAAAAAAGTTTTTACTTACCTAAAGCTCTAATCACTTCCTTGTAACTCAGTCGTTTTTTCTAGACCTGACCTCTGGTGACAAGGACAAGACTAATGACTGTATTACTTGTGAGCATTTCATTTACTTAAAGACAATTATTGTGTGCTTTCTTCAGACTTCTATTCTTTCAATGCTACTATCAGCTACATTATTCTGGAAACTATATATATCCCATTTCACACTAAGTTCATATCAGCTTCTATGACACATTGTCAACTTATATTGAGTATCATGACAGTCCATGAAAACTCAGAGGTCTTCTGTAGCTATGTCTACTCTATCCTGTGCTATGGCAGTTGACTTTTTTAACCCAAGTAAAGGACTTGACATTTATCTTTAAAACATTTTATTGCATTAAATGTGGTCTATTATTCTAGCCTATAGGGTGGGGAAGGCAAAAATTTCAGTTTGGTCTTTCAACTAACCCTCATAGCTATCCCTCACAGATTCATGTTATCTAAAAATTTAATAAACACACCACATGTCCTTTCAACCAAGTAAGTGAAAAAAATGTTGAGCAGGACATGGTTGAAGTTCAAAACATGTGGTGTCACATTACAGAATTTTCTTCAGTGTAGATGTCAATCCACTAATCACTAATCACCAACTATGAAATTCTGTGGGATTCTGTGAGACCCAAAGGGGAAATTGAAGAAGGAAAAATGCTTCCAAGCAATAGACAGTAACAAATGACTACAGTAATCTTGTGTTTGGCAAATGTAAAGATTTAAGCTTTTGGAATAAGAATTCATTATTTGAAAAAAACTTGTTGAGAAAATGAAAAAGCAGTGTGGAAGAAATTGGGTATAGATCAATATCTGACACCACTTACACCATTTATAAGATCAAAATGGACACAAAAAATAGATATAAAGGGAGATATCATAAGAAATTAGAAGAAGGGGGCAGAGCCAAGACGACAGAGTAGAAAGACACACATACACAGGGTCTCCCCACACAGCCCATAAAATACCTGTAGAGATGGACTCTCTACAAATTTTGGAGCACCATAAGTGAAGAACAACAGAATGGAGAAGATTTCCAGCCCAGGGTGACCTAAAAGGCCCATGGGAAATGTCAGTTGCACCAGACACAGAGCATGGAGCCCAGCCCAACCTTGGCCACGCAGTGGGGTACGATGAGACTCTGGGAGGAGGACACCTTAGGGGCAGAATATTCAGTCATAGCAGCAGATCCTCAGATCCCTCAACCCACAGGCACCAAAGGTCAGTGATGGGGTTTTTTCAGCTGGCTGGGAAGGGAGAAGGGCCTTCCCATAGCTCCAGCCTCAGGCAGCAGCCCACAGAGGCCACATCAGGCAAGCAGCAGCAGTTCTCATGGCAGCCCCTACATCAGCCTGCATACATTGTTGGATCATAAAACTCCTGGGGGCATTGAGGAGCTTAGTCTTGCCTCAGCCCTGTGTAGAGACCCTCAGGGAGCTGGTCTTTGTCTCACACTGAATGACAGCCCTGCCCATCCAGTTTATCTGAAAATCAGCCCCCAGCACTGACTTAGTGGAACTGGAGGCCAGATGACTGTGGAGAGGTAAATGTTAAGAATCTGGACACAAAAATCTCTCCCTTTTTCCAGATCAGTGTACACACTCGATTGTGCCACCTTGGAGGAACTGAGATATTACAGATTCCCAGAGTATACCCTACTCTTGACAAAGGACCCAAAAGTCAAGTAACTGGTTGGGAAAATGCCCAAAAAAGGGGAAAAAATAAGACTATAGAAGGCTACTTTTTTGGTGAGCAGATATCTTCTCCCATCCTTTCAGATGAGGAAGAGCAATTCTTGCCATCAGGGAAAGACATAAAAGTCAAGGCTTCTGTATCCCAAACATCTGAAATAAATATTCATTGGTCTCAGGCCATTGAAGAGCTCAAAAAGGATTTTAAAAATCAAGTAAGAAATATGGAGGAACAACTAGGAAGAGAAATGAGAGAGATGAAAGAAAATCATAAAAAGCAGGTGAACACCTTGCTAAAGGAGTGAAAAAAAAAAAGCCAAAAAAATGCTGAAGAAAATAACACCTTGAAAAATAGGCTAACTCAATTGGCAAACGAGGTTCAAAAAGCCACTGAGGAGAAGAATGCTTTCAAAAGCAGAATTAGCCAAATGGAAAAAGAGGTTCAAAAGCTCACTGAAGAGAATAGTTCTCTCAAAATTAGAATGGAACAGATGGAGGCTAATGACTTTCTGAGAAACCAAGAAATCACCAAACAAAACCAAAAGAATGAAAAAATAGAAGATAATGTAAAATATCTCATTGGAAAAACAACTGACCTGGAAAATAGATCCAGGAGAGACAATTTAAAAATTATGGGACACATTGAATAGCAGCCGCTCCCGCTGCGGATAGCCCTGAAACTGGGAAGCAGCATTTGAATCTCAGACCTCAAGCACTAGCTGGGCAGATCTAGGCAGGAGTGGAGAGGAATCTCAGAAGTCAGGTAACTGGCTGGGAAAATGCCCAGAAAAAGGAAGCAGAATAAGACCATAGAGAGCTACGTTATTGGGGAAGAGATGTTCCTTCCCCCCTTCATTTCTGATGACGAAGTACAATGCCTGCCATCGGAGAAAGACGTGGAGGTCGGGGCCTCTCTATCCCAGACATCCCAGGTGGATGTCCGGTGGTCTCAGGCCATGGAAGAGCTCAAAAAGGGTTTTGAAAATCAAGTTAGACAGGTGGAGGAAAAACTGGGAAGAGAAATGAGAGAGATGCAAGAAAAGCATGAAAAGCAGGTCAATACCTTGGTAAAGGAGACCCAAAAAAATGCTGAAGAAAATAACACCTTGAAAAATAGGCTCACTCAATTGGCAAAAGAGGTTCAAAAAGCCAATGAGGAGAAGAATGCTTTCAAAAGCAAAATTAGCCAAATGGAAAAAGAGGTTCAAAAGTTCACTGAAGAAAATAGTTCTCTCAAGATTAGAATGGAACAGATGGAGTCTAATGACTTTACGAGAAACCAAGAAATCATAAAACAAAACCAAAAGAATGAAAAAATGGAAGAGAATGTGAAATATCTCATGGGAAAAACAACTGACCTGGAAAATAGATCCAGGAGAGACAATTTAAAAATTATGGGACTACCTGAAAGCCATGATCAAAAAAAGAGCCTAGACATCATCTTTCGTGAAATTATCAAGGAAAACTGCCCTGACATTCTACAACCAGAGGGCAAAATAAGTATTGAAGGAATCCATCTATCACCACCTGAAAGAGATCCAAAAATAGAAACTCCTAGGAACACTGTGGCCAAATTCCAGAGTTCCAAGGTCAAGGAGAAAATATTTCAAACAGCTAGAAAGAAACAATTCCAGTATTGTGGAAATACAATCAGGATAACACAAGATCTAGCAGCTTCTACATTAAGGGATCGAAGGGCGTGGAATAGGATATTCCAGAAGTCAAAGGAACTAGGACTCAAACCAAGAATCACCTACCCAGCAAAACTGAGTATAATACTTCAGGGGAAAATATGGTCTTTCAATGAAATAGAGGACTTTCAAGCATTCTTGATGAAAAGACCAGAGTTGAAAAGAAAATTTGACTTTCAAACACAAGAATGAGAAGAAGCATGATAAAGTAAACAGCAAAGAGAAGTCATAAGGGACTTACCAAAGGTGAACTGTTTACATTCCTACATGGAAAGACAATATTTGTAACTCTTAAAACTTTTCAGTATCTGGGGGTTGGTGGGACCACACACAGACGTACACACACACACACGCACGCACACACACATACACACAAGCATGCACACACAGAGACAGAGAGCACAGAGTGAATTGAATAGGATGGGACCATATCTTAAAAGAAATTAAGGTAAACGGTGAGAGAGAAATGTAGTGGGAGGAGAGAGGGTGAAATGAAATGGGGTTAATTATATCTCATTCAAGAGGCAAGCAGGAAACGTTTTATTGGAGGGAAAAAGAGGAGAGCTGAGAAAAAAACATGAAGTTTACCCTCATCACATTCAACTAAAGGAAGGAGTAAAATGAACACTCATTTTGGTATGAAAACCTATCTTACAGTACAGAAAAATGGGGAAGAAGGAGATAAGCAGGGAGGGAGGGATGATGGAAGGGAGGGCAATGGAAGAAGGGAGCAATTTGAGGTCAACAGTCTTGGGGAGGGACAGGATCAAAAGACAGAATAGAAACAATGGGGGGCAGAATAGGATGTAAGGGAAATACAGTTAGTCTTATACAACACGACTGTTATCGAAGTCATTTGCAAAACTACACAGATATGGCCTATATTGAATTGCCTGCCTTCCCAAAGGGAATGAGTGGGGAGGGAGGGATGGGGAGAATTTGGAACTCAAAGTTTTAGGAACAACTGTCGAGTATTGTTCTTGCTACTAGGAAATAAGAAATACAGTTAATGGGGAATAGAAAGTCATCTGGCCCTCCAGGACAAAAGAGAAGATGGGGACAAGAGAAGGGAGGGATGACAGAAGAGAGGGCAGATTGGTGATAGGGAAAATTAGAATGCTTGGTTTACTGGGGTGGGGGGAGGGCATAAATGGGGAGAAAATTTGGAACCCAAAATTTTGTGAAAATGAATGTAAAAAGTTAAATAAATAATTTTTGAAAAAAAAGAAAAAATAAAGTTATGAGATTTAGACTGAAAAAAAAAATTATGGGACTACCTGAAAGCCATGATCAAAAAAAGAGCCTACACATCATCTTTCATGAAATTATCAAGGGAAACTGCCCTGATATTCTAGAACCAGGAGGCAAAATAAATATTGAAAGAATCCCCCGATCACCTCCTGAAAGAGATCCAAAAAGAGAAACTCCCAGGAACACTGTAGTCAAATTCCAGAGTTCCAAGGTCAAGGAGAAAATATTGCAAGCAGCTAGAAAGAAACAATTCAAGTATTGTGGAAATACAATCAGAATAACACAAGATGTAGCAGCTTCTACATTAAAGGATGTGGAATATGATATTCCAGAAGTCAAAGGGACTAGGACTCAAACCAAGAATCACCTACCCAGCAAAATTGAGTATAATACTTCAGGGGGGAAAAATGGTCTTTCAATGAAATAGAGGACTTTCAAGCATTCTTGATGAAAAGACCAGAGCTGAAAAGAAAATTTGACTTTCAAACATAAGAATGAGAAGAAGCATGAAAAAGTAAACAGCAAAAAGAAATCATAAGGGACTTACTAAAGCTGAACTATTTACATTCCTATGTGGAAAGACAATATTTGTAACTCTTGAAAACTTTTTTCAGTATCTGGGCAGTTGTTGGGATTATACACACACACACACACACACACACACACACACACACATACACATACACACACACACAGAGAGAGAGAGAGAAAGAGAGACAAAGAGCACAAGGTGAATAGAATAGGATGTGATTATATCTTTTAAAAAATGAAACTAAGCTGTGAGAGAGAAACATATTGGGAGGAGTAAGGGAGAAATGGAAGGGGGCAAATTATCTCTCATAAAAGAGGCAAGTAAATGACTTTTCAGAGGAAGGAGAAAGTAAGGAGGTGAGAGAAAAAACAGGAAGCTTACTCTCATCACATTCGATTAAAGGAAGGAATAAAATGCACACTCATTTTGGCATGACAATCTATCTTACAATACAGGAAAGTGGGGAAGAAGGGGATAAGCAGGGTGGGGAGGATGATGGAAAGGGGGCCAATGGGAGGAGGGAGCAATTAGAAGTCAACACTCTTGGGGAGAGATAGGCTCAAAAGAGAGAATAGAATAAATGGGGGGCAGGACAGGATGGAGGGAAATATAATTAGTCTTACACAACATGACTATTATGGAAGCCATTTGCAAAACTTCACAGATATGGCCTATATTGAATTGCTTGCCTTCCCAAAGGGAATGGGTGGGGAGAGAGGGATGAAGAGAAGTTGGAACTCAAAGTTTTAGGAACAACCGTTGAGATTGTTCTTGCAACTAGGAAATAAGAAATACAGGTAGTGGGGTATAGAAATTTATCTTGCCCTACAGGACAAAAGAGAATATGGGGATAAGGGAAGGGAGGGATGTTAGAAGGGAGGGCAGATTGGTAATAGGGGTAATTAGAATGCTCAGCCTTTTGGGGTGGGGGGAGGGGAGAAATGGGGAGAAAATGTGGAACCCAAAAATTTTTTGGAAATGAATGTTGAAAACTTAAGTAAATAAACTTAAAAAAAAAGAAATTAGAAGAGAAAGGAACATACTACCAAATTTATGGAGAGAAGAATTTATGAATAAATAAGAAATAGAGATCATTGTGAAAAATAAAATGGATAATTTTAATTACATTAAATTTAAAAAGATTGTGCAAATAAAACCAACGAAGCCAAGATTAGAAGGAAAGCAGAAAAGGGGTGGGGGTGGGATTTTTACAAACAGTTTACTAAAGGTCTCATATCTCAAACATATAGATCATTTTGTCAAACATAAGAATATTATTAACTTCCTTAACTTGGATAAATGGTCAAAGATACTTAAAATCCAGGAGTGAAAGCAATTGATAAATAGTCAAAAGCAGTTTTTGGATGAAGAAATCAAAGTTATATATAATCATATGAAAAAATGCTCTATAGAGAAATACAAATCAAAACAGTTTTGAGATCATCTCACACCTCTCAGATTGCCTAAAATGATAGTAGGGGAAAATGGAAAATATTGATGAATACATGGAAAATTAGGACACTAATACACTGCTGGAGGAACTGTGAACTGATCTAGCAATTTTTGAGAAATCTGAAAGTATACCCAGAGTTATAAAACTGTGTCTACCTTTGACCACTGTTAGGGCTGTATCCTAAGGTGACCAGGGGAAAGGGAAACTAATCTATATGTTCTAAAAAATTTATAACAGCTTTCTTTGTGGTGGTGGAGAATTGGTAATTGAAGGGATACCCATCAATTAAGGAGTGGCTAAGCAAGTTATGGTATATGATTGTGATGGAATACTACTGTGCAGTAAGAAATGATAAGCAAGTTGATTTTAGAAAAACACGGAAAGACTTGCATGAAATAATGAAAAGTAAAATAAGCAGAAGGAAGAGAACACTGTATATAGTAACAGCAATATTGTTCAGAGAATAACTGTGAATGACTAAGTTATTCTGAATATTATAAATACTCAAATCAACTACAAAGAACCATGAAGGAAGATGCTACCCTTCTCCAGAGAAAGAAATGATAAATAGAAGTATACATAGTGCAGTTTTTATACTGTTTTGGCTTGTAGTTCATCCTTTGTTCTCAAAGGAGACCAATGACATCAGAAGAGTGATGCCTTTACTTGAAAGTGAATTGGATTTAAGTGGGTCAGAGTTGTGCAAAGTCATCAGCTTCACTTTCTACCCCAAAGTCATTGGAGTCCAAAGTCAAGACAACTGGTAATGGCCCAGTGGTTTTACATAGTATGTTAGAGTCAAATGGTAGCCTTCTCTAGTGCAAGGTGAGGAGGAAAGGAGGAAGACAGTTTGGAATTTTAAATGGAACCAAAAAATATATAATTTTTTAAAAAATTTTAAATGCTTCCAAGATTTCCAGATAGGATCCTAGGGAATATGGTAGAGTCATTAATAGGAGTGAGAAAATTGGGAGGAGGGACAGACTTTGAAGGTAAGATGATGAGCTTGGTCTTTTCCCATTGAGTTTGTGAAGACATCTAACAGGTACTTAATCATTCAGGTCTAGAGCTCATCAGAGAGGTTAGAACCCAGGAGTTCTTGCATATATTATTTATTGGTAATTCAATCAGCCCTAGGCCGTTCTGATCACAAGAAGAGCCTAAGAGATTTCCTCGAATGCCTTGCTGAAATCTACAGATCAGGAATGTAGAAAAAGAAGCAATGTCAGGAAGACCTAGTTAAGGGAGAGTGTTCAGAAAGGAGTAGTGGTCAGTGATATATAATGCTGCACAGAGGTCAGGAAGGAGGAGGACCCGGGATTGGGGAATAAGATATTGAATTTGACAATAGTTGCCTGGGAGAGAACAGTTTCAGTTGGGTGGTAGGAGTGGAGGTCAAAATGCAAGGCATCAAGAAGTGAGAAAAATGGTGAGCGCATGCAGGTAAAAAGTATAGAACGGTTGTTTCCTAGGAGTTTGACTGTGAATGAAAGCAGAGACACAGGACAAGCCTGAGGCAACTGCAGGAGCAAGTGAAGATTGTCTAAATATGGGGAAGATCTAGATATGCTTGAAGGCAATGAGGAAGAAATCGGTGGATAAGAGTATATTGAAAATTAGATGGAGAAGAGATAATCAAAAGTAGGAATCCTGAATCTGCCACTTCCCACCCATATTATGCCTTGGGCCTGTGTTCCTTTAGCTGTAAAATGAGGAAATTGGACAAGGTGGCCCTAAAGTCCCTTCCCATGCTAAATCTGATCATGTGTTGTCTTAAAACATTCCAGCAGAGGGAGCTCCAGGATACATAATCCATTCCCCATAGACCATGGTTGCATTTGTTCTTCCTTCTCCAGGAGGACCATGACAGAAGGGAGATGATGACATGACTTGCAGTTGACTTAGATTTCAGGGAGGGGGGGTTGTGCAAGGTCACCTGCCTCACTTTCTCCTCCAGGGCCATCTGGGTCCAGTGGCCAGATAGTCATCAGGACGACCGGAGTTAGCCCAGATACCATACCACTGAATTCAAAGGGTCAAAGGTAGACAGAGGAAGGAAAGACATTTTCCCCTCTATACAAGGTCAGGCGGATTGCTGAAAATGGAGGACCCAACACTCAGAGCTGAAATTCTGTGAACCTTAAGCTGGTTGCTTAACTTCACTGGGAACTTCAGCTCTGTAAAGAGGTAAAGGAAGGAACATGATGATTCTTGTATCCTGTCTCAAGGGATTATGAGTCAAAGTACTTTGTAAACATTAAAATACTGTAGAAAGGGAGCTGCTGTGATATTCCTTAGCCCTGTATTTAAGCACCTCCACAATCTACCTTCGCCCAGATCTGGCTGCCCTGAATTCAATTCAATCCAATAAATATTTCCTAAGGATCTTTTATGTATGGTGCTAAGCATTTGCCAT
Source organism: Bettongia penicillata ogilbyi (assembly GCA_023548195.1). Lineage (NCBI taxonomy): Eukaryota > Metazoa > Chordata > Mammalia > Diprotodontia > Potoroidae > Bettongia > Bettongia penicillata. Next base: position 672,941 of record JAJHZJ010000363.1, read on the forward strand.
CTGCATACAGATTACTTGCCTAAAGTTTCAGACACCAGGCTTCTCTCATCCAGGAAGCCTCCTAGAGTCAGACAGTACTAGGATCCTACTAGGCATATCATGCCATCCTTGGTCCACTTGGGATGAGACAAAAGGGCAGATGTAGAATGTGAAGAGGAAGGGCAATCATCAGGTATTATACACCAAGAAGCCCCCACTTGATTTTCTTTGGTACTGGAAAAAAAAAAAAAACTGAGTCTACTCTCTGTCATCAAAGAACCCTGGAGTGTGAGACCCCCAGTGAAATGACATAGTCCTAATCTCCCCTCCTCAAAGAATGAAATCGAAGCTATCAATAACCATATGGAAAAAAATGTTTCTAATCACTAATAATTCAAGAAGTTCAAATTAAAACAACCATGAGGTTCTACCTCACATCCACCATATCAGCAAATGTGACAAAAATGAAAAAATGAAATTGTTGGAGGGTGGTAGGGAGATGGATGCATTGAAATACTTTCAGTGAGCCTGTGAATTGGTCATAGGATTATGACCTGAGAGACTTAGAGCCAGAAGGAATTTTAGAAGCCACTGAGTTCAAATCCCACTCTCACTTTACAAATGAGGAAACTGAGGCACAGAAATTACTTGCCCAATATCACACAATCAATATAAGAGACACATTTAACATAGTTCTTGATCCAGCCACTGTGTTAAAAAATTTGGAACGATACCCCAAAAGTCACCAAAATGTGTACCCTTTGACCCAGCAATGCCACTATCAGGCCTATACCCCCAAAGAGAGAAAAGAAAGAGGGAAAGTACCCATATTTACAAAAACATTGATAGCAACACTTTTTGTTGTGGCCAAAAACACAGTTGTGACCCTATCAGGACTCTGCTCAAAAATTTTCAATGTCTCCCAATGGCCTCCGGAATCAAATAGAAACTCTTGTGTTTTGGCATTTAAAGTCCGGTACAATCTGTCTCCAGCCTGTATTTCCAGATAGCTCACATTACTCCCCTTCACATACTCCACATTCCAGCCAAATGACTTTTCCCCAATTCAGCATTCCAGCTCTCATCTCCCAACCTTTGCAAAAGCCATCCAGGGTGCCTGAGAAGCCCTCCCTCCTTACCTTCTTGGATACTTTCAAAGTGTAGCTCAGAGGTCACCTCCCACAAAAAGGCTTTCCTGATAACCCCAGTTTATTTAGTTCTCTCTTCTCCTTCAAATTATCTGGCATTTACTCATCTGCCTACAGGTTGTATCTTCCCATTAAAAAGTAAACTTTCAATGGGCAACTTTCATTTTTGTCTGTTCTTCTGAGGGCCTAGAACTAGGCTTTGAACATACAAAGGAAGGCTTTGTGAATTGAATCGGATTAGTGTTGGGGCTTTTATACCTCTGTGCTTCCCCTCCCCCAACCAGCCTCTCCAATATCCTCCTTGGGAAGCTGGAGTAACAGAAGAACTGACTGAAGTCATGGCTCTACCTTCAAGGCATTACATAGCCTTTTCTTTTGTCATCGTTCCCAATTTTCCGGGTGTGAACTGAAACCTGAGTTATTGTGATTTGCATTTCTCTTATTATTAAGGATCTGAAGCAATCTTTGGTTATGGATAGTTTACATTTCTCCTTTTTTAAACTCTTTGTATATATCCTTTGCCTGCTTATCTATTGAGAAATTAATTCATCATATTTATATATATATATATATATTATATATGTCTTTATTCCCTTCATTTCATGGGATGCCATATCTTAGCTACTGATTCTGATTCAAAGGTTTCTTCTTTCCCCCACACCCCCACCCCCCTGTCACTGCATAATTTTCAGTTTCCTTTTTCTCTTTTTTCTTCTTCTTTTCCTTCCTCCTTTCTTTTTCTTTCTTTCTTTTTTCCTTTCTTTCAGACTTGAAATAAAGGTGTTACACACAGGTCCTGTCCTTCTCTGATCTACATAGGAGTTTTGACCTTCTCCATTTTCTAACTTGGGTTTGTTTACTTCTATTGAGGCAACCTGGTGGTGCCCCTCTTTGCAGGGGATCATGTGTGTGCCAAACTTTCTTCTTATTCCCCAGCAGGCTGAGCCTGATTGACTTAGAATTCCCGAGCTCGAGAGCCACCAGCCCCAGAAGCAGGGATTCTAGACATGTGCCTGCTTTCTTGTTTTCCCAGCTGCCAATGTCAAAGGGAGTAGAACCAGAGTAGATAGATGCTAAATCCTACTGGCTTTATTAAACAAAATCACATAATTTCAGAAATGTACAGACAGATCTGGAAAACTACATTCAAGATGAGGGCCTTTGATTTTCTTTTTTCTTCCTTTATTTTCTTTTGTTTTAAAAAATAAAATGAAAATGAAAACAGCTTAGGAAGTCCAGTCAGCTTCCAGAGAGCAAACCCAGTTACCAGAAGGCCGTGGGACATGTCCCACAAAAAATAAAGAGTAATTGGAAGCTGCAGGCCCCTCCCTGATCCCCACTTCTAACAACCCCTAAGGTTGTTCTTTCAAGAAAGAGGGCAAGGGAAGGTACCCTTGGGTATCCAAGAGTGATGGTGAATCCAGACCCAGGTTACCAGGTCTCAACCCCTAGCATAAGGAGAGAGAAACAGCAGGGAAAGGGAGGGGTTCACACAGCTCCAGGTCTCAGGACTTCTGGCCATCTTCCCATTCTTGTTTCCCACTCCCTCCAGTCTCCACCCTGAATTGGGCTCATTGCTGGGCCTGAGTCATAGGAGTCGCTGTAGTCTGGGAGGACAATGGTTCCACATTTAGCCAAATTCCACTCTCTGTCCGTAGGATCAGCTCAGGCTTCCGACGCACCTTCTTAGTTCTGTCCACCATGAGCCGGAATCGAAGTAAAGTCAGCGCCACAACCACCTTCATCTCAGACATGGCAAAGCTCTGACCAATGCAATTTCTGTCCAAGGAAAGGTTACAGAAATCTAAGTCATGACCCCCACCTTGAGTCCTACTGGAGGATGTGGGGAAGGGAAAAGAAAGGGGCAGGATATAGCAACACTCTCAGTTCTAGACCCTGAAAGAAAGAGAGGAGATGAGAGGAAGAAGTGTGGCTGGAATATACCCAACACCAGGTGCTGAAGGAAAGACAGGATAGTGGGGACAAGAAGGAGCCATATGAAGAATATACACCCACCCATAGGCTCTGCTTAAAGGAAGAAGGGAAAGTGGTAAGTATATACCCAGCCTCACACCCTGGAAAAAGGGATCCGGGTTGTTCCCTGAGCAAAAGGCCAGCTTGGACCTCAGTCTCTGCAGAGATGTCCACAAATTTTCTATGTGTATTCCAGGAATGCTATGGACTGATTGAAGACCCCCCTATACAGAGCTGCCTGCCTCTCAGACCCAGCCCTGGGGATGAAGACTCTTAAGACATCCTGCAGTTTCTAGGAAAAAAAAAAGGAGCTACAAGAACCAAGGCTGGTGATAGGGAGGGAAGAGGAAAGGTTACCTGGGTCCTGCTGAGAAGGGAATGTAGGCCAGGGGTGACCTCTGCTGAGGATTCTCAGGGTCAAATCGGTAGGGGTTGAATACCTGGAGGGAATCATAGACAATGCTCGTTAAATGAGGGACCTCCCCAGGGCCCTCCCTCAGTGCCCCAGACGGGTCTGACTAGGGGATATTCTAGAAGAGGCCTACACAGAGAAGGGGCATAGAAACTTGATTGGTTCATCTATAGTGGTCATTCGAGTATGGAGCCACCAATTGCCTGGTAAAGCCTTGTTTGGTGGGACTAGGGAGAAAGAGAGGGGTTGGTATGGGCCAAAGAACAAGTAGGTCAGGAGGCAGCTCTAGTCTCACTAGGAGCCAACTCTAATCTAGCTGGGCTGCAGCACAGAAGGCCCAACCACAGACGACCTGGTCTTCAGTTCCATGTTTCAAGGGCAGCTCCCCAGGGCAGGTAGGGCAGACAGGACTTCCTAGCTCCTATGGGAAAGGAAAGGAGCCAAGCACAGAAAACACATCATTTCTTTACCTTGGAATCAGGCCACACAGAAGGGTTGTGGTGAGTCCCATAGATACTGACCAGGCAAATAGTCCCTAGATGGAAAGAGGTCAGAATCATTCAGAGGGAATGGGGTAGGGTGCAGAAAGAGAAAGAGAGATTTTCAGGAAGCAGCTCCAGTTTGGGTTCAACAAGGCTGCCCCACAGAGTGGTGTTCCCCACACTGGAGTGAACCAAGAAATCAACCTGTAACAATGGAAAGTATTTTGTAGGAGATAGGGTAGAGAGGACAGTGCATCTAAGGATTTCATTTTAGTTAAATTTAACAAACATCTATGAATGGAGAGGGGCAGGGGGTTCAATGATAGAAAGCCTATAGATACATATATATATAGGTATGTGTGTGTGTGTATGTGTGTATGTATATATATATATACACACATATATTTTATAGCAACCTTTTTGGGGGTAGCAAAGAACTGGAAACAAGGTAGATACTCTTCATGCGGGGAGCAGCTAAACAAAGTATGGCATTACATGAATGTAGTGAAATATTATTCCATTATTATAATGAATGTTATTATTCCTTAATAAATGAGATTAAGAATTCAGAGAAGCATGGATGATTTCTATGAACTGATCCAAAGTGATGTAAGCAGAACCAGGAGAACAAGATACAATGACCACAACAATGTAAGTGGATAAAACAAAACAGCAGCAATGAAAGCAATAAAAGTCAGCAAGTGAATACTGTTCAATTATAAGGACCAGATGTGGCTCTAAAGAAGAGCTGAGAAAACACACCTGCTTCCCATCTTTGCAGAGGTCAGGGACAATAGGTGCAGAACACTGCACGTACCATCGGACAGTTGACCCATTGGTTGGTTTTACTGAATTACTCTTTACCACCACCCACCTTTTTTTTATTCTTTGTACAAAAGTCAGGGGTGGAGAGGCTCTCTAAATAGGTATAGGGATGCCTATATGGAGAAGGGGAAGGATATTATTTGAAATTTATGAAGGTATATCATATAATGAAATATAATAAAGCATATAAATAAAACCTTTTAAACAAATATTTGTGTACCCACTATGTACAAAGATCTGTCCTGGGTGCTAGGAATGCAAAGACAAATGAGAAACATCACAGTTGATGTTTTCCAGAAGTTTATGCTTGGCTAGGACAATACAAATAAGTAAACAAAAACAGCAGATACTGAGAAAGAAGAGAATATGGACAACTCAGGGTGATCAAAAAAGCCTTCTCAGAAGAAAGTAAGAAGATGGCACGTGAGCTAAGTCTCAAAGGAAGAAAAGAATTCTAAGAATCCTGTTGAGGAGAGAGTGCATTCCAGATTCGAGAGATAGCCCTCTGCAGGATCCCAAAGGCAGGAGAGGGGATGCTGAGTTATGGGCACATTTGTCTAGAATACAGAATGTATGTGAAATGTCTAGGACTGGGGTCAGACTGTTCACAGTCTTAATTGATCAACAGAGGAGTTCATATTTTATTCTACAGGAAATAAGGGACCACTGAAATATAAACAGAAGAAATAGGAAAAAATTATAGGGAATTTCGGATCGAAGGCATTATTAGCAACTGGAGGGCTCAGAAAAGGCTTCATGTAAAAAGGAAGGGAGGGATTTTATGAGTGAGAGGTGAATAGGACAGACTTGAGAGACTCTCCAAAGGTAGGAAGAGGAGAGATGGGGTGCTGTGAGTAAGGAATAGAGAGAGTGAAGGTTCAACAAGAGGGAGTAATGTACAAAGAGGCTGGAAAGATGGTGTAGAACTTTAAAAGCTCAACACATGAGTTTATATTTTATTCTACAGGCCATAGGGAGTCACTGAAGTTGATTGAATAGGTAGAAACATGGTCAGATCTGTGCTTAAGGAAAATCACTTTGGCAGCAGCGTGGAAGATGGACTGGCATGGGGAGAGAGGAGGGAGAGAGGTCGGTGGGAGGTTATTGCAGTGATCAAGAGGTGATGAAAGCCAGAACTAAGGTAGCAACAGTTGTGTGAGAAGAGAGAAGGGATCAGATATGAGAAATGTTATGAAGGTGGAAATGACAAGATTTAGCAACTCGGTAGGTATGTGGGGTAAGAGAGAATTAGGAGTCTGTGATTAACACTAAGGTTACGAACCTAGAAGATTCAAAAGATGGTGATAACCTTTGACAAAAATAGGGAAGCTGGGAGGAAAGGAGGGTTTGAGAGGAAAGGTAATGAGTTTTATTTTGAATGTGTCAAATTTGAGATATCTACAGAGCATCCAGCCTGAAATACCTAATATAGTTTGAAATATTAGTAATACAGAGCTGAAGCTCAGAGGAAAGACAGAACCTGAATATATAGATATTCAGGCATAATCTGCATAAAATATTCAGGCATAATCTGCATATAATCTGCATAAAAATGATAATAAAACCATGAGGGCTGATGAGATTACCAGGTAAAAGACTGCATAGAGAAAAGAAGAAGGAAGGCAATAAGAATGTATTAAGTGCCTACTATGTGCACAGCATTGTGCTAAGTACTTTTCAAGTTATCTCACTAAATCTTCATAGCAACCCTGGGAGATAGGTACTATTATTATGTCCATTTTACAGTTGAAGAAACCAAAGCAACCATGAAGTGACTTGCTCAGGGTCACACAGCTAGTATGTCTCTAAGGGCACATTTGAACTCAGATCTTCCTGATTCCAGGCTCAGTGCTCTATCCACTGTGCTACCTAGCTGCCTCTGGAGAAGGTCCAAGATAGAGCCATGGGCAGTACCCACAGTTAGTGAGTTTAAAATGTAGATAAACCAGAAAAGGAGACTGAGAAGGAGTGGTTACACAAAAACCCACAACGGACACTATATCCAGGACACAGCTGATCAACTGTGTTACATACAGCAGATAGGATGACTAAGAAAGACCATCAGAATTGACAATGAAAAAATCAAGCAAGCAACTGGTGACCAGGAAGGAAAATTAGGCTATGAGGGAGCCACCTACACACAGATAGTAACTGAATCCATGATGGATGAAAAAATTATCAAGAGTGAGAATATGGAAGAAAAGGCAAAGAGGGCATAGGAAAGAACCTGGGTTTCTTTCCAAGGTTAGGAGACTGGGAATGGATCCAGCAAGGGAGATAAAAAGGAACAGACAGTAAAAGGGAGAAGAACCAGGAGAAAGTAGTATCCACTGAAACCTAGAGTTTTGATAGTGTCAACATGTGCTGAAGTCAAGAGGAATGATGTCCAAAATGATCATTGGGTCTGGAGATTAAGAGATTCCCATTAACTTTGAAAAGAGCAGTTCTTTGTTGAGTAATGAAGTCAGAAAACAGATTACAAGAGGATGAGAAATGAGTGGGGGTGGGGGGACCAAGAAGTGTAGAAATCTTATTCTAGGGGCTTTGTTATGAATGAGAGGAATGCTATCAGAATGGGGGGATGGTCAGGTCCTTGAAGACTTATGTATGGAGGAGGCTTCTGCATTATAGGCATTAAGGAATAAATCATTATACAGGGAAATTTTCAAGATTAGAGAGAGGAAACAAGGGGACATGATTAAGGAGCAAACTCTCTGAGGAGAAAGGAAAGAATCAAGTAGTAGAGAAATTAGCCTTGACAGAGAGAAAACCCATCTCTTCATCAGAGACAAAGATGAGAACAAAAACCTGAGTTTGAATCCCAGCTCTGTCACTGATTTGCTGTGTGATCTTAGACCTAACTTCTCAAAGTCTCACCTTCCTTATCCATGAAATGTGATGATCCCCAAGGTCACTTTCAGCTCTAAATCTATGCCCCACCATCTACTGCTCAGAATACCAGCCTCCTCTCTAATTCTTGAAATCCTTTTCTTTCAACACATGGTTTAGGCACCACCTTCTCGGTGAAACCTCCCAGATTCCTCCTCAACCCCCAGGTGAAAACCAATTTCCCCTAGCACTTAACCTGTTTCACTATGCTGTCCATATCATCACTTCTATTTTATCATCCACCGCAACCAAAAAAGAAGGTTTTTTTTAATGAAAAAACAGTCCCTGACCTCAAGAAGGGGTCATAGAAAGTTGGAGATGACTGTACAATGTCTCATTAACTTCCTCCAAACTCATGAATTCTAAGTCAGCAGGTTCAGTCAATCACTCCTTGCTCGGACATAGCATACAGCTTTGAAAAAAATCTCTTCCCCTTTCTGTGTCTCAATTTCTTCATTTATAAAATACAGAACAACAGATGAGATGACTTTTAAGGTCCCTTCCAGCTACAGCATTTTGTGAATTTTACTCTTATCCCAGGTTATGTAATGAGTGGATCACAGAGCCACACTTACTTGAGTACATGCCGTATCCCACATATTAGTGAGAGGGGAGGGGAGACAGCATGTAAAGAGAAAAGTATATCTCATGCTTATTTTAGAAAGATGGAGAAAGCACTAATAATAAGGAAATGGATGGTGCAGAGAGGTTGATTTCTATTTGATAGGAGGAAAAATATTCTAACTGTAAATGTCCAAAAGAAAAATGGTGTACCAGCAGTTCCCCATCACTGAAGGTCTTTAAGCGAAGGCTGAAGTTCAGTTTGCAGAGGGTGTTGTAGAGATTAATGCTGGTCAGGGGTCAGGTTATGAGATCAAGGGCAACTAGGTGGTGCAGTGGGTAGTGCTGAGCTTAGAATGAGGAGCACTCATCTTCCTGAGTGCAAATCTGTCCTCAGACACTTACTAGCTATGTGAACCTGGGGAGGTCACCTAACCCTGTTTGCCTCAATTTTCTCACCTGTGAAATGAGTAGGAGAACGAAATGGCAAAGCATCTTTGCCAAGAAAACCCCAAAATTGGGTCACAGAAAGTCAGATGTGACTGTAGAATAACTAATGAGACCAAAGGTCTCATTAAGTTCCTCCAAACTCATGAATTCTAAGTCAGCAGGTTCAGTCAATCACTCCTTGCTCTGATATAACACAGCTTTGAAAAAAATCACTTCCCTTTTCTGTGCCTCAATTTTTTCATTTATAAAGCGGAGGGCAGTAGATAAGATGACTTTTAAGGCCCCTTCCAGCTATAGCATTTTGTGAATTTTACTCTTCTGCCAGGTTATGCAATGGATCGATCACACAGCCACACTTATTTGAGTACATGTCATACCGCACATATCAGATTATAAGATCCTTGAGGGCAAATACTCTTGCCCTCTTTGTATCTTGGTATCTCCCAAGGACAAGTACAGAGACTTTTATAGAATAAGTATGCAATAAATAGCTGTTGTATTGACACATACCCTCTCCCTGGAGTCCCAGCTTCCTCATTTCCTAGGATTCCTAGGATATAAATTCAGAAGGGACTTCAGAGGCCATTTATTCCAACCTCTCATCTTATAGATGAGGAAATGGATGCCCAAAGAAAAATGACCTTGCCTATGACCACATAGATAGTGTGTGCTAGAGCTGGAATTCTGCTGATTTTCTCTTCAAAATGTCCCTTGTATCCATCCTTTCTTCTCCAACCTCATGGCCCCTGTCCTAGCCCAGACTCTGATCACCTCATACCCAGACTACTGCAACAGCCTCCCAGCATAACTCTATTCTGGCCCCTCCAATCTGTCTACACAGGCAGTCCAACACTTTCACTTCCTGAAATAATTCTGATGTTGTTACTCCCTTGCTCCAAAATCTTCAGTGATTCCCCATTGCCTGTCACAGAAGGTACAGACTCCAGGTTTGTATTCAAGATCCGTGATATGATACTTCACTACCTACCCATGAGTATCACCTACCACTTGACCCTCCACACTAGGCAGCCTGGTCTCATTGACTCCTGCCCATGCCATCCTCCTTTCCTTGTCTGACCATGCTATTCCTCTTGCCCAGGATGCCTTCCCTGATCTTCACTATCCAAATTCTCACCCTCTTACAGGGGCAACTAAGCCCACTTCCTCCATGAAGCCCCAGCCTTGCCTCATCATAGGGCCTCTGCTCTCCCTCTTTATTCTACTGAATCTACTGATCTAAGGTCACCAGTAACCACCTAATCACTAAGTCCAGTGGCCTTGTTTTAGGCCTCATCTCTTGACCTTTGACACTCTTGTTTCTCCTCATACCTCTCTATTTCCCTCTCAGTCTCCATCTTCTTCTCAGCTCCTCAATGTTTATCAAGGGCCTTCTCCTCCACCCTTCACCCCTTATAGGGCACTTGGGCAGGTCCAGGGTCATATTTATCCCACTTATGTCCTCTACTTCAGAGGAAATCTATCTCACATGTAGGACTTTTATACCTTTTCCTTATCCACCCTCTGAGCTTCAATTACCTTAGCACATCTACTCATCTCCATTATTTATATTATATTCTATAAAAGTAGTCAAATAACCTCCCTTTAATTCCTCTGTCATGCTACTGCCAGAATAATCTTCCTTACAAAGAATTATAGTCATGACCCTCCTCTGCTCCAGATCTCCACTCGTCTCCCTATTACCACATGGCGATAGTTTAGACTCTTGTGTCTGTCATCCACTATTCCCTATAGACTGGTGCCCCATTACTTTTACATCCTTTTCTCCTGTTACTCACCTCCAAACACTTTATTTTTGAGCCAAACTGAACAACTCTGCCCCATTCCATGTATCTTCTGTACTCTCCTACCTTTGCGTCTTTAAGTTCTCCTAATCCTAGAATGCCCTCACCTTTCTCTCTTTTACTGTTAACCCGTTCTATCAATCCTTCAAACTCCCACTCAAATGTTATCTCCTCCAAGGAGTCTTCTCCGATTTTCTTCTCCCCAAATGTTAACACCTTTCTCCTTTTAGAATTCTCTAGTGTTCTTATATAATATTGTATATTATGGTTTATGTTTAAGGGTTTTATCCCTTACTAAACTGTAAGTCCTATTAGGATTTGAACAATGTCTTTTCTCATTTTTTCTGCACACAGTAGGCAGTTTAATAATGTTTGTTGGATTAAATAGAACTCCAAGTGGCACCTATTATCCAACATCCATTTGGGCATTTATCCCATCTAACCGTGAATGATTCTTTACCTGTTTCCTGTGTGCCTGGCTCACCTGCCCACAGCGTACCATAAGGACTATATAATTCTAGGCCTGACTGGACACAGAGTAAGCCCTCACAAAAGCTGGACTTCAGTGGGATCCCTGAGGAGTCTCCTTCCCGGGCCTCAGGTTGGCACCTTTGGGGATGATGCGTCCATCAGGCAGCTTGATGTCCTCAGTGCAGCGGCGTGAAATGAGGGTGACAGGAGGGAAGATGCGAAGGCTCTCCTTGATGCACATGGTGATGAAGGGCATCTGGGCCAGATCATCCCTGGGGAGAAGCCAAGTCTCTGACCTTTTGCCTCAGGCCTCCCAGCCAAGTATTAGAGCCCTCAGCACCAGCTCTGTCACTGACTGAAGGTGTAACTACAGTGTCTCCCTCTCTGGGGTCCATTCCAGTTTTAATAGCTTTGATGGGCACCTGTCACTCCCCACCCCCATCCCACAATGGCTTGATCTCCCTCCCTCCCTCCCTCCCCTCATCACATCACTGCTATACTGACTATAGGAGAAGGCTGACTCGGGGCCCAGGGCCACATTTTTCCAATCAAGACCTTTATTTCCCTAGGATTCTAGACTCACCCAGCCTCACCCTAGAACAAGGTTTCATTACTCTTGCTTCTCAACCCTCTGAGCTCAGGCAACCTTGGCCCACCCACTCCTTCCTTTCAGTGACCATTGTCAAACAACTTCAATTCCCTCCCAGGCTGACTGGTGTGCCATCTCTCCATACCCACCACCCCACCCCCCAACACCAGAGGAAAATTCCAGGAGAGGTGCCAGGGGCAACATTAGAATGACTTTCCATTCCACCTACTTCCTCAGCTGCCCACTCCACTTGCAAAGGCTCATGGGGCTGGGAAGTCTATAGTCACGTAAGGCCTCCCCAGTGTGATCCCTTCCTAGTGGGTGTGTCAGGTTAAGAGAGGAAACCCAGGAAAACATCTAGCACTCACCACTCAATCTCTTCTGTCTCCCTCCCTTTCATAATCCCCTGGATCTCCTCTCGGCACTTCTCCTGGTATTCAGGGTGTCGGGCCAAGTTAAATAACACCCAAGAGAGGCCACTGGATGTGGTGTCATGTCCTATGGGAGTTGAGAAGGGAGGGGAGAAGAGAAAAGAAAGAAAAAGGTCATGTGAAAAAGAACATCTCTACCCCTTTTCCATGGATACCAATGGCATCTATATCCAACACCAGGGCGTCCAGAAGGGTGGGTGAGACACACAGCCTTAAAACTTCTGTCCACTGTCCACTCTCCTTCCTGGGTACCCTTTCTCCTGTAAAAGTGAATGAAAAGAGGCTGACACCAAGGTAAGTTACCTAATCCAACAGCTGTAATAAAAGTACAGAACTACCTAATTACAAAACAAGACCAAGTGCTGAGTCATGGTCCAAGGATGACTTTGACTTCATGCCACTTCTCTGTTGCAACCCTCACTCATCACCCCTCTCTCCTCCCTCCATGTCTTTCTTCCCTTTCCCTTCCCTTTCCTTCCTATACTCCTTCTCACTCTCCTACTCACCACTAGCTGGCTACATCCCTGTGGGCAAGTTGCACTTGACCTAAGATACACCCCCAATGAAATAGGGATCCATGGGAGTCCCAGGATGAGAGCAATAGGGATAGCCAAACTAGGTTTGAATCTGGGCACTGATGCCTACAAGCCAGTCGGCCTTCGGCAAGTCATAGGATCACAGGATCATCAATTTGAACCTCTCAGCCTCAGTTTCCTCATCTGTAAAATGGGGAGAACAATCTTGCTATCTGCCATAAGGGGGCTGCTGTAAAGAAAATAATCATAACAGTTCACATCTATATAGCTCCTCTCCGGGGAGCTTTGCAAAGAATAAGAATGCTTATTTGATTCTCACAACCACTGTTAGAGATAGGTGTTATAACTGTAAAAGATGAAGAAAAAGACTCAGATTTGCCCAACGCTGAACAGCATCTGTGGTGGGTTTAGAACCCTGGTCTTCCTACCTCCAAGTCCAGTACTCTGTCTACTGAATCACACTGCCTCTCAGAGTCCAAAGTACACTATAAACCTTAAATAGGATAGACATGTAAGCTAGTGGTATTTTTAATGTGGAAAAGTTTAGATAACCTGAAAAAGTAGCACATTATGCACCCAAGTACTCTTAGGGAAAAAACAGACACAATTTGTTGTTGCTGTGTTCGTTCTTCTTTTTCAAAGGGTACCATGACATCAGAAAAATGATGCCATGACTTGTACTTGACTTTGTTTTGAGGCAGGGAAGGCCATGCAAGGTCACCAGCCTCACTTTCTCCTCCTGAGCCATCTGTATCCAATGACCAGATATTCATCAGGATGACTGGAGACGGCCCAGGGTGCAAGGGGAGACCTTGGCCTTTTAGGCTAAGGCCTTTTCAGGTACTCACTTAAAGTGAGGTAATGTCCATTCAATGAATAGGCCTCTTTAAGAAGTAGTCAGGGAATGGTCCCTTTAAATAGAAAAGAAAAATTAAATAAATAAAACAAGCCCTGGAGGGGCAGGGGACTCAGGACCCTCAGAGTTGCCGTTTCAAAGAGAAACAGTTACTAATGACATTCACTGTAAGCACTTATAACTCAGAATAACTTTCTCATGGCCAGAGGCTAGCCCAGAAAGACCTTGGAATACCCCAAATTAAATCTGCAACCCACGAAACCCCTGAATTCTTAGCTAATCTATCCTGAACAGGAAGCCTCACTGTCTTCCAACCTTAGGCTCAAAAAAATTCTCAAACTGGGGTCAAACATCTGTCTGAGGTCTGCCCATCCCTCTGACCTAGGAACTCTGTTTGAGGATCAAACACAACTGGGTTCTTTGAGCCTCCTCTTCCTCCTTGACTTTCCCAACCTCAGCTCTCTTCCTGGGGTCCTCACCCTCGAACATGAAGGTATCTGCTTCCGCTCGGATGTCCTCATCTGACAGCTGCTTCCCATCTTCATCCTAGAAGGAGTACCAGTTGTGACTGATTGGCCCCACCTCTGCCCAGGAGAGGCAAAGGTCATTCCAGGAGCAGACACCTGGCCACCCTCCAGAACCACCCTCCGACTCCCAGGGAAGGGAGGAATGTAGAGGGCACTTGCTACCCAATGCTAATTAAGGAACAGCAGAGAAGAAGGAAGGGAAGGGAAGAATTAATCCACAAGCAATTGTTCAGAGCCACTGTGTGTCAGGCCATGAGCAAAAACAAAGGCAGAATAGCCCTTGACTTCAAGTAGATCAGATTCTAATGGGGGACAATATGCACATAAAAAGGACAAAAATAAAAGGGAAGGAGAGAAAGAAGTGGAAGAAAAGGAAGAAAGGGGAAGAAAAGAGAAAGAAAAGGGGAAGGGAGGAGAGGACAGAGGAGGAGAGGAAGAAAAGGGGAGAAGAGGCATGAAGGGAGGAGAGGAAGAAGAAAGAGGACTTGCTAGGGGATTGTTTGTGTTTGTCCTTTGTTATCGAAGAGGACCATGACATCAAGATGATGACGTGACTTGCAGCTGACTTTGATTTGAGTGAGAGAGGGCTGTGCAAGGGCACCAACCTCACCTTCTTCTCCTGAGCTGGATATTGAGTGAGAGATGGTTCAGAGAAATGGCATAAAGTCAAAGTCAGGCTTTGACCATGACTCTAGGCCTTCTTCACCCTACCCTGGGCCTCTCTTGCTCACCTTGGCCAGCAACAGCACATCAATGAAATCCAAGGTCTTGCCCTGCTTGGACTTGAGCCAGGCCTCTTGCCCTTGCTTGTTTAGGGTCTGCCGCCTCTCCTGTATCACTTCAGTAGTGAAGTGGTGCACAGTGTCACAAGCCTCCTTAAAGCGCCGCCCATCTGCTGTCCGGTAGTAGATGAAGTCTAGATGGTGGTGGATACGATACTGGCGCTTCACTACCAAGGCACTCAGCTCAATAATGGCTGTGATATAGTCACTCATCTTCCTGCAAGGCAGAGGAACCATAAGATTACAAATGGATAAGAGCAGCCTCAAGTATGAGGAAGAAAATAGGCTAAGCTCTCCCAGCCTGGTCATTCTAACCTGTGAATTAAAACCATGGAATATAGAATGTCAGAGTGGAAGGACCCCTAGGACCCTTAGAACATGGAATGTCAGAGCTGAAAGAGTCCTTAAAACACGGAATGACAGAATGTCAGAGCTGGGAGGGACCGGTAGGGAGGAGTTGAACTAGATGACTTCTAAGATCCCTTCCTGCTCTAGGGTCATATATGATCCTATTTTCCTGCTTTCTTGCAGGGCCATGGGCAGGCGGGAGGGTAGGAGGAGTACAAGGGTGGAAAGAGCAGTCATGCACTCACATCCTCACATCTAAGGGGATCCCTAAAGAGGTGGAATAAGCTTCAGGTTGCTGATGGTTTCCTTCTCCCCACCAGTCCCCATTCCCAGTCATCAAGGGGACCCCCCCCCAGGACAGCTGAGACCAGACACTAACTACTCACTCCTGGCAGTCACTATTATAGCTGAAAACACATTTCTGCAAGCTGTCCAAGGTCATAAGACTGATGTGCTCAAACATGTCCAGGGAGACCATGGCTCCAGCACCCAAACGATTCCACTTGGCCTGTCCAAGAGAAAGGGAATATCATCAGTAAGGGATGGTATGCCTCCTGCCAACAACAGTGCCCAAGCTCAGCACAGCATGCCAAAGCACTTCAGTAGCCACTGAGACCCAAAAAGGGTACAAGAGAGAGCAGAAAGAAGAGTTCTGAAGGAGGGGAATCACAGATTCATAGATTTAGAACTGGGAAGAAACTTAAAAAGAAATCATCAGGTCCACCACCATCACCCCCTCCATTTTATATAGTAGAAAACTTGGGCCCAGAGATAAGAAATGACTACCCAAAGTTGCACAGGTAGAAGAGACAGAGCCAGCATTCAAAGACATGTCCTCAGGCTTTAAATCTAACACTCCACTGCTCCTAAGGAACAAGAAGAAAACTCACATGCATGATGTCTGTACATTGGTTGTAGATTTTTATGTAGGGCTTAAGGATATCAAAGTGAAAAGCTGGGGTCAACAGGCGCCGGTGCCGGCTCCATTTATCTCCTTTGCTTAGCAGCAGCCCATCCCCTGGTAAGAGAGATGGTGATGGAAACAGAGCAGCGTCAAGCAATTTAGTGCCCCTGACTCTTGAGTCAGGAACACGTCAATATATCTGTCCCTCCCCTAAAATCCATTATTGTCTGACCCAATCTCCTTCTCCTGAGTCAGAGGCCTAAATCTGCCCCTACTCACCCAGCCAGGGGGTCAGGAAGCCATAGAAGAGTTTGTCCTTTGGAGCAATGGCAGCTGTGGGGAAAGAGTAAGGATTCTGTCACAGGTGTGTGATCACAGTCTGGTGGCTTCCAAGTGCCCCATCTTTATGGACATGTGGCTCCTGACAGCTCTACTTAGCTAGGTTCCCCCTCCTTGAAAGCAGTCTCTGTTTCCACCTCCAGACTGACTTCCTCAATCTCCACTCATCCAATCCTTCTTCCCAACAACAGCAAAAAAAAATGCATTCTCTTAAATTCAAGCTGATAGTTTTACTCATATTCCCAGCAAATCTTAAGATTCAGTTGAATTTTCAGATCCCAAGGTAGAATGGATAGAACTTCAGGTCAAAAGTTATATGTCGACTTCATCAATGGAGTGGATACAACAGTGAGCAGTGATTATTAAAATTCTGTTGTATCAGTTTAATCATGTTTTTCTGATGAGAAAAATAGCATCTTCATCTTAAATAAAATAAGGCAACTCAATCTTTGGTGGAGAAAAAATGTACCATTTTAGGAGACATAGTGTTTTGTTTTTTCAAAGGAAGGTAAGATGTTTCAGGTTTCCATTTAAAGCTTGCAATAACTGACAGGAACTCCACAGGGTTGCTTCCTCTTCCTTCATGGTAACATTAAATGTGTCTTTAGTCTGGCCCAAGAACATGAGGTCACCAGCAATAAAGAATAATGGGCAGATTCCAAAAAGTTACTTGGAATCATGCCCCCAAAGTTACTAAACCTCTGACCCAGAGATACCACAAGTAGACCAATACCCCCAAAGAGATCAAAGAAAGAGAAAAATGCTCTATATGTATCAAAATAGTTATGGTGACTCTTTAAATATTTTACATTTGTAGCAGCTCCTTTGTGGTGGCAAAGAAGTAGAACCTAAGGAGATGCTCATTGACTGGGGAATGATTAAATGAATTATGATCTATAAATATAATGGAACATGGGCAGTTTCAGAGAAAACTGGAAAGACTTGTATGAACTAATGCAGAATGAAAGGGGCAGAACCAGGAGAATAATTAAGTAAGATGGCATTTGTAAAATGCTTGGCAAAACCTGTATAAATACTAGCTGTTATTATATGCCAGGTACTGTGCTAGATGCTGGAAGTATAAGTCTGAAGAAAGAAAGAATCTCTACTAGAAAGAAGCTTATACTCTAGTGGATAAGATCATAAGAGGAGAAAGATACATATATGATATGGACATGAACATTTACATGTATACAGTAGACATAATGTATATTATATATTCAATAAATATAGTACAGAGTGATAAATCTATGATACTGTGACCTCTCCAAGCCTCAGTTTACCCATCTATAAAAGGATTATGTATCTTATATGCACAAATACACCCACATACTAGCAAGTGAATCAGAAAAGACTTCATGCAGAAAATCATGGCTGACCTGCATCTTGAAGGAAGAAAACTCCTAAGAGGGAGAGGTAACAAGGTGACTCATCACAGGTATGAGGGATGGCCAGTGCAAAGGCATGGAGATAAAAGAAGAAGGTTCATGTGTGAGAAACAGAGAGAAGGCAAATTTGACTGAATGGCAAAGTGTTGGGGAGCAAAGTCCAACGAGACTGAAGAGGTAGGTTGGGACCAGATTGTAAAGGCCTTTAAAAGCAAAACAGGAGTTTATATTTGATCCTAGGGCAATAGAAAAATGTTATAGTTGACTGACTAAAGGAATCACCTGTTCACATCCATGCTAAAAGAAAATTACTTTTTGTAGCAAGATGTGGGATAGACTGGGGAGCTAAGTGGCACAGTGGATAGAGCACTGGGCCTGAAATCAGGAAGACTCATCTTCCTGAG
This sequence comes from Bettongia penicillata ogilbyi, assembly GCA_023548195.1. Taxonomy (NCBI): domain Eukaryota; kingdom Metazoa; phylum Chordata; class Mammalia; order Diprotodontia; family Potoroidae; genus Bettongia; species Bettongia penicillata. Next base: position 691,038 of record JAJHZJ010000363.1, read on the forward strand.
TTCAAATCAGGCCTAAGACACTTACTACTATGAGACCCTGGGCAAGTCACTTAACCCTGTTTGCCTCACTTTTCTCATCTGTAAAATGAACTGGAGAAGGAAATGGCAAACCACTCCAATATCTCTGCCAAGACAACCCAAATGGGGTCAAGAAGAGTTGGACCTTATTGAACAACAACGGGATGGACTGGAGCGGTGAGACTCTTGAGGTCAGGCGACCAGGTAGGAAGCTGTAGCCTGTGTGAGAGGTGAGAAGGGCCTGAACTAGGCTGGCAGCTGTAAGAGTAGAAAGAAGGCATCAGATGCAAGAGATAATGTGGAAGTAGAAATGGCAAGATTTTTTGAACCCAAATATAGGACTTTGTATATATCCCTACTCAGTTTCATTCCAAGTTTCAAAATTCTCACCTCTCTGCTCTAGGACCCTGAGTTGCTCAGACATGGAACCCAGACTTCCAGTATACTGGGGCAACTTTATCTCTGAGACTTTCCATCTTGACTCTTGTCATCTATGATAGCTATCTCTCCCAGCATTGTCATTTGCAGATGTGATGAGCGTGACCTCTAAGCCTGGGGTTCATCATTTCTTTAGTTTCGTGAACCCCTTTGGTAGTCTGGTGAAGCATAACACTCCTTCTAAGAATATTTTATTGCCTATATTCTATAATTGAAGTCAATGCCAAACTTCAGTTAGAGGTTAGTGAAAATAAAGATATCATTTTTTCTCCCATACAAGTTTACAGACATCTTGAAAGTTATATCTGTAGACCTTGTAGTCTATGGATTAAAAATTGCCTTCATCAAAGTTATTGATGAAAATGTTAACTAGAACAGGACCAAACATGGGTCTTTGGGGCACTTCACTAAAGATTTCTTTTCAAGTACAGGGCTATGATACTTCCTGCTGCCATATGTACATATGTATATGGTCCAAAGGACCCAAGGACAGTCCCAGATGATAGCAATACCCCAAAAAAAATCAGAACAAAACTAAAGAAGACTTCCCCAATGAGTTGAGAAAATAGAATTGGTCTTGGAGATAATGGTGAACTCAGTTCCTGTTTGACTAGTGTCTGTCCCTGGAGCCAGCTAGCACCTGAGCTGAGCATTTGGAGGGTGGAGCTCTAACTGGATGGCCCTACAACAGGCCCAAGGCACTGTGCGCAAAAGCCTCGGGACAGGACATCATTCCTGTTCCCAGTGCTAATTCAATGGGACCTCAAGCAGACCCACCCAGCAGATCTCTCTGGTCCTGATTGCTCCATCAGTTTGAGAATATACTCATCCCAACACACCCAGTGCCACTGAGTCAACAGGGAGACAAAAATAGTAAAAAGACCCAAGCCTTCAGTTGCAAGAAGTAGTGAATATAGAGAAACAATGTTTTGTCCATAGAAGGTGCTTAATAATTGCTTGTTAAGCCCAGTTCTAGCTCTGGAAGTGACTTAGTCTGTGACCTTGGACAAGGCATATCATTTCTCTGAGTCTCATCTATGGAATGAAGATAGAATTCATTCCCAGCTGCTCTCAGGAGTCTGTTGTGTGGGAAATAGTCCCAACTTGTATTCATCTGTTGCTTTAAGATTTGCAAAATGCTTTTCTCAAAACAACCTCACAACAGGGGATAATCTCAGCATTTTTTTAGTTCCAAGTTGGAGATGAGAAAAATGAGACACTGAAAAAATTAAATGACTTGAATAGCTCCCTAGCCAATAAGTGTCTGAAGAAGGATTTCAATTCAGCCTCCTTCTACTATGTGCACTCACGTTTTGTGGAGATGAAGAGGGGAGGAGAACCTGAAGTCTGTTAACAAGGACTCAAAATTAGGATTATAGATGGCTGGAGTCAGAAAGGACCACAAAACATAGCATATTGATCCTGGGAAGGTCCTTAGAACAGAAAACGTCAGGACTAAGAGGGTCCCTAGAACCTAAAATGTTAACATTGGGAGAGCCCTTAGAACATAGAATGTTGGATTTAGAGGGCCCTCAGAACACAGAATGTTAGAGCTGGGAGGGGCCTTAGAACTAAAATGGATTTTAGAATACACAGTGTCAGAGCTGAAATCGATCAGCAGTGTTTATTAACTAGGTGTTGGGCATTAAGTTAGATGTCCTGGATCCAAACAGAAAGAATGAAACAATCCTTCCTCTCTACAAACTGGCATTCTAATGGGAAGGGGCATAAAAACAATGTCTGGACAGGCTTTAAAGCCAGCATCAGTTCACTATGCACACTCCTCTCATAGAATGCCAGAGCCAGAAGGAATGTTCAAACACAAAAAAAACCCCATAATGTCAGGACCAAGAGGAACCTTAGAACATAGAGTCTTAGGGGGGCCCTTAGGAAACAGATTGTCAAAGCTAGAAGGGAGAGAATCTAATCCCATTACCAACCATTTTACAGAAGAGAATTCAAAGTTTCAAGAAGGTCAATTTGACCCCAAAGTCACAGAACTAATAAAGAGTGGTGTTCTCCTTACTTCTAGCCCACAGTACCCCACTTGTTCCCCTATTGCTAGGGAATGGGGGTGCAGCTAGGCTAGAATGAAGACAAGTACAATATAAACACAAAATAATTTCCAAGAAAGAAGTAGCAAAATCAGGAAAAGTCTCTCAAAGGAAATAGCCCTTGAGCTGATACTTGAACGGATCTAGTTCCTCCTAAAATGTGGGATTCTTGATCTATGAAATAGGAAGCAAATGAGGGAACTGCTCATTTGCCCCAGGGAAGGGGGAAGGGAGTTTCTTCTCAACAATATGACACAAAACAACCATCTTAGGCAATAGATCTCCATTGAGACACTTCCTGTGGCCTGGCCCAGAACTTCTAGTAGGTGGAGAGGTCCTAGGAACAGAGGCCCCTGGAGCTCACAGTCTACTCTGCCAGCAGGGTTCAAGGTCAACCAACTTGACAATGGAGACTTCCCTGACATTTGTATGTTAAGCACAAAGTAGGGAGGGGGTGGAGGAAAGAGATAAGGGGATGATTGGAAGGAGGGTGGAATATAGAGATTCCAGGCCTTTGGGAGGAGGAGGCACTGGGCAGTGTGGCAATACTGACTCCTCTCCTCCCCAATCACAAAATTATCTCCAATGAGTCACATCAGACTCTCAAGCATAAAGTGAGCCAGAACCCTGAAATACATCCTGTAGGTCCAATTCACACTCTATTAAGGTGCCCAGCTACTCCCTTAGAACAACCAAGAGAAAACACAGGCCCATTAATACACTTCATGGGATGACAGATTAAGACCTGGGAAAAGGTTCAAATTCTAGTTCCAGTCCTTACTAGTGTGACTCAATGCCTGTGTCTTCATCTCTAGCAGGAAGATACCCTCTAAGAGCACCAAATCTATGATCCTACAACTTCTGTGAGACTCAATTTCCCCATTTGTAAAATTGGGATAATCAGACTCATGCTACCTATCTTCACAGGATTGCCATGGGGAAAGCACTTGGGAAAATGTAAAGTACTAGAGGAAGGGTCTTTAACCCAGGATATGCGGATAGATTTCAGGGGATCCATGAACTTAGATGGAGAAAAAAATATGTATTTCTTCTTTTATTTTTAATTTGTGGAATAAAACAAGCATTTCTATAACAGTACAATTAAAAGAAGACACAACTTGCTATTCCTTCCAAATATATGTCAGAATTATGGTGTAAATTTCTTTTTTTTTTCTTCCCTCCCTCTCAACCCCCACCATAGAGATGGCTACCATTAGATCAGTTGGGGAATAACTGAACAAGTGGCAGTATGGGACTGTGATGGAATACTACCATGCTATGAGAAATGATGAACCCAATGATTTTAGAAAAACACGGAAAGACTCGCACTAAATAAAGAAGATGAAATGAGCAGAACCAAGAGAAAATTGTATAGAGTAACAGCATTATTAAATCATATTGTTATATTAAATATAATTGTTTATTAATATTAAATACAATAGGACATATTAATTTTATTAAACTGCATGTGTTTAATATTAATTATTATTACTATATTATATATTAAATTATTAAATATTACTACTTAATATTAAATATAAAGGACATATGAAGAAAGATGCTATCTGCATCCAGAGAAAGAACTGATAGAGGTATAGAATAATTTTACATTATATATACATATGTGTGTGTGTATAAAATTAGTTCCCTTTGTGATGCTTTGTGTTTTATTTTACACAATTAAAGACATTATTCTGAGGAGTCCATAAGCTTCATCGGACTCGCTGTCAAAGGGTTCATGATGCAGAAAAGGTGAAGAAAATCTGCGCTAGAGAAATGTGGGCTTTTCATAGAAAGTATAAAGGGAAGAAACAGCAAATCTGGAGAATGAAGAGAGAAGGACCTGCTGGCCCTGGGTCTCTTGCTGGGAGGGGGCTGTTGCACTCACCTGAAGCTCCCAGGAGTGGTTTGATGTAGTCAGGGTGCACCAGGACCAGCAAGGGCAGGACAGGCCCTATCCAGACAAGCACAACATGGTGCATTTTGTTGAGGACCTGCATTTCATCTCGGAGGCCTGTCTCATTGGGCAGGTACTGCAATCAATCACATAGATAGCCACCAGCTCCCCCAGGCCTCAGGACTCAGGGGAGTGGGATTAACTCCAGCTTTCCCTTCCCAACCCCTCCCACCCCTAACCCTGTCTCATCAGAAAAGTCTGGAATTTGGACCAGTCCTTAGGGGGACATCCAATCCAAACTCCCACCCAGCTCCATACATATGATCATCTAGTTTTTAAGGCACCAAGGTGGCCTGTTGGATAGAGTGGGCCTGGAGTCAGAGAGACTTGAGTTCAAATCCAGCCTCAGACATTCACTAGCCATGTGACCCTAGGGAAGTCACTTGTTTGCCTCAGTTTCCTCAATTATAAAATGAAGGTAATAACTGTACCTACCTTGCAAGGCTGTTGAGAGGATCGAATGAGGTAATATTTGTAAAGCACTTAGCACAGTGAATGGCACATAGTAGGTGCTTAATAAATAATAAACAAGCAATAAATACTTGCTTCCCTCCTTCCTACCTTCCTTGAATATTTCCAGGAATGGGAGTTCACTACAGAACCATGGCAACTAGTTGAAATTTAGAACTGGGAAGGACCTTAAAGATTGTCTATGGCAAAGGTTTCCAAATTATTTGGCCTATGGTGGTAGGCTCTTTTAAAAAAAAAGAAAAATTACTCAGCACCCCCCCTGGAAATCTACTTTCTTTAAGTCTTCAATAGTTGGTTGGGTTTTTTTTTATTTACATCATTTCAAAAAATATTTTAAAATGTTGCATCTTAAATTTAATAATTTTGTGGGGTTTTTCCTGCATTGAAATTTTGCATCATATAACTGTATAGTATATTCCTGCTAAGGCATGCTGGACTTCCCAACTGCCTTGCCAACACTTGCCTGTTAAGACCTGCTAGGTAGATTTGACTACTAATTGGCTATAACTTGCATTATGTGTGTTTATTTGAATAACAATGTAACCGCTAGATTTTATACAACAGATGAAATATGTATGAATGGTTTTTCAAATTTTTTTTCTCTTCTCTTTCCTTAACCTTCCCCTACTCCCTTATTTTTATTCAATACCCCTCAAATGCACCTAAGACTTCCCTGGATCTCCAGCACCACCCCCAGGATAGGCAGTATCACCCACTTATATCTAGGAAGGCCTCTCAGGCAACTCACTACATTGTTTGATTAATTTAACCATTGGAAAGTACTTCCTTAACTGTGATTGATGATTTAAAACCAAATCTGAAGTCAGAGCATCTGGGTGCCATCTCATCTGGGCGCCATACTACCTTTGTGACTTTGCTTGCTTCCCTTTTCTGAACTTCCTTATCTATAAAATCAGGGTCACTGGACAAATTGATTGCTTAGGTCCCCTTCAGGCCTAAATCTTCCCAGTAACTTGCACTCATTGGCGCTACAGAAAATAAGTTTATCCCCTCTTCCATGTGACAATGCTGTAAATATTTTAGGAGAGGTCTCATGTCCCCTCCCCAACTCCCAGGTTAAACCATTCCCAAGTCCTTCTCATCTGTTCCTTGTACACAGAGAATCTTTGATTTTGTCAGTTTCAGAAACTCCTAGTGTGAGACTGCTCTCCACAATACAGATTACAACCACCTAGTAGAAAAGGGAAGTTATCTGGAGTACATGCCCAGGATCCACAAGTAGTAAGCAACAAAAGTGAAATTTGAACCCAGCCTTTCCTGACTCTATCCTCTATACCACTTGCCTTTCATGTTTGTATTTATTGAGCATCTGTAATCTTCCACCCTGATAATGCCAAAGCTAAATAGAAGTTTATTGAATTGAGTATTTACAGACTTCCCAACAGGGTCGCCCTCTTCTGAGGACTCATGCCTAGAGTAGACTCCTCTCTCAACTCCACCCCTTAGAGGTCATAGAGGTTCCTTCAAAGCTTAACCATCATTTATTTTGTATATATTTGTAATATACCCATTGTTTCTCATAGCTAGAGTCTAAGTTTCTTTAGAGTAGGAAATGTTTTGTTTTTGTATTCCTAATGTCTAGCACAATCTCTTGCACATAGCAGGTACTTAGTAAATACCTGTTGTCTGATGACTGGGGCTTCTTACTAAAATGTAACATCCAGAACTGAACATACTATTTAAGACTTCACCAGCACAGAATACTAACTAGGGTGGTCGAACCAAATCACCTATGATTTACTTGCCACTCCAGCTGGCAAAGACCTTTCCACTCTTGACTTCACATTAGGCTTTGGTCATGCTTCTTTTATGTATTTATCACATGTTACACATACTTCAAGGACCATGAATTTATCCATATGACTCCATCCCTATACAAATACACACAGCAGTCTCTCCATGTCTTAAGGCAAAAATGTCAAATTCAAATGGAAATGAGGCCAGTAAACCACACAGAAAACTTCCTACAGTGCATATTGACTTACACTACTACATATTAACATTATTTATGTTTTATTGTCTTTTTTGTTTATTTTGTTAAATATTTCCCAATTAAATGTCAATCTGACTTCTGCCAAAGGAAGAAAAGAGCTCATGCTGCATGTTTGACACCTGTGCCTTAAGGGACATGAGTCACTGGAGTTATCATCATGTAGATAGCTTCCTAGTGAGAACCTGCTCTGAATTCAGCTCATTATATTCTTAGATGATTGCTATACAGTACATCTCCCAGTCCATTCTCAAAGGCTTGCTACATAGGGAGAACCTACCAGCATCTGATCTCTGCTGACCTAACTTGAGAACACAATTTCCCCTCCATGCCCAGATGAGGCATCAGAATTCAGATTTCAGGAAACTTTCATCCTGTGCTATTTTGTATTATACATACATACACACACACACACACACACACACACACACACACACACATGTCCTATCTCCCTGCTAGAATGTAAGTTCCATGAGGGCAGGATCCATGCAAGAGTTTGGAGACTTTAATCCAAATCTGGGTTCTGCCACTTACTCCCTGTGTGACCTTGAGCAAGTCATTTAACCTTCTGACTCACAGTTTTCTTGTCTGAAAAATAAATGGATCAGAATAGAGGACCTCTAAAAAGGCATGTTATTCTGTGATCTTATCAAGTAAATATTGCATGCCCCCAACATGATATGGTAAATAGAGTACTGGGCCTGGAGGCAGGAAGACCTGAATTCAAATTCAGTCTCAGACACTTAGTAGCAATGTGACCCTGAAAAAGGTACTTAACCTCTGTCTGCCTCAGTTTCCTCATCTGTAAAAAGACACATGCCTCCCAGGGTTGTTTTGAGGATCAAATGAGATGATATTTGTAAAGCATTGTGATGGACCTATAGTAGGTACTTAATAAAAACTTGCTCCCTTCTCCCAGCCTCTAATACAGTGTTCTGTATAATTATAGGCACTTATTTAATGTTTCTCAAATTGAGTTAATACTCAAATATTCAAATAGATCTGTGAGCTCATCAGTTCTGGAGACAGGTGACAATGCTTCCACGGCTGCCTGTCTTGTGAAATTCTGACCTAAAATCTGACCACAGGAGAGCCACCAAATGTGCTGAAGATATTCCTTCATTTCTCTTGACATTGTAAGGATGCCATTGGAGCACTCTAACTTTCCACCCGTCCTCCTCTGCCTTTGCCATGTGGCCAGCCCATGTCTCTTCCTGTCTCCTAACTCCTTGTTAATGTCCTTTACTCCAGTTCTCTGGAGTTCCTCGTTGCTCTCACTTGCCATGTGCCCTTCCTCTGCCCTCTGGGTGATGCCCATCTTAAGTACTTCAGGACAGTGATATCCCACATCTTACTGTCATGTAGCAATATTTTCAGTAGGTTAGATTGGAAATAGAGGCCTTTAATTTTTGTAAGCTGGGGATCTAGCCTGGGTATTTGCATGATGTTCTCCATATTCCTGAAGAGAATGATTATACAAAGCTCTAGAGCTTGAAGTTCTAGGGATGTGTGAAGGTTGGCACTTGTGAGAACTTGGGAAAAGAGAGTTGTTTTTTTCCTGACTTCTAAGGGCACAAGCTGTTTGAGGTCTTCTTGAAGGAAAGGACCCTGAAGGAAGAGAAAGACCTAGCAGCACGCCTTGGGCATTTCCCTATTTCCAGTTTTCCTCATTAGAGATTTTGAAGAATTTCCCCTTGAGTGAGATTGGGGACTCTAACTTGAGCTAAAATATCTCAACTCCAGGAAAGTCCATTCAGTCTGTGTATTGTCTGGTATATTCTAATCTGTATAACTTCTCTGGTTTCTGTTTGCTATTGTCTTTGACAAATGGGTTTATCTCTCTTATTCTTTTGATATTGTGTAACTGTCATTTGGTGGGAGGTGTGCCAAGCTTTTGGATATAGCTTGAGGAACTCCTTTCTAGTTAAGAGATGGAAATCAAGAAAGTGGTGTGAAGCTAAAAATTATTTTCCCTGGTTTAGCAATATTTAAGGAGGCAGAGAGATATAATTCTAATCCCATAAACCCTCTCTGAGAAGGGCAGAAAGCTTCCAATCTCCTGCATCCATGTATCCCTAAGGCTGCATCATTTTTTTCTTGCTTTATATTTTTCCCCCTTAAAAGTATTTTATTTTTTCCAATTATATGTAATGATAGCTTTCAACATTCATTTTTATAAGATTTTGAGTTCCAAATTTTTCTCCCTACCCAAGACAGCAAGCAATCTGATGTAGGTTATACATATATAATCATGTTAAACATATTTCCACATTAGTCATATTGTGAAAGAAGAATCAGAAAAAAAGGGAAAAACCACAAGAAAGTTTTAAAAAAAAGTGAAAATTATCTACTTCCATCTGCATTCAGACTCCACAGTTCTTTCTTTGGATATAGATAGCATTTTCCAACATGAGTCTTTTGGAATTGTCTTGGGTTGTTGTATTGCACAGCTGCACTTTTGACAAATTCATGTGAACGTACACATAAGCGACACACAGGACCTTTCCTCTCCAATTACAACAACCACCACAACAACAAAAAATCCAGGTATGGTGAGCAGGTGTGCACATGAGCACATACATACACACTCATATTTTTATGGGAAGTTTGGGATCTGTAAAAGACATTGCAATTTCCTGAAAGAATTTCAGCTTACTTCCTTCCTCCTTTTCAACTCTGGACCCAGATCATCATTTGCTTATACTTTCTAGTCAGGGTATATATACAGGTTCTATAACAGGTCCATCCAAATGCATATTGAAATCTGAACAACAGACATTCTTTATTTACATTATTTTTTGTTTGTTTGCTTTTCCTGTGTGGATAGACAGGCTTCAAATTCCTTCAAATGAGCAATTGCAAATCTCTTTCCCAAGATTGCAATATCCTCTGCTTTACTGCCATTAGCCCCAAGGTCATTCGCAAATAGGAGCATATTTTAGAGGACACCACCACCCACAGATAATCAATCAATCCCTCTTTGACCTGAATTTTGTGCCAGATGACCTTCGCCACCTTTGATACATCTCCCTGCTATGCCTCACTGGTTGTTTATCAGAAAAGGCCATTGGTCTTTCTGTTGTTGCATCTTTGAAGAAAGACTAAATGATCTTGATGCATGGAAGGGAAGGACCTTGTTAGGTTAGGTTTTGGGGCGTTTTTTAAAATCTCTAATGTGGTTCTACTGAATCAAATGCTTTTTTAAAAATCAACAAGCAAATATACACAATGGAATTTTAGACTTTGTATATAGCTCAGATAATTGTGAGATGGTAAAAATGTTGTCTATCATTACTTATGGTTTTTGAAAGCTTGCCTCTTCCCTGCTAATATTCTACTTGAGGATACCCTTGATTCATCTATAGATGACTCCCTTAAAGATTTTTGTAGATGGGAGAGTAAACACACAAGTCAGCAGTTACTGATGTCCAGTTAGTCACTTTTTTTTTTAATTCTCAAGATCCAAGAGAAAAAATATAAGTCTTGGCTCTCAAGGAGCTCATATTCACAGGCTCAGAGGTTCATAGATACACAACTGGAAGGGGCCTCAAAACTCATCTGGTCCAACCCCTTTATCATATCTGAGTATACATCATTTCAACCCATTGAGGGAATGAGGGTAGGGATATGTTTCATCTTTATATCTCTAGCACCCAACACAGTTCCCTATAGTCAGTCTAGTTATTAAGCTTTTATTTATATAAAAAACTTTTTATTAAATATTGTTAAGTGCCTACTTATGTGCCTGGCATTTTGCACAGAAGTGTCTAATGAATTTTTTTGAACTGAATTAGATTCTCTCCACAAGACCAAAACTCCCATCTGCTCCCTGAGAAAATCACTGGCATACACTTAATTAATGTTGAATTGAAAAAATAATAATAATAGGTCCCACCTACTAGACTATAAGCTCCTTGAGGGCAGGAAACTATTTCTTACACATTTGGCAAGGTATATAAAAATGGGTTGAATGAAAAAAAGTTCCTAACCATTAGAAAGAAAAGAGGTAATAGACCTTGACAGTTTCTCCAGTATGAAACTTTCATTGGTCATATCAAGATATCATTCATATCTCCCCCAAAGTTTAAATGTTCTCCTCCCATAGCACAGGATCATAGACACAGAGCAGGAAAGTACATCAGAAATCATCTAGGCCACCTCCCTGATTTTATAGAGGGAGATAGAGATGAAGGGACTTGTCCAAGGTGACACAGTCTCTGAGATGGGATCCAAACCAAGGTCCTTCTCTTAAACCAAGAATCTTGGCACTGTACTGTGTAGCCTACCATCTGTACTTCCTGTAATAACTCCTTTGTCAATAGAAACCATGGAATTCAAAAGATCTTTAGAAGATATTTAATAAAGCTTGCCACTCAATACACAGTTCTTATTTATAGTATCCCTTATTGTATTGCAGTCTTCTGGTCTCTAGCTCGATTACCTCTAAAGGGATCCATGGAAGAAAGAAGGAAGGAAGGAAAGAAGGAAAGAAGGAAGGAAGGAAGGAAGGAAGGAAGGAAGGAAGGAAGGAAGGAAGGAAGGAAGGAAGGAAGGAAGGAGCCTCTACTTCAACAAAGCAAACTATCCATTGCTAGAAAGCTCATTTTTATGTTGTCTAAATTTGCCTCCCTTTATATCTCATATGTTCATTTGTTTTGGGGAATTTCATAACAAGGACCTGTGATTTCATTAGTATGGACAGTCTGCTCCAATTATGTTGAGAGCAACCCACTCACACCTTAGTAGCTGGTCTTAGTAAGTTGTTGTGACTGGGGGAAAGAAATATGAACCTCAGCATCAACCTTCTTATGCTGAGAGTCCCTGCAATTATGAAGACTAAACCTCTGGTGACAGACATAAGCTCAACACCAGTCCAGTCTTCAAAACCATTTGGACAGGTCGAACTTGCCAGAGCATGAGCTGCTGCTGACACAGCCTATAGTGATCTGGGCTCATTTCCAAGCCCCAGTGAGGCATCAGTGCATAAAGAAGTGGGATCTGGGATCCAAAAGTTCATACAGAGCCACCTTTACTCAATGAAGAAATGATTTTTCCCTTATTGTTGGTGGCGACTGGGGGTTGATGTGACTTTAGGTTCATCTATGTGTAGGATTAAGGAATTAGAGAATTTTGGAGCTGCAAGAGACCTTCCAACCTTGGAAGGACTGGGCCTCTATCCTGAAGTATCTATATCTGAACAGGAAGCCCCTCTATCTATACATTATGCCTACCAAATGATCAGTCTCCAGGGGTGGGGAGCCCACCATCCTCCAAAGAAGCCTATTACATTTCTGGATAGTTTTCTTGTTAGGAAGTTTTCCTCTTATGTCAAGGGTTCTTAACCAAGGGACCATGGTAAATTTCAGAAAGTCCATGAGCTCGTATGGGAAAAAAAATTTACATCTCTCTTTTCACTAATTCCAGCTGAAAGTTACTTAACTAACCTCTAACTGAAATTTAACATTTCCATAAATTTTGTTTTTTTTAAAAGAAACATGATTCTAAGAAGGGGTTCATAGCCTCCGGGTTTCCAAATGGGTCTACTACCCAAGGTTATGAACACCTGCTTCACACCAGTCTAAACCTTTCTCTCTGCAACTTATCCATTTCCCTCCTTATTTAGCCCTCTGTGACCAAGCAGAACAACTTGAATTCTCCTTCCAACTTGTCTCTTAGATTATTCCAATAGTTTCCTTTTTTTAACTAACCAAAATATATTTTTATTTGAAACTTAAATACAAAAATCAGAGAAAAAAATTACACATTTTATACTTCAATAATGCTCTCATCTTATAATATAGTTTATGGTCCAATAATACTGAATCTGCTTCCTTTATATCGTTTTTCCTTGTTTTCTTTGAAGTGCCTGATCTTTGTTCTTCCATATGTTATTATTTTTTCTCAGTAAGATTTTTTTAGTAATTTAATTGGGATGGCATTAGATTAGTTAGGTAAGATTGTCATTTTTTTATTATGTTGGCTTTACCCACCCAGGTTCTCTTGCAGCTGATGTTCTGTCTTTTTTGTGGAGGATATTTGGAGAGTCAAAAGTTTTCTGACCTCCTCTGCCATCTTCCTGGAATCCTCTCCCCCAATAGTCTCCTAACAGGTTTTCCCATATCTACTCTTTTCCCAAATCATAAAGAAGTGTGATTTTGAAGAAACAGTGCTTAAGTTGGAGTCAGACAGTGTTAGTTTGAATTCCAGGTTCATTACATGTGTCCTTGGAGAAATCATTTAAGACTCAGTTTCCTCATCTGCAAAGCTAAAACCAAATGAATGATACCTTCTCCCATCCTACTACTGTGTGAGCTTTTTCCATTGAATCCAATTAGACAGAATAGTTCAATAAAATGGAACTTTTCCAAATGAGATAGGGTTGATCAGAACTCTTCTTTCCCACCCCTATTTCCACCTCTTATTATACGTAGAGAAAGGGGCAATCATTTATCAGAATGTGGAGGAAAAGAATCCTTCTACCAGGAGGGGTCAGGGCAGACCTTGTGAAGAAGCTGCCTCCCCTGAAGTTGACCCTTGAAGGAAGATAAGGATTTTGACAAACAGAGACAAGGAAGGATGGAGTACTTTCCCAATTTAGGAGGTGGAACATCCCTGTGCCTTACAGGAACACATTTTGTAGAGGAATAGGGTAAAATGACGTTAGAAATTTAAGGTAGTAATTGATAAGTGTTCAAAGGATATGAACAGGCAGTTTTCAGATGAAGAAATTAAAGCTACCCTTAGTCATACGAAAAATTCTCTAAATCACTATTGATTAGAGAAATGCAAATTAAAACAACTTTGAGGTACCACTTCACATCTATCAGATTGTTTAATATGACAAAAACAAAAGAAAGAAAATTATAAATGTTGGAGAAAATGTGGGAAATTTGGAACATTAATATGCTGTTGGAGTTGCGAACTGATGCAATCATGCTGGAGAGTAATTTGGAACTATGTCCAAAAGGCTATAAAACTGTGCATACCCTTTGATCCAGTAATACCTCTACTAAGTTTGTATCTCAAGGGGATCATTAAAAAAAGGGAAAAGGATCAACATGTACAAAAAGACTTATAGCAACTCTTTTGGTGGAGACAAAGAATTGGAAGTTGAGGGTATGCCCATCATTTGGGGAATGATTGAACAAGTTGTGGTACATGAATAGAATGGAATACTATTGTGCTATAAGAAATGATAACCAGGCAGATTTCAGAAAAACCTGGACAGAAGGACATGAACTGATGCTGAGTAAGTGAGCAGAACCAGGAGAACACTGTACACAGTAACATCAACACCGTGCACTGGCCAACTCTGATAGACTTAGCTCTTTCAAGCAATACAATGTTTTAAGAAAATTTTAAAAGACTCCAGCCAAAATATGCTATCTGCATCCAGAGAAAGAGCTAGGGAGTCTGAGAGTAGATGGAAGAACCCTACTTTCTCTTTTTTTTTCTTTCTCAGGGTTTTTCCCCTTTTTCTGATTCTTTTTTCACAACATGATTAATGTGGAAATATGTTTAATATGATAGTACATGTATAATATATACCAAATTGCATGCCATCATGGGAAGGGAGGGAGGGGAGGGAGGGAGGAGAAAATCTGGAACTCAAAATCTTAGAAAAGTGAATATTGAAAACTGTCTTTACATGTAACTGGAAAAAATAAAATAATATTAAGAAATAAAAAATAAGAAATGTAAAGTAATGCCAGACTGCAGAAGGCCTTGAGTGCCAGGCTAAAGAGCAAATAATAGGGAGCCATTGTTGAGTTTTGAGCAGAAGAGAGTCATGACAAGTCTGTGTCTGGCCATGAAGGAAGAAAAGACTGACAGTAAGTGAATGGATTCCAAGCAACCCACTTGCAAAGGGACTTTCAGAAACAGGTAACTGGAGAGGGCCTCCATGTGATCAGACTTGGGGTCTGGGTCCTCACTAACCAGGAGTGGGAAAAGAAAATTCAGAAGCACATCAACCTGTAGCACAAGTATGCAGAATACGGAGAAATAATGGTTAACAGCTCCATGCTCTAATAACCTGTCATTATAACTTTCACAACCAGCACATTCATCACTTACTAAAGCGTGTGTACATTTTATTAAAATGCCCTCTATAATGAATATCAATGACAGAATAATGATTTGACTTGGCCATCTGCCTTTTGGACTGCTGCCTAGCCACTTCCAGGCAGCTGGCCATGCCAAGGCCTCAGCTTGTCTCCTGTATCCATTCTCTGAACTCCCTTAGAGGAGGTCGCCTTCCCCACCTTAATTTAGACCAGCCATCACTTCAGTCCCTTTCCCTCTGGGGCCCTTGAGACCAGCCAACAAGGCTAGTCCTTCAACCGGATCTTAAGGAATAAGAAGCCCATGGTTCCCAGCTCATTCAGCCTAGTGCCAAAGCTTGGGTCCCCTAGTGACCAATCAATAATCACTAATTACATACTATGTACCAAGCTCTGTGCTGAGGGGCATTGGAGTTACAGAGACAAAAGGGTTAACAGGCCTATTTTCAGGAGTTTAAATATGGACATATTTAAGTATCGACCTAATGTATAGAGTATGGGAACAAAAATCGTCTATGAAGGGAGAGCCCTCACAGCTCAGGGGATGGTTGGATTTCAGAACAGGTTCTTAATTACTTCTCAGGCCTCACAGAATGTCAGGCATGGCTGGGACCTTAAAGACTATGCAGTCCAACCCCCTTCTCACTTTATACGGAAGAAAATTGAGGCTCACAGGAAGAGATTTGCCCGACATCAGGTCAGCATAAGGTGAAAGGAGGAATTGGGTTTTGTCCAAGACGTGGTCTGAATCTGTTATTTCACCTGTGTCCTGCACTCAGGGTGAGACATTTCTCTACAGGAATGCATATCAGCAACTGTTCTGCCATTCAGGGTCAGAGTTTCCCTGGAGCATTGAGAGGCTGAAGATTTTCCAGGGGCCATACAGCCAGTAGGTGCCAGCAGTGGGACCAGACCCACCTGCATCCTCTCCCTACTTCTCCTTTCTTGACTCCTAAAGACTAACTTTTCATCTCCATACTGCCTCTTATGAAAGGTAATAGGACAACAGATTTATGCTTAGAAGCAGTCCTGGAAGGCACCTAGTCCAACTGCATCATTTTACAAATGAGGAAAACTGAAGCCCAAAGAGATGAAGTGATTTTCCCAAAGGTAGTAAAGGAGAGAGATGGGATTGGAACCCAGTTCCTCTGGCTCCAAATCCAATGTTCTTTCCACTATACTATTACCATCCTTTAACCCAACATCTACTTGACCCCCTCATTGTTGCTGTGCTTATCCTTCGTTTTCAAAGAAGACCATGACATCAGAGAAATGATGACATGACTTGCACTTGACTGATTTGAGTGAGGAAGGGCTGTGCAAGGTCACCATCCTCACTTTCTCCTCCTGAGTTATCTGGATCAAGAGACCAGATATTCATCACTAGAGTGGAGAAGGAGGGTGGGAAGTATCTTATCCTGGGCCACACTGGTCAGCTATAAAACATGAAGATACTCATTTGAATCAGATCAAGGTAGTGCCATTGAAATAAAGCCATACCATTTAGGGACTGGGAAGGGTAGGTAACTGGGAAGTTTGGCTTAAGATGTGGATGAATTCCAAAGGAATTTTTCTTGGACGGGTATCCCCTTTCCCTATCCCAAGACCAGCACTTACCATGCCCAAATGGCCCAAGAGCCAGTTCCTCCGGGGAGGTTGAGGAAAGCATCGTAACCTTTGGCAGGTGACGTAAAATTGATGGCATGTTTGGAAAACCCTCAGGAGGAGGCGGAAGAAGAGGAAAAGCAGGGATAAGAGCAGTGCAGAGACGGCATAGGAACGGAAGGAGGTCTTCTCAAGCCTCAGCACACTCAGTACTTGATCCGTGATGGGCAACATCCTGGAGGAGAGATGCATGCAAGCACAGGGGATACATGGAATTAGCAGGCGTGAACATTAGGGAAAACCTTTATGATCACTCCTGAACAAGAAGAGGGCTCAGAGACCTCCAGAGCTCCCTTTCATCTCCCCCCACCCCCATCCCTCCCCACCACCAAAGAGCACTGAACAATCCATCTACAGCACATTTCCAATAGCTCCCCAGGGCACTCTCCCTCCAGAAATTAGTTTGTAATTACTTCAAGGAAGTCTGGCATAGAAGCTAGAGATCTAGCCTCAGAGCCAGAAAGACCTGGCCTAACGTCTCCCCTTTGACACACACTGATTGTATGACCCTAGCCAAATTAATCAACTTCTTAGTGCTCCAGGCAATTGTTTAAGACCCTACAAAAAGAAAATGCTGCCCTGCCTTGGTAGGGAGTTCCTTAGGCCAGTAGTTCTCAAAGTGTGGTCTAGAGACCCTTGGGGTCTCCGGAACCTCAAGTCCTGAGAACCTTTCAGGTAGGGTCCACAAGGTCAAGACCATTTTTAATAATAATACTAAAATATTTTTATTTCTAATATGATAAAGAGCAATAGATAAAACCTGAATAATCAAAAACGCTTTGGAAGGGCCTCAATAATTTTTAGGAGTATAAAGGATCCTGAGACCAAAAAGATTGTTGACCACTGCCCTAGACCAATGAAATCACAGATCCAGTCCCAGAATCTAGTCCCTGCATCCCCTAGATTTTGTATTTACTTGATTGGGTACATTTTGTATCCTCCCCAAACCCCTTCCAGTAGACTTTAAGCTCTTGGTGGGAACAGACTTCTTTGTGTCCTCAGAACCTAATATAATACCCTGCCTCTAATAGGCCCTTAACAGGTATTTGCTGAATTTCATTTCAATGAGATGACCCAGACTCCTTAGCTTGGTGTTTTAGGCTCCCTACATTCTGGTCCCTACCTACCTCTCCACTTTTAGCTCCTACCACTCTACAGCATGAACCTGATCGTCTAGCCTCTGGACAGCTGCCTGGCCACATCCAGGCCCATGCTCCTACATCTGCTTTCTGAACTCTGCAGGACACAGATCTGCCTTCAGCCCCAAACTTCTCTAGGGATCCTGGGGGGGGGGGGGGGGGCAAGTGGCATGGCAAGTCCTACAAGATATGGAGACATCTTGTTGTTCCCAAGTGTGAACAATCCATCTCCTGTTCTCCCTACAAACCTAGTCTCACTCCCACTCCCTGTCCCCCAAATACTTTTCCCCCATAAACGTTGGGTCCATCCTTCAAAGCTCAGATCCAGTCCCACCTTCTTCACTAATTCTCCCCCCTAACAAGAAGTGTGACTTATTTCTTTGGAATTCTCAAAGTCTTTACTTCCTCTATCATGCACTGGCCACAGAAGTCAACAAAAGCTGACAAGTGATAGATAGCATTTTGAGGTTTTCCAAACACCTGGCATGCATTATTTTATTTGATCCTTACCTTTAAGGAGGTAGATATAAAATTATTATCTCCATCTTACAAATGAAGAACCAGAGGTTCAGAGAACATAAGTAACTTGTCCATGGTCAAGCAGCTAGTTAAGTTCACTAATGCTGCCTTCTGTTGATTATTTCCAATGTACCAGTATGGCACATTGTTTGTATGTATTTGTTTGTATGTTATTTTCCCCCATTAGACTGTGAGCTCCTTAAGAGCAGAAACCATCTTTTATCTTTATTCATATCCCTAGTGCCTAGCACATAGTAGGTGTTTCATAAATTTTTATTGATTGACTGAACTCCAATCTCTCCTGACTTCAAGTTCCACGTCTTTTGTGCTGCAGTGGAAAAGCTCTGGTATTAGTGGAACTGGGTTCAAATACCACCCAAGACACTTACTACCTGTGTGACTAGAGCAAGTCACATGGCCTCCATGGACCTCAGTTTCGTCATCTGTAAAATAAAGAGGTTGGGCTAAAATGACCTTCGATCAATTCCATTTCTAAATTTATAAAAATGATGATCATCACCATGATGAGATTTCTAATTAGGGCAGGGCAACCCCACCTCTCCCTGCCCCACCACAGCACTTGCAAATCTTCAAAAGTCTGAAAACAACTGAGCTTAGCAACTGGTTAACAAGAAAAATTAGTAAAAATAGAATACTAGCAGATGGGCTACTTCATTTCCTTTTCCAAGCAGTTGGGGCTAAGTGACTTGCCCAGGGTCACAAGCCAATAAATGTCTGAAGGTGGGTTTGAACTCAGACTCCAGGCGAGGTGCTCTATCCACTGCCCCAGCCTGCTTTCTTTCTCAAAAGCATAGGCACACCCTCAGCAAAACTGCCCCAGGTAGTAGCTAGTTCCAACTCTTGTTGTTTAGAATTGAGTGTCTCAATCCACAAGATTGCAAACTCCCTTCCAGTATCTAGTTCGAAGGTGCACACTCATAGACAAATAGGTGCCAGTACACACATACACAAACACACAGTATCGACTTGTTTGTTCCTATTTTGCATATATCTGTATCATCTTCCTACCCAGACTGAACAGGAATTGAGTTGTAGGGTACCCTGATATCCCTCTCAGCAGCAACCACAGGGCTAATTAATGGCAAAAGCCCTAGCTAGACCCCAAGGACCTCTTGGTCTGTCACTAACCAACTGTTCGACCTCAGGCAGAGTCCTTTCCCCTCTTTCCCCTCTCAGTGCGTGAGCTTTGTCTCCTGTGAAATGAGGTTGAACTAGATGGTTTCTCTGGTCACTTCCAGCTCTTAGGTTTAAGGATTCTGCTTGTTTAAAAGGCAGTGGAGGACGTGGGTTCAAACACATTGGGCAAAACACAACCCCTCTGGGGTTGATTAATTCCAATTTACCTGTATATCTCTTTTTTGTATGGATTTGTCTGTATATTATTGTCGGGTCTTAGTTTCTCAGTCTTTAAAATGAGATATGACTAGAAAAGACAACCTCTGAGGTCTCTTCCTACTCCGAATCTATGATCTCAGGAGCTACAGTGAAAACCCAATCATCAAAGGCCAAGTTCAAATTCCATCATCCAGACTCACTGTCTGTATGACAGGACGTGACTTGCAGTTAACTTGGATTTGAGTGAGGGAGTGCCGTACAAGCTCACCAACCCCACTTTCTTCTACATCTGGGTCCAGTGGCCAGATATCACTCAGTCTGACTGGAGATGGCCCAGGATGCAATGGGAGATACTGACCCTTTTAGGATAAGGTCTTATCAATAACGTTAGGCAAGTTCCAGAACTTTTCTGGGACAATGTTTCCTCTTTTGCGTAATGAAAAGACAGGCTTAGATGACCTCTGAGGTTTTTTCCAGCTCAAAATTTCTGGGGCCATCATCATATCATGTTATCCTCCCTCTCACTTCAAACTACTCCTATGCAATGAATCTTGGGAATTAGAGTTTTGGAAAAGGGAATTGGTTGGGGCAGTTTGCTACAGAGTCCAACAGTTAATCCCATCTAGAAGAATAACCTTCACTGTCATCCTCAACAACTCTCACCCACTGTCTACACTGGGTTAGACAGAGTGTGGATTCAATGGCATAGCCACATGACAGACACACCTAAGTAAATACGCACATCAAAGAGCACAATATATATCTAGGCAATAATATACTGTCCTTTGCATACTAAATATGGAGCAACACTGTCACACCTTCAACAGGAGACTGCCAATTTTTCTAGAAGTGGAAATAGAGCAAAATGAGTCACATGCTCTCAAGAGTCATCTTCCAATCCCCAGTTTGCGACCTTGTGACCAAGGGCATCATTGACCTACCAGTGCTAAGAGCACACTCTGGAGTGGGAAACAGCCCATGCTGACCTGCACTGTGCTACAGTGGATGGAGTGTTGAAACTTAGAGTTAGGAAAACCTGGGTTCAATTTTCACCTCTGACGCTTACTAGCCCTAAGGGTGAGCCACTTAATCACTCTGAGGTCAATTCCTTCATCTGTAAAATGGGAAAAATAATACCAGGAATGGATACCTCACAAGGGTTTTTGTGAGGACCAGATATATGTAAGGTATTCTCCAAACTCAAAAGTTTTTATCTTGTAGGAGTCAATTAACATCCTTTATTAAGCCCAGGTGGTATGAACAGAACTGATCTCAATACCTTAGGAGAGACCTAACCAAGAGAGCTCCACAGATGCATAAACAGTGTGTTGGAGTGGGAAAGGTGCTGGCTGTAGGATCAGAGCTTAAGGTTCAAGTCCTGTTTCTCCCACTTATTAACTATATGACCTTGGGAAAATAACTTTTGACCTCTCCCAAGCTCAGATTCCTCACTTGTACAATGAAAAGATTAGACTTAGATTGGTTCCTAATTTTTTGGACTGTGTTTCATTCTTTGTTTTGTAACCTGCCTCAACCCCTAACACAGTGTCTGGCACATAGTAGGTGCTTATTACACTCTTATTAGTTAACTGAAAGTATTTCATGGCCCCCCATGTGTGATCATACATCTAGAGATAGAAAGGGCATCCTTGGTCTCACCACTATACTGTACTGGCTCATCCTGCTTTATACTGTTTGATTACCCAACCTCTTACTGCCTCTATAAGACTAGAGTTTGAAGGAAGTTTCCATATCTTTAATTTCTGACATTGACCAAACCTCAGGGCCAAATGGAAAAGTTAAAAAAAAGTCAGCCCAGTGCTCTAGGCCTACCAAGATCTCCCATCTAGGAGTTCTTAACCTAGGGTTTGTGAATCTGGTTCTTTCCTTTTTCACTTTTTAAAAAATACTTTCATAACTATAAGAATTAGTCCCCTGGGCTTTTGAAATAAACCCAACAAAAATCTCACACTTAAGTAGGGATTGGCAGTTTACAAAGAACTTTCTTCACAACAAATGCAATCTACCTCACAAGTATAAAAAATATTATACCCATCCTACAAATGACTGAAGGAAGATACTTCCAGAACACCCATGCATGAGATTCAAGCTGGGGGTAAGGGATGGGGGAGAGAGTAGTTTGTAGTAGTACTACAGGATTCATTTTAATGGTGTCAATAAAACAATGAACCAGACTTTTGTGAGCATTTTCAATGCAGGAGCCCCATTTTCAGGAGGATGAGTTAGAAAACATTCAGAGGAGAGCAGCCAGAACAAGGAATGCATGTTCCATGAAAATTGGTCAAAGGAACTGAAGATGCTGACCCTGAAGAAAAGAATACTTTTAGGGGATTCTGTTCAGTATCTCCACATCAATGCAAGGAATATTACATAAGCAACTCTTAGGTCTAGGGCTCCTGGGCCAACATAGATAACTATCTGAAAGGCTGTCAAGATGATCAGACTTGGCCCCAGAGGGCAGTGCAAGTTGTAGGAGGACAGATTTCAACTAAGTTTGTAATGAGGAGAAATTTCCTATCAATTTGAGCTGCCTAGAAGTCAAATAGAACTTAGAAGGTAGTGAGTTCTCTGTGACTAGAAGTCTCCAAACAAGATCGCAGAAATGTCAGAGTTAGTCAGAAGCCATTCAGTCTGACCCGGACATGGACAAGAATCCTCTCTACAAATGCTTATCCAGTTAGCCCTTGAAGATTTCCAGTGGAGAACCCATTCCCTCATGAAACAGCTCCTTAGACTTGTGGATGGCTCCACTTATCAAGGTTGCTTTTGTTCTGTTTTTTAAGTCTAGATTAACCTCTTTGCAATAGCTAGTACAGCCCTTTGAGGCCAAACTGAACTTATCAAATCCCTCTTCCAGGTAAATACAATCATCCTATTTCCCACTGCCCCTGTGTCTCCTTTTCTACAGATCTTTCAAATGAACCACCTTCTACATTGTGCGTGTGTGTGCGCGCGGCTTGTGCCTAATTTCCCTCTTAGAATATAAACCCCTTGTGGGCAGAGATTACTTCACTTTTGTCTTTGCAACTAAAAACCATGTTGATTGGCTGATATGGCAGGAAGTAGACTAAATGACTTGTCAATTGTGCTGCAGAAAAGACTTATTTCAGATGGGAATGTGGATGACTCAGAGGACCATGCATCTACAATAGGAAGGAACATCAGAAGCCATCTAATCCAACTCCTCATGTTGAGGAAACTGAGGTCCAGGGATATTAAGTTACTCCCCCAAGGTCTAACAAGTAAGAAGCAGTAGAGCTGGGCTTTGAACCCAGATCCTTTGACTTCAGAGCCAGCGTTCCTGACTTCTGAGGCCCTCTTTCAGCTCTGAGAATCTGTGGTTCTTTCTCTCCACTTCATCCACATTCCTACCAGTAACAATGTTTGTCTCTCCTTTCAAGTTCCGGTCTGTTTTCTATTGTGAGGCTCGGAAAAGGCCACGGATAAGAGAATAAAATTTGGGAAGGTGGACTTCAAGATACCTTCACTACAAAGAAGTCAGTGACCTCTCCTACAGGACAAGATCAGGACCTAGACTCAATGACTGAGCGTTCATCTCTCTGTACTCTGAATGACTTCCTGGCAGACACTCTAAATGAAGAAAAAAGTTAACAGTGCACAGGAATGGGAAGACATTCCAAATAATGGTTAAGCCCTGAAAGCCAGAGGCAAGAGTTTAACAAGAGAGATTTGCTTTCACTGGGCCAAAGAGAGTCCACAAGAGAGGGGCCACTCAGTGGAATTATATCTAACCTTTATGCCACTCACACATTGACTTCTGGGTATTTGTATATACTTAAACAGGTGCTATATAAACACTCACACACCTGCACACATGAGTGCAACTATGAGTTTGTACACACAAACAAAAATAACAAATCCTTGTGATGGGTGGGAAATGAAAATAGGCATTTATTAAGCATGGGCCAAGAAATGTGCCGTGTTTAAAATATTATCTCATTTGAGTCTCATAATAACTCAGGAGCTAAGTGCTATTTACTAACCTCATTTTACAGTTGAGGAAACTGAGGCAGTCAGAATTTAATTGGCATGCTTAGGATCACATAGCTAATAAGTGTCCAAAGCTAAATTGGACTCTATCTTCTGGGACACCTAGCTGTCTCTCATCTAAGACTAATGGCCCTAATTCTACTAGCGCATTTTCAAGAATATAACCTACAACTGCTGCTACCTTCATAAAAAAGGAAAAAGGCCCTACACATATAAAAATATCTATAGCAGATCTTTCTGTGGTGTCAAAGAATTGGAAATTGAAGTTATGCCCATCAGTTGGGGAATGACTGAACAAGTTGTGGTATATGAATGAAATGGAATATTGTGTTATAAGAAATGATTAGTCGGTGAATTTCAGAAAAACCTGGAAAGACCTACATAAACACATGTAAAGTGGAAAGGGCAGAAACAGGAGAACATCATGCACAGTAAGAGCAATTGTGCGTTGATCAACTATGAATGACTTAGCTCTACTCAGCAATTACAATGAACCAAGACAATTCTCAAAGACTCATGATGGAAAATGCTAAGAGAAAGAGCTGATAGAGTCTGAATGCAGATCAAGGTATACTGTTTTAACTTTCTTTATTTTTGTGATTTTTTTCCTTTTGTTCTATTTTTTTTTTCCCACAACATGACTAATACAGAAATATGTTTTACATGATTTCACATATATAACCTATATCAAATTGCTTACCATCTTGGTGGGGGAAGAAAACTTTGAAAATCAAAAATTAATTTAAATGAATGTAAAAATTGTCTTTACATATAACTAGAAAAAAATACAATTTTTTTTTAAATTGTATTACTAGTAAGTAAATGGGAGAGGAGAGAACCTTCCTGCTTTGGGAGGATTTAAGACTTATGTGAGAGCTCACACATCAGTTTCTCTCACCTCAACTTCTCCATCAAGGAATATACAGCACAGAAAAGGAGATTTGGTTTATAAGTCAGGAGACCCCAGTTCTAATTCTGTCAGTAACTTGCTGTGTGATCTTATGTAAATCATATCCCCTCTCGATGTAGTAAATTGGGAAAAAATTTTTACAGCTAAGCTCGGGGATAAAGGCCTCATTTCTAGAATATATAGAGAACTGACTCAAATATATAACCATCCAAGTCATTCCCCAATTGATAAATGGTCAAAGGATATGAACAGGCAATTTTCAGGGGAAGAAATCAAAGATATCTATAATCATATGAAAAAGTGCTCTAAATCACTATTGATTAGAGAGATGCAAATCAAAACAACTCTGAGGTACATCACACCTGTAAGATTGGCAAACATGACAGAACAAGAAAATGATAAATGCTAGAGAGGATGTGGGAGAGTTGGAACACTAATTCATTGTTGGTGGAGCTGTGAGATCATCCAACCCTTCTGGAGAACGGTTTGGAACTATGCCCAAAGGGCTACAAAAATGTGCATACCCTTTGACCCAGAAATATCGCTACTAGGATTGTATCCCCAAGAGATTATAAAAACGGGAAAGGGTCCCACGTGTACAAAAATATTTATAGCAGCACTCTTTGTGGTAGCCAAAAACTGGAAGTCAAGGGGATGCCCATCAATTGGGGAATGGCTGAATAAATTATGGTATATGAATGTAATGGAGTACTATTGTGCCATAAGAAATGATAAACAAGAAGACTTCAGGGAGGTCTGGAAGGACTTATATGATCTGATGCTGAGCGAAAGGAGCAGAACCAGGAGAACTTTGTGCACAGCAACGACCACAGTGTGTGAGAGTTTTTTCTGGTAGACTTGGAACTTTGTAATAACACAAGAACTTACTGAGAAAAAAAAAAAAATCCTAATATCGGTCTTCTAAGGCAAAATGCCTTCCACACTCAGAGAAAGAAATGTGGAAGTCACTTGCAGAATGTAGCAGATCATGTTTGTGTGTGGGTGGATTTCAGTGTATTATGTGTTGATTTGTTATATGATTTCTTCCATTTATTTTAGTTCGACTACATAGCATGAATATAGTGAAAATGTGCTCAATAGGAAAGTATATGTAGAACCTAAACAGAATTGTATGCTGTCATGGGGAGGGAGGGGGGTATTGGGGGAAGGGTGGGGGGGATAAAATCTTAACTTTAAGGAAATGATTGTAAAACATTAAAAAAAATAAAGTAAAATAAAATAAATAAAATAAAAAAGGTGACAAAAAAAAAAAAACACTGAAGTATCTGGATATGCTTTGACTAGTGAATGGAAGCCTGCCTCAGATTCAGAAAGCCTGAGTTCAAGTTCCTCCTGTCTTTGGTAAAAAAGTTATTTTGTGACACTAGATCTCATTGCTCTTGGTAATACTTTAAGACTATAAATTATAGAGGATGTGCTGACCTGTATCCTCACCTGGCAATTTTCTATATGGAAGAGATTACAGGTTCAGTGCCTACTTTATATGGTTGCTTTTTTCAGCTCTCTAGCTCTCCTTGCATGTATGGAATCAGTTAAAAGATAAATAATATTGTAATTGGGTTATCAGATTTACTCCTTATACATTAAGTCTAACATATAGACATTTACCCATGTGCAGATTGGCACTTACACAGTAAATATCCAAAGGAACCAAATAGAGAAAATTAGTAAGAGCCATTTAAAACCAAAGTGTTTTAAAATGTTACAGACTTTTTTTAAAGGATCTTAAATGAATTAAACCTAGAGTTACTTTCAATCTGACTTAATAATAATCAACCAGCCCATTCAAAAACTTGTCAAAGTGTGGCTTTGATGTCTTTGAAAGGAGGAAGGTTTTCTTTTTTGTATTATTAGCTTATTGTCTGGTTTCGCTTAAGATTATTTTCCCCCTTGGTCAAATCAGTCCTAATACTCTTCATAGGGTTAGGTTGTTTTAGATGTCAGTGCTACTTAAACAATGCCTATTTTGAGAATGCATAGATGTCCGTATGTTTATCATGACATGGTTTGGATCATTAGATAATTTGTTCAATTATTGATAAAGCTAATTTGTGCCTTGCTGTAAGCTTTCAATCAACCAATGAATAATCACTTATTAAATGCCTTTTATATGTTAGGAATTGTATTATGGTCTTGAGATAGAAGGGCAAAAATAAAAGACTCCCTGCTCTCCTGAAAAAAAAAATCATATCCCCTCTCTGAGCCTTCATTACATCTTTGTAGAAAGAAGGGTTCTTAGATAAGTGAATATTTAAGGTTTTTCCCATCTCTATTATTCTATGATTCCATGTATGCCTCACTCAGGTCAGAATACTGATAACAGACATGACTGTGGGTCAGTACTTGACCACTGTTTTTCAAGACCCATGAATCCCTCCATCCTTCTACATTCCATGAATTGCCATGGGCCCAAAAGTGTCACTTCAAGGTCAACTTTCTAGTGATAAGTCTTCCAATGCTTGACTAGGCAAGTCAATTTCCCCAACTTTTATAAAGTAATCCCTATGAAAAAATGCAGTACGTTAGCTATTCAGGAGACAAAAATGAAAAACACAGTGTCTAAGTCTAAGGACAATGGACATATGCAGTTCATTTTCAGGTCTGTACTTGAAGCCTTCTCTGTTTGCTGGGTCCTGCTACAGCTTGTGTCCCACTGGCATAGACTCTACTACTTGTAAGTTGTGAGACCTTGAGCATATCGATTCATTTCTGTGGGTCTCAGTTCTCTTATTTGTAAAATGATGGGACCAGCTACAATCAAGGTTTTTAATCTTGGGCCCCCAAGGATTACGTGGATAGATTTCAAAGGGTCCATCAACTTGGATAAGAAAAAAAAAATCTTTATTCATTGACCTTTGGTTTCCTTTGTAATCCCTAGGTTATATTATGTGTTTTACATTAGAAATTTTTAAATGTTATTCTGAGAAAGGGTCCATAGGTTTCACCACACTGCCAAAGAAGAGCATGATACACACACAAAACACAAAAAAAAAAAAAAGATTAAGAATCCTTACACTAGATGGCCTCTGAAGTGTCTTTCATCTCTAACTCTATGATCCTAAGAACCCTAAGTCAATACCCTACCATGATATGTGATCTACAGGAGGCCTTTAATGGGAGACTAGTAAAACTGCATGGTACAATCAATACGATTCTGAACTTGGGGTCAGGACAACTTGAGTTTAAATCCAAAGGAGATTTGGTCTACAAGTTTTACTTACTTCCTTACTGTTGTGTGACCCTGGGCAAGTGACTCAACCCCCCTAAACCTCACTTTCCTCACCTGTAAAATGAAGGTGTTGAACCCAATGGATTCTATGGTCCCTTCAAGCTCTAAAAATCTATGACTCTGCATCCCAGGGTTTTCAGCT
Source organism: Bettongia penicillata ogilbyi (assembly GCA_023548195.1). Lineage (NCBI taxonomy): Eukaryota > Metazoa > Chordata > Mammalia > Diprotodontia > Potoroidae > Bettongia > Bettongia penicillata. The sequence goes on from JAJHZJ010000363.1 coordinate 719,063, forward strand.
AGCAGAGCATGTTCAACCAACTGACAGATGACAACTGGTTGGATGAAGAGTCAGGATCCAAAAAGATCTGGGCAGGCTAGAATATTGGGCCAAATCTTTTTGTTGTTTTCATTTTTAACTTTTTCATCTAGACTTGAGATTTCATCAATTTCAGGGGCTAAGGATGGGGAGACTCCCTCCAAACTACTTATAGTCTTATAGTGCTACCCAAGACTTTGAAAGGTTAGACAATTTACCCAGTGCCAAAGAGGCTGAAATATAATGAGACACCTCTCTTGACCTCAACTTTTAAATAGGGATCGTAATACTTGCTTGTACTGTTTTCACAAGGTTGTTAGGAAGAAAGCACTCCCCAATAACAATGAAACATTATTTTAATGAGAGTCATTAGGGAGAGGGACTAAATCTCTGATTTATTGGTATAGGGAACTCCCAGATGGAGAAATTCCTTTTACCAACCTAGGTCCACACCTTTAATATAATTTATAGTCTTAAAGAGATTCCTCGAACACTGAGTGTCATCACTTCATGTAGAAGACAGGATTTGAACCAGGGCCTCTCTGGCTCCAAGATCTGCTCTCTATCTACTAGTCCACACTGCCCCTCATGAGGTATCATGGTAAGAAATGTCTGATCTAAATGGCACTTATCCCCATGACCAGCAGGTCATTTCAACTAGAGATTGCTGCACCAAGATGCTCCATGAAAAAGACTTCTTTCTGGTCCCTGAAATCCTGGCAGACAGCCTAAAATAGAAACACCTGGCAAATTGTAATAACTGGTGGTACAAAAACAAGTAATGGTTCACTATTTCCTCATAGTAAAGTTCAAACTGTTTAACCTGGTATTCACAGCCCTCCACGATGGTCACAACCATCCATTCCTTTGCCCTTCTCTCATATTATTATATGCAGGTTGTTGGTGATTTATTTCAGTCATATCCAACTCTCCATGACCCCAGTGGTGGTTTTCTTGACAGAGATACCAGAATGGTTTTCCATTTCCTTCTCCAGTTCATTTTACAGATGAGGAAACTGAGGCAAACAGAGTTAGGTGACTTGCCCATGGTCACACAGTTATTAAGTGTCTGAAGCCAGATTTGAACTCAGGAAGATAAGTCTAGGCTCAACACTCTGTCCATTGCCACCAAGCTGAACCAAACTCCACTCAGTTTAGGGACCTAACTCTCAACCAAGCAGCCAAGCCTGCCATGACTTCTTTCTTAGCTATTTTGTGAGGCAAACGGGTACAAAGGAGAAAAAGGGGCTAGCCTTTGACAGTGACATTTACTTCCTGGGTGACCTGGAGTTAGGTCTCCTAGTTGCAAGTCCAATGCTCTTTTCATTATACCAGGCTGAATCTTCTACCATATTAATTCATAAGTGCCCCCAGTCCAGAGAGCTGATGAGAGTACCCCATGGAGATTCATCAACTCAGACTGTTAAGAGCTGATAAGATCTCATATTATAGATATCCATCTTCTTGAAAATAGAGCTCTAAACTTGAGAAATTCTCCTTGCAGAGTCAAAAAACAGACAACCACAGAAAGACTAGAAGAGTTCCTCCCATTTAATTCCACTGGCATCCCTCACAAATGAGCAGCTAAGAGTTCAGTCCAGTAGCCATGCTGCTGAAATTCTGGCCCTGGTTTAATAACTTTTTGGTGCTCTGGGTCACCTGCCCAAGACCCAGAATAGACCTGAGCTTTTCCATACAGACACCAGGACATCCTCAATAGGTAGTCTTATGGCTGCTTATAGTACATGGGCCAAATATGGTACCCAAGTGGATTTCCATGGAAGCTGGTTCCTACTGCCATACCCTCTCTCCCCACTAGCTATTGCTGTTATTGTTGTGAATCGTTTCAGTCGCCGATACTTTCTCACACCATTTGGGATTTTCTTGGCAAAGATATTACAGTGATTTGTCATTTCCTTCTCCAGTTTATTTTATAGATAAGTAACCAAGGCAAAGAGGTTTAAGTAATTTACCCAGGGTCCCAAGCAAGTAAGTGTCTGAGACCAGTTTTGAACTCAGAAAGGTAAGTCTTCATGTGAAAATATGTTTAATGTGATTGTACATGTATAGCCCATATCAGATTGCATGACGTCTTGGGGAGGGAGTGGAGAGGAAAGGGTAAAAAAATTGGAACTCAAAATCTTGTAAAAGTGAAGATTGAAAACTATCTTTGCCTGTCACTGGAAAAAAAGAAAATATTATTAAGTGAAAGAAAAAAAAAGGTAAGTCTTCCTGACTCCAGGACTAATACTCTATCTACTGTGCTATCTAACTGCCTTCTCCCACCAGAGCCATAGCAAATTATTTATGTATTTTGAGGTAAGCATGACCAAAGGCACTCAGGGAAAGAAGTATGAAAGGTACCCTCAAATCAGTTTTTAAGACAATCTCAGATAAGTATGTGGAATATCACAAAACCCTCTAGAGGAAAAAGACCCCAAGACACTGCCTTTTGGGGGTGGGGGAAATAAAGACCCCAGAATATCATTCAGATGAAGACCCAAGAACACTGAGAGGCTGCTGCCAATCAAGCAGCTCATGACAAAAGGAAGCAGTTTACTCAGAGTATGGCTATATGTCCCAATCTAGTAGCTTCCTGTTTTAATTAATTATTCATGCTAAACTCAATTGTTTCTATTTGCTAAAAAATATTACAAGTGCTATCTGCACCCTCTAAATTTTTATACCTCTGGACAAAGCCAATTGTTCCATCCTGCTTACAGCTCTGTCCTTCATCTCTAGAGTCATCTACTTTGCTTTAGAGCTGTTTGTGGATATCCCCTCCTCCTTCCCTCGAACAAACTCTCCGATGACTGGGATGGTGTCTAACTTGCATCCCCAGAGTTCCCCACAGAGCCTGGCACCAGACACCCCTGAAGTACTGCACTCTGCCCGTAGTAGATGTTTAATGAGCATTTATTCAATTTAAGTATCTACTATGTTTAAGCAACTATACTAATCAACAGGGATACAGGGATGAAATATGACTGTTCCTGCATTCAAGAGGCTAACAATCTGTTGGGGAATACGTCAAGCCCACCAATGTTGAGGACTTTATAGAGGGGATTTCTGTTCATACGCAGACTGGACTAGATAACCCTCTGAAGACACTTCTAATTGGGCGCTACTGTCATTCTGAGTTAGTCCTTCTAGGAAACTCACAAGGAAACAGACTCACTAAGTCCAGTCAAAAGCAAACATCCCACTCAAGTTCCACTAATTGAGTAAGCAAATGAGGAGATCAAAGCCTTGCTCCTTCCTTCCTACAAACACATCCTCTCCACGTGGCCAACCAGGCTCCCTGCTTCCTTTGTAGTCAGTGGTGCAGCTTAGTGAGTTATGTGCAGGCAAGCTTCTGGAAAAACAAGTTTAGTTTGTTTGCCTCGGTCTCTGGTAGAGAAATCACTCTCTTCTTCCACGGCCCCAGAAAAACAGCACAGGCCCTCCTTCCAAGGAGCAGAGCTGAACCAAAAATGAGCATTCCTTGCTAAGTATCTGAGCAGTGCCACCCAGAACACAGTTATGGAGCTTCCAAGGATAGCCCCCCCCAAAAAAATGTCCATGATTCTCTAGTTGGGGGGGGGTCCATAAAATTCTTAGATTAGAGCTGGCCCTAGCTGACCCTCATTCCTACCCTTGATTCCAACACCAGTTAACCATCAAGTCAACCTTCCCTACTAAGGGAATGTGGAAACCTGGCTTCCATTTCTGCAAATGGGAGGAACTGGGCTATGTGAACTTGCAATTCAATTTACTGTTATTAAGTAGGAGCCAGGTGGATTGACCCTAGTGCCTGGCACATAGTAGTATAAGCTTCATCTTCCTCCTTCCCAATTATGCATGATAGCAGATAATATTTATATATATTGCCCTTCTTAATTTGCACAATGCTTTCCTCACAACAATATTATAAGAAAATGCTTTAATCCTATACACATGAATTATTATATTCATTTTACAGGAGAAGAAACAAGTTCAGAGAGGGAAAGTGATTTGCTCCCATATCACACAGATAATAAGTAGCAGAGCTAAGATTAAAAATCCAAGGGGCAGCTAGGTGTCACAGTAGATACAGCACAGGACCTGAGTTCAAATCCAGTCTCAGACATTTGACGCTCGTTGAGGCTCACAAGCTGTGTGACCTTGGGTAAGTCACTTAACCATGATTGACTCATGTGTCCCCTCAAAAAAAAAACAAAAAAAAAAAACAAGCCCAGAGTTCTTTCTGTGAGCAAGCATTGCCTCTCTCCCACACATACCATCCAGCTGTATTCTTCAGGATCTTAAAATCACACAGGTACAAATTCCCTCTCTTTTCCATGCCTTCGCTTCCTCCCTCTAACCGAGCACCTATCAAGGAGTAGGAAATCTGTGACCTCGAGGCCGAAGATTTCCCACCCCTCGTGGTTTGTTGGAAGAGAAGGCCAAAATGTTTTTGTCTCATCTCATCTCATGAGAGCCACAAGGGGTTCTAGACCTTAGTCTTTTTAGTTCTTCATCTTTTTAGTGTCAGGGGTCCCTGGGCAGACTGATAAAGCTTAAGGGGTCCCTTGCCAAAGTAATGCTTTTATATACATAAAATAAAATACAGAGCCTTACAAAGGAAACCAATTATAATGGATAAAGATGTCGTTTTTTCTCATTCAGTTTCACAGACCTCATTCTACTTTCTGACCAGCCACCTTCCCTCCTGTCTTTTCTCCTCCTGATCATGTTGGCTTTTTCATCTCCCCTTTGTTTTCTCTCTATTAGAATGTAAACTCCTTAATTATTAGTGATTTAAGTAGTGAACTTACTAGAAATATAAGAGCCAGGTTCATCAGGTATTATAGATAGACAGCCGGGATCTAAAATGAGATTTTCAGTCCCTTGAAATACAAATCTAATACTCCAGCAACTTAGGATGATAGGACCCTTGCTCAGCTCACCCCATCAAGCAGGTACTTGGCAAAATTGACCGGTTACAGAAGGGCAAAGCCATCTCGGCCACACCTCCAAACCAAGATGTCCACTGCTAAGAGGAGTTGTCAAATTAGAAGCCATTTGGCCCAGCCCAGGAACAGGCCTGGCATGACAAGGTCCTCAGGGAAAGCTGGGAGGGGTCATATGGCCCCTAGCCAGCAGTACCCCTTCTTCCCCAGCCCTAGCCACAATCAGATGCTATCAGCCCATTTTGCATGCCCATGCACGATGAAACAACCCAGACTTGCTAGGGATGCAGGGTAACACCCAGAGGGACCCATCCAGTCTGGCAGGTCAGGTCCCTTAGCTTGTAAGAACACCAGTAATACAAGGTGTTTGGAGCCATGAAGACAGGTAAAGGAGTAGGAATTCCAGGTGTTCCTCTGTTCCCTGGCACAGAGTCACGTATTTCTTATTTAATAGGAGGCAGTGAGTGGGCATGTAAAAAAAAACCTCTGGATCTGTAGTTAGATGACCTGGATTTGAATGAGTTTTTCTGCTTTAATCTCCTTAAGCAGGCCAGTCACACACACACACACACACACACACACACACACACACACACACACACACACACACACACACACACACACACACTCTTTGGGTCTTGGCTTCCTCATCTTTAAAATGGGGGTGGGAGAATAGGAAAGGGGAGTGGATAATCTCTGAAATTCCTTCCAGCTCTGGATCTAAGATCCTGTAAAACCTCTGCTGCATTTGAGACTCCATAGTAAACTCTCTCTGCTCCAATCAGACTGCTCTGGCTCTCCCCCAAATACATTTCTTGCATATTCTCATGGCAAGGCCATTCAGTCCAATAAAAAATTTATTAAGCACCTACTGTGTACAAGGCACCAGGGATACAAGATGAAAAGTTGCTCCTGCCTGTCCTCAAGGAGCTTATACTCTCCAGAAACCTTTGTTCATTTTGCTCCCCAACTTTAAAAAAACTTTCACCTGCATCTTCTCCACAGTCTGAACTTTCCTCATCCTTCGAGGATCAACACATTATCTAGCTCCTTTAGGAAATCCCAATAATGCTCTAATTATATACATTGGTGTCTTAACCCTCTGCCAAACCGTAAGCTCCATAAGCGCAGGCACTGTCATACCTAAACTTTGTATGTCCCCCAGAACCCAGCCCAGAGCTTTTGGTCTAAAGCTATTTAATAAGTAGTTGTTAACTGTATGGAACAGAAATTCCATTTCATATTCAGTTCTTTTTTTGTATACTGAAATGCTGGTGATTAGTAATAGTTAACTATAGCTGGAATTTGTATTTATTTATGTTTAAGGTTTGAAAGCACTTTACAAACATTACTTCATTTGATCCTCACAATAACCCCAGAAAGCAGACACTACTGTTAGCCTCATTTTACAAATGTATACACTAAGGCAGATAAAGGGTAAGTGACTTGCCCAGGGTCACCACAGCTAACACGTGCCTGAGGCTGGATTTGACTCAGATCTCTCTGCCTCCAAGTCCAACATTCTATGAGTGAATGAATAAATGGCAACCCAAGCCCACCATGATTCTCTTCTCTCCCTGAACCCTGCTAGCAATCACTGTCTCCTTTGTATTCTTGATTAAATTTTGAATAACAGGAATAGCAGTAGCTTACTTTTGCTATAAGGTTTACAAAGTGCTTTGCATTCATTATTTCACTTGGAAGCTGTCTTCCAAGATAGGTGGTATCAGTCCCATTTTACAGATGAGAAATTCCAAGAAAGAAAATACCTCAACCAAAAAAATACCAGCTGCAAGTAGCAGAGTATTGAGAGTGAGTACTGAAGATAACAAGCATGACTCCCTTTCTCCTACATACAGCCGCTGAGTGGCTGCTGTCTCTCCAACGGGACTGTAAATACCATGTCCCAAGGCTAAGTATGACCCATGAGAAGTATTCGATCACGGAACCAACATGCAGTGGCAAAGCATCTCCAAGGACATCCATCCAACCTCCAACTAGGCTCAACAAACATTTACTACCTACTATGGGAAAGGTACCATTGGGTGCTGGGGATAAAGGGATAAAAAATGAAATATTCCTTGCATTCCATAGAGGAGAAACAACACTGATAAGCAAGTACAAAGTGTATACAAAGTTAAGACAATGTAATTTCTGGAGGACAGTACTAATGGGGAATAAGGAAAGAGGGCACTACATCTGAATCTGGAAGGAAACTAGGAATTCTAAAACGAGACAGGTGAGGAGGGAGTGAATCCCATACATGGGGGACAGCCTATGCAAAGGTATGGAGGTGGGGGATGAAATAACAAAAGGGCCAGTTTGGCTGGAAAAATAGAAAATGAGAGGAGGAATAAAGTAAAATAAGCCTGAAAAGTGAGTCTAGAACCAGATTGTATAGGGTTTTAAATATCAAACAAAGGAGTCTGTAATTGATCCTAAAGGCAATAGAAGACACTGAAGATTTTTCAGGAGAGAAATGCTATAGTCATATCTGAGCTTTAGGACTATAAATTCAGCGGCTATGAGGAGGACAGGTTGAAGAACAAAGACTCTGGAAGCCAAAGGAAGTTATCCTCTCCCCTGGAAGAATGGCACATTGGGAGGCTTGGTCTTCTAAGATTATATAAGTACCATTTCCTCCAAGAAGGCTTCCATAGCTAGTCATCTGTTAGTCAGATCCCATGGGGATTTGATTCTCTGAACACAGTCTCCTATATCATGCCTCTGAACACTTAGTGTATGGTGCTTTAGTAATTAGACTTTTTTTTGTCATTATGCCTGATCTCCCCAACCAGCTCCACCTTTAAGATTATGGAAAGTAAAAGGTAGTATGGACCTTACAATATAGAATAGAGCCCTTAAAAAATTGAATATCAAAGGTGTATAGTTTCTTGGAACATAGGATGTCAAAGCTAGAAGGCATCTTAGAACACAAAATGTATCTTGCACCAGGCTGAGCACATAGGAAACTCTCTGTACACACTGGCTGAGTTAGACAAATGAACAGATTCTCCCCCACGTATTCTGCCCTGAAAAAAACTAGATTACTCTCTCTCCCTGAAATTGCTCTTTTTATTCATTCATTCCAATCATTCCTTAGCCTACTCCTTATGCCTGGAATCTCCTCCTCTTCTCTCTCTGTTGGCTTCTTCCTACCCATCGTTTAAAGTCCAACTTAAATGTCACCTTCTCTGGGAAGCCTTCATGCATCTCCTAAGGTTAATAATGTCTTTCTCCAAGACTTCATCTTATTTTATGGTACAGTGGGAAGAACACTGCCCTGGAGTCGAAGGACCTGGGTTCTAAATCCTGCTTCAGATGCTACCTCTGTGTCCCTGGATAAGTAATTAAACTTCTCTGGACCTTAACTACTTCATCTATAAAATAAGGAGTTGAGCTAAATAAACACTAGGATCTCATCCTATTCTAAATCTACTATCCTACTAGATTTTAAGTTCCTTGAAGGCAGGAACCAAGATTATGTCTTATCTAAACCTTGTATCTCTCCAGTATCTTTCACACAGCAAACACTTAATAAATTATTACATTATAGCAGAAAGACAGTTAATATGCCTTAAGAATAAGCAGAGGCACCAGGTAGAATGAATATCTCTGGTTTGAACTTTGTAGCACGAGTCAAGGAAGTGGGATGGAGATTGAGATCACTGGCTTGCTCTGACACAATTCTCCACCATCCAAAGCTATATCAAATCCCATGGCCCAAAGGGACAGATTTTGCATTCTGGAGTCCCCAAGGAGTCCATCTTTGTGTGGCCCACATTGGCAGCTCTTTCTGCTACCTCCCCTTTAACCCACAAACTTCTCTCCAAGAGTCACCAAAGTAAGGTGCATACAAACAGGATCATCTCAGACTTTCCAGAGGGCTGTCCACTCTGAACAGTGGTAGGCTGCAGAATTTACCACGGAGTAGCATCATGTAATAAAAAAGAGTGCTAACTTTGAAATCAAGAGACATGGGAACATGGATATCAGGGACTTTAGAGGCAATCAAGCCTAACATCTTTATTTTACAACTGAGGAAACCAAGGCACAGAGAAGTTAAGTGACTTGGGTACTATCACACATCTAAGTGTCAGAGACAGAATTTGAATCCAGGTCTTCTTAACTCCCAAGTCCAGCACCTAACCACTACAAAACTCTGACTCTCAGTCTGGGTTCAAGTGTGAGTGTTGATTCTGACATACAAGCTGTGCACTCCTCAGAGCTTCACTTTCTTTCTATGTAAAACAGAAAATAGTACTCCTATTACCCACTTCACAAGGTTGTTCTGAGGAAAGTGCTTCATAACCTTAATGTACTATAGAAGTGTGAGTTATTATTATCCAGGACATGGATAGGCCCTAGTTGGCAAGCATCTCTAGAAGCCACCATGGTGAATGGGACACCAAGTTGTTCTTTGACCTATCTGGATTAACTGGTGACTATTAAAGCCAGGTTTTAATAGTTAATGTCTGGGCTGAACCCCCAGAGACTTGGAAAAATCTCACTCTCTGAAACTGATCAACTGACTAGCCCAAGCCCTAGCTATATGAATGTCAGAGGGTCACCTCTTCTCCACAGAACAGGAGACTATATGCTCCTCAATCTGAGCAACCCTTCCCTCATCCCTCACCCTCATATTCAGTATTCCATCTACTCACGCATTCAACACTGAAGCCTCATCACCGGAGCAGCCACCAGACAGTCACCCCAAACATAAGACACCTGCAGTTGGCTTGGCTTAGCCACCCCCATTGCCCAGGGGGCCTGCAGTAGAGATACAGCTGATTCTGGGAGCAGGGGATATTTGAACCCTGTGAGATCTCTCTGATTACAAGTGATACCTGGGTTCATTGAGATTTCTCAGATTACATGTCATAGCAAGACAGAGAGAGTTCTCTCTTTCGTTATTTCTCCTCCTTTGTCCTTAGACTCTCTCTTCCTGCCATTGTCCCTTTCTCTCCTATCACCAAAGGATTTTACAGAAGCACCCTTCTGAAAGATAATCTGTAGTGGACTGAAAGTGAGATATTGGATGGATACTAGTTCTATAACATCAGGTCAATAAGGGAAAGAGAGATAAGGGACAGAGGTGTGTGTGTGTGTGTGTGTGTGTGTGTGTGTGTGTGTGTGTGTGTGTGTGTGTGTGTGTGTGTACTGGAGTATGGGGGAAGTCATTCAAAGGGAAGCGTTGGACCTCTCCCCACACAGTCTTCCTCAGACTCACCCTCCACCTCTACCTTCCAGAGAGATCCCCTTACTCACCCTTCTTTCTTCAACAGTGCACCAAACTCCTGCTTGCACCTCGTCTGCCACAGGAGAACTGACAGACTGAGTTTTAAGAGATGTCAGAAGGTGCTCTAGGCAGCTGTCTGCTCCACCCGGCAGTGACTTAGGCACTGAGCATTGGGACTACAAACCCCAGGCTATAACCCCTTCACTCACCATGCCATGTCATCAGCCTACGCACCACCCCCAAGTCTGCTCACCACGGGCACACCTTCCCCTGAAGGACACACCTACAACCCGACTCACTGGAATCAACTCCCACCCCACCTTCCTTAGCCAGGATTACAAATGGGCACTGTTCCCCACAAAGAAAAAACCTTTTCTAGGTCACATTCTTCTGCTCCAAAATGAACTGCTTTCTGATATCAGGAGAAGTATATCAAAAGAGTGGAAAGTACCCTACATTTAAAGTTTTGGAAGGCTTGGGCTCAAATTCCAGCTCAGACATTTACTGTAAAATAGGGCTAGTAAAAATGTCTATACTATTTACCTCTAAGGATCATGAGGAAGGTGTAAGGTACTATAAAATGAAGTTATTGTTATTATTTATTATTATTATATCTGTGCTTCTCCCAACCCAGCCCTGACCTCTCCCCATTAGGCATCTTGCCCCACCCCTCATCACCTGAATGCCAGCCCTTGGATGGCAGGGATCTCAGCCTCATACCCTAAGCTCCCATCCCCGCTCCTCTTACCACATTCTCCCTAAACTCCACTAACCACTGTTTTTACTGAATACGCCCTAACACGCAATCTTCTCTCACCGTCACTCAATGACTCCCTCCTCTAAAGAGGGAACTCTTAGGTATTAACGTGCTTCTTTGTCCTTGTAACAACCCCTCTGTGGCTCCCTTCACAGTGAGGCCAGCAAGAATGCTTACAAGGACTGTAAGAGGGTAGGAGTTAAGATCCTTTTTAATATACTCAGGCTGTCAACCATTAATCCTCCACCCATCCTCATTCCCATCCCCACCTTCATCCCCATCTTCAACTCCAAGCCCATTTTATTGGGCCCCTAGGTGAAGGCAGGAAACCTACCTTGACTGGTCTCCCACACCCAGTCTTGACCTGCACTCCACACCTTTAATGAAACTCACACCCTAGCTTTCCCACCCTCTCCTCCAGATGTTATTCCAAGTATGCACAGCTGCACTGAGTCCGGTGTCCTCTCCAGTGACAGGCCCTGGGATGCTCCTGCCCCCTGGTGACTTCCCAACATCACAGCCAGGAAGCTGTTCTTCCCAGACTGTTGCCTTTGAACACAATGACTGATCAGGTGTGCAGACCTGGAAGTTTCAGCATTCCCTCCCCATCCCCACATGTGAGACAGAGACCAGTACCAGATCTTCCTAACCATGGGACTACATGATTCATTAATGAGTAAGTGACCTCAGACCTTGGTCTAAGCAACATACAGGTCAATGAAGTCAAATGAATGGACAAATCATGGGCCTAGATCAGCTTAAAGAGGCCAGAACTCATCCAAAAGAGAAAACTGTTGGCTACAGTGACTGACATGGAATCCAACAGAGAAAGTGAAGTATGAACTCTATACTGGTGCAGCAAAGTTGAATGGACCTCTAGGGGCCATACCAGGAAGAGTCCTTTGAATCTTTCCAGGATTTCAAGGACTTGGTGATTCATTGCTGGTGCCTTTAGGGGATAATGAATTTTCTGGCTACTTCTAATGTGTGGTAGTCCAAGGGTGAAAAGGTTTGCATTTTAGAATGAGTTATATATAACTAGCTATTCACATGATACCTCCCCCATTATAATGTTTTGAAGAAGTAAGTCAATTTGACTATTATAAATATCCAAATTAGCTACAAAGGACATGTAAAGGATATATGAAGGATGGTGCTACCTGGATCCAGAGAAAGAACTGATAAATAGAAGAATGTATAGAATGATTTTACATATGTACATGTGGTGTCTAATGGTATCCATGGTGGGGAGGGGGGGGTTTTGAAGAAAGAAAAGAAATTTATATAACTTCATATTTAAGAGGAATTCTATATAATAGATGTGCAGTTTTGTATGCAATCATCTTTTTTATTATACTATATTATGGAAATGCTTGTTTTATTCCATAAATTAAATATAAATTTTAAAATTTAATTTTTTTAAAAGAATATGAGCTTCCTGAGGGGTAAGGATGTGGTTTTTTTTGCCTTTCGTTGGGACCCCAGTGCTTAGCACAATGCCTGACTTATAATAACCTGGCATAAGTCAACATCGTGCCTAGGAGGGGGCAGCCTCCTGTTTTTGTCTTCTTTTCTTTAATGCAGGACCTTATGAGATTGCTTGAGGCAGCTGGCATCTTCCTCTTCCCAGGCACTTATGCATCAAGGTAGGAGCTACTGGGAAAGCTGTGGTGGCAACAGAAGTAGACAGACCTACAAGAAAGAAAGGGGGAACAGTGGAAAGAAGGATTTCTGGGACTGACTATATGCAATGGAAATGAGAAATTTATTTGCCTGACAGCTTGACTGAAATTCTTGGGGTTGGGGGGTGAATATATTTGATACAGAAGCAAATTTTGTTTCAGCCTCTCTTTTGATTTTATTTTGTAAATACATTTCTTAAAAGAGGTTTTATTTTCTTATGCATTGTCACTCTCTTTGATTTTATAGGATGATTTAATCTATTCACATTGAAAATTGTGAAGTTAAGTTTATGTTTTTCTCTATTTGGGACTCAAATTTTTTTAATTTGAATTTTTCTTTGTTCTCCTATCTCTTTGGATAGGATATCTCTTTTACATCTTTCTGACGTGCGTTGTCCCTTTGACTAATTTTGCTTTATCTGCGTTGATGCAACCTTATATCCCAGACTCTCTTTGACCCTATCTTCAATTGTCAACCCTTTCCCAAGTTTTGGAGTTTTATCTTTTTATTTTTCCTTTCATGTAATTCTTCCTTACCTCTTTTTTCCTTTCCTTTTCCCCTCTTAGTTAAGTGGTTAGTTCAAAATGCTCCTTCTCTTTTCTTCTCCAACTTTTTGTTTGCTAGTTTTTTATTCTTCTGTACCTTTTCTAAGGAAGATTTCTTTGTTCTTTTCCTTAATTCTCTTCCCCTTCTGTCTGTTCTGAATTTTTATTTTTTGATTCATGTTCTATATCTTTTTTTGGTCTCTTTGTGCCTCAAATGGAGGTAAAGCTTCTAAAGTCCCAAGTTTGGAGACCTTCTTTTACTCAATTTTGGTTTTATTGCCTTTGTAGATCTATAAAGAAACTGCTTGCAAATGATCTTATGATACTTGGATATTAGCCTTGCAACTGAATGTTCTAACATGGATAAGTTAGTGGATCCTCTTCTAAGCATTCAATAACTCTTTACGACTCAGCAATTCTCTTTTCTGTGTGAGAATAAAACTCCCTGTTCTATGGACCTGATTTGTATTAGAGCTCTAGGTAACACTTTTATTTTCTTCTATTTTCGGTACTATAAAAATATGAGGCACTCATCCTATTATCGGTAGTGTTATGGACTATTAAGCAGAAGTTAGAAACCCTAGAAGGAGGTAGGGAGAGGGTCTGTGGGGTACTCTGAACCAATTTGGGTCTCCAACATGGAAGTCAATGACCACATGTCCCCAAACAAGACAGATATCAGAAATCTTATTAGATGGATCTTGAGTCTGTCCCCCATGAAGGTGTCTTTATGTGGTCTGAAATGGGGAGAATGGCTATTTCTGATGACTTTTCTATCGTCACCCTATATGGGCTTCTCAAAATGAGTCCCACCTGACTCCATGAGCTTCTAGAGTCAGATCTGGAGTGGATTCGAGAGATCATTTGGTTCAACTCCTTTATTTAACAAGCAAGAAAATGGCAAAGCAGAGAAGAGATTTGCCCAAGATCACTGAAGTCCAGTTATCCCTTAACATCACAACTTTCCCCATCATAGTTTTCTGATATATTGTGATGGGTCAGCAAGATGACACAAAAAAAGTTTAGAAATGCATAAAATATATGTGTAGTATTATATAACATCAACATATTTTTATCTTTTAATACCATGGTAATTCAGACTTCTCTGAGTATAAAGGGAGGGTCAAAAATTTTTTCTTGAATTTTCCAGATCTTGGGGTGGGGTGCCTTTGCTCCAGATGTAGAAGGGATAACTGTGGTTAAATAGGAGGGACATGACTGGAATCCAAAGTCTTCTGATCCAAATCCAGCATTCTTTCCATTGCCTCCCACTGCCTGTCTTATAGAAAAGTGCTATGCCATAGTTAGGATCTTGTGACTGATTCAGGACTAGGGACAGGATTAAGTGTCCCTAGAGAAGGTACTCCACTGTTGTTCCTTTGTTCACTCTTCCCTCTTTCAACTCCTCTGCCCCATCCTTCCCTAGATTCACTAGAAACAAGCCAGGTAATCGTCCAGTCCTGTGGTCCAAGTCACCATGATACCCTGGGATGGCAAGCAAAATAGGATCTTTTGCTGTTTTTGTTTTAGTATAATCAAGTGCATCTGATTGAATCATGCCTTTATCAATCAAGAGTCTAAGTCCATAATTAATAATCCATAATTAATAGTCCATAAAAGTCTAAGAGCAAAGTACAGAAATCAGAATTCCATTAACTAGAAATAGTATATATTGTATTGTTAATGTAATTAAAGATCTTCCCCACCCATTAATGGGCCTGCCCATTGAAGGGAGTTTGATTAGGAAAGATTTGTAGGGACTCCCACAGCTTTGGTTAATGAGGCACTGGTTCTCAAGGGTTGTGACACCCTTTGACTTTAAAAAAGGTATAAATACTCTGACATGCAGTTTTATTTTGGGGCTTACTGACTGGAAGTGTTTGTTTGGCCAGAGGAGGACTCTGGGAATCCACTAAGGAGTCCCCCAGCTCTGGAAACCCAGATGTCAGTGCTTCCCTCTCTGGTAACTATCATCAGACAGTTGGACCTGTCTGCTGAATTCAGGCAGAGGAAGCCATGTCTGTTGATCTTTGAGTTCTCTGTATTTTCTTTGAAGTTCAGGGTGCTGACTCCCCTGAACTAGGTGAATGATATATGTGCTTGGTTGAAGGAATGATATATGTGCTTGATTAAAGTGATGTTAATCCCTCAAAAGTCGCCTTTCCTTTTATGAATGTAGATCTAAGAACATATGATAGTAGGTTCCCCTGTGAATGTTGGGGTGCTTACTGATACATACCTCAGAGCTGCCAGGTATGTATGCCTTCAGAGGTAGTGAGCACAGCTCTGTTTCTGGTCCCAATACTATCAGGAACCAGAGAGTCGAGGGAGGCAGAAGAGGGAGAGGGAAGACTGAGAAAGAAAGGGGCCCCAAAGATCAGGCTCTTGGATTTTGGAGGTGGAGAGCTGGCAATAAAACATGGAGGGTCTAGCAGGGATGGGGAACCTCTAGATGTGGCCCTCTAGGTCCTCAATGCAGCCTTTTGACTAAGTCCAAACTTTGCAGAACAAATCCTTTTATTAAGAGTATTTGTTCTGTGAAGTTTGGATTCAGTGAAAGGGGTTGCTCTTGAGGACTTGGAGGGCCACATGCGCCTTGAGGCCTCAGATTTCCCAACCCTGGAAGGCAACAAATCTCTTTCTTCCAAATTACACTAGCTTTGATATTGCTTCAGGATAGTGCTCATCTCACTTCAAAAGTCCTCCTAATGGAAAGAATGCAGAGACAGAGAGTCAAGAAAGTGAGAGTTGATTCTGGGCTCTCATACCCACTGCCCTGGTGATTTTCAACAACAAAGTCCTCCTCCCTCAACTTCAGCTTCTCCATCTGTAAAATGGGGGTAATGTCTAAGCCCAGGGTTGGCCTGGGGAAAATATCCCTTGTAAATTTTGAAATACTTTTAAAAATATGTCATAAGGACTTTTTTTTTTTGCAGACATAGGTATTCTTCCATGAGAATGTTTCCTTCCACCACCTCCAAGCCTTCTACCCCAGCCAGAGGTAATAAGGTCCCTTTCAATCTGGAGATTCTGAAGTTCTGTGGATGTTTCACAGTATCACAGTTTTAATTATGGAAGAGATGTCAAAGGTCATCAAGTCCACCCTCCCCCCATCATTTTACAGATAATGGGACAGGTACAGAAATTAAGTAAGTTGCCTAAGGTCATAGAATGGTGTCAACCTAAGACTAGGAATTAGTATTCTTTTTATTGTTTTATATTGTTATATGTTATTGTTGTCATTACTAGCCTGCTACATGGGAAAGAGCTCTGGATTTGGATTGAGGAGACCTGAGTTCAAATCCCTATTCACTCTGATACTATCTTTGTGACCTTGAAAAATCACTTCACCTTTCTGAGTGCCAATCTCCTTATGTTAGTTAAGCTTTCTACGCCTCTGTATCTTCTGTAAGATGGGGACATTGGTCCTTGCAACACCTCCCTTACAACACTGGTAGGAGGTAAGCATTTGGTAAACCTAAAAGGGATATGGAAACATGTGAGTCATCCTTATCCCCAGAACAATCATAATCCTAACACTGACTGCTTCAAAACCATCAATTCATTCTTTCATTCAATAAACATTTATCAAGCATCCACTATATGCCAGGAACTGTGCTAACCAATGGGGATATAAAGGCAAAAGATACTCCCTCCCCTCAAGGAGCTCGCCATTCAAAGGGAGAGAAAATATACAAACAAATATACACAAAGCAAGCCATATACAGGATAAATAGGAAATAATTAACAGAGGGAAGACCTTGGAACTAAGGGATTGGGGAAGGCTTTCTGTAGGATGTGGGCTTTTAGTTGGAACTTAAAGGAAGCTGGGGAGGTCAGTAGAGTAAAGGAGGGAGAGCATTCCCTGGAATGGAGGACAGATAGAGAGAAGGAGTGTCTTGTTCTTGGAACAGTAAGGAGGATATTTCTGTCACCACATATTCGAGATTCATACCAATGGAGTTATAGATTCAGATTTCAAAAGGTCTTCAGAAGCCATCCAGTGCTACCCTCTCATTTTACATATAATGAAGCTGTTGCCCAAGGTCGGACAACTATTTAGTGTCAAATGAGACTTGAACTCAGGTCCTCTGACTTTAAATCCAGCACACTTTTTTCCCCACTGTGCCTGGCTTTTCTTCTTCTTCCTTCCTCTTTCACTCTCAAGGACAAAGGCCAACTTTTGCTTTCCTCCTTAAGTCTCATCTATTTTTCTGTTCGGGCCTGAGGGAGGTGAGAGAGGTTTCCAGGGTCTAAGCGCTGAAGGCACTCAGGGAGTGGGGAGTGGGATGGGGAGAACAGAATCAAGGTCAAGGATAGAGGCAGGAATGATGCCATTGGCTCTTTCGATTTAGAGTCATAACAGGCCTTAAAAATCACCTAGTAAAGCTTAACCCTCTTGTTTTATAAATGAGGAAACTGAGGCCCAGAAAAGGGAAAGAATTTGTCAGAGGAAAGACTGCACAGTCAGTGGCAGAGCATGGGATTCTAAGCCAAATTCTCAGACTCCAAATCTTGTACTCTCTCCACTAAAGCATATCGTTCTCCCCACCCCACTCCCAGTCCAGAGCTGCCTAATATCTCAGTGTAGACTACTCAGGCTAGGACTGACTGTACAATGGGCATGCAGAGATGCTGGTCTCCAATCATAGTACATGACTCATAGGATAGCTATGTAATGTAGTGGATATAGTGCCAGGCCTGGAGTCAGGAAGACCTGAATTCAAGTCTGCCTCAGACACTTACTAGCTGTGTGACCCTGGGCAAGTCATTTAATCCTGTTGGTCTCAGGTTCCTCATCTGTAAAATGAACTGGAGAAGGAAATGGCAAAACACACCAGAATCTTTGCCAAGAAAACCCTAAATGAGGTCCCAAAGAATCAGACACAACTGAAAACAACTAAACAACCATATGTGACTCAACTACTCACCCAATTGCCTTAGTTGTCCCATCTGTAAAATGAGAAGAATAACCCTTGGGTTTTCTAAGCATATTTAAGGGTAATAGGGAACTGTTGATTGATCTGAGCTTGTCAAAATGAGAGTCACAGCTGACTTCACGGGCTCCTGGATTTACAGCTAGAATGGGATTTTAGAGATCAGCCCCTTCACTTTCCCCTTCACTGTGCTGGAGGGCAGAGATAGGATTTGCCCAACCTCACAAAAACAATGAAGATAGGAGATGAACCAAGTTTCTCTGACTCCAAATCCCTGTTTTCCCTATACCACCCTAAGAAGCCCCACCTCCCTACTTGATGAGATTACTCAAGTGTGACTCTGTTAGAGTGCAATCGCTTCCCCCATGAGAAAAGTGCCCTTAGCTGGGAGGATACCATGAGCTCCCCTAATCGTCCCCAGTTATCAGAGCTGTCTCCTGATGATCGATTGACTGAGGCTGGAAGGACAGATTCTTGTTGGAAGAATAATCCCTTTTGTGACCTCTAAAGAGGTATCGTTTCTCTTTGAAACTCTTTGCCAGTGCTCTCTCTCTTTCTAACAATGGGTGGGAGAGATTTCTTTCCCCAAGCTCTGTTTTACCAGGAAGACTGAAGTCAACTTGCAACATAACCACATGGACCTGGGGAATACTTTTTGTATTTATTTTCTTTTCTGTCACAAGACAAACACTGGCAATCTTTGGCCGTTTCCATTCTCTCTCATGAATTGAGAGTTCTTGAGTTGAGTTAGGGTATCAACTATCCAAAGGAATGAGATTTCTGTCATATCACATTTCTCAGAGGAGAAGAACACCACCACCAAGGCTATCCTATGCTACTTGCTCCTTCCGTTTGTCTTTCATTCTTGAAGAGGACCATGACGTCAGGGAGGTGATGCCATGACATGAAAGTGAATTGTATTTAAGTGAGGGGGAGCTGTGCAAAGTCATCAGCCTCACTCTCTCTTCCAGAGCCATGAGGGTCCAGTGGACAGATATGAATCAGGACAACAGCCCAGGACGCATTAGGGACCTTGGCCTTTTCAAGCTAAGGTCTTTAACAGGTCTCAGTTTGACTGAGGGATCGCCCATTCAGTGACTAAGGTTTAAAAAAAAAAAAATGAGGCCAAGAATGGCCTCTTTAAAAAAAAAAAAAGAAAGAAAAGATCTGAGAGGGAAGGACTCTCTGGGTTTCTGATCAAAACATAAAAAAATTGTTATTTACATTCATTCTAAGTCAATCAGGGCCCAAATGGTGACCAAGTAGGCCATTCTATACCCTTTACCCAAGATGGGCAGCTAGGTGGTGCAACCAGTGCAGGAGTCAGGAGGATCTGAGCTCAAATCTCACCTCAGACACTTGACACTCACTAGCTGTGTGATCTTGGGCAAGTCATTTAACCCCAATTGCCTCATCCTGGGTCATCTCCAGTCATCCTGATGAATATCTGGTCACTGGATTCAGATGGCTCTGGAGGAGAAGTGAGGCTAGTGACCTGCACAGCCCTCCCTCACTCAAAACAAAGTCCTCCCTCACTCAAAACAAAGTCAAGTGCAAGTCATGTCATTTCTCTGATGGCATGGTCTATCTTCAGCAACGAAGGATGAACACACCCAAGATGGATGGGAAATCTGGAACTTGTCAACCCTCCATGTTATTTGCCTTCATTTGCTTGACCAATGAAGATCCTGGGTAACTGCAAAATATCTGTTAGCACTTCTGTAAAGGATCTTTACCTTCTGCAGGTAGAATACTGAGTAGAATTGGCTAACAGAGTAAATTGTATTTTTTTATCCTTGTTCTTGCATGTCTCTGGGTCCTTTGCATCTTGGGTGGTTTTTGTGAAGAAGAACATAAATAACCTTTAGAATATCTTTTCTAAAGAAGGCCTCACATTTTGGGAAGACTGGAGACCTGACCCTACCTAAGTTTTGTTTTAGAATAGGAGTTCTTATCCTTCTGTTTCCCCATGCCTGGAATACTATACCTTCTATTCCCCCTCCTGATTTCACTATTTTCTTTCAAGGCCTAGATAAAATCCCATCTTCCCTGAGAAGTCTTTCCAGATCCACTTAATGCTAGTGTCTTTTCCATCCCCCATCCTCATTGATTTTCTCCAATTCATCCCATATATAGCTAATTTTGTACAGAGCAGTTTTTTCATATTGTCTCCCCATTTAGACTGTGAACTCTTTAAAAGCAGAAACTGTCTTTGGCCTTTTTTTGTACCCCCAGTGCTTAGAATCAAGCCTGCCACTTAGTAGGCATTTAAGGAATGATTTGTAAAAATCAATTAGCATTTATTGGTTAACTGACTTTGGAAATCTGCTGAAGTCTATGAATTCGATGTCTTGAATAATGTTTTTAAAAACATAAAAGATTACCAAGTAAACAAAGCATAGTGAAATACATTCATCAAAATAATTTTTAATACAAGTTCACAGACCCCCAAGGCTAAAAACCTTTGTAAGAGATTCCCCAGGATTGATTTACTCCTGAGTAGTGGCAAAGGCAGCCAAAGAGAACTCGATCTTCCAGGGGAATAGACCAGGATCTGTCTGAGCCCAGGGCCCTGGGCTCTGAGCCACAGGAAGCATAAAAAAAAAAAAAATACTTTGTAAACCTTAAACCCTAAGAGAAATGGGAGCTGCCACTATTATTCTTGTTAATGTATAAAGAATTAACACGGTGCATAGTGAATCAAAGAATGGCCCTGGAATCTGCAGGAGCTGAGTTCCAGACCTGTAACTGACCATAAGCAAGTCACTTTCAAAGAATAAAAAGAGTAGACAGTTGCTAATTTGCATGGGGAGTCTCCACACTGATGACTTGACAGACAAAAGAAAAAAAAAGGATTGGGAAGTATGAAAACCTGCTTTATTTCTAATACTGATGTCTGATGTAAAAGAAGAGATTTCCTTTTATATGCCCCTGGAAGTAAAGAACAAATCCCTTAAATGAATATTAACTCCCTTCCAGAAGCAGTTTAGCAAATTTTAAAGTTAGGACAATATCTCCAGAAATTTAAGTTAAGTAGACCAACTTAAAGATATCTTTGCTCTTTGTTGCTACGATGACCCTGACCTCTGGGAAGAGCCAAATAAAAACATCTCACAGAGTGGGCGTAAGGCCATGAATTGTGCCCTAGTCTTCTTCCAGGTTTCCTTTTTTTCCTTTTTTGACCTTCCCCTGAACCCCCAATCCATTGGAACCCAAAATTTCTAAATTATAGATCTGGGAATGGAAGCCACAAGCAATCTCTGTTCTCCTCAATATTTACTGCCCTGAAATCTCCGAGAATCAGGAGAACCTTGTTGTTTCCCCAATTAGATTGTGAGTTCCTTGAGGTCAGAGACTCTTGGCTCTTTTTGTTTCCCTAGTACTTAGCACATAGTAGGTCTTTAATAAATGTTTATTGACTGACTTTGGTCTTGGCTTGTAGCCTTTTCAAACTGAAGAATTTACCATCAGTCTGGTAGTTGACCTTGATGCCATATTCATCCTCATTGAAAGCATTTGACAACATGACTGAAAACATCATGCTAAAAAGCATGGGAGCAAGCACACAACCCTGCTTCACTCCATTGGTGACAGGGAAGGCACGAGAACATTGTCCACTATCCAGAATCCTGGCTAACATGCCATTATGAAATTGAAGTACAAGACTGATAAACTTCTCTGAGCAACCAAATCTTGACATAATTTCCCATAAGCCCTCATGACTAACAGTGTCAAAGACCTTGGTCAGATCTATAAACATTCTATATAGACCTCTGTTCTGCTCCTGGCATTTCTCCTGCAGTTGTCAGGCAGTAAACACCATGTGGACTGTTCCTTGGTCCTTTCCAAAGTCACACTGACTCTCAGGTAGATGACTATCTTCCAGGTGAAGGATCAGCCTATTAAGGACGACTCTAACAAGAATCTTGTCAGCAATGACTAAGAGAGAGACCCCCTTGATTGTCACAGAACAATCTATTCCCTTTACCTTTATAGAGATGGACAATGGAGGCATCCTTGAACTCCTAGGGGATAACCTTTTGCCATATAACCTGAAAAATTTCAGTCAGCTTTTTTATGAGCAATGATCTGCCTACCTTGTAAATCTCAGCTGGAATAGAATTAGCACCAGGTGCTTTGCCACATGAAAGGAGCCTAATGGCCCTCAAAACTTCTTCTTCAGTTGGAAGTTCAGCTAAGGAGGAATTGACTTCAACCTGAGGTAAATGGTCAATGGCCTCAGCAATGATGGATGATGGTCTGTTGAGAACACTATGGAAGTGTTCAGCCCATCTCTCTAGGATCATATCCTTACCACTAATCAATGTGACTCCATCAGGAGCGAAGGGTTGTGATGCACCATAGGTTTTTGGTCCATAAATAGCTTTCAGGGCATCATAAAAGCACTTTGGATTGTTACTATCAGCATAAAACTGAAATTCATCTGCCCTCTTACTGAGCGAGGAATCCTGCATCTCTCTAAGCTTTGCTTGTCCTTCACTTTTGATGGAATTAAATGCTGCCTTCTTAGAGATAGATAAACTGGTAAATCCTGTGGAGTTCTAATTTTTCATTTAGCAGCTTCTGAATTTCCCCATCATTTTTATCACACCAGTCTTGGTGTTTGTGAGTATTCTGACCCACATGAACAAATGCAGTGGTGTACTTTCCAGGTATGTACACATTGACAACAGGGTTGATGCACACATTGCCAGAGTTAGCTCAGGGTTTGGGAGGCTCCGAAGAAAAGTATGGGAGGGAAGAGGTATTAAGCTGACTACCAAACTGAAGGTCTACAGAGCCATTGTGCTGACCTCATTGTTGTATGGCTGTGAAACATGAACAGTCTACCAGCTCCATGCCAGGAAACTGAATCACTTCCATCTGAACTGTCTTAGGAAAATTCTGAAGACCACCTGGCAGGATAAGCTACTAGACACTGAGGTCTTTACTCAAACTAAACTGCCAAGCATTCAAACTATGCTTCAAAGAGTGCAACTCCAATGTCCTGGCCATGTTGTTCGAATGCAAAATGTACACTTGCCAAAAAGATTATTTTTATGGAGACTTCACATGGGGCAGATGATCACATTGTGGACAGAAGAAGTGATACAAGGACACTCTCAAGGTCTCTTTCAAGAACTTTGGACTTGATTGTGTGTCATGGGAGACACTGGCACAGGACCGCTCAGCATGGAGTGCCCACATCAGAAAGGGTGTTGTGCTCTATGAGCAAAGCAGAACTGAGACAACACAAAGTAAATATGGAATGTGCAAATTTGGAGTAATCACCCCAAATGTTCACACAGACTATCTGTGCCCAATCTGTGGTAGAGCATTCCAAGCTCCTATTGGTCCGATCAGACAGAGTCGGACACATTGAAACAAGTTTATCATGGTGATGTCATTTTGGTCCTCTTCAAGAACTAAGGACAAAAACCAACCAATTGACTGACTAAAGCATCACCTGCCTACATCAATTTAATTCAGTTTAATAAGCACTTTTTGAAAGCCTACTTTGTGCTAGGTACTAGGGCTACCAAGATAAAACAAGACATCCCTTAAATATTTTGCTTTCTAATGGAGGATTCAGTTGTTATTTTTCAGTCACTTTTGACTCTATGACCCCTTTGAAATTTTCTTGACAAAACTATTGGAGTATTTTGCCATTTTCTTCTCCAGTTCATTATACAGGTGAAGAAACAGAGGCAAACAGGATTAAGTGACTTGCCCAGGGTCACACAGATAGCAAGTATCTGATGTTGGATTTGAACTCGGGAAGATGAGTCTTCCTGACTCCAGGCCCAGTGCTCTATCCACTACGGCACCTAGATGCCCTTTTAATGGAAGATAGGGCATAGCTAAGTGGAGCAGTGAATAGAAACCTGGACAGATGTCAGAAGATGAGGAGTAGGAAATATGCCTTAGATATTTAATAGCTGTACAATCCTGAGCAAGTCTCTTAACTGATTTTGGCCTCAGTTTCCTCGTTTGTAAAAATGGGGATAATAATAGCCCTTCACCAGATTGTTATGAGAATCAAATTAGATTATATATTATATGTATGTCCTTATCACTTTGCAGACATTGAAGTATTACATATTATATTTATAAGGCAAAAACTGGGAGAAAAAGAGATACTACTTTTTGTCAGAGTAAAAACTAGATCCATATGTTGGATCAAGAACAGGGTCCCTGTCTGGCATGGGCTCTGGGAGCCTCACTGTCTGAGAAAGAACATCTCTTCCATGAAGAAACCTAGAATGAAGCTATTACCACACCATAGCAAGTTACCATCCATGGTCCAGTCATTGATGACTCCAAATATCTTTCAGCAAACTTGTTGCCAGTTACCTAAGCTGCCTTTCATTTCTCTGGCTTACCACAAAACCATGCATTTAGAAATCACTGCTTATAATCACCCTATAATTACGAAGAAAGTGAAAATATTTTCACTTCTTTATCCCTTAAGGAAATAGAAAGAAATTCTTCAATTAAATTGATGGAATTATAGGATAGCTAGCCCTTGGCTAACACAAGAATAAGTCACACTCCCTGGGTCAATATGAAAAAGCAAGCTAGATAGCTCTGCAGATACTGGAGAGTCAATCATCTCTAGCACTAGCTAGCTATTTCCTGTTTTGTCTACTTAAGACCTTACCTTGAAAAGGCCAAGGTCCCCCACTGCATCCTGGGCCATCTCCAGATCTCCAATTGTCCTGATCTATATCTGGTCACTGGACCCAGGTGGCTCTGGAGGAGAAAGTGATGCTGCTGACTTTGCACAGCCCAGTCTCACTTCAATCCAATTCAGTTGCATGTCATGCCATCACCCCTCTGATGTCATGGTCCTCTTCGAAAACAATGGGCAAACAACAACAGCTAGCCACAAGGGAGAAAGATTCTTTCTTGAAAGGGAATAGTTCTTCCACTTGAACTTTTCCCTTATACTCCTTATACCTCTTCCAAAGTGCAGAAGGGAAAAGGACTTCTCTCTCCACCTCCTTCTCCCCCACTGACAATGGCATCTGACAGTGGAGCAGCCCAACTAGTAGATGCTGCTTTTAACACAGAGCAAGCCCAGAGAGTCCTGTTGTGGAGTCTAGTAGAGCTACCAAGAACAGATCTAAGGATTCCAGTGGAATCGGTGCCACAAGGAGAGAAAAACATGGCGGCTCTGCATTGTCAGAGGTGGGAGTTGCCTTAGCCGTGTGTCCTCCCTACACATATGGCTCTCTCCTAGAGAATTCTATGCATGTACCTACTCTTGATACTATATGTAATTGTGGAAGAGTGCTCCCGAGGCTTATGGGGACAGTGTTATGTGACTAGTATTGTTTACTTCAGTTTCTCCATCTGTAAAATGAGCTGGAGAAGTAAATGGCAAAGCACGCCAGTATCTTTGCCAAGAAGATCCCAAATGTGTTCACAAAGAGTCAGACACAACCAAAATGACTGAACAGCAATGACAAAATTCATGCTCTACCATTTCTTTATTTTTGTCTTTATTGACACATTTTGGTTTTATATCCCCTTCATTTCTGAATATGTCTTTCCTCAGAAATCCATTCCTTGTAATTCTTTTTTAAAGGAGGGATGGGAAGGGAAAGAGAAGCATTTCAACAAAACAAACAAATTCATCATTTATGTCTGATAATATATGAAATAGTCCTATGGTCCCTACTTCTGAAAAGATGTAAAGGTGAATTTTCTTTCTTTTTCTTCACATCTTTCTTCCATCCTTGCTTCTCTCCTTCCCACCTTCTTCTTTCCTTTCATCTATCTTTCTTCTTCCCTTCCTCTTATTTCTATTTTTACCAACATGTATTATCTCTCCCTCCCACTACCCCTATTGAACAATTAAAAAGAAAAAAAAACTCAACAAATATTCATAGTCTGACAAAAGAAATCCACAATAGCCAAATCCAAAAATGTATTCCTCGTTCTGCATTTTAAGGCCATCATTTCTCTGTCTGGAAGTGGTTGGAATGTTCTATCTTCAGTCCTCTGGACTTGTGGTTTATCATTGCAATGATCAGAGTTCTGAAGTCTTTCCAAGTTTTAGTTCATAATGTTATCATTTTTAATATATACTTTGTTCTTTTTTGGGTTAGTTCACTCTGCATCAATTCAAAGATGCCTCCTTGGTTTCTTTTGAATCTGGCCACTTCATTTCTTATGGTATAATAATATTCCATTACAATTATAGCATATACCATAATTTATTCAATACTATTATTTTAATGTTTAATAATATAATTTCTTCAATAAGAAGGTTTCATTTAGTTCCAGTTTTTTGGATACTATGAAAAGACTTACTATAAACATTTTTACACATTTTACAAGTCCTTTTCCTCTGATTTCTTTGGATATGAGCCTAGAAGCAGTTTAGCTGAATCAAAAGCGTACATAATTTATTAGCATTCAGGGAATAGTTCCAAACTGCTTTTCAGAATGGCTGAATCAATTCGCAGCTACACTAACAATGCACTAGTATGCCTGTTTTCCCACAGTCCTTTAAAATGTGTCATTTTTCTCTTTTACTATCAAGGACAAAGAAATCATGTTTCACATAGCTAATAGATGACAGAGCTAGGACCTATGTCTAAGTTTCCTCTCCTTCCTCTGAATTTCTACTGAATTTCTATTATAGCTATTGAAGTAAATATCTCACTTACTAAACTCCAAACTCTATAGGGACAAAAAGTGTGAGTAATTCGTTATTTTATCCCCAACAGTGCCCAGTACATAGGAGGCTTCCTCTTTTTCATCTATATCTGCTGATATACAGGGCTTTAAAAGTTTGCAGAGCATTTTACATATACTATCTCATTTTACCCTCATAATAACCCTTTCAGGAAAATACTATATTATTCGTATTTACAGGTGAAGAAACACGACTCATAGAAGTTAAAGGACTTACTGATAGGTCTGATGTAATGAATGGAACACTTCGAGGCACACCCCAACTCTCATGTCAGTATCCTTCAGAAAAGCCACTCAAGCTTTAATGTACTCTATTGGTCTATAGCCACACCTGCAAAGAACACACAAGGGCAGGTCATATAAATAGAGAGGCAGGTCACACGGTAAATGGCTTCTGGTAACGTCATTGTGATGCTTCCTATAGGTTTCATGGAACATGTTATCTATGCGAAGGGTGTAGTCTTGCTGAGCATGTGCACATGTAATATAACCTTTGCCAGGCATTATGCTAGGTAATGAAAGGTAATGAAATGTTTCTTTCTATGTAAGCAAAAGAAACTGAGGGAAGAATCACAGCAAAGAAGAAACAAAATTGTCCCTTTTTGTGCACAATATTATGGTTCACTTAGAGAAGCCTAGAGAGTCAACTAAAAATTAACTGAAAAGAGTAACAATTTCAGTAAAGTTGCAGGGTATAAAACAAACCCATGTAAATTTCTTTATGTTACCAACAAAATCTAGCAAGAAGAGATAGAAAGAAAATCCATCTGCAGAAACTATAAAATACTTGGGAATCTACTTGACAAGATGCACAGTAACTACATTAACACAATAAAATATTCTTCATGCAAATAAAGTCTTCCCTGTTTAGCATACTGGCTATCCAGGCACCATTGGTTTAAGGCTATGGGGTCTGGTGACCTTTACTACCCTTATTGTTCACCTGACCTCACCATTTCATTGTTCTGGGGGGTCTAGATTTTCTAGTACTACAATCCCACCCATCCCCTACCCCCAGAAGCCATAGGAACAATTCTATTAGGGGCTCTACTTGAAGAGATCCTCAAAAGCAAAGGGGGAAGGGGGGGGAAAGCATTCCAGATAAATCAGATATGCAATAGGCATGTTCTCACACAAGAGAAGAAGCTGCTAAATAATAAAGAAACACAGAGTGACTACAGTCAGTTGAGAAGCTAGTACACAAGACTGTGACATTTGCAGTCACTGATTAGTCAGTCCACATTTCACCTCCACTGAATACAGCAGAATCAACTGGGCTCTTTTCTTTCTGGTGTTTTCCTCACTGCCACAATTGCTCTGAAATCAGAGGCCCCCCTGCTTGTATGGCCAGGAGATGGAAAGATGTCAACTGCCTTTTGAGATCTCATAACACCCGCTCCACCTGATACTGAAGGAAATAAACCACAAACAGGAGGTGGTCCACAGACTGCAGTCTCCACCTCATGATTTTTCTCATGGGGGTGGGTTGCATCACCAGTCACTTTTTCCTATGTCTTGATGAATGTGGGGAAGAGAGTGAGGCTGATGACCTTGCACAGCCCTGCCGCACTTAAATACAATTCACTTGCAAGTCAAGACCTTCCTGCTGTTATTGACTCTTTCTGAGAATGAAGGAAGAACAAGAATTTTCTCACAAATGAATACTAGTAGAAATGGAGGGAAGTAGCAAGAGAACATCTAACCTGTCCCAATTCTTCAGCATAATAACTGAAAGTATGTATCCAAGGAGAATCAAGTCAGTTCAGGTATTCCTTAGTATCATCCCCTTCTATTCCTCAGATTCTGATTAATCTGGGATTTCTGAAATTAAAAAAAAAAACACTGTATTTCAGTATGGTTGATTTCCTTTATA
This sequence comes from Bettongia penicillata ogilbyi, assembly GCA_023548195.1. NCBI lineage: Eukaryota > Metazoa > Chordata > Mammalia > Diprotodontia > Potoroidae > Bettongia > Bettongia penicillata. The sequence continues at coordinate 747,752 of JAJHZJ010000363.1, forward strand.
AGCTTATGTATTTTATTTTATTATGGAGAAGAGGGGGCAAGGGTTAAGTGACTTGTCCAGGGTGATACTAGCAAGTGTCTGAGACTGGATTTTAATTCACATCCTCCTGACTCCAAGGCCAGTGTTCTATCATTGTACAACCTAGCTGCCCTTATATATTTTATTTTCTAGATTTAAAAATAATATTTTGAGAAAGGACCTAAAAAATTCACCAGTCTGACTGCCAAAATGGTCCATTACATACATACAAAAAGGTTGAGAACTCCACTCTAATGCATTTCTTTTTATAAGGAAAAATCCTTTCTGACAGTCTCCAATACCCACGCTACTCTGCCTTGTACCCATATCAGGAAGGAATTTTTGCAATATCTATTTCAAACTATTAGTAGAAGAAATCATAACCTCTCTACAACTCAATAAACTGTCTTCAAAGTCTCTCTTCCTGGGATGTTCCACATACCTCCCCTCAACTCCAAAAAAAAAAAAAAAATTACCTTTAGGTAATCCTGATGATAGAGAGCCTCTTTCATTTGAGGTAGGCTCTTCCTTGGATGACAGACATGCTGTCCATGGTCAAGACAATTTTACAAGCCCTGCCAGACCTCGGGCTTCACTGGCTCACACTGGCCATTGTTGTCCCTTTGAGCCTGAGATCTAGGATCTCTTCTCAGCATAATACAAAGATGATCCCTATCAGGGAAGTACAGAGTCTTTAAGAGGCTGGGTCATCCCCCCCAATCCCCAATGAGTCATCAAAAGAGGATGTCATTGAAGGATAGAGAAATTAAAGGGATGGAACATGGGGAAGGGACAAACAGAATCATACAACCCCCTCCAACATCAACTATTCCCTTTTTTGTCATCTTTGCTAATTCTCTGAGTGAGATAAAATTTGATTTTTTTAAATTTGCCTTTCTCTTATTATCAATGACATAGAATAATACTTCATATAGTTGTTAATAGTTTGCAATTTTCTTTTTAAGAACTGTTTATTCATAACCTTCACCCACTTAACCATTGGGAAATGACTTTTGGTTATATATACATATATACATACATGTACATATAAGTGTGTATTTGAATTCATTTCCTAAAGATTTTGTATATCAGACCCTTGTCAGAGATAATTGATGCAAAAATTTTCCCCCTTCTTATCCTAGTTGCATTAATTGTGTTTGTGTAAAAGCTTTTCAATCTCATATAGTCGAAATTATGCATTTTATATTTTGTGATTGCCTTTGTCCCTGCTCCCACTAACCATTGCTGCAAAAAAAAAAAAGTATCTAACTGATCTGATTCTCTTCTCACTTTTTCTAATGTTATGACCTTTAATACTCAAGACTCATATCCATCTCAAATGTATTATATCATATGCGTAAGAAGTCTGTTTAAATCTAGTTTCTACCAAACTGGTTTATAGTTTTCCAGCAATACTTTTCAAATAGGGAATTCTTCCCTAAGTAATTTATGTTCTCAAGTTTTCCTTGAACACTGGGTTGTTGAGGTAAATAATTTCTAATTCTTCCTTACCTAGTTTGGTTTTTTTAAGCAATACCAAATAATTTTGATGATTACTGCTTCATAGTATAATTTAAGATTTGAGAGGGAAAACTTCCCCATTCATTCCTACTTTTTTTAACTATTTCCTTTAAGATTCTAGATCCTCTATCCTTCTAAATGAATTTTGTTTTTGTCTAGCTCTACAAATATCCTCTTGAGAGTTTGACTGGCATAGTACTAAATCTATAAATTATTTTAAGTAGTATTATCATTATTTTTATCATCCCATGTGAAATAAGGTATGTGCATGAGTGATATACAGGGAACTCATGATAGTTTTAGTCTGAGGGAATCTTATTCTTTGAGAGCTCACCTTTTCTTAGAAAGCTCTGTACCTTCATGGACACAGTAAGTACCTTTCCACAAGAAAAAGAGTTTGTGAATTTCTACAAGAAGACAACTCCAAGAGTGAAGAGGATGAGAGGGAACATAAAGTCACAGAAGAGATGATACAACCTTTGGAAAGGAGACTAATCATGATAAGAGCAGAGAAAAAGTTGGTTTATCAGGATCACAATAAAGGAGCGAGAGTAATGGCTAGTAAAGGTGGAAAAATAGGTTGGAGCCTGTTTTTAAAAGCTTTGAAAGTTAAATAGAATTTATTTGATCTTAGAAGCATCAGGGAGTCACTGACATTAATTGAGTAGGGAAGTGACCTGGTCAAGTGTGCACTTCGGGAAAATCCCTTTGGCAGCAGTGCGTAAGATAAACTGAAACAGTGACTAGAGACAAGAAGAACTATCAGGAAGCTATTGCAATCACTTAGATGGGAAGTAATGAGAGGCTAAATTAAGGCAGCAGTTGCATGAGTAGAAAGAAGGAGTCAGATGTGAGTGATGCTGTGAAGGTAGAACCTACAAGATTTGACAACTGATAAATAAGGAGAGTAAAGAGTCAAGGAAAAGTCCAAAGAGACAAACTTGGGGAACTAAAAGACTAATGATTTGTTTGACAGAAAGAGCGAGGTTTGGAAGAAGTTGGGGTTTGGAGATAAAGACAATGAGTTCAGTTTTGAAAATGTTTAGTTTGAGATCTATCTTGTATATTCAAATGAAATGCCCAATAAGCACAAGAAGTAAGGGACTGAAGCTCAGGGAGTGACTGTGGCTGGATATATAGACCTGAGTGGAAAGCTAATAACTGAACCCATAAAGGATACCAAAGTTACTAAGAAAGAGAATGTAGAGGGAGAAGAGAAGGGGATTACAACAGAACCTTGGGGTATACCCAGAGTTAGAGGCTATGTATAAATGATGAGCCAGTCAATGAGATGGAGGAATGGTCAGAGAGGTAGAAGGAGAACCAGAATAGAGTAGTACAACTAAAACCCAGAGAAAGAAGAATATCCAGGAAGAGAAAGTGGTCGATACTGACAAAAGCAGGTAAGTCCAAAAGAATAAGGACTGAGAAAAAAACAATCATATTTGGCAATTAAGAGATCATTGGTATCTTTGGAGACAGTGATTTTGACTGAATGATGAAGTCAGAAAACAAATCACAAAGGGTTGAAGAGCAACAGATGGAAAAGGGAGAAGAAGCATGGAGTCAGTCAGTCAATAAACATTTACTAGGCACCTTTGTGCCACACAGGTTGTAGCTTGTGTTCAGGGAGGACCAGTACATTTGGTGTGATGGCTGCCGAATCCTTTTCAGGGTTCTTTCCACGTTTGGTTTCCTCCTGTTCCACTCAACTCTCACCTATGATTCCAAGAAGCTGTAGCATGCTCAGCGGTCACACCCCAGTAAACCATCTCTGCAGATAGACCAAACCAGGTTGAGGGTAACCAAGGGTTCTCAAGCCCATTGGTGAGTTAGGGGGGTGTCTACCCCAAGCATGTGAAGACTTCATTTGGTAGAAAGGGCAGATAAGAACAATTTGTTCCAATGGCCATGAAGGCAGTTGAAGCACATGATGTAGAGTGCTTAGAGCTTGGTTAGACACCAAAGATGCCAAGGTCATCCACTGCATCCTGAGTCATAGTCGGTCATCTTGATTCTGTCCTGCCACTGGACTATGATGACTCTGGAGGAGAGGGTGAGGCTGACAACTTCAGGCAACTCTGTCTCACTTACGTCCAATTTACGCATGAATGAAAAGACATCACCCATATCATTTTACTATTATACCTTTCTCAAAGTCCTATGGCAACAGGCAAGTGATGAAGCAGCAGGTGTGGATACACTGAGAGCTGTAGTCACAACCTAGGCAGCCCAGGCCATAAGGTCATTTCTCACTGGAAGTAGCAGTGGGCTTTCAGTAGCCCCTTGGGTGTCTGAGTAGACTTTTAAGGATCACACTGCTCACCTCCTGCTGTGAGGAAGGGCGTTAGAAAAGGTGCCCTAAAAACTGTCTGTTTCCTCAACTCTGGCCTGATTACCATGACAGGTGGGGAATCTTACTCTGTCACTGAAACACAAAATAATGTATAAAAATGTACAAAAACATCTGCAAAGATGATTCCACTCACCGTTGGCACATGGAATGTGTGCACACTAATAGACAACACAAAATCCAGTAGACCTAAAAGAACTGCTCTTGTTGCAAGAGAACTCAACAGGTATCACATCCAAATAGCAGCCCTGAGTGAAACAAGGTTGACAAATGAAGGCCAGCTTACTGAAGTCAGAGCTGAATACACATTTTTCTGGAGTGGTCACAGTGAAGGGGAGTTCCGTGAAGCCGGCGTAGGTTTTGCAGTCAAAACTAATCTAGTCAGCAAACTGGCGTGCCTGCCAAAAGGAGTGAATGGAAGGCTCATGACAATGTGATTGTCACTTGCAGGAAAACATCATGCCACCATCATCAGTGCCTATGCTCCCAAAATGATGAACCCAGATAAGGTCAAAGAAAAATTTTATGAAGACCTAGAGACTTACTATCAATGTGCCAAAAGAGGACAAGTTTATAATTCTAGGTGACTTTAACGCTAGAGTAGGCTCAGACTACCAGACTTGGCAGGGAGTCCTAGGGAGGAATGGAGGTGGAAACAGCAACAGCAACGGTCATTTACTGCTGAAGACTTGTGCATGACCTTCTTATCACCATCACCAGCACTGTTATCCATTTACCTAAATGCAATGTGTGTGTTCATCCTTCATTGCCAAAGAAGACCATGCCATCAGAGAAATAATGACATGACTTGCACTTGACTTTGTTTTGAATAAGGGAGGGCTGTGCAGGTTACCAGCCTCACTTCTTCTCCAGAGTCATCTAAATCCAGTAACCAGATATTCATCAGGATGACTGGAGATGACTCAGGATGAGGCAATTGGGGTTAAGTGACTTGCCCAAAGTCACACAGTTAATGAGTTTCAAGTGTTTGAGGTGAAATTTGAACTCAGGTCCTCCTGACTCCTGTACTGGTGTTCTATCTACTGAACCACCTAGCTGCCCCAACCAAAATGCAATAAAACTTTATGGATGCACCCATGCAACAAACATTGACATCTAATAGACTATGTAATTGTAAGGAAAAGAGACAAGATGTGAGAGTGACAAAGGCAATGTGTGGTGCAGAGTGCTGGACTGATCCTAGACTTATCCTTTCCAAGTTAAATATTTGCATTCATCAAAAGTGCTGCCCCCAAGGCAAAATGACTATCAGAAGAATTAAAGTGAACAAATTAGCACTCTTCTCTGAGCGTGAACAGTTTGCTGCTAACTTGGAGGGAAAGTTGAGCCAACACACAGTTGGAAACAGTGGAGCAGAAAAGGAGTGGGCAACTTTCAGAGATTTGTTGTGGCAGCACTGCACCTTTGGCGTAATGACTGCCGAACCCTTTTTGGGGTTCTTTCCTCCTTTCCTGTCCACCTGTTCCAGCTAATTCTCATCTGTGGCTCCAAGAAGCTGCAGCGTACATAGTGGCCACACCCTGGTAAATCATTTTGGCAGACAGACCAAACCAGGTTGAGGGTGCATCACAACTACTCAGTGTTTATAGAGCTACATAAGGACATGATTCCAGAGATGGGCTGAACACTTCCATAGTGTTCTCAACAGACCGCCATCCATCAATGCTGAGGCCATTGACCATTTACCTCAGGTTGAAGTCAATCCCTCCTTCACTAAACTTCCAACTGAAGAAGAGGTCTTGAGGGCCATTAGGCTCCTTTCATGTGGCAAAGCACCTGGTGCTAATTCTATTCCAGCTGAGATTTACAAGGCAGGGAGATCATTGCTCATAAAAAAGCTGACTGAAACTTTTCAGGTTATATGGCAAAAGGTTATCCCCCAGGAGTTCAAGGATGCCTCCATTGTCCATCTCTATAAAGGTAAAGGAAATAGATTTTCTGTGACAACCACAAGGGGATCTCTCTCTTAGTCATTGCTGACAAGATTCTTGCTAGAGTCCTCCTTAATAGGCTGATCCTTCACCTGAAAGATGGTCATCTACCTGAGGGCCAGTTTGACTTCAGAAAGGGCCAAGAAAGAGTCCACATGGTGTTTGCTGCCCAACAATTCCAGGAGACATGCCAGGGGCAGAACAGACGTCCCTATACAACCTTTGTAGATCTGACCAAGGTCTTTGACACTGTTAGTCATGAGGGCTTATGGGAAATTATGTCAAAATTTCGTTGCTCAGAGAAGTTCATCAGTATTGTACATCAATTTCATGATGGTACATTTGCCCAGGTTCTAGATAGTGGGCAATGTTCTTGTGCCTTCCTAGTCACCAATGGAGGGAAACAGGGCTGTGTGCTTGCTCCCATGCCTTTTAGGAGGATGACTTCAGCCATATTGTCTAATGTTTTCAATGAGGATGAACATGGATCAAGGTCACCTACCATTCTGATGGTAAATTCTTCAATTTGAAAAGGCTACAAGCCAAGACCAAAGTGGAAGGAGTGTTGGTGCATGATTTTCTGTTTGCAGATGATTGTGCATTCAACTTGATGGAGGTCATGATGTAGATGATGACCTAGCAAGAGAAAGAGTGATCAGACAGATAGTAGAACCAAGAGAGAGTTCCTACCAAGCAAGGGCTTATATTTCTGCCTAATCAGCAGATGTTCTGTTAGGGCAAGGGGCAACAGTGCATAGTACCAAGATCCCTAAATTGGAAATCAGGAGACTTGGGTTTGGTCTCAGTTCTGATGCTAACAGTCTGTGTGACTTTGGGCAATAGAAGCCCAGTCTATTTCTTCCTCTGTAAAATTCGGGGCATTGGACTAGATGGTCTCCATTGGGTCTTCCAGTTCTTATATTTGTTGATTCTGTGATAGGCAGTTTTAATGTCTCAGAGACAAAGGTAGCAAGAGTCCTTGAGCTTCAAGGAGGGAGGGCAATAAGGGTCAGAGTTAGAGTTTTCCTCTATCCTGGAGTTCCTTTCAGAACTTTGGGTGTGTACCACTTTTTGTAAGCAGATGATTGTGCATTCAATGCAGCTTTTGAAACTGAGAAGCAACAGAGTATGGATTGATTCTCTATTGCTTGTACTAAGTTTGGTTTGACAATTAACATTAAGAAAACAAAAGTTCTTCACCAGGATTCAGTACACCATCCATCCATAGAACCATTGGTTACAACAAATGGGGAAATTTTGAATGCTGTGGATGTTCACTCACCTTGGCAATATACTTTCCAGGGATACACAGAACATGAGGTTGACACACACATTACTAGAGTTGGCTCAGTGTTTGGGAGGCTCCGAAGAAAAGTGTGTAAGAAAAAAGGTATCAGGGTGCCCACCAAACTGCAAGTCTACAGAGCTGTTGTGTTGACTTCATGTTGTATTCCTGTGAAACCTGGAGAGTATAAAAGCTCCATGCTAGGAAACAGAATCACTTCCATTTGAGTTGTCTTAGGAAAATTCTGAAAATCACCTAGAAAGAAAAGATACTGAACAGTGAAGTCCTTTTCCTGAGCTGAACTGCCAAGCATTCAAATACTGCTGCAGAGAGCACAACTCTGGTGGGCTGACCACTTAGTTGGAATTCCAAACATAGTTTGCCTAAAAGATTATTTTACAGAGAACTCACATAAGGCAAGTGCTCATATGGAGGTCAGAAGGGCATTCTTAAGGTCTCTCTGAAGAACTCTGGAATTGATTGTGAGACATGGGCACAGGACTGCCCAGCATGGTGTGCCTCTGTCAAAGAAGACACTGTACTCTATGAGCAAAGCAGAATTGCAGTAGCTCTAAAGAAACATGAGATGTACAAATTTAGACATCTCCTTCCCAAATATGCATATGAACTATTTATTTCTGACCTGCCTTAGGACCTTTTGAGCTTGTGATGGTTGTGATGTCATTTTGATCCCATCTTATTTTGAAGGCCAGAAACAAATGAACTGTGCAAGGTATTGTTAGTCCTAAGAATTAAACAGTAGCTTACATTTGACTGGAGGTAAGACATGTACACAAGTGAATACAAAGGTTATAGAAAAGTAGTACAAAGGACAAGATTTGAATGCTCATAATTGGCAGCACCAATTCAAAATGCTTTGAAGAGATTCTTCTCATGCTATGAGATGGAAGTAAGGAAGGAGTGAGAGTGCTAGGTACAGAGATGGGAGGTATAAATGGTATGTATGGGGAAGAGTTAGCAGGCAAATTTGACTTGAAGAGAGTGTAGGTGAAGAGGAATAAAATGAAATTAGACTAGAAGGTAGGAGCCAGAGTGTGGCAGGATTGAAATGTCAGATTGATGATTTTACATTTTATTTTTGAATGGGATTTTCATTTCTCTTTTTTCCTCCTGGATTTGTTATTGTTATATAGAAATATCAATTTTCATTGGTTTATTTTGTATCCTTTTTTTGTTTAATAAAGTGATTGTTTCAATTAATGTCTTTGTTTATTATCTAGGACTTTCAAAGCAAACCATCATAGGACAGCTTTGTCTCTACTTTGTCCATCTTTATGCCTTCCATTCCTTTCTCTTGTCATTGCTATTGTTAGCATTCTAGAACTATGTTAAATAATTGCTGGGGTAAAGAGGATCCTTATTTGACTCCTTTATTTGTGGTGAAGGTTTCTACAGATCTCTTGCTATATATAATGCTTGCTTTTCATTTTAGATAGGTATTTTTCATATTAAAAAAGACCCTTTATGCCTATGCTTTCTGAAGATTTAGTTGTTGATTTTTTTTAACATAAATAAGTATTATACTTTGTCAAGGCATTTGTACTGAGAAAATGGAGGTCTTTTGATGCAAGCTCTATCTTCTGTTTTCTTCGACTCAAGACAGCCTTGACATCATCTCCCACTTTCTTCCTTCTTTCACCCAGTCTCTGACAATGAGGTAACTCTTCTCCTTGGCAAAGCCAGACTCTCTCTACTTGTGTGCCTGCACCCATCTTCTCCCATCTTCTCAGCATATTGCAACTTCAATCATCTCCACTCTTTCTCAAATTTTCAACTGTGACCTATCTACCAGTTCCTTCTCTACTACTTTCAAACATGCCCAAGTCAACCTTAGGTTAAAAAAACAAAACAAACCTGCCTTCATTGTGCCATATTTATCTCCAGCAATTATTTTCTCTATTTCTCATTCAAAGTTCTTGAAAAAGCTAACTGCACTGCATTCTACGTGCTATCCTCCATGTGCTACCGGGTTTTCTTCTCTAAAATCCCTTATCAATCTTACCCTGCCACGCCTTAGCCTTGGAATCTTTCCTCCCTTAGGCTGTTGGGCCTAATCACTTTCTGATAATTCAAACAGAAAATAATGAAACTGTGCTGTGTGGGTTAACTACAAACTTAGGGTACATGATCTCAACTGGATCCTCCCTGGACCATCCTTTCATACCTCCCTAATTGACTCACTGTTCTACTCATATAGTATCTTTTCCAAACCCTTTCATTCCTTCTCAAACCTCTCATAGCTTCCCTTCTCCCACCCTCTCAGCTGAGAATTTCACCTCATATTTTACTGAAAAAAAGTGGGACCATTCACTGAGATCTTTCTCTTCTCCCTTTCTCCTCATTTCACACCTCCCAGATGCCTTCTTTCATTAATCTTTGCCTTTATCCTGGTCTCATATGAAGGGGTGATCCTGCTCCTTGCTAAGGCAAACCCCTCTACATGCACAAATGACCATATTCCAACCGGTCTTCTCCAGCATTTTGCTCCCTCTATTATCCCCACTCTTTCACTTGTATTCAGTCATTCCCTGTCTACTTGCTGCTCTTTTATACCTACAAACATTCCCATCTTTCTCTTCTTTTCATAAAACTGTCACTCAATCCATCTACCCCTGTCAGTTGGCTAGTTGGTTCCATATCTCTCCTCCTATTTGTAGGCTAAACTCCTTGAAAAGGTCATCTACAAAATTTACTTCCACTTCCTTTTCTCTCATTGTCTTCTTAGCTCTCTGTGCACTCCCATCCTCATTATTCAACTGAAACTGCTCTTTCCAGTTGCCAATGATCTCTTAATTGCCAATTCTACTAGACTCTTTTCAACTCTCATCCTGCTTGACCTTCCTGCAGCACTTGACACTGTTGATCATCCTTTTCTAGATGCTTTCCTGTATCTAGGTTCCCATGACAATACTTTCTCCTATTCCTCCTCCTACCTATCTGATTTCTCCTCAGCCTTCTTTGCTGGATCTCCATCCAGGTCATGCTCCCTAACTGTGGATATCCCCCAGGGCTCTCCCCTGGGCCTTCTCTTCTCATCTTTCTCTATGCTATTTCAGGTGCTGATCTCAAAAGCACCAATATATTCAATTACCATCTCTAGGTTGATGATTCTCAAATCTGCTTATCCAGCCCTAATTTCTCTCAGTGACCTTCAGTTTCACATCTCCAGCTCCCTATGGGATGTCTCAGATTGCATGTCCCATGGACATCTTATGTGTTCAATATGTCCAAATAGCAATATATCCAAAACTGAACTCATTATTTTCCCCCTCTCTTCCTAACTTCCTTATTACTGTTGAAAGTACCACCATCCTTCCAATTACTCAGGCTCACAATCTAAGTGTCATCTTGAACTCCTCACTATGTTCACTCTGCTCCTTCCCCCCATATCTAATCAGTTGTTAAGTCCTTCATAACACCTCTCATAAATATCCCCTTCTCTCCTCTGACACTACAACCACCCTGGTTCAGGCCCTCATACCTAATGCCCAGACGATTGCTTGCTGATTGATTTCTCTTCTTCAAATTTTTCTTGCTCTAATACATACTTCATTCAACTGCCAAAAAGATCTTTGCAAAACAGAGGTCTGATCATGTCATCCCTTTACAGTAGTTCCCTAAAACCTCCAGGATCAAACATAAAATCCTCTATGTGTTATTCAAAACTGTTCATAATCTGATCTATTTGTACCTTTCCAATCTTCTTAAGTCTTACTGTTTGCACTGCCCACCCCCTTTACCGCCTAGTCCCAAAGTACTCAGTGATCCAGTGACATTGGCTTCCTTGCTCCTCTTTATTCAAGATATTCCATTTCTTGACTCTGGCCATTTTCATTTACTGCTCCCCAAGCCTAGCATTCTCTCTCTCCTCATCTGCCATTTGGTTTTTCTGACTTTCGGCAAATCCTAACTAAAATCTCACCTTTAAGAAGCCTTCCATTGTGCCTTACCTCTGTCAGTTATCTCCAGTTTATCCTGTACATATCATGATAGTTCATAGTTGTTTGCATGTAGATTCCAGGTAAACTTCCTGAAAGCAGAAACTATCTTTTGCCTTTCTTTATAACCTCATCAATTAGCAAACTGTGTGGCATACCACTCAATTCAGTCATTTTCCAGTAGTTTCTGATTCTTTGTGACCCCATTTAGGTGTTTCTTGGCAAAGATTCTGGAGTGTTTTGTCATTTCCTTCTCCAGCTCATTTTACATATGAATAAACTGAGGCAAACAAGGTTAAATGGCTTGCCCAGGGTCATACAGCTAATGTATCTGAGTCAGATTTTGAAATCAGGCCTTCCTGACTCCAGGCCCAGATATCCACTACACTATGTAGTTGCCCAGTGTCACACAATGGTTGGTGGTTGTCCTTCGTTCTAGAAGAGGACCAAAATGACATCACCATGATAAAGTCAAGTTTCAATGTGTCCAACTGTGGCTGATCAGACCAATATGAGCTCAGAATGCTCCACCACAGATTAGGCACAGATAATTCATGTGCACATTTGGGGTGGATACTCTAAATATGTGCATCCTACATTTCCTTTATGCTGTTTCTATTCTGCTTTGCTCATAGAGCACAGCACCCTTTCTGATGTGGGCATGCCATGCTGAGTGGTCCTGCGCCGGTGTTTCCCACGTCACACAATCAAATACAAAATTCTTAACAGAAACCTTCAGAGTGTCCTTGTATCGCTTCTTCTGACCACCATGTGATCACCTGCCCCATGGGAGTTCTCCATAAAACAATTTTTTTGGCAAGGATATGTTTTACATTCGAACATGGCCAGCCCATTGGAGCTACGCTCTCTGAAGCATAGTTTGAATGCTTGGCAGTTTAGTTTGAGCATATACTTCAGTGTCTGGTACCTTATCCTGCCAAATGATCTTCAGAATTTTCCTAACACAGTTGAAATGGAAGTGATTCAGTTTCCTGGCATGGAGCTGGTAGGCTGTCCATGTTTCATAGCCATACAACAATGAGGTCAGCACAACAGTTCTGTAGACTTTCAGTTTGCTAGTCACTCTGATACCTCTTCTCTCCCATACTTTCCTTTGGAGCCTCCCAAACACTGAGCTAACTCTGGTAATATATGTGTCAACCTCATCATCTCTCTCCCTGGTAAGTATACTGCCAAGGTGAGTGAACTTATCCATAGCATTCAAAATTTCCCCATTTGGTGTAACCAATGGATGGATGGCATACTGAAGCCTGGTGAAAAATTTTTGTTTTCTTAATGTTAATTGTCAAACCAAAATTAGTACAAGCAAGAATCAATCCATACTCTGTTGTTTCTCAGTCTCAAAAGCTGCACTGAATGCACAATCATCTGCTTACAAAAAGTGGTGCACACCCAGTCATAGGCAGAACTTGGTTAAAAAGTTCTGTAAGGAACTCCAGGATAGAGTAAAACTCTAACCCTTACTGCCCTCCCTGCCTTGAAGCCCAAGGACTCTTGCTACCTTTGTCTCTGAGACATTAAAACTGCCTGTCACAGAATCAACAAATGTAAGGACCAGAAGACCCAAAGGAGACCATGTAGTCCAATGCCCCCAATTTTAGAGAGGAAAAAAATGGAGGCCTAGATTGAGCCTCTATTGCCCAAAGTCTCACAGACTGTTAGCATCAGAACTGGAACTAAACCCAAGTCTCCTGATTTCCAATTTAGGGATCTTGGTACTATGCCCTGTTGCCCCTTGTCCTAACAGAGCATCTGCTGGCTACTCCAGCATCAGGCAGAAATACAAAACCTTGCTTGGTAGGAACTCTCTCTTGTTTCTCCTATCTGTCTGATCACTCTTTCTCTTGCTAGGTCTTCATCCACATCATGACCTCCATCAAAAGGAAAAAAAACAAAACAAACTGTGTGGCTTTGGAGAGGTCCAGAGTTTCTTTGTGCCTTTGAAAATCTCTCTTGATTACATGAAGGGAAGGGAAGTGCCCTTATCAAAACAGGAGAGAAAAAACACACCTAAATTCTTATCCCAGTTGTGCTCTATGTCAGTGTATAATTCTGACATGACTCAACCTAAGTCTCAACTTCTCCACTTCTAAATAAACCATTTCTTGCCCATAAAACAGAAAAAATTCTCTCAGAGAAGTCATTTTGGAGCTACAACTTATGGGATTCTTGAAGACAAAATTTCAGTCAGAATTAAGCAAGTGTTCAGAGATTAGCTAATGTCTTAAAACAATAGCTCCTTAAAATTTTGCAGAATTGTTTTATTAAAACCATTTAAGCTTTCTGTGATCACTCCTTCTCCAAGCATGCTCCTTTCCACTTGGTCAAAGGAGAATTCAAGACAACTTCTATCAAAAACTTCTTCCTTCTCTTAGTCTGATCATGACTTTATACCTTAAGCCAATCAAGGTCATTACCCTAAATTAAGCCTTCTAGGTCCTTGGGTTCAGTCTTTTGACTGAGTCCAAGTTTTACGGTACAAACCCTTTTATTACGGGGGTTTGTTCTGTGAAGTTTGGATTCCATCAAAGTGCCACACTTGAGGACCTAGAGGACCACATGTGACCTCCAGGCTGCAGGTTTCCCACCCCGTGGGCCTAATTCTTCAAGAAGGGGTAAGAGAATGCTCTTAAGGCACTTAATGGAGAGCTTCTTACCCTGCATTTTATTTTTACCCTTAGGGAGAACAGAATTCCTACTCTCAACTTTTACCCTGTTTAGTTAAGGAAATGGAAAGGCCTTTGCTGGAGGAGGAGGATATTTAATGCCAGGCATGGTTTTTCCTAGAAGTGTGATTAATTAATGGTGAGGTTTTCTTCTGTAAGCCTGCAGAGAACATCAGCCTGGAAAAATATGTATTTCTTCATGTATTTTTTCAAAAATATAGTAATGTCTTTTGTATTTACATTATAAATATTTAGAGATTACTCTCACTCTCAGGAGAGGTCTCTCTGTAACAAAGCAAAACAGTAAGACTAATAATGCAGTTAACACATCTGAAAGAGAACGCAACATTTCACACCTGCATTACCCTTCTACCTCTCTAACTTTAAAAAATTAACATAAATCCTTTTTTCTTTTCCTTCTACTTTCCACTTTGTTGAAACAAAAGAAAACAAATTCCTTGTAGCAAATATGCATAGCCAAGCAAAACAAATTCCTTTGATGCCTACAAGCAAATATATGCTCTCCAATCCCACATTGCCAACTGTCTATTGAATATTGAAAACTGGATATCTTGTGGGCATGTAAAACTCAATGTCAGTCTAAAATGGAACTCCTTAGACTCTCTACCCCAAACCCACTCTCCCTCTTTCTGTTGAGGGTGCCACTATCTTTCTAGTCACCCAGGTCACAACATCAGAGTCATATACACCTCCTTATATAACTTATCCTACATATCCAATCAGGAGATAATAGCTTTCTAGCTAAAAGGTAACACAGAGGTCATCGAGTCCAACCCTCACATTTTATAGATAAGGAAATAGACAAGAAAGATTAAAAAATCTACTCAGTAAGCATCTAAAATAGGATTCAAACCCAGGTCTTTCTGACTTTAAGTCCACTAAGATATGCTGCCTCTTGATCTTTGACAATCAGCCACTGAAGCTTGTAATTTCTATCTCTACAACATCTCTTCCTTCTGATTCCTTCTCCCTACAACCACCACCCTAGGTAATGAGTTAATTCAAGAACATGGGCTTTCCTCATTCATTTACTCCCTGCCAAGGTTTCTATGAATGTGTACTTATTCTCCTCCACAGTTGCTAATATGTTGACTATGACTCAACTTTATGATATATTTATTACTTCTGGATTTGCCTTACTATATGAGCACCTATGATTATTATTTCTTTTTACCTTATAGCTGAATAAATTATTATGTTTAAAATCTAAAAGTGTCATTACTATGAATGACTGGTTTATGTAGATGAAAATATATCTGTAGGGGCTCAAGAACTAAAATGTTAAGTAAGGAGATCATATTTCCCTTATTTTCTAGAGATAAAAACAGGGTTATCCCTAGGAGACAGAGACGCACATAGATTGGGGTGGTCCTTCTCTAAGAACCTAGACTTGCCAATGTAAAGGTAGGTTGGAGTAACAAAGCCAGCCAAGATAATGAGTACATGCCTACATGCTACCTGTGAAAAATATAGAGCACTATAGAGTGAATGGGCACCCCAGTTATACATTACATCTATATATACTATCTCTTCTGATAAAAATGTAAGTCAAGCCACTGTGCTAAGTGTTGGGCTACAAATGGTTGGTTGTTGTTCTTTGTTCTCGAAGAGGTCCAAAATGACATCACTATGATAAAATCAAGTTTCAATGTGTCCGACTGTGGCTCATCAGATCAATACAACCTCGGAATGTTCTACCACAGATTGGGCACAGGTAGTCCGTGTGAACATTTGGGGTGAGCTACAAATATAAGCAGAAAGAAAGACTATCCCTGACCTCAAGGAACTTACATTCTAATATGGGAAGAGAGTGAATAAAAGGGAATTGAAAAAGAAGAAAGGATTGAGAAGGGGGGCAGGGAGAGTTCAGAGTAGAGAAAAGTCCAGAGAGTCAGGAGAGAAGCCCAGAGAAAAATGGAGATAAATGTAAACCCCTGGAGAGTTGGGTCTGTTTTGTTTTTGTCTTTTTACTTCTGGTGTGTGACACACTGTAAATGCTTAATAAATGCTTGTTGGATTGATTGGTTGATTGATTGATGGGAACTAGAGATGGATAAATAATTCGTTCGGGTTGGCCTGCCATGTATCTATTTGCATGTGGAAGAAGGCCATGGCAAAAATGGCACATGAGTGGGTAATCACAGAATCATACATTTAGAGATGGAAGGGACCTTACACTATCTAGTATCATTTTACAGGTAAGGAAACTGAGACCCAAAATGGGGCAGCAGCTTGCCCAAAGTCACACAGGCAGCAAGAACCCAGTCCTCTAATTTCAGACCACCTCACCACTTCTCTCACTCCTATATCCTAATAAGATGATTAACCTAAAGTCACAAGTACTTCCTGTTTCAGGTACCCTCAGAGCCACAAGGAGTCAGTTCCATTGTCCTGCCAAAAGACCTGGCTACACAAGATGTAGACAGGCAGGAACTGTTTGCTAAACCATGTAAGAGAGCCACGAAGTACAAAAGCCTTGTATCGCAGTTTCCGGCTTTTAGAGCTGAGAAGGAAAGTTGTGGGCAACCCTAGAGCATTATAGGAAGAAGTAAAGTGTT
This sequence comes from Bettongia penicillata ogilbyi, assembly GCA_023548195.1. Classification (NCBI taxonomy): domain Eukaryota; kingdom Metazoa; phylum Chordata; class Mammalia; order Diprotodontia; family Potoroidae; genus Bettongia; species Bettongia penicillata. The sequence goes on from JAJHZJ010000363.1 coordinate 764,106, forward strand.
CAAAGATCTTATCAGCTCCCCAAACAACAGACCAAACAGAAAATTCCTTGCTACTAAACTCCATTCTAAGAATTGTCAAAGGAGCAAGGACAGGAGGACAAGATTGGAAGATACCCATGTTTGCTTTGTAGGGCCAAAATGATGAGGCAGAAGGATATGAGGACAATGGCCTACTCTTTCTCTAAGTCTGCTCCCTAGAGGGGCCTGTTTGATAAATTATGACTCATGTAGCCTATAAAGGCCTATTATTATGATCAGTGATTAAAAACATCTTGTCTGTTTATAACTTTTCTTTCAGAAGAAAATTCATGGATTTGAAGGCAGAAGGAACCTGTAAAGTTTCTTAGTCCAAACTCTTCTTTTACAGATGAGGAAACTGTGGCTGAGAGAGATTCACACACTCTCACCAGAATGGGGGAAAACTGAGGCTGGAAGTCACACAATGGCTAAGGTAATAAGTCTCACGGGCAGCATTCAAATCCAAGTCCTCTGGCTCCAAATTAATTTGTTTTTTACCTTGTAGGAAGATTAGAGCAAGAACCTCTCTATCCCAAATGATTCAGATAACTCTCCTGCCATTTCAGGAAAGACATCAAGTAAGATCCCCTATCTAGTAGGGAGAATGCATTGGGGGAAAAGTCAGTACCAGAACCCAGCTTTTTCTCTTTTTTATTTGCCTATGAAGACATGCTGTTCTATATGCAGGGGGAAAGCAAACTATGGGCCATGGGCCAAATCAAGGAAGACTAAATTTTCTTAGCTGAATTTCAACAAAAACCTGTGCATAATTGGTGGATGGGACTTGGAAATAAGTACCATGATTTAGGAAGTATCTAGTGGGGTCAATGTGGCAACTTCTTCCATTTAGATCTACCTATCTTTGATCTGATAAAAGAGGCCATTCTTTGCCTCATTTCTTACCTAGCCTTTAATCACTGAAAGGGCATTGGCTCAGACAAATTGAGAACTGGAAAGCTTAAAAAGGCCAAGGTCTCACACTTTATCTGAGACTGTCTCCAGTCATACTAATCTATATCTTGCTCCAGATAGCTCCAGAGGAGAGAGTGACTTTGCACAGCCCATCCAAGTCACTTGCTAGTCAAGACATGTCCTGATGTCTTCTTCAATAACGAAGGACAAACAGAAACAACAACCTTGGTGAAGTATTTTTTTTCAGCTATGACAGCCATTAAAACTCGATATTGGAAGTAAGTAAATAGAACTAGACTTGGAATCATTTAATCACAAAATGTTAAGCTAACATTTTTTTAAAAAGAAGAATACTTAAAAATATTCTTAGTGAGAGCAAATAGAGTCTTTGTACTACCGATAAATAAGATGAAATAAAATTATTCTAAAATACTATTTATTTCATCTGGATTTGTTCCCTTTTTAATTTCTACTTTTGTATGTGTTTTATAATCTATATAAGATTAGTACACTAGTATTGCTCATTGCTGTTCAGTCACGTCCAACTCTCTGTGATCCCATTTGAGGTTTTCTTGGCAAAGACGCTGGAGTGGTTTTGCCATTTTCTTCACTAGCTCATTAGGTGAGGAAATTAAGGCAAACAGGGTTAAGTGATTTGGTCAGAGTCACACACATAGTAAGTCTCTGGCACAAGATTTAAACTTGGGAAGATGAGTCAGGCCTGGCCCTCTATCCATCCATTGTGCCATCTGGATGCCCAGTACACTAGTACATCTGTATAAATAGATAAATGTATATATGTAATGGAGGAATGGCTAATGAGTCTAGTTCCTATCAGCCTGCTCCAAGAGTGCTTTACAATTCCCCACATGGAAAATGCTGGGGAGTCTAATTCCTGGAGATTCATGACAACATGTAATAGAAGTACCTGGGGAGACTTTGGAGCATGTGATGTCATTTTTGTGACTGGTTCTGGTCTGCTAACCACATGATGAATAGCAGTCTGTTTGATTAATTTGCAATTGTGGCTCCCAGAATTATAGATGCCTTCCAAAAGTATTAATTTCAGCCTCTCTGGGTTGGACTTCCTTTCTTGACTTGACTTTTCATCATCTGACTTCTTCCTGCTGGAAGTACATTAAAAGACAGTGCTGTAAGAGGAGAAGCCTCATTCAGGCCTTGTGAAAACAGGCTTGACTCCTTTGCCTTCCTATTTGTTCTCTAGCCTCAATGGGCTCTCTAGAGAAGGAAGGTGCCTTGTATTTTTAAAGAGCCACCAAGGGTATGGGTAGTTGAGCCTTTTGCCAACTAATAGCTGGCTCTAATTCTATCAAGCTTGATCACAGAATTTGACAACACAAAAAGATATCAATGTGTATGTGCTTCCTTTAAGATTTTAACATCTCAACTCTGTTCCCTTACTTTTTGTACTCTCATCAACTAGACTTCAAGAGAAATTCTCAATCAGAGGTTTCTTGATCAATTCTTCTCACCCTTTCTTCTATTACAACAACTTAGTAGAACCTGTGCTCTACTGGTAAGCCTTGGAGAAACTGTGGTCCTAGCTACACCACTATAAGATGGGATTTATGGAAGATATTGACTGCTTGGTTTTAATTACTATGTATGTATATATATATATATATATATATGTATGTATGTGTGTATTCATATATATGTATGTATCTGTATGTATGTGTGTATATATGTATGTATGTGTGTATGCATATATATGTATGTGTCTGTATGTATGTGTGTATATATGTATGTAGGTATGTGTGTATGCATATATATGTATGTGTCTGTATGTGTGTATATATGTATGTGTATATATAGGTCAGGCATTGGTAAATTATAATTGAGAGTACCCTCCTCCCCTGATCTGGCCCCTAAGAATGGATTTTGCATTGTAAAATACAGTAAAATTTCACTTTAAAATGTAAAAACCATTCTTAGCTTACAGGTTATACATGGACCAAATTAGCATTCATATAGGGTGTTGGGAAAGTGTTTCATTTTTATATTTTTAACAAATAGACTCAAAAGCCACAGAAATGCATCATTTGGAAGATTTTTAAGTGGATTAGAAAATTCTGTTTCCAAGATTTCTAAGAGCATAGATGTGTTTAGGCAACATAATATATGTGATTTGCAGCAACACATGGTTATAAAACAAATGAAGGAAAAAGCATTTGTGCTAGATACTGTACTAAGCAAGATGAGTCCCTGAAACTGAAGAGCTTCCTTGTTTCAAAGATGAGGATGACCTATTTAGGAGGAAGGTAGAGAGAAAGAACTGATTTGGTCTGAGAAGTTACAGAAATAAATAGTGGAGTCCCAGGCAATCCAATGACAATCCTTCCTAGGAATGGTAGCATTGATTTGCATTATAATATTATCAGCTAGCATTTGCATACATATATTCATATACATACACACACATAAATATTGCTTTAGGATTTACAAAGTGCTTTACATATTTTATTTCATTTGATCTCCACAACTCTGTGAGGTAGGTGTTATTATTATCCTCTTTAAACAGTTGTGGAAACTGAGGCTGAGAGACTTGCCCAGAGTCATGCAGCTAGTATTTGTGTCAAGATCTGAACTCAGGTCTTTAACCCAGAGTGCAATGCTCTACCTGACATGCCTCTGAGCTGCCCCCAATAATTTAATAATGTAATTATTGTTCCCAGAGCTAAAAGTAGAAGGGGGGTGGGGAGTTTACAGGATGGCAGAAAAAATGACTATAGAACAGTGTGATGGATCTGGTACAGGCTGGAAATAGTGAGCTATCACTAATTAGAAGTCAGGGCTCCAAGGCAGAGAGTGAAATGCAGCAGCACATCAGGATGATGGACAAAAAACTTGGTTTTAAATGTCTTGCTGATTACAGTGGCTTTATGATGTCATTAGCTAATAATATACACTAAGGGGGAAGTTCATAGTTACCAATAGTGAATGAAGAATGGGTTTAGCTCATGCAAGGACCCTAGCGATCTCCTCAGCTGATGCAATTTCTCCATATGAAGGATGCTAAGTAGGTGAGTTCCGGGAAAACGATGAAGGCGCATGATAGAAGAAACCTCTGTGTAAGAAGAAGCCTTGGAGAAACTATGAGGACATCCTACACTAATTATGTGTTAGAGAGAAAGTTCTTGGCTTGGCTAAGGAGGCATTGAGAAAGTCCTGTCCACTCTAGCTACTTCTTTACTTTGAATGTGGGAGAACCTGTGGACTCTTCCCCTGGAGGGATCTGGTGAGAAACCAGAAAGTCAGAGGAATCACCTTGGGGCCTTCCTCCCCTCTCAAGCCAGGTAGGCCTGGTCCTTTGCCATTTTACTGATTCTTTTTTTTCCACTTTAGGTGAAGGCAGCAGAATCTAAAAGGTTGTTTTGAGAGTACTAGGTTGTCCCGGTGTGGCAGAGCTTGGGTTCCTGGACAGTTAGTGTAGCCAGCAGGTGTATCACTGTTTCAAGAACCAAGGAATAGTCTTCAGGAGCAACTTCTGAATCCATGCCAGTGAAAGTTGACTTTCATGAGGACTCATCAGACAATGAAGCCATTTTTGGGACATGAACTTGTTGGGACCAAGGCTATGTAGGAACTAAGCTACATTTGAGCCCAATTCTCCCAGAGACCAAAATGGTATAGGGCAGAGCATATCCCACAGGTATTAAGGAAAATGTTTCTATGTCTATTTTTGTATGTCTTTCAAGTTATATATATCCCTTTGTGCTTAAGGAATTCAGGTGCTAATCACTGCCCTTTTCAGAATTAGGGAGAACACAGCTGGTGAGGGCTTAAGTCGATGGCCGTAGAGAAGACAGAACTCAAAAGGGAAGTATAGCAAATCTGTCCCTGAGACAGTAGGACAGCAGCATATACTTTATAATGTAAATATATATTTAAAATAATTTTTCAAATACATATTTCAAATAATCTTGACAATATTTAATGTCAAGGGGAGGGAACAATCTCTGAAATATTAGCTTTTCCATTTTCTGAATGTTCACTTGTCAGCATATTATCAGTAATGCCTTTAAGTAGTGGTTTCTTTCCAAGAATCTTTTAAAGTCATTTCTGCCTTTTGTTAATTTAGCTAAAACTAGATAATATAAGGTATAACTCTACTTAAGTGGGCATATATAAACTGTAATACAACTCAATGTGCTGGAAGCAAATGAATGAATGTCAACCCCTCTGCCTTATAGGACTCCCACTCATCTTCCCTCAGGATATTTGACACATAACCATCTGACATATGGATCAGGAAGGTAGGAGGGCAGGGTGCCAGAGTTAATCTGTATATTAAATATTAGAAAAACTTAATTTCCTTCCTGTTTTTAGACAAAATGATAACTATAAAGAGAAATTTGAGTGTTTTCTTCTGATTCCCAGAGTGGATCATCTTTGCTCCCCCATAGTATACCCCACTTTGGAAACTACTCTGCTAAAGTATCTAAGATTTTCAAGCCATCCCCATGGGGGCAGCATCCACACTAGTGAATTCACGTAACTTTAAAATATGTATTTAAGAAAGAATTTTCTTACTCAAAAACCAAGTCTTAAACCCAATTCACTCTGGAGCTCATAGATGAGACAACAGGTTCCCACTCACCCAGCAGAGAGTGAATATAAATATTAAATAGTAACTGTTTCTCTTTTACCCAGGAACTCTGCGGGTCTTCCTCTGCCAGTTTGATTTTTTTTTTTGTCTTATTAAAGAGGCCATCCCTTGAGTAACTATTTAAAGAAGCCTATTCACTGAATGGGTGTATCTCACTCAAAGTGAGAATGTGGTAAAGACCTTAACCTAAAAGGGCCAGCATTGTACATTGCATCCTGGGCCATCTCCAGTCATACTAATGAATATCAGGCCACTGGACCCAGATGGCTCTGGAGGAGAAAATGAGGTTGGTGACCTTGCACAGCCTTCCCACACTAAAATCAAAGTCAACTGCAAGTCATGTCATCATCTTAATGTCATGGTCCTCTTTGAGAACAAAGGACAAACACAGCAACAATATATGAACAAATTTGAATGAGGAAAGACATGGGATCAGGATGGACAGAGCACTAGGAAAGGCTTCCAGGAAGAAAAGGCATGTTTCTGAAACTGACCAAGTTCTCCCCAGAATCTTCATTCCTTTGACACTTAGCCTAGTGCCAGGTACACATTAAGAGCTAAATAAATGTGCATTGATTGGTTGATTCTAAGAAAAGTCTTGAACCCAGAATTGGTACAGATAGAAACTATTCCTGCTCCCTCCTTCATTCCTCCTTTCCCCTCATGCTTCAGGCGGGTCATCAAACCCTAGAATAGATGGAGCTTCCCCTGACTAGCCCTACAATGCTAAACAGTTCATATTTGCTTGTTAAATATTCCCCAATGATAACTATGGACTGACATCTCTCCCATGCTGCCTCCTCTTCATTTTTCTCACCCTGGCAAGCTTCTGAGAGGTGGCCTCACCTTTTCTCTGAAACCTTCCAGCGTCCCTAGTTACAAAATTTCCTTTTGCCCTAGTCAAAAGTCCAGGTGCTGCCATAGATAAGATCTTGGTTTGCTTCAACCTCAGGCAGTTGACCAAAAGGCAAAGGCTCATCTGAGTGCCTTGATTTGAGGTTAAGACACTGTTTGAAATCAACATATGCCCACACTCTTCTCCCAGCTCAGTCACTAGTCTATGGAGCATCTTAAATTTAAAATGGGTCAACCTCCACAAAGTCTCACTTCAATGCCTCATTATAGCACAGAGGTGACTCTTGGTTTTCAGAGGTATGTCCTCAGAACTCACAGGTCTACCAAACTAGAAAAGATTTGAATATGGTTCTGGTAACAGACCAGCCTAACCAAGTATAAAGAGGGCCCTCACCAACAGACTGTCTATGAGGTGATGACTTCTTTGACAACTCAGAAAATTTTAAATGGCGCTTCAGTCCTATGCTTCTTTCTTCCGCAGTGATGGTGGTGGAATGACTAGAAAGTGGGGCAGACTTGCCCTCCCACCAGACAGTAGGGGCCTTAAGAACACCTCAGAATCAGGGAGGTGGGAGGCTGGGCATGAATTTCTTAAGCATAAATTTTTCCCGAGAATGAAGGCATGATAGAAAAAAGACAGAAGGAAAAAAGCATTTATTAAGTGCCTATTGTTTTTCCTATTTTACAGCTGAGAAAACTGAGGCAGATAGAAGTTAAATGATTTGTCCTGGGTCATAGTTAATAAGCATCTATAGTTGAATTTGAACTCAGGTCTTCCTGACTCCTGTCCACCTAACTGCCACAGTCAGAGCCTTAAACTGACATTCCATGGTGAAGGAGAGGATTCAGGATATTCAGAGACCCCTCCACTCTCTTCTCCAGATCCTTCCCTACCATGAGGCATGGGGGAGAGGGGAGTGGTACACCTAGGGAAGGCTCCCTAGCACAGTTAGTCCCTCTTCCACTTTGCATTTTTACCAAGAGCTCCATTCCCTCAGCCCCATTATTACTGTTGTAATCTATTGACTTCAGAACCACTGAGGCAAAGTGAATCCCAAGGGTTGCCCCATGCATGCACTCCTAGTGGAACTCTCAGAAGCAAGATATTGAAGAGAATCTCTGGGTCTGTCCCTGTAGGCCAGCATTTAAGTCCTTGATAGTTTTTAAGATATTTAAGTCCTCAAAGATAACTCTGGTTGGGGTGGGGTAGAGTTTTAGCTGTTTTATTTAAATACAACCTGAGTCCCTAAACACATTGGTTCGGGATTCTGTCTTCACTGGTGGAAATCAGTGCCCCAACCTGGATCAGGGTGATGAGAAGCCAGCATCAGCAGGAGGGAAGAGAATTCTAATCTCCTCAATCTTTACTTTCTTAGACTCTCATCAAATCTCTTTGGACTCTTCTGGTTTCCTGCTTCAAGAGAAAATATGGACAATGCCAATTCCACTTCAGGTTGCTGAAGGAAAAGACTCTGGGAAGAATCTGACATGAAAGGAACTGGAAGTTTCCATTATGTCCCTATCCTCAGCCTGCTACTACTAGGGACTTTGGAGAAATTCCTCTCAGAAGAGATTTAGGACCCTTTCCCTCTTGTTTGAGCTGAGTTACCTTGATCTAAATAGGAGAGCACCTACTCTGTATTATGTAGTAATATGTTCTCATATTTATACTTTTTCTGATTTCTGTTTTGCTACTGATTTGGATAAATAGGATTTTTTTGCTACTTCCTATGTGTGTTCATTGTAGAACTGCTGTTTGGTGGGAAGAAAGTAGAACCTTGTGCCCTCCCTTTTTCCACTTAATGAAAAAAATCATAAGTTTAGCTGGAGCCTGAAAACAACATCCCTTACACTAATAATATTTAAGGAAGCTGACAGATATAATACTAGCCCAGTATCCCTTTTCTCTGAGAAAAACAGAATGGCCAAGTTTCTGGCCCCAATCTCCTGCTCCCCCTCCTGACATGAAAAAGTTTCCCTTGGGGAAAAAGGGAAGAGGCTAGAAAAGTCTATTCTGCCTCTTTTCAAGCCACACAATGATACTCTTATGCTACATGCTAGGGACAGCTTTGCTACATAAGTAAAACTGATCAAGGTATCTAACATTCTATATTGTCGTTTCTGGTAAAGATAGAAAAGAGGTTTCTCAAGAACATAGTCCTGTACCAGCTGCCTGGTCATCAAACTTATTCCATTTCCCTACAGAGCTTGAATGAGTGTAGGTCAGGGCCACCATGGCTGGGGCTCCCAACTGACATAAGAGAAAGTAAGAAACTATGATCTGATGTCCATTCAGAAGTGTACAGTCTTAATATATAGTGATGAGAAATTGTTGTTTTGTGATCTCATTAAAAGCTTAGGTGAAAAAAATTTTGTAAGGAAGGGGAGAGAGGAAGGAATAAATATTTATATGGTGCCTGCTAAGGGTCAGGCACTGTGCTAAGTATGTTTGATAAATACTGTCTCATTTGATCCTCACAACAACTCTGTGAGGTAAGTGCTGTTATTATTCCCATTTTACACTGGAGGAAACTGAGGTAGACAAATTAATGACTTGTCCAGGGTCACATGACTAGGAAGTATCTGAGACTGGATTTAAACTTACGTCTTCCTGACTCCAAGCCTAGACCTCTATCCACTGTAACTGCTTGCTTTCTCAACCCCACCACCACCACCCCCACCACTCCCCACCCCACCCCCAGCTGCTTCTTCATTCTATTCTAGGAAATGACCCATTTCAAAACTGATATTCTTGCAATAACCAAAACCAGAAAACAAAAGGAAGTTGAAGCTAAATTGAGGGATGACTCACAGATTCTGCTTGAAGGAACAAACAAAAGAGTTGACACAGTTGTGTCTTTACATGCTCAAAGACAACAAGAAATATCATTTCATGGGACTGTTGGCATTGTCTTTACTTGATTCTTTTTTGCATAAACAAAAATAGCAACATGCAGGGAACTACAGCTTATGTCCCAATATATAGAGAGTAAAGAGGCAAAGAAACTGTGTGATACCTAATGAGCTTGGGGTAACTGACTAATTAAAAACATATGTTTTGGGTGAAGGTAGAGCCAAAATGGCAAAAAAAAGGGGGGAAGGGGCAGGGACTCACCTGACCTCTCCCAAATTTCCCTCCAAACAACTTTAAAATAACCCTTCAAAATTAATTCCATAGTAGCAGAATCCACAAAAAGATAGGGTAAAACAATTTTTCAGCCCAAGAAAACTTAGAATGTAGGCAGGAAAGGTCTGTCACATGGGCATGAGAGTGGAACGCAGTCCAATGTAGGCAACATCCTGGCAAGATAGCAGCAGGCCTTACGGGCAACTGAATTGGTGGCAGCTGCTTTCAAAGCTCTCAACCCACGGATGGTAAGGGGGTTGGCAACTGATCAAAAGGATATTACAGAATTACCTTTGTTGGTATTAGGACTCTGTTGTATTGTCTATATGTGGATCTGAGGCAAATCACTAGCACACAAGAGTTCGCAGTCTTCTTGTGAACAAGATCCCTGTTCATAGTTCCAGGGCAGAAAAGAGTATGATTGGTCACTCACAAACAAGAGCACAGACCAAGCACACACCACAAACAAGAGCACCACTCTTTAAAGCACACTACTTTGAAAGAAGTGAAAACTTACAAACCTCCAGAACTAACTCTGAAAACAGCTGCACAAAAATTCTGAAGCTTGGAACAATGTTCCCTCCACCCTGGGGGTAGAGCTCACCTTGAGCATAGAGTTAGGTCAAGAAATAGGCTGGGGAAAATGAGCAAACAAATAAAAAAAGAACCTGGCCATAGAAAGTAATTATCACACCAGAGAAGATCAAAACACAAACTTAGAAGAAGACAACAAAGTCAAAACTACTACATCCAAAGCCTCAAAGATAAATGTGAATTGGTCTCAGGCTCAAAAAGAATCCTTGGAAGAGTTCAAAAAGGAGTTTTAAAATCAATTAAGAGTGGTAGAGGAAAAAATGGGAAAAGAGAATGACGTGATGGAAAAAATCATGGAAAAAGTGTCAACACCTTTGTAAAGGGAGCACAAAAAAATTACTGAAGAAAATACCATGTTAAAAAAGTATTGGCCTAATGGTAGAAGAAACATAAAAATCCAAAGAAGAGAAGATCTCTTTAAAAAAACAGAATTGGCCAAATGGAAAAAGAGGTACAGAAACTCACTGAAGAAAATAATTCTTTAAAAATAAGAATTGGACAAGTGGAGACTGATGACTTCTGAGACATCAAGAAACAATAAAACAAAATCAAAAGAATGAAAAAATAGAAGAAAATGTGAAAATCTCAGTGGAAAAACAAGTGATCTGAAAAACAGATCAAGTTGTGCTACTTTAAGAATTATTGGACTACCTCAAAGTCATGATCAAAGACATCATTGTTCAAGAAATTTTCAAGAAAAACCACCCTGATATTCTAGAAGCAGAGGGTAAAATAGAAAATGAAAATTCCCACAAATATTATAGCCAAATTTCACTGCTTCCAGGTCAAGGAGAAAATATTGTAAGCAGCCAGAGAGAAACAATTCAAATATCATGGAGCCATAATCAGTATAACACAAGGTTTAGCAACTTCTTCATTAAAGGATCAGATGACTTAGAATATGATATTCCACAGAGCAAGGAAACTAGGATTATTACCAAGAATTTCTTACCCAACAAAACTGAGTATAATCCTCCAAGGGAAAAAATAGACATTTAATAAAATTGAGGATTTTCAAGCATTCTTGATGAAAAACTGAATATGAATAGAAAATCTGACTTTCCAGTACAAAACTCAAGAAAAGGATAGAAAGTTAAATAGGAGAGAGAAATCATAAGGAATTCAACAAGGTTAAACTGTTTATATTCCTACATGGGAAGATGATACTTGTAACTCCTAAAAACCTTCTCATTATTAGGGCAGTTAGAAGGACTCTACATAGACTAAGGGTACAGGTTTTGAGTTGAATATTTTGGATGGTATCTTAAAAAAGTAAAATTAAGAGGTGAGAAAGAAAAATGGACTGGGAGGAGGGGAAGGGAGAGGTAGAATGGGATATCTCACATGAGAGGTGCGAAAGAGCTTTTACAGAGGAGGGAAGAGAGGGTAGGGGCAGGGGAAAGCTTGAACTTTATTGGAAGTGGCTCAAAGATGAAATAACATACATATTTAGTTGGGTATAGAATCTATCTTACCCTAAAGAAAAGGGGATAAGAGGAGAGGGGCTGATGGAAGGGAGGGTGGATTTGAGGATTTTGCTTTTGTCAGAAGCAAAATACTTTTGAGAATGAATAGGGTGAAAGAGAGAAAGAGCAGGATAAATTGGGGAGGACATGAAGGATGGAGGTAAGTACATAGTAATCACAACTGTGAAAAAAATTTACAGCAAGTTTTTCTGATAAAGGCCTCATTTCTCAAATATATAGAGAACTGAGTCAAATGTATAAAAGTCACTCCTCGACTGATAAATGGTCAAAGGATCTGAACAGACAATTTTCAAATAAAGTTATCAAAGCCATCTACAGTCATGTGAAAAAATGCTCTAAATCACTATTGATTAGAGAAATGCAAATTTAAACAACTCTGAGGTACCACCTCATACCTATCAGATTGGCTAGTATGGCAGAAAAGGAAAATGACAAATGTTGGAGGGGATGTGGGAAATTTAAGACACTAATGCACTGTTGGTGGAGTTGTGAACAACCGTTCTAGAGAGCAATTTGGAACTCTGCCCAAAGAACAATAAAACTGTGCATTACCTTTGACCTAGTAAGACCAGTACTAAGTCTATATCTGAAAGAAGTTTTTTTTTAAAAAAGTAAAGGACTTATATGTACAAAACTATTCCAGCTCTTTTTGTTGCAGCAAAGGATTACAAATTGAGGGGATGCTGGCAATTAGAGAATGGCTGACAAGCTGCAGTATATGATTGTGATGGAATACTATTGTGCTATATAAGATATGATGAGCAAGATGCTCTCAGAAAAAAAAACTGGAAAGACTTACGTGAACTGATATAAAGTGAAAAGAGCAGAACCAGGAAAATACTGTATACAGTATACAATATTGTATGATGATCAACTGTAAATGACTTAGCTATTCTCACTAATACAATGATGAAAGAAAGGAAGGGAGGGAGGGAGGGAGGATGGAAGGAGAAATTGACTATCCTTTTAAAATAGATTTCATTGGTATTTTTAATGTTACCTATGCTTTTCCTTATCTCCCTCCTCATCTCCACTCCTGAGATCCATCCCTTATAACAAAGAATATTTTTTAAAAGAGAAAAAAATTTCAGCAAAACTAATTAATACATTTGTAATGGACATTATACACAGATTTCCACATGCATACACCCACATCTCTACAAAGGGATCAGGGAAAGATGTCTTCTTATATTCATCTTCAGATCAGGCTTGCTCTTTTTTCCCCCTTTCATTCCCCTAAGCTTGTTCTTTTTGACTTCAAAACCCTCAACTTTAATCCTTTTTTAATTTTAATTGAATTTGAAAAAACAGCAACTACTTTTCTTTCAATTTACAAAATCTATCATATTTCACTAGAAAAAGGCTGACTCCTAATGAGAAGCCTATCAGAATCAGTTTTCTGTGTGCAGCCAGATCAATAGCTAGTGAGAGCAGAGATTCAAGATCTATGCTAAATTAGAAGAAAAAATAAAGTTAAATTGCAACAACTTCAACCTATGTTATTTAAACAATCCCCTAAATGGGAAATTGAAAAATAAAAAAGCAGAGATATTAGCTTTGATTATCATTATTTCCCACAGAAGCTTAATTGATATAAGACAATCACCAAAACTAGGAGGCCCAAAGAGTCTAGAAATTGCCTTAAGTTACAAATATCAAATCTACTTGCTAAGCAAAGAGTTGTGCCAATGAAAAGTGACACCAGTTTTCAATACAAACTCACTTATAAAGCACTACAGAGGAAAATGCTGGAAAATTATAAGCAGTATTGCTTCAAAAAACAGCAAAAAGCAATGGACATAAAAGGGGTAAAAAGTCTAGAGAAAGTTTGACTTGAGACTCAAATAATTCATATGATCTCAAAGTATTTAATGGTAAAACCAGCATGAGAGAACAAGTAGATCACAAATGGGGAAAAAAACAAATCAACAGTCCTACAAAATCTGTTTTCATCAACAATGACAGAAGAATTATCACACTTATATCACACCTATATCAAACCTTAATGTGCTATGAGGAAATTGAAATAGTGATGAAGAAGGAAAAGCTAGTATTTACAATTGGCTCAGACAAATTTATAAACCAAAGAAATCTGTGCCCAAGGTCATACATTCTTTTTTAAAACTAAAATTGTATTTCCAATATAAGGTTCTCCTTGTATCCTTCCCATCTTACCCTCAGTCCTCATTAAGAAAACAAGAAAAACAAACCCCTTATACAAGCAAAAAATCCTACATTGCTTATGCTTCCTCTTCCCCTAAAAAAAATCTCAATCTGCAGTCTGAATTGATCACTTCTCTGTCTGAAGGTGGATGGCATATTTCATCATGAGTCCTCGGAAATTATCGTTGGTCATTGCATTGATAAGAGTTGCTAAGTTTTTCAAAGTTGTTTGGTTTTACTATATTACTGCTATTGTATAAATTACTCTAGTTCTGTCCACTCTGCATGAAATCAAATTTTCCCAGGTTTCTCTGAAACCATCCTGTTCATCATTTCTTACAGCAAAATAGCATTTCATCATATTCTAATACCATAAATTGTTGAACCATTCTCTAGTTGATGGGCACTCCCTGAGTTTCCAATTCTTTGCCATGACAAACCGAGCTGCTATAAATATTTTTGTGTATATGGGTATTTTTCCTCTTTCTTTGATCTCCCTAGAGATAAAAAAGAAGTAGTGATATCACTAGTTGTTATGCATAGTTTAATAGCTTTGGGGGGCATAGTTCCGAATTGCTTTCCTGAATTATTACACCAGTTCACAACTCCACTAAAACCGTATCAGTGTACCCATTTTCCCACCACTTCACCAGCATTCGTCACTTCATTTCGGGGGAAGGGTGTCAACCTTGTTAATCTGATGGGTGTGAGGCAGAACCTCAAAGTTGTTTTAATTTATGTCTCTTTCATTAATAGAAAGCATTTATCTCATACCTACAATGTGCCAGGCACTAAATGTTTTACAAATATTATCTTGTTTGAACCTCACAACAACCCTGTGAGGGAGGAGTTACTATTATCCACAGTTGAAGAAACTGAAGTTGTGACTTTCCCAGGGTCACCCACCTAATAAGTTTCTAAATCTGGATTTAAACTCAGGTCTTCTAGACTCCAGTTCCAGTACCCTAGCTAGAATTTTTTCATATGAAAGTCATATAATCTTGAAAGCCTTAAGTCTTTTACCACAGGGAAGGGAAAATATAAAAAAAAAAATAAAGAAAAATAGAAAGAACATGGATGAAGATGATTGTTCTGAGGACAGAGTAGGCAGTAAGCCTTCCTGCCCCTTGAAGCCTGCAGATATAGCTGAGTGAACCGCCCCTATCCTATCAAAGCAGGTAAGGGGGCCACTGTGCTGAAGCAAGTTTGTTCTCCCAGCCATCAGTCTTGAGATACACACCGGGTACCTGAAGGATGCCAAGAGGCACCAGGCCTAAAAGACAGTACTACTTGCTATTCCCCCTTCCCAATCAGCTCGACAAGTATTTATTAAATGCCTAATATTTGTTAAGGAAGCTTGGGGATATCCAAAGACAAAAACAAAATAACCCCTGAACTCAAGGAGCACACAGTCTTCTAGAAAGAAATAACATAGACACAGATAAATAGACACAAAAGGTGAACAAATTTCATATGATGTAATTATGGGATGGTGAAGCATTAACAACAGGAGAAATCATGAAAGGCTCATGGTATGGAATCCAGTCTATGGGGCAGGAGAGAAAGGAGAGACAGACAAAGTGGGAGATAGAGAGAGAGGGAGGGAGGGAGGGGATGGAGGGAAGAAGGAGACAGAGTTAAAGAGACAGGGAGAAAAGAGAGACAAAGTAGGAGATAAAGAGATGGGGAATGGGGGAAGGGAGGGAGAGAGACAGAGAGAGGAGGACAGAGAGAGAGAAAGAATATTTCACTCCAGAGAGTTAGAAATATGAGTGTTATTACTTGCTGTTTCTGGCATTACTGTGCTTTTCATAATCAAATTAAATGGCTAGGATACAAGGTCTAAGTGATTTGTAAACAATTGGATCCAAACAGGAGTAGGGATTGCCAGAAAGTGGGGGGCAAAACAAGCTAAGCAGGGAATCCAGAAACCAGAATAATTAAGAAAATAGGACCTCAGGGGACCGCGCCCAATCTCCTTTTACATGTACTTGCCTATCACTTCATGTTATAAGCTCCCAAAAGGAAGTGAATCATGTTTCATTTTGGTACTCAGCTCAATCCATTCAATCATTGCTTACAATTGGTGCTGAGGATACAAGGATGAAAAATGCCCTGATGCCTGTCTAAGGGAGCTTACAATCTAAAAGCTGGAATAGACATAAGTATAATACAAGTTAGAATGTAGTGAGTACCTGGAGATCTAACAGAGCCACCTGAGAAATTCAAGGAAGTGATCCCCTCTGGCTGGGGAAGTTGGGAAGAGTTTGGGTAGTAGCTAGCATGTGAGCAGAGTCCTGAAAAAGAAGGATTTCAATTGTCAGAGACAGGAGGGAGGGCAAGCATGGGATCTGGAGTACTTCTACTTTTGGCTTCTAGGGAAGGAGAAGTAATGGGAGAGAAGGGAAGGACTCAAGGCAAATAAGAATGAAAAAGAGGGTTTCGGACCAGTAAATAAGGATAGACAAAGTCAGAAATTTGGGCAGGAAATTCTATTTGGGTAGGAAGTTAGGGAGATCCAAGTGAAGTTGTCCAGAGTTCTTTACTTCTCTGCTGTTTAACGTTTTTATCAGTGACTTACTGGGACAACAGGATCAGGATCTAAAGGGATCTTGACAAGCTGGAACCCAGGGATGAGCCTAATAATGAAAATCAATGAGTAAAGCTGTAAAGTCTCACATTTGGGTACAAAACATCAATTTCACAAATACAAGATGGGGCAGATCAGGTTCTTTTTCTCTAGCTTTGCCCCGACCCTGCAGTAAATCCAGGGGTCTCTCTTAATATGTTCTTACCTTGGTGGCCTGTGAATTTATTTTTCAAAATACTTTGATAACTGGATTTCAGGATAATTTGTTTCCTTTGTAATTTAATATATTTTACTTTATGCATTTAAAAACATTATTCTGAGAAGGCATCCATAGGCTTTAGCAGATTACCAGAATTAATCGAAGAATTAAATACCTACAACACCAGGCTTAAGCTCTGGGGATACAAGAAAAGGCTCAAGACAGTCCTGCCCTCAAGAATCTCACAGCCTAATGAAGGAGATAACATGCAGATAGCTATGTACAAACAAACTACATACAGGATAAAAAGAAAATAGTCAACAAAGGGAAGGCACTAGAATTAAGAATGATTGGGAAAGACTTCCTGTGGAAGGTTTGATTTTTACCTAGGACTTGAAGGAAGGTCAGGAAAGCCAGGAGGTAGAGATGAGGAAGCAAAGCATTCCAGGCATGGGGAACAGCCAAAGAAAATACCTGGAGTGGAGAGATGGAGTGTCTTGTTCAAGGATCAAAGAGGATGTGGGAGGGAATGAGATGTAAGAAAACTGGAAAGGTTAGTGAGGGGTTAGGGTGGAGGCCATTTTATGAAGTACCTTGAATGTAAAACAGAGAAATGGAAAACAGGATTTTCTATTTGATCCTGAGGGTGATGGGAAGTCACTGAGGCACTGTGATGTGGTATCTAAAAAAGCAAATGAAATCTTGGGCTATTTAAAGAGAGGCACAGTTTCCAGGAATTGGGAATTGAGGTGGGAGGAAGAGGAATAATCCCATTGTGCTCTGCCCTTGTTAGTAAGACCTCAAATGAAGTGCTATATTCAGTTTGGGGCACCATGGTTAGGGAAGGTCCTCAAGAATGTCCAGACGAGGGCATCCAGGTTGGTGAAAGCCTGGAGTCAATAACAAATAAAGGACATCTAAAGGAACTGGCCTTGTCATGTTTGTCCTTCATTCTTGAAGAGGATCATGACATCAGGGAGATGATGACATGACTTTCAGTTGACTTGGATTTGAGTAAGGGAGGGCTGTGCAAGGTCACCAGCCTCACTTTCTCCTCCAGAGTCATCTGGTTTCTGGCAAGATATAGATCAGGACAACTGGAGATGGCTCAGGATGCAATGGGAGATCCTGGCCCTTTTAGGCCAAGGCCTTTTCAGGTTCTCACTTTGAGTGAGATGCACCCATTCAGTGAATAGGCATCTTTAAGAAGTCAGTCAAGGAATGGCCCCTTTAATCATAAAAAAAGAAAAAAAAGTCAAACTGGGAGGGGAAGACCCTCAAGGTTGCTAGTCAAAAGAAAAACAGTTACCATTGACATTCACTCTGAGGCAGGAGGGTCCAAAATATAGCATACCAGGGAGCTTCAGGTCATCAAAATTTATCTTCCTTTGGAGAGAAGGAGAGAGAGCTGAGCTACTCAGCTGGCTGGATTCCCATTCAGGTAGCTCAGACTACTCACAGGTTGACTGAAGGACAGGAGGCTCAAGGCATTTGTTCTGTTTAAGGTTAAAGGGCAGACTCAAGTAGAAGTTGCAGAGAGATCTATTTCAGCTTGATATCAGCAAAAATTTTCTAACAAGAGCTATCCCAAAGTGGGATGTGCTGCCTTGAGAGAGGGTTGTTTCTCCCTCTTTGGACATTTTAAGAAGAATTTGAATGGCCACTCTTGGTTTTATGATAGGCATTCCTTTGATCTAGGTTCTGGACCCTAAGACTTGGCAAATTTTTTTTTATAAAAAACCAGATAGTCAATATTTTGGACTTTATGGGTCAAGAGCTAAATCAAGTTATTTTACACAGGTATGCAACAAGAGAAAACAAATTTCTACAATTTTTTGCCAATGAAATTAAATATAATAAATGAATACAGTTTTTATAATACAAGTCTACTAATAAGAATAGACTTCTTTTTTTAGGAGGGTAACATTTTGCATAATTGGAATTCAAAGTTCCCCATCATCAAAATCAAGGATAAATTGTTCATCTGTTAATGCTGATCTGTAATGAGATTTTATGTATTTTATCTTTGAAAAATGTCTTTTCAAACTGATAGTTACTGCTAAATATTGATATAAATCCAGGAGAATTTGGTTTTAATTGACCATATTCATTATTTGGAAAGCATTTACAGAATCTCTTTAGATTCTCCTCTTGATATTTGACTTTTAGCGGGTCATTACATTGCAGATTAATGACTTCCAATTGAAGATTAGGTGGTAGCTCCTCAATTTTACAGTTAAATGGATTTTGAAATGTGGAAATGTCTTTTTCACTTGCACTGAGGTCCAAAGAATGTTGCTGAAATGATAGTTTGAGCTTATAAAAATCTATTCACTGCAAATTTGTGGGAGAATGGGGATCTCACTTCTTATTTTAACTTTTAACAGAACAGGAAGTATGTTTCATATATAAGCGCTATTTTGTCTTGTAATTTTAGGTTGATCTCATTAAAAACATCATCAAATCTGAGCAAAAGTTCACTTCCAAAGCCACTTAGTGTTGAATGGTAGTGATTGAGGATACTTCTCATTCAAAAATACTTCAATCTCAGCTCTGAACTAAAAAAAAATCATAAAATTTTTTCCTCTTCTTCTTTTGACGTGAATTTATGAATTAATAATTAAGAAAAAAGTCATGGTATAGCGATGCACATGGCATTCAAAATGTTGTTGATTTATAACTGCATCACTGATTTGTAGTACATGAGCATCAGTGAGAAGTGATGAGAGAGCCACATATGGTTTCCCATACAACTATTCAGCTCTGCTGTTACAACAGAAAAGCCAACCATAAATAGTGAGTAAACAAATGAGAGTGACTGTATTCCATTAAAACTTTATGTTAAAATGTGAAAACCATTCTCAGCTTACAGGCCATGTGAAAACAGTGGATGGGTTAGATTTGGCCAATGGGGCACAGTTTACATTCCCTGATTCCGTCTATGGGTTGAAATTGATTGTCACTGCAGTCCCTTCTGACTCAGATTCTGTAATTCTGTGAAGAGTTAGAGGTGAGAGAGAGCAAGATAAAGTGACTGGTCCAATTTTATTAGAACATAGAGTTTGTCACAAAAAGTTGTATAAAATGAGACAGAAAGGTAGGATAGAGATAGATTGTAGAAAGCCTTAAATGTTGGTCATAGGGAGTCATCGAAGATTTTTCAGTGGGAAATGGCATGCACTAATATTACTTTGACATTATGAAAGAATGAATTGTAGATAAGAGAGAATAAAGGCAATAATTATCAGTTAAAAGAATGTTATATTAATCCAGGATAGAGGTGATGAAGGTTTATAGTAGGGAGGTGGAAATGGAGTTATGATAAGCTTATGGATACAAGAGACATTGTAGAGATAGAAATGAAAGGGTTTGCAACTTGACTGAATGTGGCAAGAGAGGAAAGAGTCAAGGATGACTAAGAAAATGGTAGGGAAGTTGGGGGAGGATACAGGTGTGTTGAGGAGAAGATGAGTTCAACTTTAACTATGGTGAATTTGAGATGTGCTCAGAACATCAGGGTGGTGTACACCAGGCAATTAGAAATGCAACTAGCTTTGAATCCAGAGATTGGATAAATCTAGCTGGAGCTAGATAAATATATCTAGGAGTCATCTGCATAAAGGTGGTAACTGACACCACAAAGCTCGACACAGAAATCCTTTTATTCATTTTCATTGTATGTAAATCCTTTTACATTCCCTAGAGATCACTTGGTTTTACAAACCTTTCCAATCTCTCCTTTCTTCTCAAATCCTCAACCTTGCTTAGCAGATGACCTTGACTCCTACTTCACTGAGAGGATTGATGCCATCTTCTGTGAATTCCCTCATCTCCTTGGAAAACTGTTCTGTCCCCTTCCCTTTAGTCTCTTCTCCTTGTCAAAGATAAAATGATTTTTAATTTGATTTTAATTTTAATTTTTAATTGGAAGGAGTGGCGAGGTGGAGAAAAGGTTTTGGGGGTTTTTTGCATACGGGAAACCTAAGCATGTTTTCAGGCAGCAGGAAAGAAGCCAGTAGAGAGAGAAAGATTGAGCAAGGTCCCATAAAAGGAAAGCAGGAATGGCACCAAGCCCACCAAGGAAGAAATTAGCTTTGACAAGGAGAAGAGACTGAACGAAAGGGACAGAACAGTTTTCCAAGGAGATGAGGGAATTCACAAAAGATGGCATCAATGAAAAAGAATAAAAGGATTTCTGTGTTGAGCTTGTAACGAAGGCAGATCATCAAAGATCATACTCTCAGCCACCCTCCAGCTCATCCTAAGCACCCAACACCCTCCCCAGCTACCAAGCTATGACTCTCAGAGTCCTGTCACCTTGGTACCACCTTAGCCCACCTTCTTCCAGGGGCATCAATTCTTGCATATTTTAGACTCTTTGGAAAATGAGCCACTCCTTCTACCAGCACCCCATGTTGAAGGTAGAGGAGGACTATTCCTGGGACCCACACTGCCTTTCACTGGGAATGACTGTGAAATTTCTGCCACTCATAGAGAAGCCTGGAGTGGTATCCTGAAGTTATTCCCTCCACAGGGTCTTCTGTCAGTTCCTCAACTCTATATGCTCTTGACCCTATATGCCCATAGTTTGCAACAAAGAGGACCCAGTTAGGGTTAACTCCCATAAACAGGCCTGTGTGTTTTCTTTCTGAAGTGCTCAGAAACTCTGACAAAGGAATAGAGCAGCCAGGGGCATCAAGATTTAAAGCTGGATAGACTAGAGAGATACAGTCTAAGCACCTCATCTAAAGGATGAGAAAACAGGCCAAAGGAAGTTAAATGGTTTACCCAAGGTCACACAGTAAAGAAGCACATAGCAGGGGAGAAGCAGTGAGTGGAAGGGTCAAGACTCGTACCACGGCTTCTGATTGGCTACCCAATGTTCTTTCTACCACATTCCACTGATAGAAAGAGTTACTTAAGGAAAAGAATGAGCAAGATGAGAACAATAGGTCAAGGTACTCAGCACAGTATCTTACACAAAACAAGCTCAGAAAAACTTAAATGAATGAATATATTTGTCACTAATCTTGTCCCAGTTCTAACTGTAATCCTAATCCTAACATTAAACTAGCATACCTCTGACTCAGACCCTGACCCAGTTGACCCAAATTCTAATCGTAACAGTAATGCAAACGTTCAACCTAACATGAATCTAACAAATTTGACTCTGACCTCTATACTAGCAATGATTTTCACCTTAATCCTAAACCAAATCCCAGCCAAAATTCTGCCTTTCACACTAGACTGCAGAAAAGCAATATGGTAGGGTGGAAAAAGCCTGTCAGCAGGGACAGTTTCAAATCCTGTCCCTAGGACTTACTAGCTAGCTGGATGACCTTAGACAAGTCTCCTCACTTCTCTAAGTCCCAGTAATCTCATCTATAAAATGGGGGTACCTACCTGTAGAAGAATCATGGGGCACTGGGAAGAAGACTACCTTGGAAGCAGAAAGGCCTGGGTCCAAGCCCTGCCTCTGACACATACTGCTGAGTAACTTGGGCAAGTCCCTTTTCCTCTGGAGACTATTAATTATCTATTTATAATTGATGATATCTAGAGAGCTCTAGAACATATCTGGGAGTTTCTGAGAACGATGAAATCATCAATCTATGGATCTCATAAGAAATGATATAAAGATTAAATGAGGTTATGGATAGCAATCACTTCAGAAATCATAAAGCCAATATAAATGTCAGCTACAGTTATCCTAAACCAAATTCAGTCCCTCTCATCACTCTGTGACTCTGTCCCTGGTGCCATCTAGGGACTAGTTGACCTAAGTACTCATAGCTAAAGAATCATCAGGTTACAGAATCTCTGTATTAAAAAGGTACAGCAATGACGACCTAATCTAATATGCAATTGAACAGGCATTCTTACTCTATAGTGTACCTGCCAAGTGGCCATCCAGTTTCTGGTGATGAGGAGTCCAGCAGTCCCTCAGGAGGCAGGCCGTTCCAACTTTTGGATAATTATTGATGATATAGTTCTTTCCCACTTAGATACAAAACCAGAGAATACATACAGGGGTC
Source organism: Bettongia penicillata ogilbyi (assembly GCA_023548195.1). Taxonomy (NCBI): domain Eukaryota; kingdom Metazoa; phylum Chordata; class Mammalia; order Diprotodontia; family Potoroidae; genus Bettongia; species Bettongia penicillata. The sequence continues at coordinate 786,716 of JAJHZJ010000363.1, forward strand.
CAGCATGGACTTCCCCTTATCCAGTTTTGGATAGCCCTTTCTGTCTCCAGCAGGGGATTTCCTAGCTGTGCTGCCCCTCCCCTTACCATTGCTATAGTTTCTTTTGGGCCACCATGGGAACTTCCCAGGCTCTAAGTCCCAGTAAGTGAAGAAATCTACCACAGTAACAGCCACTTGGGAGTCTGCTACCCCGCCTGTGACAGGATAAAGGGCAGACAGCTAGACTGGCAGTGGGTATTCAGCCTCTAGATCCCTGAGACCAATGCAGGGAAGCTCTACTTTGCCCTGGGTGAGGTCACCTCTGCCTCCCAACTCGGGCTAGTTACTGGAACAGATTTGCTCATAGGATCTTAAATTTTAGAAAGAGAGATTTTGGAAAGAGAGATGATCTAGTCCAACCTTCTCATTTTACAGTGAAAGACTGGGGAGTGAAAGTAGAGGCCCAGGAACCAGGACACCTGAGTCCCTTGCCCAGATCAACAAAAAGAGGTGAGGATGGGAACCTGGTGGGGTTGTTGGAGGGGTGGGGAGCACCTTGAAAGGGCAGAAGAGTCACAAGATAAATGTGGGGGAGGAACAGCATTTAGAGCTCTACTATATCCTGATCCATGAAGAGTGAAGATTCTGGGACCCTACTCTTATCTCTAGCTCCCTAGGTAGATGTCTTTCCTTCTCTGAGAAGGAAACTAGGAGAAATCTTTGGGTTGTGCTCTTCTACCCTCTCAATCAAGAAGACTGATCCCCAAGTATCTGGGAGGTGTTGGTATATGGTGACCTCAAATCACAGGAACACCATTACCACCACCCCCAGTCAACCTGTCTTTCCAGGTGTATATACCAGGGTTGGAACCTGGGATTCCCCAGGTAAGTAACAATGTTATCCCTGATGTAGCTCTATGGGAGGAACCTTATGTCCTGCTCTAGCTGTACCTGACACTTTTCACCCAGAAGCAGAAGGAATACTAGTAGTAATAGGCTACCCCCTTGTTTTGGCCTCTGTTTGCCCTTCTGGCAAATGGTGAAAGTCGGCCTTGGTCTTTATTGTCCAGAACTGGAGAGAGAGGAAGTTGTGTCTACAAGAAGCTTTGAGATCACTTGAACAGAGAGCACTGTCCTAGGCACAGTAGGAGAAGGGAAGAGACAAAGACTCCAGAATTAATGCCACCAAAATTGTTCATCTATGTAGGAGGGTTTGAGAGGCAGGTGAAGAAAAGGGATTCAACAGGGTTCCCAGTGAAGTCCTTCTTTCTCCTGGTCCCACCCTGTTCAGGAAGGACGGCTGAAAGGAAAAGAGGAGAGACAATGGGACTCCTCCCTCTACCCTCAACAGGTCCGTGAACTGTGCCTGGCAGAGCAGGGCATGACTGAGGAGGACGGGAGATGCAGAGAGGAGAGGATGGGAAAATGGGGGTCCTCAATAAGGTGTGGCCAGGCTCCACTAGGCTTCCTCTGGAAGCCAATGGCAAAAAGTGTCTTGGTACCAGGACATGAACTTACTCCTTTACCAGGAAGAGGGGAAGATGCCCTACTCACACATCCTGCTCTGTGTAACCCATTCTACCCTCTTCAGATTCCTTGACCCCAGGTTGGTCCATCTGGGACCTCTGGATCTCAGTTCCATGTCATCCCAAATCAGAAGAGGTAGGGAAGACACAAGGGAGAGGAAGCCAGCTCCAAAGCTGCAGTTCCAGTCTGGAGAGGATAGAGTCTGTAATCACCTCATTCAACTTCCTCCTTCCCTATTCTGGTGGCAGGAGTGGAAGTCTCCCTCCCCCTATCACCCAAATCCTCTTACCAGGGTCAGCATCAAACCCCTGGACTTCACCTTTAATTGCTGTGGTTCTTACAGGATCTTCTCTGAGGAGCCCTTTGGCTGAGGGTCCGCAATGTCGCTCTGGAGATGTGTTTTCATCATGCTGGATGTCCTGTTGTGGCCTGAGTTCAGGGCAGGTGTGCTCAGGGAGGCACCCATGGGAGTATCAGGGGAGACTCCCATGGTCTGTCTAGAGGGCTAGGGTTGGGGCATCTAACAGCTATCTCCCTATGGTTCTCAAAGAAAGTAAGTCCCAGAGGAATGTGGATTTGGAGTCAACATTAGGGATATAAGGTGTGGTATCCTAGGAGCTACTATGTCTAGGTTTGGGGAAAAGAGGTAAATTAGGGGTTGAGGGACCTAAAAGGAAGGAGATGAAAGCGGGGGTGAGGTGTAGATTATGGTATTTGTGTGACCTTGGGAAAGTCACTTTTCTTCTCTGACCCTCAGTGTTATCATCTGAAAAAGTACCTTAAAATCTGTGGCCTAAAATGCCCTTCAGCTCTTGCATAAAGGGGTAGGAGTGAAAAATCTATAAGGCCCCTTTCAGTTCCAATACTCTATACCTGTGGGACTGGAAGCCTAGATCCTGATATAATAATTAATGAGCATTCCCCAATTCTTTGGTTGCAAAATTCATCCAAATCCAAAAAAAAAGGCAAGGAGGAGAGGGCAGAATTTGGAGACTGCAGGCCAGTCTCAAAGTCATCATCTTCCTCTTTCTTTACAGCATCTCTGCCGTTGCATATGGACTCAGTTATCCAGATCCTAGCACAAATAGAGCAAGAAGCACCAGTTCTCCATCCCACAGCCCCTGGTCTACTTTTGATGTCTGGAAGTCCCATGGACTTCTTCCAGCATCTTTTCCTTTCAGGGTCCCCATCTCCAACAGAGCTCAAGTTTGACCTTCTTGGTCCAGAACTTCGAGAATTAGCCTCTAGCTTAATCCAGCACCGAGTGGGCTCTGGACAAGAGCATGGGGTAGTACTAGCACCAGATGGCTCCACAGTGGCTGTGGAGCCCCTTCTGGCAGGGCTCCAGGTTGGGCTCCATGGTCGAAGGTCTACAGCCATTCCCCTGGAGTTCAAATCTTCCCTTTCTGAAGTCAGAGCTGCTCACAAGGAAGAAGGACTTACATCAGCCCCTCAAGTCAGCACAACACTCCAAGATGTTGGAGACATTTCCCTGGATCCCACTATCCTCCCAGCTGTCCAAGCTAACTCCCCAACCAGTGTGGATAACCTCCTGGCTGTCACTCTAGCCAGAGCATTAGGCGTAGCCTTCCTCCCAGGCCCTGGGACCCATACTCCCAAAGGCCTCGGTCCTGATGGCTGTTGGGACCAAATTTCAGCCCCTAAGACCTTCTCCTTGTTGTACTCTGAGAGCCCCTCTGCCCTCACTGTAGCCTTCCTCAATGGGGCACTGGATGGGGCCCTGCTAGGGGACTACTTGAGCAGGGGCCCCAAGCCCCTCCCTCCACTCAGCCACCTACTGACCCAGTACTATGGAGCAGGAGTGGGCGGGGATGTCCAGTTTCGAAGCAACTTCCGCAGGGACAATGGTGCCAAGCTGATTTCCCAGGAGGCCCTAGCCCAGCAGGTATGGGGCTCCTTGCTCTTGATACAACAGTTAGAGCCCTCTCATCCCCAGCTGGGAAATCTATCCCAAGGCCAGCTGGCTGAAGTTGCTACCCAAGCTGCCAAGGAGTTCACAGAGGCCTTCCTGGGTGAGGTGAAATCTGTTTTCACATGTTCACACATATACACATGTTCACACGTACACACATACACACATACACACACACACACACACACACACACGGAACTATTGTTAAGTAATCAAAGAGGCCTTCAGAGTAGGAGATACCCCAGCTGTTAGACTCAATCATTTCCTGCCTTTGCGGGGGAGAGGAGGGTGAGAAGGAAGTGGGGGGGAAAGGGAGTGGTTTCCACTAGGATTAACCAAGGTATATTCTGGGAGCTCTCTCAGATAGACTGGGGTTACAATAGGTCAGACCTGGAATTTCTGGAACTAGCCTTGTTTTCAGATGTGACAGACCCTTGTCCAGTCTGGATGCTTTGAAAAAGGCAGGACAGCTCTTGGTCATTTGTACATCACTAGCCTAAGTTTCAAAGCCCCTCTGACTCTATCACCCTGCGGTCTGCTTGATGTGAGTTGGATTTAGAGTCAGAGGACCTGGGTTCAAATCCTGATTCTGCTCTCTGTGTATCCTTAAGCAAGTCACTTAACTTCTTCAGGTCCCAAATTGACTCATCTATAAAAATAGCCTAGAAGACTCCTCAGTCCATTCCAGCTAAAATCTATGATCCTGTTTCCTAAAGTCCATATAGTCCAGCTCATATAGTCCCTGTTGACACTGATGAAGGTATTCTGAACTCTTCATCCACTCTGACATCTCATGTTCTAGATTAATTCTAGAAGACTTAAGCTAGGGACTAGACAGGTAAGTGAAGGCCAGAACCAGATGCAAGCAGAAAAGGAGGCAAAGATTCTTCACTGGAGCAAATTAAGTGAGAACAATGAGGCTGGGTCAGGACAGGAGAAATCACTGGGCAGTGAGGCCAGGGTTGGACCAAAGGGAGAGGCAACAACCATAAAGTACTAGGCTCTACGGTTTCTGGTCAGTCCTGTCTTACGGATGAGCAATCCATCCTTTTAGGTCTTAACAGGCCTAGGCTGCCAGGAAATCTTGGCTCTACTGAACCACTAGCCTCGGACCCCTCTGCCCCAAACATCTCTAATTCTGAGGCAGGAGGTCAAGTTGGGGCAGAAGGGGGCTCTATCAGGGTTCTCTGTGTGTGTGTGTGTGTGTTGTGTGACTACCTCTGAGGAATGACTGTGAAGTTGTGGAACACTTGCATAGGTGATACCCCACCCCTCCCCTCATTTCCCCCTTCATGGTCAGAAACACACTAATCTGGCATCTCATCTGTCACCTAGAATGCCCAGCCATCTTGCCCCGCTGCCGCTGGGAAGCAGCTCCTTATAGAGGGAGTCCCAGTATGCTGAATCTACCCTTGGGGTTCCTCTATGTGCACCACACCTATGAACCCCACCAACCCTGCACCAGCTTCTCCCAGTGTGCTGCTGACATGCGAAGCATGCAACGCTTCCATCAAGACACCAGAGGCTGGGATGATATCGGCTATAGGTGGGAAAGGGAAGGTTAAAAGGGAGGGAGGCTGGAGGGGATGGAGGCTACAGTGAGGCTGGGATAAAGGTGGGCTGCATGAAGCCTAATGGTGACCCCACTACATTTAATAAGCAACAAGCATTTATGCGCTTAGCGTGTGCCAGGGATTGGGTGAGGTGCTGGGGATAGAAAGATAATAAGGAAAGAGTCCTTGTCCTCAAGGATTTCACATTCTATTAAGGGCTATACAGATACAGATGTAATGTATATACGTACACATATGTATCTATATGGAGAAGGAAATAGCAAAACCACTCCTGTATCTTTGCCAAGAAAACTCCAAATGGAACACAACTGAAACAAGTGAACAACAATAACATATATAGTATGTGTATATATATCTACATATCTACCTATAGATATATATACACACACATATATATGGGAAATAAATAGAATATAATTGAGAGGGAGGCCCGATGAGGGAAAACCAGCAAAAGTGTCATGCATGAGGTGAAACATGAGTTGATCTTCGCAGGAAATTAGAGATTCTATGGCATAGAGAAGAAGAGGTGGGGAGATAGTGTATGGGGGCAGGGGAGACAGAGAAAAGAGATGGATTCTGGTGTTTGAAAAACAGTTCTGAGCTGGTTAGAACCCTCCTGGGCATGGAGATCTATTTTAAGGAGGATGGGAGCAGCAGAATCTTTTAATGCAATCAGAGGACCTGGGTAGGAATCCCAGTTATGATGCTCCGGACTTAGTGACCTTGGGTAAATCACTTAACCTTCTCTGACCCTCCTTTTACAGATGAGGGGGTTGAATTAGCATAATGACCCTCAAGGTCCCTTCCAGTTCCAAATCCTATGACAAGCTGAGGAACAAGGAAGGGAGTTGAAGCTGACCACAAGAGGAGGGAGGGGATATTTAGAAGAAAAGTTAGGGGGTCTACTTTCCCTTGTTTTCAAATAACCCGGAAGCTGTCAAGGGGAGGACAGGGCAATGTTCTACGTGGCTTAAAGGAAGAAAGTGGGACCTGTGGGTGTTAATTAAAGGGAGGGGTTTTCAGGTCAGAATCCGTCCCAGGCGGAATGGACAGTCTCGGTAGGTAGTGAGCTGCCCATCACCACAAGCGTTCTAGGGGAGGCCGGATCACCCCTGGTCGGGGAGGGTGAAGAAGGGGGGCCTGCCTGTTCTGATGCCCTCTGAGCGCCTTCCCAGGTGGGGAAGGCTCTGAACGGATGAGGCGCAGGGACGGAGGAGGGGTACCAGGCGCAGGCTGTGCCCGAGGCCCGGGGCCAGCCTCACCCTCCCGCGCCTGCGCCCCGGCAGCTTCGTGGTGGGCACGGACGGCTACGTGTATGAGGGTCGGGGCTGGCACTGGGTGGGGGCCCACACCCTCGGCCACAACTTCCTGGGCTTCGGCGTCTCCATCATCGGCAACTACACGGCCACACTGCCCGCGGCCCACGCCTTGAGGACAGTGCGCGAGACCCTCCCACGCTGCGCCCTGCGCGCCGGCCATCTGCGGCCCGACTACACCACTCAAGGCCACCGGCAGCTGGTCCACACCGACTGCCCAGGGGACGCCCTCTACCGGCACATCAGCACGTGGCCGCGCTTCAGGGTGAGCGGCCCCACGTCCCACGCCCCTCATCCAGGGCCCCGCCCACTCCCGCCCTGACTCCGCCCATTCCCCGCCCCGCTCTCCCCAGGCCCCGCCCCCGCATCTCTACTTTCTGTCTCTTTCCCCCTGCCCTATTCCGCCTTGGCTCCGCCCACAGCCGGCCACTGACCCTTGTCTTACTTTCGGCTCTCCCCACGACCCTGGTCTTCCTAAATTTCATCTCAGACCGCTGCCCTCTGGCCCCTGACGGCACCCCCAGCCCTGTTCCGCCCCCACCGCCCCCAGCCGGTCACTGACCCTTGCCTTAGTCCGGGCTCCTGCCAAGGCAGTCTGAACCTCCTTCCAACCCCAGAACTAATCTCAACTTTATTTATCCCCTGCACCCTCATCTTGGCCTCATTCCGGAATTTAAACCAACTCTCCATCTCCCTGCTCTCTTCCGACAGTCCGGCCTCCCTCAGGAGGAAGTCTCAGGTCCGGCCCTTGGCTGGGTATAGATGTGTAGATTTTATCTCCTCCCCACACCCCCCCAGCACCCTCCGCTGCCCCCAGAGTCCTGGGACCTTCTGAGTGTGATGGTCTTTTCTAGGAGGTGAAGAAAACGGTATAAAGAAGAGGTACCCGTCAGTCTCCTCCAACCCCCCAAATAAAGAGACTGCAGAGAAGGAGATCGTGCCTCAGTGTGCGAAGCGGGGTGTTCTCAGACCACCAGCCTGGGAATCCAATCTTGAGTTCTGTTTCTAAATGTTACTGATGTTCTGTATGACCTTGGATGAGTCATTTCCTTTCCTCCGGGGTCCGTGCTTCCTCGTATATGTCAAATGGGGGGTTGGTAAGAGGGGAGGAAGGAATTACACCAGCTGTATCTAGTGATTTCTCGGAGTCCTGAAGTCAGGACATTCTATGCTTACTATTCTTGGGTGCTTTCCAGTTCAAATAGGCAGTATTCTAATATCCCTCCCTGCTCTGACTTTGTGCACTAAAATCCCCCCAAGTGGCCACATCCTGAGATTATTCCCATTTACAGGTTCTTAAGTATGTACATACTTATTCTTAAGAAGGTACTTAAGTGTCTGAATGTGTTTTCTGAGGAGCACGGTGAGGACGAAATGGTCCATCAGATCAGTCAATAAACATTTATTAAGTGACTACCAGGTGCCACAGTGCTAAATGTTGGGGATATAAAAAAGCAAGACTCAGTCTACAATCTAATGGAAGTACACAACATGCAAAAAAAATAAAGCTGAAAGGTGGGGGGGGGAAGGAGGTCGGGATAGAGATTTGTCTGGGGCAGGCATCCCAAGGTAGGCATGGCGGAAATTTCAGCCAGAAAATTCCCAGCGTCACAATCAGGTGAGAAATGAGATAGATGTTCCAGGTGAACTTCCTCCTAAAATGAAGGTTTGGGAATGAATGACTCCTCGAATCAAAAAGGTCAGTGGTGATAAGGGGGAGTAAGTACCAAGGCAGATGGGATCTTGCTGGATCCATCCCAATAAGGAGGTTCCTGGAGCATAGTGGAGAAGTCAGAGGTATCCCAGATCAGTCCAACCAAGTGAGAAATAGAGAAAGCATATAACAACACGGAGATTTATATCTAAATTTTCAGGATATTTCATATATATGATCTCATCTTAGCATTACAAAAACCCTATGAGATAGTACCACAGGTATTATCCTCATTTTACATATTAGGAAACAAAGGCGCAGAAAGGTTGTGATTTACCCATGGTCTCACAGTGAGTAAGTGTCATAGTGGATATTTGGACCCAGGTCTTCCTGACTTAATCCAGAAAGTGATCTACTAAACTTCCAAGACAGGACCCAGGTGGAATGCCACACACTCCTATACAGTCATCTCTGGGAACTAGGTGAGCAGCAAAGATTGTTCTTCATTGGCAAACCAGCTTTTCTCCTCTCCAGCACAGCAAAGTGGCTCTAACAAGTTGTGCTGTGACCATGAGGTTGTCCTAAATGGTCACCTTGGAGTGATAACTTCCTTCTTTCTCTCCCCCCTACCCCGCCCTACCTTTATGTAACTTGGGCCTGGTGCACATGCAGACCTCATCAGCCTGCTAAGATGGAGTCTCCACATGGAAGACACTAGGTTTCTAACTGAATCATGATAGTATATGGGGGTAGTGTATACATGGACATTCTGTAATGGTTCCAGTTGATCTACAATGTGGTTGGGAGGAATTTGTTTTTTTCCACTGGCTGTGTGCCTCCTTTTGTAGTATGAGACAGTCTAGTGACTCACTCGCAGTGTCCGGTGAGACTATATTGTAAGGGACCTGAAGGACTATACCCCGCTCCAAGCCACATTGCCCTGGGAGAGAGGGTACCTGAGTCCTTGGTCACCTAAGCAGGCAAAGGACAGTCACCCTTCAAGGGAGGGGACCCAGAGCCTCTCCCCTTACAGCCTTGTGTTTCAGTGTGGTCACAAAGGTAGTCAGAGAACAGAGGTCCAGCCAAGTGAGAGGAGTGGAAACTTTTTAATATCTCTACAGCCAATCAAACAGCATCCTGTTCACCATGTAGTTAGCCAACTAGAACCAATTACAGAAAATCTACGCATGCTCCAAAGTCTCTCCAAGGCCATTACGCATCCATTACAAGACCATTACACTCATCCATTACACGTCAGCACAACTCTCCTGGAAGGACACTCCCTAGATTCTCCATGTGGAAAAGTCATCTCAGCAAGCTGATGGCCTTTACATATGTGTCAAATCTCCATTAGACTTGAAACGCTAATTTACAATTTACCCATCAATAAAAGAAAAAACTTGAAATAGGCCTTAAAATCAACAAAGCACTTGTTTACATCATCTCACTTGTTCCTGACAACAACCCTTCAATGTATATATCATAATTATTACCTTTCCCTTTTCATAAATTAGGGAGCTAAGGCTCAGAGTAATTAAATTACTTGACTTTTGTCAGGAAGCCATTGAATTCTGCAGGTGAGATATAAATGAAGGTCTCCCTTGACTCAAAGTTTAGCACTCTACATTTTTTCATGCAGTAAGACTATTCCACCCAACTTAACCCAGCACCTCCTAGAGCCAATTAGCACTGTCATCTCTGTTCAGTACTCCTTGTCAACAGATAGCACCTCTGGGATCCGTGAATGTTACCAACCCAGCCTGCGATGCCAGCTCTATGATCCATTTCGAAACCTTTGGGGAGGGAGAAGGAAGAGTCAGGGATGGGGCCTGAATTGTCATGACATCCCCACCCATCAATGCCAAGCTCTTTGCTGGCTCACTCCGGTCCTTATGTACTCAACTCCCTGGTCCCTGACACCCATCTGTGGAATTGACTCTCAGGTTTTTCTACCCCAGGGATCACAAAGGGAATAGGGGTTAGGAAGGAATTGTAGAGTCAATTAATTCTTCCTCATGACCAAAGCAACTTCTGTTATGGGATGAAGGACAGATCATGATGGGAAGGCCTAGATCGCCATTGCCTATGGGAAAGCATCATTAGCAATAGCTCTATCCTAAGTACGGCAACTATCCAAGTCTCTGCCTCTACTTCCCAAGATACTTATGTTTGAGAATCTAGCCCAGTGGTCAAGTAGGTATACTACCAGGGGAACAGAATCATAGAGAAACTCACTATAAATGAACCCAGAAGGGATAAGGAAGTTGTAGTTAAGTAAAGCATGGCTCTCCTTGAAAAAGCAAGTGAAGGAGCTGGTTTATCATGTGTCCAAAGGTGGCCAGAAATATCGTCTCATGAGGCCCTTGGTTATCTCAGATTGCAGTACTACATAAGCAAAAAGATCACCACTCAAAGATAACCATCTTGTGTTTGCCAACCTATATTGCAGGATGATTAAGCAGATCATCTAAATAAAGAATTGAAGGAGGCTCTCCAAATTAAGTCAACAGACTCAGTGACCTCAATACAAAGATGTGCATCAGGAAGGATGTTGAAAAATATGTTGGAAAATATAACTCAAGAATAAAAAATGAGAGACGCTGAAGGCTTGTAGACTGAACGGAATCTTCACAGCCATAGAGCAGGAATACTTTCTTCAAGAAGAAAGTTAGAAGACCCTGGGCATAGAGGGCACCAAATAACACCATGCTCCCCCCCTCCACAAAATGAAACTGATTGCATCTTAGCAGACAGGAAATGACAAGTTAACAACTTCAGTGCATAGTCATTTCCAAATCATGTCAGACAATTAACTTGATAGACAGTAACCAAAATCAACACTAAATTGGAGTACAGGTGGAAAGTGAGAAAAATATGTAGCAAACAATTGAAACAGCTCCAAACCGATCTCTTTTTTGAATGATTATTAAATTTTATTTTTAATTTATGGAGTAAAGCAAACATTTCCATAACAATACAATACAATAACAAGATGATTACACATGATGTTGCAAATCTACTATGTACAACTTTTTATTTCTTTCAAATATACAACAAAATTATCATCTTTTTAAAAAGGTAGGTGACAAAAGAAAATGAGAAACATACAACTATACATGGACTGTCATCATTTACTGTGAAAACTTAAGTTACATGAGGCAATCATCACAACAAAAAGGTACATGGATTCCAGAAATCACCTCTGTTATCAGATATTTGACCTCCTTGCCAAACAGAGATAAGGCAGTCATAGGCAAGAGCATTTTAGATCATTAGCTCATTTACTGAACTTTACAGAGAAAGATGGTGGAAGTTTATTGAAAATATTGCCTCACAAAACAGCAAAAAGTGGTGTTTGCATTGTAGCAGGCTACAAGACAAGTCTGCGGAAAGGTAATTGAGCAATTCTCAATGAAGTCAGAGCAACTCGAAGAGTTAAACACGAAAATAGAAGGAGGTAGGTAGGAGGGAAGGAGGGGGAGGAAGGGGAAAAAAATCTAAGTTATATGGTAGTGATTGTAAAACACTGAGAATAAATTTAAAAAAAAAGAAAATGGAAGGAGGAAAACATGGAAAATGGAAAAGATGTATCAAAATTTCAATTGTAGCATTGCTTTGCAGGTATGAAAATTCTTTCAATTTATGGCATTAGGTATTTTGGAAAGAAACTCTGGGAGACTGAATGTCGGTGATTAGGATTGTTTCCTACAGACTTCTCAGAAGAAGATAGAAGAAAGATGAGGTGTTCTAGAGAGGAAAGTACATTCAGGGAGAGAGACATGTAGGGAGTTTCCTGCTTTGCATTTACATCCTGTGGCGGTCCTGCTGTAGTAGGTGTGGCGGTCCTGCTGTAGTAGGTGTGGCCCCTGTATTGTAGACTGATTCCCTTTTGGGAGAGACAGTCTCCTCATGAATGCTTCCCCATTCTCCACGGTTCCAAATGGAAGGAGATGGCCATGATGAATTGTCCCCTTTTCAGCATCGAAGCAAAGAAATCACTGGAAGTATTTCCTGTCTGAAGTGATGACTGTTCTACCCTTCCCCCACCCAACACTGAATGTTATGTTTGCTCCTTCCTTTCTGTTCTGATTTGTTCTCCCTGATACATAAAAATAATTTAGAATGCTATCCTTGATTATGTGCTTATTTGGGAAGTGGGAAGGTGGAAAAGATATTGAATAAATGCAATAAATACTTTGGGGCTCCCTAGGTCACTTACCAACCCTGAAGGACTAGCTACAAATGCTTTTTTTTGTTTTTAAAACAAAAAGAGAGAGAGAGAGAGAGAGAGAGAGAGAGAGAGAGAGAGAGAGAGAGAGAGAGAGAGAGAGAGAGAAAGAGAGAGAGGGAGAGGGCATTTCTATACATATGTCAGCACACAAAAGTGGCTTTTATCTGAAACCTCAAATCTCCATTTCATATCTAGTAAATCCTACACATTACTCACAAAACTCTTGCTTCTCTGTACTTCCTTTCTGTTATCTTTTGTGCATTTAAAAATGTTTCAATGGTCTTTTTTGAGGGGATAGGTATTATCATTGCTTACCATCTCCCTGATTCCCACCCCTCGATTAACAGAAAAAAAAAAAACTCTTGTAACTAATAAACGTAAGTCAAGCAAAGAAAACCCATGCAGTGGACATATCTACAAATGTATTTCTCTTACTGCACCTTGTGTACCATCTTTCTGTTTTTCAGGAGGCTGGTGACACACTTTATCATAGGTCCTCTGGGGATGTGGCTGGTCATGCATTTATCTGAGTTCTTAAGTATGGCAAAATTCCTTTTCTTTACCATGTTGCAGGATTTGTACAAGCTGTTCTAGATCTGCTACATCACTCTGCAACAGTTCATACTTCCCAAGGATTTTCTGAAAGTGTCTCTTTTCATCATTTCTTACTGTGCAATAATTTTCCACTACCTTCATTTTTAGGGGTAACTAGGTGGCGCAGGGGATACCAGGTCTAAAGTCAGGAAGACTCATCTTCCTAAGTCCAAAATCTGGCCTCAGACACTCAGTAGCTGTGTGACCCTGGACATGTCACTTAACCCTGTTTGCCTCCGTTTCCTTGTCTGTAAAATGAGTTGGAGAAGGAAATGGCAAAACACTAGTTACCACCCATCCTTGCCTTTCCATCCTGTGTCAAGTCAAGAAATTCTATACAAACTATAGAAGTATCTTTGTCAAGAAAACCCTAAATGGGGTCACGAAGAAGCAGACATGACTGAAAATGACTGAACCACAGTAACGTTTACATAATGAAATTCTATTTCCCAGTTGTCTAAGAGAAAATATAAGCATGTTCTTAGATTCTAGTTCTTTGCTCATCTTTTTTTGTTTTGTTTTCTTTTTTACTCTCTCCTTCAAGAAGTTTGTTTTCCTTGCAGCTATTCCCTCCCTACTATAATCTTCCCTCTCAGCCACCTTCCTCTCTCTCCACCCTTGGACCCTGTTGAATTTAGTGTTTTTCTCTGTTATACTTTTTGTATGTATATGTTTATGTGTTCAAAACTCCTTTATCCCATTTCAGGTAAGAGCAAGGTTCATCAGCTGTCCATCCTCCCACCCTTTCCTCCATGTTGGTATGTTCTTTTTCAAATGTACCCCAGTTATGAGAAATAGCAATTTCCTCTCCTTCTTTCTCCTTCTAACACTAGTATATTCCTTTCACCTTGATTTTTCTTTTCCTTTTTCAAGTCCTTCAGAACAGAACAAGCCACCCTTCCCCAGGACCTCTGTTTTTCTTATTTAACTCTCTCACTCTTGGTGACGTTAAGGTTCTGATGGCATGGTCTTCTTCGGCAACAAAGGACGAACGCGATCCTGTGAGTAAATGCAGCTGGCAGAATGGAGACCCAGCTAGCTGGATAACTCACCTCCTCCTCTCCTGTCTGCCTCCCCTCTCCTTCCTTCTCCTCTCCAAAGGAAGGTAAATTTGTATGGCCAAAAGATGTCCAGTTGACTTGGGTTTTACTGGCCCCTTCCCCTTCCCTTTCTCCTGTCCTGTCCTCTCCCAAAACCTTAAACCTACTGCACTCTGAAAAACTGGGACTCCAATGGGCCCCTGCCTAAAAGCTCCTCTTGACCCTCCTGGCTTCAGAGTGATTATCAATAGTAACCGTTGCTGTTTCCCTCCCAGCCTGATGTCTTTCTTTTTCTTGGTCTCATTAAAGGGGCCTTGCCCTGGCTACTTCTTAAACAGGCCTATTCAACAAATGGGTGTGGCCTCACCCTAAGTGAGTGCCTGCAAAGATCTTGGCCTAAAGGGGCCAGGGTCTCCCAGTGCATACTGGGTCATCTCCAGTCATCCTGATGAATATCTGGTCACTGGATTCAGATTACTGTGGAGGAGAAGTGATGCTGGTGACCTGCACAGCCCTCCCTCACTCAAAACAAAGTCAAATCACCATTTTACAAGTGAAGGAAATGAGGCAGAGTTAAGTGATTTGTCCCACATCACACAGCTAGCCAATGTCTGAAGCAGAATTTGAATTTAGATTTGCCTGACTATACAGCCAGCACTCTCTATCCGCTGCATCACCCATCTGTCATCTAATGTGACAGCTATAGGCACACTAAGCAAGGGCAAAAGGGCAAGAAGAAAAAAACCAGCAGGAAAAATAACTGAGCAAGATCAAATTCACCCAGAGGTCATCTATAAGGTCATCTATGGAACAATTCTGAGAACATTGAATGGTAACATGGCAAGATACTTTAAAGAGAGGTGATTACCTGATGGGGGACAGGGGGCGGAAATCACAGGCAATATTACTACAGAAGAAAAGGAAATCATGTAGACATCATTATTTTTACAGAATAATACAAGTCCTTATTGAGGTTATCCTTGAGGAAAGAGTTAGGTGGACATTCTCATAGGAAAGGGGCAGTTGTTGTGTGGTCAGATCCAGGAAGGTTTTTTCCTCTACTGATACTGATGTGACTTCCCTCTACATAAAAGCGCTAGAGGAAGAAAGACAGGTGAGTGAGAAGCAATGCCCAGGAACCTGTCTAGATCTCTCCCTGCTGAGTCCTTGGCACAGGTTTCTAACTCGGTGGAAACTAGGGTTTAGAATGTAAAACTGCTATCATTCAATATTTTATAAATTTATCACAAAGTGGCCCATCTTCGCACCTCATTTCTAATCCAGATTCTTATCTCTATCCCTGCTTCTACTGACCCCAAAAGAAAATAAGTTCGTATTATAGATTAAAGGGTATTTATTTACTACATACAATCTGACTTTTTAAAACTTTATTTAAAAATCAAAACAAACCCCCCTCCAAAGAAAAATCTCCCCAAGTAGCTGGCAATCTGCCACTTCAAATGAGATCTAAATTCCTAATTCGGTCTACAATTTCACTTTTGACAAGATAAAAAAATGCTGCCAGAGGCCATGAGGAAAAGAAAGCTATTGGTCACTGTCTAATGGTACAGTGTAAAAGTGGTGAAATATATATGTTGGTTACTCGTTGTCCTTTGTTCTCAAAGAAGATGAAAAAGACATGCCTGTGTTGGGGTCAAGATATCGTATGTCCAGCTGTGTTTGATCAGACCGATTTAAGCTCAGAAGGCTCTACCACAGGTTGGGCACACATGAACATTTTGAGTGGAGATGGCTCTAAATTTGCCCATCTCACATTTCTTTTGAGCTACTGCAATTCTGCTTCACTCACAGAGCACAGTGCCTTCTTTGATGCAAGCACATCATAATACCTGATCCTTTACCAATGTCTCCTGTTTCACAACTTGATTCCAAAGTTCTTCAAAGAGACCTTGAGTGTAACCTTGTATTGCTTCTTCTGACCTCCATGTGAGCACTTGCCTTGTGTGAGTTCTTCCTATGCCTGTCTTTTAGGCAAATATAAATTGGCATTTGAATATACATGTAAGATATGTATGAGTGCTGTCTAAATATATGTGTGGCATCAGAAGATATGATCTGAGGTCTGATTGACCTTTGCAAAAATGAGGAAATTGGCCATGCACCACCAACCTGATGGCAGGAGGAAGGATAGGAAAGGTGCAAGACAGCAGAGGTTGGTCAGTTTCTATCAACCTGTACCAAGGTCTCCATTCTCCAAGAGGAATATCAGACTAGAATACATACATACACACATGCATATGTATATGTATACGCATACATATATACCACATATATACATTCAGCCTTACATATACACATATTACTTTATATTAGATCTCGTGTGCGTGTGTGTGTATCTCTGATAGAGAGTTTCAAGCAGAAATTTGCTGGAAGCAGCTTATTTGGACTTTCATGTAAACTGTTAAATTTTAATGTGAGCATTTATACCTTGGAAATCAACAAATTCTCGAAATCAGAGCTTGATTTCTTTTGCTGATTATATAAACTTAAAGTGATGGAGAAAATGTTACTAGCATAGATTAAACTTAAAGGTGGATCATGAGTATCTTTTTTTTTTTCTGGAGGCTCAGTTATTAAACATTTCCCAGCACATTCCTGGTTACAGTCTAGGTTCAAAAGAAAAGTTACTTTACTGATTACTTTAAAAAATTAGAAGCCTTTAGCTTACACTTACTTGCCAACTTATCCCTTCCCACCAAATGTAAATTACATAAAAGACCATTACAAGTAGTGAATACCAAGGAAAACCATTTATCCAGGCAAACCAGGGAAAAGAAAATGGAGAAATTCCAAAGATTAGAATATACCAGGAAATACAGAAGAATAAATGAGGGCTTCAACTGAAATTGAGAACAGATCTCAGTTCAAATCAGGAGAGGGCAAGAACAGCCTCACCTGGGGGAGGTTCTCTCTTAGCAGGCTCTACAACTGTAGACCTTGGAGGTCAGGAACATGATAGGGCTGGCTCCCACGCATATCTCTGACTCTAAGAGCTGTTATCTGCCATTAAAAGTCTTTATCTTTCCCCTATTTCCTGGAGGTCCTTTCTCCATGACTCTCTCCCAAGAGTCTCCAGAACCAATTCAATATATCCGTAACACAGCATCATTCCCTCAATGCTCTCAATCACTCATACCTCCTTCAATGTATGCATCTTGTAGTAAAAGACAGTCCTTCAAGGAACTTCCCCAGACCCACAAGGTAAGGATAAGACTATATTATGTACAGTGTCACAAAGCTGAAATTGTCATCTATCATTCAGTCTTATAGATATTGAGAACCGTATCTCCTCAGTCTCTCCCTGGACAAACACCAATCAACACACTGTTCCCCATAGCCACCAGAAGGTTTCTCTGATGTTTCTGACATGAACCTGTGCTGTCTTAAGTTGAAAGATACCAGGATCTCTCCCTGCAAAAAGGATGAGAAGAAAACAGGCAAGTATTTCCAAAGGATATTCTATAGCAGACCACACCTTTACAATCTTTGCTGTTGTTCAGTCACTTTCAATAATGTCTGATTTTTGGTGACCCCATTTGGGGTTTTCTTGACAAAGGTAATGGAGTAGTTTGCCATTTCCTTCTCCAGCTTATTTTCCAGAAGAGAAAGCTCAGGTAAATAGGATTAAGGGTCACACAGCTGGTAAGTGTATGAGGCCATATTTAAAATCAGGAAGAGAGTTTTCCTGGTTCTATCTATACTTGGCATTCTACCCCCTGTACCACTTAGCTGCCCTTAGTCATATATTTAAGTGAGAAATGCAAGAAATTCAAGATCCTGCTGTGTCCTTATTTTCTACTACCAATAAAACCATTTGGTTAGTAGAATAAAATGCAATCTTAAAAGGTTCTTCCCCAAGGAAGTGTCTCCCTGCATTTGTCAAGATCATGTAAAGTTCCTTAAAATGTGCAGTGGAGAAACTTGGCTCACCAATTCTCTGCTTGTTCATATCAAAGGCATATGAGACAAAGAGATGTAGCCAGAAATATGGTGGGCTGACTCATCCTTAGAGGTCTTTAAAACAGGCTGACCATTTGTTGGGTTTGGTATAGTGGGGATTCTTTTGGCAGTGATACGAAGTGAACTAGATGCCCACTGAGGTTCCCTCTGACTCTGAAACTCTACATGCTTGTCAAAGGTACCAGTTGTTGTCATGGAGGATGTCCACAGCAGAGTACAAACAGAGGAAAGATTCCCTAGAGATCAGGGATTCTAAATCTTTTTTTGTGTCATGAACCCTTTTGGTAAACTGGCAATAATTATTGACTCCTCAGAATAAATTTTTTTTAAACGCACAAAAACAAAAGAAACTTGTTTCATTGAAACAAAGATAAAGTATTTTTTTCCCCATCCAAGAATTCAGACACCTGCCCCCACCGAAATCTATCCACTAACTCCATGTTAAGAATCTCCTTTATAAGTGGTGCCAAGTTGTGGATTAGGGGCAGCTACCCAACTGAATTGTGCCAACATTCCCCTCCAAACAAATCAAATTTTGTAGCGGCAGATCCAACAAAAAGTTGGGGTGAGTTATTTTTCTGGCCAAAGAAAACTTAAGAAGTAGGCAGAAGAAGTTTATGACACCAAGGTGGAAGTCTGTCCTGAGCCCATACACAGCAACAGCAGCTTCTGGAGCTCTCAGTCCAGAGGCAGTGAGGGAGTAAGACAACTGATCAGAAAGAGATTACAGCTAGCACTGGGTATAGTTGGTGCTAATTGGCAATTCTATTGCCCATACACAGTTCTAGATTGAAGATCAAGGGTGGAGAGGAGCATTGTTGGTCAGTGTCAAGAGAACAGGGGTCCTGGTCACAGTACTAAAGCAGACAGGAGTGCTAGCTTGCAGTTTCAGAGGACCAGAAGTCTTTCCAGAATGCAGACTACAAGAGCAGTGACCATGCCTCTCCTAGGATCACACCCCTTTGGAAGCATAAAAAAATTGAAAACCCCCAGAATTAGCTCTGAAAATAGCAGCACAAAAAAGCCTAAAGCTTGGGAAAGTACCTCCCCCTTCCCAGTTCAGCAAAGGCAAACTGTTAACATAAAGTTCAAAGACTGGAAAAATGAATAAGCAACAGCAAAAAAAAGAATTTCACCATAAAAAGCTACTGTGGTGTCAGGGAAGACCAAGACATAAACTCATAAGATAATACTATGAAAAAAATTACCAAAAAAGGTTCAAAGAAAAAATTTAATTGGACCCAAGCCCAATAAGAATTCCTGGAAGAGTTAAATAAAGCTATGAATGTCAGTGGAAAAATTGGGAAAAGGAATGATGCAATAAATTTATAAAAAAGAGAATTAATAACAGTAAAAAGAAGGACAAAAAAATACTGAAGAAAATAACGGTTTAACAATATTGGCCTAATGGTAAAAGAAGCACAACAATTCATTGAAGAAAAGAACTGCTTAAAAAGCAGAACTGGTCAAGTGGAAAAAAAGTATATGAAATCTCACTAAAGAAAATAATTCCTAAAAAAAATAGAATTGGGAAATGGAAGCTAATAACTCCATGAGACATCAAGAAACAATGAAACAAAGCCAAAGGAATGTAAAAAATAGAAGAAAACGTGAAATATCTCATCAGAAAAACAACCCTCAAAAATAGAGTAAGGAGAGATAATGTAAGAATTACTAGACTACTTGAAAGCCATTATCAAAGAAAGAGCCTAGACATCATATTTCAAGAAATTATCAAGGAAAACTGCCCAGCTATCTTAGATTGAGAGACTAAAATAGAAATTGAATGACCTATTGAAAGAGATCCCCAAATGAAACCTCCCAGGAATATTATAGCCAAATTCCAGAGATCTCAGGTCAAAAAGAAAATATTGAAAGCAGCCAGAAATAAATAACTAAACTAACATATAACTAACAGGATCACACAAGATTTAGTGGCTTTTTGGAATATGATATTCTGGAAGGCAAAGGAGCTAGGATTACAACCAAAAATCATATACCCAATAAAACTCAGTATAATCCTTCAGAAGAAAAAAATGGGTATTTAATAAAATAAATAAAATTTAATAAAAATTCAAGCATTTAGACCAGAAATAAATAGAAATTTGACATTCAAAGACTCAAGAGAAGCATAAAAATGTGAACATGAAGTAATAACCACAAAGGAATCAGTAAAGTAAAACTATTTACATTTCTATATGGAAAGATGATACATATAACTCTTAAGAACTTTATCATTATTAGGTCAATTAAAAGATATTTACATAAACAGAGGGCATGGGTGTGAGTTGATTATGTTGGAATAATCTCAAAAAAATGAAGGAGAGAGAAAGAGACATGCACTGTGAGAAAAGGGAAGGGAAAGGTAGAATGGGAAACTTTTTCTCACATAAAAGAGGTACACAAGGAAGAGCTTTTACAATGGAAGGGAAATGCGGGAGGTGGTGGATAATTCTGGAACTTCATTGTCACTAGAATTGATTCAAAGAAGGAAAAATATATATTTTTAAAACTGTAGCTATAGACCATTTAGTCATCTTCAGTTGTGTCTGACTCTTTGTGACTCCTTTTTCAGGGGTAAGTGAGACTTCTAAGCAACGATACAGAAGTAGTCTGCCATTTCCTTTTCCAGTTCATTTTACAGTTGAGGAAACTGAGGCAAACAGGGTTAAGTGACTTGTCTAGTGTCATGCAGCTAATGTCTGAGGTTGGATTTGAACTCAGGCCTTCCTGACTCCAGATCCTAGATATGGACATAGATGTAGACATAGATGAGACATAGACGTAGATATATAGACATAGATATACCTAGATGTGTGTGTATATATACACATACACACACACACACACACGTACACAAGTTGTATATAGAAATGTAACTTACCCAATAGGAAGATAGGAGAGGAAAGGAATAAGAAAGGATGATAAGGGGAGAGCAGATTAAGACAGGCAGTGTTTTGTTGAAAGCAAAATAAACTTCTGAGGAGAAATAAGATTAAAACAGGAGAGGGAGGAAGAAGCAGAAGATAATGGGATGGAGGGAAATACACAGTTAGTAATCATAACTGTGAATGTGAATGAGATGAGCTCACCCATAAAAGCAGATAACAGAAAGGAATGGAAAACAGAATCCAACAATATGTTGTTTACAAGAGACAAAAAGATTTTGAAACCTGAAACAGAAAATTTTTTAACACAGGGAGTTAAAATAAAGGGCTAGAGAAGAATCTAATAGGCGTCCATTGAAGTTAAAAAAGCAGGGGTAGCAATCGTGATCTCAAATAAAGCAAAATCAAAATTAGACCTTGGTTGGCTGTTGGTTATTGTCCTTCGTTTTCAAAGAGGACCAAAATGACATCACCATGATAAAGTGAAGTTTCAGTGTGTCCACCTGTGGCTGATCAGACCAGTACAAGCTCGGAAAAGGTACCATACATAATGGTGGGCAACTGAGTGATATAGTGGATAGAGGACTAGGCCTGGAGTCAGGAAGACCTGAGTTCAAATATGACCTCAGACATTTACCAATCATGTAACCTTTAGCAAATCACTTAACCCTTTTTGTCTCAGTTTCTTCAACTGTAAAATGATCTGGAGAAGAAAATGGCAAACCATTACAGTATCTTTGCTAAGAAAACTCCAAAATGATGTCAAGAAGCGTTGGAGATGACTGAAATGCCTAAGCAATAAAAACACCATAGACAATGAAGAAATATCAAAAAATCTTACAGCAAATTTCTCTGATAAAGACCTCAATTCTCAAATATACACTCAGTATAAAAATAAGGCAAATTTATAAAACTAAGAACCATCCCCAACTGATAAATGGTCAAAAGATATAAACAGGCAGTTTTCAGAAGAAGAAATCAAAGTATCTATAGTCATGAAAAAATGCCCTAAATTACTATTGATTAGAGAGATGCAAATTAAAACAACTCTGAGTTACCACCCTATTTCTATCAGAAATGACAACTGCTGGGAGGGATGAGGAAAAATAGGTACTCTAATGCACTGTTGGTGTTATTTTGGTCGTCTTCAAGAACGAAGGACAACAAGCAAGGAAGCAAGCAGTGTTATGAACTGGTCCAACCATTCTGGAAAAACAATTTGAAACTATGTCCAAAAGGCTATAAAACTGTGCATACCCTTTGATCCAGAAATACCACCACTAGGTCTAGATCCCAAAGAGATCAAAGAAAAAGGAAAGAGACCTATCATACAAAAATATTTATAGAACTCTTTTTGTGGTGGCAAAGAATTAGAAATCAAGGGACTGTTCATCAGTTAGGGAATGGCTGAACAAGTTGTGGCATTTGATTATGATGGAGGGGAGTGGTTTCAGAAAAACATGGGAAGACCTATGGGAACTGATACAAGTGAAGTGAGGAGAATCAGGAGATCATTGTGCATTGAAATAGCATTGTTATATGATGATGAACAGATGATCAACTGGAAACCACTCAGTTACTCTGATCAATACAATGATCTGAGACAACATGATGAAAAAATGCTATTCACCTTCAGAAAGATAACTGATGAATTCTGAGTGCAAATAGAAGTGTAATTTTCTCACTTTCTTTTTCTTGCTTTTTTTTGGAATATGGTTAATATGGAAATATGCTTTGTATGATTTCATATATATAATTAATATGACACAGCTTGCCTTCCCAGTAGGTGGAAGAGGCAGTGGAAGGGAGGGAGAGAATTTGAAACTCAAGTTAAAAAGAAAAGAATGTTAAAAAAAATAAATATTCCCCCCCCCAAAAAAAAGGGAATATCTTCTATAAATGGGGAAGTCCTTGAGGTCCTATTCAATACTGTGCTAATTGCATCAAGTCTTAGAATCTGCAGAAACTTCTAAATGAGATTTACAACCACTCAAAATAACACTGCCTAGTAACAATCTACACAGGAAAAACCAAGTGGAAAAGAAGCATCTATTATCTAGACTATGGTGACAGGTGAGATCAGTGTATGCCACGAGATAAAAATTATTCAATTCCTATTTACCTGGGGATTGTGAGGCTGTAACAGATGAGATGGCCCTCTCTCAGTTCAGTGGAAAAAGGGAGGACTGAAATGTCACAAGACGAACTAAATGTGTAGTAAGCCTATGGAGAGGTAGCCATCAGGAACTTTGGAAAAGCAGTGTCGCCACAGCAGAGAGGGAGATCATAGGCATGATATTGTGGGGAAATGGGCTACAACTTGTCCCTGCTGTAGCCATGTGCCCAATCAGCTTCAACCATGATGCCACAGCCTAATTTTCAAAGTGGTTTTGATCACAGCCTGACTAAGAGAAAAGATAAGACAGGAGACTAACCATACTGGGAACCCACCAAGTGTAGCCATTGTTGCTGCACTGAGATAGGAGTGCAGAACAGAGACCTAGCTGACCTATGCAGAAGCCTTAAGGGACAGACACAGATTTCCTGAAGCTGCTCTGTTGCTGATAACAAAACTGACATCATTCCTCCTTCACCATCCTTTACATTGCTCCAGCTCTTACCCCGAGTTTACATCCCTAGTCTTTGTCAAGAGTTTATTCACCTTATATATTTGCCATGTGTTTTCAGAGGAAGTTAGTTTCTTTAAGATGCTACTATTATGTGCATCTGTGTATGGATGGATAGATGGATGTGTGCTTTGGAAATTAAATACAGATAAGAAGGAGGCGATGGTCTGACAGGGTTGTTGTTGTGTTGAGACTCAAAGGGAGAGTGAGAGAAATAGATTCTCTTTCTAATCACTGTAATCACTGGGATTATCAGCTGGGGGCCCAAGATGAACAAAACAAATTTTACTGATCTCTATTATTATAGTTTCCCAAAGGAGAGAAAAACAGGTGAATTCAGTCCATCCTGGACATAAAGGTAACAGTTTTATGGTGGGAGGGGTTTGATAAGTGAACAAGAGGTAGCCCTTTTTGAAACAGTGACCTCAGGCAACTTCCCTTCCCATCGTCTCTTCCAGGGCAGATGTAAGAAAACTCTGGCCTACCTCTATGCCCCTACATCCTCAGGGAATGAGGCTATTAGTTAAAAATAAAGTCATGCCTAGCAAGGTCTACAGAGAAGAGCTAAGAAAGAGTGGGGGCCCCACAGGAGGGCAGGGCCAGAGAAAAAAAGGCTAGTTTCTTGGCTAAACTCCTTCCGACCCCCAGCCACTGCTATACTGTGACATGCAGATGGATGGACAGCCCAGTGAACTGGTGTAGCACTCTGTGCATCTTATACTTAGATACAAGCAGAAAGTAGGCCAGGATTAAATTGGAGGAAGAGGGTAAACTCTTAGTTATTGCACTTAGAAAATGATACAATTTTTTTATTGTGATCCCTGTTTTTCCTTGAAACAGAACACCATCTTTTAATGCTTCTAGAGTTATGTAAAGTCTTAGTGTAGTCTTATTATTAAAGTTTATGTCATAGTAACCTGTATTCTTCTGAATGTTTTCAGTTCTCTAAGACTATATGTCACAGACAAGATACCAGCATGCATTGGTAGAGGAAGAAGGTCCATGGGGACCATTTATAATGATGAAATTGCAGGTTCAGTGAAAAATGAAATCTTCTAATGTGCTATACAGCTATAGACGGTGGAACAGCGTAATCCCTAAGGAGTCAAAATGAAATTTATCAAAGAGATTGTGAAAGACAGAATGGGTGCAAAAGGATACAAAATATTACCAGTGATGAATTGTGCACAAGAAATGACCCGAGTTAAAAATGAGTCAGGTCAATCATATATGGAGAATAGAAGAGATACTAAGCTCCTTGAGGACAAAGGCAAGTCTGAAGTCTGTTTTTTGTAGCCTCAGTACTGAGCACAGTGATTGGCAATGTGTGATCAAGACTGAGCATTGGAGGTCTTCAAACTGAGAGTGGATGGATACCCGCTTGTCACAGAGGTTATAGAGGAGATTCATATTTGGCATGTTAGATAGTTTCTGAGGTCCGTCCAACCTCGAGACTCTATGATTCCATGGCCACATAGGACTCCTCATCATGAAATATCCCTCCTCCAGGCTGGTCCCCTTCTCCTATTGTTAAAGTCTTCTTAAGGCCTCTATTTTGTGGAGAGGTCCATACTAGCCATCCTTCATTTCCTTCCCAGGTCTGTCCCTGACTTTCTGGATTTCAAAACCATGCCCCAGTTGCTATTGCACCCTGGAACTTCCCTCAGTTCCTGGAGTCTCCTCTCCCTGGAACATCTAACTTTCCTGCAGCCTTCTCACCCTAGAATATTCTTCAATCAGGCCAATCCCTTTCTCCCATTGGTGAATTCCTCCCATTTTGTGGAGGAGCCCAGATTGGACAACCTTCATCCCTCTTCTGGTTCTGCTCCTGATTTTCTGTACTTCAAGGAAATGCCCCTTTGACAGGCAACTTCATATATTCACCCACCTTACCTCTCTCTTATCCATCTCCCATTTTCCCTATTTTCCCCTTACCTTCTCTTCTTCCATCGTTTCTATTGATCCTTTCTTGTCAATTCCTTATACTCTTTATCCCCTACCTCCTCTAGCTATCTATACTCACTACCTATTTCCCTATCCTATCTCTCTATAACCTCACTATTTCCCATGCCCCCTCTCCTATTAGTCTCTCTATCAATTTTTCTATCAATTCCACACTTTCTCTATTCCCCTAAATTATCCCACCCTCCCTATCTCCATAACTTCTGTTTAACAAAATAAATAAAATACGATACAACATAGATAATGTTAATTTGTTAAAATCAATATGGGGCTCACCAGTTTGAGTCATGTAGAGGGATAGAGGAGAGTAGATTTTGGGTTTGACACCATTGCTCTACTCCATCTATCCTCATCCTCCCTGCCTCTACTATCTCTCCTCATCATTTCCCATTCTCATTAGCTGTCCTGTACCCTCTCTACCCTCCAGCCTCTAAACCCATCCACTCTCACTCTTCTCTCCACTCTATTTCCTTCACCTTCCATATATACCCTTCTTTATCCATTTCCCATATATTCCATACCCTTTTCTCTCTAGTTATCTACACACTCTACCTCTGTTACCTCACCTTATGAATCAACACCCTGTCTATTCCTTTTGCCCTCACTTCTCCTATCCTCTCTTTCCTTCTATCAATGCTACACCCTACCTGTCTATTCCCCTACTCTATCCCACCCTCTCTGTCTCCACCATCTCTCTTTGACAAAATAAATAAAAATACAATACAATATAAATAATGTTAATTCATGGTTTTTAAAGTCAATATGTGGCCTGCAGGAATCAATTTTCTATTTAGTTTGAAAAACTGAGATACCATGATTCCATGAACACAAAGATCTTCTCACCATGAAACTGCTACATAGCCCTGTTCTATCTACCTCTGTCCTATTTCCACCATCTCTATTCATCATCTCCCATCCTACACCCTGTCTACCCTTTCTTCTCTCCTCTCCTCTAACCTTCCACATCACTCTTTCACATTAAACCCCCCCATTCCATCAATTCCCCTTACTCTCTCTGCTGCTCATCCTCACCTTTTCTATCTATCCCTCCACCATATCTATCTCCCATTCTCTCTTTCCATTTACCACCTTTTTGATCTAGTTCCCTCTCTCTGTTGCACACATCCTCTCTATCCACCTCCCATGTTCTAAACAAAAAAATTTTTCTCTATTATTCTACTTCCCAACTCTGTCACTTTGCCTTCTCTGTCCATTTCCACCCTCTATTCTCTCATGGTGTGATGGGAAAGACATTGGCCAGAGAGTTCAGAGAGACTTGAACTCAAATTCCATCTCTGGCATTTACCAGCAGGCTACCTAACTACCATAAACCTCAATTTCTTCACCTATAAGATGGGGTTTGTACTCATTGCACCTACCATAAATTTGTTGTGAGGATCAAGTGAGAAAATTTATGCCAGTCAGTGTTGTTGCAAATCTTGAAGTCTTATATATAGAACAGTTCTTATTCTCTACCTTTTGCCCTCACTCTCTCTATCCATCTCAGATTCATAAAATTTTAGATATGTCTAACCCCTTCATTTTATAGATGAATGTAAGCTTGAAAGCCATTACTGTTTCATTTTTGTCTTTGTGTTTCTGATACCTTACACAGTGCCACCTGGAGCATAATAGGCTCCTAATAAGTACTTCATTATTGGATTCATTGACCCATTGAGGAAACTGAGCCTCAGAGAAATTAAGTGACTTGCCCAGGGGCAAACATTTTGTAAATGGCAGAGCCAGGGCTTGAACCCAGGTCTAGTGACTCCAAGGTCTTTCCACTATACCATGGGATTTTCCCTCCATTTTTTGCCTCCATTTATTTCCCCATCATGCTTTCTATCATCTTCCTTAGTGTCAGCCTCAGTCATAGCCTGTCTTCTCCCTAGGTTCTCTAAAGAGCTCTGGGGCAGGGGCGGGGCAAAGCAAGGGATGTCACGTGGGGTCAGGGCTCACTTGCAAGGAAGCCCAGCACCCTGGGAGGCTGACTCAGGTGCACAGCAGAAAACAGAGGTAAGGATAAAGAAAAGATTTCCTGGCAGGGGTCTTACAGTTGAGCCAAGAACTATGAACAGGGATCTTTGGATGGGAGGCAGGATGAGAGTTGGGATATGAGCGGACAGAGATACAGGGTGGCTGAGGATTGACCTCTTAGAATTCATGTTGCCCTATCTCATCTTGTCATTGACCCCCACAGTGCGAGTGCTCATCATCTTCCATGTCTGACTTTTCTTTTCTTTACCATCTTGTCCCCATAGGAGATGGAGATGTCTGTCCCTCCAGGGTCCCAGGCCAAGGTTGTTTCCCCATTAGCTTCCTACCGCTGGCGGAGAGGTGGAGACAAGTCATCAGGGGCCTCCAGATGGGGCCGGTTTCAAGTCTGGGGCCGAGCCCTGAGTAACCCTGAGACCTTAGAGCCACCAGCCGGCAGGGCCCCTCAACGGTCTCTCTTCCGCCGGGCTGCCTCTGCCTCTGCCTCTGCCTCTGCCCCTGCCTCTGCCCCTGCCTCTGCCTCTACCTCTGCCTCTGCCAAGGAGTCAGGAGGAGGCTGGAACTGGAAGCTCTATAAGTACCTTCGCGCTGGGAGTCAGCAGCACCCTCCTGAGCATGTGTCTGGATCTGAACAGGAGGCAGTCCCAGAATCAGCATTGGGTAAGGATGTCTTAGCCCACAATGTGCCTGGATACTCAGGCATTGCCCACTGTGCTCTACCCCAGAGAGGACTACCTCTGATAGACTATCTCCAAGGATTTGGGAATCCAAAAGGTCCCAGAGTACCTCCATCCCCACATATAGTTCTCCACACCCACCAGGGACTTGTTCTAAGGGCCTGATGTAGGGATAGGGAGTTCTTTGGGCTCTTAAATCTCCCAGTTTCTGCATAGACCCCAAACACAGTCAAAACTTAAAAGAATTCTCTTCAGGGTATCTTATCCCCAAGTACCTTGCCCCTCAGACCACAGCCCTTGCCCCACTTAAAATCCTATGTCAAAGCACAGATAATTCTAGGTTTTTACAAACCAAAGAGGCTAGCTAGGAAACCGGATGCCTGGGTTCCCTCCTCTCTGAACAGGATAAGGATAAAGAGCCACCTCATCACCCTTTCTAATACACAGGAAGTTGTGGGGAGAGCTAGGAGAGGAAGTGGTTGAGACTGAATTTGCCTCTTCTTTACTACCTGTCTTTGGTAGGGTGTTGGGGAAGGCAGAAGGTGAGCTAGCAAATGCTTCCAATCTGGACTCCTTTAGAGGGATGATGGAAGAAGACAGAGGATGCCTGGGTGTCTCCTTTTGGGGGTTGTTGTGACAGCTAGTAAATGAGCCAAGCCAGAGAAAGAGGGTCCACGTACTTGGATTTGTCATACTCTAAGGGTACAAAGTCATGAGGGACCAAGAAACTGAGAGAGGATGAGGTTCCTAAACCATCACCTACTGCCAGGAAAGTCTTCTGATGTCTAAAAGCCAGGGAGCAGGGGAATAAATTAATGGAAGTTGTGATTGGCTTCTTGCCAGAACCCCACTCTTATGGCTTTGGGGTATAAATCCCTCAGATGATATTTGGTCAGGGGTCTGTGTGTTCAATCTGCCCACCTGCATCCTTCACCTTTGATTCTGTATTAGGGTTTCCTCTTTAGGGAGCCAAGACTGATTCATCTGCTTAGGAGGATACTCAGGAAAAGAAGCCCTCCATCCTTACTCTGGATGATGATAATGAACACTATGGCAGAATGGTAAAGGCACTTGACTGCCACCTTTCCCTTACTTCCACAACTCTAGGTGCTGCCAGTTCCATGTTCACAGGGTCTCTCCTGCCTATTCCTTCTTCTCAACTCCCAGGCTACCATCCTAGTCAACACCTTACCAACTCTTGCTTGGATTGTTTGTTGCGGGTGCCTCCTAATTAGCTTTCCTATCTCCAGGAGCTCCCTTCTCTGACCATGGAACCACAGATTCTAATCCCTTCTGTACCAGCTTCCAGAAGCATCTGTCCACTTCATGGGATTTAGAGATGGAAAAGATCTCAAAGATCATCTGTCCAATGCCCTTATTTTACAGATGAGAAAACTAAGGCCCACAGACCTTAAGGGCTTTCTTGTCACAGCATAAGTAGTGGACCTGTCATTGGACTTGTAATCCAGTTCTCTAATTCCAGGTCTGATTAAGTCTTTCTCCTATGCAAATACCTGTTATGACTTTCTGTTGCCTACAGGATATTATTACCATTATCTTATTTCCTATGTGCAAATTGAATATCATAGGTGTTTAATTAAATATTTTTTAAAAATTTAGTTTAGTCCTCTTCTCTCCTTGTCTTTCTTTTTCTTTTCCTCTCTCCTTACTCTCTTCTCTCCTTTCCTCCCTCTCTCTCCTTCCCTTCCTCCCTTCTCTTCTCTCTTTCCTTCTTCCCTTCTTTTCTCTTTTCTCCTCTTCGCTACTCTCCTCTTCCTTCCTTTTCTCTCCAAGCCTTACCCATTCTTCAAAGCCTAATCTAAAGTCACTTCCTCTAGCCAAGCCCTTCTCAAAAAGTTTGTTTTTTCTATAATCATTCAAAATAACTTCCTGCATCAGTCAAAAAGAAAGGAAAAGAAAAGATGATACAATTTGCTCCTAAATCCATCTGCCATCTGGAGGTAGAAAGCACATTTCACCATGAGTCCTTTGGAATTGTGATTCAAGACTCAAAATTTTCATTGCCAATGTTACTCCTTTCATTCAGGCTCTTATTAACCTTGGCCTCAATGATTGTAATAATCTTGTAACTGTTTCCTTACCTCTAGTCTTACCCTTTTGCAACCAATCTGTCCTTCACATCACTGCCAGATTATTTTCTCTATAGCATAGGTCTGCTTTTGGGATCGCTCCAGTGTTCAAAAACTTTCCATGACTCCTCAATGGAATCAGCAGGTGCTTCTGAAAAGGGTCAAGGTTGACAGGGCAGAGCTTTCATCTCTATCAATTAGTTAATCCCTTCCAGACCACACTTTTCTCATTTAACTGGACCAGTTCAGGTGTATGTAATCTTCCCACTGGTCATTGCCTTTCTCACTCCACTCCTCTTCACATTAGAGGCTGGGGTTTTTGCCCAGGACTCTTGCATTCAAAACAATTTAGCTTGGCTACAGGAAAAGGGAAAAAAGCTCCTGTGACTTTAGGCTAGGGGGCAATGGTGCAGATAAACATGGATCTCTTCATGTGTTATTTTAGGGAGCTTAAGTGGACAGGTTATTAATAAAAAAAAATTATCATTACATCCTCTTTCATCCACATAACTTTTGGTCTGTCAAGAAACATTTGTTAAGCATTTTCCATGCTGTAGGAACTGTGCTAAGTGCTGGGGATACAAAGAAAGGCAAAAGATAGTCCTTGCTTTCAAGGAATTCACAGTTTAATGAGGAAGACAACATGCAAAAAACTATTTGCAAATGAGCTATTTATATGGGGGAAATGGTAAATAATAAGCAGTAGGAAAAAATTAGGATTATTGAGGATTGGGAAAGGTTTCTTGTGGAAAGTGTGATTTTAGAGCACTAAACATTCAGTCAGAGATATAGATCTCCAAGCTGCTTAAATTCTGTGTATTAAATTTAGCCACTGACTTCTAAGCCCCACTTGGACTCTCTATATAGAATTAAATATATGCATGACTCAAAAGAAATTAATATCAATCTTATCTTCATCTAGAAATAATTATCTTTGGAGTATGATTGAAAACAGCAAGTTGTTCCCTATCACTACTGCAGCTGTCACTCTCTTAATTCCTCCATAGAGCTCTGTCTCTCTAGTCTCTGTCCCTTTATCGAAATATCACAGAACAATGTCAGTGCTCCTGCCATGAAAGAAACCTCACTCCCTGACTCAGACCTATTGTGATACAATTTCTTGCTGGGTCTGGGAAGACCACAAATTCTAAGAGTTACTATTGATGATTCCAAAACTATTTCTTCTGCCTACAGGAGGCATTAGTCTGCTCCTTCTGAGTAGCATTCCTCCTTTGGTTTAAAATCTTTAAGCCCCATGCAAAATCAGCTTGATTACACTTGGCATCTGAAATTATAACACAAATGCACATCATTACTTAACAGAACTATGATGACTAACCCAGTGTCCTAGGTAATTCCCTTAAGATAGCATTCACCACAAATGTGCCTCAACAATACTTGCAATAGACATAGCACAATGTAAAACATGTCTTGACAGACTGCTTCAGTGGCTTCAGGTCTAAATTATGGGCATGGCATAATACATGCACACATCACAAGAGTACATGCATGTCTATAAGACAATAAAATATCACTCACACTTAAAATAATGACAAAAATTAGTCATCTGACAAAACAGGAAAATATGTAAACCAGCAAAACTATGTGATATTACTAACCGCAAAACTAAGCTTCATTAACAAAACAAAGGAGCTATGACTATCCATGCAGAATTCTAAAGAAAAAGCAGAGATGGAGAATTTAGGATTTAAACATGTCTGAAATGGACAGAAAAGACAGAAAGTAGGAAGAGAATCACATCAGCAGTCCTTTGAATTCTTTGAGAACAACTCCATCACCTCTCAGCAAGATTCTTTCAATGAGCACTAGATATTCACTGTCAGTCCCCATTCACTGTCCCTCGTGCTGCTGCTGCTGCTATCTTAATTCCTTCACAGATTCCTGTCTGTCTCTCTCTACTCCCTCCCTCTATCTGTCACAGAGACCTTCCAAAGCTCCCATTGTGGCAGAAATTCTGCCCTCCAGTTCAAAACCAAGAGTCCAGTATCTTTCTAGGATTGGAAAGACTATAAATCCCAGAGTCCTTAGCAACAACGCTAGTTGTTAGTTATATCCTCTACAGGAGAATTAGTCTGACCTGTCTGAATACCCCATTCTACTTATAGGATAACAACAGCAACAAATTTATTTGCCTGTATTTTAAGGTCCTCTACAATTTAGCATCTACCTACCATTATAGACTTATTTTAAATTACTTCCCATAACATACTTTGTTCCACCAACCAGACTGGCTCTTATCTGATTTCACCCTTCTCTCTGCCACCTCCATGCATTCCAATAGGTCCTCCCACCCCAGTGTCTAGTCTTTGCCTTTGTCCTATCCTATCTTGCGCCACAGTTATCCATACATGGTCTTACGCTTCCTATTGTGCTAAGGAATTGTATATTACCAGCATCTAGGGCTTTGCATACAGTAAAACTTAAACAAATATTTGCTCAGTGGTCAGATTATTGGGTCAAATCAAGTAAACAAAGTCAACTAGTATTTGCTAAAGTGTCAGCTTGTATGTGCTAAGCTTTGGGGATACAAAGAAAGGCAAAAAGATAGTCCCTGTCTCAAGGAGCTCATAGTCTAATGGGAGAGACCACATGTAAACAATTAGGTAGAAACAAGACACATACAGCATAAAGTGGAGATAATCTCAAAAACTAGAATTAAGGGAGGCTAGAAAAGATTTCTTGCAGAAGGTAGGACTTCAACTGAGACTTAAAGGAAGTCAAGAAGCAGAGATAAAGAGGGAGGTTGTTCCAGGCATGGGGGACCAGCCAGTGCAAAGGCACATGGGTGGAGATGGAGTGTAATGTTTGAGGAAGTATGTCACAGGATAACAGCATACATGGAGGAGAATAGAATGAAATATAATTGGAATAAATAAGTAAAAAAAAAAGAATATCAGCTTTACAAGTACAAGATGGAGAAAATATAGTTAGGCAACACTTGTCTGAAAAAGACTTGAAGGTAGTAGTGGACTACAAGACAAAAATGAATTGATATGGCGATATTAGCAGCCAAAAAAACCTATTATAATTTTTAAGCTGCATTCAGAGTGGTATAGTTTCCACTGTTCTCTGTCTTTCTCTGATCACATCTGTTCAACTCTAGAAAAGCAGTGGATGAGGTAGAGATCATCCAGGGGACAGTGGCTAGAAAGGTGAAGGGACTGAATTACATACTGCATGAGGACTGTTTAACCTGTACAAGAGAATACTTAGTGGAGGCACAGCAACTGTTTTCATGTTATACCAAAAAGAAATAAGACTTATTTTCATTGACTTGAGAGGGCAAATCCAGGAATAATGGGTGATGTCTTCAAGCAAAGGCTGGATGATGATTTATTGGGTATGTAGTAGTAAGGGCTCCTTTTTGGGGATTGCGGTTGGACGATATGGCTGCTGAAATGTCTTCCAGCTCTAAGACTCTTTCTGTTAACTGAACTAAGTCTTGAATGCCTAGAAGCAGATATAGGAAGAGAGTAAGTATCTATTTGATTAGAGCCAAGTATTCACACAGACTGAGTAATAATAATACAGCTGGAAAAGTATTGCAGGGAGAGGGAGTCATAGGGTGGAGAACCTTGAATGGTAGGCTAAGGAGGTTGTATCTTGTGCTAAATAGGTGAGGGAGACCTGAATCCCAGAGGTGAGGCAACAAGCAATTATTAAGCACTTACTGTATGTTAGGTCCTGTGCTGAGGGGTGAGAATTCACATACACACAAAAAGAAAGTCCCTTGCCTTTGAGGAGTTCCATTTTAACGGGAGAAGACAATACATAAAAAGGAGCTGGAAAACTGGCAAAAAGGGTGGAGGAGAGAATGGTGTCAATCTAAAAAGTCGGAAGCATAGCCATGAAGGGAATAAGGGATGGCAGGTCTGGGCCCCTCCCCCCAAAGGGATATTTCAGGGTGAGAAGGCTACAGTGGGAGGATGGATGAGAGAGGAAAGTCACATGATCAGTTAATGGGAGATACTGGACAAGAACCTAGGTCCTCTTACTCCTAGTTCAAAACTTGTTTCTCTTACTCCTCTGCTCCTGGAAGACAGAGACTATGTCTTCTTGCATCTTTTGGGAAAGTTAGGTTCACTCTCCAAAGTCTCAAATCCCTCATCTGCAAAATGGAAATTCTATGTACTTCAAAAGGAAAGCACTTTGCAAACCCTACAGGATTATATAAATGTTGGCTCCCACTCCTTACGACCATCATCCCCTTCCCCATCCCACCTTGGATGAGAATAGCTCCTGGACTCTGAGCAGAGGGAGGGGCAAAGATGAGGCCAGGGCAGGGAGCAGTCCACTTGGGAACTGGGCAATGCCCAGCAAGTGGGAGGGGATAGTCTTTTCCTGGAATGGTTCACACTGGATGGCTAGTGAGTTGCATTCCAATTCTGAAATTCTGGATTTCTGTCACCTTGTTGAGTTGATAGCACTAGCAGGACCAGAATTTCAGAATACTTTGAAAGAACAAAAATGGGGATCTTCAGGCCCTCCTGGGGTTGTTTAGAAGAGAAGACGAAGTAGCACGTGTGAAATACTTTAATGCTGGCTGCTGTTGCTGTGTTCATTGTCACTGCTGTCACCATCATCATTGTCATGGTCACCTGCATGTTCTCTGCCCTCACTGCTGTCACCATCATCATTGTCATGGTCACTTGCATGTTCTCTGCCCAGATCCCCTGCCTGTGACCCAGCGCATCCCTGAGGCCCCCAATGCCGATGTTCCAGTCTGGGACATCAGCAGCTTTACTCTCCTGGATGGGAAACTGCTACTTCTGGGGAGAGACGAGGAGGTAAAGGGGAACTGGAGAGGGGTTGCTAAGAGGCGGGGAGATCAATGGGGTGGGGGAGAGGGAGGCAGAGGAAGGATAAGGCAGAAGGGAAGGAGAGCCGAAAGAAGGCTTGGGTTCAGAATTGAGAATTGAGTGATGGGGGAGCCGAAGTAGCAGCTGAACCAGATGCAGAAGGAATGAAAGGAGTTTGTCTATCTGTAAACAGGCTTCGGGGAGACACCTTCCCAGGGCAGAGAGTGTGGGCTCTGAGGGCAGTGTGCAGCTGATATCCGGAGGGGCCAAAGAGCCAGGTGAGTTGTGTTGGGAGAGAGAAGGACTAAGATACGATTCAAAACTGGTTCATGGTGAGGTGGGAAAAGGAGGCTAGGGTGAGCCTGAGAGGGGAGAGATGATACATATACACCAGACTAAGGGACCCTGGAAAAAAAGGGTGCCAGGACCCTGGACATCTTTTCCAGGCTCCCAATTATACTTCCCTTTACAGAGCAGAGTCTGAGAAGAGGTGAGTCCGAGGCCACCAGTACCAACCAGGGCCACAACGTGAGGGTGAGACTCCGATGCAGGGATGGGTAGGTGGAGACCCTGGGGGACCCTACAGTCCAAACCCTGACCTCTCCTCCCTATCACCCTCAATCCCCAGAGTTTGCTGTGGAAGAGGTTCAAGGAGAAGAAGAAAGGGAAAGCTGGAAGCACTGGGGCAGGGTAAGGACTTCATGGAGCAATGGAAAGCAAAGAGTCTCGGATTTGAAGTCAGTATATATGCCTTTAAGGCCTAATCTTTAGAGCTGTGGCTCTGGGCAAGACACTTCACTTGTTTAAGCCTCAGTGTCTTCATCTGTAAAATAGGAATAATAATGCTTGCACAATCCACTTCACTTAGTTAACCTTTACCCACAGAGATATAAGATATGACTGATGAAGTCAGGTAGGAAAGAAGGGGAAGGGATACCACCCCCAGAGCATATTGAGAATGTGTGCCCACAATCCCAGGCCTCTGAGGTTGCACAAGGCAGAGTAGTAAAGCTGGCTATCTGCCAGTGATTTCACCCAACACACATATACATAGACAGACCCAGGTTCTTTTGTATCTTTGGTCATATGAGAACTCGTGCTCCAACCCCAGAACCAAGAGTAGAAATTTTTGTTTCTGGATAAATAGCACAAAATACACCCTCCATTCAGCTGGGGTGGAGGAGGGGATGACAGAGACCCCAGGGTACCAAAAGCCTACGGCTAAGGAAGCTGTCACTTTGTACATGGAGGTGGGGGGTGGGTGGGGAAGGCTTGTCCATCTGGCAGCTTCCTAGTTTAACCAATTCTTGGTTATCAAGATGATAAACTCAGTTGTTTGTAAGCTACTGTAGACCTGAAAGTGGTGTTAATGCTTCTCTAAATTCAGTTGCCCTGGTAAAAGTCCTGATGCCCCATCCAAGTCACAACTCTATGCCGCCCCTCCCTTCTGAGTCAGTCCAATCCTTCCAAGGGCAGTAAGTGCTATACTAAAAATAGAGTCAGTCAGTCAATCAATGAGCAATTATTCAGCATTTTTGACACCCCAGACACTGGGGCTAAGCACTAGGAATTCATAGGCAGAGCACAGATTATGGACAAGCTAGGAAAACACTGAGCTGGATTAGATGAACTTGGATATAGTATCCTACCTCAGACACTTGCCAGCTGTGTGATCCTAGACAACTCACTTTACCTATGTGAGCCTCAATGCCCCCATTTATAAAATAGAGTTGTAAGAATCCGATAATATATGTTGGGTTGTGTTTGTGTCTTTTTGAGTTCATTTGGGGTTTTCTCACAAAGATACTGGAGTGGTTTGCCATTTCCTCCTCTGGATCATTTTACAGACAAGGAAACAGAGACAAATAGGGTTAAGTGACTTGCCCAATCTGAGCCTGGATTTGAACTCAGGTCTTCCTGACTATGCCGCCTAGCTGCCTGGTATATGGAGCAGTACTCTGTAAATCTTAAAAGAGCTATATAAATGTAAGCTAAAATTGTAATAATAATAATTTTTATTATAAATCTGGAGGGTTCTCTCAATGGGAGGCAGCTATGCTGAGGATAACTGGAGTTGCCCAGAAAGGGTGTTGGAGTATTGGCCCCTTCAACCTCAGATCCCAATTCTCCACCAGGTGCCCTAGTGCCCGGGGCTCCCAAGAGTCCCTGGTAAATGAAGGACCCATCAAAGAGCTGGACCTGAGTAGCGAGCAAAATGTGCAGGTGTGGCCCCTGCATCCCAGCCTCCTTGGGGAGCCATACTGCTTTCAGGTATGAGAGCACAGGGGGCCAGGTGGGCATGCCCTTTCCTACCCTCCACCCACAGATTATCCTTCCTTTGAGTCTTGCATGCCCACCCCTTATACTTCCACTTCCCTCCTAAAGGGGGTCCCCTCCCTCCTCTCAGGTAACCTGGCCCAGCGGGAGTCGATGTTTCGCCTGTGGCTCAGCAGCTGAGAGGGACCGATGGATTGAGGATCTGCGCCAGAGCTTGCAGCCCCACCAGGTCAGTACTTGGGACCCCCACCTGGCCTCAGATTCAATTTGGATAGCCAATCCGAGCCCCAAATTCAGGGCAGATGTAGGGAGCCAGCCTGTCAGGAAAAAAATACTATCTTAAGTGCTGAGGTTTTGTAATCAGAAAGAGAAATCAGAACCACAGAATAGCTTGAAGGGACAGCAGAATACACAAAGTCAGAGGTGGGAGGATTCTTAGAATGAGCCGTCAGAGATGGGAGACACCTTGGAACACAACGTCAGAGCTAGGAGGGCTCTTAGAACACAAGAGTGTCAGAGCCAGGAAAACTCTTAGAACATACAGTGTCAGAGCTGAGAAGGCCCTTGGAACAGAGAATGTCAGAGCTGGAAGGGCCCTTAGAACTTAGAATGTCAGAGCTGGGAGGAATCTCAACACAGGAGGTCAGGTTTGGGAGGATCCTTAGAACATAGGGGGATCAGAGGTGGGAAAATCCTTAGTATACAGACTGTCAGAGCCATAAGGACTGTTAAAACAAACTGTCAAGTCTGGGAGGGCCTTTAGAACCCAAAAAGTTCATGTTACAGACATCTTGTCTAATATATGAGATGGGAAACAGTAGGTTTATCTGGGCCTTTGGCTGGCACCAAGAATAACACTGAACTCAATGCAAGATTGCCTTTTAAAATATGTCCTGAGGTGGTCACCAAACCTCTACTTGGACACCTCCAGTAATGGGGATCTCATCACCTAAGGAGGAGGTTCATACCATTATTGATGACCAACTCTCACTGTAGGAAGTTATTCCTGAAATTTGTCTCTCAGTGACTCTGCTCCCTGCCCCTTGCCACCATTGTTCCTAGATCTCCATTCCAAGTTAAAGCAGAAGCCTATTGCCTTTGCCCTCTGCCTAGCCTCAAAATTTCCTCTCTCTCTTCTCTCTGCAGGAAAGCCAAGAAAGGGAAGAGACATGGCTGAGTGTATGGGTTCATGAGGCCAAGGGACTCCAACAGGGTAGCTCTCCAGGCCTTCGGGTGGAGCTGTGGCTAGATGGGGCCTTGTTGGCCCGTACAGCTGCTCGGTCTGGGCCTCACTTCTGGGCAGAGCGCTTCCACTTTGAAGCACTGCCCCCTGCCCGCCATCTTTCCCTTCGGTTGCGCCAGGCTGACCGGGACCTGGGCAATGTGTCACTGGCACTAACTGAGTTGGGACCGATGGGAGGGGGTCTTGAGCGATGGTTCCCTCTAGAAGGTGGACCTTCAGGAGCAGCCTTGAGGGCACGGGTTAGAGCACGCTGTCTGCAGATACTACCCACTGAACGCTACAAGGAATTGGCAGAGTTCCTCACCTTTCACTACCCAGAGCTGTGCCATGCCCTGGAACCCCAGCTACCAGCCCAGGCCAAGGAAGAATTGGCAGCCACCATGGTCCGTGTGCTGCATGGCACAGGAAAAGCCCAGGTAGGAGAGAGGGCGCTGAAAGATGAAGCTTACTGGGGAGAGGACTAGCCCAGAGGAGCTGACCCTACCCATCTGGAAGCTTCCTATTTTAACTACTTATTCTTGTTAACTAGATGCTGAGTTCAGTTATTTCTATACTACTACAGGCCTGAAAGTAGTGACAGTGGCCATATAAATTCAATCACCTGGACAAAGCTCTTTTTACTCCACCCAATCTCACCCTTCTTTCCCCTTCTCCACAGTGAATCAGTGCAACCCTCCAAAAGCAATAATATATACTCTACTACAGAGAGAATGAAAACTATTGATGAGCCTGGCAAATAAAAGGATATAGGGCAGGTATTGGTGAATTGGTTTGGTCTGGATGCTGTATCCAGCTGTAGAATAGTAGCCATAGTATCTGAGCTAGAGTCAGGATGACCTGGATTTAAATCCTGCCTCAGACACTTGCTAAATTTGTGACCCTCGACAAGTCACTTAACCTTCCCGTGCCTCAGTTTCTCCAACTGCAAGAAGTGATAGTTGTAAATTCAGTTTTATAATATTGGTCACAGAGGATTAGAACTAGAAAGTTCATTATCCTTTCTACACCCTCCCCTACTACACTGATGAAGACCTCTTCTCATACTTTACTGCATGAGCTCCCTCTCTCTACATCTCACAGACTCTTGATGTATTCCCCCAATTTGTTTTTCTTTACTACAGTCTTTGATCAAGAGATGGCCCTTCTTGCTACATCTCCTCTATATGTATAATTAATTTGAACCCTCCTCTCTTCTTCAGCAAATCACCCCCATAATCATCCTCTCTCTCTTATCTTAAAACTTTCCTTATCTCCAAGTTCCTTCCCTGTTGTCTGCAAACATGTCCAAGTCTCTCCCATTCTTAAAAATCCCTCTCTTGACCCTATCCACCCCTCAAGCTATATTTCTCTTTCCTTTCTCAGCCAAATTCCTAGCAAAAACCCCACTACACTCAGTACCTACACTTTTCTCTCCTCTCACTCTTCTCAAACCTTTGCATTCTGGTTTGGATTTCATTCCTCTACAGAAACTCTTCTCTCCAAAGTTACCAATGATCTCTTAATTGCCAAATCGGATGGCCTTTTTTTCCAATTTCCTTTTTCAGTTCTCATCCTTCTTGACATCTTTGAATCATTTCATGCTGTTACACACCCTCTTCTCCTAGATTCTATCTTCCCTCTTGGTTTTTTTATGAAATTGCTCTTTCCTTGTTTCACTCCCTATCTGGTTGACTGTTCCTTGTCAGTATCCTTTGCTGGTTCATCACCTATATCCCAACCCTTAACTAAGACTGTGTCCAAGCCCTCATCTCTCCCAACACTGTCTCTTGGGGATTATCATCTCTATGATCGTGAATGTCAGATCTATCTATCCAATCTTAGACTTCATCCTGATCTTCAGTCCTTCGGGATGTATGCCTATTAGACATTCAAAGTGGATATCCTATAAGCCTCTCAAACTCAATGTGTCTGAAACACAGCCCATTATCTTTCCCCTAAATTTCATCCCTCTTCCAAAACTTCCTATCATTACCAACGGCAGGCACCACCATCCTTCCAATCACTGTTTCAAAACCTCAAGGTCATCCTTACTCCTCATTCATCCTATATAACCAATCAGTTATCAAACCTTGTTGATCCTGTCTCTACAACATCCCTCACTTTTACCCCTTCTCTCTAGTCCTATTGACATCACATTAGTTAAGGCCTTAATCACTTAAGCCGACGCTGCTGTTATATTTTCCTAATTGCTCTTCGTGCCTTAGGTCTCTCCCCACTACAATCCACATTCCACATGACTGCTAATGTGATTTTCCTAAAGCACATGCCTGACCATGTCACTCCTATTCAATAAACTTGAGAGCTCCCTTTAGAACTAAATAGAAATGCCTTGATTTGGCTTTTGAAGCCTGCTGCAACCTAGCACCTCCCTACCTTTCTGGCCTAATTGTGCACTACTCCCTTTCATGCACACGATAGCCAGATTGACTTCCTGCTTGTTCCTCACACATGGTTCCTCACTCCATCTCCTTTCCACTTACCCTACTCCATGCTGGGAACATTTATCCTCCACGTTTCTGCCTCTTAGAATCCCTACCTTCCTTCCAGGTTCAGTCTGAGCATCAGCCTATGCATGAGCCTTTCTTGATACCCCTAGTGACTGGCACCTTCCCTTCAATATTCTGTATAGTTACATATGTACATGTTGTCTCCCCTAGATAGATTGTAAGGCAGGAACTGTTAGAATGTTGTCATTGTCTATCCAGCGCCCAGCACACTACCTGGTGCACAATAGGAACTCAACAAATGCTTGTAAATGGATTAAACTCACAGCTAGAAGAAGCGTTAAGGAATCAAGCAGCCAAGTATTTGATGAGTCTTTACTGTGCTTGAGGGGATAGTCTCTGGAAATACAAAGGCAAGAATGACACATTTCTTGTCCTGAAAGAGTTTCCATTCTAATGGACAAACACAAAATAAATACAGAACAATTTGTGGGAGAGGAACCTAAACCCTGGGAGGATCAGGAAAGGCCTTATGTATGCAGTGATATTTGAAGAAAATTAGGAATTCTACAGGTGGAAGTTAGAGGGGAAGGCATTCCAGGCAGGGGGTTGGGGAGAGAGATGGGAAATGGAGCTCACAGTCCTGGTGCTGGTAGGCAAGGGTAGGATGAGAATGAAAGGCCCAGGTTTTCTAAGGATGGCCTAGTGGAACCCAATCTGCCCAGGGTATGACCACTGTGCTGGGGGATAGGGATGTCCTTAGCTGTATTCTGAGGTCACATTCCTGGCTTCAGGCACTAGTGACAGACCTGGGTCTGGAGGAGCTGGCTCATTGTGGAGGGAGAGAAGCATTGCTGTTCCGAGAGAACACACTGGCTACAAAGGCCATTGATGAGTACATGAAGCTGGTGGGACAGAGCTACCTGCATGAGACACTAGGTAAGGGTTTGAAAGGGAGAACGGGGGCTGTGGGGCAGCTTCCAGGGGCCACTGAGGAGGAGGGAGGTACCTTGAAGGGGTGGAATCGGTAGGGAAGGAAGGGAAAGGCAAGAAGAAAGGTGCTAAGTCTGGACTCTGCCTGTCCTCCCTCCTCCATGTCTGCACTACAGGAGGAGCTGTGGGACGTCTCTGTGCCTCTGAAGATGGCTGTGAAGTAGACCCTAGCAAGTGCCCTGGGCCAGCCCTGGCCCAGCACCAGGTCACCCTGAGGCAAAGCTGTGAGGATGTCTTCCTCAGCATCACCCACTCCTCTGAGTGAGCCCAACCCCTAATATCTGCCACTTGTCCCCCAGGGAGAGGGGTGGTCTGACTTCTTCCCTTGGTTCCTCACACCCAGCACATTTGTGACCAGTCTGGGTATTTCCTCGACCAGAGTTTGCCATTGTACTCTCTCATCCAGTGACCCTGATCTGCGATATCTTATCTCCTCGTCCCTCAACTTCTTCCAGATCTTTCTGCCTCTTACTCTTCTCTTAGCCCTACTTCCTTTCCACATGGTTCCCTTTCCTGTTCAGATTCATCATGCATCCCTCAAGACCCTAACTCCCTTTCTCCATACATTTCACTCTCACCTCCTGACCACTCATCCCAATTGACCCCACAGTTGGTTTCCAGCTGAACTGAGTGCTGTGTTCTCGAGCTGGTGGGCAGCATGCCAGGAGCGGGGGGCTGAGCCTCTGGGGGAGAGGCTGGTTTGTGCCTCACTCTTTCTGAGATTCCTGTGTCCAGCCATCATGTCCCCGAGCCTCTTCGGCCTTGCCCACGAGTACCCAGGCCCTGGCCTGGCTCGGACCCTTACCCTCGTCGCCAAGGTCATTCAAAACCTTGCCAACCGAGCTCCGTAAGTCAACAGTCATCTGGTCAACAAGTTTTTATTAGACAATTCCTATGTGCTAGGCATTGTGCTAAGTGCCAGGGATACAAAGAAAGGGCAAAAAAAAAAAAATAATAAGTCCCTGCCCTAAAGAAGTTCACATTCTAATGGGGGAATCAGCATGTAAGTAATGAGATACATGCAAGATATATACAGAATAGATGAAGATAATCTGAGAGGGGAAGCCAATAGAGGTTAGGGTGGAGGGAGGGGAAGGGAAAGGTCTGCCTCAAGGAAAACTCAAGAGGCAAAGGGGAGGAGGAAGGAGGGTATTCCATGGAACATGGCCAGTGCAAAGGTACAGAGATGGAAAAAGGAATATCATGTTCAAGAACTGCAAAGTAGGCCAGTGAAGCTTGGACGCTGGTCTGGAGGAGAAAGACAAGATGGGAGGGGAGGGTCAGTGCAAGTGAAGGGGAGAGATAGGCCTTCCCCTGTGACTGCTGTTGGGGACTGTCTGTTGCTACCTCTAGGTTTGGGGAGAAGGAAAGTTACATGAGCTTCATGAATGATTTCTTGGAGCAACACAGCTCAGCCATGCAGCGCTTCCTGGTCCAAGTGGCCTGTGGGGATGGGGAAAGGGCCCCTAGGGGCTATCAGGGCAGTGGAGACCTGGCCAGAGGCCTGGCCATCCTGCATGTTCAGCTGCGCACTATCTTCTCCGATCTGGACCAGGTATGCACATCTGTCTCTGGCACCTCTACCTGACCACTCAATCCCATGCTTTCTTCTGGCCTCCTCTCACGGTCTCTCTGGCCCATGGATTAACCTAGTCCATCCCAGAGTCCAGTACCCCAAACTCAGGCCCTTGGGACTGGAGCTTAGAATCCAGTTTAGTCTAGAATCTAGAGCTCAGAGCTCAAGCTAGCCCAAACTGTAGCCTGGGACTTCCTGAAATGACCAGGGGACCAGTGTTAGGGAAGATGAGAATGTTGGTCAGGACTCACCCCCTAATAGTGATCTCCCTGGTAGCCAACACAGGAGAGCCTGGAACCACTGCCCACCATACTTCAAGCCATTGAGGAAGGCCGCCCTGTACCTGTATCTGTTAGCATGCGCCCCCATGCTACCAACATCAGGGCCCAGGTCCATGCAAGGTAACCTGGCCTGGGGACAGGAATCATGGAGGATCTGCTGCGGGGGAGGGGGGTGGAAATTTGGGAGAGAAGTTTGGTTTATGAATGGAACAGGCCTGGGTCATGATCAAGACTGGAATTAGAAGCAGGGTAAAGAACTGGATTTAGGGTCAGGGTTTGGGCTGTGATTAGATTCAGGGTTTGGTTTCTGAGTCCAGAATGGAATCAAGATTTGGAATGGCATCAGGGTGATGGTAAGGACTGAATTAGGGGCTGCATTTTGGGTGAGGATCAAGCTTAAGTTTAGGTGGTAATCATGGGTCAGGATTAGGGGTCGGGTTGCCATCCTGATCAGAGGTCAAGAACCTTCTATTGGGACATATTGCAGCTTCTCAGAGAAGCCAGGCTTCCTGGCCCCCAGGGACCTCTCCAAGCACACTCCTCTCATCTCAAAGAGTCAGTCCCTCAGAAGCATACAGGGCCGGGGCCAGGGTGAGGAACAGCCTGCCAAAAGACTACGTCGCCGTATCCAGCGTACTCAGAGTGTTCCTACCTCCCGGACTGCCAGTCCCCATACCTCTGGGCCCTTGTCCCGGCTAAGGCCCAAGGACTCCCTTCAAAAAGACTCCCCAACCCAGGGCCACTCTAGGATTGGAGTCTCTGCTTCCCTGCCTAGAAAGTCATCTGTACCCTGGCAGCGCTTCCTGGAGAAACCAC
The DNA here is from genome assembly GCA_023548195.1 of Bettongia penicillata ogilbyi. NCBI lineage: Eukaryota > Metazoa > Chordata > Mammalia > Diprotodontia > Potoroidae > Bettongia > Bettongia penicillata. Next base: position 831,234 of record JAJHZJ010000363.1, read on the forward strand.
ATGAAGTGGACCATAGAATTTGCACCCACCCACTCCCTGGGAAGGTAATGACCTAGCTTGTGACCTACAAACACCAGACAAGCAGAGGACTCTGGAGGCTGGACCCCTCCTATTTCACTCTCTGGGCTCTCTTCCCATCAAACATTCCTCTCCTCTCTGCCAGGGACAGCTGGCAGAGCTTCGGCAGGAGATAGTCTCCCTGTGTGACCAGCAGAGAGTGTTAGGTCGACAGCTGGAAGCCCTAACCAGTGAGACCCAGACCCTTGGGGAACAACAGAAGAAGCTACTTGGCCAACTGGAACAGATTCAAAGCCAGTTCAGGACCAGGTGAGCATCTTTCCTGGTTCCACCCCGACCCCTACCCCCATCGGCCCAATCCCTGCCCAACATCTGGATACTGGTCAGCACCTTCTCCTGTATGTTCTTCCCACCTGAAAACTTGGGGTAGGAGAAAGCCTTGAATAGCTTTCTCCCTCTCCTAGTCATCCAACTCCATCTCCTGGAGTTTGGAGATTGGGGAAGTTTGGGGATCTAAACGGACTGTTTCTTGGGGCAGGGCTCAGAAGGTGGATGCTGCGTGTAGCCCAGGCCCCCAGAGCAGAAGCAGTGATTATGCTAGTCTGGAGAGTTTGGTAAGAATTCTGTTTCATTCAGCAAACTTTGATTAAGGCACTGCATTAGGCTGGAAGAGGCTGGTGGGAAGTGAAAATGGAGACAAAGATGGGCCCCACTTTCAGCTCTCTGTGGTCTCAAAATCTTACTGGAGGCATGATGCAAATATACAAATTAGTATAACACAAGGCAGGATGTAATCAGGGCCGAGGAAAGGCAGCTCAGGGGAACAGAGAGACCCCTGGACTGGATTTGGGTTTCAATATATCTCCATTTACGAGCTGGGTAAACTTGATCATTCTGCTCCTTTGGGTCTCAATTTCTCATCTTCAACAGGTCTCTTCCAGCTCTGACATTTAGGGACTCTTGGAGAGATCTATACAAAGGGCAGTAAGAAAATCAGAATGGAAGAGAAATGGAAAAAGGGACTAGTCTTTGGGAGCTTGGGCAGCTGGTCTTGAGCCACATATGCAATTGTCTCCACCTTTACTCTTGTCTTACTGCCCCCTTCCTACCTTTCTGAACCCAGGAACACCGCCTGGCTGACCTTGAGAGGTCACATGCTCAGCTGGTACACTGGATGCAGGATCAGCAAAAAGTTCCTAGGATGCAGATTCAATCCCCGAAGATACCCTGCACCAATGGAGATGCCACTTGACCCTGTCCAGGGCCAGTCTGAGCACTGATGGGTGTGGGCACTGATGTGGAACAGAGGCAGCTTGCAAGACATGGCAACCAAGGTGCAGCCCTGGGCTGCTAGCATTTTCTTTCTCCATTGCCTGTCCACCTTCCCCCTTCAGTCTCCTCAGCTCTGCTCACTTCTGTTCCTGTCCTCTTGACCTTAAGGAGGGAAGGAGGAGTAGGATGAGGCATGATAAGCTGTGATTGATAGGGTCCCCAGCACAGAACTTTACACCATAAAATTGTGGATTAAAATAAAGGTCCTTTTTGATCAGCATGGAGCAGAATGTTATGAGAGCTGGAATGGGTTAGGATTCCCTGGGTCCCTTCCTTCTTTGGGGGCCACCTTTGTTGTTCATTTTTCCCATGGCTAGTCCAGAACATTGGAAATTCAAGATCCAAACAATTCAAAGAGCTGCCCAAACTTAGTGTAGTGGAAGGTATGCTGGATTTGGAGTGCGAAAACCCAGATTCACATCCTGATTCTGACACTTGCTAGCTGAGTAACATTGGAGTAGCTCATCTACTCTGGGCCTCAGTAAATTGAAGGATGTGTACTAGATTGACCTCCATGATCTCATAAATGGGCTGATTTGGGAGGCATAGGGTGCTCCCACAGAAGAGATCTTCATTCAAAGTCTGGACGACCACTTGTCTTGTATGTCACAGAGGTGATCCTTATACAGGGGCAGATTGAACTGAATCTAGGCTTCTGAGTGGCTAGTTTATTCTAATTCAGTTGGTCTGGACAGGATAACAACTCAATGCTGCCTTTCCTGACCTCTAGAAGGGGCTGTTGGTAGAAGATTCCTCAGTCTTCTCTCTGTAACCACCACCCTGTCTCCCCGCCACCATGAACCAATCTAATTGATTCCAATAAGCACTCATCAAATTTATAGAACATTTGGGATGTGAAAGACCTTGGGCATGGTGCTGGGATACAGAAACAAAAATGAGACAATCCTCGTTCTCAAGCAGTTTCAGTGTGGGGAAAGGGAGGAGCAGCTAAGAATATATGTGATTTGAGGAGGGAGAGGTCACCGACTAGGGGAATCAGGAAAGACTCCTTGTAGTAGGTGGCCCATGAGCTAAACCTTGATGAAAGCTAAGGGTTCTCAGAGGCATTGAGTGAAGGAGAAGGAACAAATCAGAGAGTTCTTTGGTTCCTTCTTGAAACCCATACCTATATTATGTTCCTTTGAACCCCCATGATACTTCATTATTCCAAATTTTACTTGGCACTTGAACGTTTACAAAGCTTTTTTCCCAATAGCCTTCTGAGGGTTTTTTTTTTTTTTTTTTTTTTTTTTACACATGAGGACACTGGGATCGGAAGGGGAATTGTCTTGTCTAAGGTCACAAAAATGGTAAATAGATCAGAGGGTATTGGAATCTACAGTGAGATTCCTATAGCCTTTCTCCTGAAGCATCTCTGTCCACAGACCTGTATCTGTCTATTTGTACCTTCCATGTCCCTGTTCACATTTTGCTTTATATTACGACTAATTATTATTATATTACAGTTACTTGTATGAGTGTCTTATCGGGCCTCAAGACTGTCAGCTCCTTGAAGCCATGTTGATTTTTCCCTCTATTCATGCCAGTGCAGGGCTCTGAAGCCTAGATTGCCAGGCCTGAGCTGATGGGGTAAATGGGGGTTATGCCTCAGGCCAGGTAAAAGAGAGCAGCTGACAGCCCTTTCTTTCCCCCTCCTGCATCTACAGGAACTTATACAGGTGTATGTTAGGGGTAGGTGCTGGGAAGACAGGCTCCCCTTCCCCTCTCTCTCTGAGCAAAAACCATATGAGAACCACTGAAGTCTGAGTCTGGGAGAAATGGTCAGAAGGCTGTGGCTTTGGGGAGGGGAACCTGGGACCACCGAAACCACAACACAAAAGCCTTGGAGGCAGAAGAAGACTGTACTTTGGTCACTTGTGTAGCACTGTGCAAAGCTTTTAACCTCTCAGGACTTCAGTTCCTCCACCAGAAAAATGGGGAGAACGCTATTACTTCAAGGAAAAGGCTTTTCTTTTATGAACTGAGAGGGGAAGGGGCAGAATGGCCCATGTTAGATTGAATAATTTTGAGTTTCTGAGGTAACAGGAGCCCTGTCTGAACCAGTTGTATTTCTTTATTTTCTCTGCATTATCAGTCAGTCAATAGTCAATAGAAAAAATGTGTGTGTGTGTGCGCACGCGCACCAATCACTACGTTAAGCAACTAGGGAGGTAAAGGAAGGTAAAAATAATCCCTATTGGGGGAAGAAAAAACAAATCTACATGATAATTGTGTTGTATATTTGAAAGAATAGCAAGATATGCATAGTAGATTTGCAGTTTCATGCACAATCATCTTTATTGTACTGTGTTTTGGAAATGCTTGTTTTATTCCATAAATTAAAAAAAAAACCATCCCTGCCTTCAAGGAGCTTACAGCCTAAGGGGTTGATAGAGGGTAAATAATGAGGTATAAACAAAAAAAAAAAAATAAGGATGATAACCTTAGAGGGGAGCCTCTAACAGCTGGGGAGACTGGGAAAAGCCAAAACGGAAGTCAGAGACTCTAAAAAGCAGGGGTGAGAAGGGAGAGCTTTCCAGGAAAGGGGAACAATCATGCAAAGGCTGAAAGGTGGGAAATGGAGGATCTTACACAAGGAACAGCAGCAGGCCTGTTCATAGAGTGTGCGGAAGATATTAAAATGTAACAAGACTGGGAAAGTCAGAAAGGCCCAGGTAGTGAAGACCTTCAAATGCCAAACAAAGGATTTCTATTTAAGCCTGGATGTACACTCCGAGTTTACTAAGCAGAGGGAGAGGAGCCATAGTCAGCGCTGTGCTTTGAGAGCCCACCAGGATACATGAGCTGGACACCAGACATTTATTAAGTGCTGACTGTGTCAGACATTGTGCTAGGCACTGGGAATAGAGAGCTAACAATAAAAACGGAGCCTGTCCTCCAACAGCTTCCAATATCCTGATATAGGGTAGCTATGAAACATATGCTGATAAATAAATACAGAATCTATACTAAGTGATTTAAGGAGGAAGAGAGACCTGACAGCTGGGGGAATCGGGAAAGACTCCAAAGGAAATCTGACAGGCTTCAAGATGGAAATGACAAGGTAGGGTCCTCCAGACACGGGAGATGAGCTGTGTAGAGCCAAGGAAATGGGAATTCCACAAAGGAAGAGTGAATAGGCCCACTCACCTGGAACATGGATGACATGAAGGGGAACAATATGAAATGACTAGAAAGGGAGGTGGGATTTAAAATAGAGGGATTTCAAGACAAGCTTTATCACAAAGGTGAGATTAGAAGCCACTGGAGATGTTTTTAGAAGGGGAATAACATGGTCAGATCTGTGTTTTAGGAATATGAAATTGCTATTTACATAGAGAATGAATTGGAGAGGGTAAGAGACTGAAGGCTGCAAGACCAGTGAGCAGTTTATTAAAGTAGTCCAGGCAGGAGGTGATGGGAGCCTCAATTAGGGTTTTAAAAGCTTTGTGAGTATAGAGAAAGGGCATGTCTGGCTAAGTAGCATGCTGGTCAGTGCTGGGCCTGGATTCAGGATAGGTTCAAATCTGGCCTCTGACACTTACTAGGTACATGACCCTGGGCAAGTCACTTGACCTCTACTTCAATTTACTCATCTGTAAAATGGGGAGAATACTAGTACCTACCTTTCAGGGTTGTTGTGAGTTTGAGATAGTATTTATGAAGTACTTTGCAGATCTTAAAATGCTATATAAATGCTATAGTTATTATGCAAGAGATATTGTGGAAGTATTAGCCAAGACCTGATAACTGCTTGTACCTCGCACATAAGGAGAAAGAAGACTCAAGAATGTGCCAAGGTTGTGAATCTTGGTGAATGGAAGGATAGTGCTGTCTACAATAGAGACACAAAGGTTTTTGGAAGAAAGATGTCAAGTTAGTGATGCCTATGGGATATAAAATACAGAACTGCAGTTCTGGACAGAGATTACTGCTGGAATATATAGATTTGGCAATCTAGAGCCTCAAGGGACAAGTTTGCAGGGGAAAAGATAACGATCCAGCAAAGGAGATACATACATACAGGAAGAGAACCACTTCTTAGAATCTCTGGCTTCCTTAAAGACTCAGCTCAGGTATTACCAGCAAAGAGGTTACTAGTGCCTCATGTAGTATCTACTTTGTACCTATCTCATGATAGCTATGAATGCATGTTTTCTCCCCCTATAGAATATAAGCTTCTTAAGAGCAGGGACTGTTTTACTTTCTGCTAACCTTGGAGCTGGCTCTTTCCATTCAGTGATAGTCAGAAGCCAGATTGCAAAGGATTGTGAATTGAGCGGAAGGTGAGGAAACAGAAACAAAGAGTATGATTCTTCTCAGAATTTTAGCTGTAAAAGGGAGGAGAGATTTAGGACGATAATCTGAGGGGAAAGCAAGGACAAGTCAAGGTTTAAAGGTTGGGAAATCTGGTCAAGTTTGTAGGCAAAGAGTAAGAAACCAGTGAATAAAGAGTGATTGAAGATGAGAAGAGAGGGCTAGATCAATAAGGCAAGGACTCAGAAGAGACGGGGAAAATGACATCAAGAGAACAAGTAATTGGATTGACCTTGACAAGCAGAAAGGTCACTTCTTGTGCCTTCAGGGACAAAGAGGACTCCTGCAAAGGAAGGGGAATGGGAGATGATGGAGGAGTTTTAAAGTGTGGAGTGGGGGAAAAGGGGGACTTGGTCAACAGAGAGTCTCTATTTTCTCCATGAAAGAGAAAGAGAAGTCTTCTGCTGAGAGCAAGAGACAAAGAAAAAGGCTTCGGAAGGGAAAGAATGTTTGGAAACTGTGATAGCCAGTAAGAGACAAATCAAAGAATTGCCCTGAAGTTGTAGGAGTCTAAGTGAAATTTAAATTTGAATGGCCTAACTGTGTAGTGAAAGTCGTTGACTCAGCCCTGTGATCTTTTCCAGTAGCAATCAGCTGTAGTCAAGAGAAAGGAAAAGGTGGATAGTAGAAGTAGCTGAGAGCTGGGCTTTAACAAAAACAAAGAAGTAAGAGATTCAGGGGCAGAAGAACATATCAATGATGAGGTCAAAAATGTGACAGGAAGGAATGAGAGAACACGGAGAAACTGAAAGTCACAATACAGAATGAACAGAGATGGAAGGGTTGGGTATAGTGATCAGGGACAGGACCATAGCATCATAGCTCTGGAGCTTAAAGGAACCTCAGAGGCCAGTTTCAGAGTTTAGGATCATGGAGGTAGTTCAGTTAGAGATGATAGTGAGATCAAAGGTTATCTTGATCACACACTTAGAGGTGGATGCTTTGGATTAGGGGCAGAGGTTTTTACAGTAGCTATTTAATAAAAGTTTTCTGAATTAAATGCCCTCAAGAATCTTGGGTAGAAGATGATACAGTGGAAGAACCATGGATTTGGAGTCAGAGAACCCAGGTCTGACTCCTTGCTCTGCTACTTACTAGTTGCATGTACTTGAACAAATTTTTCCCTAGGCCTCAGTTTCCCCATTGGTAAAGTACCTGGACTAAATAAACGCTTAAGGTCCCTTCTAGTTCTGAATTCTAAGATATGCCTTCCTCCATCAAAAAGGACTCCAACTCACAGGGAATGGGCTGAGAAACAGTCTTGGGTACTATAGCTGTATCAGAATAGTTTCTAGTCTAAACTGTGGTAGGGAACCTTGGGCCTCAGATGCAGCCTTTTGACTGAGTCTAAGTTTTACAGAACAAATCCTTTTATTAAGGGGATTTATTCTGAGAAGTTTGGATTCAGTCAAAGGCTCAACCTGAGGACCTACAGGGCCACGTGTGACCTGGAGACTCTAGGTTCCCCACTTCTGGTTTAGACATTATAAATTGGGACCTATTCTGAAGCTGAGCAAATTTTCTTTTTATTTGAATTCCTAATAACATTCCCCTAGTGACAATTCTTAGAATTATAGTTGGAAAAGATCTCAGAGGTTGTTGATTTCATCTTTAGCCAAAACAAAAATTCAACTACCACCTATTTGGTGAGTGATCATTCAATCTTTGCTTGAAGACCTCCACCAGTGAAGACTCCTAGGAGGATGAGCAGGATCTAAAAGATTTTGGGGCTGCTCTAATTGTTAGAAAGGCTTTTCTTACAGAGAGGCAGCACTTAGTGGACAAAGAGGAATAGCCTAGGAGTTAAGGCCTAGGTTCATAACCAGCCTTGGATACATCCTGGCTGTGTGACCCTGGGCAAGTCCACTAATTTCTCCACGGAGACAGTACAATCCAAACTAGATGCAGCTCTTCCTTGGGAGGGTTTCCTGTGCCAGTGAAATCACACACACACACTTCAAAAATTTAACTTAAATCTGTCTTGTGAAACCCTTTCAAATACTTGAAGACAGGTGCCCAGTTCTTCAGATGTCCTCTCCAGGTTAAACAGCCCCCTTTCTTCATGTTCTCGAAGCCCCGGTGGAACCGAACTCTAGTTCTAGGGTTTCACAGCGCTCTGACAACCAGATCCTCTCGCTTAGCTGTGGAACGGCTTTTCAGCTTCCCTTTTTAGGTGTTCTTCTTTCCCATTAGAATGTAAGCGCCTAGAGGGCTGGGAATATCTTTTTCTTTTTGTTTGTATTTGTACCGCAAGTTTGGCACAGCGCCAGACACGTGGGAAGCCTGGAACAGAAAAGCCCGTGGGCTTGGCTGGCTTAGATGACACCAAAGATCTTGCCCCACCCCCATCTCCAAAATCGGATGCCTAGGTCCTCGTGCCTTCCTCCATGGACTCCCTAAGATGTGGTGACCAGAGCTGATTACAACGGTCAGATGTGGGTTCTGAGCCAGGCAGATTTTGGGGGGAGGGGAACCCCTCCCTGGGTGGGGGCCCAATGCCTTTTGGCTGTCACGTGCCACGGATAATTTCCTAGATGGGGGTTAGGTAAACTGAGGCACAGAGTGATAGAGGTTCCCTCTGACTCTCCCTACTTCTCTCCTCCCCCCCCCATTCTGCTGTCATCATAACAGGTGCCATATTTTTGGAAAGCGCAAAGAGGAGCAGGTGCCGCTTTTTAGACCCCCAGAGAAAACCCAGACAGGGAGGAAGGCGGTCCAGGAGTCTGGGTCTGGATCTGGAGCTCAAGGACTTGGCTTTGAACACGGCCAAGCCACTTACTTGCTTCGTGACCTTGGGTTAGTCACTTGCCTTCCTCTGGGCTGCACTCTTCTCCTCTGTAAAATGAGAGGGTTGGATGATTTCTTAAGGTCCCTTCCAGAGCCAGGAGCACGCCTAAAGGACTGCGGCCCCTTTAAGTCGGCAGCTGTCCTAGCCACTCTGAACATGGCGGCGCGCTACCTGCCACACCCCTTCTTTACCCCCCCCTACCCCAAAGGGAAACCGCGGCGGCGGCTGGGGGGGCTGGGGGTGACCCCGACCTCCCCAACATGGCGTCACGACGGGGCTGTCGCGCTGAGGTCACGGCGGCGCGCCGGGGGGCGGAGCGGCCGGGCCGCGGGGCGGGAGGGGGCCGGGGGAGAGATTTAAAGGGACAATGTCCCCGGCGCGGCGGCGGAGGCCGCGGGACCGGGACAGGCGGCGGCGGCAGCGGCAGCGGCACCGGCGGCCGCGTTGAACGGAGCCCGGGGCGCCCCGGGACGGCCGGCAGCGCCGCCCTGCGGTGAGTCTCGCCCCAGGACCCCCGCCCGCCTGGTCCGACCCGGCCCGGCCCAGGGAGCCCCCGACGCTGCGGGCGGGGCGGGGCGGAGCCGTCGGGGGAGGGAGAGGCCCCGGCCCGGTCCCGGCCCCGACCCCGCGCCCGCACCCCCTTCCCCCACTGCCCGGCACGGCCGGGACCCCCGGGGGCCAAGGGGCGGGGGGCTCGAGGGCCCGGGGGCGGGGCCTAGCTGGGGGCGGGGCTGGGGGGGCGGGGTCCGGGCAGGTGGGGAGAGGGGCGAACCGGGGCAGGGGGCCGGGGGAGCCCCGGGGCAGGTGTCCTCGGGAGGCGGGGCCGCTTTCCCCTCGGCTGGGGGCTGGGGGCTGGGGGCTGGGGGCTGGGCCGACCTGGGGGCTGGGGTGGGCCCGGTCCTGAATCTCTTCTCCCCTGAGGGAGGGAGCACGGGAGGCCTGGAGCCCCCGCGGACGCGGGCCTGGGTCTCCGGCCCCCTCCCCCATCTCCGCCTCTTTCCCGTACCTTCTCTCTTCTTTCCTTTCCCTTCCCCCTTCTTTCCCTTCTTTTTTCCCTTCTCTTCCTTCCCTTCCTTTCTTGCTTCGCTTCCTTCCCTTCCCCCTCCCTCCCCTTCCCCTTCCTTCGATCCTCTTTCCCTTCCATCCTTCCTTCCCTCCTCTTTCTTTCCTTCCTTCCCTCCCTAACTTCCCTCTCCTCCTTCCCTCCCATTCTTTCCTTCATTTCCTATCTTCCCTCCCCTTTCTTTCTCTCTCCCTTTCTTTCCTTTCTTCTTTCCCCCTCCCTTATCTTTCCTCCCATCTTTCTTCCCTCCTTCCTTTCCTTCCCTCCCTTCCCATCTTTCCTTTCCCCTTCCCTCCCTATCTTCCCTTCTCCCTTCCTTTCCTATTTTCCCTCCTCTTTCCTTTCTTCCTCTTTCCTTTCCTCCCCCCCACCTTCCCTCCCCTCTCCTATTTATTTTCCCTCCCCTCTCCTCTATCTTTCTCCTATCCCTTCTCTCCTTTTCTGTTCCTTTTTTCTTCCTTCCCTTCCTCTTCCCTCTCTTTTCCTTTCTTCCCTTTTCCTTCTCTTCTCCTTTCCTCTCTTTCCCTCTTTCTTCTCTTCTTTGCACCTTCTCTTCCCTTCTCACTTGTAGTGTAGACTTAACATACTGAAGAGATAGTCACAGGTGCCAACCTGGCATGGCCCAGCAGTCATTGGGTCTTCTGGGGCTGAAAAGACTGGGCTTTTGCTGCCTCAGCCCCACCATCCTACCTCTCGAGCCCTAGGGCCACGCAGGCATCATCACCCAAGGAGCCAGAGTCTCTGAAAATCTTGTCCCTGTCACTTGGATAAATGATAGTGGCCTCCTAGTACCAACTTTGCCCAGAGACTTGGAGCCTACTCTCTAGCTAATTGTCACCCTGCTATTCAGAGAAGAAAACTTGCTTGTCCCTAGATTGGGGCAGGAGACTATGTATCTTAACTGCCTCTGTAGCATCTCCATGGGGCACCATTTTTCTTCTGACCCCTTGCTTTTGGGCCAGGATCAGTTGAAAGCCAATCCCTTATTGCCTGGACCTATTTTTCAGACACAAGGACAGTTATCAGGGAATGAGGACTTGGGTCTGCTTAGGCCAGATTGAGGATGGCCCTTTGGAGCTCACAAAAATTAGTTTTCCTTAGGTAATACCCAGGGCTGTGCCAGGCTTCTGGTCCTTTGGGCTCTAAACTCCAAATAGGGAACCAGCAGACTGGGAGGAGTGGGGTAGTTCTGCTACTCTTGCCCCAGGAGTCCTTGGTAATCTACACTGCTTTGCTTGTCTCCTACTCTCTTACCCAAAAGCCACCCCTCCCTCCCCCATACCTCTCCCTGGCCTCAGTCAGTGGGCCCCATTCCTCTCTCTTCCCAACCTGTCTCTTGAGACAGTGCCTCATTCCTGTCCTTCACTTTCTGCTGTTACCTTGAAGGTATTTATAGGAAACTGGCTCAGATCCCCCCACCCCCACCCCCAGCTAACTCTTTGTTTCTGGACCAGGGAGGCCTCCTGCTCCTGTCATCCTTCTTCTGGGGCCTCCCTGAATCTGACCTCTAATCTGCTGACTTTTGGAGTGGGGGTACTAAAGGATGTCAGGGGAGAGTAGATGGCTGAGGAGTGGGGACAGAGGAAAAGCAGAACTGGGGAGACAAACCAGGAGTCCTAAGGGCTTCTTGGTACTCTTTGGCCAGGAACTTCTTAATCCTTCCCTTCTGCTTTGTGATCCCGCTGTGTTCTGTCACTCTGCTTTGTGGGCCTCTGGGAGCCACCTCCTTCTCTCCTTCCCTAAGTGTTCTCTGTTCTCTCCTGCCAGATTCCTGGTGAGCTGGATGCCTGTTACAATGTTCTGCTGAGCCTCTGGAGCCCAGGGATGGAAGGCCCCCCTGGGGGGGGCACAGCCCCACCACCCAGGCCTGCTGACTCTGAGACACCACCCAGCCTGGTCCTGAGATCAGAAAGTGAAGAAGATGTGGAAGCTGAAGATGGCGAGGAGGGTAGCCCTGTGGCAGCCCTGTATCCAGCCAGGCCCCCTGGTCTCAGAAGCATGGAAGGCCTCAGGGATCCCCAGGATAATGATGGTGTCACTGGTAAGGGGGTCAAGGGGTACAGTAACCAGGAGAGCATGGCATGCCTCCAGCGGGGAGGGAAGGGAGGAGGGGGGATGGCACCTTGTTAGGCAAAAATGGCTTTGGTTCCACAGGGATACAAGGCAGAGCAGGAATGAAAACCTACCTCTGCTTATTGGCCTGCTCGGAAAGAGTGGCCTGGCTGAATCCATACTCCCCAAGTTTGGGGGTGAGGGTGGTAAGTGAGAGTTGGTCTGTCTCCTACCTCCTATTGGGAATCCTCCTGGTCATGACAAGTGATGGCTCATGTGACCTTTAACTTGCCATATATCTATGGTCCATGGGTCTTTGTTCTCTCCCTAGGGCTTCTTGCCTCTCTGTGGATCTCTAAGCAGATGGTGTGGATTCCTAGGGGTTTGCTCCCCTTCTTTCCATCCTCCTTTTCAGAAAGATTGACTGCTAGCTACGCCATGGGAAACCGGGGGCCAGAGAAGGGAAGGGCTAAGGCGAATGAGAGCCAGGTGTCTGGGCTCAGCTGGGTCAAGGTGCCTGGGGCTAAGCTGGACCTCGGCAAGGTCTGGTGTGTCCTTCCTCACTAAATGGACGGGCAGAGGGGCCAGGTCTGCTGAACGTGTAGCCTCTGAGGGCTGGATGGCTGGATGTGTCCCCATGCTAATACTTCAGTTTACTTAGCAGGAGGGAGACCAGCAATGACTGACTCCTTCACTTTGGGAAGACAGCGCAAAATGCAGCAGTCCCTTCCATTGGAAGCCAGGATGCTGGGGTCCTGACTTCTGCCCCTCTCGACTGAACCCCCTCTTATGTCTGAGCAATCTCACAGAGCTCTTCTTTCTGACCTCCCTTGGGAATTCTGGGATAGGGGCACCTCTATCCCTGCTGAAGCCATCACAGCTCAGAGAAAGTCAATGCCACTTACACAGAGGCATCCAAGCTCAGGGATCTCTGCCAGGATTGCGGGTGGGGGATAGGAAAGCTTTAAACCTCTGTCCCCAGTAGGGCTTTCTACTCTGCTGTTCTCTACCTGGTCACTCTTTGGTGAGCTTAGGCCAAGAACTTCTGCCTGCAGCCCCACCTTGGTCTTTGACTGGCACCCCAGTCCCTCTGTACTACCGGTGGTGTGAGTGTGTCTTTGTCTCCACATTCTGGCTCTAAACTACCTTTCTGGCCTCATGTCATACTGCTTCTGTCCTTCATGCATTCAAGTAACCTGGACTATTTTCTGTCTCCCCTTTTGCTCTCTCCCACCTCCTGGCCTTTGCTCTTCCTGTCCTCTGTGACTTGAGCTTTTGCTTCCTTGGGAATTCCTCAGTCATATACCCCTATTGTGACGTTTGTTCAATCAGTTCAGCACCCATTTTAATGTATCTACTCTGTTCGAGACCCTGCTTTCAAGGGGCTTATAATCTGATGGGGAGGGAAACCATGCCCAGGGTGCGCTGGTAAATGTTTAATAACCAACTCTGGGTGGGAAAGGGAGGGGGAACACATACTATAAAATTTAATCTACATTGTTAACATTTTCTCCACTTTCTTAAGTCTAAATGATCAACCAAACAGTAAATCAAGCCCTGATTTGCTGATTTATGAGGTATAAATGCTGACACTGAAAATTTAATAATTGGCAAAGCTGGTTTGAGCTGGCTCCAGCACACCCCCAGACATGCACACAAGTAACTGTGGCACCAAGGGAAGTGGACGAAAGAGCAGAGAGCCCTTTCTGGTCTGAGCAAAGAGGAGGGACTCATCATTGGGGGAGGGGGAAGGGAAGGAGATGGGGAGGGCTTGAGGGGATTGGAGTTCGGTGATTCAGAGGTTCAGCGAGCAGAGAGTCAGGGAGGGATGTTGTAAGCACAGGCACAAAGATGAAATCAGAGGATGGAGAACTTATGCACCCAGGATGATACCCTGCAGACCATCCCATGCAAGAATCAGTGGAAAGAAGTGGATGTATTTTTGTGTAGTAAAGAGAACACAAAAGGGGAAGGATTTGGGCACAGCTGAAGACCTGTCCAGTGGGAGTGATTAGGTTTGGTCCACTTGGCTTCAGAAGACAGAGCTGGCTGGGAGCAATGGCAGAGAGTCCCTGAAAGGTAGATTTGTGTTTGATGTTAGGAGAAAGCCCTAAGGATGAATGGATTATCTTAAAAGATTGTGACTTTCCCACTGGAAGTCCGGAAGCAGGGGCTGACTTGTCAGGGATGTTATAGAGAGGAATGCCCTCTGAAGGCTCACCAAATTCTGAGATTCTGAGTCATTTCGTTTTTCCTGAAGTACAGAATACATGATGGGGAGTAGCATGAGATAAAAGGTTGGGCCAGTTAAATGGCACCAAATTGAGGAGAGCCTTGAGTTCGAGGACCAATTCAGTGAATGCTTTATTAAAGTTCTTCCTATATACATAGTATTGCCCTATTATAGCTGGGCAAAGATAAAGCTTAGAGAAGACAATGTGGTGCCTTTATGGAGTTTTCAGGCCAGTCTGGGGCAAGGCACTAGCACAGAGAGCAAGCCTCTACAATTTTACATGACAAGTGTGTTAGAAGGTACAAGCAAACAGCCATGGGAGGTCCTAGGGGGCAGGCAATGCTCACGGAATGGGTAACTAGGATAAAAGGTTTCTGCTTTCTTTGATAGGCAGTGGGGAGCCACTGGTTTCTGAGAAGAGTGGTATGTTGGAGAAGATTTCTTTTGGTGATTTCTAAGTACTTATCTCTTAAGAAAGAGGACTGGGATGCCTGGATCCCATGGTTGGAACTTATTGCTGGTAGGTTGGAAACTGAAGCATTGACAAGGGAGGGTCCTTGCCTAGGAATCAGCCCTGCCAAGCAGCAGAGAGAAAAACGGAACTCCAAGAGTTAATTAACGACTGTAATCCCTCCCTGTCTTTTCATATCTTCTCAAAAGATTTGCACTCTAAAAGTCTCTGATGCTTCTCTTTGCTCTGATATCCTTGGGAGCCCATGGGAGGGAGGAGGGGCTTTGGGGTGACCTGGGTTCAGGATGGGGAACAGGGACCTGGAGCAATGACAGAGCATACCTAGGGGCCTCAGGAAAGGAATCCAACACCTTGGCTCCTGACTCCCTTGGCCTCTCTCATCCCCAGGGTCAGTGACTGAGTTACTGCAGCCAGCAGAGCTTCCTTCCCTTCAGGTGGGGCCAGAACTTCAGGCCTCTATAGCTCAGGCAAGCCCAGCTCAGCACCAAGGAGGGGGTAGTCAGTGGACATACAGGAATGGATTTTCTATGACTAGCTTCCCAGAGCTCTCTTTTTTCCTGATGCCTTTCCATTCCCCCCTACCCCGCCTCTCACACACACACACCCCGATTATTGCCTTGCCTGGCCCCGCTTTCGGCCAACACCTGCCCCGCCAGTCTTGTGGGGTCTATAAATAGGCCCTAGCCCCGGGAAGATTCCATGTTGCCAGCTGCCCTAGGTGCATCAGGCCCAGAAAGCTTTCTGTCTGAGCACCATAGCTCAGCCCAGATACTGAGGTATTCTCTCCCTTCTGTACCAGATTCTGGAGAATCTACTTCCTCTGGCCTGACAGCCTCTCTGGGCTTCATCCATATGCTTCAACACACCTTGCCTGCATGGACGCTGTGCTTTTAATGATTGTCTTCAGTAACTATGATCTTGTGAGGCCTCAACTTCCCAATGGACCAGAGTCCATCTGAGTGACAGTTAGGAAGCAATGGAAGTTGACTTCTCCCACCTAATCACAAAAGGGCAGAGCAAGGGGCAGGGTCCTTAGAAGAATGAAAATCAGGTCAGGGGTGGGAGGGCCCTTAGAACAATGAAAGTCAGTACTGAGATAAAACTTAGAACACGGAATGTCAGAACTGGGAGTACAGTTAGCATGTAGAATATCAGAGCTAAGAGAACCCTTAGAACAAGGAATATCAGAGTTGGAAGGGCCCTTTAGAATGTCCGAACTGAGAAGACCTTAGAGTGTAGAATGTCAGTGCTAGGATGGACTTTAGAACATAAAGTGTCACATCAGGGAGGGCCCTTAGAACAAGAAGTGTTAGCTAGTAAAAGAACCCTTAGAACAAGGAATGTAAATACTGGAAAGATCTTAGAACCCAGAATGCCAGAGCTGGAATGGGCCATAGAACAAGGAATGTCAGCTGGAAGGGCTCTTAGAATATGGAATGTTAGAGCTGAGAGGGCCCTTAGGACATGGAATGTAGATAGGGAATTTCACAACTGTCAGGTACCTTAGTATACAGAATGTCAGAGTTAAGAGAGCCCTTAAAGGAAATATCAGAGGAGGATACTTAGAACATGGAATAGTAAAGCTGAGAGAGTCCTTAGAACTTGGAATATAGGAGCTGGACAGGTTTTAGAACATGGAATGTAGGAACTGGAAAGGCCTCAGAATGCAGAGTTGGGACGGATTTTAGAACATACATTATCACAGTGTGGAGGACTCTTAGAACAAGAAGTGCCCTTAGAATATGAAATGTCACGGTTGAGAGAACCCTTAGGATACAGAATGTCAGAGCTGGAAGGGACCACAGAACATGAAATATAAGATCTGGGAAGGTCTTAGATTGTAGAATGTCAGTCCTTGGATGGACTTTAGAACATAAAGAGTCACAGCTGGGAGGGCCTTTAGAACACAGAATGTAAAAGCTGGAAAAGTCTAAGAATACTGAATGTCAGAGCTGAGAGGGTCTTTAGAACATGGAATGTAGAAGCTAGAAAGGCATTAGAACATAGAATGTCAGAGCTGATAGGGCCCTTAGAATGTTAAATGTCAGAGCTGGGGATATTGCTTAAAACCATAAGAAGTCAGAGCTGGGAGGGTCAACTGGGAAGACCCTTAGAAAGAACTCTTAGAATATTTAACATCTTTTAGGAAAGTCCTTAGAACATGGAATACAGGAGCTAGAAAAGCTGAGTTCTGAAAAAGTGAAGTGAGCTATGTGGCATACTTGACTCAGTAAAAAAGACTCTAAGACTTGGAGTCCCAGGATATGTATGGCTTTAAATGGCAGGCTTTAGTACTTTCTCTTTTTTTTTCCACAATCCACATGAGTTTGGCTAAGTCCCTTAACTTCTGTGGATCTTGGTTTACTCTTCTCTAAAAGGAGGATGGGCAAGGGGTTTGGGGAGGGGATTAGCCTGGATTACCTGTAAGGTCCCTTCCAGCTCTGAATCCAGGATTTTATAATCCTTTGATTCCTAGTCTTGTGTTCTTTCATGCACACAGCGTCACCTCAAACGTCTTTTCAGAACAGAGGCCAGGTGGGCTCTGTGTCCCTGAAAGTCTCCTGGAAAGTGGAGATTAGTCCCTCCTCCAGAGGCTCCTATTCCTGGAAGCTGTAGTTGGTGGTAGCCCTTGAATCTCTTGAGCTATTCCCAGTGTGGTCTAATAGCCTGATGTCACAGTCAGAGTCCTAGCATGATGTGTCTCCAGCTGTAGGTCTCTGCTAGTGACCTTAACCTTATCCTTGAGGTCCCTGCTAGAAATAAGGGAATTGCTGGAATGGAAAGCTATGGGTCACTGTGGTGTACATGGGCGGAAGACACCTGCTTCCTCAGGCTGAGAAAGTGATAAAAGGGGAAGGGGAGATCATCGTGTGCTAATTTAAAAAAAAAAATTATCTCATTTGAGAGATATTCTTTATCCTGTCTCATTGTGATAGGGTGAGGAGACTGGGTGAAGGAGAATTCCCTGTTTGACCTAGATTTGAATTCATATCAAAGAAGGAGTCTAGGACTTGTGGTCCTAGAAGGTATGGACTCTACTTGTTGGGTTTGAATAAAGGAGGAAGGTTCCTCCTTAGGGGAGGGTTCAGGTAACCAAGGCTTTGTCTTATGGAACCTTGGGTTCCATTCCCAGCAATGTTTTTGACTTAGTGTCTGACCATAGACAGTGTTCTTTGAGATTGTTAAAGGACAGGTGGTAGAGTTTGGAGATGTATGTGGGGTTAGTATTTTATGGGATGATCCAGTGGAAAGAGTCCTGAGCTGAGAGTTAGGAAGCCTAAAATCACTATTAGGTCATTGAGATGTTGAATAAATGAATTTGTTTCCCTGGACCTCAGTTTCTCTATCTGCAGTATTGGGGAAGGATACTTGCTTTCATTGTAAAGGGGAAAATAGGATGTGAAAATGATTCTTGCCATTGTATGGTCCTGGTGACCCCCAGATAATCCCAAGGCTGACATTGTTGGTCAACCTGAGGATTCCTGCTCCTTTCCCTGGTACCTGTTGGCTCTCTAGCAAACCTGGATGCACTGGAAGCCCTAGTTCCCCAACCTGTGCCAGAGAAAGGCAGAAACCTTGGGCCCTTTGCTTCTGTTTAGGGAGGTGCTGGTTCTATGCCCAGGATGATCCCTGACACCACTCCTCCTAACCTGCACAGCATAAAGATTTGGTGGCATGTTCATGGCCGTGCGTTCCACCAGTGCAGTGAGCACTGGTCAGTCACTTGGGAGCTGCTTGCTTCTCTGTGGTGCTTTAAGGCATTTTTCTCACAATAGTCCTATGAATGGAAAAAGTGCAGGCATGACATCTATGACCCTGGGCAGGTCACTAAACATCTCTATGCCTGAGTTTCCTCACCTGCACAATGAAGGGGTTGGGCTCTCTGTCCTCCAAGGTTCCTTCCAGCTCTGTCTATGATCCTAATCCAAGGTGAGACAGTTTGCCCCACCACCATCCCCCAGTCAGGGTTTCAGAAAGCACAGTGTGCTCCGAGGGGAGCCGTATTGTGTTGAGTTGGATGCACAGGTCTCTGATGGCTCTGATGTGCTGCTACCCTCTGGACGATAGGTAAGGGCAGGAAGTCAGACTGGGAAGACAGATTGGCAATGGGTGATGAAAGCTCCAGTGCTAGACTCAAATGCTACCTTCTGTAAGTGTTCTTTCCTGCCCTCTCCCATTCGTAGGGACATTTCCACCGGCTTTATCTTCTGTGTAGCCTACATAGTTATTTATGTGTTGTCTTTTCCATTAGAATATAAGTTACTAGAGGGCAAGAACTGGGTTTTTGCCTTTCTTTGTATCCCCTGTGCTAACCAGTTCCTGACACACATGGGCATGTAATAAATACTTGTTGAGTGACTGATTAAGCACCTGAAAGTGAATACAGTCTGGTAGAAAGAGCCTTGAACTGGGAGTCGGAAGGCTTTGCCTTCAGCCAGCTGAGGAGTCTTGAATAGTACCACACAGTTCAGTAAGCATGCACCAGGCTCCTACTTTGGGGCAAGGCATTGGGCTTGATGCACAGACAAAAAGTCCCATTGACAAGGGCAAACCATTTCCCTGTCTGAGCCTCAGTTCCCTCAGCCATAAAGTGATGGAACTGGATTAGAGCTAGAGCACCATAGAACTGGAATCTGGCATCATAGGACCTGGGTTCAAAATCCCTGCTCTACTGATTATTTCTGTAACGATGTGACCTTGAATAATCACTCAATTGGTCACCATTTATTAGGTTCCTACCATATTTCATGGACTGGGGATACAATCTGCACTCTTCAAGATGCTTCCATTCCACCTGGGGAGATAGTAAGTCCCAGACAGTACAGGTAGAAAAGAGGATAACTATAAGGCCCTAGCCACTTCCCTTGGGAGGGAGGCCATTAGCCCTTGGGGGCAAGTCACTTACCTTCCCTGTTTCCCAGTTTCAGGAGGGAAAAACAGAAGATGGGATAGATAGCAGTATCCTGGAAATATTGCTGTCCTTGGAGTTTGGAGAGCTGGGTTTGAGTACTGGCTCTGATATTCATCAGCTGTTTGACCTTGGGCACAATGTTATCTCTCTAGGCTTCAGTTTCCTCATCTGTAAAACAGGGAGAATTCTTGTACTACCTTGGTAAATCTTAAATGACTATGGGAATATGCATTGTTGCTGCAGCTGCCATTGTTCTGCCATTTTTACTGGTCTCTGGGCCTCTGCCAGTCCAAGTTTCTACTGGTGACATGTATGTTCAGGAACTCTTTCCGTACTTTCTCAGAACAGCCTGCAGACCCTGGTCCTGTGACTAGAGCACTTCCCCAAGGCATTGGGGAGTAGAGGTCATTTCCCAGTATGCTCTGAGGGTCCCAGGTCTTTCTGTGGCATTCTGAGGGAGTGGGAATAGGGTGGATTGGAGCCCCAGGTTGATGTCCTTCAAAAACAAACGTATCTTTCCTTCTCCCCTCTCCCTTCACAGTCCTGATCATAGTGGAACAGCTTTACACTATGTTCTGGTGCTTTTTGGGTGGCCAGAGACCTGTCCACTCAGTTTTCTGAGAGATGAGAAATTACAATGTTAAGATGAGAGCCTATTTCATGGTTTCATGATGGGGAGCCTCCCCTCTCATGTAGCTCACCATCGAGAAAAGAGAGCTCATATTTTGGTAATACTTTAAGTCTTACGAAGTTATTTCCTCACCATGGCCATGTGTGGACAACACAAGGCAAATGTTAGTATCCTCATTTTATGGATGAGGAAGCTAAAACTCAGAGGAGTTAAATGATTTTTTCCAGAGCGTTATAGCTAAAAGATGAGAATCTGATAGGTGGAGCTGCGCCTTGAACTCACAAAGTACATTCCTGGCAGTCTAAGTCCAAACCCAGTGTATTAGAAAACTGCAAAACAAAATGTCATTTCCAAGGCCGATGGGGAATTAACTGGGATTGACTGGGAGATCATGAAAGATTTCCTGAATGAGGAGGCATCTGAGTTGGGTTGTTTTGTTTTTAAATCAGATTGTGTTGATATCTATTTATATCACCTACCCATTGTATCCCTCCGCCTCTCAGAGAGCAGTCACTTATAACAAGGAATAAAAAACAGGAAAAAAAATCAGTTCAACAAAACTATGCAACATATTGAAAAACATTTGAAATGATATGCAATATTTCACACCCATGGTGTCCTCCTCACCTTTAAAGAAGCAGGGGAAGGTGCCTTCACGTACCTCTTCTTTTGGGCCAAGTTTGCTTGATACGATTTCACACCGTTTTTTTGATTGATTTGTTCTTTCC
Source organism: Bettongia penicillata ogilbyi (assembly GCA_023548195.1). Lineage (NCBI taxonomy): Eukaryota > Metazoa > Chordata > Mammalia > Diprotodontia > Potoroidae > Bettongia > Bettongia penicillata. Next base: position 851,780 of record JAJHZJ010000363.1, read on the forward strand.
ATTCACATTACCATAGTTATTGAATACATATTTTTCCTCATTCATTTTCTTTACTTCGTATCAGTTCATATATATCTTCCCATTCTTTTCTGTGTTCATCATGTACGTAATCTCTTACAAAACAATAATATTCCATTACATTCATGTATCACCATTTGTTTATCTGGTCTCTAACTAATGGGCATTTACTTTGTTTCCAGTTTTTTGCTATCACACAAAAAAATGCTGCTATAAATACTTTAGTGTATATGAGGCCTCTGGGTTTTAAAGGCTAGCAAAACTTGAGCCAATAGATATGGGTTGGGAGCACATTCCAGGCAGAGAAAACTTTCTCACCAGCTAACATCCATGGCCGATGGGTAGAGGGAGAGGATTGTGACTTGTTTTCTCACGCTGCAAACCAATGGGCTGGAGGACATTCACCGCAGTGCTCCTGGGTAGGAACTGGCAAGGGGCGAAGGAGATGCAATGGTAGGAATGGTAGGAATGGGGAGGCGAGGTTGGGGAGAGCACTGAATGGAGAGCTGGAGCACATGGGCTTGAGTTCTGAGTCCACTATTTACTATTTCTGTGACCTTGGTCAAATGACTAACATCCCTGATTTCTTTAGAGATTCCTCATCTCTAAAACCAAGGAGTTGAAGTCCAAAAAATCTAAAGTCATTTCCGTCTCTAATTCTGCAGTGTTGTGCCTGACCTTCATTGGGATAAGTGTGGAGGCTGGGGGCGGAGAAATCCTTTCCTTCCCCATCCAGGAGTTCATTCTCCTTGTAACAGGGCAGCACAAACTCCAGTTGGTGATAACATCCAAGTCACCACTAGCAATCACAATGTTTCCAGTTCACTGTCAAGACAGCTTCCACACTGATTGTGCCTTTACTTCTCATTTGGGTGGGTTTCTATCAGGACCTGATAGTCTAGGCAGCAGTGTCCAAGGCTACCCCTCAAATCCTCCTTTCTTGTACCCATGCTGTCACTTTCTTCCTCCTCTCTCCCCCCAGTAGCATCTTAGTATCTTAGAGCCAGAAGGGGCCTTAGGGGGTCATCTAGTGGTCATCACTCATCTCCAGATTGCTCATTTTTCTGGGAAAGCTTTTAGGTTCCCAAGAGCAATGGGAAGCCCAGACAAGGGTCTTTCCTGAGCCCCTTTCCCTCAATGCCAGCTTTTCCTCCTTGCTGACAAAGTGACCTTTCCCCGCTTCTTCTCTGTTTCCTTCTGGGGCCATATGGGCAAGCTTCCCTGCTGTGGCTGCACTCTGACTGTCCTACTGTCATTGCCCGATAATACCTTAATCCCTTAACTCTCAAGTGCTCTCAAATCCTCATTGTCTCCTTTGATCCTCAGAAGAGTCCCATGAAACAGACAAGGCAGCAGGGAATATTAACTTCTGTTTTACAGATGAAGAAACTGAGGATCAGAAAGAGGAAATGGCATAGCCTCCTAAGCTGTTGAAGCTGGATGGGACAAGAGACTCTGTGCAGGCCAACCCCTTGTTTTTGCAGAGAAGGAAACTGGCTGACTTGCCTAAAGCTATACAGCTGGTTTAGTGGAAGAACTGGGCTTTGAACCCTTGAACCCAGATATCTTTTTTCCCAAAGTTCTGTCTTTGCCATGACTTTGCTCTGTCATATCCTCCAGTCCCAGTCTCTGGGGCAGATGCTTCTTATCCGTTCCTGCTCGTATGCTCCAACATTGTGCCCACTCCCAGTCTTTCTTTGTTTTTCAGCCATGTCTTCCTCCTTTCCTCTTATCCCCTTAGATCTGGGCACTCAGTTACTGAGGTAGAGAAGTTGCTCACAGTTTCGGAGGCACCAGGTAGGCTGATGAAGGTAACAGGATTTGCTAGCTCCTGGGGCCTGAGTACTGGGTCACAAGAACATGACTGGATCCAGCCTCTCCTATTCAGCTGCCCAAAGCTAGCTTCTTCCCAGCCCAGGAACTTCTCTCCCTGACTTTCCAAGAGGCATGTGTTCCCAAGGAAAAAGCCCTGGATTAAGAGTCTAAAGATCAGAGGCCTTGACTTCCTTTGAGTCTGTGCCCTCCCACTGGATAAGTTATGATACTGGCAAGCAAATCCCTTAGCATCTATGAGCCTTGATTTCCTTATCTGTAAAATGACCAGAGTGTTTGAGCACATACTATACAGGATTGTGAGTGTGTGGAGTGCTTTGAAAATATTAAAGCATATACAAGAGTTATTTTTAAAATTTTATTTAATATTTTATTTTTCCCCAGTTACATATAAAACAATTTTTAACATTTATTTTTTCTTAATTTTAAGTTCCAAATTCTCTCCTTCCATCCTTTCCTCTCTTCTCCCCTCACTGAGAAAGCAAGCCATTTGATTTAGGTTATACATGTGTAATCATGCAAAACATTTCCATATTAGTCATGTTGTGAAAGAAAACACAGCCTAAAAAAAAAGAAAAAGAAAGTTTAAAAAATATGCTTTGATCTGCACTCAGATTTCATTAGTTCTTTCTCTGGGGATGGATAGCATTTTTCATTATACATCTTTCAGCATTGTCTTGGATCATTGTATTGCTGAGAATAGCTAAGCCATTCCCAATTGATCATCTTACAGTATTGCTGTTATTGTGTTCTGGTTCTGCTCATTTCACTTTGTAAGTCTTTCCAGGTTTTTCTGAGAGTATCCTACTTATCATTTCCCACAATACAATACTATTTCATCATAATCACATACCACAATTTGTTTAGCCATTTCCCACTTGATGGGCATCCCCTCAATTTCCAATTTTTTGCCACCACTAAAAGAGCTGCTATAAACATTTTTATATATATAGGTTTTCCTTTTTCTTTGATCTCTTTGGGATACAGACTTAGTTACTGGTATTGCTGGGTCAAAGGGTATGTATGGTTTTAAAACCCTTTTGGGCATGGTTCCAAATTGCTCTACAGAATGGTTGAATCACTTTACAACTCCAATGTCTCATTTTTCCCTCATCCTCTCCAATATTTGTCATTTTTCTTTTTATGTCATATTAGCCCATCTAATAGGTATGGAGTAGTACCTCAGAATTGTGTTAATTTGCATTTTTCTAATCAAAGGTGATTTTGAATATTTCATATGACTATAGATACTTTGATTTCTTCTGAAAACTGCCTGTTCATAGCTTTGACCATTTATCAACTGGGGAATGGCTCTTTTTTTTATATATTTGACTCAGTTCTCTATATATTTGAGAAATGGGGCCTTTGTCAGAGAGATTTGCTATAAATTTTTTTCACAGTTACGATTACTAATTGTAGTTTCCTCCATAACATTTTCCCCTCTTCTTATTCTTCTCTCTCTCCTTTCACCTTGCCCATCCTCCAAAGTGTTTTGCCTCTGGCTATTGCCTCCCCCAGTCTGCCTCCCCTTCTATCAGTCCCCCTCTTTCCCTCCTACTTTCCTATAGGGTAAGATAGATTTCTATATGTATGAGTGTATGAGTATATGTTATTCCCATTGGTTTGTGCGCTTTTCACCCATCCACCTCCCCCATCTTCCCCTCTATTATAAAAGCTCATTCTTTTATGTGAAATAATTTAGCCCATTCTGCATCTCCCTTTTCCCTCCTCTCAGTCATTCCTATTTTGCACCCCTCAATTTTATTTTTTTAGATGTCATTCCATCATATTTAACTCACACCTGTGCTCTTTGTCTATGTATATTGTATGTTCTATGTATATTCGTTTTAACTGCCTATGTATGTGTATGTCTATGTATATTCGTTTTAACTGCCCTAATAATGAGAAAGTTCTTAGGAGTTACAAGTATCATTTTCCCAAGTAGTTTAACCTTATTGAATCCCTTATGATTTCTCTTTCCTGTTTAACTTTTTATCCTTGAGTCTTGTTATGGACAGTCAATTTTTCTATTCAGCTCTAGACTTCTCATCAGGAATGCTTAAAAGTCCTCACTTTCATTGAATATACATTTTTCCCCCTGAAGAAGTATACTCAGTTTTGCTGGGTTGGTGATTTTTGGTTATAATCCTAGATCCTTTGCCTTCTGGATTATCATATTCCAAGTCTTCTGATCCTTTAATGTGGAAGTTACTAAATCTTGTGTTATTATGACTGTGGCTCCATTACACTTAAATTATTTCTTTCTGGTTGCTTGCAGTATTTTCTTCTTGAGCTCTGGAATTTGGCTATAATATTTCTGCAAGTTTTCATTTTGGGATCTCTTTCAGGATGTGATTAGTGGATTCTTTCAATTTCTCTTTTACCCTCTGGTTCTAGAATATCAGGGCAGTTTTGGTCTGGGCTCTCTTTTTCAGTTAGTCTAATAATTCTCAAATTATCATCCCCTGATCTGTTTTCCAGGTCAATTGTTTTTCCAAAGAGATATTTCATATTTGCTTCTGTTTTTCCATTCTTTTGATTTTTGTTTTATTGCTTCTTGATGTCTCATGGAGTCATTAGCTTCCACTTTCCCAATTCTAATTTTTAAGAAATTATTTTCTTTATTCAGCTTCTGTACCTCCTTTTCCATTTGGCCATTTCTACTTTTTAAGAACTTCTTGTCTTCAGTAAATTTTTGCACATCTTTTTCCAGGTAGCCAGTTCTGATTTTTGAAGTATTCTCTCCATTGGATTTTTGTGCCTCTTTTACTATTTGGCCTATTCTGTTTTTAATGTGTTGTTTTTTTCAGCATTTTTTTGTGCTTCCTTTACCAAGGGGTTGACTCTTTTTTCACAATTTTCTTGTATCACTGACATTTATTTTCACAATTTTTCCTCTACTTGTCTTGATTTAATTTTTCAACTCCTTTTGGAGCCCTTTCAGGAATTCCTTTTGGGCCTGAGAACAATTCATGTTTTTTTTGGAGGGCTTTGAATATAGCAGTTTTGACTTTGTTGTCTTCCGAGTCTGTGTTTTGATCTTTCCTGTCACCACAATAACTTTGTGGTCAGGTTCTTTTTTTGTTTGTTTTTTACTAATATTTCCAGCTTATTTCTTGACTTTTAACCTTATATTAAAGTTGGGCTGTGCTCCCAAGGTGAAGGGAGTACTGTTCCAAGCTTGTGGACTTTTGTGCAGCTTTTTTTCAGAGTTAGATCTATGAGTCTTTAGGTTTTTAATTCTTCCAAGGAAGTATGACCTAAGGAGAGGGGTATTTCTTACTCTCCTGGCCTGTACTCTGTACTGTGAGCAGTCACACTTTTTTCTGTCCTGGAACTGTGCCATGGTCCCCACTTCCCTGTGGCCAGAAGCTCTGGTGTGTAGTGTGATAGTGTTCCTGCTCACTCGGGACTGTGGCCCAGAATTTCGACCTAGATCCACATATAGTCAATATATGAGAGTTCTGCAGCTGGTATCAACAAACAGACCCCTGCAATTTCCTTCTGATCAGTTGTCTGACCCTCTTACCTTCATTGAACCATCGAAGTTCATTCAGTTGCCTCGAGGGCTTGCTGCTGCTTTGCTAGGGTGTGACCTACACTGGCACTCGAGTGCACTCCACTCATCCAGGTGCGACAGACCTTTCCTATTGACCTTCTAAGTTATCTTGGAATGGAAATTTGTCTTACCCCCTTCTTTTGTGGGGTAAATTCTGATGCTCCAGAATCTGTTTGGGGACGTTATTTAAAATTATTTGAAGGGGAATTTGGGAGAGCTCAGGGAGTTTTCTCCACTGTCTTGACTCCACCCCTTCTACATGAGTTATCATCATCATCATCATCATCATCATCATCATTATTATTATTAAACAAGCTAGTCTTGCCATTTAGCAGCTAGGTGGCATAGTGGACAGAGTGCCAGGCCTGGAGTCAGGAAGATGCATCTTCCTGACTTCCAATCTGGCTTCAGACACACTGGCTCTGTGAGCCTTGGCAAGTCACTTAACCCTGTTTGCCTCAGATTCTTCATCTTTAAAATGAGCTGGAGAAGGAAATGGCAAACCACTCCATTATCTTTGCGAAGAAAACACCAAATGGGGTTATGAAGAGTTGGACATGACTGAAAGAACTGAACAATAAAACTTCTCACCTAACCTGAGGCCCCCAAAGGAGCAGTTCTTCTCTCCAGAGCATCTCAGGCTTTAGTTTTGTAACTTTCTTCTCAGTCTGTCCTGAGCCTCTCTTTCACATATTTATTCTTTCTCTCCTTTTTCTTACTGTTTACTCTCCCCTATCTCTCTTCTTTCACCTTTAGTTTCCTTTGACCAGTAGTTTGGTTAGTCCATGGCTCCCTTCAGTCTTTTTGTCTCTTATTTAATCCCAAAGTAGATAACCACAGGCAGATAATTTGGGTTTGGTTGTATTTCTCTGGCTAACTCTCTCAAGAGAGACAACAAAGTAGATAGCAAGCTGGACTTGAAGTCATGAAGACTTATGTTCAAATCCTGCCTCAAATATGTATTAGTTGTGTGACTCTGGGCAACTTAACTTTCTTCTGTGACTTCGTTTCCTCATCTGTAAAACAGAGATAATAATAACAATTCACATGGTTGTTATGAGGAACACATGAGATAGTAGATGTAAAATCTCTCTGTAACCCTTTAGGTGTCATTTATCATCATCATCATCATCATCATAGTCATCATCTTCTGCATTGTATGATGAACTATCTAAGGGAAAGTAGACCATGGGGCCTGGCCTGTGACATGGCATGTTCCCCAGGGAAGGATATCACCATTTAAATGAGGGGTGAGGTTAGCCCTGCGCTGATGATGCCTGGGGCTGGGTACCCCTCAGCACCCATCTGTTTTATTCATGCCCCCCTAAATACTGTGTACTGCCTTTCTCAAGGTTGAAGAAGAAACTGGCAGTCTTCCAGATAGGCAGATTAGACATGGTATTTTAGGGGAAGAGAACAATATGGAAGCTGCAGTCTTTAGATGTTACGTAAAGGTGTCATGTAGAAAAGAAGTAGCCTAAACACCCAATCATCTTACTGAATGTAGATAAAAGTCACCCTTCAGAATTAGTGGGGAGGCTTCCTTGATATATAAAATAAATCATAAGTGATGACATGAATTTTTGGAGCTTGCTGTATGTCTGTGAACTATGCTTCCCATTCAGCATAGTGTGATACAAAAAATTCAGGATTTGGAGGTAGTGGAACTGGGTTCAAAACTTTGCTATACCACTATAATCTCTGTGACTTTGGGCCACTGACTTACCCCTTGGGGCCTCAGTTTCTTCATCTGTCAAATGAGGAAGTTGGACTAGATGATTTGTATGATCCTTGTTAGCTCTGAAGCTATGACTGTCTGGACCCCTGTGGATGGCCACTGAGAGGACAGAGTGATTGGACCCTCTGCACTGGGTCTCAGAAGAAGACAGGGTGTTGTTTTTGTGGGGAGGATTCCTGAATGTAATTAGAAGTAGAAATAGACCCCTAAGTCTTTCCTCTCCTCCCTTCTCCATGGGTACCAGTCCAGGGGTGGAGGGTAGGGAAACAAGGGACTGGGGAAAGGGCTGGGCAGCCCCAGTTTCGAGCTGGGGAAGGAGTGGGAATGACCCTAGAGCCCTCAAGATTTCCCCATCTTTGTTACAGATGGGCCACCCCATCATGGCCTCGGCGACACCCTCCCCTCTGCCTCTGCCGCCACCACCGCCCACCGGAGCAGCAGCCGGTGAGTGCCAGGCTAGTCTGCTTCTCACTTCCTGGGGGGTGGAATAGGGTGGGCTCCATGCCTGAGGACAGCCTCATCCCCTCCCCCTCTTTCCCCATCTCCTCTAGCCTCAGACTATTCTCCTAGAGCCAGAAGAGCAGGAATAAATCATTTCTAGTATGAGGGCACTGGAGAGCAGGATGGACATATGTGGTAGGCCAGATCAGAAGAGGGTATCCAAGGTCGGGGAGGGCATCTCTAGATGGGATTCAGGACAGATGCATATAATTCACTCATTTATCTGAGCTTGTGGAAGAAGCAGTGGTGTGGATTAATGGGCAAGCAATGTATTTGGCTTTCAGTTCAATGCATCACACATTTATTAAATACCTACTACGTGTAAGGCCTTGTGCTGTGGGGATGCAGTGTGCCTGGGTAAGGGGGGAGAGCATGGGGGTAGGGGCAGTCTCTATCCCCCAGGATGGCTTCCAGGCTCCCCAGCTTAAATGGACCCTGATGACCAGAAGAGTAGCAGCATGGTGTAGTGGAAAGAGACTTGGGCCTGGAGTCAGGAAAGATCTGGGTTCTAATTCTGCCCCAGTCACTTCATAGTTATGCGATTATGGGCAAGTCATGTAACCTCTCAGACTCACTTTTTTCATCTGTAAAATGGGGTATAGTAATTGTACAACCTACCTCACAGGGTTGTTGTGAGGAGAGTGTTTTGTAAGCTCTATAGCAATAACAGTGTGTGAATTATTGTTACCATTGTTATACAGGTGGAAAGTAATAACCTCTACCCTTAGGGAGCTTACTCTCTAATTAGTGGGGAATGCAGCATGTGCAGAAATAAGTAGAGTGGGAGGCAGAACACTCCAGAGCAAGGGAGAGGGGTCAAGAGCCACGGTTTAAGAATTGTTGAAGGGGTTGCAAGTGGAAAAGGTTTAAGAAGCCCTGGTCTAGATGAAGGTTCCTGAGACCATTGTAGGAAGAAGACATTGCTTCCCTGGGCCGGGGCCAGGGGTGAGGCATCAGGGAATGCTTCATGAAGAAACAAATCAAGTCCTGAGAAGGATTTCAACAAATGGAAGTGAGGAAGGGGTGGGACACAGGGGCAGACTGTGATTTGGGCTAAGAATCATAGAGATTCACAAGCATAAAATCTGGCCCCCTAATTTCATGGAGGAGGAAATAGACGAGGGAAGAAAAGGACTTGCCCAAAGTCACATATAATGAAAGGCAGGAAAGTTGCCTTTGTCCCGTGGCCGTCCTGGACCTCCTTCCACTTCACCATGCAGTAACCGTCTTCTTCCTGCCTCCCTTCCTCTCCTTCTCTCTTTTCTCCTTTCCTTCCTTCTCTACATCCCTCCTTTCCTCCCTTCCCATCTTCTTTCCTGACCTCTCTCTGAGCTTCCTAATCATGCTTTGCATGAGCCCATAATAAAATGGGCTTGGGAGGCCCAGGGGGAGAGGGTCCTGGAGTAGGCCTCTAGAACCAATAGGAAGGAAGGCTGGGAACGTACTTGTGCTGTGAGGAAGCCACTTCCTGGGGGCAATGGAGAGTTGCCTGCCTGCTTTGAAGCATCCTGCCAGGTCCAGATGTGATGTAGGAAATCCTTGACCTTTGGCACCTGCCCAGGGAGAGCAAAGTGGGGGAAGTGCCGGTGGTACCAAAGACTATAGATGCCGGCATGTACTATAGCCAGTTCGTGTGGGACACTGCATGCTGGGAACCATGCCCTTCCTATAAATAGATACACCTGGTGTAGCAGGACTAAGTGCCCGTGGGAAGCCAAGCCCCCTTAGACATCATTTGGGATGTGGTGTTAGTAGTGTTGGAGGAAGCACAACAGCCCAGACTTAGGGACCCTTAGCCTCCCAGCCCTGCCTTGCTATGTAGTCCCTGCCCCTTCATGAAGGGTATGGTTTGTTCCTGCTTCTATAGGAGGAAATCCCAATGCCTAAATTTCCCTGGCAGTGGATAGGTAAGGATAGTGAGAGGTAAGACAGGTGGGAGCTGGGGCTGAGTACAGCATGATGACCAGCATGTCAGGCAGAGCTAAGCCAGGAAGCTTCTAGGGCCTTCTTAACATCCTTCACTAATTCATCACAGAGGGCCTAGGTTCAGAACTCCATTCTGCTACTTACTATGTGAGCTTGGACAAGTTATTGTCCTCTCTGGACCTCAATTTTTCCTCATCTGGAAAATGAAGAGGTTGAACTAGATGATCTCTAAGGTTTCTTCCAATTCTAAATCTTCTTATCCCTTCTTAGTTCCCCTCATCCCCCTTCCCCGATCCACTAGGGCAGCTCTTAGCCTTGCTGACCTTACATTGGATCAGCTCCTAACCTGTTGGTGATTCTTTGCAGCTCCCGGGATGGAGGTGGTGCAGAATTCCCTCTGGGTTCACCACCGCTGCTGCTCCTGGGTCGGTTCCCCAGCCCTTCGGATGGGAGGGGCAGCCGGGCACCGTGGGAACGCCCTCTCTGTGTGGACAGAGGGGCCGATGTCAGGGAGGAAAGCACTTTAGAAAGGCCGTCCAGCTCCAGGGAGGCTGGGGCCCCGTTCTGTTCCCAGGAGGCCTCCTTTGTCAGCGAGTCCAAAGCTGTACATACTGTGAAAACTCACACTGAATTGGGAGGGGGGCCGGAGCTTCGAGGAGCTCCTGAGATTGCGGCTGAGTCCCCTGTTCCCTTGGGGTCCTGGGAGGACAGGCACCCCACTTCTGAACCAAAGCCCCTTGACACTTTCCACAGAGAGCACTTATCGAAGAACAAGAAGGGCATCCTGAGGTTTGATTGGTTCTCAGACCCTGATGAGCATGCTCACTATAGGGAAAAAGGCCAAGGACTCGACAGTGGAGTTGGGCAGTCAATGCGAGTCCAGCCCCTTCGAGAGGTGGCTCCCCCACTGGCCCTTCCAGATTTCAGGAAAAGCTCTGCTCCTGGGTTAGGCAAGATCAGAACCCTGGAGGCAGCAGTGGTCACGGAGAGGAAGGGGCTAGTGGCAGACCCAGAAGTGTCTGAGAGGAGCCCTCTTCCTGAGCCCCACCCTGAATGGGTCCTGCCCAGGCCGGGCCTTCAGGCTGGTCCCGAATTGGCCATCAGTAAACAGACATGGACAGTGAATGAAGAAGACTCAGTGGAACGGCTGTCCCTAGAGCCCCCACCCTGTGGCGCCTATGACATTGAAATGAGGCCCTACTTCTGTAACTTGATAGAGGAGGCTGACAAGGAATCACTGGGGCAGGAGGAAGACCCTGCTGTTTACACTTGTATTGAGTGTAGCATTTATTTCAAAAAGAAAGAGCATCTCCTGGATCACATGATGCAGCACAGCCGAGGCCCTGGGCAGGACCCTGGAGGTGATTCCCAAGGGGGACAGGGACAGTTCTCCTGCAGCGAATGTGGCTGGGCATTTGGGGACCCTGGCACTCTGGAGCAGCATCGCCGGCTCCACCAGGAATCTAGGGAGAAGATTATTGAGGAAATTCAGAAATTGAATGAATTCCCAGATGAAGGACGAGATGCTCGACTCCAGTGCCCCAAATGTGTGTTTGGCACCAACTCTTCCAAGATCTTTGTGCAGCATGCCAAGATGCATGTCAGAGAGAGGAGGGACCAAGGGGCCAAGAGCCTGGGCCTCTCTGGCCACTCAGGAGGTGAGGCCCAGGACAGTCCTGGCCACCTTGCCTACAAACACTTCAGACCCAATGAGCCACCAATAGCCCAGGGACCATCCCTAGGGCTAGGAAAGGGCCTCCACAGTTGTATCCTCTGTGGTTTCCCAGCACCTAATGAGAATGTTTTGAAAGAACATGTGAAGTATGCCCACTCTCACCAACCCTGGGGGGGAGATGTGGAAGCTTTTGAGGATCCAGCCAGCCAGCCTGGAACTAGCCGTGACACCTACAGCCCTGCGCGGCTAGCCCGAATGCCAGATGTGGACTATTTTGGCAAAGCAGACCGGCTCTTTGCTCCAGCATGGCAAGAAGGCACTGCTCATTATGATCCCACCCCTACCTTTGCCCTAGGACACCACCGGCTAGACAGGAATGGGCGGGTAAAGAAGGGCTTTTCAACTGCTAGTTTCCATTCAAGAAAGATGCTTCCATATGGTTCCACCCATAAGACCTTGGGAATGTTGCCATTGTCCTCCGCCAAAGTTTATAACCCCTATACCTTGCATCCTAGGAAAAAAAAAAGTATGGCCCACCTGAAGGATCTGGAAAGTGATATGGGTCAAGACTTCTTCACTGGGTGGGAGGAGCTCAGGCCCCTCGGGTCATATACCAGTGACATGGGGAGCATGGAGGAGGAGATGTCTTTAACCACTGAGATAGACTTTCCCCAGAACCGAAGCTTTAACCCTATTACCATCCCCCAGTCTGCTTTGGAGCTCAAGAGGACTTTTCGAGATGCCTTGCAGAAGGCTGAGTCCTCAGAGCCACAGCAGCACCAGCTTCGGAAGATGGTCCCTATCGTCCTTGTGGAAGAGATGAATCTGCAGCCACCCCGGGGAGCTTTTCAAGCCCAAGGTCGGCTGACAAAGGCCCAAGGGGTCACCTCTTCCACAGAACTGATGCTGGATGGGCCTATTCCACTGGATTTGTTGCTGCTGGACCCCCCGCTTGAAGGACCCTTGGGAATTGACGACCTCTTTGACTCAGACTCCCCCATGCTAAAGAACGAGGAGAGGAAGTGCCCTTACTGCCCAGACAGGTTTCACAATGGGATTGGCCTGGCTAACCATGTTCGGGGCCACTTGAACCGTGTAGGGGTGAGCTACAATGTCCGGCACTTCATCTCTGCAGAGGAAGTGAAAGCAATCGAGCAAAAGTTCTCCTTCCAAAAGAAGAAGAAAAAAGGTAGTATGTAATCAATTTGAGAGTCTCCCAATTTAAAACAAGTATACAAAAACAAAAGTGGGATTAATTGGCACCCTCCCCTCCATGGAGATAGGTATGTATATGCTGTCCAACTGGGGATATGGCCCTACTCCAAGGCATGGGCCTGGATTTGGCTCCAGACCTGGACGAAAGGCCACATGGTGATGCAGGAACCATCCAAGCCTCATCACTCAGAAGGAAGGGGACAGGGAGGGAGATTGGGCAGAGCAAACTTTCCATGTCTCATGTGCTAAGCCCCACTCCCCTGCAACAGAACTAAGAACTGGACAGGACCCCAGATAAAGAAGGAGTGAGGGGAATCTGCCATTGGGTATCATTGGCAGGAGTAACTAAGGAGCATCTTACTTGCTGGGTTATCCATGATTGCTCCAGTAAGAAGGAAGGCTTGAGAAAAAGATTTGAAAGGGGATGAAGGGAGAAGTATTGGCAGGGGGACTCAGCCAGTCCACCTGGAACCAGCCATGATGCCTACAGCCCTACTCAGCTGGCCCGGTTTCCCAGCAGGGACTATTTGGGCAGGGGTGGGGCAAAGGAGGGTACAAAGGACTAGAAGGACAAGGGGACATGGGGAGTGTGCACAGCTGAGGTCAGGGAAGAGGTGCCATCAGGGGCAGAGTGGGAGGCAGACAGAGGCTACGTCGTTAGTCCCCAGAAGCAGTTCAGGGCTAGGAGACCCATGTCTGACTGACCATACTACTCTTCTCTCCACAGTTGCCAACTTTGACCCCAGCACATTCAGCTTGATGCGCTGTGAGTTTTGTGGAGCAGGCTTTGACACCCGAGCAGGTCTTTCCAGCCATGCCCGGGCTCACCTTCGAGACTTTGGCATCACCAACTGGGAGCTCACCATTTCACCTATCAACATTCTCAAGGAGCTGCTGGCGGCATCGGCGGAGCGCCCTATGTTGGTAGCCCCAGGCCCGGGGGAGCCCGGGTCCCCAGGCTGTGAGCGGGAGATGCTGGGCTTTGGCCCACCCAGCTTGATGACTATGTCTGAGTGCAGAGGGCGGGGCTCACCACTCTCTCCATTCCCCCAAGCCTGGGGCGATGAGTTGGGGCCAATCTACCGAGATGGTAAGAGAAACCTGGGTCTGTGACTCCTGCCTGGTCCATGGGGAGAGGGGAAAGACCCTAAGCTCTTTGACTCTAAGAGGTTCCTGACTAGTTTGTAGTCTGGAGCAGGTGATTTCATGAAGTATAGGAGGCACAGGTCTAGAGAAGAGACACCCTGGAAGACTGAGACTAGATTTTAGGAGTTTAGGTCCCTTCCCTAATTATAACTCCCACATTTGCATCTTACACTTGAGCCCGTAAGGTCTCTTCTCCAGATTATGTCCATTGTATAAACATCCTTAAATGCAGATGGCATTGGGCAGGGAGTCCTTATGTGTTCAGCCCTGAATTTGATACTGTTGGGGAGCCAGTAGGGGATATAGTCCTTGCCATTTCCTTTGGTTGGAGATTTGTAACAAAACTGGAGGCCAAGACAAGGTTGGTTGTGGCCATAAGTAGTTAAGACTAGGACCGAGATCATAGGATGACCAGACTGTTGATCATGGAACTTCCCTTTTCCACCATCTATGCATTTTATATGTAAAACATTCAGGGCCAGAGGAGTTAAACAGCTCATCCAGGGGTTGCACAGGTGGTTATTAGCAGAGCCAGTATGCAAACCAAGATCTTTGGACCCCAGACACTGTGCTGTACATGTGCTGTACATGCATATGCATGTGGGCCATGGGAGTCCAGGGATCTTCACAGAGGGGTGAACTAGGACTCAAAGTTTGGGTAGGATATGGATAAGGTGAAGAGAGACTGTGAAGAGCCTTGAATGCCCCTGACGTGATCAGCTGGATCTTAGGTGATTAGGCCAGTTGCCTGGGGAAGGTGGGTTGAACGGGATGAGGCTGGAGACAGAACTACGAAGAGGCTGTTGGATTAATTTGTGTGAGGTGATGAGGGTGCTGACTAGGTTGGGGATAGTGGGGATCTTTAAAAAAAAAAAAAAAAAAAAAAAAAGGAAAGCATCGCTGAGCACAGTGGATACCTGGAATGGGAGGCCTACTTCGGGATTTGTTTTGGAGGGGGCTGGAAAAGGGTATTGATGAATTCAGAAGACCCTATATGAGGTTACTCTCTGCTCCTCTAACATGCCAAGGTGACCCTTCTTACCTTAACCTTTTGATGGAGATGGTATCTCTCAAGGTTTCCCAGCAGGATTCTGAGGTATCTGCAGGGGTCTCAATAATCTCTGGGCCCTCTTCCCTCTAGAGATAATCAGTAGCCCTGGTCAGGCAGTTCCAAACCCCCTTGTTTGTGGTGGTGCCCAGGCTACTTCTCCTTTGGCTTAGGGGTGTGCTTGGTTGTTGATCTGGGAATTCTAGTCTTCTCACTGAACCCAGGGATAAAACCTCCCCTAGCTTGGAAACTAGATGAGGAATCACAAACTCCTAGCACTAAAGCTACCCAAGTTCTATGACCCCTCACTAAAGATTTTAACCTCTAGGGGACAGAGCTAGAAGCTGCTTCCTCCACATGTGGCCCTGCTCTCTCTGAGCCCTGGATATCTAGTTTGGCAAGTGGGTTAGTCAGCTATTTAGCACCCACTATGTGCTGGGTACTGTGCTAAACACTAGGGATACAAAGAAAGCCCAACAAACAAAACCAGTTTGGGCTCTTAGAGCTTTCAGTATAATGGAGCCATCATTCTGTAGCTGTCCTTGGCTCATGCATGGAAGATGGAAGTGAGTAGTGTCCCAGAGGGGCCCCAGAGGTGAGGGGAGGGGGCAGAACTGCCCTGTAGAGCAGAGGTTCTTAACAGTTTTTGTGTTAGGGACCCCTGTGGCAGTCTAAAGTCTATGGATGGATCCCTTCTCAGAATGTTTGTTGCTAACCTCCCTAAGTAAAGGAAATGCCAAATTTCGGTTACAGGTTAATGAAAACGAAGATTTTTTTTTTCCTTCTCAAGTTCATTATAGATCCCAGATTAAGAAGTCTGTTCTCAAACCACCTGAGTACCTGACTGCCCAGCGCCACCTGCTGATCCTGGAATAACTTAGAATTCTTGCCTTGCCTAGGGAGTTAGTTGACTAAAGGGTTGTAGGATATCACAGTATTTTAGAACTGGACCTTGAAAATCATCAAGTCCAATGCCTTGGCTTGATAGAGCAGGAAGCTAAGGCCCAGATAGGGGAAGGATTTTCCTAGGACTCACAGGTGGTAGTGGCTGAGCTAGGATCAGAATGCAGCCCTCTGACTCCACTTCTACTGGCCAACCATGAACTGATTGGAGGTCTTAGCCTCTTCCTTGTGGAGTTACTGGAATTACTCTTCATCCAGCAGAACCTAGAGAATAAGTCCCTGTGCTTCAGGTGGCCCTAAGCAGAGCTGTGACATTTTTTCTAGTGAATCAGTTTCCCCCTTTCTCTCTTGACAGGACAGAATTTCCAGAGCTTGGGTTCTAATCTTGGCCCTCATCTGAACCACAATCTCAGTTTGTCCTCCCATACCCAGAGTTGCCAGGCTTATTAGAACTGGTCAGGAGCTTAAGTTGATTGTCAGTCTTAGATCTTGACACTCAGGGGCAGGCTGGTATCTCATTCTTTGGAGACTTGTGATCCTTCCCTTGAGATCATCATGCCAGTTTTCTTTGGTGGTGCTGGTAGATTGGATGGGGTGTCTGTTCTCAGAGACCTGAGCCCCAGTTCCTCCCACCACTTTGTATGTCTTCCTTCCTCTGTGGACATTGTCTCCCTAAGCCAAGGGATGGTGGCAGCTCTCCCTGGCTGAGAGCCTTGTCTTTACTGCCAACTTCCAGGGAAGCCAGCTCACTCTGGGGCTGCAGGCTTCCTTCCTGTTACATCGTCTTCTCTTGATGATGTGCATGGCTTCCCAGAGCACCATGAGGCTACTTTGGGAGACTGATCTTAGGGTGCAAGGAGAATTTGGGGGCCTGACTTTTAGAGTTGTTCTTGTTGGCCTTCAAAGGCAGAACTAGGAGCATTCAGTGGAAGCTGTAGAGAGGCAGAAAGAAGCAAAGTGAGAGGAAAAAAACCCAACAAACTTTCCAACAATGAGAACAATTCAAAAGTGGATGCAGGCTACCTTTGGCCATAGTGTGTGCTCCTTAACTGGTGAAGGTCCTGGGGCAGAGGCTGGATGATCCCTGTTGGGGTTTTTGTAGAAGGGGTTTCTAATCAGGGATGGGTTGGACCTAGATCCAACGCAGGTTCTGTGATTCTGTACAGGACATGCCCTGTCCCCATGGCCTCTCGGGGATTATACAGGTGCCTGAGGAAGCTGGGGCGGAATCATGGTATGATCTGTTAGTGCTGGACTTCCCTTTGTGGAGGGCTTGGACTAGCCAGGACAGCCTTCAAATTCTGAGACTGGGAGCGGAGACACAGGACTGAGAGGGATCTGGGAGAGCATCCAGCTTGGGGTCCTTAAACTGGAGCCCCAGGAACTTCTTTTAACAAGTTTTTTTTTAGTCACATTTCCATATAGTTGTTTTCCTTTGTAATGACAAATATCTTTGTATTTTATTATGAGAAAGGGTGCACAGGTTTTAACAAATTGTGAAAGGGGTCCATGGCACATAGAGTTCTAGCCCCCTTATTTTTTTATATTTTATTTATATTTACCCGGGGAGAAATTAAAGTGCTCAGGGGCTGGACTGCCAGTTATTTGTATGGCACTCGAGACTGGCGGGCGTCTTACGCTCACCCGAAGATGATTCCAGCCGCTGTATGGGTCACATACATCATCTCAAAGGCTTTGGACTTGGCGTCCGAGGGCCAGGGTTCAAATCTAGCTCCATCCAGCTCCTGCCTTTGTGACTTCCCTGCGAGCTTCGCTTTCCACATCGGTGGAAGGGGAAGGTGGCCCGAGTTGACTTTTGAATTCTCAGAAGGCTCTTCCCTCTAGCGCGGGGCTGGGAGGACCCACGTCTTCCACGCTGGGGTTGAGGCGGGGTAGGGTAGAGCGGACTGGGGGGAAGGGAAGAGAGAGGAAAGGGAGGGGGAGCGGCCCATGGGCGCTTGCTTGCTCCTGGCTGGCGGCTAGCTCGGTGCTCGTTCTCTCGGGCCTGAGCTGCTCAGCGGGTTCCTCCCGCCCCTAGCTTCGGGTGTTCAGGCGCCGGGGCGGGGCGGAGGAGGGAGGAGGCCGGCACTCACTCGGCGCTCGGCTGCTCCCGCCTGGGGCGGCCGCCCCGCGTGCGCCGGACCCAAGATGGCCGCCTCCACCGCCCAGTGCCGAGTGACAAAAGCGGACGGGAGGGCGGCGGCGGCGGCGGGGCCGCGCGGGGGGGCCCGGGAGCGCGCGCCCGCGGGGGGGCCGCCCCCGTCCCTCTCCCCGTCCCCCTCCCCGTCCCCCCCGCCTACGCCGCCGCCGACGCTGCTCCCGCCGCCGCCGCCACTGCCGCCGCCGCCTAGGGACGGGCCCGAGCCGGGGCCGGGAGCTGGAGCAGGAGCAGGCCCGGGCCCGGGCCCGGGGGCCGCACCGGGTGAGGAGGCCGCGCTGCGCCGTGCCTCGTGGGGCCCCCGGGCTCGGGCCCGAGCGGAGGCTGGCCCCGCGGGCCGCCCCTTCCGGCAAGGCCTGGGCGGCCGCGAGGCCCGACTGAAACAGAGGCGAGCGGCCCGGGATGGGGGTGGGGATGGGGGGAGCATCCTGGCGAGCCCCCCGCTCTGTCAGTGCCCGGGCAGGGCCTCGGAGGAGGTCTGGGTATCTGCCTGGAGGGGCTCTTGCGATCTCCCAGCCTAGACACCTCGTCCTACGGGGGGAACTGAGACCCACAGCTCAGGAGGGGCTTCCCATCTCTCCTCCAAAAAATTGAGCTTCCTAGCCTTGCCGTTTCTGCCTCGGTGATGGGAGGAGTGTGGTCAGACCGACCCTTTCCTCCTCGCCTCGGTCCCAGCTTCCTGATCAGTAAAATGGGGGAAACTGGCCTGGGTGGCTTCTGAATCCCTTCCCCGCCCAGAGCTCTTCAGCCGCGGGCCTGAGCAACCACCCTGTGCTTTGGGGATCCTCAGTTTTCTCCACAGTAAACCCGAGGGTTAGACTGTCCTGGGATCACCCGGGATCGGGCAGCCCACCTCCCTCTGGGCTGGGCCACCCCCTCACCCTGCATGTCTCTGCCTGCCCCCAGTGGTGAGACGATGCCCGGATGGGAGGGAGGAGCGCGGGCTGGAACGTGCAAGCCCAGGCCTCTGAGCGTGGCTCTGCCCTTTGCTACCTTTGTGGTCTTGGGCAAGTCCCTTTTTGTCTGTGGGCCTTTTATTGGCTCATCCTTAAAAGGTCGGAAGGTTTGGCTCTGAGGTTCTTTTCAGCCCCAAAGCCTTGCTTAGTGTAGCTAAGGCTGAACTTTCTCCCTGGACTCTGCTGTAGACTGTGTCCCAGCTTTCTTAGCAAATATCCCTAGAAGGCCATGCTTGTGGTCTTACCTGTCTACTGATGAGATTGTTTGCCAACTTTTCCCAACAGATCTAATTAATATTAAAGAAGTCCCTTATTTACCCAGGGCTGCCTTCCTACCTCCTGGCCCCAGCTCACCTGAGGAACCCTATTGTCACGCTTCTGTTGAAGAGGCCTTAGAAGTGGGCCTTTATAGGTGAAATGGAACCAGGGAACAGTCACTGCAGAAAAGATCCTATCAGAAGATGTTAGGATTATAAGATTTCAGGATCAGAGCTGAGATCGAACCTAGAGCACATCTAGTCTAATCACAGTAACTTTGGATAAATCACTCAATTCATATAGCTTCAGTTTTCTCATCGGTAAAATGAGAGGGTTAGGCAAGATACTATGATCTGTGAACCCTTCCAGCTCTAAATCATAAAGATTTAAGTGCCTAAGGTCACACAGATACTAAGTAGAAGAGAAAAGACTTGTATCTAGCTTCTCTAACTCCAAATTCAGTGCTATTTACATTCTGATCTTAAGCCGGGCAAGTTATACGGAAGTTGTCTAGAGAGGAATGAACTTAAAACTTGTTTTGGCTACAATCTGTTTGGTGCTTTGCAGCTGTTAGCCACTCTGCATATTTGACTTTGTGTAAACTTACTGCAGCTTGAAAAGACCATAGGAAATGTAGAGTTCTCCCATTTTTCTTTGGGTGAAAGCTTGATTGGTAAGGGTACTGGACTGCTTGGCTTCTTCAGGCTTAGAGGTTTCTGTTGGATTTTAGCCAGCTGCTCACCAGTCCTAAGTCCCTTCCTTTGTTGATTTCAGAGTATTTGGGGCAGACTAAGATTGTAGGGAGATAGGATGAAGAGATCCAGGCCTTTGAGGCCAGAACTGTGGGATTGGCAGGACAGCCAAGTTATTATCTACCATGGGTTTATCTACCAGGGATACAGTGAATATCATATGTGGGCCCCACAGGAAAAGCATAGGTGTTCTGTTCTGGGTAACACTTGGTTACTGGTTATCTTCTTTGTGAAACTGGTGTGTTTAATGTTCCTTCATCCTCTTGACTGTTTAGTCTGAATATATTTATGTCTCTTTCCCTCTTAATATCCCCAGTTTTGGCCTCTGAGGAAGAAGAGATGGTGGCTGTGGAGCTGGCCTCACCCCCGCTCCCCAAAAAGAGTGCTCTTCCACCTGGGCATCTAGAGCAGACCACCAGCAGGTTGGGTAACAAGATGTCTCCAGAGATTCCCCATGGGAGCAAACAAGAGCTCCCAGATCTTAAGGGTGAGTTTCTTCCTCATCTGAGGAAGGTATTGGAGATTGTCCACTCCTTCTGTCCCCCACATATGTACTTTGCTAGTGAGGGTGTTTTAGAGGTTGTTAGAGTGATTTACTTTGGTAAATTCTCACTGAGGATCAGTCATCTAGGGATTTCATTATGAGGCCACTAGCCCTCTGCTTAGGAATTCTCCATTTTACCAATCAGAGGGGCTGGTATCCAGCTCAAGAATTCACTTCTATAGCACCTCTGAAGCTAGTTAATTGGTCATCTCCTCCTCCATCCTCATGTAAAGATGACCACTCTCTTGAGGCCAGGCCTCAAAGGTGCCACCTCAAGTGTGTCTCTTCCCAGCCTGACCTCATGTGCCTGCCTGTTCTATGTCTGTGTCTCTTTCTTGATTTCCAGCTCAGAATCTGACAACATGTGAGGTGTGTGGTGCTTGTTTTGAGACCCGAAAAGGCCTTTCCAGCCATGCGCGCTCCCACCTGCGGCAGCTAGGTGTGGCTGAGTCTGAAAGTAGCGGAGCCCCCATCGACCTGCTGTATGAGCTGATGAAACAGAAAGGAAAACCCGACAGCAACCCCTTGCCCCCACCCCTGGCCAAGAAATCCAGCTCCCCAAAGGAGGCAGCTACTGCCTCTCCCCGCCCAGGCCTGCTGACCCTCAGCAAGGCAGTTGACAGAACCCCTGATCCCCCCATCAACAAGGCCATCAAGTCACCCCCTGGCTTCTCATCTAAGGGCCTTTCCCACCCACCAGGCTCCCCTCTCCTCAAGAAGGTGCCGCCTGCCTTGTCGGGGTCCCCCCCACCCAAGAACCCTGAGGACAAGAGCCCCAAGCTGCCCCTGAGCCCCCTGTCAGGCTCCCCGAAGGCGCAGTGGCCCCAGCCAGAGGATGAGGGGCCCCTGAACCTCAGTGAGTTGGGATTTTTTAAGCTGGGTAAGGTCAAGGAAGTTTGGGAGGTGGGACCGTTGGGGGAAAGGGTTTGGTGGTGGGGAGGGGGATGATATGTGGCTGCTAGGAGGGCAGATTTAAGACAGCAAGACTGGCACCTCTTCCCCCTAGAGGGAGTTTCAGCTTGAGCACTTGCAGCTCTGGTTAGCCTGTGCATCTCTCTGTGATTGAGGGATAGGATGGAGCAGCTTGTCTGGTGGTACCATAGGTCCCACTTGTTCTCATCCCCCACTGCTTTTCTTTGCTGCCAGCCCCCCCAGGCTGCAGCTGCTGAGTGGGGCCATCTCTCTCACATTTCTGATCTTCCCCTGGGCCTGAGACCTGGGAGGCAGATATTCAGACATTCAGGTATCCCTCCTCCTGGACTTTGTCGGTTGAGCCATCCCTGTTCTGGGGCCTGGCTCCTCATTGTGCATCAGCTTGGTCTTTTTTCCCTTGGTGACAAAAGAAGCTCTAGATCTGTGTGGGGTTATTCAGGGCTCCTCTTATTCTGCCAGTAGCCCAGTTTTACCAGCATCATTACCAGTGATGCTGGAGACCTTAGGGGACCCATGAACTCTACTTGTAGAAAGAATCAGGGCAGCTCTTCCTTCTCATGGGCCTCTCTGCTGGCCTTCCCATGTCTCTGGAGAACCATTGCTGGGGCTTTGTGCTCCATGACAGACCTCTTCTTTGGCGAGTTGTCTACAACCTCTTGAGTTGGTTGATCTCTCAAAGAAGAGCCACTGGGTCTGACTCCCCGTGGGGCCCAAGGCAGCTCTTGCTGAACCCCGCTAGGTCCCCTGTCACAGCTTTACTTCTGCTTGAGTGTGATTAGGGAATGCGTAGTTGCTCTACCTAAGAAGCATCCTTTGTGAGAGTAGGACAGCAGAACCAACTGTAGACTTGCCATTTGCTTGCCCCATTGAAGAACCAAACCTAATCCTAAGAGATCAGTCAAATCCCTCCAGCTCTGTCTCCTTTACCCTGGCCTGTCACCTGTCTGATTCTGCCTCCTCAACTCCTCAGATACAGTTGCTTTACAACCATTCCATTCCCATGGGTGCATGGGGTTCCCTCTGTCAGCTGTTATGCTTGGCTATATGCCACTCACCTGGTCTGGGCTCTTGGCTTTGACCCAGGCAGCACACCCTGCCTTGCATGGCATCCCATGACTGGAGCCCTGGGCCCAGGGTCCAAGTTTGTATGGAGAGGCTCAACAGTATCACACCCTTCAGACTTCCATTCAAATGAGCTACTGCCCCTCACTCTGAAATCATGGAGCTTTTGTCTTCATATTCTTGATGTGCAGAGTTGGATTTCTCCCCTCTTCCCCCCCCTCCACGGGGGGATTGTCCCTGGGATTTCCAAGGGAAGGAGAAGTAAAAAAAAAAAAAATGCCCTCCAGAAATGAATCTTTGGTTAAAATCTGTGGTCCTGAGTGTCTCCTGCAGTCAAGGAACCAACCAGATTCTCTAACTTTTACTATTTTTTGCCAGGAACTCTGGCATAAGTGACTGAAAAAGACTCAGTCTTCTGGACCTTCCACTGCTGTGGCTCCCCAGGGCCTGGCTGGGGTGGGAACAATAGTTTCCCTTTCCCTGTGGGACCAGCAAACATGGTCCCAGGGGAGCGGGCATGGTGACCCCCATATGTTTTGTCTCCGCAGCTTTAGATAGTGATTCGGGCAGAGAGCTTGATTGCCAGTTGTGCGGGGCCTGGTTTGAGACCAGAAAGGGCCTGTCCAGTCACGCCAGAGCCCACCTGCGCCACCTGGGGGTGAGCGACCCGGATGCCAAGGGATCCCCCATAGACGTGCTTCACGAGCTCATCAAGAGCGACGGCTTCCAGACCCGCCTCCCAGCAGAGCGGGAGGTGCTGGCAGAGCCCGGGCGGTCTGGCCTTTCAGTCCTCCGGCCCTCGGCCACGGCTCTCTCACTGCTCTCCCCCCCGCCCGCCAAGAAGCCCAAACCGAGGGCGTCGGGTGAGGCCAGCCTTCGGGGGAAGCAGGATCTCTCTGCCAGCATATTCTGGGCCTCAGACGTGGAGCTGTCTCCTCTCAATCTCTGTAGGTTCTCTCTTCCACTGTCTCTTCTCCCCTCCAGTCCCTGCCTCCCCCTTGAGGGTCCAGGGAAACTTTTATCACTTCCCATTTGAGGGAAGGGAACAGGAAGGTCCATCATGTGGCAGGGCTTTTCTTTGCCTAGGGGTCTGGGTTGTGAATGACTAGGAGGCTATTAACTATCCATTGCCCTAATTGCCTGCCTCCTCTGGGAGGGGACACCATGTTTATGGGGACTCTCCTGGGAGGGGAACCCTCTGTTGGGTCTCCATTGAGGGAGCCATTCCCCTTTCTTTGGGGTTTCCCCTGCTCAGGTTCTTATCTTTGCCTTCTGTGGCCATTCTTTGCCTTCTGAAGTCCCCAAGGGCCCTGTGATCATACGGAGGGCGGTGTGGGCAGTTGTATCCTCTACTTTAGAGGTCTCTTCCAATGACGGCACTAGCTGCTTATTCAGGACCAACCACATTTTAGGGAGTTTGGTCACCACGGAGGAATCTGAGTCTCCAAAACAAGCAACTTGAAGGCCGCTGGCAAAGTCTGATGAGACAGAGCGCCAAAGCTCTAACGGCCTTCCTCCTTTACTCCAGGGGCCATCCTCCAGCCCCATTCAAAAATGAGGAGATAGGTGGAGATCTCAGGAACTGTCTTGCAGGGGTAGCTTACTTCAAGTGCCTTCCTATGGGGAGCATCTCTCATCCCCTTCTCCTCCTGAATCCCTATTCTCTCTGTCCCTCCCAGCTTCCTGTCACCCTGCTCAGGTAGCCTTCTGTGACCCTTTAGTGTTATAGTCCTGAATTAGCTAACTGATCTCCTTATCCTTGGTTAGCTAGGAGCATCTGGTGAAGGGAGGGAGGGGCAGTGTATGGTCAGGATTTTGGTGATCAACTCCAGCCACTGTTCGCAGTAACCTTCTTTTCTCCTCTTCCTGCAGCATCAGGCCCAGAGCCAGTCAGGGACATCCGTTGTGAGTTTTGTGGTGAGTTCTTTGAGAATCGCAAAGGCCTGTCAAGCCACGCACGCTCCCACCTACGGCAGATGGGAGTAACAGAGTGGTACGTCAACGGATCGCCCATTGACACTCTGCGAGAAATCCTAAAGCGTCGGACCCAACCTCGGGCTGGAGGACCTCCCAACCCAACCTTGCCAGGCCCAAAGGGACTGGCCAAGGCAATGGGTGGAGGCCCTGGTGGCTCCCTGGAGGCCCGAAGTGCTTCAGAGCTGCATGTATCTCCCCCACCCAAGAAGCTGCAGTCATCTAGTAGTCCCCTGGGCCACTCACCAACCACCTCTCCACCCCCAACTGCTCGGAAGATGTTCCCTGGTCTGCCACCCCCCTCCCTCCAGAAGAAACTGAAGCCTGACCAGATACGGATGGAGATCAAACGGGAGATGTTGGCTGGAAGCCTGCATAGTGAAGGCCACCCATCTGATGGACCCTGGTCACCTCGTGAGGACATGGCACCTCTGAATCTATGTGAGTTATTCCCCGAGTGATTGGAGAGGGAGGTAGGAATAGAAGAAGCTAGTCAAGTCCAAGGCAGATAGGGACACATAGAAATCTGGGACCCTGCTAGGGATTGGACTGGAAGGTGCCCACCTTGATGGCCAGGAGAGCCAAGGCAGTGAAGAGGAGGACCCTTTCCCTGTTAAGGTGGATCTGCTGAGTTAATGCTTTTAAATCTGGCTCCCATTGACCCAGGGCCCCATGGGGGTTTCTAATTGAGTGTGATTATGGTAAGCACTAGAAGTCACCAGACAAGGGAGTGGATGTACTTTGTCCTACACTTTCCTTAACTAGAATCTGTTTAGGCCCTTTGGGAGTGCTTGGGCCTGTAAAGGGTAGGAAATGGCCAAGTTTATGTCTAAGACTCAGGGAGTTGTAGTCAGACACTGAAGGGAGAAGAGGTCTGTTTTGGGGAATGTACTGGATCAGAGCAAGCCCCTGGGAACTCTTCCTAGAACAACCACCAGCCTATCAGGAGGTCAAGGCCTAGATAAGGGGAGCATGGCTTTTATAGCATTAGGTGTGCGTAGTACCCCATACCTTTGGAAGCTTCCCACATCCTCCCTCTTTCTTTGCAGCTTCCCGGGCAGAGCCAATCCGGGACATCCGCTGTGAGTTCTGTGGCGAGTTCTTTGAGAACCGCAAGGGCCTGTCAAGCCATGCACGCTCACACCTGCGGCAGATGGGGGTGACTGAGTGGTCAGTTAATGGTTCACCCATTGACACTCTTCGAGAGATCCTGAAGAAGAAGACCAAACCGTGTCTTATTAAGAAAGAACCTGTTGTAGGCGAACTGTCTTCACCCCTGGGTGAGGATGGGCCCAAATCTCCTGGGAAGGTGCTTCAGGCCCTGTCTCTGACCCCATTGCCTGGTCGTCCTGGCAAACCTGGGCCTGGCTCTGCCAACATACCCCGAGAGATGAGCCTCTCACCTCTTGCCACCAAGCCATCTGCTGGTTTCCTCACCCCCATGGCGGCAAAGCGGCCGCTGCCCGAAGACCGACTTCTCTCTGGGGAGATGAAGCCTAAGACCTATATACAGACAGAGCTGCCCTTCAAGACTAAGACCATTCATGACAAAAGCTCACACACTTGTAAGTCTGGAGTTGGTGGGGTTGAATGGGAAGTGGGAATTTGCACAATTTGGCTTTTGGTCACCTATCCAACTTTTGATTCCTTGTTGCCCAGAGGTCAGGGCGGGTGGGTTGTCTTCACAGGTGGTGAGACCCTTGGAGTTTGGGGAGTAAGGGCTAGGTATCCAGACCCCTAGTTCATCTCTCCACCTGCCTTGTGGCAGACCTTCTTTCTGACCTGTGTACCTATCCCTGGTTCTCCTGGAGTGGGAGTATCTGTCATCAGGCCTCAGAGGGGTCTGGGGAACCTGCGGTTGGACTAGTGCCTGTTGGAAGGTATCTCAGCAGAGATACTATCTAGAGTCAAAGCTACAAAAAGGGCCTAAATATAACGCAAGGTGGTTGTGGGGCTTTCCCTGAGTCCAGAGTCATTGGAACACTCTTGTTTTCTTTAGGTCTATGCTGTTCTCTTACAGTCTCTTCTTGCTTCCTTCTGATAGCTAACAAATGCTTTAAGGGTGGCCAAGCCCTCCTTCTTTATTTCCTAACACTTCTGTGAGGCAGGTACTATAAGTACAGCTGTCTTCGTTTTATAGAGGACAAAACAAACTCATATAAATCAATTACATTGTCCTTGGTCCCACAGCCAGCAGGGGTTGGAGGCAGGAGTCAAACCCAGGTGACGGGACTTTTTTTAAGTGGCCCTACATGCTCATTATCCTGTCTTTTTCTTCCCACAGCCAGTGAGGCCTGTTGTGAGCTATGTGGCCTCTATTTTGAGAATCGTAAGGCCCTGGCCAGCCATGCTCGGGCTCACCTGCGACAGTTTGGAGTGACAGAGTGGTGTGTGAATGGCTCTCCAATCGAGACCCTAAGTGAGTGGATCAAGCACAGACCACAAAAGGTGGGGGCCTACCGCAGCTACATCCAGGGCGGCCGGCCCTTCACCAAGAAATTCCGTAACTCAGGCCATGGGCGAGATGGGGACAAGCGAGTGCCTCTCACCTTGGCTCCCAGCGGCCTCACCCTGGTGAACAAGAACCTGGGGGGTGAACTGGGACCTGGGGAAGCTGGCCGGACTGGAGATGGCGGGGCGCGACCCCTGGCATCCTCACCTCTGGCTTTGGTGAAGGCAGAAGAGCACCAGCGTCAGAATATCAATAGTGAGTGTTGAGTTTTGATTAGCAGGGTGGGGGGAAAGGAGGCTTCTTCACTGCTAGATCCTTTCTTCATTGTGTGAGTGGCAGTCCCTCCCCTTGCAATGCTCCAGCTGCTATTTTGGGGTGGGACTGGAATCTAAAAAGTTGGAGAGATGGTTATGGGGGAAGGCTTACTGAAACATGGACATCACAGAACAACCTGTTTGAGCTAGCCTCCCATTTCTTCCTCTCTGTCTAAAAATAAAGATCTTTTCTTACATTAGCATGGAGATCTCCTGTTACAGGGAGTCAATACCAAAGTGACTTGGGAGTTGGGATACCTTTCTTCCCTTTCTCTTAAGTGCAGAGCTTTTTTCCCAGGACCTGGAGCTCTTATCTTTCCATTAATTTTGAGGATCCCAAACCTGGTCTTCTGTTTTCTTTTCCCCATCTTTTAGCAGTCTGGTTTGGGAGATTGTATGCATGTATATGTGCTTGCGTGCTTGTGTATGGGGTGTGGGGAGGTATTGGAGCAGTGCGGATCACAGGCCTGCCTTGCTTGTCTGATGTTGATACCATCCCTCTCCTGGGTAGAGTTTGAGCGCAGACAAGCCCGACCTCTGGATACAACCTCATCTAGGGGTGAGGAAGCCAGTGACTTTCAGCAGAAGCTTGAAGCGGTGCGACAGCCACCTCCCAGAGTAAGGCCTGTCCCCTCACTGGTCCCCCGCCCTCCTCAGACATCTTTGGTGAAGTTTGTGGGCAACATCTATACTCTGAAATGCAGGTATGTTCCTCTGGGAACGCTGGATTTGTGGGCAGGGAGGGCTGGTGGGGAGAATTCCTTGGAGCATCTAGCTCTTAACTGTTAGGGTATGGGTGGAGTTACAGACATAAGGACAACCACACACTTAACGTGGTCATGTATACTCTGCCGGTCTGCATACTTTCTTCCCTTTGTTTTTCTAGGCTCCTGGGCAAGGAGTCACAGTCAAAAACTCTGGCTTTTTTCGTTCTGTGCTATAGACATCAATGGGGAACCAGTTGGGGATCCTTAGGGGTAGAGTCATTAATGCCCAGATGGGTCCATCTGTCAGGTGTTTCTGTGACAGATGAGGAAATTCTGCAAATCTACATGCCTGGGAACCTTCTAGGTCAAAAACAGGTTCAGAAATGCCTCTTCAATAACTAATCACTCCTATTCCTGCCTAGAAACCATTAGCTAGTCTTCCCTTAGGATTCTTGTTCCTTAGGCTTAAAGTGAGTCCTCAATTCTGGTCAGTTCTCCATAGGAATTATATCGTCTAATTTGTGTAATTAGCTCTTGTGTGACAAAGCTAATATTTGAATGAGTTTGAGCAATTTCTCTCATGTCGTCTGTATCCAGTCTTTCATTTTTCTACACCAGAGCCTCTCAACCTGCTGTCTGTGAACGTGTTTTTACTATTATTTTTTAAAACCTTGTTATTTTCACTTCCAAATTCTCTTCTCCCTTCACCCTCTCCCCACTTAACAAGAAGGCAAGAAATATGGTATTATCTATTGTGTATATGAAGTCATGCAAAACATATTCCTGCCTTTACCGTGTTGGGGGGAGTGGAGGAAGAAAAATAAAAAATGAAAAAAATATGCTTCACTCAATTCAGAGTTCATCGCTTCGCTGTCTGGATATGGATAGCATTTTTCATGAGTACTTTGGAATTAATTGCATGAACTTTTTTTTTTAATTTATAATTCTCTTTTGCCATAATTAGTTCCCTTTGTAATACTATATATAATTTTTTTTTGTGCACTTAAAAGCATGATTCTAAAATGGAGGTCTGTTGGTTCTACCACATTGCCAAAGTAATACAATGGACTTAGCCCATATTTTAGGATAATTCTGGTACAGTAGCTCAGTCTCAGGTTAATAGAAAGGCAGCAGAGCGGCCAACTTCAGGCAGGTATGACCATTGACCTTCAGAGCCCTGAATGGTCATGTGCTGTATGTGCAGGTCTGAGGCAGGTGTGTGGGGAAGGCCCAAGTTTTCCTACCTTTCTGAGTTTTAGGAGGTTTTGGGGCCCCTCCCTGAGTAATCGGGTTCTTCTCCATAGGTTCTGCGAAGTGGAGTTCCAGGGTCCCCTCTCCATCCAGGAGGAATGGGTACGGCATCTCCAGAGGCACATCTTGGAAATGAACTTCTCCAAAGCAGAGCCCCGGCCGGTGGAGCCTGAGGCCCCCGCGGCACAGACAGTGGCAGAGGCTCAGTAATGGGAGGCAGTGTGAAGCATTCCGGAGCCACCTCTCCTCCTCTCTCTCTCTTGGTTTCACCCTTTCCCTCTTCACCAACCTCCTCTGCTCCATTTCCAGAGGAGCAAGTCACAACCTCAACACTCAGGCCCAGGCCCAGGCCCTGGTGCCCTCAGCGTGAACACTACAGATGATGATGAGTTGTTTTCCTAGCCTTTCCTTCCTCCCTTCCTTTTTCTCTTCCTTGGGCTTGGAAACTACCCCAACCAGGGTGTGATAGTGCAAAGAGGACATTTCTCCCCACAGGTTTTAGGGCAAAACTCATACCCATGAGCACTTGAGTCTTGCTTATGCCAGGAGGGAGAGAGGTGACTTGCTTCTTTCTGTCTGTGGCCAAGCAGAGTAGAAATCTGCAGAGAGCCATGGAGAACAGTTCCTCTGTTGGGACCCTGAGGGCTGGAGCCAGAACAAGGCAGTCAGTCTCCACTCAATTAATTGTGTGTAGAATCCCAAAGCCCCTGTCTGTTTGCTGCCTCAGGAACCAGGTGGTTAATAACCACACTGTTCCTCTTTTGCCCCAGGTTGGCTGCATGATAGTCCTCACTACTTCTGACCTCTCCCCAAACCCCCAGGCACAACCCACCCTCCACACACTCCCAGGGCATCTTGTTTCATGGAGGAATCTGCCCTTCCCTACTCTCCTCCCTTCTTCCTTCCTTTTTTCCCTCTCTGTCCTACTAGATGCCCAATCAAATGAGTGCATCATTCCCACGGTGCTTGCTCTAGGGCCCTCTAGCTCCTGGTGTCGGGTCAGCGTTGGCCTCAGGCCTTTCATGATGCCCAGGCTGGGGAGCCCTGACAGCCTCCTATGCCACGGAAATCCCTGGTCGCCCTCCCAACTCCCAAGCAGTCTGAGGCCCTGAGAGGAGTTTTCCCTGAGAAGAATCAAACTCAGAGCTGACAGCTTTCTCCTGCCAAGTCATGTCCCCAAAGATCAGTAGGGGGTACTTTAGAAGCCCCCTCCCCTTCCCCCCCACTCTGGGATGGGACTCTGTTTTTCCCCCATCTCATCTCTTCTTTCACTATTGCTTTTTATGTATAGCTTCCTAGACCTTCCACTTTTTTAAACTAGTTTTGTGTAGAAAATAAGGAACATTGATTTTTATTTTGGAGTCCTGGGCCAAGTAAAGCCAGGCGGCAATTGACCTTTTAACTTTTTTCAGTGGCCACATTCTGGTTATTAATGTACCTAGAAGTATGTAAATTAGATTAAATTTCTCTTCTGGAAACACATCTGGGTAGCTGGAGGAGTGTGTGCGCGTGTGTGTGTATGTGTGTTTTTCTATAGGGGTGAAAAAAAAACATACCAAGGTCCTTTCTAAGCTAGTGAGCCTTCACATGGTCTGAGTGTGGACAAGGAGGTAGCCCTCAGTGCTTGGGAATTGTGGCTGAGGATCTTTCCTGGAAACTAGTTAGAATTGGACCCAGGCCCCTGGGGGTCGTAGGACTCAAGTGCTAGGGCTCACTGGAGGCATGAAGGAGCTGTTGTAGTTTTCTGAGTAATGAAGAGCAAAGCCCAGAGGGTTTCTGTGCTATAGAAATGCCAATCATGTTGGCAAAAGGGATCTGGCCAGTGGGCAAGAGAGCTGTGATCAAGTCACATGGAAGAAGGAAACACCCCCCTTCCCAGGGGGTTTATTGGAGTCTGAAGCCTAGTGCTGAGAATGAAGTTAGAATTTTTGATTCAGTAAAAGGAAAACATTTTCTAACAGTTAAAATTATACAGCAATGGATGGAAATGGAAAGAAGTAACAAGCCCGCCATCCCCAGAGGTGAGAAAAGCCTGCATCCCTGCATAGTGGAAAGAACCCTGGATTTGGAACCCAGCCCTGCTGCCTGTTTCCAATGTGACCTTGGGCAAGTTACAGTCCTACTTTAGACCTCAGTTTCTAATCTTTATTAGCACTGTACTTGGCACTTAGTAAGCCCTAAATAAAAGTTTTTCATTCATATGTAAAATGAATGGGACTGCTTGGTCTCAAAGGCCCTTTCCTGCTCTAGATTCTATTGTCTTCCATGTGGT
This sequence comes from Bettongia penicillata ogilbyi, assembly GCA_023548195.1. Classification (NCBI taxonomy): domain Eukaryota; kingdom Metazoa; phylum Chordata; class Mammalia; order Diprotodontia; family Potoroidae; genus Bettongia; species Bettongia penicillata. The sequence continues at coordinate 882,975 of JAJHZJ010000363.1, forward strand.
GTCAGGTGTCTCGGAGGGGGAGGGGTTGTCTTCTGAGCTCCATTCCTCTTGGAATGAGCCTAGATGAACTGCTTAGATTCTCTTCCCCTGGTAGAACTGGGAATTTTTTTAACCCCTTGTTAGCTGTCTTCCTCACCTTACTCCTTTGACTGCCTCACCCAAAATACAAGAAATACCAGGCAGGGTCAGGTCATCGGGGTGGATTTGGAAGTCTCGTATTGGTGCCAAGGGATGGCTTATTGTGCTTATCTGTTCAATCTGTCACCTCAAAATAACTTCCTTTGGTATCCCACTGAGGACCTAGGTAGTTTTTAAAGCCTAATTTTACCTTTTTCTGCCTATATAGTTTTTCAGGATAACATTCTCTCTTATTGGGTTTCTTAATCCTAAAACGGTTTTCCTTCATTAATTGTGCTATGACTTTTAGTGTTCATGGATTTGATGAAAAAAGCCAGTCTTTGCCCTAGGAAAAAAATTAATTTGCTCACAACAAATAAGGTATTTACTTGGTGCTCTCAGAAATTCAGGCAATTATGTGTGATGCCCCAAACTCCGTCTAGTTACTGCATTTAGGGTTAGGGTTTGGCTCTCAAGATGTAAATCCCTGAGTGGTATTCTTGAACACTGACAATACAGATTATCCTTCTTTATTTGTGAGAGATTTATGTGTAGGACCTAAGGAATAGTGCAATTTAAATTCTGGCTAGTAGAGGAAAGTTTTCTGAGTTTTAGGACTAAACTACAATGTGTTAAGGAGATATAGTTCTTGTCCTAACAGGCACATTACTACAAAGGGATAAAATAAATGACTTCTGGGCTATTGGAATAGGGCTTATACACTAATTTTCTTGATGAATACCATCTACCTTGAACATTTGGAATCTTAAATAAACTGTCTGAAATCTATAACCATCATTTGTTTAATCAAATTAGGAAGATTTTCTGTTAAAGATTCTAGCATTTATTCTTAATTCTAGCATTTATTAATCGTGTGGAAAAATAAAATCAGAACAGCCCCAGCTTTCAAGGAGCTCACAGTTAATTGGGTAGGAAAACAATAGTGCTTTTTAAGATTTGCAAAGTGTGTACAACTGTCACTGTAATCCCACAGCAATCCTGAGAGGGAAGTGCTGTTATCACCGTTTAACATGAGGACATTTATTTAAACTGAATTAGGAAGGTTTTCTACTAATATAGAAAATCTTGGACCAGCAAAATATCCTACGCTGGAAAACTTCCTGGGAAAATGGGAAAAGAGCTGCTCTTTCTGAGCCTTTATATTTCCCTTTCTATAAGAGGGGTGAAAGGTAGATAAGTTTTGTATCTTAGTCTTCCTAGTGTCATAGAAAGAAGCCTAAATTTGGAGTTGGGTTAAGGGTTCAAAGCATGGTCTCATCTTTGGGGCTGTTTCTTCATCTGTAAAAACGAGGTTGGACTAGGTGGTCTCAACGGTCCCTTTTCAATCAGTCCATGATCTTAACTTCTATGAAACCCATCACAAACTGTTCAGAATCTGCACACAGGGTCCTCTAAAAAATGCATGAGATGACCGGGGAAAAGTTGGCCCCATCTCCACAAAACTAGGGGACAGCTCCAGTTCACCGGGCCGAGTCCCCGGGAGGATTTGGGGCCGTGGCCCTGGAGGCCGCTCCGTTTCCGTCCCCAGCAGGGTGCGCGGGACAGACCCGGACTTGGAACTGAAAAGCGTGAAGTCTGGGAATCCAGCAGGAAGCCAGGGCTGCTGTTGGCCCGTGCTGTCTGCCGTCGGAACAGACTGCTGGGCTAGGCTGGGCTGGAAAGCGTGGTGCGAAACTACCGAACACCTGGACCTCCGCGGGAGAGTTTAGTCAACCGCTTCCCTCTCGCCTTCTCTAAACTAACCTAAGCCCCGCCCCTGCAAGCCATTGGTTCCTCACTCTGACTACCACGCACGGAAGAGACGTCACGCTCCTGCTCAAACCCACCTGAGCCTGGAGCGGGGGGCAGGGCTAGCGAGGGCTCTCGGCCAATCCCGGCCTAGGGACGCCGGCGCTGGGGAGGGGGGAGCACGCAGCTAACAGATTGACCGGACCGCGAGCCTGGAGCGCATCCGCGGTGGGCTCGTTGGGAGGGGGGCGGGGCTAGCGAGGGCTCTCGGCCAATCCCGGCCTAGCGACGCCGGCGCTGGGGTGGGGGGAGCACGCAGCTAACAGATTGACCGGACCGCGAGCCTGGAGCGCATCCGCGGTGGGCTCGTTGGAGGGGGGCGGGGCTAGCGAGGGCTCTCGGCCAATCCCGGCCTAGGGACGCCGGCGCTGGGGAGGGGGGAGCACGCAGCTAACAGATTGACCGGACCGCGAGCCTGGAGCGCATCCGCGGTGCGCTCGTTGGGAGGGGGGCAGGGCTAGCGAGGGCTCTCGGCCAATCCCGGCCTAGGGACGCCGGCGCTGGGGAGGGGGAGCACGCAGCTAACAGATTGACCGGACCGCGAGCCTGGAGCGCATCCGCGGTGCGGGCGCTCGTTAGGGGGGCGGGGCTAGCGAGGGCTCTCGGCCAATTCCGGCCTAGCGACGCCGGCGCTGGGGAGGGGGGAGCACGCAGCTAACAGATTGACCGGACCGCGAGCCTGGAGCGCATCCGCGGTGCGGGCGCTCGTTAGGGGGGCGGGGCTAGCGAGGGCTCTCGGCCAATCCCGGCCTAGGGACGCCGGCGCTGGGGAGGGGGGAGCACGCAGCTAACAGATCGACAGGGCCTCGAGCCGCTGACCTCGGGTGACAGCCTGCAACCCTGTTGCGGACTGTCGAAAGAGCCAATAGCGTGGGCAAGCCTGGCAGACAGTAGCCAATTGGGGCGGCAGGCGGAGCCTTGGCGGGGGAGGAGAGTGGAGCCCAAGAGGCCGCCGAGGCGGAGAGCAGCCGTGGAGATTCCGGAGCAGTTGGCCGCCATGAGTTACACAGGTAAGGACGGTTCCTAGTCGAGGAGAACCAGGTCGAAGGAGGGGACAAGAGCTCCAGCAACAGCCCCGAGTCTCAGTTAGAGAACGAACCCTCCAGTGTCCGGTCCGAGGCTTTAAGATGGCGCCGTGCCCAACTTTTCGACCTCCGGCCTCCCCCGCATCTCCGCCCCCCGACCTTAGGTTCTGTCGGGCTGGAAGCCCTTCAGCTGGGCCGCGGCTTTGATGACGACGACGCCCGGCCTCCTTGGCTCCTCGCTGGGAGGGGCCTCCTTGCTTTTTGGGACAGTGCTCTTCGACAGTGAGGGGAGGCTCAGGAGTGAGAGGACCTGGGTTCAAGTCCTGACTCCGTGACTTGCTGTCTGGGCGACCTCGGACAAATCCCCGAACTTCTCCGGACATTAGGTCCCCGTGTAACTGGGGGTGGGACGTGAGGGGGAGGGCTCAGGGCAGAGGGAGGCGCCGGGGCGTCGGGTGGAATTTGGGTTTCCTCGGCCGCTGGGAGGGAGCAGAGCCAGACCTCGCCCCACGAGCCGACGGCGGGGTGGGCAGGGGTAGATCCAGCCTAGGTCGGCTCTTGGGTAAGACCCTAGACGATTTGTCCCGTTCCTTGGGTGACCGGGTGCGCCCTCTCCTTTCCCCGCCTTGGTCTGTGCTGTTCTTGGACCCTTAGATCCAGGCAGTCGGGGGGGTTCGGGCTTGACTTTGAGGTTAGGAAGTTAGGAAGGCTGGAAAACCCCTGGCCCTGCGGGGGAGAGCGGCGGAGGAAAGAGGCACCATCTCCTGACATTTTAAGACGCAGAAAGGACTCCAGAAGTCATCCAGGGTTAAGAGAATTGGGGCTGTAAAGGACCTTAGAGGTCATTTAGAGTTCACTTCCTGCATTCACCCGCGAGGAAACCGAAGAAATTAAATCTCCAAGCTTATGTAGGCGATGGATGGCAGAGCTGGGATCTGGTCCAGTCCCTTTAGTTCAGAAAAGGAAAAATAGGTCCAGAGAAGTTGTGGCTTCTTAAGTGTCCTGCAGGACAATGCTGGTCTAAATCCATTTAACTTGCCTAAAGAAAATAATTTGGGGAAGAGTTGTGCCAAACGGAAGTCATTGTGAACCCGAGAAATAACGAGGGCGGAGAAGTTGAAACGTGAGCTGGTGTGTTTTAAAGTGCAGAAAGCTGTCATGCTTACTTGAGTGTATCTTGAAATCAGTCCAGTGGCTCTTTATTACCTCCAAGACCAAATATTAACTCTTGTTTGGCCTTTACAAGCCCTTGATAATCTGGCCCCTTTTTGCCTCTCCTCCTCCCAACCCCGTTGGTACTTTGTAATCCCGTGACATCGCCTCCCTTGTCTTTCCTCCTCCAGCTGTGCAATTTTAGTGCATGTCTGCTGTTCCTGGGATTTCCCCTCATCTTCATCTGTCCTCCTTCTGATCTCAGTTGATAGCCTACCTTCTACAAGAAGTCTTTCTTGGTTCTTCTTAATACTAGCACCATCCTTCCTAACATTTTCTCCAATTTGTCCTGTATATTTTTGTTTACCTATAGATGTTTGCATGTTGTTTCCCTCATTAGACAGAGCTTGACAGCAGTGGCTATTTTTTTGGGTTGTTTTCCCTCCCTTCCTTTATATTCTTAGGCTTAGCCTGGCACATAGTAGTCTTTAATGCTTGTTGAAATGACTTGAATCCACAAGCATCAGCTATTCACGTTTCACATGCTATGGTCTGAGATACAAAGGGAAAATTAGTCTCTGCCCTAAAAGGAATGAACATTCTAATGGGGGTAAGGGAGTGTAAATATACATACTCTTCTGGGAGGTCTAGACCCACAGTCTAAGAAATTCTGAAGGGGTCTCAAGTGGAAAAAAATTTATGAAGCCCTACTCTAGATGATTATAAAGTGGAAACAACTAGTTTAGATAGTATCTGCTATGCAGTTATTTTTGTGTTATCCTGGAACAAACAAGTTTTATAAAATCTACAAACTTTTCTTAAACTTTTCATCTATGTAAAGAAGATTCAGTGGATAGAGCGCATACTTGGGAATAAGACTTGAGTTCAATAGTTCGATTTCTTCACCTGACAGTTCCCTGGAAACGCTGATGTCCTGTTCAAAAACAAATTATGTACAAGGCTTAGTGCTAGATGTTGGTGCTGGGATCAATAAAACGTAGTGCATTGACTTTCAAGAACACATAATCAGTGTGGATTTGAATTTGTTAAAACAATATCATGATAAGTTATAACTAAGTCAGATATTTTATTTTTTTCAAGGCACTTGGGGGAAATATACTTGTGTAATCTTTCTTTGAGATATTTTATAAATAGACTCTAATAGGCCAGGTGCTAGCTCCAGTTCATTTCTTGCCAGTATTCACAGTACTCAGTGCCAGAATTAGTCCTTAAATACAGAAAAAACTGTTGACTGTAATATATGAATATGACTCAGTTTATAATATCAATCACATTTCTAGGCAAAAGAGCAACTATTGGATAGATTTGACAAAGTCATACTAATGAGTTTACCAAAGTTAGTTCAAGCACCAGATTCACCACACATAGTTGTAGTGACATTCCAGGTTTTAATAGCAGTCGTGTTTTCCACCAATTTAAATAGAATATTTTCTTTTGGATTAAGCTGAAAAATTTGGGGAGGTGGGAATTGAAAAAATACAGCAATATTTACACAGTCATCAATAAATAAAAAGACTACTTGCATCTTATTTTGATGTGTTTGGATGTCATTTGTTCTCCCATAGATTTCTAACAAAATAGTTTAAAATGTAAAAACTTGATTGTCAAAATATGATTAAAATTGGAAAGTCAGGATATTGGTGCTTCTGATCATCTTCCCCCACCAGCCCTCTTAAATCATATGAGTATAAATGGCTGGTCATGGCCATGATAATATTTCAGGGATACCAGTGATTTTTCCTTTTAAATAGCTTAATTCTCTAGTAATTTCACAGATGTTAGCTTGTTATTTTTACTAAATAAAGTAAGCGTATCATTGGAGGCTTTCTTAATCTGGAAGGATCTGAGTACCTTCCTGCATATTTATGTCCTTTACTACATCTTTTTTATCTGTTTGAAAGACCTCTAGTGATAACAACATACTCTAATTCAGGGGTGGGGAAATTGGGACCTCAAGGGCCTCGAGGGTAGCATGTGGCCTTGAGGCTGCAGTTCCCCACCCCTGCCAACTGTGTAACCCATTTCACTTTTGGACAGCTCTTACTGGCCAGAAATTTTTCCTTTGTAACAAAGGGAAATCAACCTTGTAATTTCCATCTATTATTCCTATGTCTGCCTTCTGTGGCCAAGCAAAACAAATCTTACATTTTCTTCCTTAAAATAACAATTACAATTCTCCTTAAGTCTCTTCTATCCTAAATATTCCAGTTCCTTCATATGACATGATTTGTAATTATAACATTGTTTGCTACTGTAGCTACCGAATTAATTTGAAAGGTACTTTTTAATGCGGGTGCACTTGCCTTCCCCCGCCTTTAAAAAATTATATAAGGTTGAAATCTGCTTCTACAATGAGGTCATTTTACAAACAAGAATGTGTTTATAGGAAAAAAATTATTAAAGTCTTATTAGTAATTTAAATGAAATGTCTTCTTTATTGATATGAAGGGGTGTGTGTGGTTATCAATTCCATGAGTGATGATGCTACTTTATATGTCTCTAGGATTTGTTCAAGGATCAGAAACAACTCTGCAGTCCACATTTTCTGATACTACTGCCCAGCCTACATGTGACTATGGTAAGTCTGGATTTCTCATATTCAAACGGAAGAATAGTGACTAAGATGGAAATTTGGTGACAAAGGGTAGCAGATGACCCCTGCTTTTTTGGCCAGGTTGAACTTTCTTTATATATAATGCCTACCTATATAGGTAGTCTTTAGATTTTAGTTAGAAATTTTATGCTTCTGTGTTGGATAGTTGTAGGAAATCTGTTAGCATTGATAGGACAGAAATTGACACCTCTCTGCTTCTGCCAGCCTCCAGATCTGTATTTGATATATCTAGCAAGGTAGGAAAGGATATAAATATAGAACACTGTCAGGGTAATCATTCAGAAAATCAGCATGGGGAATTAAAGTTCAGGGAATTGGTTCCAGCAGACACCAAATAACTGACCTTTTGAAATAGAGACTCCAGGGGGGTGGAGCCAAGATGGCGGAGTAGAAAGACTCACATATGCTAGCTCCGAACCCACAGCCCATATATTTCCTGCAAGAAGAACTCCCCACAAATTCTGGAGCACTGCAAGGCATGCAGAAACATAGTGGAAAAGATTTCCGTTCCAGAGAGCCCTCCCCAGGGGTCCGTTGTGCTCAGGACAGCGGAGTCCACCCCTGTGCTGCCCTGGCTGTGTGGCCCCAGAGGAGCAGATACGAGCAGGCTTCAGGGACGGAATCTCCAGCGACTGGGAAGGTCCCTCCACCCACAGATGCTAGAGGTCAGTGAGAGACGTCTGGGCTGGCCGAGAGGGGAGCAGGGTGTCTCCGTGACTCGGGCCCCCTCGGGAGGCAGCGGTGGAGGGAGCGGCAGAGGCAGTGGCACAGGCAGCAGAGGTGGCCTAGGACTCCTGGAGCAGCAGGCAAGAAGTTCAGGGCCATTACTGAAGGTCTCTGCATAAAGCCCCTGAGGGAACTGAGCTTGGGAGGTGGGCCTGCCCCCACCTGCCCCATTACTGAATGTCTTTGCATAAAGCCCCTGAGGGAACTGAGCCTGGGAGGCAGCCCTGCCCCCACCCCAGCACCAGAACTTAAGCTCACATTGACTAGCAGCTGCGCCTGCCTCGGAAAGCCCATTTGAATCTCAGACCCCAAGCACTAGCTGGGGGGATCTAGGCAGGGGTGGACAGGAATCTCAGAAGTCAAGTAACTGGCTGGGAAAATGCTCAGAAAAGGGAAGAAAAATAAGACTATAGAAAACTACTTTGATGGGGTACAGATGTTCCCGCCTTTCAGTTCTGATGATGAGGAACTATTCCTACCATCAGGGAAAGATGTGGAGGGCGGGGGTCTCTGTATCCCAGACATCTGAGGTAGATGTCCAGTGGGCTCAGGCCATGGAAGAGCTCAAAAAGGATTTTGAAAATCAAGTTAGACAGGTGGAGGAAAAACTGGGAATAGAAATGAGGGAGATGCAAGAAAAGCATGAAAAACAGGTCAATACCTTGCTCAAGGAGATCCAAAAAAATGCTGAAGAAAATAATACCTTGAAAAATAGGCTCACTCAATTGGCAAAAGAGTCAAAAAGCCAATGAGGAGAAGAATGCTTTCAAAAGCAGAATTAGCCAAATGGAAAAAGAGGTTCAAAAGCTCACTGAAGAGAATAGTTCTCTCAAGATTAGAATGGAACAGATGCAGGCTAATGACTTTCTGATAAACCAAGAAATCACAAAACAAAACCAAAAGAAGGAAAAAATGGAAGAGAATGTGAAATATCTCATGGGAAAAACAACTGACCTGGAAAATAGATCCAGGAGAGACAATTTAAAAATTATGGGACTACCTGAAAGCCATGGTCAAAAAAAGAGCCTAGACATCATCTTCCATGAAATAATCGAGGAAAAGTGCCCTGAGATTCTAGAACCAGAGGGCAAAATAAGTATTCAAGGAATCCATTGATCACCGCCTGAAAGAGATCCAAAAAGAGAAGCTCCTAGGAACATTGTGGCCAAATTCCAGAATTCCCAGGTCAAGAAGAAAATATTGCAAGCAGCTAGAAAGAAACAATTCCAGTATTGTGGAAATACAATCAGGATAACTCAAGATCTAGCAGCTTCTACATTAAGGGATCAAAGGGCGTGGAATAGGATATTCCAGAAGTCAAAGGAACTAGGACTCAAACCAAGAATCACCTACCCAGCAAAACTGAGTATAATACTTCAGGGGAAAATATGGTCTTTCAATGAAACAGAGGACTTTCAAGCATTTTTGTTGAAAAGACCAGAGCTGAAAAGAAAATTTGACTTTGAAACACAAGAATGAGAAGAAGCATGAAAAAGGAAACAGCAAAGAGAAGTCTTAAGGGACTTACCATAAGTGAACTGTTTCCATTCCTACATGGAAAGACAATATTTGTAACTCTTAAAACTTTTCAGTATCTGAGTAGTCAGTGGGACCACACACACATGTACACACATGCATGCACACACACATGCACACACATACAGAGACAGAGAGCACAGAGTGAATTGAATAGGATGGGACCATATCTTAAAAGAAATGAAGGTAAATGGTGAGAGAAATGCAGTGGGAGGAAAGGGTGAAATGGAATGGGGTAAATTATATCTCATTCAAGAGGCAAGCAGGAGACTTTTTAGTGGAGGGAAAAAGAGGAGAGCTGAGAAAAAAACAAGAAGTTTACCCTCATCACATTCGACTAAAGGAAGGAATAAAATGCACACTCATTTTGGTATGAAAATCTATCTTACAATACAGGAAAGTGGGGGAGAAGGAGATAAGCAGGGGGGGGGGATGATGGAAGGGAGGGCAATGGGAGGAGGGAGCAATTTGAAGTCAACACTTGGGGAGGGACAGGATCAAAAGACAGAATAGAAATAGTGGGGGGCAGGATAGGATGGAGGGAAATACAGTTAGTCTTACACAACACGACTATTATGGAAGTCATTTGCAAAACTGCACAGATATGGCTTATATTGAATTGCTTGCTTTCCCAAAGGGAATGGGTGGGGAGGGAGGGATGGGGAGAATTTGAAACTCAAAGTTTTAGGAACAACTGTTGAGTATTTTTGTTGCTACTAGGAAATAAGAAATACAGTCAATGGGGAATAGAAAGTCATCTGGCCCTACAGGACAAAAGAGAAGATGGAGACAAGAGAAGGGAGGGATGATAGAAGAGAGGGCAGATTGGTGATAGGGAAAATTAAATTGCTCGGTTTATTGGGTTGGGGGAGGGGATAAAAGGGGAGAAAATTTGGAACCCAAAATTTTGTGAAAATGAATGTAAAAAGTTAAATAAATTTTTATTAAAAAAAAAAAAAGAAATAGAGACTCCAGTTTTAGATCTTGGATGAGGCATTTAACCTCCTCGGCCTCAGTTTCCTTCTGTGTAATATGAGATAAATGGGCTAGATGACTTTTTAGAGCTAGACCTGGCGGGAACTTCAGATCCTGTGATCCGAGCTAGTTAACTTCTGAAACCCTTCTAAAAGTGTATCATAAACTTCAGGTGGTCCAGCTGTGCCAAAGCATTAGAACTCTTTTCACTGCATTTTAGACATAATCTAGATAGATCTCTGGATTATGAATTCTCTGCTGTTAGGGTTCAGCAGTTACTCTTGTCCAAATGTAGATCAACTCTCTAATAGGTTTGTTTTTTTTTAAGTAGTCACATGATTGACTCCTTATCAAGTTTATGGTCAACTAAAAGAAGATGGGGCTTCCCCCATCTTCTGTTTGTGATGTTGATATTTTTAGAAATATAAATATGTGTTTCCGTGGGTCCCTGATTGCCGTAGTTTGTGTGTTCTTTTCACTAGTTAGTACCCATTTCAAATCCATCATACTGTAAGAGAGGATGTTGTTTTTGCTCTTGTTTTGCTTCCACAAATGTTCTTGAGAAATAAGATAAGCATGCAGAACCTGTTTTGCTGGGATGATGGTCAAGCACATCTGGGCCTCCTGGGGAAACTAGAAGGGCGGGGTGCTGACCAACAGCTCAGACCCTGCCTACATCATCTGCATAAGGAGGGAATGTAGGGAAATAAAGTGAGGAATTTGAACTAACCCTAACTCTACCAGGAATGACAGAACTGCCTAACTTATAACTTGCTTCTGTATCAGTGTGGGTGTTCTTCTCGAGCACCACACCTACTTCTGGTATAAAAATAAAAATCTTCTGCCCACTCTGTCTCTGAATTCTTTCATTGAGAATGGATCTATCACATGGGTCTAATGGGCAGTGGCAGCTCATCTTGGGCTAACTCCCTGACCTTTCCTGGGAAGCCCTGTGATCCCCACAGCCTAGTTAAGGGGCATATCACGTGGATCTTCCTAAGGGCACACTATGTTACCAGAGAAGCAGTGGACAGTGGAAGCTAGTCTAGGCTAATTCCCTGACCCTGCCTGGGAAGGCTTGTGATCCCCACAACCACATTTCTCACAATACCTTCTCATTCTGAAAATTTTCCGTCCATGACTCCCTCCTTACACAAAGAGCATTGTACTCTGCCCCTGAGAGGAAGAGCTCTAATGGGCAAACTTTTACTTTATAAAATTAGATGTTTGCAAAGTGCTTTGCTAAAGCTGCTGTCACCATTCTCATTGTCATCTTGCCCAGAACCAGTCCTTCAAAACTTCCTGGTCTTTTGAATATTCTTTCTCCCCACCTCCCCCTCCCCACACTCTTCACTTCCTGTATTGGAATATAAATTCCCTGAGGCTGGAACTGTTGTGTGTTTGCATTTGTATCGCCAGCACTTAGCGCTGTGCCAAAGCTTTCTTTATTCTTTGTCTTCAGTAAATCTTTCATGAAAGTTTTATACTGTGCATAGGTAACCTTGCTCTTTTTTTTTTTCAATAACCCTTAGAGGATTTGTGGCCTGTCCTCTCCCCTTGATCTTACTGTTAGAAGGACCTTTTCTTTTCTTTGGCGTAGACTTAGAGCTGGAAATGAGGGGTCATCATCTGGTGACGTGCGTTCATTCTTTCTGTTCCCTACACAGAGGCACTGTCTCCCAACTCTGCATTTTTTCTCTCCTCTATATGCCCTGGCTTCCTTCAGGTCCCAGCTAAAGTCCCACTTTTTAAAGACTCTTTTCCCAGTCTCCCTTAATGCTAGTACATTGTTTATTTTCTCTAATTTATCCCCTATATATCTAATAATAGCTAATATTTATATATTGCCTACTATATTCTCACTACAATCTAGGAGGCTGTTGTTATTCAATCTTTTCATTCGTGACCAACCATTAGTGACCCCATTTGGGGTTTTTTGGAAAAGATAGTAGAGGGGTTTGCCATTTCCTTTTCTGGCTCATTTTACAGATGAGGAAACTGAGGCGAACGGAAGTTAAGTGACTTGTCCAGGGTCACACCACTAGTACATGTCTTGAGTCAGAATTTAAACAGAGTTCTGGTTCCAGGCCCTGCACTCTAACCACTGTACCTTCCAGCTGCCTGATTTGTTCATAGTTGTTTGCATGTTATCTCTCCCATTCGACCGTGAACTCCTTGGAAATAGGAGTTGTTTGGCCTCTCATCTAACCTTTGCTGGAAAAACCTCTACCGATAGAGTGGGGTACCCATTGTCTGCGCGATTCCCTTTTTGGATGGCTGTAATTGTTAGACTTGGTAAAGGAAAACCTTTGTAAATTTGCTTTTTTGTAATTTCTATCCTGTATTCCTGTTTCTCTATTAAGAGTAAGCAGAACAAGTCTAATCCTATTAACATAAGACAGCTCTCCAGATACTGGGAAATGGCTCTGATGGGCCAGTTTCCTCCCCATCCTTCCTTTCATTGGCTTTTCTTTATTCTGTCCTATTTTCTAAAACTGATCTTCCCTGGTCATGAACTACAGAACTATCTTGGTTGGCCTCCTGGACGGTCCTCAGGTGTGTCACCCCGGAACCTAATGCTATTGTGGAAGTGGTCAGACCAGGGCAGAGCTGGCTGGTTAGTTGCTATCCTTTGTTCTCAAAGAGGACCAAAATGACATCACTTTGTTGGGGTCAGTCAGATAGTAAAAGCTTGGAAGGCTCTATCGCACATTGGCCACAGAATAGTCCATGTAAAAATTTGGAGTAGGGATGTCTCTAAATTTGTGCATCTCATGTTTATTTTGATTTACTATGAGTATGCTTTGCTTATAGAACACAGCACTTTCTTTGATGTGGACATGCCATGCTGGGCTGTCCTGTGCCAGTGTCTCCCATGTTTCACAATCGATTCCATAGTTCTTCAGAGAGACTTTGAGAGTTTTCTTGTATTGATTCTTCTGACCTCTATGTGAATGCTTGCCCTTGTGTGAGTTCTCTGCATAATAGTCAAGTTTTTTTAAAAAAAAAAAAGTTCAAATGTAATATTTTACATTTATTCCTATTCCATTTATTATATTGGACCCAATACTCTAGCCCAGGGGTGGGGAACCTGCAGCCTCAAGGCCACATGTAATCCTCCAAGGTCCTCAAGTGTGGCTCTTTGACTGAATCCAAACTTCACACAACAAATCACTATAATAAAAGGATTTGTTCTACAAAATTTGGACTTACTCAAAAGGCTGTACCCAAGGACCTAGAGGGCCACAGGTTCCCCACCCCTGATCTAGCCTTACAGAGTGTTTTCAAATCTTAAATCTGGCGTATAATATGTTAGTAGCTATTCCTTTTAGCTTTCTGTAAGCATGCCATCAATACCTTTATCCACGTTGCTGATAATGATACTAAACAAGTCAAAGCTCTGTAGAGATCTCTAGAGTACTCCATTGGAGACATCCATCTGGATAGATATCAGACCGTTTCCTATCTTCCAGTTCTTCAGAACATTCAGTCATTTCATCTCAGACAAATTACTTGAAATTACTGAAGGTGACAGGATGTTCTATTAATTGATCCTTGTTTATCAGCTCCTATTAGCTATTTCTGTTTTGTCTTTCCCAGGCCAAAGTTCATTTTCCTTGGAATACAAAAGCAGCAAAATAATCCTTGGACAACTCTTCCTCTGTACATCCTTAGTTATAGTTGTCCAGTTCTTTTTAGAACTTCTTTTTTTCCCTTTGCAACTTAAAAAATAAAAACCAACTCAAACCTTTTCATTATTCTTACCATTCCTCTCCATCCATCTTCAGCTCATTTTGAATTTCTGCATTCCTGACTCTTCTTGTGGGACCATACCATGTTTGCATGTACCTAAGATCAGTAAACATTAAGTGCCTACTGTGTTCCAGGAACTGTCCCAAGTGTGGGCGGTACAGAGAGGCAAAAGACAGTCCTGCCCTGCAAGATCTTATAATGAGCTAATGATGGAGACAGCATGCAAACAGATACATACAAAGTCAGCTATATAGAAGATAAATAAATTATTAAAAGAAGAAAGCACTAGAATTAAGAGGGGTCTGAGGGAGGCTTCCTATTAGTCATTTTTTACCTGTATGATAGTTTACCCTCGGCTTTAACCAAGCATTCAACGTAACGTCATGTGCTGTACTTGTGTACGAGATGGAACTTTATGGGCCAGATTGACTAGACGTAAAGACTACTCATTAATTGGTCCATGTCAGGGGATTTTTCTAACACAGAAGTTCTTGAACCTTTTGGTCTCAGGACCTCTTTACACTATTAATAATTACTGAGGATCCTCCTCCCCAGCTTTTGTTTATGCTGGTTGTATCTACTGATATTTACCATAGTAGAAATTAAAACATTTTAGTATTATTATAAAAATAATTTTGACCTCCTGAGACAGTCTTGAAGACCTCCATAGGTCCCTAGAATAAACTTGGAGAACTTGCTGTTCTAATAGAATCCCTCAATAGTCTGTCTTTGACCCTGTGCTGCTTAATAAAAAGCAAAAATTATTCACTTGGATGAAGACTGAAATAACATACTTATATCTAATTAGCAAGTAGTACAGAGCTGGGAAGGATCTGTAACTTGTTGGATTATAGAACCGGTTTCCAAATAAGATCTCAATAGAATAATAGGTTGAATCTAATATGTTGAAATCCTATATTTGCATTTTTAAATCGACTCCAAGAATAAAATGGGAGGCATATTTAGACATTAATTTGTGTATTTTTTAAAGATCTTGAGAGGGTTGGTATTGAACTGCAAGGATTATGCAAAATGAGGCAACCATTAAAGCTAATAATAGCTTTATATTTTATATATATACATGTGTTAAATATATATAAATAACATGAATATATATGTATAGCATAGTATATATAGTATAGTATATAGTACAAATATATACATTTAATATATAGTCTAATAAAGCTAAAATAGGTTGCTTTAAGAGAAGATGGTGTGGTATCTAGCATGTAAGAGTTACAGTCTTGCTGTACTCTATGCTGGTCAAAGAGCATTGCACCTAGAGCATTATATTCAGTTTTGGGTGCCATATTTTAGGAAGGACTAGATAAGCGGCTCCTAGATTAATGAACTAGAGAAGAGTAGGATGACTTGTGACATATTAGCTACCTTAAAGTATTTGAAGGATTTTCACATGGAATAGGAATTAGGCATTTTTCCTTGGCCCCTAGAAGCAGAACTAGAAGCAAGGGAAAAATCTGATCTGTCAGTTGGTGTTTTAAGGTTTGTAAAGCTCTTTATGTACATTTTCTCATTTGTGCTTCCTAACACACCCTTTGAGTTAGATACTAATAGTACTATTCCAGTTTTATAGTCGAGGGACATTGAGGCCCAGAGAGACAAGTGACCTGTTCAGGGTTATATAGCAGCTAGTAAATGTTGAGATGACCTCTGCTATTCTTTCCAACTGTGAGATTTTGTGTGAATCAACAAATACTACCATCTTGTCCTACAGGATAGAATGAGAGACTTTCGTGCTTTGCAATATAGATTGATTGCTTTTCCTTACTTTTTCTGTACTGAATTGCTTCTTTATAACATGCTGCCAAAGTGTCATTGCTCCCTTAATGCTGTCATTTCTGTAATGGTTCATATTTCTGGTCCAGGTAGGTTCTATTCAATGATTTATCCTAATGATTTTATTAGCATAATTTCTGAGTTTTATATACATTCCTGTGACATTATCATGTATAATTTTAAAAAATGAGATATCTCATTGGATCTCCTTCCTTATTACTGCTTTGGGTTAGTGTCCTGAGCCCCTTTACTTTATGTGGAGATATTGTTGGGTTTAAGGGAGGCTCCGAGAGCTACCCATTCTCTTTACAATCATTTACCAGTTGAGAACTGGAAGAGAGGGGCAGTTGTGCTCACCAAATAGTGGCAGGATGTTTGAGCTTGCAACTGTTATACTACATGTTTGCTTTACTGCCATAGTATACAGGATGATCTCTCAGTCCCCTAACCTATAAACAACCTGATTTTATGTTTTGCTGTTTCTTTTTGGGCAGTAGTTTTTACATAGCTGGAAAGGCCATTATGCCATGAAGATAATTTCACTTTGCCAGTTAGCATATGTTACTAAAATACTTGGACATTGAATTTTGTTCCTTATAAACAGTTTGGGGTTTTAATTAGTGTTGGTTTTTGTTTTTGTAGGCTATGGAACCTGGAACTCTGGGACAAACAGAGGCAAGTATGATTTAAAAAAATTTTTTTTCCTTTGAGACTAAACCAGTGGTATATTCAGTTTGGCTCTTTTGTACTTGGTATAAATATAAAAATTGTTGAAGAATTTTAATTTGACTTGGCAGTTAAATCTGTGCCAGAGGTGGCTACATTCAGATTTCTTCCTCTTCTTTCATTCTCCCCCTTCCCTTCCCCAACCCTTTCAAAAAGCCTGTTTTTATAAAACCCATGGGCACCATAAAATTAGTTGTAGTTTTCAGTATATATGCCATTATATTTTCCTTTTGAAGAATTATCCTTTTAGGTCTGTAATTGATTTAGAACAGTTTGGTGATGAGCCTTTGGGTACACCGCTGATCTTTCTGTGGAGCTAATAGAGTTCCTTAACTGATTTTTGACCAGAGACTCCAGGTTGGAATGGTTATAGACCAAGAGGCCAGCTTAAAATGAACCTGCCTCAAATTGTGTGACTGGAGTTGTCCATATCTCTTGTTTCAGGTTACGAGAGCTATAGTTATGGATATGGATATGGTCAGGATAACACTACCAATTATGGGTATGGTATGGCCAGTTCAAACTCTTGGGAAATTCCTAACTCCGACACAAATACAAACCCTAATGCTTCTGCTAGCACCGGTACCGATAATGTTCTGTCCAAAATTAACCAGCGCTTTGACGTGGTGTCTCACCTAGAAACGGACATGATGCAAGGAGCACTATATGGCTCAGGTGGAGACAGGTGAGTGTAGCTGTCAAGGTGAGACTGTTCAGTAATAGGATGGAGTGTTTATTTTTGAGAGTGGTAGATAACTTATTAGTCAGCTGCTGGTCCCTCTACACTTTTTTCACCACCTTGATTAAGTTTTTAGGTTAGGCATATTTTTTTTCTTTTCTTTTTTCCTCCCTTCTCACTTGCCATGTGTGCCATGAAACCCAAGGTGAGGTGGTAGGTAGTCTCTATCTCACCTCAGAGACAATCTTGGATTGTAATCTGCCTTTTTTCCTCCCGAGAAGCAAGGGCTATGGATTTGGCATGAATGGTGATGTCAGTTTAGCATTCTAGTTACATTAAATGTGTAATCAGTATAATTGTGTTTACTTAGTTGCTGGTTAATCTAGGAAGTTACAACGTTAAGACCTGCTTTGCCCAGAACCATAGGTGGCACTGGGCCTGGAGTCAGGAAGACTCAAATTTGTGAGTTCAAATCTGGCCTCAGACACTTACCAGTGCTCTGAGACCCTGGGCATGTCACTTAACTTTGTTTGCCTCAGTTTCCTCATCTGTAAAATGATCTGGAGATCTTGCCAAGAAAATCCAAATGAGGCCACGAAGAGATGGACATGACTGAATGATAACAAAGTGTTAGACAATGGAGAGATGTAAAGTTAGCACTTAATCTGCGCTCCTTAGGGTTTTTTGTTTTGTTTTTGAGGGGGGAAATGGGGTGGGGAAAGGTATAATTTATCTATGTTTTTCTAAGCACTATTTGGAATTTTCTTAGGAAACCACATGTACCATCAAAGTCATATTAGAAAAAACTTTGCTCAGATTAGGGCAGAGCAGAGAATGTGAAGAGATCCCTAGAGCCCCCTAGAAAGGTAGTTTTATAGCATTTGCAGATGCTTTATTGCTTTGAAGATGAAGCACTAATAGTGGATATCTCAGTTTGGAGATAAATTGGAAGGCAGGGCAACCTGGCTCCCAAAAATGGTTTTTGGTCCTTGGGGTTATCCTGGTAGTGCTATAAAGCAAAATGCCTTGGGCCATCTCTTGTGTTTTTAAATAATGACCCTCCTTCCCCTTTGAAATAACATATCATAGAGATGAGACTGGTGACTAGGTCACTGACTTTTAAAAAGAAGCTGGTTGGACCACATGCTAAATGTGAGCCAAGTTTCTACTTGTTTGTTGGCACTCTTGCTTGGTTGTTGATCTCAAGTCACACACTGGTTGTTGACATTGGGGGCTGACACAGTCAGTCTCTGTTCCTGTAGTGGCACACCTTGAGGATTTGGTTTGAGGAGAGTGTATTTCACAAGCTATATTCAGAATTTTGGTTGTTGATAGATAAATGGCAGGGTTGTTCTTTCGTATGGTATTTAGGCTGGCTTTGAAGTCAGAAAGATCTATGCTTCTTACTAAGCCATTATCCTTTTCTTATTTTCATGTCCTTGCTTACTCCTAACTTACCAGCTATTAGGGTTTGTAGCCTCGTTAGTTTCCGTTAATGAAATCATCTTTTCTATGCCTGTGTTTCATGAACTTACTGGAAGAGACTGGACTTTCAGGAATAGTTTATCAATTTTTTCTGTTGGTTTTCCTCAAGCTGTGGTGCATTCTTCCTTATTGAACATAAGGGCTTTTCCTCCTCAACAGTTGATGATATTTAGTATCTAAAGTATGTCTTAATCAGATGAAGGTAAAGCTGTATCTTAAATTGCTAGAAAGGCTTTGTGAATTTTGAAAAACATATTTCTCTTTCTGTCAGTTCCCTAAGATCAAAAGGAATTCTTTTGAGTGTTAGGATTTTATAATGGATGTAGGAACCGCAAGCACTAGATTTCCTTTATATTGCATTGGAATGGGAAGCTGAAGCTTTTAGGTTTAGAATGCTTATTTTACCTGTTATCTTTCCTAAAGAGGGTTACCATGGAGTAGCTAACCAAAGTAGCAGTATATACAGTAGTAAAAAGGACCTCACTTGTAAAGTTCTTGATTTGATACTATCTCTTTAATTTATTTCTTTGAACATTTTGAACATCTGTGAAGAACCAGGGAAATTGGACTAAGCATGGGGATAAAAATTGTAACTCAGATTTGAGTTGGCAGAAAGGAAGAATGAAGCTGGTCTTTGATAGGTTAGGGAGATTTCTGCCCCTGCCATTTTTAAAATGGCCAGAAGCATTTGACTCTGCTTTGTAGAACTTTCATTTTCCCTCTGATCTAGAGACTGAAGGGTTTGATCATACAGATGAAATTATAAAGTGGGAACATGTCACTTGGGTGCTGTTGAAGCCATCAGAACTCTCAAGTGATTTAGCTACAGTCTTTGTATTGCTTGTGCAAAGCATGTCCTTTGTGCTCAGTCTGCAACTGCTCAGTTTTATACTGTTTGTAAGGGGAAAGTAGTTTTGTTTTCATAGGCCACTTAACTGTGTATTTGTTGTGCACTGTCCTGGCCTCTGTATTCTTGAGTCCTTCCCAGGTCACTGACACAATACTGTGCGCCTCTTGCAGGTATGATTCCTACGAAGCATATGACTCCAGGGCTGCACTGAGCGACCGTGATCTGTACAGATCCGGCTATGACTACAGTGAGATTGACCCTGAAATGGAGATGGCCTATGAAGGCCACTACGATGCCTACCGGGATCATTTCCGAGTCCGTGATGCCTTTGGCCAGCGGGCACAGGGCTGGGCCAGAGATGGCCGCGCTAACCGGCCTGTGGCTACGGGCTATGGGCACATGTGGGATGACCCCATGGGGGCCCGGGGCCAGTGTGTACCAGGTTCGTCCCGCCTCCCATCCCTCTTCTCTCAGAACATTATTCCTGAATACGGCATGTTTCAGAGCATGAGAGGCTCCTATGGGAACATGCGATTTGGCTTTGGACTCGGCAGTGGGATGAAACAAATGAGAAGAACCTGGAAGACTTGGGCTACTACAGATTTCCGGGTAAGGACTGTTCCCTTTAGTTGGGCATTGAAGACGGAACAGCTCAGTGTTACAGGCCTGCATTTGTTATTGGCCAGGCCCTGTCTAAATCAGAAAAGTGGCGTTCTCATGTATAATTAACCCTCTCACCATTTTCAAATTGGGCACTATGGCTCATTTGGTATATTAACTAACCTTTTTGCTTAATTTTGTGCTTTCCTTTTCATCTGCAGAATAAAAAGAAGAAAAGAAAACAATCGAATAGCACCGATGAACCTGACAGCAAAGCAGCTAAGACAGATGGTTCTGAGAACAGTGACTCTGACAACGGTGAGGTGCCCCTGTCAGCCACTCTCTCCTCACTTGTTCCCCTCTTTCATAACGAGCTGCATCATAACTGCTGAGGTGCTGCACTTCTCTTTCAGATGAGGGGACTGAAGGTGAGACTGCAGAAGGAACAGAAGCCCCTGATACAGCCAGAAAGAGCTCCAGAACAGTAAGTGGTTCTTTGGGACACTTGACTTTCTTGCCCCTTGTGGTCTCCTCGGCAGAAGGCGGCCTTACCTGGGTGCGTAGTCAGCCAGCCAGGTGCTAACTTGAATGTGAGGATGGTAGAAGAAAGACTACAGATTGGGTAGAAAAAATCCATGACTTGGGGGAAAGGTTATTTGTTATAGTAGTAGGGCTCCCCCAAATACTGGAAAATAGGAACCTGTAGGATTATCCTTTCCATAGTGGGTTTCATAGATCCTGTTTGTGCATAGGTTTTGATCTTTTGGATTTTCAGGAAGGAAAAGAGGAGGAAGGGAAAGAAGATGGGAAGGAAGAAGGGAAAGAAGATGCTGAAAAAGGTGGGTATATGTTTGAGTACTCTGTAGTTGTAACTGGACATTCCCCTCTTAGAAAAGACCGTGCAGGTACTGGCAGCTTAAGTGGTCAGAGTGGTGGGGAGGTAGTTTGGGACTTGACAGGGTATCCATTGATTCTAATACTTTCAGGTTGCCTGTGACTCCCCTTTCTGGGCTAGTTATATTGTTATTTGTAGTTAAGCACAAATCCTCTTCTCTGTTGAGCCAGAGGCTAGGGCTAGTATTGGACATAGCCAGCCACCTCTGACCTATTGTCTGTTCTCCAATATCTCTAGATAGGTCAAGTAGTTTGGGGTACCCGAAGGAACACATACCCCTGCCACAAACACTTACATGGCCCTATGACTCCTACCATTCCCTGGTCCCATAGTGACACCCACTTGCAAGTTCTTCTCAGTGGCTGGCAGTTGTTGACGTCCGAGCCGTGGCCCCTCGTTCCAGTTTTTATGGCTCTGGTTTGCGTGTCCTCTCCCTTAGCGCCTCTCCAGCCCCAGTTGGGAGTCCGTGTCCCCCCACCTGTGTGATGAGCACCAGCAGGTACCAAACAGCAACTCCAGTGTTGGCCACTGTTGCTACAGTGACTGGTTGGGCGGGGTGGGCAGGGTATTTTAAGCATTTCACATAGCTGTCATTGGCTCTACTATATCACTCCTTGTGGCCTCCATCCTGCTGGACTGGCCACTCAATTATTGTCAGGGTTGTCACCAAGCTACCCACTAACGCCTTTGAATTCCCGAGCTGCTGTGCTTTGGTAAAGCTGTGGGGTTGGGAACTTAGGCTCAAACTTTACAGAGAGTGGGGGTTCATAAGGGCTCTGGGGCCCACTAGAGGTCCTTCCTAAGTGCAGGAGGAATAGAGGGGGGTGAAGCACCTTGGGAAGTACAGAACCAAGAGGGGGTCACCTCTCCCTTTTCCTCTCCAGCTCTTATCTCTACATTCAGCTCCCTCAACAGAGGCCTTGGAAAGGAACTTGGGGTGCCCTGACTCTTCAGGTTGGACTTTAGTTGAGGTTACCAAATAAATACCACCAACTCTGGTTGGTACCTAGGAGGAAGAAAGGCAACAGAATCTGCCCTTTATGCTACAGAATAGATATGATGATTATCCTGGTTTTTCTATCCTTCTTGTTCTTGTAGGAGCACTGACCATTCAGGAGGAAATCAGTCAAATCAAACGCAAATTACAGGCTGGCAAGAAGACCCAGGAGAAGCAGAAGAAACGACAGAGGGATCGCATGGTGGAAAGGTAAAGCTTTCTATTTTCATTTCATCTGCCAACCTCTGCCCTATCAACTTGTGGCTGGCCAGGGATTCCAGCAAGCGCCGTTTCCTCTTCCCCATGACTAGCCTTCCTGGCAGCCACAGGCAACCCACCTTCCCAGGGCAATTGGGGTCTTTCAGGAGATGAATGATGTACTCTACTCCTGGCCTGGTCCTGCCTCTTCGTCTCTCCCTCTGGCCTTTCAGTGAGGCCCTGGGTTGCCCTGGCAGCTGACACCTGCTCTTCTGTGCATGGACCCTGCTTCCCACCAGTCAGGGCTTCCAAGGCCCTGGTTGCATACCTAAGAGCCTGAATTGTCCCCCCTGTCCCCCAGAGGCCGCCTTGTAACTTCTGCTTCTCCAGCTCGGGACCTGACACTCCTTGGCACTGTTGTCCAGAAGCTCCAGCACTTAAGTCACCGAACATGCCCAGAGGTGCTGTGGGGGCCCCTGGCCTCCAAGGGAGGGGGCCAGCTCATCAGAGACTCTGAGGCACCTCTCCAGCCCAAACTTGTGGCCAAGTGGCTACTACCATGCCTGGGAGAGACTGAAACACCAGTGGGGGAATCTCGGGAGCTTTGGGCCCTGCCCTTATGCCCAGTCTATGGCAGAAGTTCCCACATTTCCGTGACTTGGTGCTGGAGGGGCCAGTCTGCCTCAGGCCCGTGTCCGGCAGGTGGCTGAGCCCTTTACGCCCCTGCTGTCGGGTCTATTTGCCCTCAGGGCCCCCGAACTGGTGTTTGCCTCCGACTCAGACTCTTGCTCTTGCTGGATCTTCCTCAGCCAAGCCGGCGCCGGGCCCCTGGGCTCTCCAGACAAAGCTGTTCCCGTGGCCCAGATATGGACGGCAGAGGTAGGAACCCGTCCTGAGGCCTTGGTGGAGGCCAGCCTCCTCCGTCCCCTGCCACGGCCACCGTTGCCTCTCGGCTCAGGCCCCCAACCCCCCCAGGGGAATCTGCTATGGACAGCCTGGCCCTGACCACCTCAGTACAGGTGGCTCCCAGCTGCCATCATGCTGGGCACCCTCCTTCCAGGTCAGACTTTTTTGTTCTTGGAAGAGGAAGATGAGGCAGCAGGCACCAGAGGCTGGGCTGCATCCAGCCCCTCCTTCCCTCCCTCCTTACACCATACCTAGGCTCTGTGAGCTGAGGATGGGGTGGGGTGGTGAGCCCCAGGAAGACACAGCACCTCTCAGCGGGCAATGGCTCAGGACTGATCTCTTCTCTCTGCACCATGGGGCCAGATTCTCCAAGTTTGGCTGCCCTCCCCTCCCCTGGCCCAATTGTTCCTCCTAGGTGTGATCCCTACTTTCATGGAGAGACCTACCTGACCATCCCACTGGCACCTTTTCAGCTAGGCTTTTTCTCTCTCAGAAGCTGTTGACTCCCCTCTGTCTAGACCAGCTGTAGCACTGCCTCCTGTAATTAGCTCTTCCAGTCTATGGGAAGAACATTCCTGTATTATCCTTTATGGATGCCAGTAGAACCTGCTTTATTTAGCTAGTAGTACAGTTCAGAAATTCTCACCTGTTCCCCACTCTGCACTGTGACTTAATTCTTCCTTCATGGTGTCAATGTCCCTTCTTGAAGAAGAATGGGACTGGTTTCAGAACTTTTTTGAGTTTTCCCCTTCCTGGCGCCTCAGAGTCCTGTAAGGAAGCAATTTGAGTATCAGAACCTGGGAGCAGCCCCAGCCCATTTCTGGGGTTTGTTCTTTTTGTGGTTCAGGGACCTGGTGCTGGTAGTAGCACCCTTGATGCAGACCTTGCTTAACCTCTGTTCTTTCTTTTATCAGGATCCAGTTTGTGTGTTCTCTTTGCAAATATCGAACCTTTTATGATGATGAGATGACCAACCACTTAGACAGCAAGTTTCACAAGGAACATTTCAAGTTTGTAGGCACTAAATTGCCAAAACAGACTGCAGACTTTTTGCAGGTGATCCTCTCTTTTGGTTTTGGTGTGCATTGGGTTTTTATCACCTTTCCCTTTTTTTTGCTGGAGAATGGGACTCTTTGACCTCTTACCATTCTTCTCCCAAACAGAGAAAATTGCAAATATTAGGTTTTATCCAGACTAGGCAAGAGAGCATCATCACAAAACCAAAAGGAAATGACATGACCAAGAGAGGGCCATATGCCTAACTTCCATGTGCCTGTTTCCTTCTCAGTTACCCCATCCTTGCTTTTTGTTTTAGAATTTAAACAAAAGAGATATATACTCCCTTTCCATCCTGACTTTTTCAGTTATGGATATCCTGATAACTCCTGTTTGGTACTTTCAGGAATATGTTGCTAACAAAACTAAGAAGACAGAAGAACGTCGCAAAACCATCGAGGACCTAAGTGGTGTAATCCAGCAGATCTATAAAGATCAAGACCTTACTCAAGGTGAGTGTCAACTCTTCTCTTTATATACCATGTTGACCCAAGAGACAGCTGGGTCTGCCTTGACTTGGACTGTCCGTGTAAGCTGTTTTCTGGCCTTTATTTTGGATCCAAATTAGAGAGGATTCCCATAGTCTTTATGAGAACTAAAAAGTCTTTCCTGAGTCTGAAGTACCTGGGGTTAATTCTTGGGGTGAGAGCAAGGGGAAAAAAGTGAGACTGGGTTTGTTGAGTTCACTAATAGGACTAGGGCATCTGTTTTGTTCAGTGACTGGATCTAAAGACTTACTCTCTGTTCTTGTAACTGGAGAGGGACTTTGTAGTAGCAGTCAGTGGGTCCTTCTTACTTTGGGGACTGAATCTATCCCAATAGGGATACTGGTGGGAATTGGACGTCAGCATCTTCTTTCCTTGCAGAGATTGCCATGGAGCATTTTGTGAAGAAAGTGGAGGCAGCTCACTGTGCAGCCTGTGACCTCTTCATTCCCATGCAGTTTGGAATCATACAGAAGCACCTCAAGTCCATGGAACACAATCGAAACAGAAGAGTGAGTGGAGTGCTTTGGTGCTAGCCTCTAGTCAAGGAAGCATTAAACTGTGGTGGTGGAAGTGCTAGGTTTGAAAGCAGACAGCCTTGACTTTATGTCTGGTTACACACTTACTGACTGTGCGACCGTGGGCAAATTGGTTTTCCTTTGCGTTTCTGTTGTTGGTTCCCTTGTAAAATTGGAACAATTCTTGCCCTCTATCAAAGTTCTACTCTTACATCTTTATGGAGGTGATTTGAGATTCTCCAAGACCAAGTGGGCAAAGCCTCCAGACCTATAAATCTTTAGGAATCAGCCACATTTGGAGAGGTACTTCACCAAGTTACCCACAGGGTGATATACTTTTAGGCCATAATACAAATATCATGGTCTAGTAGAAAACGCTGAATTTGGAGTCTAGTGACCTGGATTATAATTTGGCCTTGAACACCTAGTAGTTTTGTGAACATGTGCAAGTCATTGAAACTCTCTTATCTGAAAATGTTAGCCACCTCACAGGCTTGCAAAAGAGTGCTTTATAAATTTTACATGCTATAGAGATAATAAATTGAGTATTAGTAGTTATGTGAAGCTCCTGACCTTTAGCTCCCTGGGAGTTGAGCTGTTAGGATGGTTCCAACTGCTCAAGTGGGTTCTATTCTTTCTTCTTAGCTCATGATGGAACAGTCCAAGAAGTCCTCGCTCATAGTAGCTCGAAGTATCCTGAACAATAAGCTCATTAGCAAGAAGCTAGAACGCTATCTTAAGGTAATCAGGCCTGACTGGCCCAGGAAGGGTCTTGCCTGTGGCCCGCCCCTCCAGTACATGTGCACTTGCACATACCCATTTCTGGCCCAGTACTCTTCTGGGCTACTCTCAAGCTTGGGGAGGGCAAGTCATGACATGCCTCACACCTCCAACCTGGTAGATGCCCTCAGATATTTTGTGAAAGGGGGTAAGAACTGACGACATCCTAGTCTATGTTGAATGGAGGCAGATGGAATCCTGGCTTGCCCCCTGGTGAGGGCAGTGATGAGAGGTAGTAAAGGAAAGATTTGGGGATTTAGGGAACAGGATTGCTTGGGAAAGATAGTACCAATGGACTGGTGTGTGTTTGTCATCCTCAGGGGGAGAATCCCTTCACGGATGACCCTGAAGAAGAAAAGGAGCAAGAAGAAGGAGAGGGCAGTGCTATAGAAGAAGGAGTGGCTGAAGGGGAGGATGAGAACAAAACCAAGGAGAAAAGCACAGCAGAAGCTGAGCTGCAGGCAGAGGAAGAGAACCTGCAGCCTGGAGTAACAGCAAGGGCTGGACAAACCCCAGCCAAGAGTGTGGTAGAGGAGCAGTCGGGCATGGAGCTAGCCCCAGAGGAGGAGCCAGTACCCTTGTTAGGAGGTGCCTTGCAGCAGCAGATCCGGGGCATCCCTGGCCTGGATGTGGAAGCTGATGATGATGAAGAATGAAGGAGCCACACTTCAGGGAAGAAATTGGAGAGAGCTCAGACCTGTTTCAGAGCCATCATTAAATCTTTTTAATGGAGTGTGAGAATTGCTAACACCCTCCTGGATACCTGTTATTATTCTGGCCCTTGAAAGCTTTTTTTTGTAAATGGTTATGGAAATGGAGTTGGGGTTTTTTTTTTTTTACTGTAGTTGGGGGTTATGGGACAAGAAAGAGCATAGAGGATTGAATGTTTGTTTTGAAACCCCAACTACACTTTACCTCAGTTTTCTGCCCTTTGAGTTCTGAGGTACCTTTAGGAGCATCATCTTTTACAGTATCTGCAACAGGGTATGTGAAAACTGTTGACTTCCGGTCCTTTTTCTTAGGCAGCTTTGTATATAACTAAAAGGTGGGTTGGTTCGGGGTTTGAAAGGGCTCTTTCTAGTACAAGGAATTTTCCTGTTTCAGTTCTGCCCCAGGTCCCCACAACAATTCTGCCTGTTTAGTTATTTTGTTTTAATTTCTTCCTTTTGCTGCAAAGCCAGAATTAACATATTGTTTGTAAAAATCCTAAATAAATGTTCAGTCAGAACTGATGAAAGTCTTAATATTAAATTTTAATCTTTTGGTTGGAAGGATTGAGGCTGGGCAATCTTTGGGGAGAAACAATCAAAATTATTTAATTGTAATAGTTTTACTAAGTGTCTGCTCCTCAGAGCTCTATACTGAGCCCCGGAGGTAAGGAATAGATGAGTACTTTTGTGCTTAGAACGACAGCCCAAACTAAGGTGTGTGTCCAGATTCTTACAAGGAAATGCTTCCTTAGATCGTTGAGTTTTGAGTTGGGATTTAAAGGAGATGAATAAACAGGTTGAAATGACAAGCAGTAGATGTGAGGTGGAGACGGACTAGATGTAATGTCCTTCCGCACAAGGGACAACTGACAGAGAAATCAAAATGTCCTTTAGTTCAGCAGGGCCTGCTTCTAATGCTCTCTGGGTGGACTAAGGGCGGGCTCCGTTCAAGGGGGGACACGTGTAAGGGAGCCTAAGCTGGAAGCTGAAGTGGGAAGTAGGGAGGGGAGGGGCTGAACAAGTAAGGTGTGGCACAAACCTGGGCGTTGGTAATCACGGCGTGGGGTTGCACCGGTGAGATCTGGGGACAGGGCTGACACGGGACCGCATGAAGGCATGTCCTGTGGAAAAGCCAGCTACTTGTGCTACTTAGCCTCAGGAACATATCTGAAGCACTGAACGGAGACACTTAGACGGGAAAAGGAAAGATTTCTAACTGCCCCAAAGTAACATGACGCCTAGCATCGCGTAGGCGTTTGATACATTTACCTCCGCACTCGGTAGCTTACTCGTGCCCAACCTCCCTTGCTCAACGCTCCCATCTAGGGGCAGCTCAGCCCGAGGTCGGGAGGATGCTGCGTGGGGAGCACAGCGCCTGGAAAGGTGAAGCCGAAGCCTGACACGCTGCGGGGCCTCGGGAGCAGTGAAGGGGGCGGGGGGAACGGGGGACGGGTTCTCGTATCGTCCTGGCCCGGAGCACGACGGGAAGGAAGGCGCTTTTGGCTCCCGACTGCGGGAGCGGGGTGCCGTAGTCTGAGGACTGGTTGAAATTAAACGTTTCTGGAATAAAACACGTGGTTCCCAAGACCTTTCCTGATGCGGTTTCCACGACCCCCGTCTCCCTCGTCCCGACCCCGTGCAGGCTGCAGGTAGCCATGCCCCAGCCCGGAAGCGCCGCTCCACCTCCCCCACACCTGCGGAGACTGCGCACTCGAGCTTCAGAAGGCGGGGTCAAGCGCTGCGCGACAGGGAAGGAGGCGGTGTGTGGAGCAGCCAATAGCCTTTCGGCGAGTGGGTGGGGGTGGGGAGGAGGAAGAGAAGAAAAAGCTGGCTTAGCGCATGCGCAGTGCTGCTGTCGAGGAACAGGAACTCTTGGCTGACCGTAGGCTCAACATGGAGACGGGATACGGAGGTGGGTCCAATAGGAGGGACTTAGCGGGGGCAGGCAGGACTCTGCTCTGCAAGCTCCCTAGCCGGACGGAGATGCGAGGCACGCAAAGGGCCGTCCGAGCGCGGAGGGAAGGAAGTGTCGGGGTTATGTCAGCATTAGGGAAAATTTATCCTACTGGGGGTGGGGGAGGGATGATCGGCTTTCTGATTGGTGGGGATGGCTGTCTCTCCGCCGGCCCTCGCTGTGGATTGGCCGGCTTCGCGCCGAGGTGGCCTGGCTGCCCCTGCCGGGCCTTACTGCCGGAGAGCTGAGCGGCGGGAAAGGGAAGGGGATGTGCCACGGCCCGGCTGAGGAGCTAGTCCAGCCGGGATGTTTCGCGGCCCCGGCCGTCCTCTGCCCTCGCCGCGGGCTCAAATGGACGCCTCCCCTTTCTGGAAGCGACACAAAATGGCGGCTGCCGAAGGCCCCGCCTTCGAGGCCGACTCCGCCCCCTTCACGAGTCTTCTTCCGCGTGCTTTGGGTGTCAACGGGAGACCCGGGAGAACCGCTGGTGCTTTGGCTGGACCGCAGTTAAGTGACTTGCCCGGGGTCACCTAGCCTTTAATTATCTGATACGTCATTTTGCTTAAAGGCTTGCCCAGCTTTTCACGTGCTATCTCATTTTGTCTTCCCCATGCCCACCCCTACCCTGCCCCCTGCACCTCAGGGTAGGTTCTCTTGTTATTCTCATTTTTTGAATGGGGAAGGTGTAGCCTGGCGATTAAAGGCCTTGCCCAGGATCCCGAAGCCAGGAAGTGTTTTAGACTGGACTTTTAGTCGGGTATCCTTTGAGCTGCGTCTCCGAACCCTCTCAGACATTATGTGTTTTTGCTCTCTGGCTCGATCCAAAAGACACCAAGTCCTCCTCTCCAGTACTGGAGTTGAAGGAGTGGGGACCACGATGAAAAGTGAGAATAAACATGATACACTGAGTCAGAAAGAAAATTGTCATGACTGGAATGGGGAGGATTTGTGTAATTGTTAGAAGAAAATGTCAGGTAGATTGAAGACAGGTAAAGGAGGAGCTTGAATGCCAGCCTTAATCAGAGTTTCTGGGAATAGATTTAAGTTAGTAGAAATAGAGCGAGATCCTCTAGTCCCATTTTGCACATAAACAGACTGAGGCACATAACTAAAAGGCATGTGCAGGGTCACAGGCTGGACTATATTATACAACTACCAAATAATTATCTCTGGAGGCATGGGGAGATTAACTGGGTTATATCATAAAAACTTCTTGAAGTAGGGTGGTACCTGAGTTGTGCTTTGAAAAAGAAGGTAAGGGTTATTCTTTGAAGTTTGCTTGGAGACAGAGAACATAAAGCCAGTATAGTAGCTAGGTAAATTTTGAATTCAAGTCTTCTTTCCTCCAAAGCCTATGTACAGTGCTATGCTACCAATTACAATATAAGCAAAAGAATAATCAGAAGACAAGTAATTCACTTAAAAAGAGACCCAGCAATGTAATCCTTGGCCTAAAAGTTTTAGTGTAAAGAGTACAAGTTTGGGAGTCGGAAGACATGCATTTAAATTTCAGTTCTGTGGCTTGTCATCTGTGTGTAATTTTGGGCAAATTATTTAACCTCTGAGCTTCAGTTTCCTAATCTGAAAAATGAGGAAGTTGGACTAGACCATGGGTCTCAAACTCAAATAGGAATGAAGCCATTAAATATGTAAGGATCCCTTTGTGCTGCATGTTGACTTAGAAAACCATATATTAACATTGTTTATGTTCTATTGTATTGTATTTTGTTTTCTTTTTTGTTTTTGTTAAATATTGTACAAATTAATTTTAGTCTGGTTCTTGCTCCTAGAAAGATGTTTTGATGCCTGTAGACTAGATGACTTTGAAAGTCATTTCCACCTCTTAAGTATATAATCCATTGACTTGTGTGTGGGATGACCCCCTTAATAAGATTAGTCTTGACCAAAGGAGTAAAGAGGAAAAGTATTATTTAGCTTTTTTGAGAAAGGGCACTCCTGCCTGCACTGAAGAAGTCGATGGCTGAGGTGGGCAAGGGTGTGCCCGGCACAACAGTTTTTATAGACCCTGACCACAATACCCCAACCCCTTTCCTCTTAGCCCCATTGGCTGGGCTTTGAGGGTACAATCAATCTATCCACGGAAAATCTACCCCAGCAACAAAGAATAAGTGTACAAGAGTAATTTTTAGAAAAAGGGAGGGATATAAGAGTGAGCAACTCCTATTCAAGGACTGTCATGTAAAATGGCGTAATTGTCTAAGAAAGGAGATAAAGGGGTGAGTAAAGGCAGTCTGAGAGCAGGCAAAAAGCAGTCTCTGTCATGGACTGTCTCGTAGCACAAAAAGATTTTTAAGAAAAACAATGGTCAGTTTCCCAGGGCTGGGTGAGACAAATGGGCTGAGGCAAGGGACTCCTGAGGAGTCTTCACTAAATATACCTATTCTACTTCCTGAGGGGTCTTCACGACCTACACCTGTTCCACTCACTTGGAAGTCTGTATACAAATATAAACAGAATGGGCACTAAACAAGGTAAACGAGTTAATAATGCAGAAAAGGTATATTTGGTTTCATAAGTAGCGTTGTGAACTCATTATTGGAATAAGGTACAATATAGGTATGATAGTGAGAAGAAATTTTAAATCCTTTGGAGATTATGGATTGCCTCCAAGATCAAAAATGTACTGTTTGGCATTCAAAGCCCTTCAAAAAGCCCTCTCTTACTTTTCTAGTCGTTTTACTCATTAGTCCCTGACCTCCTGACTGTTCCACCACAAAAGGCCTTCCATTTCAACTCCTGGCAGTTTTTCTGATTGGCTCCTGTGTTTCGAATACTCTGCCTCCTTAACCCAGCCTGCTGATTTCCCTGCCTTCATTTAAGTCAATTAATCAGTTGTCCTAACTAAAATCCCATCTCTTAATGGAAGCCTTTCCCAGCCCCTCAATTCTTGTGCCTTCCTTGTTAATTATTTACTATTTATCCTGTATACATTTACTCTATATCCTGTTTTGCATATATTTGTTTGCTTTTTGTCTCCCTCCTATTAGATTGTAAACTTGTTGAGGACAGGGACTTTTTTAAATCTCTTTTTGTATAACCTTCACTAAGCTCTGTGTTTTGCACTTGGGGTGTTTAATAGAAGTTGATTAATTGACTGAACCAAAGTGAAGAATTGGTGGGGTGGTATTTGAATCCATGGGAGTTGATAAGATTACTAATTCTGTTAGCACTAATTGTTGCTAATTCTTCCTAATTGTTGGTGATAAACAGAAATTGGAGGTCACTTGTGCCCAATAACCTACTACTGCCTAGTGTGGATGGAATGCCTCATTTATTTTGGGTTACCAAACCATTTTAGCCCCCCTTACCACAAATGGATGGGGTTCACTGACATTCAATCCTTTTTTTTCCATCATTGAGCTTAGTTAGGAGTGTGGAGACCTAATTCCACCCCTTCTCAGGGTTCTTAGAGTCTATATTTGGAAGTACAGTCACTCCAGAACCAACTGCTACATGTGGAAGTACTGTTCTTTTCATACTTTCCATGTTCTTTCACTTGGAAAAATCTGGTTCCCTCCAAAAGATGTAGGATCCCTGGTTACCCTTTTCGGACTGGATATTCTTTCTTTTATGACCCTGAAGGAGTAGCAGGTGTACTCCTTACTGCCACTTGAACCTCCTTTCACCATTGCTCAGCAATATTCCCTTACCTGTATCACCTTGACCAGATCTTTGCTGCAGGTGTCGTCTGACCTCCAGGCTATATTGTCATCCCATTTCTCATTTCTTTTTCCTGTGGTACCTGTATTACGCTTTTTTTTTTTAAATCCACCCACATCTTGCACCCTCATACTCACTATGTTGCATTAATGTGCACTTGAACAACTGGCCTCTCAATTTATCACATTCTTCAGTTCCTATGGCTTTTATCTTCATCCCCCACAGTGTGGTTATGCCCTGGATCTCACTTGCCCATAAATGTCTATGATCTTAAACTCTAAAATTCTCTCTTAGTTTAATTCCTATTAGTTCATCTCTTCCTTTATCTCAAAACTCCTCTAAAACTATTTTTAGTCCTCACTGGAACTACCAGCCCCCATCTCCTCATTGTTCTTTTAGTTTATCCCCTCCGCTCTAGCTTCATTTTCCTTAAGACTACATAGATCTTAACCCAGTACTTAGGGATAGGACTTAGATATTGTAATTTCATTGGTATGGAGAAGTGCTATATAGGTCAGCCCATTATCCACAATTTATAGTCTCAGAGAATTGCCAAGAACAGTGGTGTTAAACTCTTAATAAAAACTGATTCCTTACGGGTGCATATTAACTTGGAAAACCAGAAATGAACACTATGTTGTATCTTTATTTATTTTGTTAAACATTTCCCAGTTACATTTTAATGTAGCTAGGATTGCACTCTAAAGTTTGACACGTTTGGCATAGATCACTAAGAGGTTCATGTTGATAGACTTGCCCAGGCTCACAGACCTGAATGTGTCTAAGACAGACATCCTCTCAGCTCCAAGGCCATTCTCTGTTCATGCAGTATCTATTGTTAGCTAATTAAATTAGAGAAAATCCTCCACCTGAGTGCTCTACCATACTCCACCTCTGGAGTTACCCTAGCGTTTGCCTCCTTCTATTCTTGCCTGCTACTGAAGTCGTCAGAAGACTGCCACTCCTCATTTATGTCATCTAATATCAGCTGAGCCCTCACTGCTGCAAAGCAGTCATTTTATTCCCTGATCAGCTTTTTGTTTCTTTTGTTCTACCTTGTTAGTTTTTTAAATTGCATTTTTATCAGTCTCTTCTGATATCACCTACATTTTCCAAAGAATTTTTTAAAAGAGGAAAAACAATTCAACAAATCATACTAATGTATGAAAAAGTCTAACATAGTGTTTCAAAAAAGAATGAAGAAATTCTCTCTCCTTTTTCTTCTCCCTTCTTTGGCACCAAGGTTGGTCATTATAATTTAACAACATGCAACTTCCATTATTTTTGTAGTTGATCATTCCATTTTCTTTATTGTAGTCATTGTGTATGTGATTTTCTTGGTTCTACTTATTTCACTTTGTATCAGGTCATATAAATTTTATCATGTTTCTCTGTTCATCCTAGTCATTATTCCTAACAGCATAGTAGTGCAGCATTATATTAACATTGTTAAGCCTTTCCACAGTAGAAGGGCTTCTAATTTGTTTCTCATTCTTTGCAATTACAAAAAGTGCTGCTGTAAATATATTAGTGTGTGTGGAGCTTTTTATTTTTGTCATTGATCTTGTGATGTCTTCCCAGCAGTGAAAGCTCTGGGTCAGAGGCTGTGAACATTGGGATTACTTTCTTTTCGTAATTCCAAATTCCTTTCCGGACTGGTTGGACTAATTTCATAGTTCCACTATTGAGCCATTTTTCCACAACCTTACTATTTCCATCTTTTTTCATCTTCATCAATTTTCTGGGTGTGAGGTGAAATCTCAGAGTTGATTTACATTTCTTTTATTTCCTGATTGACTTTCTTTGCCACTCAGCTCAGTAACTCTTGCAGACTTTCACTGCTTTCCTCACTCGCTTCACATGGGTCATCTGTCGGGGAGCTTCCTCTTTCCTCTGTTCAACACTTCAAATTATCCCCCACTCTTTTCTTCTTTATTCCAGACTTCTGCCAAAGAGTTTTATACTCTCAAGAGATTGACCCTTTAATTATTCCCATTTCTTTATCTTTAACCTATCTACTGATTCTCTTCCTATTGAGCTAGTCTCTCCTGTCCTTATACAACATATACAGTATTTTTTGTTGGACCTTGTCATCTCTTCATTGTCTTATTTCTCTTTTCCCATTTAGAAAGAGACTTTTATTAAAAGTTATCTAAAACTTGTAGCTTCTGTTTTCTCATCTCCCACTGAATTTTCTAACTTCTGTAATTTGGCTTCCAGCCCCACCACTCAAATGAAACTGCTCTCTCAAAGGTGAACAGCAGCCCTTAACTGCTGAATCTCTGGCCCCAATCTCCTTGATTTCTCTGTCGGTTTTGCAGTGTTTTCTTCTCCCTTGGTTTTTGTAATGCACCCTCCTTGTTCTCTTCCTTCTTGCCTCACTGTTCTTCCCTTGTCTGCTTTGCTGAATCATGATTCATTTCCCAACCCCTTAACATGGGTATAAATAACCCAAAGCTTTGTTCTGGGTCTTTCTTTACTCCATTCTCTCCCTTGGAGATCAAATCAGCCTCTTTGTTCAAATACCATATTTAATATATCTCCTGAATTCTGGCTAGTTATACATTATCAAGTTCCTCCATATGTGTAAAACATAATTTAATGTCTCCTCCCTGAAACTCATACCTCTTTCTGCTCAGGGTCCACCGTCCATCTTCCATCCAAGTTTATGTCCTTGGAGTCCTTTCTGTCTCTCTCATGTGCTATATTAGTCAGTTGCCAGGTCTTGTCAAATCTGCCTGTACTACATCTTTTACGGCCTCATCTCTTCACTCACATAACTACCACTCTAATCATTTCTTTCTAGGATTATCATAATGGTCTCCTAATTGCTTTCAGAAAGATAGGACTTCATGAGGAAGAAGTAATATGCAGTCAGCCTGGAAAGAGAGACAGGAATCAGATAATGAAGGACTTTAAATGCCAAATAGAAAAATTGTTTAAAAAAAAAAGTTTATCTATTGATAGATACCTTAAGCTTCTCGATCAGGGGAGTGACATGAGCAGACCTGTGCTTTAGGTAAATGAATTTGTCAGTTCTTGGGAAGAGGAATTATAAAAGGGAAAGATTGGATGCAGAGACTAATTAATTAGAAAGCTATTGCAATACTCCAGATGACAGGTGAAGAGGGTCTTACTGTAATTTGATTATCACAATATTTGTGTTTTTTATGTTGACTATTAGGCACTACTTCTGAGGAAAGACGCAGACAAGCTGTAGAGTGTTTAGAGGATGTCTATCAGGATGTTAAAAGGGATGGATACTATGCCCAGTGAAAGAACTTAGCCTAGAGAAGACTTGGAAGGACAAGATTAGTTGTCTTCAGGTGTGAAGGAAGGACTGATAGCAGTTCTGTTTGATCCTACATGGCAGATTTTAGGTCAATGGGAAAAAGCTGCAGTGTTTCAAATTTAGGCCCTCAATGTAAGGGAATATTTTCCTAGCCATTAGAGCATCTTTCTCTGAGAGAGGTAGTGAGCTTCCTTCACTGTATGTCTTTAAGTGATGATTG
Organism: Bettongia penicillata ogilbyi; assembly: GCA_023548195.1. Lineage (NCBI taxonomy): Eukaryota > Metazoa > Chordata > Mammalia > Diprotodontia > Potoroidae > Bettongia > Bettongia penicillata. Next base: position 918,532 of record JAJHZJ010000363.1, read on the forward strand.
GATGCTCACTTGTCAAGGGTCCCTTAGGATTCTTTTTCATTTATATTTTGTACTATGGACTCATTGGCTTTGAGGCAGGTCCTTTCAATTTGGACAATCTGTGATTCTACTGGTTACTGTAGGAGGTAGACCACAGTGTTCCTTTACCTCAGTGGTATTATAATCTCATAAGGGATCAGTCCGATAAAAGGGAGAGGCATGTACAGGCATTTCCCAGCTTATCATGTTTGTTATAAATAATGGGTTTGTTTAGAACCAGTAATGCACTACTAATAATGTTTTTGTCCCTTAGAAACAATGTCAAAAATGCTGGTTAGTCTGCAAATTGAACTCATTGAATCCAATGTAACTTTTTAAGGTGGATGACCCATATAGTTTTGATAGCCCAAGTGTGGAGTTCTTTCTCCTGAGCCCTGGTATCAGATCTGAGAGAGGGTATAATCTTATGGTGTAGTAGCTATTTCTGTGGATGGATTATTCCTTCAGAATTGGTGTAAATGCCAAGACTTCTGCACTTGTAGCAATTCTAGGTTCTTGTAGCAGAGAGCTGTGTTGTAGGGAAAGAGGAAGAGAAGAGGATTTTTTCTTTCCTTTTTCTAGAATCAGAAATGGCTTCAGCTAGGATTTTGAAATGCACAATTTGTTGTCAGTCCTCTTGCTTTCCTTTTACATGATTTCTAGATTTCTGAGAGTCCCGTTTGTGATCTCTTGCTTCCTAAACTACTATAGCCCACCTGTCTATGTCTGAGCTCTCCCACCAAGTGCATATTGCAGCCCTCCTACTGCTACAGTGATCTCCTTTCTCTAAAGTCATATGTTGGTATTTTGGAGATCAGCCAAACTTACCCAATATTCTTCTTTTGAAGCAGAACAGGTGCTGGGCCGTGAGGTCAGAAGAACTGGGTTCAAATCCTGTGTCTGACATTTACTGTCTGTAATCTTAGTCAAGTTACCGAACTTTCTTGGGTTTCATTTTCCTCATCCATAAAATAAGGAGTTGAACTTAGATGATCTTTGGGGTCCCTTCCAAACTCTACATCCCTAGTCTTTAATGAGGGGAGTGCAACACAATGAATGTTCACCTTGTCACACTTCTACACAGCATTCATCATAGACACCATGTAGTTATAGCAGATGTCTGACGATGGGTCATCCGCTGCTCCTTTCCCATTTCTCCCATCAGCTCATATTGTTTTTTCAGCAGCCCTTGGAAAAGGACAGGTTGACTACCATGTGAAGTGACTACAGTGAAGTCTTGTTGTGTTTTTAAATCATGTTGAAGTATTCACCGAGAGTCAGGAAGAGTGTGAAATTTCCCTTCTTTACCATTCGTCCTGATGCTGAGGGAGACAGGAAACGATGATTTGAATTGGTGTTACAATGGAAAGAACACTTGCTTTGGAGTCATTTGATTTGGCTTCAAACCCTACTTCTGATTCTTAATACCTTTTTGGTCTTGAGGAAATGGTCCCTTTTCCTCATCTGCAAATGAAAGGAGGTAGTATTTTGTTCACTTGTTTCAGTCCTGTCTGACTCTTCATGACTCCATTTGCGGTTTTCTTGGCAAAGATGCACGAGTAGTTTGCCATTTGCTTCTACTTACTTCACAGAAACTGAGGCAAAGTTAAGTGAGTCTTCCTGACTCCAGGCAGGGCCCTCTGTGCACTATGGCTCCACCTAGCGGTCCATCATCTAATCTCATCACCATGTTGCTAACTCAAGCCTCAGCTGACTCCACCTCCCTCAGCTTTCTCTGTCCTTTGATTAGAAGGCTGATGAGTTGAGTACCAAACTCCTAATAATTTCTTCCTTTATTTATAAAGAACCTGGACTTTCCCACCCACTGCACTCTGTATCTGCTGCCCTACCTGGTTCCAACTCCATAGAACAAGATGTCCCTGTGCCCGTTACCCCCTATCTTTTCTGCCTCATATGTGTCCCCATTTGTTTGTAAGCTCCTTAAGAACAGAGACTGTGTTTTTATTAATTGTATCCCCCTCGCTTAACACAGTGCTTGGCCCATAGGAGGCGTTTAATATATGTTTATTGGATTTATTGAATTCGATGTCACTTAAGCCTCAGCTCTTCTGTAAAAAGAGGGGGTAGTACTAGATAGCCCTTCCAGCTCTGATCCTCTGATCCATCCTGTCCTTGATATGGTTTGTATTGACTTTGTGATTAAAGGAAGGCTTTAGTGTGCTTTAGTAGTACACCTGATATAGGCAGGTACCCGAACTTAGATTGCTGACCGTAATATATATACCGGACTTTTTTTTAAGAATAAGAGAAAGCTGACTTGGGTATGTTTGTGATAATCTTGTTTGTATCATTGAGATTTGAGGTCCATTTCCATCTCTACCATGTAGTCAGGATTCAGGCTTTCTCAAAAATGTAAATTTTACTTGAATATTTTAAAAAATCTGTGATTTTGTCCATTCGCTAATGGACATAGTTGCCATGTCCCTCAGGGGTTGCCATGGCTGAAAAATTCATCACCTGGTAGTCTATCTTCGGGTACTGACCATGTACAGCAGCACCTAGGTAGAGTCTGTTGTCCGTTACTTGAAGCCTTTTGGCCTAGTAGGACCTGCTATTATCTAATCTTCATAAAGCTAAGATTATCTGTATGCCATGATGAGAATTGAAAGGAGAACTTAAAATAAAAGAATAAGAAGTTGGGGGGCAAGTTAAATTTGATACTCTTGTTGCCTACCTGCCCCTCCCATCCCATGTCCTCAGGCCTTCAGGACCTTGGGACAGGTCCTATTGTTGCAGTGACCTACTTTTGGACAGTTCTTAATTGTCCGTCACTCCTCCCCTCCCCTCTCCAACTGTGTCTCCATAAATGTTACTGCTGTCAGTTTCCACTAAGAAAAACAAATTTTATTTTCTTTACTGAATGAGGAACATAGATGTAGAGAAGGAAATTTGGTTTGTTAGGGCCAACCCAGCAAGTAATGAAGCCATTCGATTTAGTCTTTGAGCCCACAGACCTGCTCCTTCCTTTCCCTTTTGTCTGTGCCATGTCACATGCATTAATTTTTGACTAAATTTTCCAGAGCAGTACGGAAGAGTTAAACCATAGAAGGGTAAATGTTGTTATGGAATCTGACAGTTAGCATCTAATAAAATAAACCAGCAAAAGTAATAGTTAGATTTTTACTATTTTTAGGCATTTGTATTCCTGAGTGATTTCCCTCTTCTCGGACAAAAAGGTACATAACTTTATGTCTCTTCCCACATAGGTTATGGGGCTTGGAGCACTGGAGCTGCTAACACCCAGGGTGAGTTTTTCTGCTTTGTTGAGACTAAGGTTTTTTTTGTGGTTGGTTTTTTTTTTTTGGTAATTTTTTTGGTTGGTTTTTTTTTTTTTTTGACAGATTCAGTTTTGGTCTGGAAATCATTTAATTGCTTGACCACATACTTAGCAAATTAGCAAATGTAACTTCTTCCTATCAGAAGGCTGTTTTTTTTCCAGAGGAATGACATGTGTTCGTAGTGCTTTGTGTTGCAGGTAGCTAGTTTTTAACTTTCATATAATGCCTCTTTTCTTAGTTAGAATGAAGATAACTTCATTTTCTTGAATAGTGTGTTATATATTATTTATAATATTGTTTGGTACCATTCTCACTTTTTTCATGGTTGGTTTTTGGTAACTGAGTTTGATAAGACAATATTTCATGAAGTATCTCTTGTGCCTAGAATGTCTGCAGTGCTTTGTAATGTTTTTTCTTTTAAGTGCTTTCTTTCTTCACTCCTCTCCAAAAATAAAAACAATACTTAATGTTGTCAGCAGCTACTCATTTTTTTCCTTATTGAAAAATGGGCTGTTGTGCCTTTGCTCTGTTTGTGAGTCTTTGGTCCAACTTCCTGGAGGGATTGGGAAGTAGCCTAAAATATTGGCACAAACTTGCCAGCTTTTTCATAAGCCTTTCTGGTTCTTCCCACTGGTTTTATGAGAGATGTAGTTAAAACTTTTGTATGCCTTGTCTAGCTTCAGTAAGTGACATGATGACATTCTTTTTTGCCCTGAAGTGCCATTGCTAATTAGGAACTTGTACCATTCCTTATGTGAAAACAAAGCATACATACATAATTGTTCTGTAAAATATCTTTGCTGATATCTGCTCTGAAAACAAAGCTTTTGTGTATTTTTTCCCCCACTTTTAAGGTGCATATGGGACCAGTGCAGCCAACTGGCAAGGTATGTGCTTATGCTTATGTTTCTGGGATTTAAGTTTCTTCCATGATTAGATTTGATCTTGAGAGTTGCTTGCCAGCTGTGGTTGAGGTCTAGAAATGAAGTCACCTTAGGAATCATATATGCTACCTCCCTCCATTTGTTGATAAGGAAGCAGGCTCAGGTTATAGTTTGCCTGATTTCTTAAAGAGCTAAAATTCAAACTGAGGGCCTGTAGTTCCAAATCCAATGTGCTTTCAAATATATCCTACCTAACTAGGTCTTTAAACCAATCCACATGTGTGGGATGTCTCAGTCTGTTGTGGCTCTTCCCTTTAAGTTTAACAGAATAGAAGGAACCTGAGTTGGGCTTCTTCCTTCATATTTAGTGCTTCTTCTGCTGTCCTATTGAATAATGGGCATAAGTTGAATCATAATGATTTGATTGGGAGTTCTTGCTTGTTTTTTTAGTCCTTGGAGATCTATCCTCAAGTATAGGATGGTCCCCAGGACCTCAGAAAAGAGAGGGAAAGATAAAGGGAAATTTTCAAGTAGGAATTTTTTTTTTTACTGTGTTTTCTTAGTTTTGATTTTTTTCTTTCAGGATAACATCAGAAACTTGAAAATAGTCCTTTTGGAAAGGACAGCTATCTTGGGAACATTATAACATACATATAGCCAGATTATCTTTGGGGGAGTCTTTCCCTAGGCTATTAAAGAGACTAATAAATGAGAATTTTTGCAATCTATTTACAGGAATGCCTAGGATTATACCTACCTCCCAAGAGTAGGTATCTTTCCTCAGTCACTTCCTTTTTAATTATCCCTTACTATGCTGATCCTCTATGCTGCATTGAATGCATAATAATTCTTGAGTCACTTAATGCTGAACAAGTATTCTCTGTAAAACTTGACTGCTGAGCCATTTTCTTATATCTCAGAAGTTTTGGGTTCTGTTGAATTATACCAATTTCATCCTCCACTACCAAGCTCAGTTCATCTATTTGAAGCAAATTGTTGAGCTCTCATTCTAATGCTCTCTTTTTCCATTAGGCTATGAAGGTTACAATTATTATGGTGCCCAGAACACTGGTGTTACTACTGGGGCTACATATAACTACAGCACAGCCTCATGGGAGGCTCCCAAGACAGACAATACAAGCCTTGGAGATGGGAGCACTACCATGCAGATTGCCACCTATGGAACTGAGACTGTCACTGATAATTCTGATTCCCTCATTGCCAAGATCAACCAACGCTTGGACATGATGTCGAAGGAAGGAAGCAGGGGCGGGGCCAGCGGCAGTGGGGAGGGCATGGAAGACCAGGAGAGGTGATTACAGGCTTTCTTGTTCAAGGAGCAGCACCAAGTGCTAGCCTATACCAATAACATCAGTACAGAAACTAGGCCTTTGCATTACCTCTTGGGAATGAGTAGGTTTATTATTCCCAAACAGAATTTCATGCTTCTTGAGTTCTCTTCAGTTTGGAGTAAATGAATTGAGACCATCTGACAGGGTGTAGGCATTTTAAGCAGATCTATGTTAAAGATTCATTAACTCTTGGTGTGGCTTATTTAGCTTTTGGCTGCTACGTAATCTACATCTAAAACTCTTAGTTCTGGATCCTGAGTTTACTAAATTCGTATAATGTCTCCACTGTATACCAAAGCCAGCGTCACTGAAATCAAATGTAGAGAGGAATCACCTGCTTCTGCACTTGTCAGTTGAAGAAGCTAACAAATTGAATATGTTGGGGGTAAGGTTGGGGAGTGCTACCTGTCTGTTTCAAGCATTTTGGCTTGTAAGTGTGATTTATTTTATGAAGGAAAAAACTTTTTTATTTATCTCTCAACTAGTCACAAGCAAGGCCTAATGAAAGTAGTCCTTTTGAAAAGAGGCCAGTGCATTTGGCTCATGCTTTGTGTTGCGATGTTGGTGTGTATGCCATGATGAGGCCAGCTTTCTTTTTCTCTGAGCAGTTTGTTTAGCAGAATTAGTTATTGACTTGGCTCTGTGCTTATTCTTCAGCTCTTTCAGATTTGAGTCTTTTGACACCTATAACTCCAGGGCTTCAATGACTGATCACAGTCTCTACCGCTCGAACTACAGTTATGACTATGACCTCAGACCTGATCAGAATGATGGCTTTGGAAGTCAGTATGATGACCACCAAGACCTGTCTCACAACCGAGCGTCTCTGTATGGCATTGTTCAGGAAAAGTGTCAGAATCAGTTCCGAGATCGGAGTCATCCTAATGCCTATATGCGCAGTGACCACTTCATGCCATCCTCAAGCTCAGAGCGTTTGTCTACTCGCTGGAATGAGTTGAACTATATGGGTGGAAGGGGAATGGGAGGACCCTGCCCCAACAGACTACCTTCTCTGTTCTCACAAACTGTGGTCCCCGATTATGGCATGATGGGCATGCAAGGAATGAGCAGGTTTGGCAACGTACCTTATGGATGTGGCAGGTCAAGAAACAGAATGAGAGACCGGGTGAGTTCTGTGCTTCTTAATCATTAACAATTACTTAATGATTGTTCATTAATTACACTTTGATTTTTTCCTTGTTCATTATGATCCCAGTTTCTTGCTTCATTTTATTTTCCTTTGTTTGGCTTTGATGGGTAGTTGAACAGTACCATTTAAATGTATTTATGTTTTTAGTCCAGAAGAAGGGGGTTTAATCACTCTGGACAAGATAGCGTAAGCAAGAAACGTAAGCAGTCCCAAAGTGGTGAAGAACCAGACTACAAGCAGGCCCGAACTGACAGTGAAGGAGATGATTCAGATAATGGTAAGTTCCAGAACCCTATTGTGGTATAGATATTTTGCCAATTTTATTTAATGTCTTAGTTTAATTTTTTTAATTCAATTTCTTTAAAAGCATTTTGAAATTAAACACCCCCCCCCAAATAAGCATTTACCTAAACAGCAAAATACAAAATGAAAATTGTATATGAAGTCATTAATCTTCATTTCATAGAATTTACTTTAAAAAAGTAATAAATTCCATACATTACTTTCAAAATTATCTTGCTTATCTTCTTGCTTCTAAACTTCCTTCTCTTCTGTACATTAAAAAACTGTTTCCCTGGCCCCTCTTTTTTTGGCATCAGTGTTACTACTAGCCAGCCTGACCCTCTCTCCCAATTAAAAACTGAGAGAGGGAAAAAAAATACTTGTAACAAATAAACATAGTCAAGCTAAATGAATCCACTCAGTGACCATGTCCAGAAATGTCTGTCTCTTCACCTTGTGTCATCCCCTCTCTATCAGGCATGGGGTAGAGGGGAGGGGGTAAGGTAATCATAAGTTCTCTGGAGATGTGATTGATCATTGCTTTGCTCAGAGTTCTTGCCTTTCAAAGCTGTATTGCTTTATGATGTTAAGAGTATTTGGATGGGTGATTTTGGTTTTGCTCACTTGATGTCACATCAGTCATTCTAAAAGATTCTCTGAAATATGTCTTTCATTACATTCCTGTGCTGCAGTGAAATCAGCCTTCCCCTCATTGAAGAGTGCCTCATTAGATTCCGTTTCTTTTCTTAAGGCATCACACACACACACACACACACACACACACACACACACACACACACTCTCTCTCTCTCTCTCTCTCTCTCTCTCTCTCTCTCTCTCTCTCTCTCTCTCTACCTTTCAGGGTTACGGTGTTGGTTTGTTTTGGAATTGTTACCTTCCTGGCATCATCATCTTTCCTCTTCACTCCCCAGCCCTCAGCCCCACTTGTTTCCACACTGTTTGATGTATTTCTGTATCAAACTCATATGTCTGTGTGTGTGTGTGTGTGTGTGTTCAACCCTCTTGGTTTGTTAAGAGTGAAGTTCCACTGATTCTTGTTCCCTTTTGCCCCTTCTCCCCCCACTACTCTACTTTTCTTCACACATTTCAGTTATGAGAAATAGCCAATTCTAACCTTTTCTTCCTCTCTTTTATTGTAGTGTATTTCTTTTATTCTCCCTTCTCTTTCTCTTTCTATAATCCTCAGAACACTCCTCAGTCCACTCCTCAGAAGTGTTCTTTTTAAACTCCTTCAGTACCCTTCAAAAGTAGTAAGTTTTTGCCTGACATACACTAGGTACTTAATAAATGTTTATTGATTGGAAAAGTTACTTCTTTCTTTCCTATTAAAATATTAACACTACATCTTCATACAGCTCCTTTCAAGTTGCTCAAATAAATTTACCGTTCATAGTATCTCTGCATCATGTTTGTATTTCCTGGTTCTTACTCAACTCTACTGTTTTTATCAGAAATACTTGACATTCCTCTTTTCCATTAAAAGATCCCCCTTTTTTTTCTGTATGATTATACTTAGGTTTACCTTTTGGGAAATTGTTTTGCGTATAGAAACTGGCTAGGTATTACGTAAGACTGATTGTAGTTCTTTGGTATTTAAAATCCTTGTTTCTGGGGGCTTGCATTACTTTTAAATGGGAGCTCCAGATTTTACTATGACTTCCCGGGACTTTTCCTGTGAGGATTTCTTTCAGGAAGTGATTAGAATTTTTTTTTTATTGTTTTTACTTTTCCCTCTTCTGATAGGCATTCTTCATTTATGATTTTTTGAATTATAGTGCCCAGGGTTTTTAAAACCTTAGGGTTTTTAGAGACTCTGATGAGTGTTAAATAACTCTCTTTGACCAGCTTTTCAGGGCAGGGATTTTTTTTATGTCATCTTGCATTTTCTTTTTAATTTTTTTATTTTGTTCTAACGTTTCTTGCTGATTTATAGAAACATTGGTTTCTGTTGGATTTATTCTAGTTTTCAGAGACTGCATTTTTTTTGTTTTGAAATTTGCTACTTCTGTCTATTTAACTACTTGTGTACCGCTTTTATCCTACAAAGCATTTAATTTTTTTTTTCTATCTCTTCATTTCTTGTAGGTATTCATGTAGTCCTTGTGGAAAACCCCTTTTTCCTTTTGTGTCTCTGCATCCATTTTCTACAGTTGTCTCCTTTTAAGCGAGTTTTTGGGACATCTCTAGATTTATGATAAATTTTTATGTTGGTTGATGTTGTCTTTCCTCTTAACGTGTGTCTCTGGCCTCAGTTCCTGAGTTGTGTTTTTGTGCCAGGGCCGAGCTCTTCCGTTGGTTGCACTTGTGTTTGGGGTAGTTGATCAGTCCTTGATTTGGTCTTGCCTGAGTTCCCTTACTGAGGTCTGCCTCCAGGCCTTAGGTTCACCTAGAACTTTGAGGTTCAAGGCCCCACACCATCACAATCTGAGGATTATTGCTTCTCCTCTTGCTTCTTCCAGTACCTCTCTCCTAGTATAAATTTCAGAGAAAGTGCTGGTCTGCTTTGGTAGAGGCAGCTCCCTATATCAAAAAATGATAGGTCTGTTTCTTATCTTTTTTTGTTTAATATATTCTGTACTTTGCTTTCCATTTGTAATGTGGAGAAAATAGTACTTGCCCAGAAAACATGAAACCTTTTAAGATTAAATTCTCAACGGTTTTCTTAAAAATTTTCACACACAAATCATATTTGAGAAGTATTATTTATCATTATTACTTTTGCATATCATGTGCTAGGGTCACCAGTGTAAGTGGTCTGGGTTTTCATTGTGCTGAGGAAGGTTTTTAAGCCTCTCTTATTTTTTAATTTATTTTTCCCCAGTTACATGTAAAAACAATTTTTATTCGTTTTTAAAACTTTGAATTCCAGATTCTCTCCCTTCCCACCCTCCCAGCCATATTGAGAAGGCAAGCAATTCTATATAGGTTATACATGTGTAATCATGCAAAACATTTCCATAACAGACCAAAAAAAAAAACCCTCAAGAAAGGTAAAGTAAAAAAGCATGCTTCAATTTGCATGCCAACACCATTAATTCTTTGTCTGGGGATGGATAGCATTTTTCATCATAGGTCTTTTAGAGTTGTCTTAGATCATTGTATTGCTGAGAATAACTAAGTCATTCACAGCTGATCATCTTATAGTATTGCTGTTACTTTGTACATAGTACATTCTACTTTTCATCAGCTCACTTAAGTAGATATTTTGGAGAGCATCCTGTTCCTCATTTCTTGTAACATAAGAGTATTCTATCATAATCACATAATACAATTTGTTTGGCCATCCCCAGTTGATAGGTAGGCATCCCCTCAATTTCTAATTCTTTGCCTCCAGAAACCAGCTGCTATAAATATATTTGTACATATAGGTCCCTTTCCTCTTTTTTTTTTAAACATCTTTTGGGATACAGACATAGTGATATTGCTAGGTCAAAGGGTATGCATGGTTTTATAGCCCTTTGGATGTAGTTCCACATTGCTTTACAGAATGGTTGAATTTGTTCACAATTCTACCATTAGTGGATTAACGTTCCATTTTTCCTACATCCCCTCCAACATTTGTCATTTACTTTTTCTGTCCTGTTAGCCAATCTAGTAGGCATGAGACTGTACCTCAGAATTATTTTAATTTGCATGTCTTCAATCGATAGTGAATTGGAGCATTTTTTCATATAGCCAGCCATAGAGTGCTTTGATTATTTCATCTGAAAACTGTTCAGATCTTTTGATCATTTATCAGTTGGGGAATGGCTCTCATTTTTATAAATCTGACTCATTTCTCTGTATATTTGAGAAATGAAGCCTTATACCAGAGAAACTTACTTCAAAATTATTTTAACAGTTAACTATTGCTAAATGTGTTTCTCTTTATCTTATTTATCTCTGTTTATTCTATTCTCTCACTCCTGTCACTTTGTCCCTCCTCAAAAATGTTTTGCTTTTGACTACCCTTGCACCCAGTCTTCCCTTCTTTCTGTCTCCCCTACCCCCAATCTTATGCCCTTCCCCTCCTACTTTCCTATAGGGTAAGATAGATTTCTATACCCAACTGAGTGTGTACGTTACTCCCTTTTTGAGCCAGTTACAATAAGAGTAAGGTTCACTCAGTTCCCTCCTTTTCCCCTCCACTGGAAAAGCTTTTATTGACTTCTTTTAAGATAAATAAATTTATCTCATTCTACCTCTCCCTTTTCCTTTCTCCTAGTACATGCCTCTCTCATCCTTTAATTTTATTTTTTTAGATTTCCCTTCATATTCAACTCACACCTGTAGGCTCTGTCTATGAATACTCCTAATTCCCCTAAGATTGAGAAAGTTCTTCTGAGTTACAAGTGCTTAAAGTAAATGTCAATAGTAACTCTTTCTCTTTGAAACAACAACCCTGAGGGTCCTGAGACTCCTACACCTCCCAGCCTGATTTATTTATTTATTTTTCTTTTCTATTTAAAGGGGCCACCCCCATCTGCTTTTTTTTTTTTAAATATTTATTTATTTATTTAGCTTTTTACATTCATTTTCACAAAATTTTGGGTTCCAAATTTTCTCCCCTTTTATCCCCTCCCCATACCCCAATACACCAAGAAATCTAATTTTCCCTATCTCCAATCTGCCCTCTCTTCTGTCATCTCTCCCTTCTCTTGTCCCCATCTTCTCTTTTCTCCTGTAGGGCCAGATGACTTTCTATTCCTCATTAACTGTCTGTCTTCTTTCCTAGTAGCAACAACAATACTAAACAGTTGTTCCTAAAACTTTGAGTTCCAAATTCTCCCCATCCCTCCCTCCCCACCCATTCCCTTTGGGAAGGCAGGCAATTCAATATAGGCCCTATCTCTGTAGTTTTGCAAATGACTTCCATGATAGTCGTGTTGTATAAGATTAACTGAATTACCCTCCATCCTATCCTGCCCCTCATTGTTTCTCTTCTATCTTTTGATCCTGTCCCTCCCCAAGTGTTGACTTCAAATTGCTCCCTCCACCCTTTGCCCTCCCTTCCATCATCCCTCCCCTTGCTTATCTCCTTCTCCCCCACTTTCTTATAGTGTAAGATAGGTTTTCATACCAAAATGAGTGTGCATTTTATTCCTTCCTTTAGTCAAATGTGATAAGGGTAAACTTCTTGTTTTTTTTTTTCTCAGCTTTCCTCTTTTTCCCTCCACTAAAAAGTCTCCTACTTGCCTCTTAAATGACATATAATTACCCCATTCCATTTCACCCTCTTTCCTCCCCCATCTTTCTCTCTCACCATTTACCTTAATTTCTTTTAAGATATGGTCCCATCCTATTCAATTCACTCTGTGCTCTCTGTCTCTGTATGTGTGTATGTGTGTGTGCATGCATGCGTGTACGTGTGTGTGTGGTCCCACCAACTACCCAGATACTGAAAAGTTTTAAGAGTTACAAATATTGTCTTTCCATGTAGGAATGGAAACAGTTCACTTATGGTAAGTCCCTTAAGACTTCTCTTTGCTGTTTCCTTTTTCATGCTTCTTCTCATTCTTGTGTTTGAAAGTCAAATTTTCTTTTCAGCTCTGGTCTTTTCATCAAGAATGCTTGAAAGTCCTCTGTTTCATTGAAAGACCATATTTTCCCCTGAAGTATTATACTCAGTTTTGCTGGGTAGGTGATTCTTGGTTTGAGTCCTAGTTCCTTTGACTTCTGGAATATCCTATTCCACACCCTTCGATCCCTTAATGTAGAAGCTGCTAGATCTTGAGTTATCCTGATTGTATTTCCACAATACTGGAATTGTTTCTTTCTAGCTGTTTGTAAGATTTTCTCCTTGACCTGGGAGTTCTGGAATTTGGCCACAATGTTCCTAGGAGTTTCTCTTTTTGGATCTCTTTCAGGTGGTGATTGATGGATTCTTTCAATACTTATTTTGCCCTCTGGTTGTAGAATGTCAGGGCAGTTTTCCTCGATAATTTCATGAAAGATGATATCTAGGCTCTTTTTTTGATCATGGAGGTAGTCCCATAATTTTTAAATTGTCTCTCCTGGATCTATTTTCCAGGTCAGTTGTTTTTCCCATGAGATATTTCACATTCTCTTCCATTTTTTCATTCTTTTGGTTTTGTTTGGTGATTTCTTGGTTTCTTGTAAAGTCATTAGACTCCATCTGTTCCATTCTAATTTTGAGAGAACTATTCTCTTCAGTGAGCTTTTGAACCTCCTTTTCCATTTGGCTAATTCTGCTTTTGAAAGCATTCTTCTCCTCATTGGCTTTTTGAACCTCTTTTGCCAATTGAGTGAGCCTATTTTTCAAGGTGTTATTTTCTTCAGCATTTTTTTGGGTCTCCTTTAGCAAGGTATTGACCTGTTTTTTATGCTTTTCTTGCATCTCTCTCATTTCTCTTCCCAGTTTCTCCTCCACCTATCTAACTTGCTTTTCAAAATCCTTTTTGAGCTCTTCCAAGGCCTGAGCCCACCCGACAGCCCCCTGGGATGTCTGGGATACAGAGGCCCCGCCCTCCACGTCTTTCCCTGATGGCAAGAATATCTCCTCGTCATCAGATCTGAAAGGCGGGATCATTTGCGTCTGCTCAAAAAAGCTCTCTATAGTCTTATTTTTCTTCCCTTTTCTGGGCATTTTCCCAGCCATTTACTTCTGAGATTCCTCTGCACCCCTGCCTAGATCTGCCCAGCTAGTGCTTGGGGTCTGAGATTCAAATGGGCTTTCGGGGGCAAGCGGCTGCTATTCAGTGTGAGCTTTAGTTCTGGTGCTGGGGTGGGGGCAGGGCCGCCTCCCAGACTCAGTTCCCTCAGGGGCTTTATGCAGAGACGTTCAGTAATGGAGCGGGTGGGGCAGGGCTGTCTCCCAGGCTCAGCTCCTTCAGGTGGTTTATGCAGAGACTTTCAGTAATGAAGATCCTGCCTGCTGGGGAGTCCCGGGGGCTGCCGCTGCTGCCTCTACCTCCGCCGCTTCCTGCCCCTGCCTCTGCCTCCGCCGCTTCCTCCCGAGGGGGCCCGAGCCGCAGAGACACCCCGCTCCCCTCTCAGCCAGCCCAGATGTGTCTCTCATTGACCTGTAGAGTCTGTGGGTGGAGGGAACTTCCAGGAGGTTCCATCCCTGAAGCCTGCTCGGATCTGCTCCTCTGGGGCCGCGGCCAGGGCAGCGCTGGGGTGGACTCCACCTTCGGGGGCTCGACGGACCCTGGGGACGGCTCGACGGACCCTGGGGACGGCTCTCCAGGGCTCTCTGGAACGGAAATCTCTTCCACTATGTTTCTGCACACCCTACAGTGATCCAGAACTTGTGGGGAACTCTTCTTACATTAAATCTATGGGCTGTGGGTTCGGGGCTCACATACGTGAGTCTTTCTACTCCGCAGTCTTGACTCCGCCCCTTCCCCCTGTCTGCTTCTTAAAGAGCCTATTCACTGAATGGGCATTACCTCACTTTAAGTGAGTACCTTAAAAGGCCAAGGTCTCCCCTTGCATCCTGGGCCATCTCCAGTCATCCTGATGAATATCTGGTCATTGGATCCAGATGACTCTGGAGGAGACAGTGAGGCTGGTGACCTTGCAGCCCTCCCTCACTCAAGATAAAGTCAAGTCATCATTTCTTTAATGTCATGGTCCTCTTCAAAAACAAAGGACGAATACAACAACAACACAAGCCCTAATAATGATTTAGAAGTACCATCTTCCCATGTGGGAATATAAATAAATGTAAATATATTTTAGCCTTATTAAATCCCTTATGATTTTCCTCTCCTGTTTATTGTTTTATGCTTCTCTTGAGTCTTATATATGCAAGTCAAATTTTCTGTTCAGCTCTGGTCTTTTATCAAGAATGATGGAACGTCCTCTATCTCATTGATTGTCTATTTTTTCCCCTGAAGAATTATACTCAGTTTTGCTGGATAGGTAGTTCTTTTTTGTAATCATAGCTCCTTTACCCTCTGGAATATTATATTCCAAGCCCTCTGATCCTTTAATGCAGAAGCTGCTAAATCTTCTGTTATCTTGACTGACTTCATGATACTTGAATTATTTCTTTCTGTTCACTTGCAATATTTTCCCCTTGATGTGGGGACTCTGGCATTTGGCTATATTCCTAGGAGTTTTCATTTTGGGATCTCTTTCGGGATGTGATTCGTAGAGTCTTTCAATTTCTATTTTATCTTTTAGTCATAGAATAACAGGGCAGTTCTCCTTGATAATTTCTTGAAGGATAATATATAGACTCTTATTTTGATCTTGGCTTTTATTAGTACAATAATAGTTAAATATCGCTCCTGAATCTATTTTACAGGTCTGTTGTTTTTCACATTGTCTTCTGTTTTTTCATACTTTTTGTTTTGGCTTATTGTTTCTTGATTTCTCCTACATTCATTAGGTTCCATTTGTTCCATTCTAATTCTTAAGGAATTATTTTCTTCAGTGAGCTTTTGTGCCTCTTTTTCTATTTGGCCAATTCTACATCTTAAAGCATTCTTTTCATTGGCTTTTTGTACCTCTTTTGCCATTTGGCCTACTCTGTTTTTTAAGGTGTTATTTTTCAATATTTGTGTGTGTGTGTTTGTCTCCTTTTCCAAGCTGTTAACTCATTTTTCATAATTTTTTTTGTATCATTCTCATTTCTCTTCCCAATTTTCCCTGTGCCTCTCTTAACTTGATTTGCAAAAACTTTTTTGAACTCTTCCATTGCCTGAGACCAATTCATATTTTTCTTGGAGTCTTGGGACATAGGTGCTTTGGCTTTATCTTCTTCTGGGTGTGTGTTTTGGTCTGTCTTGTCACCGTAGTAACATTTTATGGTCAGAATTTTTTCTGTTGTTTCCTCATTTTCCTAGCTTATGACTTGACTTTTAAACACTTTGTTAAAGTAGGGCTCAGCTTCCAAGGTGGAGAAGGAACTGCCCCAAGCTTCAGGGGTTTTGTGCAGCTGTTTTCAGAGATACATTTAGGGGCTTGTAAATTTTCAGTTCTTCTAAGGAGATATGATCTAAGGAGAGGTGTTTTCTGCTCTTCTGGCCTGTGCTGTGGTCTGTGAATGATCACAAGCACTCTTTTTTGCCTTAGAACTGTGAGGAGGGACACCCACCCCACCCCCACCCCCATGGCTGGAAACTCTTGTGTACCAGTGCTCTTCCTCACTCTGGGACTGCCATCCAGGACTGGCACCTGGATCCAAGTATGGGCAGCAACAGAGTAATGTCTCTGTGTTACCAAAAAGACCCCTGTAATCTTTTTCTGACCAGTTTTTCGACCCTTTTACCATCTGTGGGCTGAGAACTCCAGAAGCTGCTGATTCAGTGACTCCCAAGGCCTGCTCCTGGTTTGCTGGTACCTGGGCTATGCTCCATTCACACTCAGCTGCAACAGACTTTTCCTACTGACCTTGTAAGTTCTCTCTGGCATCTGTGGGCTGAGAGGTCTGGAAACTACCACTGATTCAATGGCCCCAAAGTCTGCTCCAGGTTTGCTGGGGACTGGTGTGTGCTGGTACAGCCTATGCTAGATTTGTGCCCTTCTCTCTCCTTGGTACAACCAACTTTTCATGCCAATCTTCTAAGTTGTCTTGGGCTGGAAATCACTTCATGTTTTTGTGGGTTCTGCATTAAAAGTATTTGGAGGGGTTTGGGGGAGAGTTTAGGCAAGTTCCTGCCTTTACTCCAACATCTTGGCTCTGCCTCCGATTTCTTAAGTCTCAAGCGAACTGGAAAAGTCTACAGATAAACAGACCAAGAACTACTCAAATCATGAGAATAATTCAAATTCTGCATTTGACTTTATTGACAACTGCCCTTCTTTCTAAATATCTATAGCATTAGATACTACTTTCCTTTTAATACTATGGTACTTGTATAATAGTTCTGCTGTAATGCTTGTTTTGAAAACTCAAATTTGTTTCAGCGCAATTGATATATTAGGGAGCAGTTTGAGCATAGTGTGATTTTTGTGTTTGTTTTTGTGAGATTTTTCATCAAGGAAAATTACACTTGTGGTTTACACAGAGGTAGGGCATGCATCAAGGTGGGGAGGGACCTTTACTAATGAAGAAGATGAACCAGCATATGGTGGGGCCTATGGGAAGAAATGATGTCTGGCTCCAACTGAGGGAAAATGCTGTGATGATCCTCTCCCTTTTTTCAGGATTAGGTGTGAGCTGCTAGAGGGAGTGGGACGTGTAACACTTGGGAGAGTGAGAGGTTGGGGCCTGGAAAGGCAGACATAGAAGGGAATATAGGGAGACCCATAACAGATGCAAATTTGATCCTTGCTGTCCCTGAGCCTCCTGCTCAGGGAAAAGCCCTGCCAGAGATGGTTTTTTGTGCACCACTTTCATCTGAAAAGGCCTGGGCTGGGACTTGGGGCTGTTCTCTAGGGTACCTCATCTCAAATAGTATACTTTCAAGATCTCCCTTTGCTGACCATAGAGGGATACCAACTGTCTCATGAGGCAGTGACTAACTTTGTCAGTGATCCAGTTTCCAAAGTGGGGCATCTTTGTGTTAAGACTATGGTGCCTTCTCCAGGACCAAGTGTTGTGTACCCAACCCCATTTTCCCCAGAAGTCTTGTAATTTTTATTGTGTGATTTCGCATAGCTATGCAAGTTTAGTATTGACTACATATAATGTGTTATAGCAGAAGTTCATGTACATGTGTCCTTCTGAAATGTTGCTGAAATTGTCATCAAGGACAGTCTGTATAGACTCACTCCATGAGTCTGTATATGTTCGTCATTAATGACCACTGTCTCTACCTGCCAAAGATGGTTCCCACATTTGTAAAAGCCATTTTATTTAATTCTCTGTTTTCCTGTCCTCTCTATTAGTTTAAGAAATACATTCTGAATTCAGCACACCTCTTGAGTTCGAACCGACTTTAGTGTTTTTGTGCCTTTTTAACTACACCCTCACAAAATTATGACACTTCTGTTCTAGGGCATATGAGGTATTTAATGCCAACCATGAAGCACACAATGGAATTCCTGAATCACTAGTGGATCTGTCATCAGGTGTATATACTATAGAGGAAATGGTCAAAACAGTAATGAACAGAGTTTTCAAAAATGACTCCTGTGTAATAAAAATATAATACCTAATAATAATCCTAAGGGTGTATAAAGCACATGATTAGATCCTTGAAGATCATGATAGATGCTTGTCTTATGCCCAGCTGGGTATATCTGAACCCTTAGCCATTTAGGCTGGCCAGTGCTTCTTAGACACAAAGAAAGGCTACAAAACCAGGCCTGTACTTCTTGGTTCAACTCTAGGTCAAACCAGATAAGGACAGTCAACAAGATGTGGAAGGATAAAAACCTGGAGCCCAGTCCTGAGTGCCATTCTTGCAGGCTATTGAAAGAGAAGTTAAGGGATGAGTCATCTCTAGAAATGATTGCCAGCAGGCAAGAGAGAGAGACTAAGAGCACCATCAAGAGTCACACACTGGAAAGTCATCCTGTGACTTTTGGTCAAACTAATTTACATGCTTACAGACCCCCTCCACCCTCTAAAGATAGCAGAACTTCTTATATTTGCTCTAGCCAAGTCTCTTGTAAATCAAGGAGGTTTAATCCTTTAAAAAACCAAAAGCTGTTTGCAAAGCAGTCCAGTCCACAGATGTTGAGGATTCATGTCCCCTAGGGCAGAGGAGTGCTTCTTTCACTGAAGATCCATGTAGGGGCCATTTCCTGCAGCCAGAGCCGTATTGAGGCTAGGGAAGGCTGTTCTACATCCTTCACAGCCCAGGGGGAGAGGGGGAAGAGAAGGATCAGATATTAATCCCACACATTGACAGGGGAAGGCATCCGTGAAAATGGTCATACTAAGATATCAGTTATTAACTACAACATAACCAAGAAAAACAAGGTGGTATGATGACTTCATAGCTCTTTGTGGAAGATTGGTAGGTTAATCATACACCATGCCTGTTATCTATAAATCTACCCTCAAATCTAATTTAATTAATTCACTAATGATGATGGATGGACATCAAGAGATAGAAGTGAGTTAAGCAGCGAGGTGTGCGGTGGTTAGTGCTAGAGGAAGGCAGGAAGCTTTCATATTCAGGTCCTGTATCCAGTCTGAGGATGTTTGACTAAATCTAATTTTTGCCAAAATGCTTTCCAGTTTTCTCAGAACCTTCTTCCCCATGTATATGTCTTTTTCAAATCTAGGTGCTTTGGTAATTTCTTTATTAAATCAACCTCAGCATCATTTAATAACTGTTTCTTTTCTTTCTCGTTGGAATTGTGTGTCTTTGGAATTTCAGCTTCCCATCCTGCCCAAACTGCTTTTCTTTATAGGATTTTGGGCCGTGAGATGTTACCTATTGTTGCTCTGAATTCTTTGAAATCTATTCTCTCAAAATCTTGGGTTCAGATTACACTCCACCTATCTTCTCCTCAGTCACAAATTCTAAGGTGACATCACAAATGTCCATAATTTCTAACCTACCAGCTAGTTACTTTTTGTTGGTGAGAAATAGATCCCGAAGAGCAATTCTTTTTATTGATTTGTCCCATTTTGAAAGCTGAAGTTATTTATTAAGACAAATTATTAGTTTTGAACAGAGTGAGAGACCATGCCCAAAAGTGTCCTTTAAAGTCCTCCCCTCTACCGTATCATACCTTTTTTACCAGATTTATAATCTTATTCCTAAACTGTTTCTCTGTCTAGGTGGTCTCAAATGTATTTCATGGACAATATTCCTTCTGTTTTTGTCTCCACTGCTCTTCATCCTGATGCTTTCTATCATGCTGTATCCCTTCTTCCTTAATTCCTATTTTCTCGCATAAATATATCTTTTTTATGCACTGTCATTCTCTCCTCTAATTTTATCCATTCTTCTCCTTTAACAAATGTATATGCTCCTAGTGATATAGTGCAGTCGTGGGTCTCATCCCACTCAGTGATACTTAGGGAGATCAAATTTGCCAGTTTCTTTTAGTATCTCTAGAAGCTCATTACAGGCAGGAATGTTTCATTATATCTGTACCCCCAGCATTGGACATAGCCTCTGGCACATAGTAATTACTTATAAGTGTTGACATATTATGTATAAACCTCTAAAGCCATGGGATTTAGTGGTGGCTCCTTTTTTGGAATCTGACTTCTATGAATGCAAGTATCTCTCCTGCTAGTCTTTTTATGTTATAGCTCTACTACACACACATTTTTTGCCACCATCCCCTCCTTAAGTTTAAAATCCTGCTGCTTCCATTTGCAAGACCATATAAAAATAGAAAACAGTGCTATCTTATGTTATTATAGCACCTTCATTTCTAAATATTTCTTTCCCTACTCCACAGCCAGCTATCCCTTGTAACATTGAATAAAAAATAAATTTTAAAAAGATAGCCCAATAATATATATGTTCTACATATATAGAAGGGAGAGAGGTACATTGTTCATTTTAATTATGCATTGTTCATTCAGTTTGAGCTTTTATTTTTCTTTCCATTCACATTCTTGTAGTTATTGTGTATGTTCTCCAGTTTTCATTGACTTCATTCTGCATTAACTCATAAGTCTTCCCATGCTTCTCTGAATTCTTCATAGGTATTGTTTCATATTATGTTCATATGCCACTGTTTGTTTAGCCATTCCCTGTTTGATGGAAAGATGCCTTAGGGAATTAGCATTTATATAGAGCCTACTATGTGCCAAGTAATGGGTGAAACACTTTACAAATATCTCATTTTATCCTTATAACAACTCTGAGGTAGGTTCTGTTCTCCCCATTTTACAGTTGAGGAAACTGAAGCAGACAAAGGTTAAGTTGCTCAGTTGTCATTTCTAGTAAGTGTCCATGGTAGGATTTGAACTCGAGTTTTCCTGACTTCAGGCCCAGTACTCTACCATTGCCTCATCTATCTGCCATCTGATGGACATCTACTTTGTTTCCAATTCTTCAGGCAAGTATATGATTAGATAGTACACTCCACGAACCTGTTATTCTTATATTTTAACCAGTGGTCCAGAAATCCAGATCCCATTCTCAGATATGGTTGTTTTCACTTGCTGTTGCATCTTCTATCTGCCTTTCTGTTTTGAAACCCTTACCTTTGATGGAAATGATGAAAATGCTATCTCTCTTCTTAAGTTTTCTGTTCCTTTCCTAGTTCTTTGCTCTTATTCATGAGTCTTCCTGTCATTCTGGCAGCATCATTTGTGCCCATACACGTCATTGGTTTGCCAGCCTTGGAAGAGTCTCTTTCACCCGCCGGCTGCACACCATATATTAGACTTTGGTGTTGTATTTTTCACTCTTTGAGGACTCCTTAGAAAGCATTCACCTAGAAAGCATACTGTTGGTCTCCTTTTCTCTCAATTGTTAACACTTAGGAATCTACATCATTTTTTGGAGGACAAGCATCTGCTTCCCCTTCTGAAGGTTCAGAACTCTTTGGCATTCTTATGTCTCTTTTTCAACTAGTCTTACCGTTAAATGTCAGTACTCCAGAGTCCCACAATTTTGTTGGTGTGAGTACTCCTTCCATCACAGATTGCAGCTCCTGCACATCTTTGTAGAAGTTTTATGAAATGCCATTATCAAAAAATTAATCACTCTGTAATTAGCCTTCTGGTCATGACTCATTCCAGAATTAGCTTGGCTGCTATTATATAGTCTGCCAACAAGCTCGTACTTAAAGTCTTTAGTTTGACAATAGCTACTAAAATTTATTTTCTCCTAGCATAAGCTTTGAAGCACAAGACTACTCTGTTCTATTAAATATGTGTTTGTGTGTACCTTCTTTGACTAAGTGACAAGGAGAATTACATTCATTTATTATTGGATAGGGAGCATATGAAAGCAAAGCAAAATTCAGTGTTTGGTTGGAAAGAACTCAAATCCTTGACTCCATGTTGACTCTTTTCTTTGTGTCTGGCAGATGGTGGAGATGGTGATTACCAGTTGGAAGATGAAGGCAACAGGGGTGTAAGTGATCTTTATAGATCTTCTGTCTTTCCACCTCTATCTTCCAATTTTTCTTAGTTCTTGCTTTATTCCTATTTGAATTTCACAAATAAGAGGGAACAGCTCTTGGTGCAGACTTCATTTTGTCCTACTTTCTATGAACTTATTTGCAGAAATAAATCCATGAATGGATTTTAACCTTGCAGGCTGGATAGATTCTTAAGATTCTTTTCAAGATTATAGAAGTCATCATTGTCCTGCAAAATTTTCCCTAGCTCTTCAGAAAGAAACTGTCAAAAGAACAATACATTAGATATCAAGCATTAATATCAACATTACAGAATTATATTTTCTTTTTTAATATTCTTACTTGCCTGCATTTTTATCTCTTTTAGGTCCAGAACTGTAAATCTCTTTGGATTTACTAATTGCCAGCTTAATCTTTCTCTTCTGCAGCTGTTATGTTTATGTTCATTGCCTTTCTATGATAGTAACATAAAGAACTGTAGTCTTAGATATTTTGCTGAATATGTCTTTTGTAACTAGACCGAATTTAGTATCTCCATTTGTCAGCATGCAGTTCTTCTAAATCCATAAGTGATAACTTAGTAAATTTGGTACGTCCTGGCCCTATGTCAGTTATTCAGGATTCTAAATTCCCAAAATCTTGAGAAAAACAGGGGTCCAGTGATTAGGAGTATTTAACTAAAAATTAGCATTCTTGGCTTCTTTTCCTCACTCTTGGACCTTACTATTGGACCCTTACCAAGTCATTTAACTTGAGCTTCCCATGTGTTAAATGAAAATAATTTCCAAGTACTATAATATCTCTTCCCAGTGATGGTGATAATATCAATTAGTCGATATCTGAAAGGTGATATAACTTTCTTAGCCCTTTACCCATTGAGTATCGTTAGGCCATCATCTACAAGACTTTTGCTCAGCTCTTCTCTTTTTCTGTAGTGGTTTTCACCTTCTCACTGATCCCTGGAGCACCAGCCAGCTGCTTTTCTATTCTTACCCAAACCTCTTGATTGGATCAATGTGCCTGCATTTGACCTTGAATTTTATTGATGAGATTCAAACCTGTGATGGGATCTTTTTTCCTTCTATCCTCAAGCCTAAAAGGTAGCTTTGTTGTAAAGTTAGAAATTTCCATTTTAAAAATACAATTTTGTGGGTACATTAGTTATCAGTAATCCTTCTGCCTAGGTGCTATGCTAGAAAAAGTCTTAGATTTGGAGTCAGAAGATCTGGGTTCTAGTCTCAGTTGCTCTCCTAACTGACCTGATGGTGAAGGAAATATTAACTGTCCCTTGGACTCAATTTCCTTATCTATAAAATGAGAAGACTGGACTAGATAATATTTTAAATTTAATTTTCTATTCTGAATTCTCTCCTTCTGACCTTCCCCCTTCCCCACCTATTGAGAAAGCAAGACAAACAAAACCCATTAAAAATATGAATAATCAAGCAAAAGAAATTCCCACATTATCAAGTTTAAAAAAAAAGTGCTTTAATCTGTACTCTTCAGTCCATCACTTCTCTATCTGCAGGAGATAGTATGTTTTGTCATGAGGAGTTCCTAAATCTTTCATAGTTATTTGTATGATATTGTTATTGTATAAATTGTTTTCCTAGTCCCTTTCACTTTACTTTTTATCAGTTCCTAAGTGTTTTTTTCACACGTTTTTCTAAAACTGTCCCCTTCATCATTTCTTGCAGTATAATAGAATTCCATCACATTGCTATACCATCAGCCATTCCCCAATTGTAGGAACAGATTCCAATTCTTGGCCACTAAGAAAAGAGCTGCTCTAAATATTTTTGTATATATGGGTCCAGTTTCTTTGATTTCTTTGAGTCATAGGCAACTAGGTAATAACTGAAGTTCCCTTTTAACATTAAAACAAAATTAGTTTCAGTAGCAACTTTACAATGTGGAATGAGTTCCTGCCCCAGTGTTACTGGGCCAAAGAACTGTTGGTACTGGAAGATGCTTGCATTATATTGTTTAGATCTGACAGCATTCTCCATGGCAATACTCTGTGTATGTGTGTGTCTTTCTGTGTGTTGCATTATTTTTGGATCTGTTCAAATTATGAGTGAAGAATAATCAGTGAGAGGTTGGATTCTCCCCCAGGAGATCCACTATGGGAACTCTTTTAACTTGCCTATATGCTTACTGAGCCTATGCATTTCTGAAGGAAGTTTGGTGGTTTTTAAGCTCTTTATTTCTATGTAGTTGTTGTTTGAAATATCTGATTTTTCTGTCTTTGTCACCTACAAATTTCCTAGAAATTTTGGTGTCTGCTGTTCTTTCCTAATATCTAGAAAGAGTAATTGGTAGTAATTTGTAGTTAGAGCTTCAAATCCTGGCTCTGCTACTTGTATATTACCTTACGTAAATCACCTCTCCTCTATGGAGTTTGTTCAATAAAATTGGGGCTTTGGACTAAGTGTTCTTTCTCACTCAAAATAGTATTCTTTAATCACTTATGAGAGCTTAATTTATTGATGTTACGTTAGCAAATTGCCATCAGAATTAGTATGAGGGCTCTTCGTTTAATTATTAGTTCTGGATTCTCTTGTTTTCCCAGTAGCTGTATTTGGAATTGAGCCATACTATTCATAGCCACATTAAAAACCCTAAATCTGTACTGTGCACTTGCTTAATTATTGAAGCATGGTTTAAGCAAATACCAAAATCGCGTAATTTATTTCATGAAGGTGTTAGAGTTGGAGGGAAGAGGCTTGTGAGTCTGAGATTCTTACTATCTGTAGGGAGTTGGCTGTTGAAAGACATTGTGTCACTCAAACTTTGTATCTTTTTCAGGATGAGGAATTGGATGAAGAAGGAAGGAGGAGAGGTAGGAGTTACCCAGCATCTTCCTACTCTTAAGAGTTTCTCTGTATATTAGCTTTGCACCACCCCTACCCCATCCCCATGCCCCTGCACTCTCCAGCCCTCCTTCCCTCTCTTTCTCTTCTAGAGGGGTTCAGTGGTAGGACAGGGGTTGATATGCAAGTATGGGGCCTGGCATGGAGGTGATGTTCTGTGAAATGGGACAGGGAAAGCGTTACAGTTACTTGGACAAGGCTGTGAGGGTAGGGGATCACACAAAGGCTTCGCTCAGATGTCTTTGATGTGGTACCTACTCAGGGCAGTTTCATTTGTTCCAACAACTGGTATTAGGGAGCATGTTTCTCATAGGGTGTTAGAAAAGGAAAGCCCACCTCAGCTTGTCTCAAGTAATTTTTCTGTAGGAATGACAGGGGAAATCACAGAAATCAGAGAGAGAAGAGGTTCCATCCATCCCATCCAGTCTGTTTTCCCCCTTGGCCAATGCAGGTTCCCTGAACTAATTTTTTTTTCCCTGAGCTTCATTCAGTCTGTTATTTCCTTGGTTGCTGGTTTGAATTTGACTTCCATTTTCACTGCCATGCTTTGGTGCAGTGTGTTGAGCTACAGTGCAGGGGCTATCCTGCTTTCCTTTGTGTTCAGTGGCTGTGGCGGGAAATACCTGCCCAAGCAGGGGCCCTGGGGAGGGCAAGTGGACTTGGATTGAGTCCTTTCCATCTGTCCCACTGGCTTCTCTCACATTTTCCCACTGGGAACCAGAGGGGACCTAGCTCTGGGGTCACAAGAGACTACTAACTGGCTGGTAGTTTTCATCAGCCCCACCGTGGGGATGTGGCACTGAAGAGTTTTTAACTTAAACAGCAAGACCATACTAAGCAGCGGACCCTTCCGAGGGGGATGGAAAACTGGAGCTTGAAGGTGGTGGTGGTCTTTCCAACACCCCTCCTTTCTACTTTCCCTCCTGGGCCCTCTCTACATAAATACCACTTGAAAGAACCAAAGGTTGATTCCTTCTTGACCCTCCACTCACATGAACCTGTTTCTGTGTAGGATCTTCCCTTAAGACTTTCCTTCTCTTATATTTTCAGGGCTTAGCTGACCCTTCTGAGATTCTTCCATCCATGCTTATTGAAGAGGTTATGTCTATAGCATGGGACCATACAGAGCACTAAACAGCTCTTGCAGTGGGGTCTATGCTAAAGCGAAGGTGAAATGTTTATTGCGCACAGGTCCTGGTACCCGGAATGACTTTGCTATTTAACAGCAGTAATAGTTTCAGGCAGTGACCTCTTGCCAAAAATCCCACGCCCTTTTGAGAGGCTTCTGAGCAGCGCACGCCGGTCGCCATCTTCGTGGGACAGTCTCGTGACTGGCATCAGGGGTAGGGGTTACAGTTCAGATGCTTATTGATCCTTTTTCCAGTTTCCTGCCCCATTCCCCAACCCTAGTCTTCAGGGTCTTCCCTTATCCCTGCCACTGGCTTATGTGAGCTGAGCTCCTTGACTCTGGGGCATTGGGCTATACTTTTCTTAGAGGGGGCTTCCTGCACTGGCCCCAGGGGATGGACTGGAGGACCTGTTGGTCTTTTCCATCTCTTATTTCTAGGATTGCTCCTCCCTACCCCCTGATACCTCTGACCCTGGACAAGTCATAGATTCATAACTTTTGTGAATGAAGACACTTGTTAGGCCAGTGTCTGCTGTAGTTCAGATTGAGATAAATTGGAAAAATAGATGAGGCCTGACTGGGGGTGGGGAGGTGGTATGTAAAACAGATGACCTCCTTGAGGCTTTGAAGCTGCCGTCTTCTTATCTCCAAGGAAATTTGGCTTTGTCTTTAACCGTATTTAAAGGAAATAGAGTTTATACATTTTAAGTCTGGAAAACTGAAGTATTGTTAGAATTGGAAAGCAAGAGAAGCAAGATAAGTTAGCATAGGGGAAGAATAATTGGTGGAAGAAAGAGAAATGAGCAAGGCTATGGCGGCATCTAGCTGAAAGCTGGAAGACACCACATGTTTGAGGAGTGTTGAAGATAGCAGCCTTGGCAGACCCTAATGTTCTAGCATCTTTATGATTTAATGAGTTCCCTTGGGAAACACCGGATTTCTCATCAAAATCCCAGAGGCATCCAAGACTTTAAAGTCCTTTGGTACCAAGTGTTCTTGACCCTGCTATTAGAGAAGGAGAATTTGTCTTTCCAAACCCTTAAACAAATCAGGGAATAAGGTGACAGAATTTCTTTACATAACAAGATCCTCAAGGCTTAATTGGTTTTTATTTCTGTTCAAACTGACTTGAAATGGGTTTCTGTGTTGCAGGGGATAAGGCTGATGAAGATGATGAGGTGAAAAAGAAAAGAGAGAAACAGCGAAGAAGGGACAGAATGCGGGACCGAACGGCAGACAGGTATGATGGAGGACACGAGTCCCGGGCCAAATGATTGCTAGTAATCCCCGGGGGCAGTGACTTGTGCTTACGTACCTTCTCAGGTGTGGAAATGGGAAAATGGAATTTAGGTGTAAGCATAGGAATTGCATCTGAGTGGATCTGTTGGAATAGAATGGACTTTGGCAATTCTGAATTTAACATCTTAATTCTTTAGAGAGTGATATCAAGTAATTATTCTAAGAATCAGGAGGCAATTTTACTGAGCTCTACAGGAACAAAAGCTAAGTTGGGTTGTGAAAATTTAGCTTTTAGGACATTCTTATGTGGACTAATCCTTATTAAGAATTAGAATCACTTTTTTTAAAAAAAGATTTATTGTTATATAATTTTTATTTCCCAAAATAAACTTTCCCCCTCCCCAGAACTATCACAACAACAAAAAAAAGAGGAAAAGTATTTAATAAACCTAATAAATATAGAAAAAAATCTGTCATTTTTTTATGGTGCTTCACACCCTGAGTCTCCCCACCCTACTCCTTCAAGGAAAGGTAGAGAAGTGCCCTCTCATATCTCTTCTTTGAGACCAAGCCTGGTAATTACCATTTAAAAGCATTTAGTTTCACTTGTTGCACTTTTCCGTTTGTATCACAGTAATCATTGTTTATTGTTTTCTCTGTTCTACTTATTTCACTTTGTATCAGTTTATTAAAGGTATTTCTATGCTTTTGTGTATTCATAATAATTGTTTATATATATAAACAATTATTTTATATATATATATATATATATATGGTACTTTTCTTTTTCCCATTGACCTCCTAGTAGAACCTCTTGGTCATAGATGGACGTTTTTGGCACTTGCATTCAGATGATTCCAAACTGCTTTGCAGAATTGTTGGGCCAATTCATAGTTCACAATTCTGCCAGTGGTGTGTTAGCATGCCTGTCATTCCGAAACTCTTCCAATATTGAGAAATTGAATCTTTTGTCGTCAGCCAGTTTGTTGATTGTGAGATGAAACCCCAGAGTTCTTTTGATTTGCATTCCTTTTGAAAACTTCATATATTTGTGAACATCATCATTTATGTGCACACCATTTAAGAATAAGAATGCTGAAATGGTAGGGGCTAATAAGGAGCCACTGGAATTTATTTATGGAATAGGGTAGTGACATGGTCAGTTTGACAGCTGAATAGAGGATGGACTTGGCATATGGACAGATTTGAGGCAGGCAGTTACCAGAATGCTATTGTAACAGTTCAGGCATGAGGTGATGAGGGCCTGTGCCAGAGTGGTGGTGGCAGTGTCAAAGGAGAGAAGAGGGCCTGTAGGAGAGGTGTATTATGAAAGAAATGAACCATTTTCTACTTTTACCATCAACATTTGACTTGCATTATTCAAGTGAAACTGTTGAAGAAACCTTTTCCAAAGGTTCTAATGATCTCTTAATTTCCCCTGTTGATCTCCATCACTTCCTGGATCTCTCATCTTTTTAAGTTTTCATGACATCACTCTCCTAATTTTCTTTTTCTATTCATCAGACTTGCTTCTCAGTCTCCTTTGCTGGATCTTCATCCATGTCATACCTCCTAACTGTGGGTATCTTATAACTCCCTGGTCACTTTCTCTTTCCCTTTTATACTACCTTATGAATTACTTTAAGCTTTAATCTATGCAGGCAATTCCCACATTTCTAGATCTAGCCCCAGTCCCTCTTCTGTTCTCTTATCTAGTCCTGCAATACCAACTGCCTTTAGAACATCTACAACTGGATTTCCTGTTGCCATCTCAAACTGAATATTTCCATAACAGAACACATTATCTTTTCCCCAAAATACAACAATAACCATTTATTAAATACTTAGTATATGTCAAGTACTCTGGTAAGTGCTAGGAATAAAAATATAAACAAAAAGAGACAGTATAGTCTCTGCCCTCAAGGAGCATATGTTTTAATGGGGGAAGACAAAACATTGAAAGGAAGCTGAAAAGAAAAGGAGGGATTTCGTGCAGAGGACTGTGGGACAAGGTACCCACTGAGAAATCTAGAAAGTTAAGAATGGCCAAAAGAACCTCCTCTTTCCAACTTTGCTATTAACATCCAAATTACCACCATCCTCTCAGTCTCCTCGGCTCTCATTTCCAAATCCTCAAGAATACTCAACCCATTTATCCAGTCTGTTGTCAGGTCTTGTAATTTCTTTCTTTATAACATCTCTCCTACAGGCCCTCTTCTTTCCATTGACACTGCCACCACTCTGGCACATGCCTGAACTGTTGCAGTAGTCTGCTGGTGACTGCCTGCCTTCATCTATCCACACTCCATCTTCTTCAGCTGTCAGACTGACCATGTCACTCCCCTATTCCATAAATTCCAGTGACCCCTTATTAGCCCCTACCATTTCAGTGTTCTTATACTTTCTTCCTCTCTGTGCACTGTACCAGCTGTGTTGGCTGACTTGATGTTCCTTACACATTTAATGAGCTCTATTTCCTGCCTCTGTTCCTTTGTACTGACTGTCCCCTCTACCCAGAATGCTCTCTCTTTTCTCTCCTCATCTTGTAGCTTCTCTAGAATTCTTTAGGAGTTGGCTCACATCCACCTTATGCAGAAGGTTTTCCCTGGTATCCCCAGTTGTAAATGCCTTTAGTCTGATTTTATCTTCCATCTGTCTCTGTATTATATCTTGTATATATGTAGTACTCATCTGATTATTGTATGATCAAGCTTTTGTAAACATAATTTCTACTATGATTAATAGCTTAATGGTTTTTTCAGTAGTTGTCAAATAAGGAGGTCTGATACTGAAGTATTGAGTTCAGTTATTTCTAAGAGAATCACAATCTCTGTTAACTTTTAAGGAGAGCTACTGATTGTCAGTGGGTGTTTTTTATCATAATTTCCTGTAAGAGTAAACTGTTGAAATGCTTTTTTACTTCCATCCATTTGATGACAGCATTTCCTCTCTATGTTTTTCCAGTAGTGCTAGAGACAAGATAAGGGTTGTTTGATTAATATATAAAGAAAACTTTAGGGGATCCCATTTTAACGTCAACAGTGAGACCTTGCCCCAGTTTATATTTTCTCGGTTCCATTTGGAAAATTGGGAGAAACCTATGGGTTCTTCAGTAGGCACACTGCTCAAATGTTTTTCCATAGACTTCTTTAGCTTCCATGTCTAAAGTGATTCATTCCCCTGGGACAGCATTGGAGGTGGGTGTTATATCCAGCATACTTTCTTTACTGAAGGATTGTATTCTCCACACTTTGCTAGGCAAGTCTTCACTTGGTTGAGATATTATCTCACTGGATCTTTTGTACTCTATTAGAGGCTTAGAGAGACTACTTAATGAAATTAGAAGAATGTAAGATTTTAGGAGACTGGGATTTGGATTTGACCTCTGACATAGAATAACTGACTGTGTCATCCTAGGTAATGCGTTTTAGCAATTAGCACATATATATATAGTACTTGAAAGTGTGTAAAATATATTTCATGTGATATCTCATTCAGTCCTCACAAACATCTCAGGAGATAGGTGCTGTTATGATCCCTGTTTTACACATTAAAAAGCTGAGGCAGACAGGTCAACTGACTTGTTCAGTGTCACACAGTTAGGAAGTATCTGAAACAAGATTTAAATTCAAATCTTTCTGACTCTTCAGACCTCTCTCCATTGCACCACCTTTACCTCTGGAACCTCAGTTTCTTCCTTTTTAGGACAAGTATGGTAGTCCTTGTAGAGTTATAGTTAGGGAAATGTTTTGTTAGCCGTAGAGTAGGGCAGCAATCTAAAACAATTGTGGTGGTGTTGTGATGACCTTTGTGCCATGCGTAGGTGTTAAAGGAGAACTTTGGTTGACAAATTGCTTGGCACATATACGCATTATGTACTGGCACATTACAACCTTCCCTCCCTTGAATGAGGTGCCAGAAAGGCTATTCTTGATGACACCACTGCTTCCCTTTCTTGTATCCAGCATAGACTCAGCTGAAGTCCTTAAATTTGCCCAACTTGTTCCTGGATCTCTTTATGCTGGTACATCATTTGAGAATGGAAGGCAAGAACACGTGGCTCTTTCCACAGTCTGCCCTGTGGGAGTAATACTTGTGGGGATGTTTTGGGTCAGGCCTGATTTGAGCCCATCTGGCTTGGGATTTAAATGAAATGAAATGTTGATAAACCATCTAACATTTAACAAAATAGGGAAAGGCAAGGATGTGGTGCTGGTCCAGGGAGATGCAGTCCCCCTTGTCTCCATCCAGAAATGTGGGTGGTCAGAAGGGCATGTTGAATTCAAGATAATACAGCAGCTGTTAAATAGAAGGGACAGCATCCCTTGTTCTTTAAACCAGTTTCCATCTCCATCTGTGATTCCCCCTGGGCTAGACTGTTTATTTGCTGCCACAACTGAGAAGCCATACTGTTGGCTTAAACCCTAGCTCTCTGCACCAGTGGGAACCTCAGACTTTCTTGCCTTTTAGGGAAAAACTGGGCCAGCCTGAACGCCTGTGGTCCTAGTAGATGTTGCCCCTTCACAGAATGTGATTGTTCTGATGGTGAGTCTTAGCTAGACAGGTCAGCAGTGAGAGTTCTTGGTAGAGAAACCAACTGCTGCTAGGAAGACTGTGAGTATGGAAGGCATTCCCTCAGAATAATAGCCTTAAAGTTGTTATAAACTCATTAAAATTCTAAATTTTATACAAAACAATACCTCAAATGGAAAATGGACCAGAAACATGTTTTGATGCCTCCTTTCCTTTTTAGGAAGGAAAATTCTTAGACTAAGTGAATAACTTAGAGGTTACTGAAAATCCAAACAAAAATTATTCCAAGTAAACGATATGTTTTCCAATGAAGATACACATAGGAAAGATTAATTTCTCAAGATCTCTCTTAGCCATGGGACTCCCAGGAAATTGATAGCGATTCATTTTTGAAAATTAATGAAAATCTACCTTTTTCCCCCTCTTCCCACCCTGCCTCTATCTCACTCCACCACCACCCCCCAAATAGAAAAGAAAGAAAAACAAATATGCATAGTAAGGTGAAACAAATTTCCACATTTGTCATATCAAAAAGAAATTTGTTTTCATCTTTATCTTCTCTTTCAGGAAGTGAATATTTTATTTCACCATTAGTCCTCTGAAATTGTGCTTTGTCATCTGTACTGATCAGAATTGTTCAGTCTTTCAGAGTTGTTTGTCTTTACTATTGTAATTGTATAAATTGTTCCTCTGGTTCTACTCACTTTTACCCTTCATAAAAGTCTTAACAGATTTTTATTTCTTACAGTGCAGTTCCATCATATTTCCCATAACATAACTTGTTCAACCCTTCACCAATGGATGGGCCCCCCGAAGTTTCCAATTTTTTGCCACCACAAAACAGAGCTACTATAAATATGCTTGTACATTTAGGTCCTTTTCCTTTTGTTTTCTTTGGACTATCCATTTGAACTCTCTTATGGCTCTTACTTGGGTCCAGTTAGGAGAGGATTCCCATGATCTTTAGGAGCACCAAAAAGCCTTTCCTGGTGAACTGGTCCAATCATTCTGGAAAGCCACTTTAGAAGCCACAAAGCTTCCTATTTGCCAAAAAAACAAACCCAAAACAATTAAACACCAAATGAAACAATTTGAGGTTGCTGAGCTTCTGTTGTAATATTGGGATGCAGCCTCTCCAAATCAGGGCTGAAAACATTCCAATTAAAATCAGCACAATGTCTAGGTAATAACGGAGCAAAGAGGAATTCTATTTCACTCTCATAGTAAATTTCTACAGGCTTAAACCTGTAAGCATTGCTCCATGGCAAGAAAGCTAAGGAGCTATCTATGAAACTGCTGAATGTGGATCATAGCACAGATCATCTAGTCCAACTCCTTTCTTTTACAGATGAGGAAACTGAGACCCAGGGAGGTTAAGAGACTTGCTCAAGGTCACACAGGTACTAAGTAATAGAACTTGAAATTAAAACCTAGTCCTTTTGACTCCAAAATGCTTTTGCCTTCCCACCATACTGCTTTCCCCATATTCATGTCATTATTTCCTTGGATGGTTATTATTTTCTTTATGCTGTTTTCTTTCAGTTCAGCTAGCATTTGTTGACATCATACTTTGTACAAAACACGTTTAGGCACTGGGTGTACAAAGATAAAATTATGTTCTCCACATTTAAATTCTTTTCAATATTATTTTCACGCATAAATAAATACAAGTTAATTTGATCTGGATGAGGAGGTAGCATTTGAATTTTAAAGGAACATGGAGATTCTGAGAGGTAGATATGAGATCTAATACCTTCCAGGCGTGAAAGATGGTATATGAGAAGGTTTGGAGGTAGGGTATGGAATACTAGGATTAGGGATTTAGTTGTGACAAATGTAGAGGGATAGGAGGGGACCAGTAAGAAAAAGGGTAGAAGCAATTCTTATTCAGAGTTTTTAATTGAAAAGGAAGAGAGAAATAGGATCAATCAACATGCTGCTTTACTCTAAGTACTTCAGTGGTCACTGGAGATACAAAGACAAAAGTCAAACAGTCCCTAGCCTCAACAAGTTTACATTCTGTTAGGGGAGACAGCATGTGCAACAGCTATGCATGTAAATGTATATATGCAATATATGTGTTCAAACAGTTAAGTATCAGGGCAAGAAGCACAGATCACCTTTTTAGGGTTCAGATCAGAAGTATATTTATTCAGGAATAGGTTACTTCAGAGAATCAGGTGAAGGAATCTCTCACTCCTAACTGAACATTTAGCAAGATTTTATACTCTAAGAAAAGCAAATTGCTTTTATTTATGACCAGCCTTACAAACAGAGCAAGGCATCTTATGTTGTGGTTGGCTTCGCAGATGAAATAGGGCAAATTGTTTTCCTTTGCTATGGATGAGGTTTGTTTTTGTCCAATTTCCAAGAAGTAGATGGTACCAGGAACCCAGTTTTGTGGTGAAATCACTCATGTCCAGAAAAGGAAACTAAAGCCCTTCTCTCTGAGATTCAATTCAGTCAGTCAGGAAGCATTTATTAAGCCCTTGCTGTGTGCCAGAGCACTCTGCTAAACACTGGAGCTACAAAGAAAGGCAAAAAGTCATTGATATCAAGGGGTTCACATTCTGCTGGGGAAGGGAACATGTAAATAAGTAAATAAAAGATTAATACAGAATAGATGAATGTAATTGAAAGAGGAAGATATTAATAGCTAAAGTGACTAAGAAAGCCTTTTTGTAGTAAGTGGGATTTGAGCTGAGACTTTAAGGAAGTCAGAAACTATCAGGCGGAAGTGAGGGAACAGAGCATTCCAAGCATGAGGAGCAGCCATGGCAAAGGCACAGAGTGAGACAATGGAGTGACATGTTAGAGGAACTTCCAGAAGGTCAATGTATCTGAATTGAATTAGGCTTGTTAACAGTAAAATGTAAGAACACTGGAAAAGGAAGAAGGGGCCACCTTGTGTAATGAAGAGCTTTAAATGCCAAACAGAAGACTGAATGACTCTCCAGATTGATAGATAGATAGATGTACATGTGCGTGTGTGTAATTCTGAAGGTTATAGGGAGCCCTTTGGAATTTATTAAGAGAGTGAAGGGTAAACTGTCAGGGAGCTGGAGCTAAGATGGTAGTTAAAAAAAAAAAAAACAAACAAACCAAAAACAAGGGATTCGCCTGAGCTCTCCCAAATTTCATTCCAAATAATTTTAAAATAATGCCTGAAAATGAATTCTGGAATGGCAAGATCAACAAAAAGTCAGGGTAAAACAATTTTCCGGCTGAAGACAGTTTACGGGGGTGGGAAGCCTGTGATCTTTTAGATCCTTGGGTGCTTTGACTGACTCCCAAGTTTTACAGAACAAATCTTTTTATTAAGAGGATTTGTTCTGTGAAGTTTGGATTCAGTCACAGGGCTTCACTTGAGTTCATAGAGGGCCACATGTGGCCTCAGGCCTCAGGTTTCCTGCTCTTGATTTAGAAAGTTGTCAAGAAAGGTCGTTCTCACTGGCGTGAGAGTGACATGTGCTGCCAGCACAGGCCAGCGGCAGGATTTAGGGGCCTGTGCATTGGAGGTGGTAACTTCCAGAGCTCTCTGCCTGCTGACGGTAACGGGATGGGTCAGACAGGTGATCAGAAGATTATAGGGGACCCTTTGCTGGCACTCTTTGAAGTTCCCCTTTGCAACCCCAGAGAGAAGAGAAGTGCTAGCACGCTAGCTCTTGTGTTCCCAGGGGAGTGGAGACTGGTCACATTTCCAGGGTTGAAGAGTCCTTATAGTCACTTGCAGACCAAACAGGCCAGGAGAGCAATGACCACACATCCTTAAATCACTTCCTTTTAAAACCACACCTTAAAAGAACTAAAAGAGTACAACCCCCACCTTCAACCCCCAAATAGCTTTGAAAACAGCATCAGAAAAACCTAAACTTTGGGACAGTGCCTCCTCCACTTCGGGAGCAGAGCCCAATTTGAACATGAAGTTTAAAGTAAAGAAATAGGCAGGAAAAATGAACAAACAAGAAGAAGAACCTAACTATAGAAAGTTACTGTGGTGACAAGGAAGAGCAAGACACAAACCCAAAAGAAGGCCGATCAGAGTAGCTACATTCCAAGCCTCAGAAAACTGTATGAATTGATCTCAGGCCATGGAAGAGCTCAAAAAGGATTTTAAAGATCAGATAAGAGAGGTACAGGAGAAAATGGGAAAAGAAATGAAAGTGATGTAAGAAAATCATGAGAACAGAGTGAACAGCTTGATATATGAGGAACAAAAATCTACTGAAGAAAAGAACTTTAAAAGCAGAATTGGTCAAATGGAAAATGGCACAAAAGCTCACTGAAGAAAATAATTCCTTAAAAATTAGAATTGGGCAAGTGTAAGCTAAAGTTTCCATGAGGTGTCTGAAAATAATAAAACAAAACCAAAAGATTTGAAAAAATAGAAAAAAGTGTGAAATATTTAATTAGAAAAAGAACTGACCTGACAAATGGATCAAGGAGAGATAATTTAAGAATCATTGGACTACCTGAAAGCCCCAGTAAAAAAAAAAACTTAGACATTGTATTTAAAGAAATTATCAAAGAAAACTGCTATAATATCCTAGAACCAAAGGATAAAATAGAAATTAAAAGACTCCACCTGTCACCTCCTGAATGAGATGCCAAAATGAAAGCAGACAAAAGGAAATAATTCTAATATCATGGAGCCACAGTGAAGATAAAATAAAATTTAGCAGCTTCTACATTAAAAATTCAAAGGCCTTGAAATGTGATATTCAGAGGGAAAAGGAGCTAGACTACAACCAAGAATCACCTACCAACAAAATTAAGTATAATCTTGAAGGATATTTAATGAAATAATGGATTTTCAAGTATTCCTGATGGAAATACCAGAAATGAAATAGAAAATTTGACTTTCAAATGTAAGACTCCAGCATAAAAAGGTGAACAGGAAAGTGAAATCATCAGGTTTTCAAAAAAGTTAAACTGTTTACATTCATTCCTGCATTGGAAGATGATACTTGATACTT
Source organism: Bettongia penicillata ogilbyi (assembly GCA_023548195.1). Lineage (NCBI taxonomy): Eukaryota > Metazoa > Chordata > Mammalia > Diprotodontia > Potoroidae > Bettongia > Bettongia penicillata. The sequence continues at coordinate 955,189 of JAJHZJ010000363.1, forward strand.
CCTAAGAACTTTGTCATTATTGGGGTGGTTAGAAGGAGTATACGTAGACAGAAGGTATGTGTGTGAATTGACAATGATGAGGTAATAACTGAAAAAATTAAGAGGTGAGCCAGAGGGATGCACTGGGAGAAGGAGGAAGGAAGTGAAAGGAGGAAAACTATCTGATAAAAAAGTGAAGGAGGGAAGAACAATTGATGAGGAATATAGCAGGTGGATACCACTTGAACCTTACTCTTTGGAATTGGCTCAAAGAGAAAATAAACACTCAGTTGGGTATAGAAATCTATTTGTCCCTAAAGCGAAGTAGGAGGGGAGGAGGAAAACAAAAAAGGGGGACCAATAGAAAGGAGGGCAGATTAGGGGAGAGGATGGACAAGAGCAAAACACCTGAGGAGAAACAGAGTGAAAGAAAAGAAAGAGGGATAAATGGAAAAAATAGGATGGGTGGAAACACAGGAATCATATCTGTGAATATGAATGGGATGAAATCACATAAAATCAGCAAAGTGAATTTAAACCCACCATCTGGCAGAATGTTTATAAGAAACACTTGAAGCAGAGAGAGACACAGAGTAGAGGTACAAGACTAAAGCGGAATCTATTATTCTAAAGGTAAAGTGAAAAAAGCAGGGAAATCTCAGTTTTGAACTAGATACATCTAACTCAGAAATAAAGAAGGAAGAAGTTAATAGCCTGAGTAGAATTTTAGTAAAGTTAGTTACAATAGCATCTGGAGAAAAATGAATGGGAATAGAAAGGAATATATCTTTCTTAACCGTACATAATACCTACACAAAAAAATGACCATGTATTAAGAGCATAAAAACCTCACAACCAAATGCAGAAAGAAATATTAAATGCATCCTTTTCAGATTATGATAAAGTAAAATGATAAATTATGATAAAGTAAAAATTACATTCAGTTAAGGGACATGAAAGCAGATTAAAAATTAATTGAAAGCTAAATCTAATTTTAAAGAGTCAAAGAACAAATAGAAACAATCAGTAATTATATTAAAGAAAATGGCAATAATGAGGCAATTTGCCAAAATTTCTGGAATGAAGCCAAAGCAGTAATTTGGGGGAATATTATACTTTAAATGATAATATCAGCTAAATAGAGAAAGAGCAGATCAATAGGTTGGGCATGCAACCAAAAAAAACATAGAAAAATTAGAAGTGTAAGAAAACCATTGAACTAAAATAAAGGAGCTGCTTTTATGAGGGGGGGAAATAAAATAGATAAGCCATTGGTTAATTTGATTTAAAATACAAAAGAACCAAATTACCAGTATCAAAAATCAAAGGAATGAATTCACCAGTGAAAGTGAAATCAAAGTTGTTATTAGGAGCTATTTTGACCAACTATATGCCAATCTAAGAACATAAGTGAAATGGATGAATATTTACAAAAATATGAATTGGTCAGATCAATAGAAGAGGAAATAAAATACTTAAATAACCCTATATTTTAAAAAAAAGCAATTGAATAAACCATCAGTGAGCTCCCTAAGAAAAAAATCCTTGAGTTCCAGATGGATTCACAGTTGATTTTTACCAAACATTTAAAAAACAATTCCAGTGTTATATAAACTATTTAGAAAAATAGGCAAAGGAGTCTTACCAAGTTCCTTTTGTGACACAAGTATGGGATTGATATCCAAATCAAGAAAAGCAAAAACAGAAAGAAAAGTATAGATTCGTTTCACTAGTGAATATTGATATAAAATTTTTAAATAAAATACAGTCATAGATAGTACACCAATATGTTACAAAGATCCTACATTATGGTCAGGTGGGATTGGTAAAAGCTGGTTCATTGTCAGGAAAATTATCAACATAAGTGACCATATCAATAATAACAATCATATAATTAATAGATGTAGAAAAAGCTTTTGACAAAATACAATACTCATTCCTATTGAGATACCAGAAAACATAAGAATCAGTGGAGCAGTAATGTCTAAAACAATTAGCAAGCGTTACCTGTAATGGAGATAAGCTAGAAGCCCTCCTAAGAACATTGGGTGAAACAAAGATGCCCATTATCGCAACTTTTATTCAATATTATACTAGAAATGTTAGCTTAAAAAATTGAAGGAATTAGAATTGGCAACAAGGAAACAAAACTATTACTCTTTGCAGGTGATATGGTGGTACATTTAGAGAATCCTGGAAAATTAACTAAAAAAACTAGTTGAAATAACAGCAATTTTAGCAGAGTTGCAGGATATAAAATAAACCCACATAAATCATCAGCATTTCTATATATTACCAACAAAGCCCAGCAGCAAGAGAAAGATAGGAATTTCATTTAAAATAACTAGGCAGTATAAAATACTTGGGAGTCTACCTGCCAAGACGAAGCCGTGAACTACATCAACTCAATTATAAAACGCTTCTCACAAAAAAGTAATACCTAAATAATGAACAAGTATTGCTTGTGGCTAGGCCAAGCCAATATAATAAAAATGGCAATTCTTTCTAAGTTAATTTACTTGTTCAGTGCCATATCAAACTACCACAGATTATTTTATAGAGCTAGAAAAAATAATAACATAATTTACCTGGAATAACAGAAGGTCAAGAATCTCAAGGGGGATCAGTGCAAAAAAAAAATAATGTGAAGGAAGGTAGCCTAGCAGTACCAGATCTCAAACAGTAATAAAAGGGCAATCATCAAAACAGTCTGGTACTGGCTAAGAGAGAGAATGGTGGATCAGTGGAATAAATATACGATAATAAATGAAAAGAAACACAAAGACCCAAGTTTCTAGTACATTAACTGGGAAAACTGGAAAGCAGGTTGGCAGAAACTAGGTATATAGATCAACATCTCACAGTATACCAAGATAAGGTCAGAATGGGTACAAGATTTAGACGTAAAAGATGATACCATCAGCAAATTAGGGAAGCATGAAATATTTTGCATCTATGGGTAAGCAAAGCATTTATCACCAAACAAAATAGCATTACAAGATGTAAAATGGATAATTATTATTACATTAAGTTACAGTTTTGCACAAACACCATATCAAGATTAAAAGGAAATCAGAAAGGAGAGAGGGATCTATAGTAAATGTCTTTGATAAAGGCCTCATTTCTCAAATTTATATAGGGAATTGAGTCAATTTACAAAACTACAAGTCATTTCCAATTGATAAATAGTCAAAGGAAATAAAGAGGCAGTTTTCAGATGAAATCAAAGTAATAATAGTAATAAAAATGCTCTAAATTACTATTGATTAGAGTAATGGTAATTTAAATAACTGCAGTACCACTCCTCACCTATCAGATTGGCTAATATGGCAGAAAAGGAAAATGACAGGTGTTGGAAAGATGTGGAAAAATTGAGTTTCTAATGCATTGTTCATGGTTGTTATGAACTGTGATCCAACCATTTTGGAGAGCAATTTGGGATTGTGCCCAAAGGAGTGTAAAACTGCATAGCCTTTGACCCAGCAATATCACTATTAGGTCTGCGTCCCAAAAAGATCAAAGGAAAGGGGAAAAGACCAATTTATACAAAATTATTTGTAACAGCTCTTTTCGTGGTGGCAAACTGGAAGTTGAGAGGTTCCTATCAATTGGTGAAAGACTGAACAAGTTGTGGTATATGATTATGATGGAATATTACTGTGCTGTAAGAGATGACAACCAGGATGCTTTCAGAAAAAGCTGCAAAGACCAACAGGAACTGATACAAAATTAAGCGAGCAGAACCAGGAGATAATTTTACTCAGGTACAGCAATATTGTACGATGATCCACTGTGAATAACTTAATTATTCTCAGTAATTAAATGGTCCAAGATGATTCTGATAGACTTCTGATGAAAAATGTTCCCTATCTCCAGGGAAGAAACTGATGGAGTCTGAACAGAAGTTGAAGCACACTTTTTTTTCAACTTTCTTTTATTTGGTTTTGTTTTGGTTTTTTGTCACTCTGTTCTTTTACTGTATGACCAATGTGGAAATGTTTCCCATGACTTCACATGTATAATCTATATCTTAATTGCTTGCCATCTTGGGGAGAGATTCAGGGGAGGGAAGAATTTGGAACTCAGCATTTAAAAAAATGAAATTTAAACATTTTATTTGAAAAAATATAAAAATTTCACGTAACAAAAGAGGTTTTGAGGTCATAAGGTCACATCTGCACATTGGAAAAATTCACTTTGGAAGCGTGGTAGAGGGTAAATGGAATGAAGAGGGTTGAGGCAGGGAGACTAATTAGGCTATTGCTGTAGTTCATTTGAGATGAGGCCCTAAAGGTTGTCGCCATACAAGTGGAGAGAAAAGATGTGCGTTTGTAATTATGTGAAGATAATAAACCAGATTTGACAGTGGATTTGATATGGGGTGAATGTGAATGAACAGTGTGAGATGATGCTGAGGCTGTGATTATCAGTGATTTGGAGGGTGGTGGTGTCCTTAACAGTACTGGGAAAGTACTAAGGAGGGAGAATATGGGGAAAAAGATGACATTTGTTTTGGACATGATAAATTTGAAATGTTAAACATCCATTCTGAGATACCCATGCTGTTGGAGGTGCATGATTTTGCCTCCGGATGGAGGCTAGTCTTGGACCTGTAGCTGTGTAAATGGTTTTCACAGAGATGATAATTGAACTCAAAGGAGCTTATGAAATCACCAGATGAGATAGTATACTGTGATACATAAACTTTTTGATAACTACTGTTTAATACAGTTGTTTTCCTTTGTAATTCTTCATATTTTATACATTTAAAAATATTCTGAGAAAGGATCCATAGGCCTCACCAAACTGCCAGAGTGGTCTATCAAACAAAAAAGGTGAGGAACTCCTGATAAAGAAGGAAAAAAGAAAGGGATATATCATTTTAGAGGTTGTCTTTGATTAGTGGGTGTGTTGTGGATGAGAAGCCAGCAAAGCAGACTGAGAAGGATCTGACTGATGAAAAGCAGGAGAAAGTATTGTTATCAAAGCCTATAAAAGAGAGACAGTCCAGAAGGAAGCAGTAAGTGTCAAATGCAGAGAAGCCAAGGAAGATCAGAATTGAGGCAAAGCTAGTAGACATAGCATTTAAGAGATGATTGGTAACTGGGCAGTTTCAGTTGAACAATGAGGTCAGGATCATGACTTTGGAAGGTTTTGACTGGTGAGAGGAGAGGGATAGCAGTATGTGTTAACTTTTTTCTCAGGCAGTTTAGCCATAAAAGGAATGAAGATTATAACAGCCATCAGGGATGGCTAATCAAAGGATGGAGAAAACATAGATATATTTGTAAGCAACAGGGAAAAAATCACAGATAAGAGTAATTCAGGATGATAGTGGGGACAGTTTGCTGGAGAATTATAGGAATCAAGGGCACATTGAAAGTTTTTGCCTTGGCAATGAGAAGAACAACTTCTTCATCTGAGACCAGAGTGAACAAAGAGATAGTGGAGAGATCTTGTAGTGTATGAGATGAGGAATTCATCTTTGGGTAAGTGGTCAGTTTTTTCTGTGACATATGAGATAAAGTTCTTAGCTTAAAGGTTATCAGGCAGGGATGCTGTGGGAGACTTGAGAGAGACTTACAGAGAAACCATAAGCTGTGGAACAGTTGCTGCAGAAAGTAGGATAGAAAATAAATAAGAGATTAGAATATTTTACTTGCAGAAATTAGGGCCTAAGTAAAATTAAGTAACAAATTTTTTGTGGTTTCAGTCGGTTTCTTTTAGCTCTTCAGAAATATGCAGATAGGAGTCAGATGGTAGAAATAATCCAGAGTTGGTTTGCAAGGCATTTGAGGAAGGAGGACAGTGTAAAGTTGATTTGGTTCACCAAGAGGTCAAGATAGAGAACAGAAAAATATGGCCAGTGCAGCAGTATTGGTCTGGGAAAGAATTATGGTACAAGAAATGGAGATCATGATGAACATGTGAATGGTGTTAGGGATTGTAAGCAACAGATAAATATGGAGTGATAAAAGCATGATCAAATAAGGGGATTTCAAAGTTCGTGAAAATAGAGATGGAACATTTGTGAGTGATAAGGTCAAGAGTATGACCATCTCTACCTGGAGTGGCAGAATACACCACGGGACCAGAATTCATCAGGATTTTTGAGAGGTTATCAATTTGTATGTTAAATTCCCATAAGTATAAGGCAAGGAGATGGAGAAGAGAAAGACTGCAAACCAAACACTTCAAAGGAGAATGTTTGGAGGGCTGCTATGCACAACCTTGAGGTTCTGAATTGTATTTAAATTTGAGTAGTGTTAACTTCAAGTGAGGAGTTGATTAGTCCTAAAAAAGAGAGTAGTGCTGGGAGAGTGGGCAGAAATAGTAGTAGGGATCAGGGAGTAGTTTAGCTCTCGCTTCAATGTCTGATTTGGGGGAATATGAAAGAAGAGAAAGGGCAAGTAGGAAAATGCTGTTGTTAAGACGAGCCATGTCTGAGGAAGAGTCAAAAGTTGGAAGGAGAAAGACATTTAAGATGAAAGACTGTTCTTCTTGGAACAGGAATTTCAGAGGGCAAAATGAAAGGGACATGCAAGGCTAGAGTGAGTTGGGGTAGAGTTGAGAGGGGTTTGGGAATCAAGGAGCAGCCAGTTGAGCAAGGAGATTAAGGTTTGTATATTGACAGCCCTAGGTTCTGGATCCCTCAAATGATGTGTGAATATATGGGGTTGGAAGTATGCACACCATTTAACAATGGGAATCTATGTGCAGCATCAGGGGTTGGAGAGAAGTTCATTGAAAGAGGCATGAGAATAGATTATTCAAAAGCCTTGCTTTGACCTCTTAGCAAACAGATGTGTTATATGAAAACCTTGTGTGGCATGTTTAATGACCTGAGCCCATAGAACAAGTCAGCAAAACTTGCGACCACCAAAGGATTTCCTCTACATACAAAGGATGTTTTCCTCTACATTTTTCTACAGGCTATTGAAATCATTTGGCTTGCCACAAGCAGCCTGAGGACTGCAAGTTGTGCAGGCCTTGACATAGAGATAAAAGAAAACCAAATAGGAGATCAGAGTGCTTTGTTTGTCATTTGGGGAGGTGGAGACATGGAAGAGCTGAATGAGGTCCTGGCCCAGAGCATCACTGGATCAGGTAGTCACCTCCCCTATTTTTGGCCCAGAAAGCAAGAGAAACTTACTGGGATGTTGGGGGTCTTGACTTTCTGTGTGTGTGCACACATGTGTGCCTGTGCGTCTGTGCATGTTTCCATGTATAGTCAGGCATTAGACTGAACTTTGACTCAAGGCTTGACAGGAAGGATCCTGGAGATAGTGCTAAGCAATTTTGCCCCTCCACACATAAGTTTTTTCAGCTCTACCTCCCTAATATCTTTCACATCCGTCCCCTTCCTATTTCTATTACAACTATGCTAATTTAGGCCCACATCACTTCTCATCTGGCCTGTTGCAAAAATGGCCTCTTAATTTCTCGCCCTGCCTTCAGTCTCTCCTCTGCAATTATTCTTCCACGCAGCTGCTTATTTGTGTTTGTTTCTGCTTTGTTTGGCAACATGATTGTTGTAATTCTTGTTTCTTTAGATTCATTTGATTCATAGTAAACTTTTTCCCAGGCCTTAATTTTTATTTTATTTTTTTTTAAGGTTTCAAACTTAAAAGTAGCAGATTTAGGGATTTTGTTTTTATTACCCAATCTATCACTATTTTTCATTTTCTTTTTTGTTAATCAATTCACATTTAAAATTATGAGTTAGGTCTATTTTTTTCCTCCATTTGTTTCAAAGTATGTTTTTTTAGATTAGGATTTTTTCCCCTTTCTATAAACACAGTACGATATCTCTTCAGTTATTTTAATTCCAGTCTATTTAAAGGCAGCTCTTTTCCTACTGGCTTTATTCCTCTTATCCTCAAGTTTCTTTATCCCCCCTTCAGCTTCTTTTGTTAGTTTTTAAATTTAATTTTCTGTGCCTTTTACTAAAAAGGATTTCTTTCCTTCATTCTGTTTATTACTTTTCTCCCCTTTCTATTCCATACTTTTATTCTTTGATGCATGGCTCTTATACTTAATTTAATCCTTCCTTAGTATCTGTATTCCTCATGGAATTAAAGTTTCTAAGGTAGCTATTTCCAGTTCCTAATAAACAGTTTCTGTATTACTTCCTTGTAGATCTTGTCACCCAGCCACCTTTTTTCTTTTGTACCTCATTCTTAGAAATAACTCTCATTCTTCAATGTTATCCCCAGCACCACCACTGAAACAAGATTTATGCACTTATTTCTCCCTCTTTCTATCCGTCCCTTTGCCTCCTTACTCATTCTTTTTAAGACTGTCTTCCTGAGAGACTACAGGAGCTTTTTCGTCATTGTTACATGACATATTCCCCCTTTATCTTCCTCTTACCCCCACCCTTTTTTGTGTCCTCCAGTTCTGCAATTTAATTACACACACACACACACACACACACACTCTCTCTCTCTCTCTCTCTCTCTCTCTCTCTCTCTCTCTCTGATTTATTTATATGTGGGATCTTGGGAGATTTAGTTCATGACGTTTCAGGCCTCTTTCTCCACCATCACTTCTTTGTTCTTTTGCTTTCATGCTTTTGTACATTTTGAAAAAAAATCTTATCTTAATGATCTTTTATGTTGTTGATTGCTGTATTTACCTACTCTTCTTGTATTTCTGTGTTTGAGAAGCAAAATATTCAGGTTTGGTTTTCTGTCTAGGAATGTCTTGAATGCCTCTAGCAAACATTCCTCTTTTCTTTTTCATTAATAGTTAGATTCACACTTGAAGTGTAGGATCACCTTGGTTTGCATTGTGAACTCCTTTGATCTTTGGAATACATTTCATTCCCTCTTACTGGTTTTGGCAGGTGCACAATAGTCTTATGTTATTTGAATTTCTTTTCCTTTGTATTTGAAGGTCTTTTTTTGAAGGTTACTTGTTGAATTTGTTGTTAGCAGAATTGTTAAATTTAAATATCACATGTCTTGGAGTTTTCAGCATAGATTTTTTTTCCCCCCTTCTTGGAGACAATCTGTGGATTTTTGTCAGTTGGCACTACATTTTCTTTTTTCAGAAGTTTCTCTGGGGACTGGATCTTAAACCTCTCCCAGCCTTACTTGGTCTCTGACTTAAATGATATCTAGGGTTACAGAACTGGGTCCAGCTGGATGTTGAGCTATTTTCCCTCTGGCTTAGTGGTGTGCCACACAACCAGTCATACATGAATCCTGCCCTGGTTTCTTCTGTTCTTCATTCTAACTGAATTCTTTTGTGGCATAAGAGCGCTGGCATGTTGGGTTTCTGTTGCCTTGGAAGGGGGATGGTGTAGAGAATTGATTGCTCTTCCAAACCCTCAGGATGACTGCTGGAAGCATGGTGGGTGGTGGTTATCAAACAGCCTTTTTTACTGTGAGTTCACTGAGTTGTTACCTCGTTTGGTTTCTTGGTGTCCTAGTCTATGGAGACAACTGAATTTGCTTTATCTCTTGCACACAATTTGTATTTTGGAGAGGTTAGAAAGATCATGAGGATTGGAGAAAATGTCTAGTCCTCCCATCTTGTTGGTGTTGTGATCTGGAAGTCCTCTTTTGTCTTTATTTTCTGAACATTCATACATCATGTATGTATGTGGTACTTTACACAATATAATGTAAATTTTTTGAGGTTATTGGCTGCTGTTTCCATTTTGTCTTTGTATCCCAGGTATCTAGTGTAATGCTTCACACATATCAGCTACTCAGTGCCTAATTGATACATACAAAATAAATACATAAAATAAGGTGTAACTACTTCGGAGAAAGGATAGCCAGGGACACATTGTGTTCTGGGGAGTGGAGGGAAAATCCATATTTTCTTGAGTGTCAAAAGATGGAAGGAGCACAAAAGAAATATGTCTAAGATGAAGGGAAGTGTAAGTATTGAAAGGAGATTCCAGAGACTGAAACAGAGGGGTTCTATAGGATACTCACTTAAGGGTGGTGTGGCAGGGAAGAGTGAAGATCTTCCAAGAAGAGGGAAGACCTGGACATGTTTATAGGTAGTAAGGAAAGGAACTAGTAGAAAACTGAGGAGGAAATAACCAGAAGGAATGATTGGCATAGGTTTTCTGAGAGGGTACAATAGATGTTGGCCTTGGCTAGTTAAACTTCTTTTTCCATGGAGGCTGGAGCAAAGGAGTGGAGAGGATGGCCACTGATAAAGAGAGTTTATGACATATTAGCTAGGGAAGCTAATGTCTTAATTTTCTCAGTAAGTAATAAGCTCTCTTGTGAAGAGTAGAGAGAGTCAGGTGGTTTTTGGGGTCTGAAGTGGAGGTTTGGAACAGTTGAAATAAGTATAATAAGGAGGAATGTAGTAGAATCCTTTGTCCGGCTGAGTTGAAAAATTAATTGAACTTGTGATGGATCTATTAAAAAATTGTAATGATTTCCTCTATTAGTTTTCATTAGCACCAGAGTTGGACTAAGCAACTTGCTTATGCCAAAGGATGAATAGATTGTCAAGTTGCTTTGTTATTCTTCATAATATTCTCAATGTGATATTTTTTATTCCATTTGCTAAAAGTGAGAAACTGAAGTAAAGAAGTGTCACTATTGAAATCAGTATGGCAACCTATCAACAATGGCAGGGATTAGAAATCAGTTTCCTCTTCTCACTGTTTACCCAGGCCATTCTGTTGTTTATGCATCCAGACTCAGAAATTTGTCCAAATTAGATGCTGTAGGGGGTAGCAAAATGAAGTAAGACACTGTCCATTGTCTCAAGCAGCCTCAGTTGCTATGTAAAAGTGTGATCATATTATAGCTAGTAGAGGCATTCATAATGTGGCAGTTTATCCCCTGAAAACTACCCAGGAATCTTCATAGAGTCTTCATTTCCTCTTATAGTCCTAATACATCCACCAACATAGGTGTATGTCGTGCCAGTATGGGAAGAAAAGTTGATTGTTGGCTCACTACTATGCTTACTATTTCTTTATTCTCTTTTAGGATTCAGTTTGCTTGTTCTATATGCAAGTTCCGTAGTTTTAATGATGAAGAAATCCATAAGCACCTACAGAGCAAGTTCCATAAAGATACGCTGCGTTTTATTGGTACCAAGCTACCTGACAAGACTGTGGAGTTCTTACAGGTGAGGTATAATATAAGGCAGAGCATGTTCTTTCAGTTATTGATGCAAAAAGTAACTTTAAGTGTTTATCTCCATTTTGTAAGTACCAAAGGGAGACAGAGAGAAGAGATTAATTGGTTTCCTAAATCTCAGATCTTTTCTAAGTAGCCCAAATGATCTGAAGGAACAAAACCTGCCTGTCTTTGATACTGCTGCTAAGACACTTTTTTAGGGAACCATCAGTGCACATTTAATGCAAATATTTAAGGCAGGGTTTTAACCTGGTATCCTCCAACTGAGTGTTTTTGTTTTATTTTGTTTTGAATAGTCTGATAACTGTATTTCAATATAATTTTTTTTATCCTCTTTATCTCATTTAATTCAGTTACAGATGTGATTGTGAGAGGCTCCATAGCCTTTACCAGGTTGCTTGACACAGAGAAGGTGAAGAAGCCCTTGATTGAAGTTGCTTTTATGTATAAATTGCCCTTTTCCCCTTTATGTTGTTGTTAAATCTTTCTAGGAATACATTGTGAACAGGAATAAGAAAATAGAGAAGCGTCGTCAGGAGCTGACTGAGAAGGAAAGTGTAAAGCAGAAACCAGACCCTTTCAAAGGTGAGTTGAGAGGTTTTAGTGAAAGAGGAGCTAGAAGATCCATGTATACATCATAGCATCTAGCATGCTCAAAAATTTTCTCAGCACAACATGCAGTGAAAATTATCAATTCTGATCACATGGGCAGTGATTAAACAATCGTCATTTGGATTTACAGGAATTGGTCAAGAACACTTTTTTAAGAGGATTGAAGCTGCACATTGTATGGCTTGTGACATGCTAATTCCTGCCCAGCACCATCTTCTTCAGCGGCACCTTTATTCTGCCGACCACAATCATAACCGCCGTGTGAGTGTTCCCTGCTTTATTCTGAAATCAGCTATTATGGTGTAGAAGGTGGAAAATTGATGACAATCTTGATCCTTGTGGTATTCTTTCATTATCACAACATCTTGTGGTCATTTTTGAGGGATTGTGTTAGAAAGGAGCTTTTATTTTTCTTAGGTTAAAATTAACCCTATCATTTGGGGTTAGATATTTTACCAAGGCTTGGTTGAGATTTATATGATTGAGAATTTTCTTCATGTAAAGTTAACAAGATTCTTTACCATCTTCTGGAAATGTGTTACTTGTAACCTGATTTTTAAGTTGCTAAGATATGTATGTCTGAAGGCATTATGCTGTATGTTCTTTGAAGGCTGGGATATTTAGTTTTTGTCCTTGTATTTGCAGCACCCAGCACAGTACCTTGCAGAAGTAACCTTGAACAGTACTAACAGATTGCTAACAACTCTTAATCTCAATGTCTTGATGACTGCCTATATAAATAAATACTCATTAGTCCTATAGTGCTTTTAATATGTAAAAAGCTTTGCTCTTCCTCTCCCAACCCAATTTGAAACAAGAAAAAATATGAACATCAGAGGTTAAGCACCTTACCTGAGGATGCATAGCTAAGTTAGATTTGAACCCAGATCTTTTGACTGTAAGGCCAGTGCTCTTATCATCATGTCCTACTGCTGCCCTCTGTAGAAGAATGATTCTTTGTTTGTTTTTAGATGATAGCTAACATTATTTAGTGTTTATTATGAGCCAGGGGCGGTGCTAAGCACTTTTACTCAGAACAACCCTGGGAGGTAAGTGCTTGGGGAGATAATAATTATCCCCATCTTACAGATGGGAAAACTGAGGCAGGCAGAGGTGAAGTGACTTGCTTGCTGTCAGGGTCAACTTAAGTGTGTAATGCTTGATTTTAACTCAGGTCTTCCTGACCTCAGGCCCAGTGCTCTATCCACTGTGCCATCTAGCTGCCTCTAAACAAGACTTGTGATGTCATTCTTATACTGATTTCCTAGTGAGGAGACTGCCCCTGTCAGTGCAGATTAGCACCTCGGTAACCTAAATCTTGTACAGCAGCCCTATTATCTATTTCCTTTCTCTCAGTGCAAGTTTTCCAAAAGTATTCTGTTTGCTTTCCTCTGTAGCTCGCTGCTGAACAGTTCAAGAAGACAAGCCTACACGTGGCTAAGAGTGTCTTGAACAACAGGCATATAGTGAAAATGCTTGAAAAATACCTCAAGGTTTGTGGTTGGGGAAAGGGGAAGACATGTCAGTGGGTAGGCAGAACCTTTGGAAAAAGAACAGGATTGTCCATTACTGTAGACATATCCACAATGCAATATTTGGCAATTATTAGATTTTCTAGAAAGATATATGTGTCTGGGTTTTAGATGTACACACGTTTAGTAACATGTAACTTCACCCAGATCTTAGGGATTTTCTGAGAGAACTTAGCTATTTTTATCTTTATCTATAACTTAAGATAATAATAAAAAATCATTTAAAGTTATATAGTGCTTTAAGTTAACATCCTATGTACTCATGAAAAACAAAATTTCTACTACTTTGTCATAGACTAGCACAGTACTCTCATGTGTCTAGAAAGTTTATCTGTGAAAATGTGTTAGTCTTCTGTATATCATTCACAGTGTTTTTAAGGTAATCCTTTTAAAAATTCTCAAACTACTCTTGAGTAGATGGCTTATCTCATAGTTCCAAAGTACCCCAGTTCTTCACTTAGTTAAATAGTCATAAATGTTGGGATTCAGAAGATGCAGACTTTGAGAGAGGTTGTTTGTGGAAAAATGATCAAGGAGCACATTGTTTGTCATTAGAATGCCAATCTTGCCAAATAATATATACTGGGAAATTTAGATTAGAGCCTTTCTAATGAAGTCCTGGATTAGCCCAGTTTGTGCAGTTTGAGAAATTAAGACTTTTAAGAATATATCGTTTGATGGTCCTTGTTTCTATCTTTCTTCCATTTCACTAATTCTTACAGTCCTCCACGTATACTCAAGCATTTGTGTGTATGTCTTAAGATATGCAAAAAATATGACTCAAGTCAGGTTCAGATTTGAGTGTTCAATTAGTTTAAATATATTCAGAGATAATTATTTAATAGAAAATTAAAAATTAATTTCATGTTCTGGTCCTAAATTTGAAAGGAAACAGAAAGAAAAAATGTTTTTAGAATCTCCCCCCCCACCATATTTTAAGTACAGAAACCCCTAAGCCTATTTGTAATAGTCCATAATGTCTTTTTTTTCAAATGTAAATGTTAAAGATAAGTGGATGCTATAAATCCACCCATGAAACCATTAGGTATAGGTTCTTGTAATTTTTCACCAAAAGGACGTTTATTTATTTTACAATATTTTTGTAGAGTTACATCTCTCACAAGATGATTTTTTTTTTTTGGTAAGGAATTTATATATGTTTATAAAACTGTTATTGGAAAAGACTTTTTTCCCAAAATTTAACTCAACTGCCTTAGCAGTATGATCTCACATGGACTCTTTGTTATTCTACTTCATATGTTTTAGCAGGTAAAGTCTTAGGTTTTTCTAACTAGATCCAACAGCTTAGGCCCTAACATGATTATTTTGAAGGTTTCTGGCTCTTATTTGTGTTCTGTTTTCTACGACAGGTCACTAACAGTGTTTCTATTCATTCACCAAGGGTGAAGATCCCTTCACAGATGAAATAGTGGATCCAGATGGAGTTGAAGTTGAAGGAGATGAAGACAAAGGGGAGACTGCTGAAGAGGTCGTTACAGCAGTGTTAGCAGAGGTCATTGCTGCGGCAGTCAGGGCAGTCGATGGAGAAGAAGCAGTCCCACCGCAAGAGAACAGTGAAGTGAGGACCAAAGGACAAAGCACTGTTGATACTGATGAAACTAGAAATGGTGATATTTCTAGTCAGCCACTGGAAGAAGAAATAGTAAACAAACCAATATGTGAGAATGGGAATACATGTGTAGGAATCACCAGTGACGATGGCCAGAGCAGAGAGCTGGACACAGGAGGGAACGGCATGGGAAATGTCAATACTCATGAAAAAGAAGCCAACATAGAAAACTTTGGTGCTGAATCAGAAGATGAGATTGTGGTCGAATAAGTTTTTGGGTTTTATTGGTTTTTTTCCTGTGAAGATGATTTATTGGGCACTATTACAGAATCCATGGATGTTTTTTCTTTGGATGCAACACTCAAGTATGTTGCTGGAAGACATGGGATTTCAGAGAAGGGATCCATCAGGGCAGCTTCACTGGTGTATTCTGTAGATTTGCTTAGTTGTGCTATGCTTTCTACATCCTTTTGTTTTGGGTTGAAGATTGCACAAAGTTGTATATTTCTTAAGAAATAATAAAACTATAGTTCTCCTTTTGACCTTCAATTGAAAAGCATCATTTAAAAATAAAACTTGATGGTTTCATCACTAAATATGGCCCTTGAGCTATTCGTTTATTTTTTTTACAAAATAATTCTTTTTTACACGTACTTACTATATCCCCCCCATGGACAGCTAGGTGGTTCAGTGGGTAAAACACCAGTGCAGGAGTCAGGAGGACCTGAGTTCATATCTCACCTCAGACACTTGACACTCACTAGCTGCGTGACCGTGGGCAAGTCACTTAACCCCAAGTGCCTCATCCTGGCTTATCTCCAGTCATGCTGATGAGTATCAGGTCATTGGATTCTGATGTCTCTGGAGGAGAAATGAAGCTGGTGACCTGCACAGCCCTCCCTCACTCAAAAACAAAGTCAAGTGTAACTCATGGCATCATTTCTCTGATGGCATGGTCTTCAGCAACAAAGGACAAACCACATGCTCTATACCCCCCATTGCCTTTCCTCCCCACTGAATGAAAGAAAAAGAAAAACCTCACAAGAAGTATGCATAGTCCAAGGCAAAACAAATCCCCACACTAGTCATTTCCAAAAATACATATATGTCTGTTTCTACATTTTAAGTCCATCACTTCTCTGGTAGGAAATAAGGGACATATTTCATCTTCAGTCCTCTGGACTGGGGTTTTATCATTGTATTACTTACAATTCTAAAGTCCTTCAAAGGTTTTTGTTTTCCCCTTATGTTTTAATTGTTCAATTTTTGTTTCCTTCACCTGCATGTTTTCATAGAGATCCTGAAACTCATCATTTTCTTTTGACATAACAATATTCCATTAGATTTGTATACCATAATTTATTTAGCCATCCCCAACAGTTTCATTTCTGTCTGCTCTGAAAAGAGCTGCTATAAATATTTTGGTACAAATGGACCACTTTTTCTTTGCTCTTTTTGGGGATGTGCTTTTCATAAGAGAGTCTACCAGCTTGAGAGCAGAAATTAATATGAAGACAGTTTTTTTGTTAGGCAACATTAAAATATTTCAAAGGATTAATACTCATCCAGTTCTCATACTCATCCTTTTGAGCAAATCTGGGAATAACTTCTTGGTGGGATTATACACAGATACTACAAATGTAAGGATTGCCTGAATGGGACTGCCCAAAATACATTTTAAAGGTCTGGATGATAACAGGGAAGAACTTTTGAAGCCCTCAAGCAATTGATAGGCTTCATCCACTGTGATTTTACTAATAAACCTGGGAGACTCTTCAGATAGAAACAACTTTATTTATATTTTATTTATTATTTATAATCTTTCTATAAAGATGCTATAGGTATGTCCTTGAAAGTGAAGGAATTGAAGAACAAATGCAACAAAGGTAGAATTATAACCAAGTACATATCATCCCTAGTATTAACTGCTTATTTTACCTTGGCTGCAGATCTAGTGAAGTTCAGTTAAAATAGTAAATAGAGGAGGCTGATATTGGAAGGGCAGAACCCTGACCTTGGCCTCTGGAACACCAGGCTCTGAGAGTGAATGAGTACCTAAGATTGTTCAGATCCAGACCTCCATGCCACTTACTGGCCCTTTCCACACCATTCGCCTATATCCCATCTCTAGCACCCCTTTATTTTAACACAATAGAATTTTCTGACAACAGGGTAGGGATTGTCTTGTTTGTAGCTCCAGCACTTAATACAGTTCCTGATACATAGTCCATTCCCAGGAAACGCTTTATCTATGCTATCTTTGTCTACTAAGTAATCTTTGTAGTCTATTCTAAGAGTAATTATTCACATAATTTTAAGTCAGTTCAGAAACTTGTATAAAATACTTAACTATACACTGAGGGATAAGTATAATTAAAAATGACAGTTACTGCTCTCAGGGAGAATATTTATTGAGGGAAATACACTCATAAAAATAAAATAGGGGGTGACTGAGGGTGAGGTATTTCAGCTGGAGATTTGGGGAAGGTACCAACCAAGTTTAGGTCTTAACAGAGGAGGATTCAGAAGGTGAAAATGAAAGGGAGTGCATTCCCAGATTCCTGGGATGGCTTACGCAAATACAAGTATTTCATTGTGCTGGTACAGCCATCAATTCTTGAACATTTTAGTAATGGTGTTAATAACTGAAAAGTTAGGAGTAGATAAAGGCCTACTTCTCTGACTGATACTATAAAAAGCACTTAAATGAGAAGCTAATAACTTTATGCCTTACTTAATAGAATTTGTAGCTGTCTCTCCTTTTAACCTAAGGTAGATAGTGGCTTAGTAGGGGGATGTACAACTTATTCCCTTGTTTTAATAGGAACACTAGAATAGTAGACTTACATAGAATTTCAGACTTTCAAAATAATTCATTTCACACATTCATCTTACAGATGAGGAAATAGGTCAGTTGGTTAAGTAAACTGTCAAAGATTACATTTCTAGCTATTGAGAGAAAAGCTTCCCAGTGTAGTACTGTTTTTACAATAATATCCCCCCAAAATGCTATCTGATATATGTACATAAATTTTACAGATTAAGGATGGCATAAATGAGTGGTAGAGTAGGGGTTAAATTTTTCAACAAGGGAAAAGTATGACCCAAAGCAGCCGGTCTTAAGTTATCCTGGGATATAGCAGGTATCAAGATGAGAAGATCAATCCTCTGTTGTCTTTGAACCTTTTAAACTCTCACTTGAAACTTAATTTCAAGGCTGCCCTTTTTTTAAAATAATTTTTTTTTCAGTTTATTTAGTATTTTTCCCAAAATACATCTAAAGTCAATTTTTAATATTCATTTTTAAAACTGAGTTCTAAATTCTCTTCCTCCCCACCCCCACTCCTAATTGAGAAGGCAAACAATTTGATACAGGTTATACATATGTAGTCATGAAAAATATTTCCAGAACAGTCATGTTAGGGGAAAAAGACAAAAAAAAAGCTCAAAAAAGTAAAGCAAAAAAAAAAAAAATATATATATATATATATATATATATATATATATATATATATATATATATATATATATATATATATATATGCGCTTCAATCTGTATTCAGACACCATCAGTTTTGTTTGTTTGTTTGTTTGGGGATGGACAACATTTTTCATCACAAATCTTTCAGAGTTGTCTCGGATCACTGCATTGCTAAGAATAGCTAAGTAATTCCCAGCTGATCATCTTACAATATTGCTATTACTTTATACATAGTACATTATCAACTCATGTAGCTCTTTCCAGGTTTTTCAGAGATCATCCTATTCATCAATGCCCACAGCACAATAGTGTTTCATCATAATCACATGCCACAATTTTTTCAGCCATTCCCCAATTAATGGATATCCCCTCAGTTTCCAATTCTTTGCTCCCAGGAAAGAACTGCTACATATTTGTACCTATAGGTCCTTTTTTGTTTTTTTATCTCTTTTGGGAGTACAGATCTACTAGTGGTATGCATGGTTTTATAGCCCTTTGGGCATAGTTCCAAATTGTTCTACAGAATAAGAACATCACCAACAATACATTAATGTCTCATTTTTTCCCATATCCTTTCCAATATTTGTCATTTGCCTTTACTGTCCAAGTAGCCAATATAATAGATAGGAGGTAGTAATTCAAAATTGTTTTAATTTGCATTTCTCTATTCAATAGGGAGTTACATTTTCATGTGTCTATGGATAACTTTGATTACTTCATCTGAAAACTAATCATATCTTTTGATCATTTATCAATTGTGAAATGACTCCTATTTTTATAAATTTGACTCAGTTCTCAATATGTTTGAGAAATGAGGCCTTATATCAGAGCAACTTGCTTCAATTTTTTCCCCACAGTTACTATTGCTAACTGTATTTCTCTCTGTCCTATTCCCCTCCATTTATTTCATTCTGTCTCTCTCCTTTCACCCTGTTCCTCTTCAAAAGAGTTTTGTTTCTGACTATTCCCTCCCCCAATTTCTTTCTTCCTTCTATTTCTTCCTTCTATCACAAACCCTCTTCTCTTATTCCCTTCCCTTCCTACTTTCCTGTAGGGTAAGATAGATTTCTATACCCAATGTGTACGTTATTCCCTCTTTGAGTCAATTCTGATGAAAGCAAGATTCACTCACTCCCCTTCAACTTCCCCCTCTGCCAAACTCCCCCTTCTGCTCCTCCACTATTAAAACTTTTTCTTACCCCTTTTATGTGAAATAATTTACCCCATTCTACCTCTCCCTTTCTTTTTCTTGAAAGTACATTTCTCTCACACCTTAATTTTATTTTTTAGGTGTCATCCCTTCAAATTCAACCCATACCTGTGCCCTCATTATACATACATGCATACATACACACACACACACATATTCTCCTTCTAACTACCCTGATAATGAGAAAGGTCTTATGAGTTACAAATATCATTTTCCAATGGAGGAATGTAAACAGTTTAAACTTATTAAGTCTCTTATGATTTCCCTTTTTATGTTTTTCTTGAATCTTGTATCTAAAAGTCAGATTTTTCTGTTCCACTCTGGTCTTTTCATCAAGAATGCTTGAAAGTCCTCTATATCTTTGAATGTCCATTTTTTCCCTGAAGGATTATATCAGTTTTGCTGGATGATTCTTTTTGTTAATAGTAGCTCCTTTATCCTCTGGAATTTCCTGACTCCATTGCATTGTTTTTTTCTGACTGCTTGCATTATTTTCTCTGACCTAGGAACTCTGAAATTTGGCTATAATATTCTTGAGAGTTTTCGTTTTGGGATCTCTTTCAGGATATGATCAGCAGATTCTTTCAATTTCTATTTTATCCTCTGGTTCCAGTATATTATCAGTTTTCCTTGATAACTTCTTGAAAGATGTCTACACTTTTTTTTATCATGTCTTTCAGGTAATTCAATAGCTTTAAAATGATCTCTCCTGGATCTATTTTCCAAGACAGTTGTTTTTCCAATGAGATATTTCACAATGCTATTTTTTTCATTCTTTTGGTTTTATGTAATTGTATCTTGATTTGTCATAAAGTCATTAGTTTCCATTTGCTTCATTCTAATTTTTAAGGAATTATTTTCTTCAGTTAGCTTTTGTACCTCTTTTTCCATTTGATCAGTTCTGCTTTTTAAGGCATTCTTCTCCTCAGTGGCTTTTTGTACCTCTTTCACCATTTGCCCTGGTCTGTTTTATAAGGTGTTATTTTCTTCAGTATTGTGTGTGTGTGACCTTTACCAAGCAATTGACTCATTTTTCATGATTTCCTTGCATCACTCTTTTTTTTCCCCTAATTTTCCCATTACCTCTTTTACTTGATTTTCAAAATCCTTTTTGAGTTCTTCCATAGCCTGAGACCAATTCATATTTTTCTTGGAGGCTTTGAATGATAGAGCTTTGACTTTGTTGCCTTCTTCTAAGTGTTTTGATCTTCGTGGTCATCATAACTTTCTATAATTAGAGGGTTTTTTCCTGTTGCTTGCTCATTTTCCCAGCCTATAACTTGAATTTTAACTCTTTGTTAAAGTAGGTCTTTGCTTCCAGGGTGGAGGGAGGGTTTTGTGCAGCTATTTTCAGAGATACTTCTAGGGCCTTGTAAGTTTTCTACCCCAGAAGAAGGTGGTATGATCCAAGTTCAGGTGTTTATTACTTTCTTGGCCTGTGCTTTGCTCTGTGAATGACCACAAGTACCCTTTTTTGCCCTGCTACTGTGAAGAGGGTCTCCCCTCCACTGTGGTGGCAAGCTTTGCTATGCAAGTGTTCCTCCTCCACTCTAGGACTAGCACCCAGGACTGAGACCTGGATCCAACTATGGGTAAAGTAACATAGTCCTGCCTCAGAGCTAGCAAAAAGACCCCTGTAATTTACTTCTTACCAGTTGTTCAACCCCCTTACAGTTTATGAGCTGAGAGAGCTCCAGAAGTAGCCATGGCTGCGGACTCAGTGGCTCCCAAGGCCTGCTTGTAGTTTGATGGGGCCTTATCTGTGCAGGCAAGGTATATGCTGGATTCTATTCCACTCCCACCCAGGTTCAAGAGAGCTTTCCTGCCAGTCTTTTAAGTTGTCTCAGACTAGAAATTTGTTTTACCCTATCTTTTTGCAAGTTCTGCTGCTCTAGAGTTTGTTTAGAATCTTTTTTTAAAGGTATTTGGAGAGGTTTGGGTGAAGATCTCAGGCAAGTCTTGGCCTTTTCTCCATCATCTTGGCTCCACCTCTCTAGGCTGCCCTTTAAAACATATTTACACATGTTCTCTTCCAAATTCTGTGTTCTAAGATTACTTCAACTATCATATACCAAAAACTGAATACATCCACCTAATTCAAACTTTTTTTTACTGAATGGATGAAAAAGTACTAAGTATTTAGTATGTGTAAAAAGCTCTGTGTGCTAAGGCTGGGGATACAAACGAAACAGATATTCCCTACTCCCTGGAAATAGGGAGCTCACATTCTAGTAGGGGAGACAACATACACATAGGTTTCTGCTGCAAGAAACATCCCATGATCCTTAGGGTGCACCAACAAAGCATGTAGTAAAATCTCTTCAATGTCATTTCCACCAATAAAATTTTAATAATTTCTGCTGCCAAGCCATTTGACAGTGCTAATGACTTCAGTGGTAAGAGGTCATCACAAAGAGCCACTATGATTTTGTCAGAGATAATGTAAACTTTATTTGCTTTTCTGAACATGATACTAAACTAGATCAGAGGAATGCCATAGATACAATCTACATAGGTTTTTGTGAAGAGTACAATAAAGTATATCATGATATTCTTGTGGAAAAGAAAAAGAGATGTGTGCTACCTTACATCATTAGATATGTTACAAAATGGTCAAACTGAAAGAGTTAACACTCTAATGGCAAGTTGGCAGGAAGTTTCCAGTGGTTTCCAATCCTACCTAACCATGCAATGGTCTAGTATAGTTGTCCACTTGTCTCCATCCTTTCCAGAAGAATATCAAGACATTTTCAAATGCTGAGCTAAAACTGAACTGAACTCATACTACTAACTCAATAATCATGTTAAAAAAGGAAGGCAGGTTAGTCTACCATGCCTGAATCTTAAAATTTTTCAAACTGATTTTGTTGTCTGACACAATATACTTCGCAAAAATATATCCAAACAACCTCTACAAGACACACACAAGAAAACATTTCCTAAAATATCACTTAGAAAGGTAGAATAGATTTTAACAATGGTATACTAACATTGATTAAGTGTATTTGAACGTTTTGTTCTGTTTTCACATTGTTGTAGACAATATATTGAATCACTTCAAACAAATCTACATTTCACTATGCTTTATATGTATCAATCCCTATAGTGCAGTAATATTCCTTCTTATTTATATACCATAGTTTTTATATTCCATCCCTTGGCACATTTCCTTTTTGTTTGTTTGTGGAATGGTTCAGTCTCACAGTTTAGTGTCAATTGTCTCTAGAGACAGCAACTTTAAGTAAATACTTAATACAAAGATTTCCCTCCCAATTTTTATGTATTCTTCTGACTCTCGATGGATTATTTTAATTTGTACTAAAGTTCTTAAATTTTATGTGAGCAAGATGGTTTTGTCTTTTATGCTTTCTTACTTTTTCTCCAATGTAATTTTTTAATACTTAGATTTTTTTTTTTATCCATTTGGAATTGTAGTATGTGGAATCAAGGGAAGTATGTAGCATAAGATACTATCTTTTTTTCACCAGACTCATTTCCAGTTTTCTTAGCAGTTCTTAATAATTTAAAAACAAGAAAGAACTCATAATGAAAAGAGAGGATAAAAAGTTTTGTGATCAATGGGTTAACTTACTTTGAATATTTGTGATCACAACTTTCTTAAGATATTCGTAAACTATCTCTTTAATAATGTGCTTAGAAATGTTACTAGGAGTCAAAGTCAAACCAACTGACCTATGATTTGCAGATTATATTAACTTCCCTTTAAAAAAAATGGGAGCCTATATCACTGATAGTGACTCAATAATTACATCTGCCAGTTCTCAAAACTCATCTTAGGTAGCAGCTCTCTATTATCCGTTTTTGTCTGGTTCATACTATGTGAAAGATCATTCTATTTGACAGATAAAGTAGAAGTAAAGGAAAAGTTGAATAATTCTTACCTCTTCTCCATAACCCAGTCGTCTTATCAATTATAAGTATTAGCTCTATCCTGTTTTTGACTGTCCTTAGGACAAGTGGTACTCCTCTTTCAGAATCCTGCCATAATTCTATATTTCTTAGTACCCTGCTTTTGCCTCCATCTTTTGTTATTTAGCAAACCTAAATTGATGGGCAAGATCCCTGTTTTTTTGTCTTCAAAATTTCTTTCAATTATCATTTAGTTCTGGACATCAAAATTTAAGAAAGACCTTGAAAAGCTTTAGAGAATCAAGAGGAGGATAACCAGCTTGGAGAAGGGCCTAAAATCTATGCTGTACACAAAGACCACTTGAAGAACTTGGGATGTTTAGCCTGGAGTACTAAGGGAAGACATAACTACAAATATTTTAACTATAATGTGGAAGAGGGATTGAATTTTTTAGTCCCAGAGAGCAGAACCAGAAGGCAGAAGTTGCAGATGTGAATTTTGGTTTGATATAAAGAAAAACTTGCTGACAATTAGAGCTATCCAAAAGTGGAATGAGTTGCCTTGATACAGGATTTTCACTCACTGAACAAGACCTCAGGTGCAAAGGCTGACCAGTCTACACCTCTTCTGGCACTTGACTCCACTGGCTGTCCCCCGAATGCTTGGAATTTTCTCTCTTCACCTCTACTTTGTAGCTTCAAGACTCAGTTTAAATCATACCTTCTGCAAGAAGTCCTTCGTGATCTCTCTTTAATGCTAGTTAATGTCTTCTGAAGATATCTCCAATTTATTTTGCATATATCCTGCTTGTAAAGGCAGTTTACAGTCAGTCAATAAACTTACTACCAGGCACAGTGCAGTAAAGACTGTCCTTGCTTCCAAGAAATTAATAATCTAGTGAGGGCAATAACAGGCAAACAAATATGTATAAACAAGCTACCCACAGGATAAATAGGAAATTAGGAGGGCAGGCACTAGAATTAGAAGAGGATGGGGAAGACTTCCTGTAGAAGATGACATTTTAGCTGGGACTTAAAAAGCATTCCTAAAATGGGGAATAGCCAGAGAAAATACCCAAGACACAGAATGTCTTTCTCATGGAGCAGCAAAGAGGCTAAGATCGCTGGATCACAGAGCACACTGAGGAGGAAGTAAGGTGCAAGAATACTGTAAAGGTAGGAGGGGACTGGGTTATGAAAGGATTTGAATGTCTAACAGAGAATATTATACTTGATCCTGGAGCAGTGACATGGTCAGACAGACTTACACTGTAGAAAAATCACTTTGGTGGCTGAATGCAGGACGGATTGGAGTGAGGAGAAGTTTGAGACAGGCTGATGTACCAGCAGGCTGTTGTAATAGTCCAGGCATGAGATGTTGAGAATCTGTGCTAGAGTGGTAGCAGCAATGGAGAACAGAAGCAGGTGCATTCCAGAGATATTACAAAGGTAAAATTGATGGGTCCTGGCAACAAATATATGATAGGGGAGGTAAAGAGACAGTGATGAATCCAGGATGACTCCTGGGTTGTGGACTGAAGAACTGGAAAGATAGTGTTGCTCTCTACAGTAATAGGGAAGGTGGGGCTGGCGGGAAGTTTTTTGGGGAAAGATTAAGTTCACTTTTGATGAGTTTAAGATGTTTACTAGGCATACATGTTGTCAGGATATTTTATCCTGTCTCTGCCTATAAGATTGTGAGGTTCTTGAGGGCAGGGAGTTGCTTTCGTTTTTCTTTGTATCTCCAGCATTTAGCATAGTGCCTGAGTGTAGCAGGCATTTAATACTTGATTTGATCTAATTTCAAGTGGTTTCTCTGATGGTTGAAAAATCTGATCCAAAATAGTAATTCTTTTCATTCATTGGCTCTTTTTTTAAAAATTACTTTTAGTTTTTATATTCACTTCCATAAGACTCTGAGTTCCAAATTTTCTTATCTCTCCCTTCCTTCCCCACCCCAAGACTGTAATTTGATATACATTCATACTGAAACTATTTTCACATTAGTCATGTTGTAAAAAAGAATTAGAACTAATGGAAGAAACCACAAGAAAGAAACAAAAAAAGGGGGAAAGTAAATAATATGCTTCAATCTGCATTCAGATTCCATAGTTCTTTTTTTGGATGTGGACAGCATTTTTCATCATGAGTCCTTTGGGGTTGTCTTGGATTCTTGCATTGCTAATTAGAGCTAAGTCTATCAAAGTCAGTCATTGCACATTGTGGCTTTCATGCCAGGGCTTGATCTAGATCTTATTTTCTGTCTGGGTGTCATGCAGCACATTTATACTTCTGTTTTCGTCTCCGTTGATCTTAACTCAAATAAATGTTTCACCATTCCTCCTCCACCCTTTTATTCCTAGGTTTCCTCACACATGTGTACTTATAAAATACCACTTCCCCTACTATTTTATTTCTATCCACAAAAAGGTAAGCAAAAATCTTTTCTGAATTCAGTAAGCAATGTTTCAGATATAGGACTCAGAAGAATCCCAGTAGCTAATAACACCCCTGTCCCTCCCCTTCCCCTCTGCCCTTCTCCAGCTTTCATCCTTCTTTCCTTCATTTCTTCCCCTCGCTACTCCTTTCACCCCTTTTCCTCCTCCTCCTCCATCAGTCTTTTAAAAATGGATTTAGTAAACTTCTGTGCCAAGTAACATGTTTGAAACCGAGGTTAAGAAAAATGTCTTAAAATTAAATTTAAACTAAAGTAAAAAAAATTAAAATTCCACTTAAGCTTCGAATCCTTCCTTGTCCCCTTCCCCACGGTACTTCCCGCCCTCTCCTCCTCTTCTCTTCCAGTATCTCTGCCCTTCCTCCTCCCCCACCTATCCTCTCAACTACTTGGCTCCCCCCTCTATCCCTTCTCTTTTATCTTCAACTCATTCCTTTCTCTTTTCCCCCTCTTCACTTCTCTTTTTGTCTTCTTTCATTTCACCTCTCCCAGGATGTCTCTTCCCTCCTCCCCCAGCTCTTTCATCCTCCTCTCCTCCCTTCCTCGTCCTATTCCCTCCATCCTTCCTCCTCCTCCTTCCTTTCCCTGCTCTCTCTTTCCTTCTCCCTACCCCATCCCTCCTCCCCCTTTTCTAGTCTTTTTTCCTTCCGGCTCTTCTCTCGATTCTTTTCCTTCTCCTCTTCTTTCTCCTGTTTCCTTCGGCCCCTCTTCCCTCCTGCCCCTCCACCCACTTTCCATTCTCTCCGGTGGTTTCATCCCCCCACCCCCACAACCCACCCCCTGGTTTTTTGGATCCTCACTTGTTCGTTCCGGCAGAACAGCCTCTCGCGCCCCGGTGAGGCGGCCCTACCGCCCTACCTACCCTCCCACCTTCATTCCCTCCCTCCGCGCGCGGAATCAAGAGCTGATGCGCAATCAGCCGACCGACGGACGCGACAGAGAACAGTTGCGCGAGGGCAGCGCCAAGCGCGCCCTTGCGGGTTGGGAGGGGCGTGTCCGAGTGGAGCGGTCGCGTGCGCGCACGCCAGTGCGTGCGTCGTGACGACAGAGCGCTGGCGGCGGCGGCGGCGGCGGAGCTGTTTGTTCTGGGCTCCTGCTCCCGAGAGCTCAAACAGCGGCTCCCGGTGGTGCCCGTGGCGTTGGGGGACCGGGCCCGGGCCCGGGCCCTGTGAGTGCAGGTAGAGGCGGCGGCGGCTCCCGGGCACCGCGCTCCTCGGCCGCGGGGCTGGGCCCCGGCGCCGTGCAGCCCGGAGGCGGCGGCGGCAGAGGCGGCGGCAGTGTGCGGCCTAGTCTCAGGTGAGGCCAGTGTTTCTGTCCTTCAGGGAGGGAGGCACGGCCCGACGACTGAGGGACGGCGCGCGGGAAGCAGGCGGGCTGGCGGGGAGCTGGGACCTGACCGCCAAGCTCAGCAGGGTCCAGCCAGGAAGCGGTCCCGGGTGAGTGGGGGGGAAGCTGTCGGATTCTAGACATTTACTTACGCCTCCTGCCAACGTAACCTGCATTGCGTAATAGGGCTAGTGCGCCAAACACACCTACGCCATCTGCGCAGCGCCGCCGAGGGGCGGGGGGAGATGGGGGAAGCCTGGGGCGGCGCAGGGGAAGCGGGGGAGGACGGGGAGACCCTTTCCTTCCGCGCCGTTCGTTCTCGCTTCTCGGCTGCCTCCCGGCGCGCCTCCCTAACGGGGGTGGCCGCAGCCCGCTACGTCCTCCGCGCGGCGGCTCGGGCTCGGGGGTTGCTCTGCGCCGCCTGCGCACGGCCGCCCGGACGGCGCTGCGCCGTTGGCGTAAGGGGAGGTCTCCCCGCTCGTCGCTGCGCCGTTGGCGTAAGCGCCGTCTCCTCCCCCTCGCTCCCGGCCTCCTGCTCCGCTCGCCGCCGTTGGCGCACGTGAGGGGGGACCTCCGCCCGGGGCTGCGCCGGCCGCGTAGGGCGGGGGAGGGTGCGTGTCTGTGCTGGAAGCTCTGGGGCCGGTCTGGGGGCGCGGAGAACGCCGGGCCCAAGTTCTGGAGAGGGAGGGGGGCAGGGGGCGGGCTGAGATTGATGGCACTTCCTGTCGCCGCCATTTTGTAAAGTGAGCAGGAGGAAGCGGCGGCGGCGGCGGCAGCGGTAGTAGCGGCGGCAGCAGCAGCAGCTGTGGCTGCGCTGCGGCGAGAGGCACCCAGCCCGGAGCCGCCTCCGCCTGCTGCCCCTGGTGAGCGGCGGTGACGGGGCCGGGGCGGGGAGGGACCTTGGCCCGGCTTGGCCCCTCTCCCCACACTCTCCTCCCAGCGACGTCTGCTTGAGGCCCAGCCCTCCCTGGGCAGGGCCTCGGCCTTGGTTTTCCCATCCCCTGGGCCCGAGGTCCTTTCCCATCTCTGCAGATCCCTCACGTGGGCCTACGGTTCCGTGATGCCCTTCCCGGGGTGGGGACGTGCACCTAGGCCGGGAACTGGCCGGGCCCCGATGCCAAGTCAGCTCGACCTCGCACCCCTGTTGTGCTGCGCCTTCCTTGAATCTCTGTTTCCGCCGAGTCTTTTGGGATGCTTGTGTTTGGGAGAGGGGCCTGCGGGTTTTGCAGGGTGGGAAGAATGTGTTTCTGAAGATGAGAGTCATTGGAATGGGGGAGCGGGGCGAAGTTTTGGGACCCGTGACAGCCTCGGTTCTTTTCCTTTTTGCAAGGCACTTGATTTTGTTTTGCATTTGAAATTGCTTGTGTTTCTACAATTAGATTGTGGCTGTATTTTTATGAATCATCAAAAGAAAAAGACTCTTAAGAAATTTCTTTTTCTTAAAATGGAATCCAGCCTTTTGTGAACGGAGAAGTTATCTTTTGATCTCGAAGACGGAGTAAATACTTATTTTAAGGCCAGTGAATGAGTCATCTGTCTTTGCTAAGTGGTTCTGTGACTAACTGACCTCCTGTTAGCTTATAACCATGATTTCTTATGATGGATGTTTTTAAAGTGAACCTTTTTCGTACAGTCTGCTTATTCTTTTTAGGATTTGTGAAGGGCTTAGGATTAGGCTGCGTATGTTTTGCTTTATGTTTATGTTAATTATAATATATCCAATTTCAGTAGTGTTTGTCCTCTTTAAAATTGGAGCTTCTTTTCCTTGGATTTGGTAAAATTTAGTTTAAAAAATTCTTGGGAATGCCATGGTTTTGATATGTTCATTGTTCTCTCATGTATTGAATACTGCTGTGGTGGGCTAGTAATAGCTGTGAGGATATTCTTCTTAATGTCTCTGAAAATTCGAATAACGTTATACTTAAAACAAGAATTTTTGACTGACAGTTCAGAAAATCTATCATTGCTTCCTTTTTGTGCTTTTCAGAATATTATGAAATGAACTCGTTAAGATTGAGAGTTGCCTGAATGTTTCTTGGAAAGATAACTTTATGGACAGATTGATATGTTGAAAAATGTGTAAAGGAGAAGCAGAATACTAAATTCTATAGACTTTGAATGGAATTTTAGTGGAAAATAAGCATAAAATGGTTTCTTTAGGTGGAAACAAACTTTATTTTGTCTCTGAGGTTCTGTGAGTTAAGCTGTCTTTTTGGGATAGTCTCTTTTTTGGGAGAAATTTAAATTGTGACAGCCTCTATATGTTAAAGTATCTTTAGAATATTTCTGTCCTTCATAATGCTTCATTTCAAGCTGATAGTTGGGTGTAGAAATTAGTTAAGAATTGTAATTGTACTTAATAGGAATTAAATAAGGAAGATATTATTACTGAATTATCTTAAGGCATTTAAAAAAAAAACAGTATTTAAAGAAAAACAACTTATTTCTAGGTCCCCTAATGTACTGGCAGGAGTGATGACCAAATTATATTTTTACTGTAGGAGAAAAAAATACAGTATTCTTAAGTTATGAAAGTTTTGGCTATTGAATCAATTGCAAGAATAAGTTACACAAATTTTGGCCATCGTGTCATAAATAACAAAGCAAGAATTAAGCTTGTATTTTAAAGAAATGAAACTTGTAGATCTATCATAAGTCTGTTCCTGATTGTTCCATATTTTAAGATGTGATTATCTCATAATTAAGACCATGAAAATATTTTGATTTTTTTAAATTTGAAATAAGCAACTCCATCTTATTATGCCTAACAACCTCATAAATGGATGCTCTTTCCAATGTTTCGTAAGTCTGTATGATATTTTAGTCTTTAGAAAATACTAGAGAATTCACTTGGAAATATTTCATTAGGAGTATGTATCTCTTCAAATCTTGTTTTTCATTTAGGCCATTTGATTGATAGGAAATGGGAAATGTTAATTGCTAACCCTAAGGAATTCCAGTTTTCTTGGCTTGAATTCAGTAAGCATATATTAAGTTCCTACTGTGTCAGACACTGGTTTGGAAAACAATGACATTATCTCCGTGTTGAAGGAGTAAGATGTAGATAGCCATTCTTTATGTACCAAAAATATATGCTTTGACAGTAATGGAAGGAGTGCTGGATGTGGAATCAGAATACTTGGGTTTGAATAGAAGAAAGTATTGTTTCCTGCCTATATGACCTTGAGCAAATTATTTCTTTGTCATTACAGGGCTAGACTAGATGACCCTTTCTTTCTCTTCCTCTCATCCTTTGTTTTTCATCTAGAGATTCATTCATTCCTTATATATTTCCTAAGTGAAGAGCAGTGGGTTGGAAGATATAAGGCATATTCAGAAGTTATAATGCAAAATGAAGTAAAATGCAGGTGGATAGTGGCAGTTACTCTACTTGTAAAGAATTCAGTTTAGGAGTAAAATTCCAATGTTGGTCATTCAGCACAGCATGGAACTCACATAAGTTGTGACCAAGATGTTTTTGAGGTTGTCTGACCCAAATTATATTTCACATTTTTCAGTTTGATTTTTACCATATGTTTTCCATTTTAGGAATTTGAGTGTTGCAAAGTGAATTTGGGACTTGTTTTTACTTGTTTGTATAGGAAAAAAAAGGAATTTTTCAAAAGACAAATGGATAGTAAATAGGTATAGATTGAGTAATCTATAATGCTTTTCTTATTTGATGGACAGTTCAGACAACTGTCTTTAAGTTTCATGCGGGCAGGAACCCAGAGAGATTGCCTGGGATAGGACAAAAAGTTGTGGACTTCAATTTAGAAGTAACGTACGAAAGGGCCCAATTACTACCTCACAAGGCAGGTCACCCTAGCTTTGCTGAGTGAGCCTTAGTTCCAGCAGCTGTCAAAATTAACTTGATCAATCTTATACTAATTATGTTACAGAATTGTGAAGAAAATAGAAGGGTAATGTGGTAAAATGTATAGAATGAATCCTAAACCTGGAGTCAGGAAGAAATGGTCCCAAATCTTACCTCTGATAATTGGCAAATAAGGTTTTTTTAGCCTCAATTTCATCTGTAAAGGAGGTAAATAATGCTCATCTCTATATTTTGTAACAGTTGTAGAGGTCAAAACAGAAAGTATATTAAAATACTCTTGAAATGTCAGTCAATAAACATTTTTTATCTGCTATGTACCAGATACTGTGTTAATCACTGGAGATACAGGAGATTCAAAAAGAGGCAAAAAGTAGTCCCTACCCTCAAGAAGTTTACAATCTAATGAAAGCTTAAGGTTACTATTATCCTTCCAGTCCTCCAGGTTTACAGCTTTATAGAGTTTTCCTTTCCACTTCTTTCCTATATTCATTATTTTGTGTCATGAAACTCTTTTGCATTTTGATGAAACTGTAGACCTCTTCTCAAAATAATATTTTTAAATGCATCAAATACTTAGAATATTACAGAGGTGATCAAGTACATTGGAATATTTTAAATATAAAACAAGTTCACAGGCCACAGGTTAAGAAATCCACTCCACAGTATTTCTTGCACCTCATCACTAACCCCAGCCTTTGTAATTTAGATACTCTTTACTGCTTAAATGTTTTACTGTAACAACTTATTTGATCTCTGCTTCCATTGTTACCTCAAGTCTTTCATTTCCACAGTTGCCAAATGGATATTTCTTAGACTATCGCTAGTTGGACTATCTCTTCTACTCAGTCTTCAGTTATTCCCAGTTGCCTCTAGAATAAAATATAGCTACCTCAATCTGACATTTAAAGCTTGCTACAGTTTGGCTCCCACTTAACGTTTCCAGTCATATTTCATATTCCCTTTCATGCTAATCCTATTGTGGTATAGCCTTCCAGTTAATCAGCAAGCATCTATTCATTGCCTTTGTGCCATCCACTCTCCTAAAAACTGAAGTTATGCAAAGATAAAAAATGGAACAAACTATGAGCTTAAATAGTTTACAGTCTTTTGTGAGAGACATCCATTATAAGTATGTGAAGAATAAATATGAAAGATACGGTTGTTAAAATACAAAGTGTAGTGGAGGGAGAGCACTAGCTGTTGGGAGAGCTTTGGAAAGACATATAGTCTTCGAAGATGGTGGTAGAGCTTTGTCTGTGGGCACCTTGGAGTGTGATAATTTGGCCCTAGGAGTTTAAGAGTCAGGTGGGAGGACAACTGGGAAAGCAGTATCACAAAAATCCTGGAAGGATGTCCAAAGCAAGAGAGGTCAGGAAAACTGAAGACTGAGAAAAGACAGCCAGATTTGGCCTCCATACAGTTTCTTCCTTTAACTTAAAATTCCTACCTTCAAAGCATAGCTCAGAATCATATATTAACAAGACCTTGCCTGATCTCCTCACAGTTGTTAGTGCTGAAGTTACTTTGTATGTACTTTGTATTTATCTGTGTATGTTTTATATGCCCATTATAACGTAGGTCCTTGAGGAAAGGTAGGTATTATTTTTGTCTTTGTATCCTCATTATTCAGCACAGTGCCCTGCAGGTAATAGGCATTTAATAAATGTTTTAATTGAATTAGAGTTATAATAGCTGACATTTATACAGGGCTTTATGATTTTGAATGCTGTACATTGTTATCTTATTTCTTCATATAACTGTTACTATTAAACCTTAAAACATGAAATGTGGGTTAACTTGTTTTAATTCATTCTGAACTTTGTTACAACTCTAAATTACATCTCTAAATTTTCATGACTGAGTAAACAATTCACAAGTACACCTGTACTGGTGGGAAATAGGCTAATACCACGTGTTTGCATAGTACTTTAGAGTTAATAAACACTTTTCCATGCATTACTTTCTTTGTTAAAACAAATTGTCATTCTGTTCTGGAACAATAGATGTGATTGATTGGAGGTTCTTGCTGTGACTGAATATTAAGGGAAGGAAATAAGCATTCAATATATATGGTTTAACATGTGCTAGGCACCACTGTGCTAATAATCACCTTTTTTTTTTTTTAAACACATACTTAATTTGATTCTCACAATAACTCTGGTAGGTAGGTGCTGTGATATTATCCCCATTTAAAAGTTGAGGAAACTGAGGCAAATAGATTGTATAATTTGCCTAGCTGGTAAGCTTCTGAAGCCAAATTTGAACTCAAGTCTATCTAACTCCAGGGCAAGCACTGGATACGCTGTACCACCCAGGTGCCTCTTGTTATTGAAAATCTGGTCTTTTGTTAATAAATTATCATGGGGTGGCAAATTAAAAAACCACAGTGGTGGCAAATCACAAGAGTGGTCCAAGAATTACATACTTGAAATCATAGGTCAAAATTTAGGACTAAGCCTTCTAAGGGATTTAGTTTTTCTAGGGGCTTTGGAGGAGCACTACTGTCTGTTTTCTCCTGTCTTATCAAATCATAAATGTTTGTCGTTCATATGCTATGGATAGGATGTTGAGGGTGACCAAGAATAAGTAGTCATAAAAGTGACCATTCATTTAAGCTCTTCCTTTAAAAAATGTTTTTTCTTTTTAATAACCAGAAAATATAAACCCTAAGTTGGAGGGACAGAGATAGAAAAAAGGAAAGATATGTATAGAACTAGCAAATGACAAAGATAAGATCAAAGTGCTAGTCATGTAGAATACAAATTAGATTTGTTTGGGCTCAGGAAGACAGAAACCCTAGGACCTTACAGAAATGCAAGTTTTGTCTCAGTATGAGGTAAAACATTTTGAGAATTAGAATTGTCCAAAGTAGAAAGGGTAAGTCAAGAAAAAGTAGTTTCCTGAAATTTGAAACTCTTCAAAGGAATATAGCATGGCCATATATAGGATTTTCTTCTTAGATTTAGACTGGATTTGATGACATCCTCTTAATTATTGTAGCTATCTGTGCATCATAGGAGACGCTGGCACAGGACCGCTCAGCATGCCGTGCCCACCTCAGAAAGTGTGATGTGCACTATGAGCAAAGCAGAATTGAGACAGCACAGAGGAAATGTAGGATGCACAAATTTGGAGTATCCACCTCAAAAATTCATATGGACTATCTGTGCCCGACCTGTGTTAGAACATTCCGAGCCCGTATTGGTCTGATCAGCCACAGTCGGACACACTAAAACTTCACTTTATGTTGTCCTCTTCGAGAACGGAGGACAACAACCAACCAGCCAACAAACCACTTTATACTGTTGTCTCATCCACATGTTAGTTCAGTTAATATTTTTGAACCCAGGTATGGAACTTTAGATTTTTCATTTCGTTAGGTCTGGTTCATCTTTTTTGTATCTCAGTTTTGTCAGTTATTATACTTGATAGCTCTTGCAATTTAATATCATTCTCAGTTCATAGAATCTCTCTAAGTTAGAAGGGACCTTAAAGCCCATCAGCTCCAATCTATGCCTGAACAAAAATCAGCTCTAGGAACTCTGATTTGGAAGCATTCCTGACATTGATTCAAATTCTACATCCCAGCAGCTTCTCCCTGTTTTTCCTAGTTCTGCCTTCTGGGTTTAAAAAGAACACGTTTTAAATTACTTTTCCACATGACAGCCCTCAGATGCTTGTAGACAGCTATCATGTTCTTTTTAAAGTGTTAAGTCTAAACATCTCAAGTTCTTTCAATTGATTCTCATTTGGCATTAGCCTCAGGGTCCTCTTTGCTGGTCACATTCCACTTTATCTGTGTCCTTCCTTAAATACAACCTGAGATTTCATGAGCATTTTTTGTCTCCCACAAGACACTATTGACCAGTTGACATTTTTTACAGATAAAGTTTTAGTGGACAGGGATGGGGGCATGTAAGTAGCGGATAGACTGCCATTTACTCTCCCTCATGTTGTACATTTGAAATTGATTATTTTGTTTTGGACTGAAGTGAGAAGAGTTTATATTTACCGCAGTTAAATTTAGTCATCTTTTCTCTCTTCTATTAAATTTGTGCTCATTAAGTTTCATCTGTCCATTGTGGCCCGTTTTTTGATCCTTTAAAATGGTATGTTAACTCTCCTTTGCATTTGATGAGTTTATTATCTATATCTATATACCAGGTATTAATTGAAAGGTTAGATTGGAGAGGATCATGGAGTACATATCCCTGGAACTGGGATCCTAAGGGAATACTGGAGACCTATCCTGTTGACATCAAAATTCTTCTTTTTATTTATTTATTTTTAGATTATGTCATTCATTTCCCCAAAACTTTGAGTTCCAATTTTTCTCTCCATCTCTCCCCTCCCCCCACCCCATATCACCTTGCATTCTGATTACCCCTTCCCTCAATGTGCCCTCCCTTCTATCACACCCCACCCTTTCCTTATCCCATCTTCTCTCTTGTAGGGCAAGATAGATTTCGATACCCCCATTACCTGTGACATCAAAATTCTTGGGGTCAGTGGTATTGAATCTATTTTTAAAAAATGAAATATTATTAATACCTGTTGGTTTTATACCACTTACATTTCCTAATGTATCTCTCTGAAAGAGCCATCCCTTATAATAAGGAATAAAAAAGAAGGGGAAAAGTAATTTAAGCAAATGAATAAGAATATTGAAAAAGTGTGGTGTTATATGTAGTGTCCCTTACCTCCTGCACAAAAAAATTAAGCTAATTTTCTCTTCTAGTTTTGCTAATGTCTAACACATATCTATTCATCTTGTTCAAAGGATAAATTAAGGACTTTTTCAGATGCTTGACTGAAATCTTCAGAAATTATGTTTATAGCATTCTCCATCTCTGTACGTCTAATAATTGTCCAAAAGGGAAATGGGAGTGACATGCACTGTTTCTTGATGAAGCCAAGTTGGCTTTTAGTGATTATTGCTTTCTTTTCTGGATATTCATAGACCATCCCTTTAAATAATAGATTCTGTGAATTTCTCTAGGACTTTTCATTGAAACTTGATGGCTTATGCTTTTCTCCCAAATTGGAAGATTTTCTCTTTTCTAGTCCTTCATTTCTAATGTCCCTTTTGTGTTCTTTCAAATTTCATTAAATGGCTCCTTTTGAAAAAAATTCAGCTTCCCTTTAAGTTTTGACTGAAGTCTTTCTTAGTGAAACACTTTTATTCATGTAAAAGGCTATTTTAGAGACATTGACCTTTGAGCTTCTTCTGTCACCTGAGGGATCTCTGCTTAGAATAATTTCCAACTAACTTTTATAGTAATTGTGTTGTGAAAAACAAGGAAAGGTCAAAGAAAAGGACCAATTACAAGATTTTCGGTGATAGTTCTTATATTTAACAAAAAGGGGAACAATGTCAACGTGGACACAATGTTTGAAAGATCTAGTAATATTTAAGAAAGTGAACAATAGTAGTGCTGCTCTAAGAATACTTGGGCACGAGTATCTTTAAGTTTCCACATTAATCACATCTACCAGCTCTTCCAATACTTTAGAATGTCTAGGGGCAGGTGACTTCTTGAACTCAACAAAAATAGCTAAGTCGACTTCTTGAACTCAGCAAAAATAGCTAAGTAATGTGAGCTTTAGTTACCTTCGAGCTTAACTCGAGTCATTTGTCTTTCCTAGTCTAAATATCACCCCCTTGATAGAGAAAATAAGCTGAAAAATTAAAAAATTGAGTTAGTTCTACCTTTCCACTGTCATCTCTCTTACCCTTCTGGCCCAATGGATTCTGTGATGCCCCTCTTCCCTAACATGAACTAAATAAAACATTCATCCCTTTTTGTTAGCATTCTGAGCTTTTAGCTCTTGACACTTTTTATTGGATTATATTAAGCTTTTTATAGTTCATATCTGCCCTTGCAGATAACTTTTATGTGAATTTTAAAAATCAGTGTTGATGATGAGGTGTGCTTCCATTTTAAAGTGTTTAGGCAAGAAAGCATTACCTCCTCCCTTCCTAGTCATTTATTCTGTTGATATCACCCACATCCTCAAATTGCCTTTACTGTAAGTTGTCTCCCCTAGCAGAATAATGAGTTCCATTAGAGCAAAGAACTGTTTCTTTTTTTGGGTTGCCTTGTGTATAGTAAGAATTGAAATGAATTTGATCAAGATTTATAAGCTCAAAAAGGTATACAGTGAAATTAAAGAGGGGAACAGCACTTTGAGAGCACTTCAAGAATTTAAGTTGGTGCCTTCTAAGCAGATATCTTGAACTATACCGTCCCGTCCCCTTTTTTTGTGTCTTATTCTCCTAGTGAACTCTCTTGTAAAACGTGAAGCCAGAAAGGGATAAAAGGAGTAATTAGGTGAACAAATTACCTAAGTTGGGAGAAAGGGATAAAATAAAGCAAAAATGTATTGCAATGAGAATTAAATTTACTTCCTTCATTAATCCATTTGAGAATGGTAATTAATTGGATTATCAGGCCTTTAGAATAAAAATCTTGGCACCTGTAATTCCATTTGTTTAAAATGTTTCTCTTCACCAAATTCTGTAGCCTACTTTGGATTATCTGTTAAGGACCACTATTTGTCCCGAAAAAGTGCTACTCTCTTCTACGAGTGTTTAGATTTGCATTTTTGTCTTTGTCAAGGTGTCATGTATGAAAAACACATAAGTGTTTTTCTCTTTGTGTTAGTTGCTAGTTGGTGTTTGAGTTAACTTCTGCCTTCTTCTGGAATTGGAACTTTCCAAAGCTTGCAGCATTACCATATTAAGATAATTTATGGAACATTCAATTTTTGCAAGGGGAGACTCCAAAAAGCTAAAAGTGAAGTGATTAAAACACATTGAAGGTTTTTCCATTTTTAAAAACTTTTAAATGGAGATCATCAAAATAGAATGGTAGAATAATTTTGTTGATTTTATAACTCAAACTGAACTTTTAGCCTAGGGGCATTGTTGAACCCACTATTTTCTCACCAGCTTTTCAGAGTAAAGTTAGAGATGTTTGTATGGGAGGTCATTTGGGACTTCAGAACAAAATAAAAATGTATTTAGTATTCCAAAAACAAAAAGTCTCTCCAATTTAAGGATTTTATTTCCATTTTTTGGTATGTCTTGAGAGTAGTGGTGTTCGGCTCTTTTGGCAAGAGGATTTTGTGTATGCCCCTCCTTCCTTCATTTTAAAGGGCACTTGTCGCTTTTATCCCAGATTACGTTTGCTTATTATAGCACAGTTTCTCGATTTCTGCATTGTATCTGAAATTAAATTCTTTGCAAATCATTTAAAGAAGAAAAATTGCTGGATGTTTTAAAGTCAGTAATAGAATATACCCTATATTGAAACTAATGTTTTTCACTTAAGCAAAAGTGGTTAAGACATACTTTTTCACATTCTGAATGAGAATTCATTTTGAAAGTTTACTAAATTTTGAGTGGATTTTCTTTATGTTGTGGTATGTGTTTGTAAGCAACTGTATGCTACTACTGGGCTACTTGAGAGTTGATTGCACCAATGACCTCTTTATTAAGTTGTTACCACCCTCTAAATATTCCATCTTTTCCCGCCTTCCCTCCCCCATCTCTTTGTATCACTTGACAGCTTCATCTATGGCAGATGGCTCCAGAATTTATAATTCTAACCATGAATTTCTTTCCTAGGCTCCAAATCTTCATTTCCAACTGCTAATATCTTTCCCATAGCTTGATAAGCATTCTTGAAAGCTTGATAAGCATTCTTAGATATTGCTTGCTTGATAAGTATACCTGATTTCTTACTATATGTTAGGCTGAAATACGCAAACCTGAATTAATCATCTTCTCTATTCCAGAAAATAAAAACTCACCCCCTCATTTCCAGACATCTGTACTCGACCCCTGACTTCGGAATTCTTGATGTGCTCCAGACATCTATAAGACATGTATATGACCTTTTCTTTTTTAGTTCTTTTGATAACTATTTCAATTTGGTTGGTTTCCGTTGTGATCTTGTGCATTTTATTATTTGCATTTTAAGAAATTCTGAATACGGGTTGTTTGATTGTTTTCAGCCCTTCACCAGACTGCCGGAAGTAGTCCATGACACAAAGAACAACCTATTAAAGACATTTCTACTTTAATATCCCATGGACAACTGAAATTCAAGATGTTCTCTTTGTTTCTTTCCTCACTTCTATCAAATAATTTGTGAAGTCCTTTTAAATAATTCTCCTTTCTTAAAGTCTTTCTTAGCCTTTCCATCCCACCATATTTGATGCTGGGAATTATAGAATGAGATCCTCTCTTAATGCAAAATTTCACAGATACATGTATCTTGCTTCTTTAACACCATGAAGAAAGTAATGGGGTGGAGTTTAACTTGAAATTTTGTTGAAAAAAATTCCCTTTCTTGTCATTAACAGTTATTCTTGTCTTAAACAGCTGTCAGAAACAAGAATTAGCATTTCTAAAGAAGTCGGATCTAATATGACATTTTAGGCTTTTTAAAAAAGTTTTTTTCATTTGTTTTTGTTTTGGCACTTTTCCAGTCAATATACATACACTTTTGCTTCTGCTTCTTTTCTACTATAGAGAATGTTGCTATTTAATGAACGTTTGGATCTTTGACTTCTTTGAGATGTATGCTGGAGTGAAATTGCTGGAATCAAAAGGTTTAGAAAGTTGTCTTTTCATGCATGATTCCAAATTCAAATCTAGAACAGTTGGACGACTTCACAACTTTACCTCATTGTTCCATTGTTTTCAGCCCTTCCAACACTTAACAATTCTCATCTTTGCCAGTTTGCATGGTGTGAGTTATTTTGATTTGCATTTCTCTTACTTTGCAGTTAGTGATTTGGAGCATCTTTAGGTTGTATTTTTAAAAATTAAAATTATTTTTCAATTCAGAAAATCTTTGCTTCTCCCCCCCATTGAAAAAGAAAAAGAAATTCTTGTAACAAATAATTCTTAGTCAAGCAAAACAAATTTTCATGTTGGTCAAGTCCAAAAAAAGTCATTTTGCACTTTGAGTCCATTGCCTCTCTGTCAAGAGATGGGTACTTTATCATTGTGTGTTCAGTTTTTCACTCGTGTCCGACTCTTTGTGATTTGGGGTTTTCTTGGCAAAGATACTGTAGTAGATTACCATTTCTTTCTCCAACTCATTTTCCAGATGAGGAAACTGAGGTAAGCTGGGTTAAGTGACTTTCCCAGGGTCACACAGCTGTTAAGTGTCTGAAGTCAAATTTGAACTGAGGAAGATGAATCTTCCTGACTCTAGGCCTGGCACTTTGTCCTATCCTCTATGCCACTTAACTGCCTGTCTTCATCATTGACCTTCTAGAATCGAGGTTGTCAGTATTCTCAAGTATTTGAAAACTGTTTGTCTTTCCAGTGAAATTATTGTATAGTTGTTCTGGTTCTTCTCAACTTCATTCCATGGTTTCTCTGAAACTTCCTTTTCATCATTTATTAGTGACATAGTAATATTCCATTGTGTTCATACATCCTAATTTCAGTCATTCTCCAACTGATGAGCAGATATAACCCCCTTTGAGGTTTAGATAGTATTTTGTTTTTTCTTCTTTTTTTAAATTGAATTATTTTATTTGTTTTCAGTATTCGACAATGACTTCCATGTATCTTAGATTTTTTTCCCTTCCCTCCTCCTCATTCCTCCTCCCTCCTCCTCATTCTCCCCCCCCCCCCAACGGCATACAATCTTCTATAGGTTCTACACGTACAATCCTATTAAATGCATGTTGCATATAAGAATTAAAATGAATGGAAAAAACCCTAGATAGTATTTTGATGGATCATAGAATTAGAGAATTTGAAGGAATCCTTAGTCAAGTTCATTTCTAATCCAATCTGTACCAGAAAGGAATCCCCATTATAATGTGCCAAGTAATCTCTTTAATTATTAAGGAAATTTTTTTTCCATACATTGTACTTTTGTAAATTTCAGTAGTCGTTCCTGATTTTTCATGTGAAGTCAAGCAGAACTTCAGATGCTGGAAAATAGCCGTCATATCTTCTCTGAGTCTTTGGTAGACCATGTATACCTAGTTGTTTCAGCTAGTCTCTCATGGTTTTCCTTCTCTCTGTATTCACAGACTAATTTGCTGATCATCATCTATATCATGCCCCCTAATTTTGAACATATCCCAAAGCTCTCTTATGGATCTTTTTTTCTGCATATCATTTCATTTAGTGACTTTTTCAGCTCTCATGGGTTTAATTAATTATCTTTGTGCAGAGGACCTTGAATGTTATGTGCCCAGCGCTTTCTCCTGAGCTCCAGGTATACACACCTATTGAACATTTCAAACATGGTGTCCTAGAGATATCTGTCAAATATAACGTCCAAAACCAAACTCATTGTATTTTCCCTAAATCCACTCTTTCACTGAAGTTTCCTGTTTCTGTCAAGTGCACTACCATCTTTCTAGTATCCCAGGTTTCCATACTCCTGTATTATCCATGTTTCTTCACTTTCCAAACTTTACATATGCATTAAATTTCCAAAACTTGTCATTTTTACCTTTATGACATTTTTCACATCAATCCCTCTCCTTTCATTTACATGATCATCACTCTAATCCAGGTCCCCTCATCACTTCTTACCTCCACTACTGTAATACCCATTTGACAGTCAGCTACACAGCAGTAGGCTTGCCCTTGCACCTGCCCTGGGGGGGCTTCCTGGCTTCCAAAGGCAGTCTTAGGTGCTCTCACTCTGGCCACTCAAAGTCCACAGCAGTCAAGAGAAAGATACTTTCTAATGCCTACAAATACACTTATGTCTCCTCCTCCTCCATAAACCCTTCATTCATCCATCCTTGCTAACTGTCAATTCTATATCTCTTCTTCCTTCTCTAAGTTCCTTGAAGTTGGTATTTCCTTTTTCCAGCCTCATCTGTCTAAATTGAAACTTCTCTCTTCAAAATAACCAGTGATATCTTAATCACCAAATTGATGGACTTTCTCATTCCTCATCCCTCTTCACCTCTCTTTGTCAAAGATTCAACGATGTCAAAGATTCTCCTCTAGGTTGAAACTGCTTTGTCCCTGTTCTCCTCCTGACCTTTCTTTCCAAGACTCTTTTCTTTCTTTTCTCCCTCCATACTTTTTTTTTCTCTGCTGCTGCTGCATGATGTTGGAGTCAAAGTTAGGTTCAACTGTGGCTGATTAATCCAATACAAGGCTCAGAAAGCTCTTCTGACAGTGGCGCACAAATAGTTCATTTAAACATGTGGAGTGGAGGTGTCTCTAAATATGCACATCTCATATTTCCTTTGTGTTGCTGTGATTCTGCTTTACTAGTAGAGCATGTCTTCTTTGATGTAGGAGCCTCATGCTGGGCAGACCTGTGCTAGTATGTCCCATGTTTCAGACTTGGTATTAAATAAAGTTCTTTATAGCTATTTCTGATCTCATTTCCTTCTATGAATTTAACTACCATTTCTGTACAGATAATTCTCAGAATTATCTGTCCAGTCCTAACCTCTCTTCTGACATCAAACCTAACATATCCAACTGCCTTTTGGACACTTCTAACTAGATGTCTCATAAATATCTTAATCTTAACATATTCAAAACTTCGAGTTATCTTCCCACCCCTCCCATCCCCCCAGAAAAATCTCCCCTCCTTACTTCTATATTACTAGGGCATCACTACCCTCCTAGTCTTCTATAGTTGCCAATAACAACCAAAGGCATCATCATCAACACATCATTTGCCCCTCCCTCCCCCCAGTACTCTTTCGTTGTCAAGTCTTGTCTATTCTTTCTTAGAGCATTTCTGTACATCCCCCTTTCTCCTCCCCCTTTCTCCTCCAGCACTGCTGTTTACCCTAGTGCAGCCCTCATCACCTCATGCCTGGACTATTACAACATCCTCCTTGGTCTCTTTGTCTCAAGTCTCTCCCTTTGTCATTTCATTAACTCTGTTAGGACTTTAGAGCCCTACTATGTCTCCTTCCTACCTTTGCAGTCTTCTTACGTTCTAATGCCCCCACTTTTACTCCCTTCCCCATATACTTTGTTTGCATTGTTCTCCTTACTGTTACTTAAACAAGACACCCCATCTCAGTCTTATTCTCTCCAAGCTAAACATTAGCATTCACCAAAAGGGGCAGTCCTAAGGTAAGGCAATTGACAACTTCAGCATATTAGAGCACTTTGTATGTGAACAGTTTATTGCCGTCTAGAGGGGAAAGGTGAGTCAGCACCTAGAAACAGCAGAGCAGAAAAGGAGTGGGCAGCTTGGTGCGCAGCACCACCTTTGCTCATCTGTGCCAGAATACTCAAAAACCTCCAGATTGGTTTGTTGAAAATGATGTGGAAATTCAGAAGCTGCTAAACAAAAAAATGAGAACTCCATGGGATTTATCAACAGGACAGTTCGTCCATCTCTTAAGAAGGCAGATTCAGACTTTATATACCCAAAGACCTCTGATGCACCTAAACTGATTGCCTTTGATGAAATACAGTGCCCAGGCAATATTCACAGTGCCCACGGCAGCCATGAATATAATGGTGCAATTCAGTATCACAAAATACCAAAGACTCTCCACGTGGAAGTCAGAAACAAAATATTTATTCAGATC
This sequence comes from Bettongia penicillata ogilbyi, assembly GCA_023548195.1. Taxonomy (NCBI): domain Eukaryota; kingdom Metazoa; phylum Chordata; class Mammalia; order Diprotodontia; family Potoroidae; genus Bettongia; species Bettongia penicillata. The sequence continues at coordinate 998,746 of JAJHZJ010000363.1, forward strand.
CAAATCCATCATAGAAGTGAAAATCTATACACAATAACAAAGCAGAGGACAATACCTTTCCCAAGCCTTCCCACTTCTAGGCTTCCCACAAACTAGGTTTCCCACAAACCAGGTCCATTACACTCATCACAACCAGGCTCTCTTAAACAGAATCACAAACAATCATAAGGTCACTCACCTGCTACCCAAGAGCCTTCATCCTTCCTAACTGCTCTCAAGACTAGCTTCCTCTCAGCTCTGCTGTAGCTCTGCCTTTTTCTGGTCTACCCATTCAACAAACTCCTCCCACCACAGGCTGCTTGTGACTTAATGGGCCTATTAATGAATAGGAAAGATTTTCCAATACAAATTACCATTACGTGGAGTCACATGATCAGTGATAAGGACATGATTCTAGAGAGATGAACAGAACACTTCCATAGTGTTCTCACAGACCGTCATCAGGGCTGAAGCCATTGATCACATACATCAGGTTGAAGTTGGTACCTTTCTAGTTAAATTGCCCACAGAAATAGAAGTATTGAATGCCATTAGGCTCCTCTCATGTGGCAAAGTGCAGGGCACTGATTCCATCCTAGCAGAGATCTCTACAAGGCAAGGGTCTACTGGTCATAGAAGCTGACTGTAATCTTACAGGGTATATGTCAAAAAGAGGTCATCCTCTAAGAGATCAAGGATACTTCCTTTATCCATCTCCATAAAGGAAAAAGGAAACAGGTTATCCTGTGACAGTCAGAAGAGGGGGATGGAGGTGGGGTGGGAATGATACATTGCCAGCAAGATACTTGCCGGAATCCTCCTTAATCAGCTGTTCCCTCCTCGGGAAGATAGTCGAATACCTGAAAGCCAGTGTGGCTTTAGAAAAGACAGGAGCAGTTGACATCGTGTTTGCTGCCCAGCAACTTTAAAAGAAATGCCAGGAGCAGAGACATTTGTTGATGGTTGTGAGGATTTGTGGAAGACGATGGCAAAATTTATTTGCTCAGAGAAATCCATATCATACACCAGTTTTCATGTTGGCATGGTTGCATGGGCCCTGGATAATGTAACATGCTCTCATGTTTTCCCAGTCACCAAAGGAGTAAAGAAAGGCTGCGTGCTTGCTCCCATGCTTTTTAGCATTATATCTTCAACAATGTTGTCAGATGTCTTCAGTGAGGATGAAAATGGCGTCAGGGCCAGCTACTCTGTTGATGGTAAAGTAGTACCTTGTAAAGACCAGAAGTCAAGACAGATTTCAATGGATTGCTTTGGAAATATATATGTAGCTCTTAACTAGTTGTAAATTTAAGTTAATTATTATAATTTGACAACTTTTCATCAAGAATTTAGAAAGGAATTCATTGCCTTTTGCCTAGATTTTTGTAGTAACTCTTAATTTTGATCTTCCTGCCTAGTGTATTTCTTCATTGTCTTTAAGACCAAATGTTAACTCCTCTTTTTAGTCTCTAGCCATATGACCCTATCCAACCTTTAGACTTAATACACAATACTTCCCTTCATGCAGTCTTGTGTTTCAGCCTATTTGGCTACCTTGTCCCTCTCATAGGAAGTTTCATCTCATACCTTAGTGTCTTTTCAGAGCTGTTTTCTGTGCGGGAATAAACTCTTTCTTCCCCTATGCTTCTTATAACCACTACCCCTCCTTCAGAGTTCCATTTAAGTTTCCATCTCTTACAAGATATCTTTTCCTTATAGTTTCAGCTGCTAGTGTCCCTTATCTCCATTATCTTATATTTACTTTGTGTGTAGGTGTGCATACATGCAATTACAGTTTTATATGTACTGGCGGGTCTGAATTTTTTCCTCTGATAGATTGAAAATTCCTTGTGTTTTTGTATACCAGGTTCCTAACACATTGAATGTTATGTGGCCCATAGGACATATTTAATAAATGTTTGATTAATTATTTGACATAATGTAATTTGTAATAGTCACTTTACAGGTTATGTTGCTAATATGACCCCCTGTTGCAGAAGAGATTGTGGCAGAATTCACCTTTTATCCTAGTTGGAGTGATTTGATTTTGTTTGTGGAGGTAGATCTGAGTTAACTCAGCTAGTAGGGTAGTGGACCAGGGAGCAATAGATTTTAGCTGGAGCTAGTTTTAAAATAAGGTTCAGACTGGATAACAATTGACTGGGGCAGGGGTGGGGAACCTCTGAGGTCCTGAAGTGCAGCCCTTTGAATCCAAACTCCACCAAACAAATCCCCCTAATAAAAGGATTTGTTCTGTAAAATTTGGACTCAGTCAAAAGACTACACCCAAGGACCTAGAAGGCCACAAGTTCCCCACCCCTGGACTAGGGGTTTTAGACTAGAGGACTTCTATAGTCCTTTGTAAGATTCTGTGATTGACAGCATAGAAGATGTAAGATCTTTTCCACTCACGGTAAGGATGATGGTGTATCTATTGGTGAAAAGTTATCCTTTTATGTCTTAATTGAAAACATTACATGTTACATACTATGAGTTTACAACAAATCTTAAATGAAATATTGTATAACAGTATTTTGTTATTACCACTATGAGAATGTCATTACAATTTTAAAAAATTATTTAAACTTCTTCTCTGTTAGTAGTCATTCCAAAAAAATAAGCTTAACAGAAAAGGAAAAAGTAATTAATCCTGATACAAAGAAAGATACACAACTAGACGGACAGACACATATACAGATAAACTGAGATGTTTTGAAAGGAGAGAATTTGAGGGAGTTGTTATATCTTTCTGGACCTCCCTTATTGATCAACTTTAACTTACACCTAACATAACTGAGAACCAAGAGAAAAAAGGTCTGCATATAGTTTTTCATGTGTTGAAACTAATCAGTTCAGCATTTGTAGCTTTCTATTCATGGCACTTATTTTGTACATATTTCTAGCAAGTTTGCTTTTCTATTTTATAAGTTCCTAGCAGGCTAGGAGTAGCAAGTAAGAATGGGAAAAGAAGAACCAATACCTACTGAGAATATTCTCTCTCTCTCTCTCTCTCTCTCTCTCTCTCTCTCTCTGTCTCATGGCAATAAAAGATGAGGCTACAGAAAATCCATGAAGAGCAGGCTTAAGGATGTATGATTGATCTGTTTTGACCATCCCCCCATGGCTTCTTATCCTTTGCCGTTTTTGTGCATGCCTTCCAGTAAATCCTCCATAATGGATACATGGTGTATTAGAGGCTTGTCTTTGTTTCTTTTAATATCTCTGGTAAAAGTAGATGCAGTGCATTTTGAGACCACATATTTACAAGCATAGCCCTACATCAGTACTGTATATCACTGAAAGGCAATGCAATATAATGAAAAAATGTGTTGCAACTGACTTGCTATGTGGTGCTCAGCCAGTAACTTTACATCCCTAGGCCTTAAACTTCTAATTTGTAAGGTGAAAACAAATTAGTAGTAATTAGACATAATGAAATAAAACAACTAGGAAAAGCATAAAGGAACACTGCTCAGAAGTTTATATCGTGCAGAAAAAAGCACTGGGGCCAGAAGGATACTCAGCTTGAAAAGACAGAAAGGGGTTTACAGAGATAAGTGTCATCAAAAAGCTTAAATTCTGCCCAGAATAAGTGAATCATTGAGGATGAAAAACAAGGTGATACGAAGAATACAGTTGAAAACAGAAAGGCCTAATGTGAAAGTTACAAAAAGCTATAGCAGGAAATCAGACTGAGCTGATGAAATAATAGTGAAAATTTCAAATATTTTGCGTGGGGAGAAAATTGAGAATTAGTTGCATGAAGGAGCCAGAAAGGACTTTTCACTTGAAGCAGAAAATATATATGTTATGTTCCAAGCTCTGGAATGGTAGGCATATCATTAACTAGCAAATGTATTATTTGGGAAAAATTCTACAATGATCATTTTTATCTGGGTAGGTTGTCTTGCCTGTCAACTGCAGGGGAGACATTTTGCAACTTACGTAGGAAGAAATGTAAGTTACAGTCAATTGGAAAGTTAGAATTAGTCTGTGCATCTGGAGTCATTCATGAAACGTCATTGTCTTACTTAAGAAGTCTCCAGTCCAATATCCTATTATTTTATTTTTAAACTAAAAGTAGGAAAACTTCAACAGAGTTCTTCTATATGATGGGATCATAGATTTAGAACTGGAAGAGATATTAGATATCATCTAGTAACTCCTTAATTTTATAGATGGAAAAACTGAGATCAAGTTACTTGCCTAAGGTCACGGAATCCATTGCTTTTTCCACTATGCCACAACATTTCTCTAATCAAGATGCCTCAGCGAGTACCACTAGTTAGCTGTGAGCAAAGCCTTTTGGTACTTGGTTCAGCTTTCACCTAACATGGTATATGAAAACTCAGGGAGAAATAGTAGGAATAATAAATCTTTGCATACTTGTGCATTTGTGGATTAAAAAAAGGCATTTGACTTGAGGCACAGCATGTATATCAGAGTCCTTATCACAAGTGTGAATTACCACGTCAGCTCAGAACCTTTCCATGTTTCCTTATTGTCTACAGGATAAAGTTCAAATTCCTTCTAACATTTACTCTAATTTCTTTCAAAATTGTTTGACTCTTGCCTTTTACTACCTTTGTGACCTTGGACAAGTAGTAAAATCACCTTTGTGAAATGAAGCATTTGAACTAGATGACTTCCAATGTGTATATCATACTCCTTCCTCTTGGTTCAGTGATTCCAAACTAGATTAAGACATAGTCCTTCATGCTGGTTCGTATCTTTGTTCAGACTCTTCCTTAGAATCTTCTGCTCCCCCCTCCACGTTAAATCTTTTACGTACTTGATATGTAAAAGGTAATAGGTATTAAAGATACACAGGTAAATAGCACATAACCTTTGCCCTAAAAGGGACTAAAGGCAGACAAAACAGCTACAGGAACAAAAAATTTATGAAAACAAAATATTATTGCAAAGAAGAGGCCTAGAAATTTGGGAAGGAAAGGACAATTTTCAGTTGATTTTTTTTTTTTCCATGAAAACTGGTTTTGTACTCTGCAGAGTAATATGGCTAATGTATCCAGTTATTTAGGGGCTGTAAAGGGAACCAAATTTTTTGATCTATTACTGTAATTTCATCACTTATTTTTTTTCCTTGTATTCTTCCCCTCTCCCACAGAACTATCTCAACATGACAGTTTTTTTTTTCAAAGAACATTTTATTTATTTATTTAACTTTTTACATTCATTTTCATAAAATTTTGGGTTACAAATTTTCTCCCCATTTTTCCCCTCCCCCACCCCAATACACCAAGCAATCTAATTTTCCCTGTCACCAATCTGCCCTCTCTTCTGTCATCCCTCCCTTCTCTTGTCCCCATCTTCTCTTTTCTCCTGTAAGGCCAGATGACTATCTATTCCCCATTAACTGTATTTCTTATTTCCTAGTAGCAAAAACAATACTCAACAGTTGTTCCTAAAACTTTGAGTTCCAAATTCTCCCCATCCCTCCCTCCCCACTCATTCCCTTTGGGAAGGCAGGCAATTCAATACAGGCCATATCTGTGTAGTTTTGCAAATGACTTCGATAACAGTCGTGTTGTATAAGACTAACTGTATTTCTCTCCATCCTATTCTGCCCCCCCATTGTTTCTATCCTGTCTTTTGATCCTATCCCTCCCCAAGAGTGTTGACCTCAAATTGCTCCCTCCTCCCATTGCCCTCACTTCCATCATCCCCCCCCCCACCCTGCTTATCTCCTTCTCCCCCACTTTCCTGTATTGTAAGATAGGTTTTCATACCAAAATGAGTGTGCATTTTATTCCTTCCTTTAGTCGAATGTGATGAGGGTAAACTTGTTTTTTTTTCTCAGCTCTCCTCTTTTTCCCTCCACTAAAAAGTCTCCTGCTTGCCTCTTGAATGAGAGATAATTTACCCCATTCCATTTCACCCTCTTTCCTCCCACTGCATTTCTCTCTCACCATTTACCTTCATTTCTTTTAAGATATGGTCCCATCCTATTCAATTCACTCTGTGCTCTCTGTCTCTGTATGTACGTGCATGTGTGTATGTGTGTGTGCGTGCACGCGTGTGTGTGTGTGTCTGTGTGTATGTGTGTGTGTGTATAATCCCACCAACTACCCAGATACTGAAAAATTTTTAAAGTTACAAATATTGTCTTTCCATGTAGGAATGTAAACAGTTCACTTTTGGTAAGTCCTTATGACTTCTCTTTGCTGTTTACTTTTTCATGCTTCTTCTCATTCCTGTGTTTGAAAGTCAAATTTTCTTTTCAGCTCTGGTCTTTTCATCAAGAATGCTTGAAAGTCCTCTATTTCATTGAAAGACCATATTTTCCCCTGAAGTATTATACTCAGTTTTGCTGGGTAGGTGATTCTTGGTTTGAGTCCTAGTTCCTTTGACTTCTGGAATATCCTATTCCACGCCCTTCGATCCCTTAATGTAGAAGCTGCTAGATCTTGAGTTATCCTGATTGTATTTCCACAATACTGGAATTGTTTCTTTCTAGCTGCTTGCAAGATTTTCTCCTTGACCTGGGAATTCTGGAATTTGGCCACAATGTTCCTAGGAGTTTCTCTTTTTGGATCCCTTTCAGGCGGTGATTGATGGATTCCTTGAATACTTATTTTGCCCTCTGGTTCTAGAATTTCAGGGCAGTTTTCCTTGATAATTTCATGCAAGATGATGTCTAGGCTCTTTTTTTGATCATGGCTTTCAGGTAGTCCCATAATTTTTAAATTGTCTCTCCTGGATCTGTTTTCCAGGTCAGTTGTTTTTCCCATGAGATATTTCACATTCTGTTCCATTTTTTCCTTCTTTTGGTTTTGTTTTGTGATTTCTTGGTTTCTCAGAAAGTCATTAGCCTCCATCTGTTCCATTCTAATTTTGAGAGAACTATTCTCTTCAGTGAGCTTTTGAACCTCCTTTTCCATTTGGCTAATTCTGCTTTTGAAAGCATTCTTCTCCTCATTGGCTTTTTGAACCTCTTTTGCCAATTGAGTGAGCCTATTTTTCAAGGTGTTATTTTCTTCAGCATTTTTTTGGGTCTCCTTTAGCAAGGTATTGACCTGTTTTTTATGCTTTTCTTGCATCTCTCTCATTTCTCTTCCCAGTTTCTCCTCCACCTGTCTAACTTGATTTTCAAAATCCCTTTTGAGCTCTTCCATGGGGATGTCTGGGATACAGAGGCCCCGACCTCCACGTCTTTCTCCGATGGCAGGCATTGTACTTCATCATCAGAAATGAAGGGGGGAAGGAACATCTCTTCCCCAATAAAGTAGCTCTCTGTGGTCTTATTCTGCTTCCTTTTTCTGGGCATTTTCCCAGCCAGTTACTTGACTTCTGAGATTCCTCTCCACCCCTCTCCACCCCTGCCTAGATCTGCCCAGCTACTGATTGGGGTCTGAGATTCAAATGCTGCTTCCCAGTCCCAGGGCTTGTCCCAGGGCTATCCCTGGCAAGAGCAGCTGCAATTCAATGTGAGCTTAAGTTCTGGTGCTGGGGTGGGGGCAGGACCGCCTCCCAGGCTCAGCTCCCTCAGGGGTTTTATGCAGAGACCTGATCTTCTGCCTGCTGCTCTGGGAGTCCCGGCCACCGCTGCCTCTGCTGCTCCCTCCCCCGCTGCCTCCCAAGGGGTCCGAGTCCCGGAGACACCCCGCTCCCCTCTCTGCCAGCCCAGACGTCTCTCTCACTGACCTGTAGCGTTTGTGGGTGGAGGGACCTTCCCAGATGCCGGAGGTTCCGTCCCTGAAGCCTGCTCGGATCTGCTCCTCTGGGGCCGTGGCCAGGGCAGCGCTGGGCTGGGCTCTACTTTCCAGGGCGCGACGGACCCCTCGGGACCGCTCTCCAGGGCTCTCTGGAATGGAAATCTCTTCCACTGTGTTTCTGTGCACCTTGCAGTGATCCAGAATTTGTGGGAAATTCTTCTTACAGGCTGTGGATTTGGAGCTAGCATACGTGAGTCTTTCTACTCCGCCATCTTCGCTCCTCCCCCAGAATATTTTTTTAAAGAAAAAAAAGACATAGTTCCATGGCCAAGGCTACTTTGGGAGTGGTGTGGGGGAGGAGTGATGTCCTCTCTGGGTTGATGATAATTTCCTGTATTTTAACGACAGTTCTTTGTAAAAATCTACTTTTTAGTGTACACCCTTAATAAACTAGGAGATGTTAGCTAGAATACATTGACTCTTGAGAGAGATAGGTAACATGATACAGTAGAGTGAGTGCTGAACTTCGAATCAAGAAATTTAGATTGGGAAATCTAGCCTCAGACACTTGGCTATGATCATGTATCTAGGAAGATAAATTAAATCTGACTATATTTCCTAATCTGTAAAATGAAGATATACTTGTAATAAGCACCTACTTATAAGATTGTTAAGAGAATCAGATGGTTAAATAATTATGTGAAAATGCTTTGCAGATGTTAAAATACCATGTAAATAACAGCTGTCACTTTGTTTAATCTTCATTTTGTGTATGGAACTACTCAGAACCAAGAGCTAATGAATGGGCTAAAGAACAAAATGACAGAAGTTTCCATTGAAGGATAGAGGGACAGTAAGTCAATAAACATTTGTTGAACGCCTTCTATGTCTTTTAAGGTAGGTTTTTGTACATACATTCATTCCTCTTTAAAGTCACTTAACCCTTTGTGTTTATTTTTTTTAAAAAAAGAAATGAGGTGGTTGAATAAGAATCATTCTCTAATGTTGTGTTTTCTCTAATTCCCTAATTTCTCCAGCTCTAATAATTCTGTAATTCTTCCTATTGTATTTAGTAGCATGCTTAAATTACAAATCCATTTGGGCTACTTGGAATTCCAAATCACTATCACTTGAAAGCTTGTTACTAGCATTTATCCCTCTTTTATATTACTGGTGAATATTAGTATCATGATATGCAGACTGAAGAAAAAATAGATGGTTTTGTTTTGCAGTCTCAGCAGCTATTTGCAGAAATTGTTATTTTTTTAATTCAAATTCTTGAACTGAAGATTATCCAAAATGTTTTGCTTAAAGGTTTTTCAACTTTATAATTGTTTCTTTCCTGTTAAGTTGGCTCCTATTTTTATAGTATTTAAAACTATGACATATTATAACCTCAAAGTGATAGATTGTTTTCCCCTTGCCCTTTATGTGTATTACATTGACTTGATTGAGCTTGCAGTACTAATGAAGTTCTTTTTTCTCCTGGCTCATAGAAGATAAAAGTTCTGTGATGTTGTTACTCAGTCTCGTCAGACTTGTGACCCTAAGGACTGTAGCAGTCCAGGACCTTTTATCCTTCACTATTTCTTAAAATCTGTCCCAAGTTCATATTCATTGCTTCCATGACACTATCTATTCATCTCCTGCTCTATCATTTCTCTTTTTGCTCTCAGTTTTCCACATCAATATCTTTTCCAGTGACTCCTGTCTTCTCATTAGGTGGTCAAAGTATTTAAGCTTCAGCTTCACTTATTGGTCCTTCCAATGAATTACTTTCTTTAAATATTGACTGATGTGATCTTGCCATCCAAAAGACTCTCAGAAGTCTTCTCTAGGACCACAGTTGAAGAGTGTTGATTCTGCACTGCTCAGCTTTCCTTATAGGTCAACTCTCACAGCCATACGTTGCTACTGGGGGAAAAAAAACCCCACAGATCTGGACCTTTTGTTGGCAAAGTGACATGTCTCCTTTTTAGTATGCTGTCCAGATTTGCCGTAGCTTTCCTTCCAACGAGCCAAATGTCATTTAATTTCATGGCTGTAGTCACCATCTGCAGTGATCTTTTGAGCCTAAAAATATAAAATCTGACATTGCTTCCATTTTTTCTCCTGTTTGCTAGAAAGTATTGGGAACAATTTTGGGTTTTGTTTTTGTTTTTTAATGTTAAGCTTCAAACCAGCTTTTTGCAATGTCCTTTTTCACCCTCATCAAAAGGCTTCTTAATACTTGTTCGACTTGCCATCATAGTGGTGGTATCATCTTGCATATTTGACATTGTTGATATTTTTCCTAGCAAACTTAATTCCAGCTTTTGATTCATCCAGCCTGATGTGTTCTGCATATGAGTTAAATAAATAAGTCTTCTTGTATTTCTTTCCCAATCTTAAACCAATCATTTGTTTTATATTTGGTTGTACTTGTTGCTTCTTGACTTGCATGCAGATTTCTTCAGAGACAAGTAAAATAATCTGGTACTCCCATCTCTTTGAGGACTTACTACGTTTTGTGGTGATCCAAACAGTCAAAGGCTTTAATGTAGTCAGTGAAGCAGAAATAGATGTTTTTCTGGAACTGCCATGCTTTCTTCATAATCCAGCTAATGTTGGTAATTTGGTCTCTAGTTCCTCTGTCTCTTCAAAAACCAGCCTGCTCTTTGGGTAATTCTTGATTCACATATTTCTGAAGCCTAGTTTACAGAATCTTAAGCATAACCTTGCTGGCTTCAGAAATGAACTCAATTGTTTGGTAATTTGAACGTTCTTTGGCAATACCCTTCTTTAGGATTGGGGCATAAATTATCTTTTCCAATCTAGCAATGACAGTAAACTGAAAATACTAATGCGTTCATTTAAAAGATCAAACTTTGAAAATGAATGCTACCTGGCATTTATTTAAGGACTTTAAAGTTTGCAAAACAAAAAAAGCTTTCTGCATTTGATCCTTAAAACCACCCTGTGAGGTAAGTTATTATTGTCATTCTAATTTTAACAGATCAGGAAACTGAGGTTGAGAGATTAAGTGGACTTGACCAGAGTCATATACCTAGTAAGTCTTTGAGGCAGGATTCAGACTTAGGTTTTCCTGACTCTATTTCCAAAACTTAATTCAACCATCATCTTTATGTAAAGCTTAATGTTTGCAAAGCTCTTTACATATTACTATTTCAGTGGTGTAACTTAGAGATCATACAGTATACATTCCTTCTATGATGTTTCTTAATTAATGGATATCCATTTTCTAAACTAACCTGGGGAACTCATGATCACTTTATCCTGGGTTCTTTTGGGATCCTCTGTCTTTCTGCATTACTGTCAGTAATTTGGGGGAGAAACAGGCTTTTGAGAGTAAAGAGAAACTTTACAGTTCATGGAGTGGTATAGTTAACTTTCATGATGAGTTAATTCTTCTGTGACTTGGGGAAATAAGAAAGTGGTAGTAGTGCTAGGAAATGTATTTAATTTTATGTCATAATTGTACATGGTGGCCTAAAAGTCTTAGTACAGTTTTTAGCAAAGGCTTAAAAAATCTTATTTGCGATTCATCTGTATGGATGTTCCCCCTAAGAATGCAGATCTTAGAGGATTCCTACTTTTCTACTCTTTGCAACAATAAGGCCACGCTCTCCTATAAATTTAGTCACTTGTTACAAAGTGCTGGTGAGTTTCCTTGATTTTTCTAAAACAATTTTTGAACTTTACAAACATAAACAGGAACATTTCTGTATATGAAGAATAACAAAAATAAAATTGAATATGTACCTATGATTCTCTTATATACATCTGGAATTTTTTAAAAGTATATGACAAAGTTAATAAAGAGTATTGACTTTGCCTTTTTGGTTTTGTCTCCTTTTGAATTTCTCTTCTATTCCGCTCTCATCTGTCTATTGTTTTATTCCTTTGGGGATGGAGGGAGGGTACCACTGTCACTATCCCCAAACATTGCTGCCAAAAAAAAATAAAACCAACCTAGCTTTCCTTTGTAACAAGTATAGTCAAACAAAACAAATCCAGATATTGACAATTGTAAAGTGAATGGGACCAAGAAAACAAAGGCTTTGAAAAACTAGGAAAGATGATCAATAAGTGTGCATTGATCAATCACAGTTCCAAAAGATTGATGAATCATGCCTTCCTGCTTCTTGGCATTAGAGTGATAGAATAGAACTGCACGATATTGCTTCTTCCATATCTCTTAACCTCAGGAGGTTGCCAATGGACCTTCTAGTCAGGCCATGAGAATTTCCTCATTCTTATGATATGACCAGTCTACTTTTTCAGGTTTTTTTTTTTTTTTTTTTTTTTTTTTTTGTAAATTTGATGATCTTTAGCTCAGTTCTTTGGGGTCTGTAATATTATCTAATTCACAACTGTATGACTAAGTATACAAAAATAGGCCTTTGTTTCAGAGAAAATGTGTTCTCCCTGTGAACAACTTAATAACCCCATTCTGCCCAGCCTTAATTTTGAGTCAATATTATTGTCTTAATCTCTGCCCAAGAGAAAATATGTATGTTGTCCATCCAACTGCATATTTTAATTTTTTTAACCTTTATTATCATAATGAAATCTTCACAAAAGAGTATTCACATCCTTAACAAAGCAAAACCAAATGAATTAACAAACATTCCTCCCCTTTCCCTGATTTACTCGTGTTGTGTTCTAGATTTGACTTTTAGGATTTGCTCTCTCTTGTTTTGGTTTTTCTTGGTGTGTCTGTCATGTTTTTGAAATATTGTAGTCAATATATGGTTCTGCTTCTTCTTATTTTGATTTGCCTCATTTGTAGTCTCTGTATTTCTTGCCAGGTAGGTAGGAAGGAAGGATGTGGAGGGATTTATTAAGAATTTACTTACTCAAAGCACTGTGCTAATTACTTAGATACAAATAGAAAAACGTAACAATCCCTGCTCTCAAGAAATTCACATTTTAATGGGGAAGATGACATATATGGAAAGTTTCAGCTCCAAGTCAGATAGAAGGATCTCATTGTCCATAGGGTAGAGGAGTGAAGCAGCTGTTAATACTTCTTTAATGTTCATTTAAAATATTAAAAATGTTCATAGGTTTTTATGTTGAATCACTTAAAAGTGGCAAAAGTGTTGATGGCAACAATTTTTTTTTTCAGTAGCTGGAATACCTGCAGGGGCAAATGCCAGACAGTTGCTTCTCTGGGTAATGAATGAGGGCACTGTGCTGGGAGCACTGGCGCTACGAAGGCTATTAGGTTTGGAGGCCTGGGTTGTCTCCGTCGGGATCTGAGAGGAGATGGTGGCTTAGATGGGGGCAATTTGACTTGCCTGGTATATGTTGCCTCCTTTTCCTCCCCCTAGCTTCAGCTACCTTGGCTTTCTCTACAAAAGTTTCCTTCCAGGCCATCTAGGGATTAGGCTGTGGAAGCAAGAAGACCTACAGTCTTAATAAAAAGATTTGTTCTGTTAAACTTGAACCCAGGCAAAAGGCTGCCGTAGAAGGTCCACATATGGCCTCTAGGCTGAAGGTTCCCAACCCCTGGTCAAGGCTCTTCTGTTCCTAGGGCGCCTGCATCTTCTTGGTAGAAGTTGGGCAGTAGCTGCCACTGGACGTGCAGCAGTTTATTTGTCCTTTCAGTGATGGTTAAAAGGGCTAGGCTGGAAGCAGGTCTTTCTGGTGGTTGGAGTGGAGGAGGGCACCACTACTCCCAGGGATCTTGGGCTTAGGGCTGCCTTCCTGTACCATGTGTAGCAGTTGGTTGGCACTTTGTTGGGGCGGCATCTCCACAGGAGCTGCCTCTCCAGATGATAATAGCAATGCTTGGGCTAGAAACAGGACTGGTGTTCTGGGAGGTGGTGCCACTCCCAGGGCTTCTGTTTCTGACTCTTGGTCAGTACCTGGTGGTGATTAGGAAAGCAGGCCCCCATCTTCCTAGATATCTTCCTTCAGGGATGGTTGTTGGGGTTGGACCAGGAGCAGGTTCAGTGACTTAGGGGTATAACTATTCCCCAAATTATTGAGCTCAGGGTTCATCAGCCCTCTCTCTCCCTCAGGTTCTGAGGGGAAATGGTGGTCAGGGTGTGGTAGCGGTGATGGTTTGACTTGCCTGGCACATGCTTCCTTCTGTCTGTCTCCCAGGATATCTTGCTTAGGCTAGACTAGAGGTTCCCAAACTTACTTGGCCTACTGTCCACCTTTTAAAAAATAATTACTCAGGGCCCTCCTGGAAATCTTTAACCCTTTAATGGTTTTTAAAATTTGCATAATTTAAAGAATACATTTGGGAAAAAATGCATCTTAAATTGAACAATTTACTATAAATTTGTTATTTTTTCCTGCATTGAAATTTTGATGACATAATATTGCTTCATGTAACCATATAGTATCATAGTGTAAACAAGTCATTATACCCACACATTTCTGCCGATGCATTCTACACTTCCTGACAGTGCCAGGCAAGCTGGCCTACCAACGCTTGCTTGTCAAGACCTGTTGGCATGGTTGACCACTGATCAGTTATAACTTGCATTTTGTGTGTTTATTTGGAAAATCAGTTAATCGCTATGACTAACATTGTTAAACATGGAGGAAACGTATATGAATGAGTTTTTCAAGTTTTTCTTCTCTTTCCTTATGTTTCCACTGCTTCCTTATTTTTATTCAATGCCCCCCCCCCCCCCAATTGCACTAGGCCACTACCAGTCCCTGCTTCCCCACATTATTCCAGTGCACACCTCCTTCCCCTGTCACCCCACCAGACCCCGTTGGGTGCCCAGTCAGTATTGCCTACTTTGGGAACTGCTGAAGTAGACTAATTTCCTACCCTGTGTGTGTCAGTTAGTGGAGATGGTTGGGCCCTTCTCCACAGGAGTTGCTTTTCCAGGTGATCACTGTGAGGTCTGGACTGGTGGAAGCAGGACTGGTGTTGTAGGTGCTGCCTCTCCCAGGGCTCTGTGCCTACCTGCCTGTTCAGGTAGTTGGTAAGTAATTGTTGCTGCTGGTAATGGAGAAAGTGGATTTCCTTTCAATGATTTCTCTCTAGTTGGAGCTGAAAACAGATGTTTCAAGGAAAGGAGATGTACTTTTCCTAAGGCTTTTGGGCTCAAGGTTCTGAATTAACTCCATCAGAATGCTTCATTTAATATTTTATGACAACAGACAATTATTAAATGACAGTATTTCCCCTTTTGGAACTTGCATTCTATTGGAAAGACAGTCTGAATATATTTCAGGATGTACAAAACACAAGATATTTTGGGGAAGGGAATTCACTAAGCTAGTGATGAGAAAAAGTCTTCATAGTGAACGTGGCCCTTTAGTTGAACTTGGAAGGAACCAAAATAATTATGAGAGGTGGAGGTTAAGATGAGAGAGTGAATCCATTTCAGGCATGAGGGCAGCAGTCACTGAAATGCTGTAGAAACTCTGGAGAGGCTAGTGTGTCTGTATTGCAGAATGGGTTAAAGAGGAACCTGCCAGAAAGTTAGGTTTTTGCCAGACTGTAAAGGACTTTAAATGCAGCTTAATTTATATTTGATCTTAGCGACAGAGGGGGCCACTAAAGTTTATTATTTAGGGGAGTGATTTACTCTAGGCTTTAGAAAAATCATTTTGCTTCCATTCTATTATTGTGTCACAATTTATTTAGACAGTCTAAACCTGCTGGACAGCAAGGTATTTTTTTCTATTACAAAATGTGTTTTCATATATATATATGTAGACTATATATATATATTCTTCTAATTATTTGGGCATAATTACTGATGTTGAGAAGTTTTGAGGAATAGAATCAGCTCAAGATGGGATGGAAGCTCATAGTAATAAAATTCTAGTGATGCACTATATTTAATATATATGAATATTAGTTCCTTGGAGTAGTCATCTGCCAATTAAGAGATAAAGAATACAAACAAGAAGTGGAAGCAGGAGAAAGTCAACTGAGCAGGCTAGGAATGACATCCTCCTATGAAAATCTTGTCAGAAAGCCTAAAGCCTTGTATTAGCTGAAGTTTTGATTTAAAAAATCTGTCCTTTCAAAAGACTTGGGGATGTGGCACTGTGGTTAGGACAAGAGGAAGGTGGAGGACAACTGCTTGTGATTGGGGACTTGAGAGATGACAGGAAAAAGGCATAGCTACTCGACACATTTTCGTTTTGTTTACCAAAGAGAATGATCTTCAGCTTGAGAGGAATATGACAGAAATGATTAATGAGAAATTGAAGACCAAGATAAGTAGATGGCAAAAGAAGCCACTTAGTTCTTTGTAATGATTAAGTCACTTGGTCCACTCGAATTACATATCTGGGCATTGAAACAACTTGAAGATATACTTGCTGATCTATGAGGAATAAAAGAAAATCATGAAAAGGGTAACCCACCACTCCCTCTAATTCGTGTTGTCTCCCTAATTATCATGTTAACTTCCTTGAGAGTTGAGACTACCTTTTTATACTTTTTCTATTTCTGCTTATTATATAGGGCGTGGCAAACAGTGTCTCATAAATTTTTTAAATTTTGCTCTTTCATTTACTCAAGGAAGGAGGTAATATACAGAAAGGAGAAGAAAGCTTCCTTGGAAACGGATCTAGGAGCTTGATAACTATTATTAAACTCTTGGACTGATTATTAAAATAACAGTTTTTAAGCACAGGAAAATGATTGCTAAAATTAAAGTCATTTCATATTGCTTATTTTTTACAACTAGGCAATTGAGGACTGCCATAAACATAGTAATATCTGATGTTTTAAATGGGCTTTTGTGACTTGAGTTGAATTAGAGAACCTCTGAAGTGTTTTCTGACTATTCAGATGAGTATTTTGTGTAATCATACTTGGGTGTTAATTCTGAGTTACAGCAACAAAGAAGACTCAGGGTTGTAAGTTAATGATATTGATACTTTGGAACAGCATTTTAAATATTTCATGATAGATGTTCTCTGGTTGGCTTCAGTTGCAAATGAAAAAGTCCCATTTCCTTTCAAAATTTTTTTCTCCTCTAAATATTGGTCATGTGATAGTTGGCAGAGAGGACAGTTTCTTAAATGGCCTAACACAACATTTCTCCTGTCTTCTAATATTCTTACACCTTACTGTCCCTCATTGTACTTGGTGTTCCAGTGACATTGGCCTCCTAGCTGTTCCACAAACAAGTTACTCTGTCTCTCAGCTCTGGATATTTTCTTCTCTTGTACTTCATTCTTGGAATGCTTTCCTTTCTCATCTCCACCTTCTTATTTCCTTTAAGTCCCGACTAAAATCCTGTCTTCTACAGGAAGACTTTTCCAAGCTTTTAATTCTAGTGTCTTTCCTCTTTAAATTATTTTCTGTTTATCCT
Source organism: Bettongia penicillata ogilbyi (assembly GCA_023548195.1). Classification (NCBI taxonomy): domain Eukaryota; kingdom Metazoa; phylum Chordata; class Mammalia; order Diprotodontia; family Potoroidae; genus Bettongia; species Bettongia penicillata. The sequence goes on from JAJHZJ010000363.1 coordinate 1,015,712, forward strand.
TTATATAGCTTGTTTGCATGTTGTCTCTCCTGTTAGATTTTGAGCTTCTTGAAAGCAGACACTACTGCCTTTTTTTGAATCTCCAGCCCTTAGCAGAATGCTTGGCACATAGTAGGTGCTTGATAAATGTTAAGTAATTGATTGACTTGAAGTCTTGCTCTGATTTTAGATTGTGTAGTTTCTTGGTACCATTCTTCTTTCTTAGTCATTCTTTTACCGGACCATCTTAAAACAGGTTTTTTTTTTTTCTTTTCCATTAAGGTGAACAGTTCTTCAAGAATTTGAAAGGCATATTTAGAGCACTAACTTTTGCTGCTCCTGAAGATAAAATAGGGGAAGTTTTGTCTTGTAAACATTTATTTTTTCTTTTTTTTTCTATTTTATTTATTTTTATTTAACTTTTTACATTCATTTTCACAAAATTTTGGGTTCCAAATTTTTTCCCCTTTTATCCCCTCCCTCCACCCCAATACACCGAGCATTCTAATTTTCCCTATCACCAATCTGCCCTCTCTTCTATCATTCCTCCCTTCTCTTGTCCCCATCTTCTCTTTTCTTCTGTAGGGCCAGATGACTTTCTATTGCTCATTAACTGTCTGTCTTCTTTCCTAGTAGCAACAACAGTACTAAACAGTTGTTCCTAAAACTTTGAGTTCCAAATTCTCCCCATCCCTCCCTTCCCACCCATTCCCCTTGGGAAGGCAGGCAATTCAATATAGTCCCTATCTGTGTAGTTTTGCAAATGACTTCGATAACAGTCGTGTTGTATAAGACTAACTGTATTTCCCTCCATCCTATCCTGCCCCCCATTGTTTCTATTCTGTCTTTTGATCCTGTCCCTACCCAAGAGTGTTGACTTCAAATTGCTCCCTCCTCCCATTGCCCTCCCTACCATCATCCCCCCCCTTGCTTATCTCCTTCTCCCCCACTTTCCTGTATTGTAAGATAGGTTTTCATACCAAAATGAGTGTGCATTTTATTCCTTCCTTTAGTCGAATGTGATGAGGGTAAACTTGTTTTTTTTTCTCAGCTCTCCTCTTTTTCCCTCCACTAAAAAGTCTCCTGCTTGCCTCTTGAATGAGAGATAATTTACCCCATTCTATTTCACCCTCTTTCCTCCCACTGCATTTCTCTCTCACCATTTACCTTCATTTCTTTTAAGATATGGTCCCATCCTATTCAATTCACTCTGTGCTCTCTGTCTCTGTATGTGTGTATGTGTGTGTGCATGCATGCGTGTACATGTGTGTGTGGTCCCACCAACTACCCAGATACTGAAAAGTTTTAAGAGTTACAAATATTGTCTTTCCATGTGGGAATGTAAACAGTTCACTTCTGGTAAGTCCCTTAAGACTTCTCTTTGCTGTTTCCTTTTTCATGCTTCTTCTCATTCTTGTGTTTGAAAGTCAAATTTTCTTTTCAGCTCTGGTCTTTTCAACAAGAATGCTTGAAAGTCCTCCGTTTCATTGAAAGACCATATTTTCCCCTGAAGTATTATACTCAGTTTTGCTGGGTAGGTGATTCTTGGTTTGAGTCCTAGTTCCTTTGACTTCTGGAATATCCTATTCCACGCCCTTTGATCCCTTAATGTAGAAGCTGCTAGATCTTGAGTTATCCTGATTGTATTTTCACAATACTGGAATTGTTTCTTTCTAGCTGCTTGCAAGATTTTCTCCTTGACCTGGGAGTTCTGGAATTTGGCCACAATGTTCCTAGGAGTTTCTCTTTTTGGATCTCTTTCAGGCGGTGATTGATGGATTCCTTGAATATTTATTTTGTCCTCTGGTTCTAGAATTTCAGGGCAGTTTTCCTTGATAATTTCGTGCAAGATGATGTCTAGGCTCTTTTTTTGATCATGGCTTTCAGGTAGTCCCATAATTTTTAAATTGTCTCTCCTGGATCTATTTTCCAGGTCAGTTGTTTTTCCCATGAGATATTTCACATTCTGTTCCATTTTTTCCTTCTTTTGGTTTTGTTTTGTGATTTCTTGGTTTCTCAGAAAGTCATTAGCCTCCCTCTGTTCCATTCTAATTTTGAGAGAACTATTCTCTTCAGTGAGCTTTTGAACCTCTTTTTCCATTTGGCTAATTCTGCTTTTGAAAGCATTCTTCTCCTCATTGGCTTTTTGAACCTCTTTTGCCAATTGAGTGAGCCTATTTTTCAAGGTGTTATTTTCTTCAGCATTTTTTTTGGGTCTCCTTTAGCAAGGTATTGACCCGTTTTTCATGCTTTTCTTGCATCTCTCTCATTTCTCTTCCCAGTTTTTCCTCCACCTGTCTAACTTGATTTTCAAAATCCCTTTTGAGCTCTTCCATGGGGATGTCTGGGATACAGAGGCCCTGACCTCCACGTCTTTCTCCGATGGCAGGCATTGTACTTCATCATCAGAAATGAAGGGGGGAAGGAACATCTCTTCCCCAATAAAGTAGCTCTCTATGGTCTTATTCTGCTTCCTTTTTCTGGGCATTTTCCCAGCCAGTTACTTGACTTCTGAGATTCCTGTCCACCCCTGCCTAGATCTGGGGTCTGAGATTCAAATGGGCTTTCAGTGGTGGGCGTGGCTGCTATTCAATGTGAACTTAAGTTCTGGTGCTGGGGTGGGGGCAGGGCTGCCTCCCAGGCTCAATTCCCTCAGGGTTTTTATGCAGAGACCTTCAGCAATGGGGCGGATGGGGGCAGGGCCACCTCCCAGGCTTAGTTTCCTCAGGGGCTTTATGCAGAGACCTTCAGTAATGGGGTGGGTGGGGGCAGGGCCGTCTCCCACCTCAGTACCCTCAAGTGGTTTATGCAGAGACCTTCGGTAATGGCCCTGAACTTCTGCCTGCTGGTCCGGGAGTCCCGGGGACGCTGCAGCTGCCTTTGCCGCTCCCTCTGCCGCTGCCTCACAAGGGGGCCTGAGTCACAGAGACACCCTGTTCCCCTCTCGGCCAGCCCAGACGTCTCTCTCATTGACCTGTAGCGTCTGTGGGTGGAGGGACCTTCCCGGCCGCCGGAGGTTCATCCCTGAAGCCTGCTTGGATCTGCTTCTCTGGGGCCACGGCCAGGGCAGCTCAGGGGTGGGTTCCGCTTTCTGGGGCGCGACGGACCCCTGGGGACCGTTCTCCAGGTTTCTCTGGAATGGAAATCTTTTCTACTGTGTTTCTGTGTGCATTGCAGTGCTCCAGAATTCATGGGGAGTTCTTCTTGCAGGAAATTTATGGGCTGTGTATTTGGAGCTAGCATACATGAGTCTTTCTACTCCACCATCTTGGCTCCACCCCCACATTTATTTTTTCTTAGACACTTTGAAAGAATCTTACTATTCATACAGACCTGGATTAGGGATGCTAATTGGTTCTCCTTTTATCTCTGACCTCTTTACATAGAGAAATAATTGATATTTGATTTTCATTATTCCAGCAGTTTGAAATGCAAAGTACAGATCTTAGCTTCCAACATTAGCAATCCACATTTCTTCATAGTGCTTTTTTGGTTTTAATAAGGCCCTTTCTTGACAGCAAACCCTATAAGATAAGTACTGCAAGTACACTGATAAGTATATTAATTTCCCTACACAGCTCTTCTTCCTCGTCTTGCTCTTCTCTCCCTTTTTAAAAACAAGTCAGGAATGTTTAAATTATTTGTCCATAGCCACACAACTAGTCAGAACCAGACTTTGGGATCTCATTTTAGATGCCTAACTCTTAAATCCATTCACTAAAGTCTTCCCACTAATTCACATTTCTTGTAGAAATCCAGATATCCACTCTCCTACAAAACTGACCTCAATACAATTTTAGATTACCATTTGTAATCTTTATACTCTTATCACTCTTACAAAATCAAAATTGGAACTTTGGCCAATTGTCATGTTTAAGAAATTCACATTAGAACCCAGCTTTTGCATTTTACATTAATTCACAGTTCATTTTCCCCAGCAGGTTGAGATTTCAGTAAGGAATTAATAACAGACTCCAGTACATACATAAATCACATCATAAGCTATTTCAATTTCTGATCCTATGATTCTTCTTTTTAAAGGATATTTATAAGGTAGACCGCAAACCATTCTTTTAACATTAACCAACTGAGACAAAAGAAATATTAACTATGTATGCTAATTTCTCAGGCCCCCAATCTATTTCCATGCTATTTGTTCCATTTGTTCAAAAGGCCCACCCTGAAAGTTCCTTGAACCTCCCTACTTGAATTGGATCTCTTGAAGCCTGCCCATAAGCTTTTCCCTGTCACTGTGCCCAAATCTCTGTTCTATTTCCATGCTATTGCTAAGACTTAAAGGATCGTAACCTGTTGGTCTAAAGTCCTAACCCTAATAACTTAATTTTAGATATAACTTCAGATGTTCCCCTACCAACAATCTAATATTTAATAGATGTGGTATTATGCTTACATAACTTTAGATTATAGGAAATTGCTATTAAGAGTAGGGGACTTTCAGGGAAACAACAGCCCCCTAACTTCATGTCAATTCCAGGCAGGAGTAGATTGTCAATTAGCATTTAGCCAGGCTTGAAGTCTGCCAGGTGTCAGTGGGGAAATTGAATCAGGAGAATCCTACCTCTACTCAGGCAGAACACTCGTTCTCCCAACTTTCCCATGAGATCCACCGTTTTGCAGTGCATGCCAGTATCTCACAAGTTCATTGGCATCATTGATCAGTGACTCAGACAGCCTTTCTTACTGTGCAAACCTGGAGTTAGACTCAGAGGAATAGTCAGTTATTAGTCCCATAAAATATTAAAATAACAAACTCCCATAATCAGTTTCAGATATGACTATAATTTCATATTGGCTAAGGAACATCTTTGAAGTAAGTTTGAAGTAGTTTGCATACCTTTCTATACATGTTCTAGTTTTTGATGAAATAACAATCATAAAATCAAATTTACCGTTAAAATCATGTTATTGCTCTAATAGTCGCATCTGCTTCCCAAGCTTCTCTGTACCTTTCTTAACCCTGCTCAGTCTAAAAGAATGAGCTACATATATGATAAGTTCAAACACCAACTTCAACTTACATTCATGAGATGAATTCAAATCAAAACAAACATTTAACTAACATCAATGCAAAATATTTCCAAAGAAATATATTCCAAAGAAACTACACTGAAATTCTTTCCCCAAACTGAAGATGGCTCTGATTTAGTCTCAGTAACTAATTCAGTCTGTTGTATTAATACATTACTTTGTAACATGTAATGACCTTCTTCCAAGTTGGGACCTTTGTCCCTTACCCCAAAGGAGCCCTTAGTCCCATTTGTCCAAAAGGCCCACCCTGAAAGTTCCTTGAACCTCCCCACTTGAATTGGATCTCTTGAAGCCTGCCCATAAGCTTTTCCCTGTCACTGTGCCCAAATCTCTGTTCTATTGCCCACCCTTGATCCTATCAATCCAAATCTCCTGGTTGCTGGCCACTCCCAACAAGACCATTCCTGGAACCCCCAGATAGCCTGGGGTTACCCCCGAACTCCTTCCCCGGTCCCTCTGTAGATGAGATACTTCTTGTCTCCATGAAAGTGCTCAGACTCCATCTTGCCTGCTTACATTAGCATTATAAGTGCTCAGATTTCCCTAGAAGTTCTCCCAATGTTAAGAAACCTTAACAAACTTTGACCTTCTTTAGCTGAGAGAAGACTTGGGTTGAATTCATTTGAGCAGGATCCAGTGTGCTGCTATTTTTAGGTCCCAAGAACCCCTAACTTCAACAATTCCATACAATTATAGTTAACTTTAAATCCCAGTCTTGTTCTGTGAAACGATGATTCAACATTACATTTATATTTTTGTTTGTTTTGCTTTATCTTATTATTCCCATAACATTCAAAAAGAATGTTCCATTTCATGCATTTTATGTTTTGCAAGACTATACCAGAGTACCCATTTACCCAATTAATTGAAAACAGCAAGATTCCACTATTTGCATTGTGTTTACATCTTAAACTATCTGCTTTGATGATAGAGACAGGCCATGAAGATGAAAAATAAGGACCTAATTAGGTATCACCAGACTCAGAAATAGTCAAGTGAGAAAACATTCCTTTTCAGAGGAGCACAATGGCAAAACTGAGCCAGAAAGATCCCATCACAGGCTGAGGACAGAATTGTCCCCCGAGGCAAATTTTTGCCTGTACTAGTCACATTCTTCTGAGTAGCCGAACACAGTTTATAATGGTCCCAGAGGCTTTCACATCAGATGGCAGGTTTCGGTAATCAACAGTTTTACCAGGACTTACATATTAAATTTTAATTTGTCCCAAAAGCTAATCACTAGGGATCATTTATCACCAAAGCAAGTTCTTTGTTTAGGAACTCCATATAAAAACAGTTAAAATCAGTTTAAGACACCTTACATCAAGACTGTAACTTTAGCAAAGCAAGTTTACTCAAGTCTGAGGCACCACCGATTGCTGCCCTCAGGTGCTATAGCCTCTTGGGTGATGCTTTCAGGCATTTTCAGCCTTAGAGGCCCAGAGTGGGGCTGACACCAGTAGACAATAGGAAAGAGTTAACATCTTTTCTCTGAGCAGCTCTGAGTTCAGATTAGATCTTAAGAAGTCCTTCTGCAATTTGACTGAACTTTGAAGGTGAGTGAAGAGACTGCCATGAGGCTGTCTTAAATTTTATCGCAGAGCTTCCAAAAGCCATAAAATTCCTGGTCTCCCTTACCTTGTCCCTTATCTTCCAACCCCCATAAAACCTCAGGTTATTATAACAAATTAGCTTACAAATACAAATTTGTTAGATCTACTGAAAGTCATACTAAAGATTTTACAAAATATTTCTTCATACAACAAATATTTTCCTCTTAAAAACAGTTTACAATTTATCACAAAATTCTCTTGAATCTAATTGACAAAGATTACAGAAGATCTAAAATCAAGACCTTTGCTCATTTGCCAAGTTTGCTTTCACAGACACTTTTGTAAACGCTTTATTCATAGCAAGAACAATTTTAGTTAAAAACTTCCTTCTTAGTAGCAGAAATAAACTTTGTAGCTTACTTAATACATCCTTAGATGAAACAGGCTTGAAAATCACATCCATATGTGTGTGTGTGTGTGTGTCCGTGTGTGTGTATGTATGTATGATATATATTTCTTCAAGTATTCTCATTTTCTCAGTAGGAATTCTACAACACAGAAATTCTTACACAGAATTCATAACAGCTTTTTAACCAATTCATCATTAATTTAACAGTGCAGATAAATTACTTTTTCAACAGTATCTCTCATTACATCTTTAAAACTTTTAAAGCACCCCATTATCCATTCAGGTGAATGCATTTCCACATCACCTTGCAGAGAAAATTCTTTTCCTTACCACCATGTGGATCCACTCTATCTCCTTATAATCATAATATAACTTTCTTATTATAGAAATTTGCTATAAAAGAAAAAGAGGGATGCTGTAAATTGTAGTCCCATAAAGTCTTAAATAGTAAATAAATAATTGGCTTGGTATCTTTTCAGATAGTTAGCTCAAATTTGATTGAACTATTAACTATTAAATCAAGTTAATGATAAAATAAGACAGCTCATAAGTTATTACTTTTTAACCTCCTGTCCTGGAATACTACTCTAGCTTAAAGCAGAGAGGTTAATGGCTAGCCTTACAGGCTGATGGATGTATGTTCACAACCAAATAGAAGTTTCAAATTATCAAATTTCTGTCACATCCTTCTCTCTCCCTCTCTCTCTCTCTCTCTCTCTCTCTCTGAGCATTATAGCAGTCAGACAATTCAGTTTGATTTCTAGCCAATTTTAAATGATCCTTCCCAAAATCCGAATTCCTCCTGCTGTGCGTGCCGCCTCTCCCCCCTGCCCCCCAATGTGGGAGAAGGGATATAACCAGCATTTCTTCAACTCGGCTTCACAGGGAATACTCAGGATTATTCATCTCTTTCCTGGTACCATTATCTTAAGAAGGCTCACTTTGTCCCTGAAGAACTGGTCTTGCCTAAGATCAAGCAGCACCTTAGCCGCCATTATTTTCCTGCAGTTACTCAGGTCCCTGACTAACACTGCCTTCAGCCATTCAGTCTATTGTTTTAGTTACAGACCTGGAGACCTTAGCAGTCAGAAGAGGGGAAACTTGCCTCTTGGTGTTTGGGCCATTGAAAAGCAATGGGCATACTCCCATCTACCAGCAAGCTTTCTTTGTAATGCTAAAGATCCCAGACAAGCCCCCAAAATTGTGAGAAATGAGCCCAACTAACAAGCCCCCAACTGTGAGAAACATGCTCATCTTAAAAAACAATACCTGTTGTGAAATCGGGAAAACTTCTTTAATCTGTACATCCATTCCCCCTGAATGGATGTGTAGCCCCCCCACTAATGTTATAGGAAGACTACAGTATGTTCAGAATAATGAAAGCTTCTTATATGGTTCTGAAGTTTAGACCTCCCACCCCACCCATCCATTACCATGTGACTTCATGTTCTCCTCTGTGATAGGCTTTCCCTCAAATACCTCACCAAGCCTGTGCACAAGTTTTTAACCTCTAACCTGACTGTGCTAGGTCACAGATCTGATTACCCAAAATTGTGGAAACAACTTCTTCCTTCTTTCCCCCACTAATAACATGAACTACCAGATGATTAATTTTTTTAGCTATAGCACTATTCTAGTCCCTCTTGTAAATCTTAGAGGGGTTTATAGTCTTCATAGATCAATAAAATTGTAGTTCTTTTAAAAGTAAAATACTTTGGGAGTTTTAGGTCATAACACCTCAAGAGTTTATGTATCTATAGACTAACTTACTATTTCCCTTAAGAACACCTATTCCACAGGAATTTTTCTTCTGTATCATATCACATTCTTTAACTCCATTTAATTTCCATTATTTTTGTCAGGTATTTTAGGTACTTTCTAAAGAAAGCCCAACACCAAAAGTAAAGGATATATCTAAATCCTTCCCTTAGTTCTAAATATTGACCCTTCTTTCTTTCATGGAGAAAATGCTCTTTTATTAGAACTTGATCAGGAAATGGATCATCCTGTGCATTATCATACATTGTGCATAGGTGGCACAGAGGATAAAGTGGTTGACCTTGTAAGGAAGACCTGAGTTCAAATTTGACCTCAGATACTAGATGTGTGACCCTGGCAAGTAGACTTATCCTCTTTGCCTATAATAGTTTACCTCCTTAGGTTGTTGTGAGAATCACGTGAGATGTGAGATAGTTGTGGAGTGCTCAGGTGTTTTTGAATAAGTATTTTCATTCAGGATCTGTACTTGGTAGAGGGGTTGTGTGTTTTACATTTTAACTCTATTAAAGCAAAAGCAAAAATGTCAGATGAGCATACAGAAGCCAGGGAATAAAATTCTACTCCAAACCCTTAGCTTTTTTACAAGTTGAGTTAACAACAAACTAGCCAAACATTATTTGTTTTGCTTTTCCTGGAGAGGGAAAGCAAGCTACACCAGTTTTTAGAGCTATTTCTTCAGTGTCTTCTAGCACCTTAATCAGAAACTCTTAACCATCTGTTAAGCATCTCTTTGACACTGTCATCTACTGAGCCCTCCCTCAAATCAAAAGCGACTGCAAGTCATGTCATCATCTTGATGTCATGGTTCTCTTCCAGAATGAAGGACAAACACAACCTGTGAGTGAGTAGCAGCTCCTCTCCTCCCCTCTCATGTTCTGTCCTGTCATGTCCTGTCCTCTCCTCCCCTCTTCTGTCCTCCCTTCTTGCTCTTCCTCTTCCCAGAGGAACTTCCATGGCTAAAAACTGCCTTTTTTCCCTTGGGTTTACTGGCTAGATTTCTTACTCAAAAGACCAAGCCTTAAATCAAACCATTTGCTCTTGAGTTCCTAGACTGGACAACAGAACCCCATCCACCTAGCACAGAGTGAATGTAAATGATAAATAGTAACTGTTTCTCTTTTACCCAGGAACCCTGGGAGTATTCCCTTTCCAGTTTGATTTTTTTTTTTATTTTAATTAAACAGGCCATCCCTTGAATAACTACTTAAAGAAGTCTATTCATTGAATGGGTGATCTCACTCAAAGTGAGAATGTGGTAAGACCTTAGCCTGAAAGGGCCAGGGACTCACATTGTATCCTGGGCCATCTCCAAACATCCTGATGAGTATATCAGGCTACTGGGCCCAAATGGCTCTGGAGAAGAAAGTGAGGTTGGTGACCTTGCACAGCCCTCCCTCACTGAAATTAAAGTCATCTGCAAGTCATGTCATCATGTTGATGTCACGGTCCTCTTTGAGAACAAAGGACAAACACAACCACCCAGGTGCAGGTCCTCGTCACCAAACGCCTGGACTATATTGCAGTAGCTTGTTGGTTGGCTTCTTTGTTTCAAGTCTTTGCTTACTGCAGTCCATCCTCTACTTGGCTATTAAAGTGCTCTTTCTATAGTATGTTTCTCCTCATTATGCTCCCTATTTAAACAACTCCAGTGACTTCCTATTGCTTTTAGGCTCAATGTAAAATCCTGTTTGGCCTTTAAAGCTTTGCATTACCTGACTTCTTCTTAGCTTTTCAGCCGCCTTAGATGTTATACTCCCTTCCCTTATTGATTTAATGACACTATCCTCCCTGCTATTCATTGAAAAAGACACACTCCATATTGATTCTTAAATTTTCAATGGCTGCCATCCATGCCCAGAATTGTTTCTCTCTTCATTTTTGACTCCATCTAGTCTCAGGCTAAAATTTTACTTCTCTAAGAATAGCCTTTCACAAACCTTTTTTAAATCCTGGTGTCTTCTTCTATGATTATCCTGGTTTTAATCTGTGTATGTCATGTTTGTAGATAGTTGTTTGCGTATTCTCCCCACTGCACTCCCTCCCAACTTATGATTAGATTGAACTTCTTTGAGGGTAGGGACTACTTTTGTTTTTCTCTTTGTATAAATGCTTGTTGATTCATTAAATTGTTGATTCATATCTTGGCAGCATTATCTTTGTTAATATAGTCTAGTAGTTAAGAAAGGAAAGACTGAGAGGATGAATGAAAGGGCAACATGGTGAGGAACTGGGTAAAGCCTGTTTATAGTGAGCGTAGGCTCTTTGGTATTTGAGTATTCTGTTATGCCCTGGGAAAGAGGAAGTAATTTAATTGTGATAATATAGAATAAGACTATAAGTGGATCTGAGTGGTATAAGCAAGGTACTTAAATCCACAAACAAGAATTAAGTCTCTACATGTGCCTGGAATTTTCCTTGAGGACAAAGAAATGAAGCAGTTTCTCCCAACAAAGCACTTACATTTTGTTATAGAACAAAACATACACACTTTAAAATATACAAAACAAATACCAGGTAATTTTTGGTGGGAGCAGTAGTAGCTGGCATGATCAGGATCTTGTACTAGGTGACAAAAAGAGGCTTTTCTACGTATGAAATTGGGAGTTTAGTCAGGGAAGTAACTTGCTTGTGCAAAGGTCCTGAGACATGAGATAGAATGTTATACAGAGGAACAACCAGAATTTGACTCAACTGAAGAGTTAATAAATAAATGATTAATTTACTGAGCTCCAATTATTAGTCACTGTTGATGAGAATAATGCATAATAACACTCAAAAGATAGGTCATATTCACATTCTAAGTGGATTTGAATGCCAAATAAAAATTTGTATTTGATTCTTTCTGTGTATGGAGCTACTGGAATTTTATTGAGCAGGGGAATAAATAATATAGTCATACCTGGACTTTATTTGACAACTATAGAGAATGGGTTGGAGAGAGAAAAATACTAGCACCAAGGAGAAAGTTGATTAATCCCTGTGAATTCGGGGTAATGGTAAGGATGACGAGGGGAGGAGATCATGGAGCTAAGGGGAAAATGGTGTAAAGCAATGGCCACAATGATAACCTGCATAAATCTACTTTTATTTTTTTAATGAAGTCAAAGCTCAGATTAAAGTCATTATCCGAAAGACTAATAAAGTAAATTTTCTCCAGCTGACAATGAATGCCAGTGAAAGCAGCAATTGTTTAATATGAAATATGCAAATAAGATACATTTGAGTCAGCATTTGTTATCTTAATGTGGCGCTAGCTACTGACAAGTTGTATTTTCACATTCTCTGCTGCATTTTAATTTGAAGTGTGTAAAATCTGTTAAGTTTAGCAGTATTTGTGTGGATGTTAAAAAATGGCCCATTTCTCAACATCGTTGATTTTGGTTAGTACAGTATGAATATTGCAATATTTTAAAATGTAAATATCTCAAATGGTATAATAAATTAAAATTAGTGTCTCAATTTTTTATGTAAAGAATTTTTCCTATAAATACCTATATGTCATTTTGTCTAAGTTTTGTTAAGCTGAAATAAATCCTTAATTTTATTTGAATAAAAGATGAGCTAAATAAATTATTTGTGTTTTTAATTTTTTAAATAAAAATAGTGGGCTATGACAATTTTTATAAAAAAAGCGGGGAGGGAAGTATCACTACATGAAGTTTTGAAATTTCAGTTGATGTCTCTTCACTCTTAAAATTTTCAAGGAGTTTTTCTGTAAAACTTATGCAATAAATTAAATTTTCCCAAATTCTACTTTAAGTCATAAAAATGTCTCCCAGACTACCAAATAAAAAAACATAGAATCCAATATTCATTGATAGGTCACTAAAGAGTATAATCTTTTGCATTATCCCCTTTTGTGATTGCAGTGCACAATTATTATTTTTAATGTGAATCAGACTTGGGATGAAATCAGGGTGGTCTGGGAATGATAGCCTGAAGTCAAGTGAAAAGAGCAAAATAAGATAGATGGTAAAAGTATCTTCTGAAGGAAGGAAAGATTAGTAATATCTCCTTAATTGACTATCATTAGAAAATGAAGGGTAACATATAAGAAGTCCAAAAATTTTTTTTAATGACCTTTGGTAGAAGTCTTATGAGAAACTCCTGCTTTTGGAATAATAATTGACATTGATTTACGAAATACATAATGTATTTTTATTGCATTTTATCTGCACAAATATGGAAGGAGTAATCCTATCAGGTAGATGTGACTTCATTTGTATTTGGAACTCCTCTCCTGCTTAATAAGGAAGCTCCCTCTCCCAGGGCAGATTTCTGTAAAAGCGTGTTAGAATGTTGCCCAAAGGACTTAAGTGTCCTATAGAGAGTCACTCATCCATGGATGTCAGACAGGACTTGGACCCAGGTTTTCCTGACTTGGAGGTTGGCTTTCATTCCTTATATTATGATATCTATTGTTGAAACAAGTATCAAAACCTTTTACCAGTTAGGTAACTCAAGTGCGGAAAGGCTGAGTGTGGACCATGGTCCCAGTTAATTGAACTGGATTCTAACCTGCTTCTCAGGATTCCCACACTAAGCAATCTTTATACTACACCAGACTTTTTTTCCCCTCAATGGATTGAACTTATTTTAGGGGGGAAGGGGATTAATGTGGTTCATTCACCAAGCCCTTATTAAGAGCCTACAATGTTCAAAGCACTAGAAGTGAAAAGACAAGAAGGAAATAGTCTCTGTTTTTTAGAAACTCACTTTATAACTATGAGGAATTAGGATATGTAAACATAAATTAATGCAAGGTAAAGTAAGAGACTGCATTAGCAGCAGTATCAGGAAAGACTTTGGGAGAAGGTGACAGTTGAGCAGATCCTTTGAAGGGATTATGAATTCTAAGGTGAAGTGGGAATATTACTAGGTACCCTAGGATTGTAAGGATACTGACCTTGGAACACTCATTTAAACTCTTGGATGTTTCAGTTTCCTCATTTGTACAAGGAGAAAGTAGTTAAGATCCCTTCTACCTATGTTACACTGAATAGGTTCCAAGTAATTATTATCTTCTCTTTAAAATCTACCACCTTTCCATACTTTTTCTCTGTCCTCATCCTGTTTGATTCCTCTGTTGCATCTTTTGCTGTTCTCTCATCCTCTGTGTTCAGGTTTTCTTGACACTTTCTTTCCTGATTCTTATATTTGTTCCTTCTCAATCTCAATTCATGCATCATGATCCTTATCAGGCCTTTTACTGAGTGTTCCTAAACCTTGTGTCCTGGATCCTTTCTCTAAGATCTCTGTGACTTATCAGCTCCCATGGTTTTAATTATCATCTCTAGCCAATGACTCAGCTCTCTCCCTTGAGTTTCAGTATTACATTATCAGGTACATATAAAACATTTCAAAATGAATGTTTAGGAGACCTTAAACTCAAGATGTCCAAACACAAATTCATTGTCTTTCCCTCAGTAGCTTTCTTCTAAACTATCCACCACCAGTCTTCCAGTCGTTGAAATTCATATCTTGGTGTCATGTGCAGCTCCTTACGTATATGATAAAAAGCAGATGGAAGGAATTTTTAGCTGTGTTTTTTGGTTTTGATTTTTCGTACTAACCTACAGAGGGTAGAATTTGAGCTGAGTCTTGAAGCCAAGAAAACCAAGAGAGGGGAGAGTAGGGAGGGCATTCCAGATATGGCCAGTGAAAAGACACGAAATCTAGACATGATGGAATCTAGTTCTCTCCTTTTTCTTAAATAAACTGGAGTATGTGGGTATGTAAAATCTTCTCATTGAGATTTTTTGGGTAGTGTGGTATTCAGAAGTTTTGTAGTCAGAATTTTCATACAGGCTACATTTTTTGCACCGTTCTTATTTTAATGATACTTCAATCTACTTGCTTTCTTTTCCACCCTATTCCTAATTTAAAAAAAAATGCTTGTAAAATTATACTGAGTCAGACAAAACATTCCTGTACTTTCCATGTCCAATAATCTATATTTCATTCTGCATCTTGAATTCATCATTTGTCTATCAGGAGATTGGTATCGTGGATTATCAGACCTCTTGTATTGTAACTGGGTTCCTCTGCAATCATGTAATTAATGCATTGATCAAAGATTTTAAGGTTTTCAAAGTTGTATGTCTTTACAGTGGTGTTACTACATAAATTGTGTTCTTTGTTTTATTCACCTCTGCATCAGTTTCTGCAAGTTTTCCCAGGATTCTCTGAAATAATTTATCAAATCCTTTCTTTCTGGTGCACACAATAGTCTTCTTTTGCTTTTATATACCATAATTTGTTCAGCCATTCTTTAATTGATGGTCATCCTCTTAGTTTTTGGTATTGCCTCAAAAAAAGATTTGAAATAATTTTGTGCTTATGAGTACTTCCAACTATTTATCATTACCAACAAAATATTGGTTCATTAATGTAACATTAATCTTAGGTTGATGTTAAAATTATTAATGATTTTTTTTGGGTGGTTTTTTTTCCTTTTTCCGGAGATGAGGTGTCTTAGTTCACAGTTGAAGTCAGTAGACATTAAATGCCTACTAATGTGGATACCAGACAAATTAAAAAAAAATCAAAGAGCCCAAGGAAGTTACAGCTGAAAAGAAAAAACAACATATAAATAACTTTGTGCAAACAAGTTTGATATAAATGAACAGAGGATAAATTTGATATATTGAACAGAGCAAAGGTACTGGCACTAAGGAGGATCAGGAAAAGCTTCTTTTAGGAAAACTACTATAAAACATTCATTAACGCAACCTTGATTTACTGTTATAATAATACTTTTGAAGTCTTTGTCCTTGAATCAAGAGTTTTGATTCCCAGATAAGTTCCTTCCATGTGCCAGGCACAATGCAGGTGGTACAAAAAAGACAAAAATAATCAAGACTTTCAAGGAGTCCACAGTGTAATAGAATCATTGTTACATATAAACAGGATATATACAGGATAAATTTGCAACAGTCAACAAAGGGAAAGAAAGAAATTAAGGGGTAATCCATACCAAGAGCAGTTAGCAGAAATTTATTAAGTGCCTGCCTGCATTATGTTAAACCCTAGGGACAGAGGAAAAAAAAACAATTCCTCCTCTCAGGAAGTCTACAGTTTAGTGGGGGATGCAACATGCAGACAACATACAAAAGATACTTACAGGATAAATTGGAGATCGTTGCAGAGGGATGACTATTAAGGAGAATTTGGAAGGGCTTCTCATAAAAGGTAAGATTTTCTTTGGGTTTTGAAACCAAAAGGTAGAGATGAGGAGGGGGAGAGCACTTCAGTCATGGAGACGGTGAAAATGCCAGGATTCTGGGGATGGAGTGTTATGTACCAGGAACATCAAAGGAGGCCAGTTACTGCAGTAATCCAGGTGTGTAGTGACAGGTACTTTGGACTAAGGAAGTGACACTTCCAGAGAGGAGTAGGAAGTATAATATTTTAAGTATGAAAGTAGAAACAATAGGAAACTGACTGGATATGGACAGTGTAAAAGGTGTCTAGGACAATACCAAGGTTACGAGCCTAGGTGGTTGGGAAGGTTGTGGTGTTCTGAAGGAAGAAGCGGGGAGGCCTTAGGAGGAGAAATAATGAATTCAGTTGACTTTAAGTTGTCTGATCAAGGTGTTAAATAGGGAATTAAAGTTGAGAGACTGGAGGTCAGAAGAGAGGTTAGACCTGAACAGGCAGATCTGAGAGTCATCAACAAAGAGATTGTTGAATTCAGTTTAGTTCATTTCTCATTATTTTTTCTTACCCTAAACAGAAAGCAAAACTAAATGTAGTTATAGTGACATATCACTTTATTCCCTTGGAAGAATGATACCTTATATGTACTACTTAGAGATCATACAAATATGTAACAGCAAGTTGCTTAATAACATATAAGTAGAAGTCATCCCAGCACTTTAAATGACAGTTTTAGTGAGGAAATCACAGGCCTAGGCAAACTATTATGGCCTGTGAGGTCCAAATCCAGCCTGTACCCTATCTTTTGTACACCTGTGAGCTAAGAATTGGTTTTTTACATTTTTAAATACAATGAAACTTTTCAAATGTAAAAGCCCTTTTAAATACCCAAGCTGAGAATGGATTTGACTGGATAGAGAGGGCAGGACTTTTGGTAATTAAGTATGATTCAATGTGCATTTCTAATAGGCGGGTGTGTTTGTGTGTTTTTTACATTCATTTTGATACAGTGGAAGGCTAGATTTGGAGTCAGTTAATATCTCTATTCTGCCATTTGTTACCTATATGGTCTGAGTAAGTACTTAACTTTTGTAGGCCTGCTTCCTTATTTTTAAGTTGAGGAAGTTGAAACAAATGACTCCAAAGATATTTTTGCACCTCCAAATTGTCCTTAAAAGTGGTGAAATTTACAGTGAAATTGTGCCAAGAATTAGGAACTGTTCTCTGTTAGTGTACTCTCCTAGGAGCTTTTGAAGCTTCTCCATTGGTTCATTAGCACATATTAGTTCCCTAGCCTTACTTTCATTTCATCCAGAAGATTCAAAAAAGTTGTTATTTATGTCTTCATTTATTTTGGTATTTGTACAATGTTTTTATAACGATATTATATTACCAGCAAGCATTTATTAAGTACTTTCTGTGTGCCAGACACTTGCTACATGCTGGAGATACAAAGGAAAAAAAAACAACTTTGCTCACAAAGAGCATGTAGTCTAATGAAGGGGGACAACATACAAACACCTGTGTACACATATACACACACATACATGCATATACATATATACAAGGTAAGATGGAGGTAATTTCAGGGGAAGCTATTGGTATGGGGCTTCTTGCAGAAGGTGCTATTTTAGCTGAGACTTGAAGGAAACCAGAAGGCAGGAGAGTAGAGGGGAATGGCTTTCCAGGTATGGATGATTAAATTTTGCAAGGAGGCTCAGCATTCCTGGCTTGTAGAGTTCAAGGAGAATTGGAAATGTAGAAAGGGGCTAGAGACGTTGCATAGGGCTTAAGTTAGATTCTGTGTTTCATCCTGGAAGCAAAAAGCCACATTATTTGGTTGGGGGGAAGGGAGGAGAAAAAGAGTGTGATGTGATCAGATATGAGCTTTAGGAAGATCAGTGTGATGAGTGGAGGATGGACTGGAGTAGAGACTAAATCAGCAGGCTATTGTACTAGTCCAGGCGTGAGGCATTGAAAGTCTGTACTGAGAGTGATGACAGTGTTTGAAGAGGGGGAGCACATGTAAAAGAGATATTTGAAGGTAGAATCATCAGAACTTGGGAATAAATAAGATATGGAGGGGTGAAAGAGAATGATATATTGATTATGACACTTGTTATTGGGAATGTAGGTGACTAGAAGAATGGTGTTGCTTTCAACAACTAGTGAATCTAGTTTTGAACTTAGGATAATTACAAGACATTCAGTTTCAGATGTCCAATAGGCTGTTGGAGATGAAGGTCAGGAGAATTAGGCCTGATTTTGAGAATCATCTGCAGAGAGGTGATGATTGAATCCATGGGAGTTCAGATTAAAAAAACTTCACCTTCCATATCTTATTAATCAAGTTGTGTCTCTTAGGGTTGGGCTAGATTAGGGCTTCTGAATATTTTCTTTTGAACCTTTCTGGCAATCTGGAGAAACCCTTGGACCTGTTTTCAGAATATTGTTTTTAAATAATTGAAGAAAATGCTGAATTTCAGTTAGAGTTTAGTTTTACAATAAAAAAGAAGAATCTTCTTTTTCTTCTTGAAGCTAATGGATTCCTTTGTGGAGATCTATCCACCAACCTCAGGACAAGAATCTCTGGAATGGGTGGATGGATCTCTAAGGTATTATAAAGTTCTGAGCTCTGATTTCTGTGTTTTAAATGAACCTATAACTTCTTGTAGTCTTCTCTGATTTCTTCTGGAATTAGGAGCACTCTCTACTTCTCCTATATCATAATTCCATTATAATTTATATTTATATTTTTTGTATTTTCTCTCTCTAATACATAACAAAATACATATTGAGCTATTTTAACATGAAATATTTTGTACCTCCTGCCTCCTCACTTCTCAAGCATTCTCTACAAGGTACCAATAAAAATTTGAATGAGTGTTTAATTAGGTATTCTTACCTGTATGCTAAAATAATAAAGCTCCCTGGATGCTGGCCGAATTTAGCCCCAGAAATGTACGCATTTATAGTTCTGCCAGTTGAGAAACTAATAATGAATGAGTTGATATTTCTTCCCAATCTTCCAATCTAACTTATTTATCATCATAAACATGATACTTGGAACAGTAGTTATATTAAACAAAGACATGTTCATAACCGTGGCATTTTCCTGGTTTAGGCCCTTAGAACCTCTCACTTAGCTTACTCTAATAGCTCAGTAGGAGTTTGATAAATATTTTTTTGATAAATATTTTTTCATTTATTGGCTAGCCTGCTAATTAGTCTCCTCAAATCTTTTCTCACTGCATTCCATTCTACATTCTGATGCCAAAATAATTAAATCTAATCATGTGACTACCTTAATCAGACATCTTATTGTCTCTAGGATAAAATATAGATGTTTCTGTTTAGTTTGTAAAGCACATAATAAAAAAAATAAAGTGCATCATGCTCCAGCCTAATCCTGTGTTTCTCTCTTTCCCTTCTGTTGGAGGAAAAACTCTTGTACATATGGTCAAGCAAAACAGATTCCCACACTGTTCCCCTAAAAAAAAATCTCGTTCTGTATCTTGAACCCATCACCTCTGTGAGAAAGTGGGTAATCAGTTCATCAGTCCTCAGGAATCATGTTTGGTCTTTGCACTGATCAGAGTTGTTATGTCTTTCAAAGTTATTTGTCTTTACAATCCAGTCGAGTCCATATTTCCAGCTTAATGGACGTAACTTCTCATTCTTCACTCTGATCCAGCCAGAGTGACTGTATCTCTTTTTCATGCATGACTTTACCTTCTTCGTTTTTATGCCTTTTGTACTGACCTTAACAAATGCCTGGGATGCACTCCTCCCTTCCTTTCATGTACAAGTTCCTCTTTTCCTTTAATTAGTGACTGTGGTACCCTCCACCCCCCTTCTTTCCTCTTCCTTTTCTTTCTCTTTCTTTTCTCCCTCTCTCCTTTTTCCTCCCTCCCCACTACAAATACAAATGTTCCTGTTATTTGCCCAATCATGCAAAGCCTTAGAATACTAAGAAAATGGCACATAACCAACCAATTTAACATTCTACTCTTAAGATGACACCTTCCTCTTATTTTCTTGGTCATTCTGATATCAGTATTTTGATTCTTTTTGCTAGGAATGAGTTCAATTTCAAGTATTTTATGATGTGCCTACTTTGAGGAAATGATAATCACATAACCATATTTCTACCATATTTCTGTGCACAGGAGTCTATTGTACTTTTTGCATATGGTTTTTCCATTTTTTTTTTTTGGTAAATATTATTTTATTCCAATTACATGTTAAGATAGTTTTCAGCATTCCTTTTTTTTTTTAAGTAAGATCTTGAGTTTCAATTTTCACTTTTACCCTCCCAAATACAGCAGGCAATCTGGTATTGGTATGTACATGTGCAGTCACATATTAATCATTTAACATTAGTCATGCTTTGAACAAAGAAACAGTAAAAGGAAAAAGAAACATGAAAACAAATTGCAAACAGAATCCATAGTTCCCTCTCTGGATATGGATATCATTTTCCACTTTTTGGAATTGTCTTGGATTATTGTATTGCTGAGAAGAGCTAAGTCTTGTTCATCATTGTACATTGTTTCTTGTTATTGTTTACAACGTCCTCCTTGTTCTGGATACTTTACTCAACATCAGGTCATATAAGTCCAGGTTTTTCTAAAATCACCAGCTCATCATTTCTTACAGTGCAGTCGTTTTCCAATACATTCATATACCACAGTTTGTTTAATCATCAATTTCCAATTCTTTGCCACCATAAAAAGCTACTATAAATATTTCGTACATGTAGGTACTTTCCCCATTTGTATGGTCTCTTTGGGATACAGACCTAGAAGTGGTATTGTTGGGTCAAAGGGTATGCACATTTTTGTAACTCTTTGGGTACAGTTCCAAATTGCTCTCCAGAATGGTTGAATCAGTTGACAACTCCACCAACAATGTTTTTAGTGTTCTAGTTTTCCCACATTTTCTCCAATATTTATCATTCTCCTTTCCTGCCATATTAGCTAATCTGATAGGTGTGAGGTGGTACCGCTGTTTTAATTTGTATTTCTCTAACCAGTACTGATTTAGAGCATTTTTTCATAGGCCTATAGATGGCTTTAATTCCTTCATCTGAAAACTACTTGTTCATATGCTTTGACCATTTATCAGTTGGGTAATGACTTGTATTATAAATTTGACCCAGTGCGGTATTTATTTGAGAAATGAGGCCTTTGATAACTTGTTACAGTATTTCTTCCTCAACTTTCTGCTTTCCTTTTAGTCTTGGTTGTGTTGGTTTTCTTTTTTCAAAAATTTTTAATGTAATCAGAATTACTCATTTTGCATTCCATTATGTTTTGTATCTCTTGTTTGGTCATAAATTCTTCCCTTCTCCATAGGTCTGACAGGTAAACTATTCCTTACTATCTTCATTTCCTAATGGTATTACCCTTTATGTCTAGTGATTTTTCTTTTTTAAAAATATGGAAGCAAATCAATTTAATCAGAAACATTAGAGAATAATCTGTACACACTTTGATTCTCAACCCCTCTACTACTGAACACACAAACACAGGTCAAAACTAGAAGCAACTAGTGGAGGTTGCATAAAAACACATTTCAATTCTTAATGTGGAAGAAAAAATTGCTAACAATTATAGATTCAGCAATGTACATGTGGTAGCTTTGTGGTACAATAGATTGAGTACCAGACCTGGAGTTAGGAAGACTCATTTTCCTGAGTTCAAATCTGACCTCAGACACTTAGTTGTGTGATCCTGGGTATGTCAGTTTCCTAATCTGGTTTGTTTTTTGTTTTTTGTTTTTTAATGAACTAGAGAAGGAAGTGGCAAACCACTTAAATATCTTTGCTAAGAAAACCCCTAATGGGGCAGGAAGAATCAGACATGACCAAAAAATGGCTGAACAACAGTGCACATGAGAAGTTCCACTTAATCTCCTTAATTTCCCAATACTTTGTGGTAAGTTTATATGTTACACACTTCTAAACTGATGGCATCTATTTAGTCAGTCAGATTGACTATAAACTGGTGATATCTACTTGGGAATAGCAAAAATTCCTTTCTGATCATCATTTTCCTGTTTAAGGTTGTACTTTTGTGACTGGTGGTGATTCACACATGCTCCTTTGTTTAGGCAAGCTTAAGCAACTTACACTGGCTGTAAATGAATTTTCTTTTAGTCTGAAAGATTAGATTGAAGAAATGCTGGGTGGTTGAGGATGGTGGGTGGAATGGTAGACTGTGAGTATAATCGCACTCCCCAGTTAAAATGTTTTTTACTGGAGTAAAATTATAATGAGAGTACCTCTACACTACCAGTCTACACTGTTGGCAAGTGGGACCTGAGTCCTGCTTGAAGTGTCAGTGCGCAGGAGAATCCAGTAATTTTCAAAATACCTTGTTTCAGCTTTTAGATATATCAATTTGTTAAGAACACATTTCTTATTATTAAGGCTAAATTTACTTCCTGGTATCAAGAAATCCATTTTGTGTGGAAGTCTAGTAAGTCCTTCATCTGCATAAAGAATGTCCCCTTTTCTAGGTAGGCTAAATAATTGCAAGTTCCTTTATCTGTCCATGGCCTGCCCTCACTGATTGTTGCTGCATTCCATGATATATATTTCTTTTATGCAGTAATATGTTAATTGTCAGCATCAAGTTGAGTGACTGGAAACTTCCATATATATATATATATATATATATATATATATATATATATATATATATATATATAATCTGTTCTAAGAAAATAGCAACATAAGTTAGGAGCCAACCTATATATGTCCTTTTTAGTTTAATAAGTTATCAAGACATGGTAAGTGCATTGCATTAATATGTATTGACTCATGTATACTCTCATAACTCTCAACCCCCATACTCAGTCTGTTGCATAGGACAACAATTTTCCCTTCCTAACATCTCTTGCATATATCTCCTTCTGACTTCTGATACTCCCACTTACCTGTTGTAGGCCCTCATTGCCTCATATCTGGATCATTCCAGTAGTTGGGTCCCTCTGTTTGAAGTCTTTCCTTACTTCCAGTTCATCCTCCACTCAGCTGTCAAATTGATCTTAAAGTTTTGGCCTAAGTCACTTCTTACTTTTTATCATTAAACTATAGTGGTTCCTCATCATCTCTAGAATCAAATATAAAATCCTCTCTTTGGCATCCAAAGTCCTTCATCAAAGACCATCCAGTGGTCCTCTTGGTCCTCTCCCACCTTTCACTAGTATTCTTATACCTTACTTCTTTCCATGTACTCTTGATAATGGCTAATTACTATTTCAAGACATCCCATCTCTGAATTCTGTCCCATTTTCATTACCTGTCTTCAGGTAATTCTCTCTCCTCATCTTTTCCTCCTGACTTACTTGTTTCCTTCAAGTTTCAGACAAAGTCCAAAAAACCCTCTTCTGGTCCTCCTTCGTGCTGCCATTTTTTTCTCTATTGGTTATTTCCAGTTTTTCCTGTATATATCTTGTTTGTACATAGTTGTCAGTGCGTTTATCCCCCATTGTTCTGGTCTGCATTTTGCCTTTCTTTAGTTCCCTAACCATTAGCACAATGTCCTGCATGTAGTTGAAGAAGTTTAATAAAATGATTGATTTAGTTCAAAAAACACCACTACCACCACACATTTTGGGACCATTGAAAACCAAATGAATTGTTAAACGTTATTAGAACTCTTTTAAGTGTGGTAATGTATATAAGGCTAAGACCACTTTTGGGCAGCTAGGTGACACAGTGAATAGAGTGCTGGCCTGGAGTCAGGAAAACTCCTTTTCCTGAGTTCAAATGTGGTCTCAGACACTTACTAGGTTTGTGACCCTGGACAAATCACTTAACCCTGCTTGCCTCAGTTTTTTCAGCTATGAAGTGAACTGGAGAAGGAAATGGCAAACCATTCCATCATCTTTGCCAAGAAAATCCCAAATGAAGTCACAAAAAAATTAGACAGGATGGTACAAAGGTCACTTTTACTTATAAACTAAATAACGAAATGTGTTGGAATGGAATCATTGGCCTTTGACACCCAAAACAAACAGAACTTGAAACTAGTGCAAAATGTTTGTAGTTTTTTGCTCTCCTGCCTTCTCTGTATTTAGAGCCAAAGGCTCTAATGGTTTGAAAAACTTTATTTCTTTTGGCCTCTAGTCTGTAAATAATCCAGTTTTCTAAAGGACTAGAATGGATAAATTTTGGTTATTTTAACTTTTTGACAAATGTAAGTCTGAAAGTATGTGATATAGGGGCAGACTTTGTTTAATAACAAACGTGTTGTAACTAAGGCTACCTGTGCTGTATAACCATACCTACGTTTCAGAAGACTATATTTTAGAGATCACTGTTTGTTAGTTTAGAGGTTTTTCTACTTTTTGACAGAGATAATTAGCAAATACTTAATAAGATAACTCTTACTATTGTTCTTTGTGCCTGCTGCAGGTGCATGATGAAAATGGCCAAGGGAGTGAAACTGGTGAGAAATAAAGAGATGACTAGCTTAGAAGCCCTCCTTAAAGTGGAGGTTTGGGGAAGAGCTCTTTCTTCTACCATCCATTTAGAGGGATTCCAGGAGTAAAAGGTACAAATGAGATGTGAATACCAAGGCTGAGATGATCTTGCAGGATAATGTGGTTCCTTGGGGACATGATAAAGTCCAGGGGAGTCTTAACCAGGTGGAAAATGAAGAGCTTTAGAATTAAGAAGGATTGTGAAAGTATAGGAGAAGATGAGCTTTTATGTGAGACTTGAAGGAGGGCAGGGGTTAGGTACAATTTCTGGGATGGGAGATAGCCCATTAAAATACAAGGAGTCAAGATGAAGCCCGGGAAGCCTGGAGGTAGAGATGAGGAGGAAAAGCATGCTAGGCATGAGAAGTGTTGTGATTTTCTATAGACTCCTCAACCCCAAAAGTTCATTAAAAAAAAAAATACAATTATATGGTAGATACAGAGTAAGTAATGCTGAATCAACAAGATAAGATGGGAGTACCACACAAGTTATGAAGTTCATTAAATAAGATAGGAGTAACACTTAGAGCTCCCATTAAGTGTCCCTACCTCCTAACCCAGTGTTATGAACAGAAGCAGTTCTTTCAGGTTGTGCTTGTTCTTTACGATTCAGCTATGTCCCATGGCCATGGTTAAACTTCCTCAACTATATCCATCTCTCGATTCGTCATCCAATTCAATCTGGCTCTGCCCCAGGTCCTTCCTTGAATTGTTAGCTGATTGAACCACCTGTTTCTGTCTTTACCTCGAAGGCTTCCTCAGGAAGTCCCGAGTCTCTCTTCAGCCCAGGACCTTCTCCATTGCTGTGAAGGCCACAGACCAGACTGACTTAACTTTACTGAGATGCCCCATTGTATCTTTTGACTTACTAGCATTAGTGGTGGTGGCCACTTCCACACTCTTATTATACCACCATCAGGAAACAACCTCTCCTCCTTTGAGTCCACATTATTCAAATTTATTTTCCAAACCAGTTCCTGTTGGCCATTATCTATCAATCCACCCTCACCTC
The DNA here is from genome assembly GCA_023548195.1 of Bettongia penicillata ogilbyi. Taxonomy (NCBI): domain Eukaryota; kingdom Metazoa; phylum Chordata; class Mammalia; order Diprotodontia; family Potoroidae; genus Bettongia; species Bettongia penicillata. Next base: position 1,041,144 of record JAJHZJ010000363.1, read on the forward strand.
TGAGGACATTCTCTTCTTTGTAGAGTTCAGTATCTGAAACATCTTTTCCACCACATTCTTGGACTCATACTGGAGGATTTCAGTGTATATATTGATGCTCCCTCAAATACCTTAACTTCCTATTTCCCAAACCTACTTTGTCCACTTCAACTACCTTGTTTAGAGTCTCCCTTCTTCACTCTTATTTACATGATGCTGAGAAGAGCTGGAAAAAAATCACAAAACAGCTGTGTGTCCTCACTGCATCACATACACCTTTTACATCTCACTAAGCCATTTTCTATCTCCCTCTCCCCAGCAGCTGTTGCACACATTTTTATCATTCCTCCAGCCTCCCACAGCACCTACCTTCCCCTCCACACCCAACCCCTCCAACTCTCAGCTGACAGCATGCTTTGCCAAAAACATTGATACCATTTACCAAGAACTCCTTCATCTCATATCCTTCAAACATCTTCCACAACTATTTTTATCATGTCCCACTATCTCCTTGTGTTTCTCACTTCTAAATACTTTACAGTCTGGCTTCAAACCCCACCATTCAAATGAAATCACTCTATCCAAAGTTGTTGATGATCTTTACTAAATCTACTTAACCCTTAACTGACTTTCCTCATCCTTGACTTTTCTTCAGCCCCAGACCTTATCATTCACCCCTTCCTCCCCTCCTGGATATTCTTTTTCTTCTACCTGGCTGACATTCTTTTCATTTTCTTTTTCTGGCACTTTGTCCAAGTCATTTCCATTAGTGACCCTGTGTGACTCCTAGAAGCCCTCTTGGGAGGAGTGATCCCCTTATCCCTTTATACTATCTCATTTGAAGATCTCTGGAGCTCTCTTGGGTTCAGTTATTATCATCTATGATTCCCAGTTTACATTTTTAACCTTGTTCTTTCTCCTGAACTCCATCTAGCATCATCAGTTGTTTTTTAGACATCTCAGAATAGATTTTCCCATAGGCTGGTTGTTTGTCCTTTGTTCTCGAAGAGGACCAAAATGACATCACCATGATAAAGTGAAGTTTCAGTGTGTCTGACTGTGGCTGATCAGACTAATACAAGCTTAGAATGCTCTACCACAGATTGGGCACAGACAATATGTGAACATTTGGGGTAGATACTCCAAATTTGTGCATCCTACATTTCCTTTGTGCTGTCTCAATTCTCCTTTGCTCACAGAGCACAGCACCCTTTCTGATGTGGGCACGCCATGCTGAGTGGTCCTGTGCCAGTGTTTCCCATGTCCCATAATCAAATTCACTCTTCCTCAGAGAGACCTTGAGAGTGGCCAGCCCATCGGAGTTGTGCTCTCTGTAGCATAGTTTTGCTCAAGCAAGGGCTTCAGTGTTTGGTACCTTATCTTACCAGGTGATCCTCAGAATCTTCCTAAGACAATTCAAATGGAAGTGATTCAGTTTCCTGGCATGGTGCTGGTAGACTGTCAATGTTTCACAGGCATAGAACAATGAGGTCAGTACAATGGCTCTATAGACTTTCAGTTTGGTAGTCAGTGCAATATCTCTTCTCTCGCACACTTTCCTTTGGAGCCTCCCAAACACTGAGCTAGCTCTGGCAGTGTGTGCATCAACCTCGTTATCAATGTGTACCTCCCTGGAAAGTACAGTACCAAGGAAAGTGAACTTATTCACAGCATTCAGAACTTCTCCATTTGTTTTAACTGATGGTTCCACATGTGGATGATGTGGTGGTGGCACGGGTAATGGAGCGCCTGTGTTTTCTTGGTGTTAATTATTAGGCCAAAATTAGCACAGGCAGCAGAGAATTGATCCATACTTGATTGCATCTCACCTTCAGAGGCTGTATTGAGTGCACAGTCATCTGCAAATAGAAGATCATGTACCAACACTCCTTCCACTTTGGTCTTGGCTTGTAACCTTTTCAAGTTGAAGAACTTAGGGTCAGTACAGTAGTTGACGTTGATGCTGTGTTTATCCTCGTTGAAAGCATTTGACAACATGGCTGAAAACATCATGCATGGGGCAAGCACACAGCCATGTTTCATTCCGTTGGTGACTGGGAAGGCACGAGTGCATTGTCCACTATCCAGAACTCGGGCCAACATGCCATCATGAAATTGACGTACAATACTGGTGAATTTATCTGGACAACCAAACATGAAACCCAAAATGTCCAAAATAGAACTTTTCCCTCAAATTGTGCCCTCATTTAAATTTTGCTATTACTGTTGTGGGCACCACCATCTTCTAAATCACCTACTTTGTCATCCTCTAGTCTTCACTCAAACTTACCCCAACAAGTGTTGTTGCTTCTCCCATTGTAACCTCTTTTTATATATTGCAATTCTCCCCTCTGACACTGCCACCAACCTTATGTGCAAACCCTTATCTCATGTCCACACTACTGCAGGAGCCTGCTCTGCTGTCTTGTCTTCCTCTACTTCAAGTATCTCCATTCCAGTTCATCATCTCTACTCAACTGCTAAAGTGATCTCATCAAACAGATCTGACCATGTCTCTCCCTTCCTTCCACATACATGCATACATACATATGTACATACCTCTCCCTACCTTTCCTATTCCCCTCACATATTCTACATTCCAGCTATACTGGCTTGCTTACTTTCAGGTCTTCACTCAGGACGTTCCATCTCCAGTCTCTGATGTCTTTGTGTTAGCTGTCCCCCATGTCTGGAATGCTCTTCCTCTTCATTTCCGCTCTGTTTACTTCCTGCCTTTCTTGGCATCCTTAATGAAGGAAAACTTAACCATATCGACTCAGATACCATGTTATTCAGGAGGCATCATTCTGTTCCCCTCAATGTACTAATGCCTTTTCTCAGATTATTTCCTATTTATGTTGTACATAATCATTTGTACTTTGTCTTCTCTTAATATGTAAACTCCACGTATTGTCCAAAACCACTTTATTTACCAAGTAATCTCATATGTGAGGCATTTCTAAAGCATGAGATTTTGAGAGTGATGTTATACTGAGACTCCTGAATGTGGTATCCTTATCCAAGATTACTCTTTTCTGACTATCTCTATTATCCAAACCACATAAAACCTAGGAAGTCAGTGCAGAGAACACATTATTAGACATTACACTTTCCTTTACCCATATCCATTATATGATTCTCCTGTATTCTGATTCACAAATTTTAATTTTGGAGCTTTTCCAGAGTAGCTATTGGTAGGCTGTTTTGAAAACTGCTTTCTGGGAATATGAACATTTGGTAAATTGGTGGATCTTTTATTATTTGGAGGTAAGACCAAGGGGAATTTTTCTTTTTTTTCTGTCTAATAGAGGGATTCTTAACCTGTGATCTCTGAATGTATTTCAAGGTATCTATGAATTTTGATGGGAAAAAAATTACATTTTTCTTTTCACTAGCTTATAACTGAAATTTCACATTTCCTTCATTTCTTTAAAAACATTATTCTAGGAGATGATCTGTAGGCTTTAACAGCTTGCCAAATGGAACCATGACACAAAAAAGGCTAAGAACTTCTGGCTCTAGTTTAATGGAATACCTTAATGACAAAAGTTAGCTGTAGACTTCCCTCACACCAGCCCTCTATCCCTGATAAATTTATAGCTCTTCAGTGCTTCTAGGCAACTCTCTAAATGTATCAGTTACAAATTGATCTGTCTCAGCACATTGGCATTTTCACACCAGGAAATTACTTATATGGCTGAAATTATAGTTCCGGTTCTCTACCACTTGCCAAAAAAGTGCTTTAGAACCGCAACTGACAGTCACTATTATCTAAAATCTATTATAGTGCATCTCTGCCTTACTTTTCAGTCAGCAAGGAGGTTGTTAGCATCTTCCATGTGTAGAACACTATACCATTCTTTGTAGTGGGCTTGTGTGGGAGAAATAGATGACAGGGTTTTTGGCCTTCAGGAGTTATAGGCTAGTTGAAGAGATGATGTGCAGCATGGAAATGGTTGTAGACCAGTTGTAGTAGTAACCACGCAGACTGTGGGACAACAGTTAGTTGGACACATTTACATAGTCTGTAGTGCCTAGAACTCAGTTCTCGAGATTAAACTATTTACATTTCCCAGTATTTCTCTCTTTATTCAGCTCTAAGAGAACAGTTCCCTGCATAAAAGAGCGCAAACGCAGTTCAACAAAACTAATCAACAAGTAAAAAAAGTCTGACGATGTATGCAGCGTTGTGCACTGGACGTGCCAGACGTGGCCTGTAAAACCAACGGAGCCAGAGTAAAATGTAACTGACAAATGTTTAACAATAAGTAAATAAAACAGTACAACACAGATTGTTACTTCGTGGTTTTCTAAATCAGCATGTGCCCATGGGATCCATTTCTATTTGAATTTGATATCACTGTTTCATACCCATAATTTACTACTTCTTTAAAGAGGTGAGACTTATTTCATATCTCTTCTTTGGGGACAAATGTATTCATCAGTTGTTATGTGTTCAGTTTAAATTGTAATTGTAAAAGAGAATAAGGTTCAGTCCAGGTTAGAATCCATACTGCAAAACACTTAAGGAGTATGTGAGAGGAGAGGGAGTGGTGAAGAGTCTCCCCCCCCCCCCCCCCCCATTAAAATGAGATATAGTATAATAGCTTGATGCAATGGTAAGGTCTAACAGGACACCAGGGTATAAAAAAGCTTTTGTCATTTGGTTTTTGTTTTTCTGAAGGATTAGGGCATCTTTAAGGGCTGTAGGGACAGAACCTGTAGGTAGTGAAAAGTTGGAGATGATAGGGAATGATTTAAGGGTACAATCTGCTGGAGAAACTGGGAGAAGAGGAGGTGGATCATGGATGCTTGTAGAGAGATTGGCTCTTATAAGTAGTTGGGCCATGTCAGTACTAGAGAATTGGCGGGGGGGGGGGGGGTGATATCAAGCGTTTTTAGATTATTTTTTAAAATAGGGAAATGAAGAAGTTAGGGAGCCCAGTAATAGCACCCTTAAATGTGAATTAATTAAGCAATTCCATAAAGCAAGTCAGTTGCCAAATGAGTAAGAAAAAATAATACGCTGTGTACAAGAAACAGATCTAAAAAATAAATACATACTACAGAATGAAACTAGGACATAATGTGCTATGCATGTATTAGATGATTCCAAAAAAAGGAAGATTAAAATTATGCTGTCAGAGAATTTAGACTCTGGATAGTCAAAATGTTTGAGTATTCAGCAATTCTGGTCAGCAAACTAAGAAAATAGGATGAATTTCTTGGTTACCTCCTAATATCCAGAGTTAGCCCCAAGGAAGCAATATAATTATCTGTTCATCTATGTGCAAATGACATTTCACATAAAATTGCCTTGTGCAGAATTAACAGGAAAAAAATTTTGCAAATTAGTATATGCCAATGCTGAATATTTACTTTTAAGCCCCCATGGAAAATGGAAATATCTTGAAGACCAGCTCCCCATAGTTGCCACATTATTTACATGACTATAGGAATTTAAGTGATTCAATATGTGCGAACTGATCTAATGTTTACTGAAGTCCAGTCAGTGCCTATAGCCAAGTGAAAATTGTAGGAGCCACAAATCAGTCTTCTGCTGAGATTTTTTTTTTTCTTTAGCACAGAAAACAAATTTTGTGTTCCTCTAAAGCTTGTATATTAGTTCAGTTGCTTACTCTGATGTTACTGTGCTCTATTTTGTGGCATTCGCTTTAAGGCACAAGCCATGTCTGTTTTCTTGTTGCAATGAATGTCCATGTCCTCTTTTTTGTTTAATATTTGAATCTTTGTTGGATATGTGGCATAATGGCTTTTGTTTGTTTTCAGCATCTGTTCATTTCTCACCTGAAAATGCAAATCGTTTTGATATAACAATCATTTCTATGACAACCAGTGAACTCTGGGGAAACCAAAATCCTATATTCATGTGACTCTCTTTGGTAACAAGATTGGTGGAGGAATATAGGAAATTCAGTAAGTCATTACTTATACTGGTGAGGAGATTTCACATTATACAGGTCAGGAATTCTATTACTTATTGTCTAATATACTTTTTTATATTTCAATTTCTATGTGCAGCCTTAAAACTTCCATCCTAAAAACAATACCTAGTTTTAAGGCCCTGCAGATTTTTTAAAAGAGTGTATCTTACTTAGGCACATTTAGGTATAGCTAGAAGTCAGAACTATTATCTATCTATCCATCTATCTATCCATCTATCTGTCTGTCTGTCTATCTATCTATCTATCTATCTATCTATCTATCTATCTATCTATCTATCTATCTAATCTATCTCCCCTTCTCCCCTGTAGGAATCTTTCTATTATTGGCAAGATTGGTTTTTGTCACCACCAGACACACCTGGGACTTGTCTGGGTGCTCATTGCTCTTGTGAGTAGAATGCCCTTTCTCTTCCTCTCTGCTGAACCAACTCTTACCTATCTCAGATTATCTGATGTTGATCTTTCCCTTATCTATTTAGCTCAGAATTCTTATTTGGACTTCTATCCCACATATCACTAGGTTAAAAGAGAACAAATAATTAAAGGTATAGTTGAAATTAAGCATTTTTTTTTTATTTTTGGATTTCTGATTACAGAAGCATAATAATTGTATTTTCAATCCCTTTTAAAAATTTGGTTTGCTTCTACTTCTGCATGTGATTTATTACATTGAAACTACTTTGTCCTCACGATGGAAATTGTTTTCTGGTCCTCTGAAAGGAAAATCCGCGGAATTAGTGTTAGTTTCCTGGGTCTTTCTTTTCCCCCCCAGCAGATAGTACTATTTCATTTTTCCCTTTTCTAAATCAAGGATACTATTCATTCACTGTGAGAGCTCTGCCCTTTTCCATCTTAATAAGAATTCTCATAGGCCCTTCTTGATTATGTTCACTATGCCTTTAATTACTTTTTCAGATGTCGAAAATAGATGAACAGAAGCCTCTGCCTGTTAGAGGTACCCAAGAAGCCCATTTTAGATTTTTAGTTTGTTAACCAGGAAAGGACAAAAGAGAATACTGTGGAAAATTGAGGTATTTTGACCATTTGGAGTGATCTTGTTAAATTAGTAAACTTCTGTGATTGATCTTAGTTAAATGATGGGACTTTGAAAATGATCTTTGCATGTCTGTTAGCCAAGGAATTATTTCCTCTAGCGCTCTCTATCACTTCCATATAAATACTTCTACCAGTTCAACCTTACTTCTTTCCGTTCCTTCCATTGTGAATTATACTAGATGTAGAACCAGGATTATAATCACAGTCCTGCTGCTAGAAGGAACATCAGAATTCATCTGGAAGAGCTCACTGCCATATAGATGAATGTCTTCCGGTTCCTGCTTGAATATGCCCCATGACAGAATTCACTACATTATAAGGTAGATTGTTCCATTTTAAGACAACTACTTGATAAACCACATAGCCTAAATCTTCCTCCCTAGAACTTCCCCTTTGCCACTTAGCAGAAAAAAGTCTAATCCTTTTCCTGCATATAACAGCCCTTCAAATGATGAAAGACAGTTGTTAGAGCCTTCTAATCTGCTTTCTTCTGTAGTTTTGAAACCCTTCTCTCATGTGGATATAATATTCCAGTTTGTCAGTGTCCTCTTAAAAGTGTTATTCCTTAAACCAGAATCTTTTTCCAATTGCCATCTGACTTGTTTGGAATCCTTCTGTTATTCTGCATTCAAGCTCAGTGATCTATAGTTTATTTTATCCTTTCTTTCCTCTTTTGAAAATTGGATGAGTTTTCCCAACTTAATTTATACAGTACCTCTTCTGTTTTGGATAATTCCTCTGATATTACTGACTATAGTTCATCAGATGTGCAGTTGATTTAAGCTCAAACAGGGAAACTAGGTGTTCCTTTATCTTGGATTTCATTTCTTTTTTTTAGCTTTTTTTTTAATCTAAAGATTATTCTTGAAGGAGAAAACATTGCTTAATTAGGAGTTTAGTTTAGTTTTATATAATACATTAGCCTTACTCCTTATCTTGTTCCTAATATTGTTGTAAAGTAAAATTGCCAAAAAAGGATTGTTCAGAAAATATTCTTCAAAATATTTTTACTTTTTTTCCCCAGTACCAAGTATGGTCTTTCAACTCTCAGCTGCAGCCCTGCACCCTCCCCACCCAGTCATGATGTGATGTAGTAGTCTACTGTCTGATGAAAGGAAAATCATTTTTACTAGGTTCGGAATCAGGATGACTTGTTCAAATCTGCTGTCATATGCTTAATTGGCTAGCTGTGTGCCTGGGCAAGTCACTAATGCCTCACTGTCCTCATCTATAAAATGGAAATAGTAACACCTACCTCCCCGGGTTTGTTGTAAAGATCAAATGAGATAATATAAAGTGCTTAACCACAGTTACTGGCATATAGTAAGCCCTATATATATATGCATGTTAGCTGTTATTATTTTCTGTTGAAATCTCTCTTATCTACAAAAATGTTTCTATTTTCACTAAGACAACAGAAGTACATTTTCATCTTGTCTGGAGTTACTTAATTTTGTGTGTTAGAAGTCATGCCAAGTAAAAGATATGCTATACCTTTATCTGAGAAAAAAGACAGTTCACTCTAACCCAGTTCTAGCTCTGCTTCTGTTAATAAACTAATTATATGATGCTGGTCACATCATTTTACCTCTCTAAACTTTATGTGTTCGTTTTTGGGCCTTTTGGTATTAATCAGATTTAGAGTTTGAAATTAGCTAATTTAAGGGTCCATGAACTTGAGTTTTTTTTAAATGTTTAAGTAACTATTTTAATAGAACTGGTTTCCTTTGTGAACATATGTATTTCTGCATTGAAAAGTAATATTCTGAGAAAGGGCCCCATAGGCTTAATTTACGTTATTTTATAAGTAACAGAATTTTATAATAAACTGAAGCTCACAGGTTAAATGACTTAATGCAAAGTCACATACCCAGTAACCTAATAAGTAGTAGAGCTAGGATTTGAGCCCAGGTGTCAGTTTTCTTCCACTCACCATGCTGTTTCATTTTTCTTATCTGTTCAGTGATAAGATTTAGAGTATAGAGGTATTAATAATCTGTGAGAGACAATAATGAGATCTGCATCAGACTCCTTACTTTATAGATTATGAAGACACAAGGGAAAATAACTTACCCATAATTGCTTTTTAATTACTAACAAAACAGAAACTATTCTCTGAAACTCATTCCACTGCACCCTGCCTTTTGAATTCTATTTAGTTGTGCATCTAGACTTTCCTGCTCTAAAACTGTCTTCTTTAGCTCCTCAGTTAATGTAGAGAATTCCCATTTCCTATAAGTCAATTTTATAAGAAAAGAAATTTCCAAATTTGACAACTCTCTTCATTTTTCTACTTAACAAACACTTCTCACTTGGGACAGCATAAAAAGTTTTCCTGGAGTTAACAAAGTCTTCAGTCTTTCTGTACTCACCAATTAGCAGTTATCTATCAAGCTTATTTTCCCCATTATCTGAATGAATATGATGTACATTTAAAAATCTTTGCAAAATAAGTAACCCAAATTTTATTTTCCAATATTTAAACCAAAAACTGGAAGATTAATCTCAACTTAATAGTTGAAGCAAAGAAGGAACAGCTAATTAAGAAAAAATTAGTGGAAGGAACATTAATTTTTGGACTGATTAATCTCCTAATATTCTCCTAACATCCCTTCCCACTCTGTATTAGTGACTGCTTATGCCTGTTATAAATTGGAACTTCGCCAGGGTATAATTATTGAGGGTGGGAGTGCGCAATAAAGTAGGTCTCCTGTAGTTTTAGTTAAATCGGTCCTAGTTAATTCTGATTAGTATCAGGTTCAATTCACCAGTCTTGCATTTTATTAAGTTTCTTTTATTTAGAAGATATACTGGGAATGCGCATGTGTGTTCGTCCTTCATTGCCCGAAGATCATCATGCCATCAGAGAAATAATGACATGACTTGCACTTGACTTTGTTTTGAGTGAGGAAAGGCTGTGCAGGTCACCAGCCTCACTTCTCCTCCAGCAGCAACCAGGTATTCATCAGGGTGACTGGAGATGACCTAGGATGAGGCAATTGGGGTAGAGTGACTTGCCCAAGGTCACACAGCTAGTGAGTGTCAGGTGTCTGAGGTGAAATTTGAACTCAGGTCCTCTTGACTCCTGGAGCACCGGTGCTCTATCCACTGTACCACCAAGCTGCCCCAGGGGAATATGCATACAAATACAAAATAGTCCTTGTGATGGAAGGGCACATCTTCTAATGCGTGGGTAATTAAGGTAGAGATATCAGACTTTAAAAACTTTTAAAAAACTATTCTCATTGAAAAAACAATTCTTTTGCAATTCTGTTTTTTTATTTTATGCATTTAAAAACATTTTTCAGAGAAGGGGTCCAATAACTTGACTAGACTTCCAAAAGTGTTCATAACACAAAAAAAGGGTTAAGAACCTGTATACCAGAAGATCAAGGGTTATTGATTATAAAATTGTCTCCAATATGGCATCATTTTATGAGATAATGGAATATAGAACTAATGGGGTCCATTAATGTCATCTTGTCAACCCCCCTATTTTAAAGTTGAGGAAGCTGAGACTCATTGTGGTTAAGTGACCTGTCCCAAGCACTCAGGAAATAAGTAGCTTAGTCACAAGTCAAGAACTCTGGTCCTTTGACTATATAGACCCTGTGTTCTTTTGGTCATCATATACTACCTATCCATATTGGTTTTTTTGTCTACTAAAATTAGGTCAAGAGAATGAGATTTTGGAATAAAAAAACTCTGGGTTCAAATTTTGACTTTGCCACTTAACTGTATGAGTCAGGGTGAGTCATTTAGCCTCTGGGCCTCACTTTGTTCGTTGATACCAGTTTGATGCCAAGATTAGCAACAACAATAGCAAACCCTCTTGGTTTTATCTGAAATGCCCTACTCCTTGTCCCCCTTCCCCTTTGCTAGAACTTGGCTGGGACAAAGCATCCAAACATTTTAAGTCCATAAGGAATACGTTTTATGAAAACTGCATGTGCGTTTCTCATTTGATTTTAAACATTTATTTAATTTTATTTTTAACTTTCCATATTCTCCTTTCTTATGGGTCTTAATGGAGGTTTACTTGTAAATATTAAATCAAAAGAACTCCATTGTAAGTTGCATTTAAGTGCTTGATGTAGAAACCAGAAAGATAATCTAACTTCATACTTTTGTTCTTTTTAGAAGTCTGAATACTTTCATGCAGCCTTCTCTCTCCTCTTCCCCAGAGGTGCCTCCCTCATTCTCTTTTTAAAAAAAAAAAGCTTCAAAATTAAGGTCCAAAGGTCACACTAACGAAGAAAAACACAAATAAATAATTAAGGTCAGTTCTTCATTAAGGTGGTGGTGGGGAGCTTCTCAAATCTTAAAGTTTTTATACCACACTGAAGTTTTGATTTTACCAAAAACTGTATTTGGGAGTGGGTATTGTATTGTTTCTCAATTTTTCCACAGACTTACCTTATTAGATGTGCAGGGCAGATTGCCCCTGTTAAAGAACCTGCTACTTCATAAATTATTGTCAGTGAAGGATAAAATTTTTTGATCAAGCCATTTTCAACTTGTTAACTTTTGTACTAGCAACATTCTCTGAATTAAAGCTCCACTTTATCATTAACATGACTACAGGAGAAGATTGAAGTAGAGCATCAATGCTATAATTTTCTCTTTAAAATTGAGCAGAAACAAAAAGTTTACCTCCATATTTGATGTGAATAAATTATTTTCCTTTATTCTTTTTAAGACAGGTACATACTTAAGAAGTGTCAGAGCTACGTGTTCGAACTTAGTTTTCCATTTAGTCCAGTACTCTTTTCAATATAAAATCTATTTAATATAAAGTTTGTATATATATGTGTGTGTGTGTGTGTGTGTCTGTAACATTTATAATATAAGGTATATATTTACTGACTTCCCCAATTTATCACCTTGTATCCTATCTAGGACCTACTCTTTCACTTCTCCTTAGTTACACAAACTAGATCTCATCATTACCCAGTTATTCCACTTCCTTAATTAGAAACTGACATTTCTCTATTTGACCACAAAAACCCCTCTCTCCTTTTACATTACCTTCGTGGAGATTGTCAGTCCCTGTAACACTAATCACAGCAGCACACCTGAGGACTGCTGCTGTGAATAATTTTTAGGGTCTAATCGCATAGTATAATGAACTTTCTATTTATTCAGCAATAAACTAAACATTGTTCAATAAGGTAAAGCATAACATTCATATCAACATCCTTAAGCATATCTCATAACACTTAGTATGTCATATAGCGCATAGCATATATCACTGCAGTCAGCATTCTCCACGATACTTGTTTACACAATCAGGGGGTCTCAGACTAGGGTCTTCCCTAGAATGACATATCCTTAAGGGGTAGCAGAAAATACCACACCATCAACCCCTAGATCACAGTAAGAACAATCTCCTTAATCAATACCAAGTATCCAAGTAAAGTCCTCTTTCATCTTAATTTGAGTTTAACTTCCAAGTTCCAGGGCTCTTCCTCTAGGGGCTGACCACTCCTGACTCTTCCCTCGATTGATAAGTAGGCAGCTCTCCTGCTCCATTTTTTAGCTCCACTTCCAAGCTCCTGCCTGCAGCTTTATGCCTCTGGGAAAACAAATCTTCACAGTGCAACAATACTGATGAACACCTCCAGAACCGTCATCTCAGTTCACCTCCAAAGTCTAGAGACTCTGTAGTAACAGCTCAGTTCACTTTAACAGTTCTAAACAGGGCCTTAAGCTAAGCCTCCTTCCCAAGGGCAGGTTTCTGTCCTACAGCTCTATTCGCTTTCAAAGTTCAGAGGCTTCTTCAGCAAGTCTCTGCCATCAGAGGTCTCCTCTCAGTTCTCAGAGGTCTTCTTTCTGCATGCTCTTCTTCCCAACACTGGCTTGCCCCTTCAGCTCTGGCTCTCTTAATGTTTGCTTTCTCAACACTGGCTTTCTTTTTGTACAGTTCTACTTAGCATCTGATTGATTAGAACTCAGATGCATGTATCTGGTTAGAGCCCACTTGTATATGTCTGATTGGCTAAAACTCAATCCAGAAAAAGAGCAAAGGATCCTACTTTGCTTGCTGTTACAGTCCCCTTCTTCAGTACTTTCTCATCTCCACTCTGACTTTACTTTCTTACCTTCCTAGTATTATAATATTGTTAATATTTCAATGCCACATTGTCTCCTCCTTTCAAATCCCTGTGCCCCAGTAGTTTTGCCAAGAAAACTCCAAATGAGATCATGAAGAGTTGGACATGACTGAAACAACTGAACAAAAAAATGGACAAAATGAGGAAGATAAGTAAGGTGATATACAGAGCCTAACTGAAGAAGTTAAAATGTAAAGTCATGCCTATTGTTATTGAAATAAGATTCAATCCCTAAAAGAAACATTGCTCAAAAGAGGTTATGTTCAGAAGGAAATAGGTGAAAGGATGGGAGTGCATGCTAGCATATAGTAAGAAGAAATGTCAGAACCAGAGGTCAGGATGCTGAGTAGGAGAAAACTTGGATGTGGCAGAAATGGAAGCAATATTGTCCATGTTTGTTCCAGTTGGATTAGAAGATAAAATAGATGAGTTCAAGAATCAGATCATGATGCTGGCCTTGGAGCACAGTTTTGTAGGACAGATTCCCAGCTATAGGGCCTCTATTCTAGCCATCCTTATCCTTAACCTATGGGAATTTGGACTCTATCCCTTGTGTACTGATAGGTGTCCTTTTTACCTTACTTGACTGCAAACATGCCATTTCCCAGCCATATCTAAACCATACCTCTGCACTTGTACATACCCACTACTTTTCCTCTCCATCATATTTATACCCTTCATTATAAACAAGTCATGCCAAATTAAGCTCATGTCATTCTTAATAGGGTAATGAGACTGGTAACTTAGCAGAATGTTATAAATTATTACAGTAGTAGCTACCATTTATGTAGCACTGTAGTGCTTACAAAGTTTTGCTTTGCAGATTGTTACAAAAAGTGTCTCATTTGATTGTCGTAATAACCCTATGAGGTAGACGCTCAATATTGTTCCTATTTTACAGATGAGGAAACTTGGCAGATGAAGTTAAATGACTTTATACAGCTAGCAAGTGTACTTTGAACTCATGTCTTCCTGACTTCATGCAAAACACTCATACCTAGTGCACCACCTAGCTGCTTCTGTGAAAATAGAAAAGGGAATATTTCCTTTTTATTTTTTTAATTTTTAAAAAGTTAAATTTTTTTTTTAGTTTTCAACATTCACTTCATAAGATTTTGTCTGAGTTTCAAATTTTCTCTTTCCCCCTCCCCACAATGATGTTCAATCTGATATAGGCTCTACTTATACATTCATATTAAACATTTTCACATTGGTAATGATGTAAAGAGAATTTGAACTAATGAGAGGAACCATGAGAAAGAAACAAAGCAACAAAAGAAGAGGAGAGCAAATAGTATGCTTCCATTCATATTCAGAATTCAAGTTTTTTCTCTCGATATTGATAGCATTTTCCATTGTGAGTCTTCCAAAGTTGTATTAGATCCTTGCATTGCTGAGAAGAAGAAAAGTCTATCAAAAGTCAGTCATTGCACAATGTGATTGTCACTGTGTACAGTATGCTGCTGGTTCTCATTTCACTCATCATCAGTTTATATAAGTCTTTCCAGGCTTTTCTGAAGTCTGCCTGCTCAGCATTTCTTATAATACGATAGTATTCCATTACATTCATATATACCACAACTTGTTTGACCATTCCCCAATTGACGGGTATCCCCTCAATTTCCAGTTCTTGGCCACCACAAAAAGAGCTGCTGTAAATCTTTTTGTACATGTGGGTCCTTTTCCTGTTTTTATGATCTCTTTGGGATGCAGACCTAGAAGTGATAGTGCTGAGTTAAAGGGTATTCCGTCTGTAGCCCTTTGGGTATAATTCCACATTGCTCTCTAGAATCAGTAGATCAATTCACAACTCCACAACCAATGAAAAGGCAATATTTCTATAGAAATAAAAAGTTTTTTTATAGTCTCATGCTGTTCATATACTATTCTATTATCTAACCAATAAATTTTGCATATGCTGTTCATATGTAAAATTTATTGGCTTGATAATAGTATAGTTAGGTGAAATTGGAGGTGGTTGAATGGCCACACACAAAGTAATAATTAATGTTTCAGTTTGTAAGGATATACCCCTGGGATCTGAACTTCACCCTGTGCTGGGATTTTGTTGTTGTTGTATTTTTCCCTATAAAACAGGTGCTGGGCTTATTACATTTGCGTATGGCTCTACTCTGGTAAGAATAATTAATTAACTTTGGCTGTTAAGAAATTCCAAAAAGATCTTGGCAGCCTAGAATGTTAGAACAAATCTAATAAGATGTAATTAAGTAAGCATAAGTATAAAGTCTTAAGCTTGAGTTTATATACATATAATAAATACATGTACACAGACTGTTCATCTGGTTTTAGAGGCTTATAAACTCAGGTTGAGTCAACATGGTGCTATGGCATCCATGAAAACTAATGCAAGCTAAAATTACCTTGAGGCAGCTAGTTCAGAAGTAGGGAGACTAGTCCTACTGTACTTTGTCCTTGTCATACCGCATTGTAACATTCTGTTCAGTTCTAAGCACTGCAGTTTAGGAAGGAGTATCTATAATCTGGCAGGGTGTATCAAGGATAGTTTGGGTTGAAGAGCACCATTAATTCATGCGAGAATACTATGAAGAAACTTGGGGATGTTTAGATTCAGGAAAAGAAGACTTGGTAGTGGGATGGGATACACTGATTGAATGGTATGAAGTTGCTTTTGAAGTGCTGTTTTATAGATGAGGAAAACTAGACTTACTTAACTTGGCCCCAGAGTGTAAGACTAGGATTTTGTAGAGACAGATGTAGGTTGAATATTTTTTTAAAAAAACAAAAAACCTTAGTAACAGTTATTTCGAAGTGTCTGATGTGTTTTAGAGGGATATTTTCATAATGGCATTTCTGTTTGTTGTATTTAAGAACATCAAGTTCAGATTTCTGCTGGATATTTCAAGCTCACCATTTTAGGTATTTAGAGATCTCCAAAAGAGATGTTAAAAATGCTTTTTAATGGCGAATTAAAACCAGAGAAATAGGGCACTTTGTTGTATGATGAAACTGACTGAAAAAAAACTTACTTGCTTTTAGAGTTCTATTATGGAAAGTACTTAATAGTATAACCTTTATCATTGTCTGAAAACTGAAATGGCTTTTGCATGTCTCTCTTATGAAAAGAGGAAATAGAGATAGTAGAGGTCAGAACATGTGCAATCTTCATGAATAAGGATTAAGGGTTCTAATTCGAGAATCTTGCATTATGATCATTGGATTGGATCCAGACAATGCAGTCTGGCAGATGACATGAATACTTTTCTTACCAGCTGCCTAACGCAATGAAATGGAAAAGTAATCCTATTTGTACTTCTCTATTGACACAGACTGCACAATTAAAGTAGGGAAGATCTGCTAAGAATATGAATTAGCTGTTTGTTTTTGTGCTCCTGCTTGGTTGAACTCTATGGGTAGAATGGTTCAGGATAATTGGCATTATAAGCAATGCATTGAGCATTTCAACAAGCATGTTGACAATGTAGCAGTGCCCTTGAGGAATCAGTAGCTTGTAATCCTAGAGCCAGGGGATCCTAACCTTTCTTGTAGGAAGAAACGTATACACCCCATCCCCACACATGGACACAGGCGTGTGTGTGTGTGTATGTATGTATGTATGTATGGTAGAGTGTAGTGGAAAATTCCCTTAAACTTGGACTCAGTAGACTTGGGTTTCAAATATATGCTTGCTTTACTAAGGTCTGTGCTACATTTGTTTTCTCATCTGCAAAATGGGACCAGTAAGGTCAATCATGTCAAGCCTCAGGTTGGAAGTATTATATAAGATTATATAGGATTATGTAAGAGTCCTATTCCAATCTAACAGGTTAAGTCTTTCTGATTAGATCAGTGTGTTCTATCATAGTTGGTTTTCTTTCCATTTTAATGTCCCAAAATATTTTATAGGTAAGGTATAATCTTAGAGCTTCTTGTTTAAATGAAGTAAACCAAATAGGCACATGTATTATGCAAAAATTTTGTTTCTCTGAATATGATATGCAAGAACTAAAGTCTACTTCCTTTTGGAAACTTTAAAGTTCCCGAAGAATGGATAACTCTTTTTGAAAAGTTATATTGTGAAATTGTAAAATTCTTGGGTTGCTGTTGATGGAATAGAACCCAGACCCCCAATTTTGGCTTCCTCTCTTTTTTCATTATGACAGTTTGACCTGCCATAATTACAATAACTACATGGTGTAGGGCAGCTAGGTGGCATGATGGATAGAGTACTGGGCCTGGAGTCAGGAACACTCATCTTCCTTAGCACAAATCTGGACTCAGATACGTAGCTGTGTAACCCTAGGCAAGTCACTTAACCCTATTTTGTCTTAGTTTCCTCATGTATGAAATGAACTGGAGAAGGAGATGGCCAAACTACTCCAGTATCTTTGCCAGGAAAACCCCAGATGGGGTCACAGAGAGTTCAACATGAGCGAAACGACTGAACGACAACAAACTCTAATAGCTGATGTTTGTGCGTGTTTTTGGTTTTGAATGAGTTTTCCTAACAACCGAGTGAGATAGCACAAGTATTATTTGTTTTTGTTTAGTTATTTTTTAGCTGTCTAACTCTTCCTGACTTGCCCAAGGTCACACAGCTGGTAAGTATCTGAGGCCAAGTATTAATTGTCCTCATTTTAAAGAGTAAGACAGTGAGACTTAACAAGGTCACATAGCCAATTTGTATAAAACTGAGACTAGACTTTCTGCAGACTCTTCATTAACAATTCCATTTATTGTCTTGCTTTTAGAGAACAGAATTAAATGGCATTATTGTATGCAGTATTTACATTCAGTCTTAAAATTGTGTTAGATATGGAGTGTTTTCATTAATGACCAAGAAACCTTGATAATATAATTTTGTATAACCTACATGGTTTTACAAATACAAGGCATGATTGGAAATCTGATAAATATAAGCTTATAGAATGCAAGGGACTTGTTAGATTACTTCATCATTAGAATTGTGACAGTTACTCTTTGTCTCTTTGCAATTTTATCATGAACTCTGTGCGTGTACAGGTTAAGTATCGACCTAAAAGTATTATTCAAACTTCTCAATTTTATATAACATTCGGTTTTTATTTAGTATTTACCATCTCTAAGTGATTAAAGTGTTTGTTTAGAAAATTGCCACTGGATGTTTGAGGGGATAGGGTGTTGGTGTCTTTCCCTCTTTGTCTCCCTCCATTACTCTCTTCCCTTTCTTTCCCTCCTCAGTTACCAGATCCTGCGTTACCAGATTTCGTTCACATTTAGCATGTTCTTCAGCTGATAACTCATTTACCTCGTTGCAATAACCCTTGCTTGGTCTCCCTGGTGTATCCTCACTCCAGCCCATTCTCCTTAGCTGTGAAACTGATCTTCCTGAAATGAATTCTGACCTTCTCAACCCCTCAATACTCCACATACACTGCTAATCCAATGACACAGGCCTCCTTGCTGTTTCTCAGACAAGACTCTGGCCTTCTTCCTCATATGAGTCACTCTGTCTTTCTGCTCTGGGCATTTTCGTGCCTGGGATTCTCTCCCTCCTCATCTCTGCCTCTGACCTTTTCTGACTTCGTTGAAGTCTCACCTAAAGGCTTCTGCAAGAATGCCCCTTAATGCCAGTGTCTTCTCTCTGTTGATTATCTCCCATTTATATTTTGTTTGTTTTTCATTTGCTTGTTGTATATTCATCATTAGACTATAAGTACTTGAGAGCATGGACTGCCTCTTGCTTTTCTTTGTATTCCCAGTGTTTAATGCAATATCTGACACATATTAACTGCTTAATAAATGGTAATTGACTAAGTGACCCATGTTTTCTAATAATTACATAATAATATACAAATTTCCTCCAACTTTAGATTTTAATTCATTATAAGTACCTTATAATAGCTTATAATATAATTTTGGCTTTGTTTTCTTTTATTTGTGTTTATTACATAAAACATTCTGAGAAGATGTCTGTAGTTTTTACCAAGCTGCCAAAGGTTAAAACCTGTAACTGAATGGATGATATCAGTCTTGGCTTTCCATTGTAAATGGAATTAAAAGAAAGTTGCAACAAAAGCAAATAATTTTGTACATGCCCTCTTAGAAGATGCAAACAAAACACTTAAAAGGGTTTGATTTTTTTTCCTGCATCCAAAGGTAACCAGAAATATTGTTGAATAGCCTGAAAGGGCCAGAGTCTCGCATTGCATCCTGGACCTTCTCCAGTCGTCCTGATGAATATATTAGGCCACTGGACCCAGATGATTCTGGAGAAGAAAGTGAGGTGACTTTGCACAGCCCTCCCTCACTCAAATCAAAGTCAACTGCAAGTCATGTCATCATCCTGATGTCATGGTCCTCTTGGAGAACAAAGGACAAACACAACAACAACTGGTTCTCAAGGGATGTGATACACTCTGACTCTAAAAAGTGTATACAGTCTCTGAGGTGTGGTTTAACTTTGGGGCTTAGTTTTTGGGAGAAGGTTGGTGTGCCAGCTGAGACATTCTGGGAAATCTCCCTCATCTTACCCCTTTGAAAACCTAGATGTAGGTGCTTCCCTCTCTGGTAACTATGGTCAGATAGTTGGACCTGTCTGTTGATTTGTGATATATGTATTGATTATGATTAGACAGAGGAGACCATGTCTGTTGATCTTTGATTTCTCTGTATTTTCTTTGAAATTCACGGTTCTGACGCCCCCCCCCCCCCCCGAACTAGGTGAATGATACATGTTGTTGATTAAAGGAATAATACATATGCTTGATTAAAGTAATTATTAACCCCTCAAAAGTTGCCTTTTCTTTTATAAATACAGATCTAAGAACCTGTGATAACAGGCTCCCCCTCCTCCCCCGTGTATGTTGGGGTGCTTATTGATACACCATCATGAAAATAATTTCAGCTTTTATTTTTGCAGTCTTTTGCAACTAATAAATATGTTTGGCAATCCTATGGCATTCTTTAAATAAAACTAGCATGTACTTTTATAGTTGGTGCCTTTAGTGCAAAGACTAGGTGGAAGAGAGGCTAGACCATTATTTCACTGGTACTGTAAGGACCCAAAAGTCAGGCTAGACATTGAACTGAGACTGGTAAGATGAAATGGGATTAAATGTAAATTCTGTGCTTGAATACAAAATAACAACTCCAAAATATAATTGGAGAGAGGCACAGCTAGGCATTAGTTCAGGGAAAAAAGTGGGCTCAGTACTCATCAGGGTAATATATATTTGCCGAAATAGCTAATGACATTTCTAGGCAAAGCTTTTAGGAAGAAGAAGGTGTTAATTCCACAGTTTTCCGCTTTCATCAGGTCTCATTTGCAGTGTTTTGTTTAGCGTTGGGTGAAGAACATCGATAAACTGTAGTGTCCAGAAGGGAGTACAATGTGGTATGTAAAACGTAGGCCCTTTTCATGACATATGAGACTCAGCACATTTAGTTTGCAGAAGATAAAATTGGGGGCTGGGGGTAGGTAGGAGAGGGAGAGGAGGCATGATATCTGTGTTCAAATAATTGTAGGGCTGTTATGTGGAAAATAGGTTAGACTTGGTTCTGTTTAGACCTAGAAGACAGAACCCAGTAGAAGTTGCAGTGAGGATATTTTAAGCTTATTATTAGGAAAAATTTCCAAGCAATTGTTCAAAAGTGAAGTGAGCTCTCTCTAATCATGGAATATTCCTCTCTTTGGAGATATTCAAGTAGAGTCTGCATGATCCTTTGCTTGGGAAGTTACAATGGAAGTACCTGACACATATTCATCAAGTATGCACTTGATGAATGCTTTTTCCTTCCATCCTTCCCTCCAGAACATGGTGTTTGAGCTTAGTCTTTATTTCTGTTATTATTGTAGTATGTTTGTATGTGTGTTATATGTAACATAATGCAAACATTTCCACAACCATGTCCAAAAATATTTCTCTGTCTGCACACTGGAACTCTCAGAATCATTAACCCTCAGGAATGGTGTTCAGTCAGTGTATTGATTAGATTTCCCAAATCTTTGAAAGTTTGAACTTATTTTTTGAAGAAATGTAAGAATGGAGGATAAGCATTCAAAGGAACAGATGGGAGATGTAGCATGTAATGTGATGAAGACTAAATAGATTATAGGGATGTTGAGTAATGTATAAGAAACTGGAAAAAATAGGAATTCAGGTTACGAAGAACTACTGGAATTTAATGGGTGGGGATCAGGTGGTCAGGCAAAATCATTTTATCGTGTGAAGGATGGTGTGTGTGTGTTTATCCTTCATTGCTGAAGAAGACCATGTCATCAGAGAAATAATGACATGGCTTGCACTTGACTTTGTTTTGAGTGAGGGAAGGCTGTGCAGGTCACCAGCCTCACTTCTCCAGAGCCATCTGAATCCAGTGACCAGATATTCATCAAGATGGCTGGAGATCACCCAGGATGAGGCAATTGGTGTTAAGTGACTTGCCCAGGGTCACACAGCTAGTGAATGTCAAATGTCTGAGGTGACATTTGAAGTCAGATCCTCCTGACTCCTGCACTGGTGCCCATGAAGGATGGACTGAAATGAGAAAAGAATAGGAGGTCAATTAGAAGGGTGTTAGAGTAGTCCAGGTGAAAGGTGCTGAGTAATTGAACTCCCATGATGACTGCTACTGAAGATAAGGGTACATAAACAAGAGATGTTGTGGAGATAAAATGAACATGATTTGATGTGTGGGATGAGCGATGACTTGAGGGTGACACTGAAACTGGATGACTGTGATGACAGTCATGGGAATTTGTTTGGAGTTAAAGACAGAAAGTGCTTTTCTACAAACAAAGTCAGTGTGACCAGTATGAGAAGGAAAAGTATCAATGAGAGAAAAGTTCCACATGCATGTGAAGGTCTAATATACAAGATATGTAAATATTGAAGTAGAATAGGGCTAATTGACAGCCTAGTCATATATTGGAATACTTTGTATTTTAGAATGTCAGGAGAACTTGAGGAACATATTCTCATGATGTGGGGGTGGATCCTTTAGCTCAAACTTGTAAGTTTACTTTCAAATGATGCAAAAATCACATATAGAATGGACAGTACAAATTTGTTTTGATGTGAATCATTGGAGAGAATAACCATTTGAGCATAAAAGATGATCTCTTAAGCTGGTTTCATGTTATTCATTGGGTAGTCCCCAGAGCTGGACTTCTTTACAGAGTGAGTCAGACCTTTGGTGTGAATGAGTCATAGTAATCACATGCCTTTACAGTAAGGGACTGCATAAAAGTAATTTGAAACAAGAGTTGTTTTCTCCATTTGGAAAGATAAAATTCCTTGTGTTTTCTTATTCTTTATAAAAATTCAGTTTGATTTTTATTTCTTAGTTCCTAATTCTCTGCCTCCACCCCCTCGCCCATTT
Organism: Bettongia penicillata ogilbyi; assembly: GCA_023548195.1. Classification (NCBI taxonomy): domain Eukaryota; kingdom Metazoa; phylum Chordata; class Mammalia; order Diprotodontia; family Potoroidae; genus Bettongia; species Bettongia penicillata. The sequence goes on from JAJHZJ010000363.1 coordinate 1,063,600, forward strand.
GTTGAGAAGGCGAAAAATAAGATGTTCATGCAAGTCATGCGTAATATGTTTCCATATTCACCATATAACACCCACCAAGATATTTCATTCTGCACTCAGTTCATAAGTTTTACAGTTGATTATCATTACAACCTTGTACTGTGTTCTCCTAGTTATTGTGGAAGGTGGTAAGTAGAAGGATGATTTCAGTATTTCAGAGAAATGAGGTCTTTATGATTTTCTAGCACACTATCCTTTAAGCCAATGAGTGGCTGTCCAACTTTTGATCACACTCCTATTACCAAAAAATATTTGAGCATGCAACTTCACTATGTATATATTTATAAATTATATACCTGGCAGCTCATAACTATATATAATATAAAATATTAAAGTAGAAGTTAATATGGATGAGAAAAATAAAAAACTGTTTAATCGTAAAGTTAATAAGGAGCCACTAGAGTTTGTTGAATAATAAATTAATGACAGACCTCTGCTTTACAAAAATCAAAGGCAGCTAGCTAAATGTATTGGACAGAAAGAGACTTAAGGCAGGGAGATTTTTAGGAATGGTTCATATAACAAACGAGTGATGAGGTTAAAACTACATTGGAGCCTATATGAGTAGAAAGAAGAATGCAGATATGAGAGTGATGTTGAATTAGATATGACAAGATTTGGCAAATGGTTGGATGTGTGTGGTGAAGAAAGTAATGAAAAAGAACACTGAGGTGGTGAATTTGGGTGCCTGGAAGGATGGTGATTACCTCAACAGCAGTCAAAAAGTTTGAAAATGAGATGAGTTTGGGTACAAGGTCTGTAGTACAATAGTCTTAGTGTTGGACTTCATGTACAAGAGACCTTGGTTTGAATTGTGCTTCAGACATTTATAAGCTGTATGACTCTGGGGATGTCCCTTAACTTCTATGGACCTCTTTGATCATTTGTAAAATGAGGACTTTGGACTGGTCAACCTCTTAGAATCCTTTTACCTCTAAATTTATGATTCTCTGATCCACCCATGCCTTATCTTCCTTTGTGAGTTACTTTGGGTTACCCTAAATGAAAAAGGAGACAGATGAGCTCTAACTTAATAGTAAATCATTGCTCTGTAGTAGAATTAGCAGCTCATTAAGTGGTGAGAGAGGGAAATATATTTTCCCATTGGCACCTACATTGTTGCCCTTGTAGATTACAACTTACCTGATGTACTGTTAGCCAGACTCAGGAGTTGGAAATACGCACAGCTGAAGGAGGGAGGGGATGGTTATATGGGGAGTGTTTAGGATATGGTTGTGTTGAAGACAAACCTTATAACCGATTTATTGCAGGGAAGGTGGGATTTGATCCATCTTACCCCATACTGTGTGATTGGTTGATCATATAATATGCATATCCTTTGGGAACAGGCCTGGCAGCTAACCTTGTAGACTATTTCTGTAAGTCATGCTGCCTCTCATTCCACCTATCACCTAGTTCACCCAGTCACAATAGACACTACTTTGTTTTAAAGATCTGTGCTTACTTTGAATACTCCCTCCCCATTCATATAAACATTTCAGTTGTAACTGACGAGCACTGTTTTAGCCTTGTTTCTGTAAATTAAAAATCTGGAAATGAAAGAGTATGCATACTACATGACTTACTTCTGCAAGTATTTGAATGTGTACTATATTGTTCCCTATTATTGCTCTTCCCTGATTTTTCTTGCTATCTTAATTTTCCTTGGCTAGAGCCACTGAGACTGGTTATCTACCCCCAATGCTTTTTTGCTGGGCCCTATTCTCCCCTTTCCCTATACCAGTATTAGAAACATACTCACTTTAAACACAGAACAGTGCTTGTGAAATCAGAAAAGCTTTTATTAATTTTTACGTTCATTCCCCAGAATGAAAGAGTAGTTCCTAATGCACTGCTACATTTGTTCAGACCTATGCAAGCCTTTTTATGTTATACCCAATTTGAAATTCCCACCTTGCTCTCCTTTGGCCAGAATTGTAGGGTTCACCCCACCCTATATGTGCCACATTCCTCATTTTCTTTATAGAATGACATGATATAAATTTTTTTTTAAGGAATTCCCTTAAGTGATGTACAATCTTTCTGGTATCGAACTGAAAGTTTGGTTTAAGAGATAAACAGGCTAAGTGATATTTTAACTGAACAGATGATAAATAGAGTACATTAAGAGAGTTGACAAAATGTCAATTGAAATTACAACCCAGGATATCTGTGTTTTCCACACCATTAACATGCCATAGCATAAGTCTGTGTCCACAAACTATTAAGAAAAAGTCTCGTTATTCAACATAAGGTCTTGGGTTAAGGATCTCATAAAGAGTGCTCTTGAGTCTGCACCATCTGGCCTTGTTGACGTAGGAAGAGGTATTCTCTGAGTTTACTCTGAGAACAAAACACCTGTCAGGTCCAGGCTCTTCTTCTGATTGATTAATTTAGGTTATGGCCCTTATTAAGGTCTAAAAATGATACATTATTAAGTGATTATCAATGGTATTACAGATATTACATATTTTCTGTGGAAACATAAGTCCAATTCATCTCCTGTACCAGGGAACAGCAATCTAAACTGCTGCCTGTTTTTGTACAGTTCGCAAGAAACAAGTATTTTTAACATCTTTAATGGTTGGAAAAAAATTCAAAAATACCATTTCATGACATGTGAATGCTATATGAAATATAAATTTCAGTATGCATAAATAAACTTTTATTCACACTCTCCACAGCCACATTTTTCATTTACATACTTCCATGGCTGCCATTGCACTACAGTGTCAGAATTGATTATGTGAGACAGAAACTGAATGTGACACTGACATCTCTACACACTACTAGCTTGTAACACTGCAGATTTCATTGATACAGATAAAACTTGACAGAGTTAAGTGAATTGCTATTCTGCAATGTTTGATATTTTTTAAATTACATTTTAAAAATTACATTCCCATTATATCAACATAGAAGATGAGTGACATTTTTATTACACTTTTTTAACTCAGGCCCAAGATGAAAGAATCACCCCACTATTACCAACATAAATGCCTTTGGAAATTAGCTCCTATTTCATTTAAAATTACAATGTAAAATAGCACTTGTATGTAAAATTTACACTGTGATAAACTGAGTTCCATGGCAGCTAACCTTTGAATTACAGTATGAATGCTGTATACACTTGTTGTGCCATCAGAAGTTAAAACAAGAAGTCAGTTTCCATTCCCACATAAATTTACAAGGATATTTTCCTCAATTCAAACTACAATTCCAGCAGTGTTTTTTTAACTTTGATGCAAGTGCAAAAGAAATTTTCATATTTCAAAATCCATTTAACTATAATTGAGGTGCTTTCACCTAACCTTCCAACTATGGTTTATGATCGGTTTAGATGATAGGGAACACTAATTTTGTATTCCAGTTAAGCAAAATGTAACCCACAAAAAGAATTCCATTCTCATTGGTAGACCTGTATTGTTAAAGATTTGTGGAAATTTGTTTTCTTTCATTATTTAAGTGTCAACATAATATCCTTGATTTTTGCCTCGTGATCCACAAAGCCTAAAATAATGACTTTTTTTTTGTCAATTTGTCCATCCATATTTTTACTTAAAGCACAAAGTTAAGACATGACATATACATTTATACACAAGAGAGGAAAAATATATCTCAGAAAGGGGGAGTTTGGAGTTTTTAAAATGTCATTCATTGCTACTACTGCTAGGTACATTTGGATCCTGAGGGGAAATCAGGCAAACAGTATTAAGGTGGGGGTCCTGGTCAAAGAGCACAGCCCAGTCCCCACGTGATTGGATGAGCAGTCAGTCAGACTGGATCACAGGCACCTCTTCCCATCTTGTGAAACCAAGGCCACTCCCTTCGCTCCAGAGGCTCATCAGCAGGTGGTACTGAGGATGGGGGCCTAGCTAAGGGTCATCTCTTCACAGGTTAAGACATGGGGGGGGGGCCTGGACCTCAGCCCAAAGCCCTGCTTAGCTTTCTGGGAGAGAGGCTAAGAGGAAGGATGGTTTTTCCCAAGACCAGGCCAGGCAGCAGTCTATTGCTGATGAAAAGCGGCAGAGGAAGGAGACAAGAAGGAAGCAGGGACAGAGTAAAAGGGATGCAGCAGAATGAGGGTCTGTATCAGGTCGATGGGCCGGTCAACTGCCCACAGAACCAAGAGCCTCCGGGGGAAGGGAATGAACGTAGGGACTCCCCTCTCCCCCACATACACCAAGCCAGTCTGAAGCACAAGCTCTCACTTCCAGCAGGTTCTTCAAGCATCTCTGCCCCCAAGGCACACCCTGGGTTTTCCTCAGAGACAGCCCCCACTTGGGGTGGGGGGGAGAGGGAGGGGAAGAGATGGATTATTAAGGGACTTTTTGCTTAGGGACTGTGATTGCAGTTCTCTTCCCAAGGCAGGGGTGGCCCCAGCCTGGCAGCCAACATGATCCAAAAGCACTTGGCTCTCAGGGGTGAGCCCTGGAGATGGAGCTGCTTTCCACTCCTGGCAATGAGTTAATGTCCTGAGACCAGCCTTGCCATGGTTTTCCTAAGGGTTTTATTAAGTCACACATTAATTTTTCCTGAAGTCAAAAAAGAGTAAGGGAGAAGAGATCACCTTAGTCCCTCTTCCAGTGTAAAAACTGGGGACCACTTAGCATCTTCTGGATGGTGGCCTGTAGAAGGGGGTACCATGCTGGAATGGTGCTACTGTCATCCTCTTCCCTGCCCGGGACCCTCTCCCAAGCCACAGAGATTTAAAAGCCCAGCCAGAGGTCACCTGTCCCAAACAAAGGGGATCCCACAACCAAACTCCACTGCTTGAGGGCAGCAATTCCACCAAATTACCATACACACGGAAGGAAAGACAGACCTGGCCTAACTTTCCTATGTGTGTGAATGTACGTATAAAAAAAAATGACCCTGCCTGGCCTCAAGTGGGAGGGAAGGCTGACCGTTGACACAGTGAGCCCAAGGTGGGGCCCATTTCTGTGTCTGGAACCGTTCAGTGAGCAGGGCACCCCTGGGAGGGGGCAGCAAGATGAGGAAGAGAAGGCTGGCAAAGAAGAGGATGCCGGCCGGCCCGGGAAGGGTTAATTGCCCCGGAACGCTCCTCGGGCAGCACCAGCTGCTGTATTTCAGAAGGTCCTGCTGGCAAAGATGCCCTGGGAGAATTCTTCTTGGGCCTGCTGGAAGCTGGCACCCGTCCGTCGATACGAAGAGTGTACCCATTTCAGGAGGAAGAGGGAGAGGACAGCACAGGGGGTGAAGAAGCCAGCCACCACCATCATGATGACTGAGATAGCTACAGGTGAGTCAGAGTTCACCATGGACAGGGCAGCGATCCAGCCACTGTTGCCCCAGGTTGGGAGACCCACAAGCTGGATGATGTAGATAGCTGTTTGGCAGAAGAACACGAAGAAGCTGAAGGAGCGGTCAGACGTGAAGGCCTGGTAGATGGGTCGGTACCAACAGGTGAAGGCACATGGGGTAAAGAGCACAAACCACAGGATGGAGAGCCCAAAATCAATCCCTCTGTCGTGAGCACAGAACGGCAAGAAGATTCAGGAGCAGTCACTGAATGCATCATCCAGAGGGTAACGCAGCATCTTGCACGTTCGCTGGTAATCAGCTGGAATCTCTGCACAGAAATCTTGGTAGAAGCAGGACTGAGGGAAAGAGGGTCCAATTGTTTGGCCTCACGGGCGGGTTGGCCATGGCGTTCTGCAGCTCCCGTTCCTTCCTCTCCAGCTCTTCCTGCTGCTACAGCAGGCCAGCTTGGGCTGCAGAGGCCACAGCCTGCGGGGTTGGCTCCACTGAGGGCTGGAGGACTGCAGGCTGCGATGGCCCAGTGGCCTGGGGGGCTGGGACTGTCGTTGCTGCTGCATTTGTTAGCTGGCAATTCTCTGAAAAAGGGTTGAATTCTGCCAGGCCACCCTGAGGGGGATTGGTCAGCTGGGTCACAGATGGATCCTGGAAAGGATTCACGTCCACCGGGTCTGTGAAAGGGTTGGTGTCGAAGGCAGACATGGTGGGCGGGGTGGGGGAGGGAGGGTGGCAAGAGCCCACAAGCTCAGCAGGCACTGCTACCACCCTGGCGCCCGGACTCCGCAGCGACCCGCCACTTCTGGCTGACTTTTTTTTTTTTTTTTTTTTTTTAACAGAAAACATTTGCTGACCCCGTTATTTACCTTGATATCAGTTCTCATAGATTTAATTATCATCTGTCTTTATGCAGATGCTTCTCAGAATTATTTATCCAGACCTAATCTCTCTTCTGACCTTTGTCCTGCATCTCTTCCTCCCTAGTGGACATCTCAAGCTAGATGTCACTTAGAAATCTTAAACTCACCATGTTGAAAACTGAACTTAATATATTTTCCTTCAAATCCTCCCTCTTTGAAATTGTACTGTTCCAGTCACAGACGTGAAAACTGGATGTCATCATCAAATCCTTATTCTCAGCCCACATAGAAAATTAGTGGTAAAGTCTGTCTTTTTTCTTCATAACATCTTTTGTATTTGTCTTTTCTAAGACTGCCATCAACTCTGCGGAACCTCCTCACCTCAGTTCTAGGCTATTTTTGGTCTCCCTGCCTCAAGTCTCTTTCTAGTCCATCCTTCACTTAGCTATCAAATTGACCTTCCTAAAATAAAGGTCTGGTCATATCGCCAATCCTCTTTCTCCTGTCAGTAAACTCCTAGATCCCTAGGATTCCAGGATCAAATGCAAAATCTGGTTTTGCTTTTAAAGGCCTTCATAATCTTGCTAATTCCTACTTTTCCTGCTTTTATCCACCTTCCTCTCCCCCTTTGTGTGTACTCTGTGATGCAGTGACACTAGTTCATATTACACTCCTCTCTCTCCACAATGGGCATTTCTACTAGACTTCTACCTAGAATTCTGTCCCATCTCATCTTTGCTTCCTGGCTTTCCTGGCTTTTTAAGGTCTCAGCCAAAGTCTCACCTAATTCAAGAAGCCTTTACCAATCCCCTCTAATTCCTGTAAATGGCTCTCTGATTATCTCCAGTTACTCCTGTATATTTTATTTGTGTATAGTTTGCATTTGTTCTCTCTATCAGAATGTGAATTTGATCAGGCCCCTCTTTTGCACATTTCTTAATGCCTGCCACCTTTACATGTTTAATTAAATGCCTGTTAACTAACTGATTCATAACCCAGAGGCTCTGGAAGATTCTACCTACATGAAAATTTTCACATGCAGGATGATGACTTATTGTATGTTTGTTAGGACTAACCTAGCTAAAATTAGAGGATCACAATTAGAAAATATTTAAGTGCCTACTATGTGCTAGACACTGCATTAAAAAATGGTTAAAAATTATAGTCTCTGCCTCTCAATGAGCTTACAATCTAATGGGGGAGACAATGTACTGACAAGTATATACAGGATATAGCAACACAAGGAAGGCACTAGAATTAAGAGGGATTTAGTTTAAAAGGGCTTCCTATAAAAGTTAGGATTTAGTTTGGACTTATAAGAAGCCAGGGAAGTCAGCAGACAGAATGGAGGATGGAAAGTATTCCAGGCATAGGGTATAGCCAGAGAAATGCCCAAGAGAGATGAATTGTCTCATTTGTGGAACAGTCGGTGCCATTAGTTTGAAGAGTACCTGATGGGGAAATGAGGTGTAAGAAGACTAGAAAAAGGTATGTGTAAGGGAAGTGGGGTCTTGATTATGAAAAGATTTGAATGCCAAACAGGATTTCTATTTGTCCCTGGAGGCAATAGGTTGCCACTGGAATTTATTGAGGGTGGTTGGGAGTTAGGGGTTGAGGTGGAGGGAGATGGGGTGTGTGTGACATAGGAAAATCATTTTAGTGGCTGAATGGAGGATAGATTGGAGTCAGGAGAGACTTGAGGCAGACTAGAAATCACGGGCAAAAGCAGTAGACCTGGTGTGAGGTATTAGGGCCCTGCATTAGAGTAATGGCATTGTCAGATGAGACAAAAGGAGCCTTATGTAAGAGGTCAAATTAACAGGCAAAGATCCTCTGCCTGTGCTTTGTAAAAATTTTTAGCATAAATAAATGTTGCACATTGTTAGAGGCCTTTTCCTGATTTATTGATACATCATTCACTTTTTTTCTTTTAATATAAATATATTTATTTAACTTTTTACATTCATTTTCACAAAATTTTGGGTTCCAAATTTTTTCCCCATTTATCCCCTCCCCCATCCCCAATACACCAAGCATTCTAATTTCCCCATCACCAATCCACCCTCTCTTCTATCATCCCTCCCTTCTCTTGTCCCCATCTTCTCTTTTGTCCTGTAGGGCCAGATGACTTTCTATTCCCCATTAGCTGTATTTCTTATTTCCTAGAAGCAAGAACAATACTCGACAGTTGTTCCTAAAACTTTGAGTTCCAACTTTTCCCCATCCCTCCCTCCCCACCCATTCCCTTTGGGAAGGCAGGCAATTCAATACAGGCCATATCTGTGTAGTTTTGCAAATGAGTTCTATAATAGTCGTGATGTGTAGGACTGACTGTATTTCCCTCCATCCTATCCTGCCCCCCATTGTTTCTATTCTCTCTTTTGATTCTGTCCCTCCCCAAGAGGGTTGATTTCAAATTGCTCCCTCCTCCCATTGTCCTCCCTTCCATCATCCCCCCCACCCTGCTTATCTCCTTCTCCCCCACTTTCCTGTATTGTAAGATAGGTTTTCATACCAGAATGAGTGTGCATTTTATTCTTTTCTTTGGTCGAATGTGATGAGAATAAACTTCATGTTTTTTTCTCAGCTCTCCTCTTTTTCCCTCCACTAAAAAGTCTCTTGCTTGCCTCTTCTATGAGAGATAATTTACCCCATTCCATTTCACTCTCTCCTCCCACTACATTTCTCTCTCACCATTTACCTTAATTTCTTTTAAGCTAGGGTCCCATCCTATTCAATTCACTCTGTGCTCTCTCTCTGTGTGCGTGCATGTGTGTATGTGTGTGCACGTGTGCATATGTGTGTGTGTAGTCCCACCAACAACCCAGATACTGAAAAGTTTTAAGAGTTACAAATATTGTCTTTCCATGTAGGAATGTAAACAGTTCACCTTTGGTAAGTCCCTTATGACTTCTCTTTACTGTTTGCTTTTCCATGCTTCTTCTCATTCTTGTGTTTGAAAGTCAAATTTTCTTTTCAGCTCTGGTCTTTTCATCAAAAATGCTTGGAAGTCTTCTATTTCATTGAAAGACCATATTTTCCCCTGAACACCCTCAGTTTTGCTGGGTAGGTGATTCTTGGTTTGAGTCCTAGTTCCTTTGACTTCTGGAATATCCTATTCCACGCCCTTTGATCCCGTAATGTAGAAGCTGCTAGATCTTGAGTAATCCTGATTGTATTTCCACAATACTGGAATTGTTTCTTTCTAGCTGCTTGCAAGATTGTCTCCTTGACCTGGGAATTCTGGAATTCAGCCACAATGTTCCTAGGAGTTTCTCTTTTTGGATCTCTTTCCAGGTGGTGATTGATGGATTCTTTCAATACTTATTTTGCCCTCTGGTTCTAGAATATCAGGGCAGTTTTCCTTGATAATTTCATGCAAGATGATGTCTAGGCTCTTTTTTTGATCATGACTTTCAGGTAGTCCCATAATTTTTAAATTGTCTCTCCTGGATCTATTTTCCAGGTCAGTTGTTTTTCCAGTGAGATATTTCACATTCTCTTCCATTTTTTCCTTCTTTTGGTTTTGTTTGGTGATTTCTTGGTTTCTCGTAAAGTCATTAGACTCCCATCTGTTCCATTCTAATTTTGAGAGAACTATTATCTTCAGTGAGCTTTTGAACCTCTTTTTCCATTTGGCTAATTCTGCTTTTGAAAGCATTCTTCTCCTCATTGGCTTTTTGAACTTCTTTTGCCAATTGAGTGAGCCTATTTTTCAAGGTGTTATTTTCTTCAGCATTTTTTTGGGTCTCTTTTAGCAAGGTATTGACCTGTTTTTCGTGCTTTTCTTGCATCTCTCTCATTTCTCTTCCCAGTTTTTCCTCCACCTGTCTAACTTGATTTTCAAAATCCTTTTTGAGCTGTTCCATGGCCTGAGCCCATTGGATATCTATTTCGGATGTTCAGGATACAGAGGCCTTGGCTTCTATTCTTTACCTGATGGTAAGCATTGTTCTTCCTCATCAGAAAGGAAAGGAGGAAACATCTGTTCACCAAGAAAGTAGCCTTCTATGGTCTTATTTTTCTTCCCTTTTCTGGGCATTTTCCCAGCCAGTTACCTGAGATTCCTGTCCACCCCAGCCTAGATCCCCCCAGCTAGTGCTTGAGGTCTGAGATTCCAATGCTGCTCCCCAGCCTCAGGGCTTTCAGTGGTGGGTGTGGCTTTATTCAATGTGAGCTTAAGTTCTGGTGCTTGGGTGGGGGAAGGGCCGCCTCCCAGGCTCAATTCCCTCAGGGGGTTTATGCGGTGACCTTCAGTAATGGAATGGCGCTCCTGCCTGCTTGGGGAGCCCGGGTCTGCTGCTGTCCCTGTTTTCGCTGCTGCCTCCTGAGGGAGCCTGAGTTAATGGAGACATTCTGCTCCCCTCTTGGCCAGCCCAGAAGTCTCTCTCACTGACCTGTAGTGCCTGTGGGCAGAGGGAGCTTCGCGGCTGCCGGAGATTCCGTCCCTGAAGCCTGCTCAGATCTGCTCCCCTCTGTGCCGCTTGACCAACGCAGGGCTGGGCTCTGCTCCGGGCTTGGTGCACGACGGACCTTTGGTGCCAGAATTTGTTGGGAGTTCTTTTTACAGGAAATTTATGGGCTGTGGGTTCGGAACTAGCATATATGAATCTTTCTACTCCGCCATCTTGGCTCCTCCCCCCATCATTCACTTTTCTACCTTTATTAGTTACTTATTTTTAATAATCCTTTAAAAAATTTTTGAGTTCCAAATTTTCTTCTTCTTTCTCCAGCCCAAACAGAAGGCAAGAAATTAGATGTCAATTACACGTGTAAGGCAGAAAAATAAAATGAAAAAATTACACTACATTTTACACTCAGAATTCATCATTCTCTCTCTAGAGAGAGGTAGATAGCATTTTTTATCCTGAGTCCTTTGGAATTATCTTGGAGTACCTAAGTCTTTCACGGTTGATCTTTGTTAAAATGTTGCCCTTACTGTGTAAAACATATGGTTTTGAATGCTCTTGCTTTAATATGTTTTAATTAGCTGTATCCCTAATGTTGAGCTTATCCTTTCATCCTTTGTAAAAATCAATTTGATTATAGTGAATTGTTTTTTAAATAAATTTCCATAGTTTTTTAACTAAAATTTCATTTTAAATTATTTGTTTCCATCAACTATTTGCTGTGTAGTTCTTTTTCTTTGATTTATCCTTCCCTGTTTTAAATATTGAAACTATATTAATAAGCATCATAAAGGCAGTTAAGCAGCATATTTTCTAAATTTCTTAGAATAATTTGTGGAATTTTTAAAGACTTTTGTGGAACGTATGTAATTGTAAAAAAAGAAAGAGTACATTTCAGGCCCCCCCACCCCATTTTACAGAAATATATTGACAAATGAAATGCCCTGTGGTAGGAGTTGCTTGTAGTAGACAATTTTGCCTAAAAGAGAGAATGTGGAAATGGTAGTCATTTGTAATTGAACTGAAATGGGATAGATGGCAGCCAAATTGTAAAAGCCTTGCTCCCAGAAGTGGTAGGTACAATAGGTACTGTTCAAGATTATTGAATAGTAGGGTAGTGACATGGTGATGCCTGTTTTCAGAATTTGGCAACCAGTTTGATACAGAGGAATGAGAAGAGAGTCAAGCATGACTTCAAAGTTTTGAATCTTGGAGACTATAGTATTGTGGTGTCCTTAGCAAAAATAGAGAAATTTGTTGTGGCATAAGTTTGGAAACCAATATAGCTAAGGAGTTGGTACTGTTTAGGACATACCATCGAACATCATGGAAATCATCAGAGCCTGGATTCACATTCCTGACTAATTTTATCGCTACTCAAGAGTGTCCTGACTATAATAACAATTCACAATGTGTGTATGTATTTACATATATGCATATATGACATAATGTAACTTTTCTACATACTTTCTTCACAATAATCCTTTCAGTCATATTAGTTTGAATATATTTCATTTATCAGTTACATTTTAATCTTGATTCTGCGTTTGTAAGCCCCCCTGTTTTGACATCTCCTGTTTTAGAGCTTTAACAGCACAAATAAAAAGGGAGTCTATTTCAATGAAGTGCTTAACCATGTGATATAATGAACTGGGAGTAAGCTCTGTTGTTCATTGTTCATTGCCTCCCCCCTTAAGTGGATGTAATATTATCTCCAAATATATTTAGTTTTCAAATACAAAAATTGAAAGAGAGCTTCCTGTTCAGCTCATCCTTTCATATGTAGATGGTCTCTTATAAAAACATATTTACCTGCTAAAAGGAGGAATTTGTTTGTTGATACTTTTTTGGGGAATTCACAACCCTTACTCCACTTCGGTCTGCAGACTCATTTCCTCTCTTCTCCAAGGTCATGGACTAGGTTCTATGTACCATACTCCTAGTGGAAATTTACACCACTGTGATTAGTAGGGAGTATCCAACTACAGTTTTCCCAGGTGATGGAGAACTACTCGACCTTAACAGTTGAACCTCATTTTATGTGTTGTCTCACCTATCTCTGAGCAAAGAGGTAGCCTGTTGGAGATAAAAGGAGGACACCCCTGGTCTTAGTGATGAGATCTGATTTTGTATTTTGATCACTGTCACATACCAGAATTATTAGCTTGAGTGAGTCACAACTTCACTGAGAGTCTATTTCCTAATCTGTAAAATGAGAATGATGCTATTTCCTATGGCATCTCATGGGTTATTTGTGAGGATCAAATGAGTTAAGAAACCACCATACAGTTATACATATATCTTATTCTGCTTCTGATTTCCTCCTCATTTGACATTTATTTTTGCTATTCTGTTTTATAGAACAGTACTTTAACTTTCCTACAAATTGTTTATGCTCTAGGAGGCCAAGAAATTCTTGGTCATCTTTGTGTTCCTCAAAATGACTTCCATGGAAAGGTGTTCAGTAGCTATTCATTTTAAGTAATAGAATATGAATCAATTAAGATTCCTCTTAACTTTACCCTAAGGATACATAACGTTTTGCATTATGGTTCTTTTCTAAGGGATAATTAAAATCTCAGAACATATCTCAGAAAGGTTACTGAAAAGGGTATAAAATCTACAAAATGGTTGTATAATACCCCTCAATCCTAAACTGATTTGAAGTAAAAAATAGGGAATTAAATGTGACATTTCTGTTTAGAGGGATCAAAAGACAAAGAGATAATAGTGATATAGTGATTTGGCCCCATACAACTATGAAGACTAGAAGCATGAATATACGACCCAAAGAGTCAAGTATAATCAGTAGTAAGTGTTCATAGCTTTCACAGGGTTCTTTATTCTCTGCTACTTGTCCTCTTACTGACTTAGTACATTTCCTTAAATGATATATGTTCCGTCTCCTTATCCTGTCCCATCCCCTCACTTTTTCCCCAATTTTTTTGATAAGAGAAAATGAATTAGAAATACTCTTTAAAAAAAAAACCATGTCGATGAGGCTATTCTATGGATGACACATTTATAATGAGTCAATGTCGACATTTCTTCCATTCATATAAATTATAACTGAGCAGTCTCTCCTCATCCTATGTGATTCTCATCCTTGTGCTTCTCTTAATCCTCCATGAAAGACCTCCCAACACACTGGAAGGTTTATTCTTCTTCTTCTTTTACTATTTGTTGTATACCACTGCAGCATTTTTCATCTGTCCTCACATTGGCTGTATTTAAAAATATACATCTCATTTTGTACCGTGAGTTCATTTTCTCTATATCAGAAGGAAGGTAGAATGTTTCTTTATCAATCCTCTGGAATTGGTGGTGGGTCATTGCACTAAACTCCTTCAAGTTTTCTTTCTTTAAAATGTTGTTACTATGTAAATTGTTACCTGGGTTTTGCATTTTCCTCACATCTCTGTGTTCATATAACTCTTCCCAGGTTTGTCTTATCATAATTTCCTACTGCTCAATATCATTATGTTGCCTGTTAGATTTATTTACCCTAATTTGTATGGCCACTCTTCAGTCATATGGATACCCTTTTAGCTGCCAGTTTTTGACAGTAAGAAAAAGAGCCACTGCTATAAAAAAATTTTATATATATGGAACATTTCTTCTTTTTTTGGATCTCTTTATTGTATAAGAGGTCTAGTGGTGGTCAAGGTTTAGCTTCTGAAGCTGTGATCCGTTATTTCATTCATCAGAGTTCTAAAGGCATTTAGAACTTTGTTCATTTTCCTTTGTTACTGTGAATATTTTGTAACTTGTTCTCCATGTTATGTTTACTTCTCTGTGACTCAGTTCATAAAAGTCCTAGATTTTTTTCTGCATTCTTCATAGTTGTCATTTTTATGACACAATACACACAATTACATTTATATGCTACCTACAATTTGCTCAGCTGTCCTGGTGTGTGGAGTTACATAATATCTTTCCCTGTAAAGCACAGCACACATGTAATTCAGGCTATTCCCCTAATTATTTCTACTCTTAGTTCATTGCCCATCTGCAGTAAGTGTTCAGTGCTGTCACAAAAGAAATCCTTGAACATCTCTGGTTTTGCTTTTTTGTTTTTGTTTTGTTTTGTTTTGCTTCATTCATTATTTTAAATGTGAAGAAACTAGACCACAGACCATAAACTAATTACCCTAGGGACTTGGCTGGAATAGTCATAGATTTTAGGGTTGTTCAGGCTGTATGATAAAATTATTGCTTAATGTAGATGGACCTACCTCTCAGGTTCCTTCTGACTCAAGTGAAACTTTAATTACTAGAGTTGTAAAATCTTGAGCTGCTTACATGTGGTGATGTCTTCTTCCTTTTATAGAGTTCCTGGTGAAGAATGCAATGGGATCAATAGCATGTCTGTGGAGAGCGGCCCTGGGACAAGACTGAGAAATTTACCAGTAATGGGGGATGGACTAGAAACTACACAAATGTCTACAACGCAGGCCCAGGCCCAACCTCAGCAAGGCAGCACTGCAGGCAGTAATCCCCCACCTCCAGAGACTTCCAACCCTAACAAACCCAAGAGACAAACCAACCAACTGCAATATCTGCTCAAAGTGGTGCTTAAGACGTTATGGAAACATCAGTTTGCGTGGCCTTTCCAACAGCCTGTGGATGCAGTCAAGCTGAACCTCCCTGTAAGTATCCTGACGTGAGCGCTTTCAGCTTGCTACATTTTGGCCACTTAAAACAACTGGAATGGTTTTTCTGTATTTATTTCTCTGGCCTTTCCTAGAGAAACAGTTGATATTTTCTAAGAGTTTACAGGTTTGGCTGTTCTATTAATCTCAGCGGTTTTAGGATGGCCTTTCTGTGATGCTGTATCAATCAACAAACCTTTATATTACTACTTACTGTTTGTCACATGTTGTTATAGGTATTGAAGATATGAAACAGAAACCTAAATTCTATACTTACAGGGTACTTACATTATAATGGGAGAATCAAAAAGTATATGTACTTATAGAGTAAAATACAAAGTAATGAAGAGTTAGGTTTGGGAGGGAATGTGCTAGCATTGTAGGAGTTCATGTAGAAGCTGTCATTTGAGCTATATCTTGGATGAAAAGAAGGATTCTATGAAATGCAGGTTAAGAGGGAGTTCATACCTGGAATAGGTAACAGCCAGTGTAAATATACAGATGGGAGATTGAGTGCGTGGGGAACAGTGAGAAGGCCAGTAGACTGGATTACAGAATACACAACCAATGCTCAGCGAACCTAGAAGGATGTTTGAAACAGGGTTATGAAAGACATTAACAGATTAACAAAGGAGTTTATAGTTTGTTGTAGAAGCAGTGGATTAGCTACTAGAGTTGGTGAACATGATCACATCGGTGCGCCATAAAAATCACTTTTGCAGCAATATGTCAAATTGCAAAAGTCAAGGAAAACAATTAGGAGACTTGTAGTAATCTGGGTAAAAGGTGATTAGAATATGAACGAAAGCAATGATTATGTTAGTTAAGAGAAGGGGATGAGAGATGGGGATGGATGTGAGGAGATGTTGGTAGAAATAGTAATATTTATCAACTAATTAGATATATAAGGTGAAGGTGGGTGAGAAGACAAAGATGATTCCATGCTTAATGAACCTGGGATATTGGAATATTGATTTTGTGTTCCCTTTGACAGAAATAGGGAAATTTTGAAAAGGAGAGGCTGTATTGACTGGGAAAGTTAATGAGTTCCATTTTTGACATATTTTATTTTTTTTCTTTTGAACATATCTATCCTGAAATGTCTAACAGACAATTGTTAGTTCAGGACTGCCATTCTTGAGGAAAGACTTGAACTGGATGTTGAGGTCTCTGAATCATCTCTGTAATGATTATAATTAAATGGGAACTCATGAGTATACTGAAGGAGAGAATAGAGGAGTAAGAGACGATAACTTAGGACAAAATCTTGGCAAGTATCCTCAACTAGGCATATATACATGAGCCAGAAAAGGGATGAAGAAGGAGTAGACAGGACAATACGGAAAAAAGTTTTTTTTTTGTATACCTGTAGAGGAGATAGTGGTCATATCTAAGAGATGTGGTCAGCAATATCAAATGAAACAAATAAATTGAAAATGATGAGGCCTGAGAAAAGACTTACCAGATTTTGCTATTCAGTATCTCATTGGTAATTTTACAAAGAGCATTTTCAGTTGAATGTTGAGCTCAGAAACCAAATTTCAGAGGTAAGGAATGAAAGGAGGGGAGTTGGAAGCAGCAACTATAGATAGCTTTTTCTAAGGGTAAGAAAGGGAGGAGAGATGTAGTATGATAACTGGAGGATGCTGTGATCTAATGAAAGTTTTTAAGGATAGAGAAGATACGGACATATTTGAAAGGCAGTAGAAAAAGAACTGGAATATAGGAAAGGGGTTCCAGTCTCTTGGAGACAGTGGGAGAATATGAGAGTGAAACTTTTGAGAATATTATTATCAATAGCACTGACTCATGAAGAAGAAAATAGAAAAACAGAAGCATTGAGACAGTGCCTTATTAGAATTATAAATAATCTTTTTTATGTTTTGCTGTGATTTATTGCCTTGGTTTAAATTTTGTGGTTTCCTGAGAACTCTTATGATTTTACAATATTTTCCTTATTTATGTCCATGCAAGTGTTTCCTGGCATTGATAAGTAAAAGCAAAAAAAAAAAAGTCTGGGAAAATTTTTCTTTAAGAATTAGGTCAAGGTGTTATTTCCTTCCTGGTTGTCATGTGATAAGGTTTTTCAGGATATATATAGGCAGGATCATAAAAGCCTGTGTTCTGTAAGCAACTCTGAGGACCCAGAGAGGAGAGAAATGTTTTTTTGGTTGTCTTGAAATCTTTTAGTTTAATATCAGTCATTGCTGAATACTTTTCACTCTGTCTTCATCTTTTCTTCGAGGTCAGGGTCATTAATAGTACATAGTATTCAGTTATTTTCCTTCGTATTGTTGTAGTAATTGCAGATACACTCTGCTTACTGAATAATAATCTTAATATATTCCTCTGAGTTCTTTATTTTTATAGCATATTGCATCTTTCATTTATTACAGTATGTTTTGCCATTTTCCAGTTGGGGTAAGCACCTACTTATTTCATAACGTGCTTATACGTAAACACATGCATGGACACATACATACATGTGCACGTAGACACACACGAATGACTTTTTGTATTGGACATCTTCAAAGTCTATAACCAGCAGTAGAATTCTTTGATTAAAAGGTATGAAGAGTTTAATCACTTTTTTTTCTTTGCCTAATTCCATATTTTATGGAATGGGTTGACTGCTATCAATGTATAACACCATAAAATCTATAAGAATATATCTGTCTTCTCACCCTGAGAGCCTTTTGTATTGAGAAGGAAAAATGAAAATAATCAGATGGTATAAAGGGAGAAGGAAGAAGTCGATGGAAATTGCTTTTTGGGGGCAAACCTTAAGTAAGAGAATATATGATATATATGACATATGACTTTGGGAGAAATCTAGTGGGACAATAATTGTGAGTATATTTTTAACCATTAGTGGATAAAAGGATTTTTCCCACTCTATATAGGAATTTGTTTCTTTATTGACTTTCATGTTGTGGTTGGTCTATTATTTCTTTAAATCCTTTGCATAAGAGTTTTCCCTATTGGAAATGTCTCTTAACTATGGGATCCATAAGCAGGTCTGTGATAGTCTTCCCTCCTGTTTATTATTTCCAACTTTCCTTTATAGATCTTGTTTATATATGGTGGCTTATATGTTCCCTCCTTCATTACATTATGATTCGAAGGTCCAGTCTATTTTTTTGCCTTTCTTTTTATCCCTAAGTGTTTAGGCGCACAATAGGTAGGTACTTGTTAATCTGACTTGCCTGCTACTAGATATCCCAAATAGACCAGAGGGGAGGAAATTTACAATGCCTCTTTTTGTTAACCTGAATAACTAGAAACACATTAGGTGCTTATTGATTGGTAGATGACTGAATTAAATTGTGATGCATTAATAGCATATATTGTAGTGCCATAAGAAATGAGGAATGTGATAGATTCAGAGAAATATGCAGATTTTATACGAACTGGTAGAGTGAATTAACTAGAGCAGGAGATTATGTCCCATGATGACCAGAGTAATATAAAGGGAACAACTAAAAGGTCTCATGACCTAGAGCAGCACAGATCTAGTGTGACTTCAGCAAATATAATAATAGAGCATGCTATCCATCTTGACAAAGTCAAGTGCAGACAGAGATGCAGAACCACTATCATATATATCCAAATATATTGGTTCATTTTTTTTTTATATACAGAACAAATATTCTTTCTTATGAGAGATGGTTTCTACTTGGAAAGTGGATTATTAAACAGTGATAGATGGGGGGGAATAAAATAAGTGCGTTTTAAAAGTTTCACAGTGGGGAAGTAGCTACAGAAAGGGTTAAAAATAGAGAATATTTCTTACTATGTGTATAGGCTTAAATTTTATATGCAGTCTTTATTAAATAGTCATGTCATTTTTGGGCCATTAATGGACATACACAGAGCAGGGAAAAATTCGACTCAACTGTGACCACATATTCCTGGTTGAGATCAAGTAAGATGACGCTCTGCCTTCTCATTTCAGCTCTTTCATATTGTAAGCAAGTATCTTTTTTCACATTTTCCACATTTTTAAGCCTTTTGTTTGTTGGTGATTTCACTGTCTAAAATGGTTCCTAGGAATAATGCTGAAATGTTCCTGAAAACAAGCTGTGGTGTGCCTTATGGATAAAATACATGTGTTAGATAAGTTTCTTTCAGGCATGAGTTATAGTGCTGTTTGCTGTGAGTTCAGTGTTAATGAATCAACAGTACATACAGAGAAAGGAAGAGGATATCCATTGATCTACATGTGAGGATATGTGTGCTAAAGTACAGGTGACCAGAGGCTTGCAGGAACCTAACCTTTATTTCCTCTAGGATCAATAGTTCAGTATTCCATAATTAAGTGTTCAAAATGACTTCAGAGTATAACTAATGAAGACTGTGAGAGTCAACTGTATATAAACCACCCATCCTCCCCCAAAAGAACCCCTACCCAAATCTTTATTTCATAAGAAGTTCATTTCATAAGAAATTCACAGGTCGTTGTATATTCTTCCTTGTTCTTTGTGTCCTGAGATGTTTGTGATTGTTGATGATTACATTTTAAAAGATAGAAATTCGAGGAAAATATATGGCAAGGATAGTACTAGGAACTGGGGCCTTCTGGGAAAGGTATTTTGAAATTTGAAAGCAGAATTTTGAAAGAAACAAGGAATTCTAAAATGAGGGGGGAAATTCCAGACATGGGAGAGTCAGTGCATGGCATGGGAAGAGGGGATGGAGTATTGTAGGTGAGGAACAGCAAAAAGGTCAGTTCGGCTAGACTGTAAGAGTATAGGTGGAGAAGTAATATAAAGAGTTGAGTTGGGGCTGGAGCTTATGTTTGGATCTAGAGATAATAGGGAGGTGTTGGAGTTTTTTTGTGTGGGGGCAGACTTGGGCCTTGACAAAATTACTTATGAAAGCTATACAAAAGATGAAGTGAAGATGGAAAAACACTTCACATTATTGTTTTAAATCTTTTCCTTCTTCAACTTAGTTGAGAGGTGATAAACCTTGAACTAGGGTGCCAGCCCTGCGACTAGCAAAAAGAATAGAATGGGGAGGGGGAATAGAGGTAGAATGTAACAATATAGCAATCAGATATATATGGTGAGGAGGAAGGAAGAACTAAGGACAACATAGAGGTTGTGGAACCTAGAGCAAATGAAAGTTGGTGGTCCTTTACCAAAAGAGCAGCTTTTGGAAGATGAATTTATACTGGTGGAAATATAAAGATTTCACTTTTGATATATTGAATTTGAGACACCATGGGGGTATCAGGGTTTAAATATCCAGTTTGGGGAGCAGGGATGAACATACAAGCAATTATTAAGTGCCTACTTTGTGCTAAGCACAGGCTAAATGTAAATATCTCATTTTATCCCCACAACAACCCTGGTAAGTAAGTTATTATCCCCATTTTACAGTTGATAAGCTATATAATTTGCCCAGGGTCATACAGTTAGTAAATGTCTGAGTCTGGAGTGGAATCAGTTACCTCACATTACTTATCTTTTAAAAATCCGAATTGGTCAGTGAATTCCCTGTACATCAAATTGACCCTTTGTACCTCCAGCAACATCTTCCCCTTTTTCCCTGATTCATCATTGTTTCTCTTTATGACTTGAGATTTCATTTCATCTTTCAAAATTTTGTCTTTGGCTGACTTTCCCTGTAGAATTATTGAATTCTAGACCATTAGATCTTACTTGGGCTCTCTTCAATGAAACCTGTCCCAAAATCTAGGGTACATGTCAGAATACTGAACTTTTCTCCTTGTCATAAATTCCAAGATTGAATTGTAAGTAATTCATCCCCAAGGATCCCATTATTTCCTTCTTAGCAACTATTTCATTGTTGGTCAGAATCTGATCCAAGATATTAAGGCAAATTAAGAAATAGTAGCTGCCTTACTTTTGGCATAGAGAGTTCCAGCAGATGTCTTGATAATCGCTACTATAACATGCCTCCACGCCAGGTTTGTAATGTTTCCTGAACTCCTATTTCTCTTTTCTGTCTGTGTGGTCTCTGATTTAGACAGTAACATTTGTTTCTTCATCCATTCTGCATCTGCATCTCACCCCTGGTGTTTCCTGTCATGCTTCCCTATTCTTGTTTCTGGCTTTACTGAAATGAGCATAGCTCTTTAGTATATAGTGCTGTTCATGATTCCCCCTCCCCCTTCCTACCCCACCTCCATTCTGGTCCATTCCCCCCCCCCCTTTTTTTTCTTGCTATCCATTTGAAATTTGGTGTGTCCTTCGAAAGCCAAATCCATTCATGAGTCTCATCCCATAAAATTTTAGCAACACTCAGTGGAGTAAATTCTACTCTTTGTAATAAAATTTATTTCACCTTATTTGTTATAGCTAACTATGTACATTTGTGTATAGTATAAGACCATGGATTTTATTTAGACTTTTTTTCTTCTTTATTTCTTATACTTCAGTTTCAACTTCTTCCTTTTCAGTTTAAAGCCCTTTTAATTAGATTTGTAAGGCTTCGGTTAGGTAGGCTGGTCTTCCACACCACATATCCTCTCTCTCCAGTGTTTTGAGTCATGGTCCAGAAATCCAAAACCAATTTTCAGATACCATCTTAAACATTTCTTCACTTATCTAATCTATCATCTTTTCATTGGAACTATAGCTATTATTGAGCAACAGTGATTTACATAACAATTCTGACTTTAATATTTCACATCTTCTTTGGGGAATTGGGATGGGGGGAGGGACTAAAACTTTAATTATCCTTAGCATTGCTATCTATGCTTTATACGTGGGTGTTTAACTTTTATTTCCAGTTCTTTGCTACCATAAAAAGTACTACTTATTACAAATGCTTTCCAGAATAGTTGTACCAGTTTACAACCACTAAAATGCCTATCTTTTCATATCTCCTTCTAGCACCAGCTGCTTATGTGCCAGTTAGATAAGGATGAGGTGAAACCTTAGGGTTGTTTTGATTTGTATTTCACTTATTGTTAGTGATTTTTGGAGTGTTCTATCCTATGGCTGATTATAGAATGTACTCCTTCTTTTGCTAATTATTCATATCCTTATCACTTCTGTTGGGGGGAGAATGGCTTTTGATTTTATATTTCTGTTTATATTATATATATATATATATGTTTCTGTTTATATGTAATATATCATTTATATATAATTCTAAATCTTAAATGCTAGATCACAGATATTTGATGCAAATAATTTTTCCCTGCTTGACCTCATTTCTTCTTATCCTAATTGCTCATTTTGGTTGTAAAAAACTCTTGACTTTCATTAAATTATCTTTCGTAGTTATCTCTATCCCTTATTGGGTTAAGAATTCTTCCCCTACCCTATGGCTATGAAAGTTAAATACTTTCTACTTCTCACATTTTTTTAACAGTTACAGTCTTTACTATTTAGTCCACCTTATCTAACCTCTCTTCTCCCCCTCCTCATATATGCACATTTTATTTGTATATTCTCCCTCCCTCCCTTTCTCATATTATAGATCAGACTCTAATTTCAGTTGAATAAGTTCTTAGTTAGAAGGGAACTCAAGATGCCATCTTGCACAAATGAGATCCCCTGGGTAAATTCCCCAAATAAATGAATGTAAAGGATATCTAATCTGACCAGATTCTGTTGTGAACTGAATTCTGTTGGAGTGAGGTTCTAATATAATCCATGTTAAGTAAGTACGTGTATTTGTGTGTGTACTTATATATACATACGTGTATCATCATAGACTGCTAGAAATAAAATTCCTGTGACATGATTCAGAAACTAAAACCAAAAGAGTTAAGAAATTGTAGGGTCTTAGACTCTCAGACTTTCCTTTCATTTCTAGCTTTACCCATGTTAAAACCATGCATTCTTGCACAGTCTTTAAGCCTCAGTTATATTATCTGGAATATGTTATAGTGCTCATACTACCTACTTTATTTCTGTGAGAAAAAATAGACAATGTATGTTAGATGCTTTGCTTATAAACATGAAACTGTACAATATAATGGAAAGAGCACTAGTTTTGGAATCAGAAGACTTGGATTTCAGTCCTGCCTCTGCTACTTAATACCTTGAGGAAGTCTTACTCTTTTGGACACCAGTTTCATATTAACAAAATTAGAGAACTGAGCTTGTTGACTTCCAAACCATATTTGAATAATCTTCCTGCAGCATTCCAATTCTTTCAGCAAGTAAGTGGCAGAGCTTTCAGGGGTTGGGTTTGGCCTTTTGACTGAGTCCAAATGTTACAGAACAAATCCTTTTATTAAGGACATGTTGTTCTGTGAAGTTTGGATTCAGTTAAAGTGTCACTTGAGGACCTAGAGGGCCTCAGATTGCCCACCCCTGAGTGAGCCTTAGGCAGAACTCAGTTTTTCTAATTTCTTATCTTCAGTTCTCTGTGGTCATTTCCTTATTGATCTCTGCCAGATTCTAAAAAGCATTCTGAGTAAATTATTCTTGAGCTCTAGTTCTTCATATGTTCCAAAAGTAGAAGAGTACTGACCTTTTAATGGAATTAGTTACATTCTCTAGCTTTCCTTTCTTAACCAAATTAGAAATAAAGCCCGACTTTCATAGTTTCCTATAATCTTTATTACCTATCCAACCTTTTCTTTTGCTACCTAACATGTAGAATAAGCTTTAATCAAGCAGTTTCTCACCATCCTACAAATGCTTACTCCTTGCATCTCCTTACTTGAAATTCCCGTCCCCTTTTATCTCTGAATATCTCTCTGTGTGTAACCATAATCTCTATGCAATCTTTTTTAAAAAAATTTTATTCATACTTTCAATTAAAAATGACTTTCAACTTTGAATATTTCTCCAGTCTCTTAATAAGTATAGTCAAGCCAAACAAATTAACACATAGGTCTGCAGCTGGGTGGTGCAGTGGATAGAGTCTGGAAGACCGGAGTTCAAATGTGGCTTCAGGCACTTATGAGCTGTGTCCCTGGGCAAGTCATTGAACTCTGTTTGCCTCAGTTTCTTCATCTGTAAAATGATATGGAGAAGGAATGGCAAGCCACTCCAATATCATTGCCAAGAAGACTCCAAATGGGTTCATGAAGAGTCGGATAAAACTGAAATAACGTCTGATGGTGTAATTATAACTACGCCGTTAGTCTTCTAAGAAGTGGGAACTCTTAACAGTCCTTTCAGCTGAACTCCTATAATCCTCAAGTCTGTACTATATATTTTAACTAATTGCGTACTATATTACAGTCACCACTCTCATTTTGTAACCTTGTCTAGAATATAAGTAGAGAACCACTAATAATTTTTATATCTCTCATTGCCCGGTAGAAAATTCAGCAACTAGTTGTTCATAGTGCCACTAGAACAATTTAGGCAGAGATTTTCTTCTTCATGACAGATAATTTCTCCTTGACTTGTGAATAGGGCACACAACCTGTTTTCAAAAAAATATCTGTTATGTGCCAGGTGCAGTGTATGTTTCTGGGCATAAAATGACATAAAGTAGTACCTGTCTGTCCTCAAGTTTACATTCTGTCAAGGAAAACATATACATATATAAGAGAAAATAGGTACATTTGTGTGTGTGTACACATATGTACAAAATATGTACAAATTAGTGCAAAGTAATCAAATAGTTACTTAGTGATGTAATAGCCACTTTTAAGATTGGCAGTGCACTTTATGTACATTATTTCGTAGGAGCCTCAGCAAAAACCTCATATTCATTTTATAGATAAGGAAACTAGTTATTCAAGTGACTTATGTATACATATAAAAAGTTAACATACATAGTTACACAATAAGATGAAATTCAAACTTAGGCTTCTCTTTGAATTCAGGTATCAATGCTCTTTTCACTCCACTTGACTGCTGATTTGGAGTGGTGTATGTGTTTTCCTCCAGAGTCATTGTGTAATAATTAAAGGGTTCCTTTAGGACTAATAAAATGATTATGGAAAGTCAGCATTATGTAATTCCTTTATTTTCAAAGTGGAGTCAGTAAAGATCTAAACTACCTGCAAAGTAACTGTAGCAAGTTATCAGAAACACAGTCTATGTGTTCTCCATTCTTGAATGTGTTGAAATGTTACAAAAATAAACATTTAAGTGTTGGCCCTACATTTTCTCCCTCCCCTCCTTTCCCTAGGCACTTGAGCATAGGCCATTCACAGTGTGCATTTATATATTGGGAAATATAATCAAAGTAACCTGTACTTTATGTTGCATTAACATTTAGGCCTTTTTTTATTTATCAGGATTATTATAAAATTATTAAAACACCTATGGACATGGGAACAATCAAGAAACGCCTGGAGAATAACTACTACTGGAATGCTCATGAATGTATCCAGGACTTTAACACGATGTTTACAAATTGTTACATCTACAATAAGGTAGGTTCTCCATGACTATTTTCTGACGAGGGTCCTCTGGGTCCATTGTCATTTCATTTCATTCTATAGACAGATTTGTTCCTTAAGTTTTTGTGGGTTCATTTTCTTTATTAAATCAAGAGATATGATTACTAAGGTCTCACAGATGATTATTCAAATAGTCCTACTTGGGACAATAGGCAAAAAGATAGTATTTAAAATAAATTTTAATGTGGCTCCTTTGATTTCAGGTGTTCTCCAGGATAAGTTTTATATGATGATTTGCTGATGTTTTAGATACAGTCTGTGTTTATGTTCTGATGCCCTTTCAATTCTGATTCTGCCCCATGCTCTTATGGTTAGACTGGTGCTAAGAGTAATATTGATAAAACTTAAAAAGATAGAGTCTTAAGATTCAGAGCTGGAAGGAAGCTTAGAGATGCCCTAGTTCAAGTTCTACATTTAACAAGTTAATAAAATATGGCTCAGAAAAGTGAAGACTTGCCCAAGGTCACACAGGCTTGTAAATAGCATGGAGAAGATTGGAATCTAGACCTTCTGACTTCTTATCCAATGTTCTTGCAATTCATTTCATTCAGACAATGTATTGTTTCAAGAATTGCTCTTTAAAATGCTTTCTTTCCAATGATTGCCTTAACAGAAAAGAGCATAAACTGAGAAAGAGCAGGTACAGTGGGACAGGATTTCTAGTAATCTCTGTGATGAATCTTTCTGACAGATTGCTACAATTCCTACAGAAATGTCCACTTTTTAACAATTAACTTCAGTGTAGTCTAAGCAGGAACCTCAGATCTTTCCTGCCTGAGAACTGAAATTGTCCATATAAATTTCATTTCACTGAAGGGTTTAGTGGGGAAAACTCCTGCACTCTACTTTTGGTTGTCTTCCTTTCAAGAAGAGCTGGGAAGAGGGGTTTGTTTGATCTACTATATTTGAAAGTAGTCCACAATGAAAATCTTTCTCTACATTGATAAATAGTTTCCTCCCCAGGTGTTATTTTAAAACTGTGTGAGACATAAAGTAAGTGCCTCTTAGTTTTTTCAGGACTGCTTGTACTGATTTGAAGTTACGTAATTGTAAAAGAATCACCAGATCAAGAACCATAGTTTTGTATCTGTGTGAAGATAGTAAATGTGTACCAAAGAAACATTACTATTTTGCACTCATTACTGAAGCTGAGAGATATTAACGCTTGTCCAGTCCAATCCCTTATTATACAGGTGAGGAACCTGAGGCTTCTAAAAAGGGAAGTAACTTTCCCAAGATTCTACAGCTAGTAAATGTTAGTAGCAGAACTTGAACCCAGGTCTTGAAACACTAAATTCATTGTTCACTTATACTAAGCTAGTAACATACTCTCATCTAGAACTACGTATCAGAATGACAGTTAAAGAAAGGGCACAGACATAAACTGCAGTGGTAGGCTGATGGCCTTAGTAAGTACCCTTACTAGGAAAATTAAGAAGAGGAAGAGAGTCTCTTAACTTGGGGTTCCTATTTTAAAAATGTTACTGCACAGTGTTTAGAAAAGCAGCAGTGTAGGGTGCTGGATCTTGGGGCTGTACACAATGGAGTGCTGGGTACGGAGCTGTCACTTGGTTTGCTATGGTGTGGACAGTGCTGCCTGACTCACTCACCATATGTGTCTCGTTAATCCAGCCAGGAGATGACATAGTCTTAATGGCAGAAGCTCTAGAGAAGCTCTTCTTGCAGAAAATCTCTGAATTGCCCCCAGAAGAAACTGAAATCGTAATAGTCCAGGCAAAAGGAAGAGGACGTGGGAGGAAAGAAGCAGGTAGAGTAACTGGTGCTGACCACCTCAGACACTCCCTTCTTTGCTCCAGAAACGACCCCACGTTGCACATCTAACAGTCATTCCAACAATGCCCCTTGTTCTATGTGGGAAACTGGAAAGTCTAGTGCTTTTGGCAATCTGTGACCCATTTCAGTTATAAAAATTTAAAAAAATGGCCTATCTGTTTCCTCTTTTTCTACTTATTTATTTATTTATTTTTGGTGTTGTGCTTTACACAGAATTAAATTGGGGGATAGGAGGGATTCTTTGAGAGAGTTCTGAAGTGTTATTTTTAATGCCAGAAAGTTGAAGGAAATTTGTTACCCAAAAATAAACATAATTATTACCCTTGAGATCTTCTGTCGTTTTAAACCCATGGGACAGAGCAGTGATTGTGGTGCCCTCTCATTGCACCTACAAATGTTTTTCACAGAATATGTTAGTGTTAAATTGAGAGAGATTGACTAAATTTATGGCACTTCCCACCTTTTAGCATTTAGTGTACTTATTAATCCTTGGTTGGTGTTATGATACTTTTGACAAAAGCAGATAGACTGATGGAATCTCCTAAAACCAGATAATGGGCTGCACATCAAAATACGATTGGAACTCCCTCATTTATTAGGCTTTGTTTATGTTTGTTTGTTTTTTAATTTGGAAATGTGAATGTACTTGTATTTATTGACCTTGCTCCCTGTTTGCTGAGGTCGTCTTCCATGTTGACTTAGCTCAAAACCCAAAAGTTGGCTTGAGGGAAAAGAGTGTTTTAAAATTGTTAGGTGTATGTGAAAATTGTTTTTAAAATTGTTGCTTTTCTGTACCTACTAGCAGCCCCAACCAATAAAAAGTAACATTGTTGACATTTTAAATGCAATTGGAATATATTTTATTTGACAGTCAGACTTGAAGATTTTTTTCCCTTGTAAATTCAACTGTTTCTCTTTGGAATCAACTGTCTGATGTTGTTTTTTAATAAACAACAACTTACAGGAATGACAAAAATAGAGTCTTTTTGTGTTGTATGTTGACTTTTTTATACATGTGATTCTATACTGTACAATTCTAAAGCTAGAGTAGCATAAACTAAACATTCCATGATTTTCCAGGAGTTTTAGAATTGACTTTCTCTCCCTAGAATGACTGGTGAGAGTTGTGGGGTTTTTTTTCTCCCATATGTCTACCTGTGGAACTGGTTTAGATAAATTAGGACTAAATTATTTCTTATATTTTTAATATAGAAATGTGAATGTTACTCATTTCCTTTCATTTTCCCCAGATAAAGCTCTTAATTAAAAGCTTTTAGGGAAGTAAAGGAGACAACATTACCTTTAAAAGTTTTGAATTCAACAAATTTAATTAGAAAATTACTGTGTGGAAGGTACTGGATATAACAAAATACAAACAGTCCTTACCATCAACCTTACTTCTGCCTACCAGGGAAAGACAAGTGTAAGTACAGATTGGCAAATAGACAAAGCTGGTTAGTATTCTCTGGCTCCAAATTAAGTTTTACCAGTGAAAATGATGTAGTTAAATTGCCAGAGGAAACTCTGGTTCCAAAAGAACTAAGGTTCTTTTGTTGTAACTGTCAGACTAAGCTGAAATGAACTTTGAATTTACCTGTACAGTTTACAAGAATACATTTCTGCCAGACAGCATTGGGAGTGTAAAAGTCCCAGGCTTACCCAAGAGCAGCACTGAAGAGGAACAGAAAACATTAAACTATGGAAAAGCATTGAAAAAGGAAAGGTTGTCCAAAACAACCTCAGTAAAATGAGCCATTACCTTCAGTCACCAATTTTCCTTCCAACCTCTCCTTAGAATATCTAATTTCCTTCAAAGTATAGCTCTGGTGTTATCACCAATATGATTCCCTTCCTGGTCCCCACAGTTGTTTGAACAGGTCTTCTTTCCTCTCTCCAAGTCCATCCGTTCCCCCCGCCCCCCCCAAACAAAAAAATCAAACCTTGTATTTTTTTTTTTTTTTACATATATATATAGGTTGTCACCCATATTAGAATGTTAAGTCTTTGAAATCAAGAATTGTTTGGTTTTGTCTTCTATACTCTCTGTGATTAGCCTTAATAAATGGCTGTTGATTCATTCCTCCCAAAATACTCTTTTTGCCATAGATTTTAGAGAAGCACAGGGTTTACAAAATTGTGACTGCAGAAATTCCTGCAAAAGCTACTGGTTGTTTTTTGCTTCATACTAATGATTCAAGAGTGCTTTTTGAAATATCTACTTTATGTGAAAGTATGAAGGGTATTTCTTTATGTACAAACCAGACATCTTGGGCAGGTTGTATGCTCTGCTCTAGAAGTCTAAACCTCAAGTACATGAAAGGATAATTCTATGAAACAACCGTAGGGAAGCTTCTTAAGATCATTGGGAAGTGGTGAATGTCCTTGAGGATCAGTCACAGACTTGTTTAAGAACTTTTGTAAAATCATTTATGATACATTTTGCTACTGTTTTGGGTATACTCAGAAAGCTAGAGGTTTAGGGCTTCATTTCAGTGATTTTTGTATAGTAACATCATTCTGAGTACTGTTTATATTTAGTATATTGTTTGTTTATCCTTATTTCCACACCTATGACCCAAAATTATCTGTCCTGTCAGTTGCATATGATTGTTCTTTTCTTTTATCTTTTGACAGTGACATCAAAACCTGGAGCCTCAGTGGTACCAAACACAACTCAAGCATCAACCCCACCCCAAACACAGACCCCTCAGCAGAATCTTCCGCCTGTACAAACGACTCATTCCTTTCCTGCTGTAACCCCTGATCTTATCATCCAGACTCCAGGAATGACCGTGGTGCCTGCCCAGACACTTCAAACTCCAGCACCCCCACCCCCTCCCCCACCACCTCCACCTCAGGCTCCTCAGCCCATTCAGACACACCCACCCATCATTGCAACTGCCCCACAGCCTGTGAAGGTAAATGTAAATTCAAATTACTGGAAAGTGAAACTAGGAAATTAAGAGATTGTGCTCTTACCATCAGAGTCCCATCTTGAAGTTTACAAGGACAAATTTAGTAGATAACATTATCTACTAAAAGTTTTATAATTCAAAAACTTTACAGATGATATCTAAATCTAGTAGAGACCCAGTCTGCTATAAATTCCAAAGAATTTGTAAACTTGTTTTTTGAAAGATGCACTTTTAAAAAATTTTCAAATGAAAGGTTATAAGGTAGCTGAACTCAGTGCTTTGTTTATAAATCACTTACGTATATATTAGGGATTTAACAGATTTTATGCCCCATGTACTGAATCTCATATCTTAACACTGAAAGATATATCATACCAAATAGTGCTGTTGTCAAACGGCTAGGTTCGCAGTTATCTAGACATCCCTTTTATTAGTAAATTGCCACCTTTTTTCCTGTGACTGCTGTATTTTCCATAGAAGCTAGGATCTGGGTTCATGCATATCAAGGATATTTTAATGTAGTAGGAGAGAGAAATGGAAAACCACCTAGGAGGCAAAGGAGATTTTAACTTTAGGGTAGGATTGACTCAGTTTCTAACATTGTCATTTGTGTACAGACAAAAAAAGGGGTGAAGAGGAAAGCAGATACCACCACACCCACCACCATCGACCCCATTCATGAGTCACCTTCACTGCCCACGGAACCCAAATCTACAAAGCTGGGCCCCCGTCGGGAAAGTAGCCGCCCAGTAAAGCCTCCAAAGAAGGACGTCCCGGATTCCCAGCAACATGCAGTAGAGAAGAGTAATAAAGTGTCAGAGCAATTAAAATACTGCACTGGCATCATCAAGGAGATGTTTGCCAAGAAACATGCAGCCTATGCTTGGCCTTTCTATAAACCTGTGGACGTGGAAGCCTTAGGCCTGCATGATTATTGTGATATCATCAAGCACCCAATGGATCTGAGCACAATCAAAGTGAGTAATTGTTTTAGATTACTGAAGTATAGAGACCATTCGAGTGGGGAGAGCTAAGAACTTGGAACTAGGGCATTTTAGAATAAAGTTTTTTACCTGTTGAGAATGATTTCCTGGTAGAGCTGCAGTTACACAAATAATGTTGATCTGTTACTTAAAGGTATGCTTATCTGTGATAGTTTCTGCTACTATTACTTAACCATTTTGTTCTCAGGAGCCCTTCTAGATTGGCCTAGTTCAATAATGTGGCACTAATGTTCACCCTTGACATTTTCTAATCCCTGGATAGTTTTATGCATAAATTTGATAAAATTTTCCTTCTTGACATTTGTATCATGTTTGGCCCGGTTTCATTTAAATTTTACTATTATAACTGCCAGCTCCCCCTGCTGGGTATTTGAAATAGCTGACCTCTGTGACAAAATAAATTGTTCCTATTTTGCTTATTTATCAGTTAATATTTTGATCAGATTTTTCCTCCCTTTTTTGGACACTGAACATTGAGAAAAGTACAGTTCTTTATTCTCATCTCTTGGTGAGGTGAACTGACTTTGGTAATGCGTAAGGAATATGTCACAGATAAGATGGCTCACATTTCTTTAATACTTATAAGACATATAAGGAGCTTTCTTCAAAAAAGCTGAGTAAGCTGGCCTTGCACATTTGTTGCCATGTCCATTTTACAGTTAAGGAAACAGATATTTTAATTTGCCCTTTATCACACAAGTATTCAGCATCAGAGCCGGGATTCAGACTCAAGTACCTTGAAACTCCAAGTCTAGGAATCTTTCCACTGTGTAAACCTCTTCAAAGTATATTTCCTTTCCACATACTTTGGCTTATTTGACTTTGCCCATGCTCCTAAATCCTTGCTGGGAGGTTTTGTTGCAATGAACAATGTTATTTCCATCTGACAGGTGGAGAAGCAGGCACACCAAGATAAAGAGACTTGCCTCTAGTTGGACGCTATGTAATGGCCAGTCCAAGAGTTAGAACTCAAATTTCCTGATTCGTAACCCAGTCGTCCTTGTGGAGTGCTCTCCTCTCATCCATAGTTCAGGAAGTAATTAACCAAAAGCATTACTCAGAACAGCAACTCAGAGCAGTATTTCAAAGCAAATGTATGGCAGATTGTTTCCCATCCAGTTGTCTTCTTTAG
The DNA here is from genome assembly GCA_023548195.1 of Bettongia penicillata ogilbyi. Classification (NCBI taxonomy): domain Eukaryota; kingdom Metazoa; phylum Chordata; class Mammalia; order Diprotodontia; family Potoroidae; genus Bettongia; species Bettongia penicillata. The sequence goes on from JAJHZJ010000363.1 coordinate 1,096,033, forward strand.
TTGATGCTTCCTCTTACTATTGGAAATGCAAATGCAGACTACTAATATCCACATTAAATATTAGGAATTCCTTCAAAGTTGTCCTTCTCACTAGGTCTCAGCAGCACATGTGTATCTGTCTGTCTGTGCTTGTTGCATACTATTAATTGTAACATTTCCTTCTAGTCTAAACTGGAGACCCGGGAATACAGAGATGCTCAGGAATTTGCTGCAGATGTTCGATTGATGTTTTCCAATTGTTACAAATACAACCCTCCTGACCATGAGGTAGTAGCCATGGCACGTAAACTACAGGTGAGGATTTTAGGGATTGTCCCATTAATGATTCCCTATTTAGTTTAAATAAACAGCTAAACAACTTGGAGGCTGAATTTTAATCACTGTATTCATAATCAAGAAGACTTCTTGTGAGTTTGAGTGATGCTTCTTCTTAGTCATATTGATTTAGAATAGAGAGAATGAGAGGCAGCATCATGTAGTGGGAAAGAGATTGAATTTAGAGTTTGAGGACATGGGTTCAAATCTAAGCTCAGCTGCTTAACACTTGTGTGGCCTTGAACGGAACACTTCACCTTTTCAGGACCCCAGTTTCTCTATCTGTTAATTGTGAGAGTTGTGCTTGATGGCCTCTGAGGTCCCTTCTTTAAATCATGATTCTATGAAATGTATATGTGCTACAATTTTAACAAAACTGTTAAGAGACTTTCTCTCTCTTGTATTTAATGGGTTTGTGGGTGAGAGAGTGGGATTGAAGTACATTTGTTACTTTGTTATAGTTTACTTGTTACTTCGATTCAGAATTGAATTATCTCTTCAAATTGGGTCTTTAAAAAGACAAAGTACAGCAGTCCATCCTATCTTAAGTCTGGTTATCTATCTTCTGTCTGTTGACTTTCCTGTTCACGTTCAATTCAGGATAGTATCTAGAAGAGGGGCCAGCTGGAGCACTGGAATATTTGAAATTTTTATTAAGACTAAGCAGTACTATTCCACGTAGTTTCCTTATAGTATTTCCTTATAGTCAGTCACATTTCCTTTAGACATAAATCTTCCCAAGTACCAAAAAAGAGAACCACTCTTAAGGTCCTCAAATGAATCCAGGTTGATTTGCCACTTGGGTGCATGTGCACTTAACCCTTTGTTTGGTGTTGAACTTCAGCATTTCATTAAATTAGTCCTTTAAGACGTTGTCTGTTCCAGTGGTGTCACATTCAAATAGAAATGGGCCATCCAAGTATACCTAAAACTCAGGTCCCATATAAGGAGCTAAGAGGTCCTCATATTGGCTTAGAAAATTGTATATTACTATTATCCATGTTCTATTGTATTTTTTGAAAATTTTATTTAAACTTTTTATTTACTGTTACATTTTTCACTTGATAAGCTGCAGTCTGGGAAGTGTTCTGGGTCACAGTGTGTGTTTGACATCACTGGTCTAGTCTTGCTGGGCCCTTCCTAGAAGCCTTTGTACCTCAACACCGTCAGCCAAAGCTTAGATTGATTTAGACTTAGTTAACTTTCTGCCATCATAAAGCATTTTATATTACATACATAGATAGTTATTGCTTTTATGTAAATTCATATTACAGAAATTCAACTTTATGTAAAGATTTTTGAAAGAAAGCCCTCCCTTCCCTCAATTTTATCAAAAGTACAATACTGTACTCTCTGCACTCATACCTCAGCTCAGTTCCCATCATAGCTCCCCCAAAAAAAGTGAAAGTAGAAAAACAGACAGATTGGAGACTTGGCTTGAGGCCTCTGGCACCAGGGAGGATACTTTTGACCTTCTCCACGAATCTGCCTACATGTCCAGTCCCCACGTGTCACCGGTCATTTCTTGTCTCTATCCGTGTCTGGCCCCAGCCCCGACATGTTCTCTTCCTGTTCTCATTTCTCTTTCCCTACCCTCCATCGTCCTTGAACCGTGTGCCAGTCCCATCCCTCCTTCATGGACCCACAGGCCCCTTCTTGCCTGTCTCCCTCCCTTCCTTCCACTTACGTAAATCAGGAATTATGTATGTGTGTATGTATGTATGTGTCTTTAGCAGAGGAACCTTTATAGCCATTTATACTCAATGTTTTTAATTACTAGGAATGAATAATTAACTTCTACCTGTTGTTAAACATTCCACTATATTATAGTGTTTTACCCCTTTCCCATTTGTTCATTATACTTCTGTTTTTTAAAAAAAAGTGATTTAATTTCTTTTTATTCTTAAAGCTCTGATTTTCAGTCTCTTTTCAGTATAGTTGAGTGAGTTCATGTATATCATACACCCTTTTCAGTGATGTCAGTTTCTTGACTATAGCCTACCCCAGACCATTTCCTGCTTAGTTATAACAACACAGAGAGATAGTGTGGCATAATGGAGAGAATATTTGGAATCCCAGTTCTTCTAAGGCGCTAAATAAGGCATTGTCCTAGTGGTCTTCTAAGGTCCCTTCCAGTTCTAATTATATAAAAGAGAACTTTATCTCAGTGGAAGTTGATATAAAGGAAGTAAGGCTTTGAGGCTGTTTTTATAGGTAGAATTCCTGTGACTTATATATTTTCTCAGACTTTAGTACTTTTTACATTGCTCATTTATATTCCTCCTCTGTTTACTTTTTAAAGCAAAAAATGACACACCCTGGATGGTTCAAATCCTTATAGTCCATGGTAACTTTAATAAATTTCCTTAAGGTAGTAGTTCTTTCTAGATAACCTAGTTCAAACACTCATTTTACGGGTGAGGAGAGCCCAGAGAGGTTAAATAATTTTCTCATAACAACCAGTGTTTAAATCCAGGTCTTCTGATTCTAAAACAATATAACAGAACTAGGTAGTCATCTGACTCAAGAAACCCATCCTAGCAATGCACTGAGTACCTAGGACCAGTGGGAGAAAGGCTTTAGGTTTTTGCCTCTACCCTTATCTTCTGGCTTGTTCTGAGAACCTTCTACCACCCGGCTAGTAGTAGTAGTAGTATGACCATATTCCCAGCCACTCCTGGCCCCATCCTCTCTCCTAGAAGCCTGATGAAGACTCTCTGGGCATATAAGGGAAGGAAGAGAAGTATTTAGCTGTGTTTGGCTTCCTTTCTTTCGTGCCTTTCCAGTTGCACTGATTTTGCGGTTAGTTTTGTTTTTATTGACTTTGAGTTAAATTTCTTTTATACTAGGTATATTCAGGAATTATACTTGAAAATATTAAATCATTTTAATGTTGCTTCATTCCTTCTCCCCACAGGTTGGAAAACTCTCAGCATCAAGTGTCTTATCTCTTTTCCTTATTTGTCCAAATTTCTCTATACAAACCAGTATCTAGCTTTTATTTTCTTAGACCAGTATCATCCATCCTATTCCCTACCTAGCTCCTTTACTTCATCAGGGGACTTAGCCACTTTTTGTTTGCTTTACTAGGAGTTAAGAATTGCCCTTCTCCCTTGCTTTTTTATTTCTTAAATCTATATAAAGTAACTTACAATTAGCAGAGTTCTTAGATGATATCTCTTTGCCAACAATTGCAAATGACTTATTTTAAACCTACAGTACTTACAGTTTTAGTCCAGTTTTTGTTAGCTCTTCTTTTATAGAAAGATTTTTTTTTCATTGTGGTCTGATTTCTAAAGGACCTTCTCACTCTAAAAATCCTCTGACCTTTCAATAATAAAATAGAAACGATTTGTTTCCTATTTCAGTGACATTTACTGGATTATTTGCTATTATATGAGACTCTTCATGTAAGAGCCTTTGCACTGGCAGTCTCTCAAGCCTGGGATGCTCTACTTCCTTACCTCTGCCTGTTGTAATCCGTAATGTATTTCAAAACTAAGAAGTAACAAAAATTGTTTCATCTGATCTATCAAGTTTTCAACCTTTATTAAGTAGATTTATGAAAAAGAGTCTTTGATAGCATTAATCAAGTCTCATGTCTTAAGCAGCTTACAATTAGACTACCTTCTAAGAATTTGAATTTGCCTGACAGTTTATCTTAGGAAATTATTTCTTTTTTTATTAATTTTATTTATTTTCAGTGTTCTACATTCACTAACATATAACTTAGATTATTTTCCCCCTACCTCTCCCCTCCTGCTCCCCCTCCCCGAGACGGCATACAATTTTATGTAGGTTCTATACGTACATTAGGAAATTATTTCTTCACTTTTCTGTGCTTTTATAAAAGACAACATTGTTTTTCCTAGCGTCAAGCAGAAGTCTCCATAAAAATCAGCAAAAGGTCACTAATTATGAACTAATTTGTGACTGATTTTGGTTATACTCCCAGTAGGTTACCAGGGTAGAAAATATAGAAAGTATTTTCACTCCTTTGTCTTTATTCTGCTTCTGTGACCAAACTTTTTTTCAGAGACTTTACCATAAGTAAAGACTTTTAGCATTATCAGTAAACTCATGAGGGTCAGGAAGTGAGCAGACTTTGAAGAACTACGTGGCTTTTATTAAAGATCTTTGAAGGAATGAATTAAATGAATTGAGTATTTGTTAATTAATTAATTATTAATTAATTAATTAATTAAATGAATTAGTATTTGTTAAACGTTTACAAATATTTGATTCACACAACAACCCTGTTATTATCCCCATTTTACAACTGAGGCAAACAAGTTAAGTGACTTGCCCAAGATCACATGGCTAATGGGTGATTAGAAATGCTGATCACAAGGTCTAAGAATTCCTAAATTTCTTTAATCATTGTTGTAGTTCCAGGAGCATGTGTTATACTGTATAAAAACTGTGGTGGTAAAGAAGCCTGCTTTTGAGCAATGACATGTCCCCACAAAAAGAATTTTCGAAGAGCCTTTTTACATATTTTCTTTGGAAAGATACAGGTAATCTCAGGGTACAGTGCATACAAGTGCTTGCATACTATGTCATTTTAACTTTTTGGGTCTAAGTTCCAGGGCCAGAGTTTACTCTTTAAATTTTCCTCAAATTATAAGAGTAATTCATTGTGTCTATGTATGTGTGTATGTATGCATATATGTGTGTGTATACATACACACACACACATATGAGAGAACATCTTTTAAGATGTAGAAAGCACTTTCCTCATAACCCTGTGAATTTGGAAGCAGGCACAAGTTTGGGTAGTGTTTTTGTTTGTGTTCAAAACTCTTCATAGATGCCATCTTCTGTGTGAAGCCTTTCCTGATCTTCTTTGGCTATTAATGCCATTTTCACTAAAAGTTTAACGTGTTATGTGCCTGGTGTTGCACTAAGCACTGGGAATAAAACTAACAAAAGAGATAGTCCCTGCTCTCAACAAGCTTACCTTTTAATTAGGGAAAGCAACACGTTTAGAAGAGTGGTATGGCAGAGGGAATTTGCTTAGGAATTAGTTACAGTGAGTGGAGTCATAGGACAGTAAACTGAGGTGCCCTTTCCAGAAGCAGTGGTGTACTGTTAGTTTGATTATGCATGTCCAAAGTTACATGTGGAAAGCGCAGGGGAGGGGCAATAGAAAGGAAGGCAAGATCTGTATTTAGTGAAAAACAGGTGGCAAGAAGACCTGGCTGGATGGGGTGGAGTGACACACATGGCTGGAGCCATTTGGATAAGGGAAAGCTAGTGGCTTCATTTGCATTCACTCAATCACCAGTCAAGATATCAAGGCATCGGAGCAGGAGTTCCAAAGGTAATGGGATTGACTGCTTTCTGGCCCTGGGGTCCTAGATTCTGGAGGTCAGGTGTGGAGAAAGCTAACCCAGACAAGGCCATGTGGCTGAGCAACAACTTCCTGTGGTATAAGTAAATCCAGAAAGCTCAAGTGATGTCCTTGGGGTCGTCAGATAATAAATAGGAGGATCTGGCACTACATGCAGGTACTCTGATTTGAAAACGGATACTTATAATCGTCATTGTTGGAAGGAATAGCCACAGTGCTAGTCACAGATCTATGTGGTTTTTTTTTTTTTTTTTAAGTTATCTTGGGGTATTGAGGAAGTTTTGAAAAAGGTCATTATTCAAGGTGTAAATGAGATCATCATAATACAAGATAGAGGAAAGGCAGACCAAATGAAATCTTTTTATTTTTATTTTTTAAATGTTTTGCAAGGGACAGTGACCGTTAGGCTTAAAAAGGCAATAAAGATGACTAATGGGAGGTGGAAATTCAAGATAGGTACAGTAAAATGCAGGCACCTAGCCACCCTTGATGAATTCAGTTCACTTGGTAGGCCCAGATAAATTGAATTCCAAGAATTTAAGGAACTGACATATCTGATTATTCAGTTATTATCAGTCGCTTCGAAATTGAGAGAATGAGAGAAAGAAGCTTGACTTGAGTTCTTGGCAAAATTCTATATTGGAACATCTAGAAAAGGAAACTTAATACAAGAAACTATCATGATTAATTAAGAACTGGTCCTCCTTGACTATCTTAATGTCCCTTTTTTTCTGGACCGTGTTATTAGAATGCTAGATCAGTGGAATTCTGTATAGAGAATCTTCCTAGATTTTTTTAAGTTATTTTAGATTTGTTTTTTTTTAAAAGGCCATTAAAACTTCATTAAAAATTTTTGTGTTCCAAATATTCTTCCTCCTTGTAATTCTTCCCTTGCCCATTGATAAGACAAGCAATATGCTACTCATTTTACAACTGAAGCCATGCACAACATTTCCATATTAGCCAAATTGCAAAATAAAGAAAGTGAAAATAAAATATGCTTCATTCTGCACTTGGGAATTCATCAGTTCTCTCTGGAGGTGAATAGCATTTTTCACCTTGAGTCCTTCAAAATTGTCTTGGATTGTTGTATGGATGAGAGTAGCTACGTTTTTCACAGTTTAACATCACTATAGTATTGCTTTTACTGTGAACACTGTTCTGCTGATTCTGTTCATTTCACTTGGCATCAGTTCATATAAGTCTTCCTAGGTTTTTCTGAAACCATCCTGCTTACCATATCTTACATTACAATAGTATTCCATTACAATCACATGCCACAACTTTTTTAAACCATTATCAAATTCATTGCTACCACATAAAGAGCTGCTATCAGTGTATTTTTGGTATTTTGATATCATTATTTTGGTCCTTTTCCCTTTATCTCTTTGGGATACAGACCTAGTAGTGATATTGCTATATCAAAGGGTATCCACAGTTTTATAGCCTTTTAGGCACAGTTCCAAATTGTTCTCCAGAATGGTTGGTCCAGTTTACAACTCCACCAATAGTCCGTTAGTATTCCTGTTTTTCCATGTTCTTTCACATGTGCTTGGCAGCCCCTTTGTCCCAACCCCTCACCCCCCCCCCCCCCCCCCCCGTGTTTGTCATTTGCCTCTTTTGTCATGTTAGCTGATCTGATAGTTATGAGATGGTACTTCAGAGTTGTTTTCATTTGCATTCCTCTGTTCAGTAGTGAAATACAGCAGTTTTTCATGTGAATATTGATAACTCTGATTTAGTCTTCTTGCCAGCTGCCTTTTCATATCCACTGACCATTTATCAGTTAGAGAATAGCTCTTGTTTTTATATTGGCTTAGTTCCTTATAAATTTGAGAAATTTAGCCTTGATAAACTTTAGCAAAGTTTTTAACAAATTTTTCGTGTTACCCTTGTAGAATAGGAAAAGTATGCTAGATAATAGTATAATTGAGTAGGTTCATAAATGATTGAGTAATAGGACTCAAAGAATAGTTATTGATGATTTGTTATATATTTGTAAAATAATCTGTATTGAAGAGCTCTGGGCAGTCTGTTCTTAATCTTGTGAATTTCACCATTTTTATCAGTAACTTGTCATCAGTGACGTGTGATTCAAAAAGCTATGGTGAATAGTTAATATGTTGAATGAAAATGTCTGCATCCAACAGGTTACATCATGAATTAAATCTAAGATGATATTAAAGTAAATGTAAAATCTTAAACTAAAGTCAAGTTCACAAGTGCAAGATTGGAGACACTTGGATACATAACAGTTTGCCCTAAACAATACAGGAATTTAATTGTACTTTATGGGATCTAACTACAGCTGCTAAAAAATGTATGTTCTTAGCCTCTGATATAAGGTACGTGTTATTGTTAGGATAAATATTAAAGTGCCATATCACTGCTAGGTGTTACCACCTCATCAGTATTATTATTTGTTTTTACTATCTTTATTATTATTAACTACAAGTTATTAACTGCACTCACAGCTTTTTAGTAGGTGATTGTTGAGAGTTGGTATGATAAAAAAAAATTGTCACCTGGTAGCCTAAGAGGGCAATCTGTAATGAGCAGCATCTCTAAACTTAACATATTTCTCTAGTGACATCCGTACATTCCAATGTTGTGGCTGGGTGTTTGGAACCTTTTTTAATGTACTTTATTTTACACAGCAGACCACAGGAAGAGAATTCTTTATGACACCATGAATCTCCATTTCATACTGCCTGTTTTTGATTATAAGTGAAATTTCTATGATTTGCTTTCAAGCTGTCATGCTTTTCTATGCTTCCTTCTGTTCTCTTCGCATTTTCAAAAATATTATGCAACAGCACCACCTTTTTTGGGTATCAATATTCTCTCCAATTAAATAAAAAAAACCCTTTTGTTACAGATAATGTAATCAAGCAAAATAAATCCACACAGTAACTATATCCAAAAATGTTTAGTTCTTTCTGTACCTTGTGTGAATAATAGGCTTTATTACAGGTTTTCTGGAGACATAGTTGGTCATTACATTGATCAGTCTTCCTACAGTCTTTATTTTACTTTCGTTTCTAAAGTAAGTTGTTTTGCTTTATAATATTGCTGTCTTTTTACAAATTCTTTTCCTTGTTCTGCACACTTGACCTTGTATCAGTTCGTACTTTCCTGAATTCTCTTTAAAGTGTATTTATTATACATGGTACAATAATACTTTGTTACATTCATATCCCATATTTTGGTCATTGATTCCCTAATTGTGTAACAAACAGTCTGAAGTACTCCCTTAGATTTTAGGTCTTTGCTTTTCTTTCCCCTTGTCAGGAACAGGAATTCTGTTTTGCTTATGTCTGTCCCCTCTACAGTGTTATTGGGGGAGGGGGTGGTGCTGATTGTGCTTGGGGTGTGTGTGTGTGTGTGTCTGTGCGTGTGTGTGTGTGTGTGTGTGTGTGTTCAGTACACCTTGGACCAGTTTAGATAAAAGTGAAGGTTATCTGATACCTACCTTCTTCCATGTTTATATACTCCTCTCACCCAAATTTTGAAAAGTAGGGAGCTTTACTCCCTTCTTCTTACTTTTTCTCCTTATTGTATCCTTTCCAACTTCAGAACAGAACCATTCTGCCCCATGTGACCTGTTTTTAGATTTCTCCAGACTCTTATATTTCCAAGTTTTTTTGTCTGTTTCAAACTTTTCATTAGAATGGCTTGAAAATTCCTTTAAAGATCATTTCTTCTCCCCTTCCTTCTGCTCCCATAGGATTATACCCAGTTTTTCAGAATGTTATTCTTGGTTTGGCTTGTTGGGATATTGTCTTCCAAGATTTCCTCTCATTTACAGTAAATATTACTAGTTCTTGTGTGGCCCTAAATTTATGGGGTTTTGTTGTTGGGGTGTATGTGTGTATGTATCATTTTTGTTTTGTTTTTGTATTTGAACTTGTCTTTTTTCTTCCTTTCCACTTCATCCTCCTCTTTTCCTCCTCCTTTTCAGTATTTTCTCTTTGTGGGAACTTGGAATTCCTGGGACTTTTCAGTTTCCTTTCACAGTGTGATCCTATCTTTACTGTCTTGTTCTAATAACATCTGAACGGTTTTCTGCTCTCCTTCTCCCCCTTATCTTTTTTCAAAACAATTCTCTCTGTGACCTGTTTTCCCAATCTGTTTGTGTGTGTGTGTCTGTGTGTATGTGTGTGTGTCTGTGTGTTGTTTTTCAAAGCAGTTGGCTTTTCTTCTCATTCTTTTGATTCTATTTTGTCTGTTGTACTTTTCGGGGTGTCTGCTTCTTGGATAAAGTTCACCACTTTCTCTTCCCAGCTATTTATCCTCCGACTTCTTTACTCTAAAACTTGTATTTCTTCTCTTCACCTTCCTGTTCGTTTCATGTAGTCCTTATTGAAGACCCAGTTGTTCTCTGTTTAGCCTCCTTGCGGCTGTTGGAGGGTTTTATTGTTGTTCCGTCTTTTCAGTCGTGTCCGAAACTTTGGGATCTCATTTGGGATTTTCTTGGCAAAGGTAAGGTACTGGAGTGATTTGCCATTTCCTTCTTCAGCTCATTTTACAGATGAGAAAACCGAGGTAAACTAGGTTAAGTGACACCACCACCCTACCCCCATGCAGCTAGTAAGTAAGTGTGTGAGGCCAGATTTGAATTCAGGTCTTTTTTATTGTGGTCCTGGTGCTCTATCCACTGCACCACCTAGTTGACATCTCTTGGAGGATTACTTGGCATCCCCCCCTTTTTTTTTAAATCTATAGATTTGCTATAATTTTTCATATTAGTGTTTCCTTTGATCTACTCATTTCTCCCAACTTTAGTTGCTAAATTGGAGCCTTGTAACAGGGCTTGTCTCTATTGCCTGCTGTGCCTCTGTGTGAACTGTTCAGTTTAACTCTTCCCTGGGTCTGATAGGTTCCTGTGCTGACTTCTACCTTCTAGGGTTAGGCTCCTCCTGGATCTTTAGATCCTGTCAGGTATCTTAGGACAGAATGTTAGAGATTTCAGAGCCCTGGGACCTGTACTATCCTGATCTGGCCACTATTTTCACCATTCTCTGGAACTTCTAAGGTCTCCATCCTGGCACCTTTTCATGGGCCATTTGCTCTTATTGCCTCTGAACACAAATCTTTGCTAATATCCTTTCTTTCCTACTGCTCTCAGGCTTCTCTCTGACTTCTTATGTGGTTTTGGGGTAGAAGTCACTTAATGTAGTTTTTTGTTGTTGTTGGATTTCTTCATTATTATTCAATCTAGTGCAAATTCAGGGTTTTCCTAGAAGGTGTATATGTAGAGCTTGGCCAATCTGATCTCAGTTCAAGAAGCCATTTTGGCCAGAAGTCCTTTTAGACTTGCCAGAAATTGTGCTCCCTAGTCATAATCTTTAAGAGCCAAATTATGAGCCATCAGAATAGTGCTTTAATGAAGGTGAATGCAGATAACTTTGTTAAAATAATTTCAGTTTCATTAAAACTTGCTCTCACAAAGGACCACATGAGTTAGTTGCTTGTATACCAATGGATATGATAGATATGGGTATCCCCTACTTTTTCCTTATCCAGGCCCCTTCAGTAGGTTTGTCACAAAGATTCTACGCAGTATGGTAGAGAATTGTTTATGCGCATGTTGTTGTTCTTCAGAGTATGAGCTCCTTGAGGGCAGAGACTAATATTTGTCTTTGTATCCTCATTGCTGGGCACAGCTTGGTGTTTGTTGACTGTTTTTGGAGAAAGAGAAGGGAATAGAAGCATTCATAATTGTACAAATTCATGATCAGATTGGAAAATTTACCTGAAAATGGCCTTTTCTCAAAGTATGTAGTTGCTTTGAATGCTCAGCATTCATATTCCTGTTATTTGTCTCTTCCACTGCTGATTGTCACAGCACTCACTGCTGTAAGCAAGTAAAACTGTTGACTTTTTCTCAAACATGCTTTCCATCTTACACTAGAGTCTTGTCTTGTTAGTAGCCCTTTTCATCTGTGGAACTGGCAGCACTTCTAGTTGAGCATACTCACATCCTTTGATAGCCTAAAAATCTTAAGTAGTCTTGACTAACTCCAACCAGTTAGTTATTGGCCCCTTTTGAGCTGTAGAAGATACCGCTGCTGTTATCTGCCTTTTATAGGCTTGAAAGATGAACCAGCAAAAATTATTTGTTCTCTCCAAGACAGAGTTACTTGGCTGGAATTCTCAGATAGGTGTTCTTGTAACGATAGATAACACCCATAAATATAATCTATACTGTTTCATTTGGAGTTGTTAATTTTCAGTGTACCACTTGCATGTTTCTTTGTGGTTAGTAATTGACACTATTTGACTATTCTCCACATGATTATTCTTTCTTATTCTTATACATACTCTTTCTGAATACACCTGAATGTCATTACCCATTTGGAGTTTTATATGAATGTTTTTGCTTCCTTAAAAAAAATTTCAGGCAGAAAACCAAGCGAGAAATCTGAGAAGAATTGCTGTTTCTGGATGCTTTCATACAAGACTGAATAGGGAGCAACTAGACCTCTCTGAATTGAGTGGCCTGACAGGCACTTATTCTGAAAAGGAACCAAACAATCGAGGTCAGACCTTTGATGATGGAGTTTGTGCTTCATTCAAGTTTGACTCTCACTTGGAAGAAGAATTAAACTTATTCTGCACAGCTCCAGAGGAAAAAACTAGGACCAATAGGTAGACGTTACATGGAAAACAGATTTTGAGAACTTCCTATCAATTGTCATTTAGAAATGAAGTGCACTGTTTCAGATAATGTTTTTTCCATCGTTGAAGGCTTTCAATCACTATTTGGGGAGATCCAGGCTTCACGAATTGGTCAGGAGAGCAGCTGAGAGTCTTTGATTCACTAAAAAGTATGACCATCCCATTCCTTTGCTATGTCACCATCTATTGCCATTATGCGCTTTTCAGCTCCCCATCCTGAGACTACAGTGGGGGATATGCCCTTCTTCTAAGATGACAGTGTGACCAGAAAATCAACCCCTTTCTCTCAACCTCTCTACACTCTTTATCTGAGTCATTTACTGGATTTATGAGAGTTCCCCTACAGAGATGGAATTATGGCCTACCTCTTATATCAGCCAAGTCAGCTTGGTTCCATTTGCAGAGCTGTTATTGCTGGGATGAGGTAAGCACAGAGCACAGCTGGATTCTTCAGCTCCCAGCAGTGTTAGCAGTTCAGGTATTGACTTTCCAGTTTCCAGGTGTGTTGTGTGATTTTTTTTTTTTTAAGAGTCTATGAATGAGCAGGAATAATACAGAACCTAAAGATGCCACCTACATAGGTGTTTGGGTATGATTTTTGTCTTAGAATCTCAGAGTTGCAAGGGTTAAATCTTCTCTTTTAACTTTCCATTAATGTCTAATAGGTGATTATTATTCAACATCTGCTTGAATACTTGAATGGCAGGGAATCCACTCTCTTTTTAGGCATCCCATTCCATTTTTGACAGCACAGGACACTGGACTTGGAACCTGGAGGACAGTTGGGTTCAAATTCCGTTTCTGACACTTGTTAATAACTAACTTCTCCTAATTCTAGATTCCTTGTGTCAAATGGTGATTATTGCCTGTACTCAAGGAGTCATCATGAGCAAATTACTTTGTAAAATGTTAAAGCATTATAAATCAAGACACAAAATTGAAGGTATAAACTGCAACCAAGGGGAGACAGTTATCTGTTTGGCCATGGCTAGTTGAGTATTTACAAAACTCTAGAAAATCACTAACTGAAGTGATTAATAGCTTCAGCAAGTTTGCCAGAGAGAAAATTATTGGTCCATAAAATTCTTTAACATTTTTGTACATTACAAGCAAAAACTAGGAAAGAATTGAGAAGAAAATTAGTTTCAAAATAAGTAAAAAATGCAGTAGTTAATATACAAAGATATATACTTGATTTATATAAAAACAACCAACTACAAACTACTTTATAGGAATAAAGGAAAAATGTGAGTAATAGAGTAATTTAATACATATTTTTGGGCCATGGTAATATAATACTACCTAAATTATTTTATCTGTTTAGTGCTATACCAATCATATACATTATAGAACTAGAATAATAAAATTCATTTCAAAGAGCAAATGTCTGGAATCTGGAAAGAATGAGATTGGAGAGAGCATATTATTTCCATATTTCATGCTTTGTAATGTAAATTTGTCTTCAAAACTAATACTGCTTTAATTTCAAAAATAAAAACAGAACATTGGTCAGTGGGGTAGACCAGATGAACAAGAAACAACAAGAAACTGAAAACAGTTGCCTAGTATTTGACAAACTTCAGATTACTAGGAAAATTTTTTTTTTTTTTAAGCAAGAACTGCTGGGAACACTTGAAAAGCCCTTTGGCAGAAATTAGATTTAAGTCAGCATCTTATTATAGTGATCTTAAATTGATTTCAAAGAATTTTAAATTTTATTAGTAAAAATTATTTTGATTGCATAAAGTGTTAGCATGCATCATTTCAATGAAGTCAGATTTAGATGAGAAGTGATAAAATGAAGAAAATATCGATAATAAAAATCTTGACATCAAAATTATATTGTTAGGAACTTTTGACATATATAAATGAGCCATTTCCCATAGATACGTGGGCAAGGGGATGAACAGATTTCAAATGCAAACTCTAAATGTCTTCATGAAATTATACTCCATCTCACAAATTAAGACAGCTTCTCAGTTTCATGTCACACCATGCAAATTGTCATACAAGACAAGAAAAAAAGTAGGACCTGTCACTGGTGCAGCTAAGGAAAGACAAGCACCATGATGGTATAACTGAGGAGTTGATCACCTCTTGTTGATAGGTGCTGAATTATGTAAGAAGAGCTACTAAACTCCTGCTGCTGGACTTAAACCCCCAGGAGTTCAAAGATACAAAGGCTCATTTACCAAAATATTCAAAGCAATGTTGCTTAAATAGTATCCAAAAAATGAAATAAAGTAATTGCTCTTTGATTATAATCATAAAAACTATGTTACTTTGCTGTAATACAATATTATTGTGCAGTTAGAAGTTAACTTAAGGAATTCATAAAATTCAGGAGGACTTAAATAATGAAAGTAAAATAAGCAGAATGAACAAAACTGTTTGTGTACACAGTTGCTGCAACAGAGTAAATAAAAATTCCTGTAAAGGACACTGAATGATAAATACTTGTAAAAATCATTATTATCCATTGAGAAGCAGTAATAAAATATAACCATCTCTCTGAAGGAAGAGAACTCTTCTGATAGAATATTTTTATATATTATCTTGTGTGGTCATTATAGTGTATTGTGGGGGATGGGAGTGTAAAATTACTACTATAAGTTGATTTTTTTTTAAATGAAGACTTTGTAGATATGGGAACTGCTAACTACTAGCTTCCTTATATTAAGCTCAAATTGGCTGCTTTATAATATACATCCATTGTTATCATTATCATAAAATGTCAGCATTGGACCCTGTATTCCCAGTGGTATATGTGGTATAGCAGAGGCTACTAAATGATGAGGGACTGTTTTAAGTATGTACCTGATGATGACTGTGTCTGCTATTCAGTAGTTTTGTGTATACTTAGATATGTATATATTCTCTCCCCTGGGTGACTGTAAGTTCTTTCAGGGGAGGGGCTGTTTGATTTTTATCTTTGTATTTCTAGCACAGTTCTTGGCAAATGCTTGTTGATTGATTCAGCCCCTTCATTTTTACTAAGGAATACATTGAGACTCTGGGAGTGTCAACCAAGATCCCTCACTGACCTACTCCTAGAGAGCTAGAACTAGACACAGGTGTTCTGACCCGGTCTGGTGCTGTTTTTCAGTATACCCCACTAGTTCCTACCAGACATTTTCGACAGTTCTTCTTTGTTTCCATTACCCAGGGATACCAGTGTGGGAAATGGGGGCCAACGTTTAAAGAATTGAGGCAGTTCCAGGATATACAGGAACATGTTGTCAGGAAAGAAAAGATTCAGTTCTGTGGTATGTTCATTGTATCCTCCTTAGTTTTCATTAATTGATACAGATGGGTATAAACAAATACATTGCTGGTAAGTAACCTCATGTAAATCAGGAGGGCATATTAGCACATTTTGTTTAAGTGAGTCCAAAATGAAATATGAGACAAAAATTAAGCACAAGAAAAGATTGCCTGTGGGCTACAACCATTTCTTATTTAATGACCTTGCTTTGGTGTGAGGAATTTCAAAAAAACTATTCCCAGGTAATTGTTCCTCTATTCTACTCTTGTTCAGGTCTTCAGCCTTGCCTTTCATTTTAAAAAAGGATTTCATAAGTTTGTTCTTCTGTGGGTACTTCTGATAAGAGCAGGGCTAACCATAGCTAGCTATTTGTACTTGTAGTTTGTTGCTCTTGAGCCTGTAAACTCAACCCACTAATATAACTATTTTTCTTCTACTCAGGATGTGTTTGAGATGCGCTTTGCAAAGATGCCTGATGAGCCCGAAGAGCCAGTGGTTGCTGTGTCCTCCCCTGTGGCACCACCGCCCACCAAGGTGGTAGCTCCACCTTCATCTAGTGATAGCAGCAGCGACAGCTCCTCGGACAGTGACAGCTCAACTGATGACTCTGAGGAGGAGAGAGCTCAGCGGTTGGCAGAGCTTCAGGAACAGGTACTAGTGTTCCAGCTGAAGATTGCTAACTGCTAGTTGAATCTGGGATTAATTCAGTGAGTAGGGATGACACCAGAGTTAGCCCCTTTTAAATAGAGGGAGTTTTTTTATTCTGTGAAACTGTAACCATAATGTTTCTTTTCTGTCTTACCATACACTATATCTTTTGTGTACTTTGTAGATTCCTACCCTGAGATCAAGTTAGGAAAGCCCTTCTAAGATTAAAATGAGATCATTGGGGGAGTGTCCTTAGAACTAGGTCTAAGTGCTTCTTAGCCATACCGTAAGTAAAACCTTATCCTCACAATCTGTGCAGCATTCAAGTAGAACTCTTAGGGTATAACTTCTAGTGAGAATAGCATTTCCAGTACAGTGAAGACCAAGAAGCATTTTACCCTGGTTACCTGTGGCATTTCTGTTATTGCAGCAAAGAACCATGTCTCCCCTTATACCTTCTAATC
Organism: Bettongia penicillata ogilbyi; assembly: GCA_023548195.1. Taxonomy (NCBI): domain Eukaryota; kingdom Metazoa; phylum Chordata; class Mammalia; order Diprotodontia; family Potoroidae; genus Bettongia; species Bettongia penicillata. The sequence continues at coordinate 1,112,759 of JAJHZJ010000363.1, forward strand.
CTTTAAAGCTATGACTGACCTGCTACAGTATCTCTGCATCTGCTGTGCTCTGCCTTTGCTGAGGCCTACGAGAATTGTCATGCGTGACACCAACATTGGCTGTGTATAGGAAACTCATCTGACCTTTTACTACCTATCTGTATATGTTCTTAACTTTCTATGACTGTGTGGTCCATCTAGAGTGAACCAGCTCAGACCTCTTTGAGGATTTGCTAGAACAAAGCCCCATTCTCTTGAAGGGAATGAATGTGGTAATCCCTAGACTCCATTCCTCAGGCCAGTTCTGCTTGGAATGTCACTATCCTCTTTGGCTTTTACCACTTGACCATATACAGTATATTGGGCTCCTAAATACGCCACTAACCTCAGTTATTGCTTTTGGTCTTATTCATTTTGCGTGCATGTATTCCATATTCCTTGCCGTTGAACATGGTCACTTATATTTCTAGACATTTCCCCAACTGATTATGTACAGGACCAGGGCAGAGAGAAGAGCATATCAGGACAGCATTTATAATAAGCCTCTTGTCTGTCTCTTAGCTCAAAGCAGTGCATGAGCAACTTGCTGCCCTCTCCCAACCTCAGCAGAACAAACCAAAGAAAAAAGAGAAAGACAAGAAAGAGAAGAAGAAAGAAAAGCACAAAAAGAAGGAGGAAGTGGAAGAAAACAAGAAAGGCAAAGCAAAGGAACCACCTCCCAAAAAGGCAAAGAAAAGTAACAGCAGCAACAACAATGCCAGGTCTGTGACTCGGGCCACTGGAAGGAGCAAGAAGGGGCCTGCCTCAAACCAGGAGAGCCATTGCTCACACTGGGTGGTTGATTTTACAGGCTCCCTTTTTAGTTTTGGCAAGTTTTACCAGTTTATTAGTTGTTTCTTGGTCCAATTCAACCTTACCAAGGTTAACAGTTAAGGAAATCCCCACCAGCCCATTAACTATTGACTGCCTTCTCTCTATGAATACCTTCTAACTCTGAAATCCACAGAGAATTAGAAGCCATTCCATGGCTTGAGGTAGAGGAAGTCATGCGTCTGAGTGACCATTTAGGGGTAATACTTGTCTAAAGGTCTTGGTTGAACTAGATGTCTTGTGAGGTTCTTTCCAACTCCGATTCTATGATCACTACATATTGAGAGGATTCTGTAACTTGAGCTTTTATTGCATTTTTCATTTGCACTCCTATTTCTTTTTATAATAAAAATGTAGAGAAAATAGTTTTTAAGAAATAGTAATTGAGGGGCAAAAACCAGCATTCACAAACTGAACCAGTGAGGTGGAGGTCTCATTAACTAGTTCTTCTAATCTCTTGAAGAGGCTGCTCCTGAATAGCTCTTAGTTGGGCTATCTTCCTCTCTTGAGTCAAGGAAAGAGGGTTAGGGTACACTTGACTGCGTGGATAAACAAGCAAAAGTCTCCTGTCAGTTGTCAGTATAAAGTCTATGACAGTTTAAGATTGAACCCTCTTGGATGGTGCATGTGAGAAAACAGTTTGTATTAAAGACAGTCTGCTGCTTTTTCTCTTCCATAATTCCTCTAACAATGTGTCTTTTTGTTCTTCAGTAGCAAGAAGGAACCTGTGCCTGTTAAGAACAAGCCCCCTCCCACCTATGAGTCAGAAGAAGAGGACAAGTGTAAGCCAATGTCCTATGAAGAGAAAAGACAACTGAGTTTGGACATTAACAAGCTTCCTGGTGAGAAGCTAGGCCGAGTTGTCCATATCATCCAGTCCCGAGAGCCCTCTCTGAAGAACTCCAACCCAGATGAAATTGAAATCGACTTTGAGACATTAAAACCTTCTACCTTACGAGAACTAGAGCGCTATGTCACCTCATGTTTGCGGAAAAAGAGGAAACCTCAAGGTATCTTTTCCAGTCCCGCAGTTATTTCTGTCTGGGCTAACAGGCATATAGAATAAGTGGGGTCACAAAATGGAGTTTTGTTACCTCTTCCAGCCAAGAGATGGTTCACTAGTGAAAATAATACTTTCAAGTCATCTTGTTGGTTAACCTAATGCCATTTTTTGATGTCCATCTCTTTCTTTTGTTCTTTTGGGGTCTCCTTCCCAAGTGGTTCTTTCCCTTCCAGACTCTTCAGAATTCTCTGCCATTTGGGTATCAGTTGGCTAGCCTTGCTTAATTTTTTCAATATACCTCTTCTCCTCTACCCAGAATTTTTTAAATTCACACTGATTTCTGGCCTATAAGTGTCTTTCACAAGAAATAGTCATCTGATAACCATTCAGCTATAAAACAAGCCCTACCTTATGAACCATATCTATGTTGGTTTACTTCTCTGGGACTTAATAAGTTTCTGTTTAAACTTATTATTACAGCTTCATTTTGGTCTGAGTAATCTGATAATCCTTTCTTCTTTAAGTGTGCTGCAAAATACTGTGCACTAGGACAGGTATTGTGGGCAGATGGGCAGCATGATATTGGAGCTACATCCTATACAAGTTGCCCTCACTGTAGAAGTGATAGAAAATGAGCAATTTTGATGTTCTGTACCCATATTGTACCACTCAGTTCAACAAGCATTTATTAAGTGCCTTCTGTATGCCACCTAGAGGCTGGTATGTGCACTGGACTTGAAGTCAGGAAGACTCAATCTTCCTGAGTTCAAATTTGGCTGCAGGCTTTTCTGTGTGACCCTGGGCTCTGTTTGCCTCAGTTACTCATCTGTAAAATGAGCTGAAGTATCTTTACCAAGAAAACCTCAAATGGGTTCCCCAAAGAATCAGAGGACTAAAAAAACAACTCAAAAACGTTATATACTAGCCACTGTGCTAAGCCCTGGTGGATACAAAGGGAAACTCCCTCCAAAAAACCCATTTTTTGCGCTCAGAACTCACAGCAAATTGTGTATAAACAAGTGTTACCAGGCAGATAGGAGCAGTGTGCTGTGATAAACTTTTAAAATATTTCTTAAGGGAGTTCTGTTATTGTTTGAGTTTTTAATGTTAAATTTTAGCATTTTGTTGTAAATATCTTATTGCCTTAACTTAGATCTTATTTTAATAAAGGCCAACAGAATGAACCTTCTCCCCACTTCCCCCCAAATTCTTTAGACCCAGGTTTGAGTTCATTATACACAGATTATCTTTGTGATAATCTTTAGTATCTTGCCAGAAACCTTCAGCTTGTTCCAAAGTTCATATTCATATGATGGTAAAGACTCACGAAGACTGGATTTGAGAAGTTAGATTTCCTTTACAAATAAAGAGCCATGTCCTCACTTGACTTAGCAGCTCTGGGCCCTGCTCAGTGATTTCTAAGTTGACATTACCTAGAATCTGCATCATTAACATTGCAAGAACGGAAATGATTCTCAAAATCTTACTGTCTATCTACTCAGTTAAATTAGCGGGGGGTAGGAAAGAGAAGGTCTTTGCTGGTTTTTCCTCTGTTAAAAGCAGTACATTGGTATTAAGAGTATTAGGTCAAGGCAGGAAGGAATTCCCGGCCCCTGAAAATGCCTGACTTTTTTTCAATATAGAATCAGCCACATTCTATTCTTCCAGAAATATTTGATAGTAGGAGACCACTAAAACAAAAAATTAAACTCGGTCTATACAGTAACCTGTTAAAATTCCTGAATCCTCAATGAAGAGAGAAGTAGTTTGGAAAATTAGGGGAAATAATACTTACCTACTTGGGCCCAACAACAATCACCGTAATCCAAACTGTAACGAATGAATTCAGTAACCGTAACCTTAGCTGAAATTTCAGTAGCTCCTAATTTTAGCTCTGTAGGCTTTTCCAAGGCAGTGGTACCTTTGGGCTTAAGGTTTATTTTTTAAAGAATCATGCTTCTTTCTTTGCTGAGTAGTTGTCTATGACTTGGTTGAAATATGCCCCTTTGCCATCCTCCTACCATTTTATTTAGAAAAGTATACGTACACATAAATAAATACACATTGAATTGCCTCTACCCCATTGGACATTATTTTGCTTTATTGTCTTGTTGCAGCTGAGAAAGTGGATATGATTGCGGGGTCCTCTAAGATGAAGGGCTTTTCATCTTCAGAGTCTGAGAGCACGAGTGAATCCAGCTCTTCGGACAGTGATGACTCAGAAACAGGTTAGATCCATCTTATCTAAAGGCTCCCAGTCTTCAACCTGCTTATGTTCTATATAAAGGTTTTCAGTACTAACTTGATAACTGCTTTTCAGAGGATGATGACAATAGAGCAGGGATAGTAAGTAAACTGTAATTCTCTGTGTATTTCAATTCACCTGTATATTATTTCTTATACAGGGACATTAGAAACATATGAGATCTAACCTCCAGCCTCCTAACAAATTAATTCTCCCAGCTGGCAACTGTTTTGGTTTTTGGTTTGTTTGTTTGTTTTGAACTAGAAATAGGAAACCACTTAATCCCCATGGTTTATGCCATCCTCCATATTAGAGAGTTCCTAGATTCTGTTTCTTTTTTAGCTTACTATACTACTGTCTTGGATAGATGGGGGAAATAGTACCTATTCTTGCCTACCTCACAGAATCATTATGATAACATTTCTGTTGTCAGCCATACACTATATATAAACATGAGGTTATCATCATCATTAGTTGAAAGTATTAGATCCATATTTGATGAAAATATACCTGCTGACTTTGTCAAGTTTGACGATATTGTGACTGGGAAAGTAGAACAGAACATTGGTACTATCTAGCCCTTTGGGTTGAGGAGGGAGAAGGGAGAGACTCATCATAAAATGCTTTTTAAAATTAGAAGAGCCTTTACAGATAATATTGTCTGTACGTCCCCGAATCCTTTCTCCTACCTCTATCCTTCCATTTTATAGTGAATAAACTTAAGACCAAGAGAAAGTCAGTAGTTTCAGTAAGGATATGTATACCAGGAAATGTTTAATAAGTAGCTCTGGTGCAGGTGGTGCCTAGGGGTGATGTGTATACACACTTTTAGATTTAATCTTGGCTAATTAACATTTTCTCCATCATTTTATTAAGTCTAGACGTTCAACAAAACAAAATCAAACCTTAAAAATTTAAAGATTAGCTCTCACAAGCTGGTCTAGCATGCTACTGACTTCTTATTGAATAGAAATCTATAATTCAACTGGATATGAACTCTGCCTTCATTCTCTTAGGCATTTGGTAGGGCAGCAGCTGTCCCCATTTGCTGTTTTCAGACCCTCTCATTGTACTGAGCTCAACTTTTGCCTGTAGCCAAGTGGGAAAAGGTAGCCTCCATCAAAAGAAAACCTTGCCACTATCTCCAGGTGTGAGTGTTTTGTGAAGTACTCAGCCTAACTTTGGACATGCAGCTCAACTTAGTGGCCTTCGGGCAAGACGATAACTGCCCCAACTTGTGAATTTTTCATTCTGGTAATCACTACTATAAAATTTTTAATTTTTAGTAACATTTTTATCCTGTTATTTTCTTTTTATTATAAATACCCTATAAAAAGAGGATTTCTATTTAGTGTTGAATAGGAGAGGATTGTACATCAAACTATGTATTTCTTATGTAGAACTTTTATTTTTAAACATAGAATAAATTCAATATGCTGCTATAAATTATTGGTACACAACTTCAGTGGGACTCTCATTACTTGTTGGACAAGCCTTCTCATGTACCTCTATATTTCAGATAAGATTATATCAAACATTTTCATCTCAACTCTAATCAATTCCCTGTACTAATGACCTAATTTCCTGCTTCACTGCCAGTGCTGAAGGCAGCAGGTGTGGATTTTTTCACTTCTCAAACATTTCTCAAAATATCTTTCATATTCCCCAATCATGGCTACCCCTACTTTCACCGAGGCTAATTCTAATTCCTTTGATCTGTTCCTTTCCACTCTCATAAAGATTTCTGGTAATTATTCCCATTTTCTTTTTCATTTTCAGTGTCTTTTATCCCCATTGGCTTCTTGCCATCTGCTAAATTGTTTTTTCAAAACCTTCTGTACTTGGTACCTCTATTTCTTATTATTCACCTTCTTTTCAACCTCTTCTATTCTGTGTTAATCTAACCCTTCCATTCTACTGAAACCACCCTCAGACAATATCCATTGTTTCCTTTTCAGTCTCCATTCTCTTTGACCTCTGTCTGCAGCTAATCACATTCCTGACTAGCAATAGGTCAAAGCATTTGTCATTAAGACTGTTTCAGTAACCTTGTTATGGAGCTCTCTGCTTTCAGGAGTTCAGCTTTCCCCCTCATGGATCTAATTGTGATGCACTTCTGATGATGTCACTTATTGCCTTGCTCAGGAAACCTTCTCTTCTTGAAAATAAAATATAAACTCCTTAGCTTCACATTTAAGGCCCTTCACAGTAGGACTTTTCAGTCTTATTTCCTGGCATTCACCTCAGACTCTGTTTGCAACCAAACTATATTGATAGCTGTTGCCAAACTTAATATTCAGTCCTCCACCCTCTGTGCAATCTCTGTCTCTTAAATCCTTTGTTGGGTGCCATCATGAGAAGACTTCTCTCATACTCCACTTCTACCCCTTCCATCTATTTGTTCTCTTTCTACAGTCCTCCTTAACCTCTACTCACTTGTGTACATTCTCCTGCTTCTTGTAGCACTACATCTCTGTTGGCTTCAAATCATCTTAATACATGATCATGGGTATTTCTCAAGTTTCTATCATCAATCCTTTGCTCTTTTTTACACTGCCTTGTCAGTCTCATTCACACTCACTCTCACCAGCTCCATATAGCCACATCCTAAACCTAATTCTTATTCTCCTCCAGGAAGAGTATTGCTCTTAAGTAAATTAAGAAGTTCTTAAGTAAGAAGCCCATTACTTTAAGGAGAATAGACTTCTTCCCTGAACTTTCACCCAGTGTACCTTTAGTAATTTTTAGCACTATTCCCCAAAATGTTAAAATATATGGCAGATTTTTTTTTCTGTATCTCTTTATTTTACACTTAAACTTCTAAAATCAATTAACTTCACTGTTGCTTTTGTTTCCTTCATTTCCTCTTAGTCTTTTTGTAATCTGGATTCCAGATCCAACACTTGACTAAAACTGATCTCTCTAACATTATTCACAATCTCTTAATTGCCACATCCGTTGGTCTTTTCTCAGTCTTCATTATTTTGTAGCATTGACATTCTTGACCACCCCCTCCTTCTGGATGATGTCTCTTTATGAACTTTCATGGTAATGCCGTCTTCTGATGCTCCTACTGTTGTAACCATTACTTCTTAGTTCACTTTATTTGATCATCATTGAATCATCTTAATCTGCAGGTTCTGTACTTTTCTCAAGTTCAGCATGTCCAAAATAATTTAATACCTTGATCCGCATCTTTCCTTTTCTTGTTGATTTCTTTTGAGGATGCCATCCAGTCTTCATTCTTCATTCAGACTTGTAGTTTCAGAATCATCTTCAGTTTTTTTCTTCTGTCCACTTCTCTCAACTTATACACCTTATTTCAAGTCCTCAGCACCTCTCCCTAAACAACTGCCTTCTAATTAATCTAGTATTCTCCAGTCCATCTTCTACACATCTGCCAGATTGATACGCCTAAAACAGATTTGATTGCACTGCTCTCCTGCTCAGGAATCTTTGGTGGTTCCCTATTGCCTTTTTTGGGGAAAAAAAATGTAATCTCCACTGATCAGATATATTTGTACCACAGTATCCAGCACATAATACACACTTAATAAATGTTTGTTCCATCTTCTTCCTTTACATTCTGACTCTCTTATCTTTCTAGATTAGTTTCCCATTATTTCCCCTCATGCACACATTCTAGCCAAAATGGTTGTCTTACTGTTATCTATACATGACATTCCATCTCTTCTCTCCATGCCTTTGCAAAAACTATTCCCCTTTCCTAAAATGTTCTCATCCATATATCCCTCTCCATTAGAGTTCCTAAGCTTCCTTTAAGATTCAAGCCAGGTACTATATCTTATAGGAAAGCTTTTCCTGATTGATCTCACTAGCTAGTTCTCTGAGTTCTGTGCGCCCACTCTGAAATTACTTTGTGTTTATTTGAACCGCTTTTTAAAATCTTTCTATGTGCCTGTTTTCCTGTGTGTCATATGTGCCTTAAAAAAACAGTCTTTGCCCTCAAGAAAGTTGACTGTTTTTTGTTTTTTTTAGTTTTGTCTTTGTTTCTTCTCTGCCTAGTATAGTTCTTTGTATGTAGTAGGTACTTAATAAATACTTACTGTATTTAATTACAAAAATGGGATTTGCTGGTGGCTCTTTGTGCAGATGAAGAACATCTTTTGGCACTGAGAGTAACAGTGGAGAAAATCAACCCTATTTACCAATTTATCTGTGCAACCTTGGGCAAGTCTTGTAAATTTTTGGGCTTTAGTTATTCATCTTTAGAAGAAAGAGGTTTTAGCTCTACCATTTCAGTCCTTCTCAATATTTGACTTTTAGTTCTAGGTACCTTTTCTGCCTATATCTTTTTTTTTTTAAATTCCTAAAATGTATTTTCAAGTCTTGATGTTCCTCTTTTATAAATTCACCCTAGCCAACATCATTTTACAATAACATTTTTAAATCTTGAGACACAGCTTGATAGCTAACAGAAAGAACACTAGATTTTTAGCCAAGGCACCTGGGTTTAAATCTCTACTGCCTTTTACTTGTTTCAGCTTGGACAAATCACTTAACTTCTCTGGGCCTCAGTTTCCTCATCTTTCAAATGAAAGTAATGTAATAGATGACATTTAGCATCTCTTTTCTCTGCAAATCTTACCATTCTCTCTTCTATCAATCTTACTATCATTTTCTTAATTTAGATACTGTAATCAGCCTTGGTGCCAGAAGTGATAAACATCTGGCCAAAAGCATGTCTCAACTCTGGGTTATCCTCAGTAGATAGCAAATTCAGTATCATTAATACTTAATGTCACCATTATTTTGTAATCAATCCCAAAATACTCCTTAGTAAATGTGGATATTGTGTATGTTAAGTCAAGTCAACAAGCATTTATCAGTATCTGCATTCTGCTAAGGGACAAGCATATGGAGTTGTATATTTTATATCTGAGAATCCTAATGTTGGATCAAGAAATACAGTTCAATAAAAAATGAGAAGTTTCTGTGGTTATGATTGTCCAATCAAATTCTTGTCCTGTGCTTAGATATTTCAGTGAAATGCATTGCTTGTATATATGTAAGCATTTATTGAATTCTTATGGGTCAGGCCCTATACTGAGTACCTCTTGGTTATCTCTATGAAGCTAATCTCCATAATTTCCATACCCTTATGGTCTTATTTCTTAAATTTACCTAGCCCTATGCACGACAAGTTAAAGGTTTTCTAGGCTTACCAGCAGATGGAGTCCTTGCCAAGCATTGGAATGATTTTCACTCTTTAAAAGCTGTGATTTTTTTCTCAGTGATTATTCTTGCCTTTATTGTCTACATTTAAGTCAGATTTGGGGATTGAAGAGCTACAGTTTTGGTCCACTTAATAGTCTTAGTAGTACCTGGCGCTTTACTCTCATTTCTAGCCAAATCTTAGATGAACTTTTATTCTCATTTTTATCACCTATATTGTTTCTAGTAACTCAGACAAAGAAACGGTCTTACACTCCTGAATTATGTGGCACCTTCTTGCTTCTTGAAGGACTGCAAATGACTCCCAAATTGTAATCAGCATTATACCCAATCATTTTTCCAAAATGCATCTGTTAAAGATTATGGACAGTCGGTATAAAATGGCTTGTACCAGGTACCTTGTGCAAGTCATAAAGTTACATCTGAATTACATTTCTTAGAATGCTGCCTTTGTTGTATTCTCTGAAGAGTCTTATAGAACAAACTGCTTCTCAATAAGCTCCTTAAATAGTGTTTCCCATGGAATGAAATTGTCTCTGCTGGCTTTCCAGTGATAGTTGGCATCGAGTGCATCTTTCCTACCTTCCTCGTCCAATGACGACCTTTGCTTTCCATCAGGGGCAGGGAGGGGGGAGGAGATTTGGCAGCTTATCCAGAGCTCTATGGCTGTTAGCACAATTTTTTTTTTTTTAAGAAAAAAAGATTGTGCAATAAGTAATATGAGAATCCTGGGAACAGCTGTCCTGGCTAGTGGAAGAGAATGAGATTTATGATCTTTGAGTTATCTTTAAAACTCCAACAGCTTTAGTTCTGTCACATTGGTTGCCTTAAGGCCCATTTTCTTTCCCTTTTCCTGGGATACTGCTCCCATTTTGGTTTTCCCTGGCTTTTGTAGCTTTTGTCCAACTTAGCTTATCTTTGGAGGGCTGTTTCATGTGCATTCTGGTTGTTTGTATCTGTACAGTTCTTAAACTGGTGACAAATCTCTTCATTTGTCTGGTTGACTATTAGTCTTTACGTGTGACTTATGCTACCCAGCTTCTAACTTTTCTAATTCCAAAGGAACTCTCATTGTACATATATTAGCCAGATAGGAACCTCACATAGCACAAGATGGCATGCTTTAATAAGAATAAAAAATTCCTTCTTTTTAACTAAGCTTCCCTGTAAACCCTTACGTAGTCTTTTCTGAATAAAAGTTCTAGCAAATTTGTCTCTATCTGTGGCTAGTTGATGAAGAATTCTAGTTAGATTTTTTTTTTCCACTACAGCTCTCTTTTTGTTCAAGAGTTTCTGTCTGGATGGGTGCTGAAATTCCTGAAAAGAAATATTTGTCTCTTAGGCTATGGGTCAGGTCAACTGACAAGGCCCCCAAAAGACAGATCATTAACATTAAAAGGAGCAGAGGCATAATATGGGGTGGGTGAGGCAAACTAAGCCGAATGTCTCTTGGCAAATTTAGACAAGAATGAGCGCAGTCAGATTACTCAGGGCAGTATGAGATTTCTGTCCAAGTTTCAGTCTGTGATTTGGAAAGCCACACACAGAGGCTACAATCGGTGGGCAGTTTCTTTCCCATCCCATTTCCTTTTCCTAGCTTCATGAAATGTCTGTTGGCCAACTCTACCGCATCCTTCTGAGCCTAGTTATCACCTTGGTTGCGATTGTTCCGTCACCTCGTATGAAGCCCAGGTTGTTAGAAATAACATATTCCATCCCATGTCTTCCACTTCCCCATTAGACACTTTGAGGCCTTCTGGTGTGTAACAACCTGACAAGGTTACTTAACCTATGGTGACTGGGGCTTCCTGCTTAATGAGTCAAGTTAGGGGGTTGACAGCTTAATGATCTATGTTCCTGGCATTCCATTCCTAATTTAAATAAATTCAAGGCTGGAGAAACAAAATGTAGCAGTTGTGAATTTGGATTTGCTTTTTTTTCTTTGGGGGATCCTGAGGGGGCTATTTTTTCCCCCATGGAACTTATGTTCTTACTTTTTCACTGAAGTCTTTTTATTCTGCACTGAATTCAAACTTTAGCAGAGATGGGTAAAATTCCCTTGGGAGGGGAAGGCCAGTAATCTTTAAAATGTTGATAATACTGCTTATTCCACCCACCTGTTGTGATGAAAGCACTTTATAAAAAGGAGAAAAGTATAATTTGACCAACCTTTCTTTGATTGAAAATCTTCTTTTCCAATTGTTTCTAAAGTTGCATCTTACTCAACTGAATTCCTACCCCAAACTGCTATGCTTTTTCACTCTTACCGTCTAGAATGTGATTTGACCAGCAGTGGAGGGAGGAGGGGGAGACATTGACTTCTTGTCCTGAATTTTATTATGTTTGTAGGATGCAAGTATTGGCCAGCTATTTTCATCTTCTGCTTTCCTTTTCCCACGAGTCTGGGGGAGGAATGCTGGGGAATGAGTCGGGGGTTTGGGTGGGGCTCGTGGTAAAGGAGGTTGTTTTAATAGCTCAAGGGAAAAATGGAATTCTTGATGTTTTGAAAACATTCAGCCAAAAGTGCAGCAAGAAGACTTGGTGGGTTCCTACTAAAAATTCATCTGAAATCCCCCACCAGTCTGAAGGATTTATAAAGCCTCTATTGCTCCTGAGCCCTCTCTCAATATGTGCATGTGCATAGGTTTGCCCACTTGTGCTGAACATTCTTGCCCTTCCCTTTGGGGAAAGAGTGAGGCCCACGGAGTAGAATGAGGGGTGGGAAGTTTGGCAGTCAGCCTTCCCCCACTGAACTACATCAGACTGAATTGCTTTTTGACCTTAGAGCCAGAGGAGCTGTAGCCTTTTCCAGAGCAAATTTTAAAGCCATTATTTTTTCATCATCTTGTTTACCTCACCTCTCAGATTACCTATATGTTGTCTTCAGAGCTTGATTTTCCTGAGCTTGTATCTTCTCCTAGGAAAATGTTGCCCTCCTACCGTAATCTCAGTAGTGGTTAATTATTTTGGAATTAAATATGACCAAGAAATAGTGTTTCTTCATTGTATTGTTTAAGGAGAACTTTTTATGAATTTGAAGGCTTTTAAGTCTGAAGTTAAAATATTTTCTTGAGTTACATATTCTTATAGAGTAATAGGATAAAAAAGTGAGAAGAACCACTTAAGATTTGAGGACCAAGGAATATAATATAATAGAGAATGGTCATAGAAAACTATTCAGAGTTCTGGTCACAAATATAAACTACCAGTGACTTGAATTCTTTTCCAAGGTTATTTTTTCTGAATTAGAAAGTGACCAAATTGGCATTTATCTTCTGGATCAGTGGAGTCACATTCAAATAAAAAGGGAAGGAGGAGAACAATAAACCATACATAGGGATCTTTGTGGGCAATATACTGACTTGGAAAACCACATATTAACAGTATCTATGTTCTGTTGTATTTTTATTTATTTTGGTAAGTATTTCCCAATTATATTTTAATCTGGCTGAGGCCTCATTCAGGAGGATTGGTCGTGTTTGACAGCACTGCTCTAGAATAGGGATTCTTAACCTTTTTCATGTGAAGAACCCCTTTAGCAGTCTGGTGAAGCTGATGAACTCCCTTTTCAGAATAATGCTTCTAAATGCAAATACATAGGATTGCAAAAGAAACTAAGGATGTTGAAATACAGTTGTCCAAATACTTTTTTTTTATATCTACACACCTCGTCCTAGAACTCTTGCTCTAAATGTACTTACACAGTACATTTCAAATGTTTCTATTTTAACAATAAACATAATATTGCTTTTTAAAACTACATAACTTTTAACTTTTTTTAAGCAAAATGCTGTTTATTTCAGTTTCATATTGCTTTCAAATAGAAATGAAATTTTGAAGTGGTTTCAATTTTCCCCTCCAACTTTAAGCCCCTGTTCGCAGAACCTGACTTTTTAGAGTGCATATGTGTATTTATGCATTTGCTTAGTAAATACATATTAAAACATCTGCAATGTACAGAGAGTATTATGCTAGCCTCTAGGAACGGCACAAACATAACTATTCCCATTGTTTCCGACTTCAAAGGACCTTACCAATTAGGGGTTACAACAAGGGCATAACTGTGTTACAAAATAGAATGTTCTGAGAAGGTAAAGTTGTGAAAGTTCAAGAGAATGATTGATTGATGTTGATTTTGTGGCTCTAAGTAACATTGTTTTCTCTTGATGCATCTTCTGCATGTAATTCTGTTCTCATTTTTAATGTGAAGAACATAGTAAAGAAAGGAAAGTGCTATGTGCCAGGCGCTGTGCTAATAAATTGAGAATACAGATATATAAAAGACAGTCCCTGGCCTCAAGGAGCTTGCTATCTAATGGGGAAGACAGCACACAAAAGGAAACTAAAAGGGAGGATGGGGAAAGGAAAGGTCAGCACTTAGTGGGACAGATTAATCCAATCTAAGTGAATATTATTGCTCAGTGGGAAATAAAAACATGACTGGCCTCAGAACGCTCTTTAAATAGATGCTTTAGGAGAACTTCTTTTCTGCGTCTTCCAGCTCTCCAATCAGAAGGGACCAGAGGGTACAGTGAATACTGTTGGGGAGTGAGTAGGCTGGTATAATCTCACATGATAAGGAGTTTCCCTCATGTTTCTGTGAGCAGAGAGTGACTTACAAGATGATAGGCAGAGAACAGTTTTTATGAAGATGGAAGAGTCTTTCATGCAGCAACTAACTTTTTGAAATACATTTTTATTGGTAGGTGTGGTGGCCTGGTATGCCTGCAGTCCCTGCCTCACAGGCCCAAACTGCTGGATTTATTGAGTGTAGGACTTCTGAGCTGCAGGGATGCTAAATCATCAGCCACAGGAATAGGGGGCTAACCAATTACACAAGGAGGGCCAAATCACCCCAGGCTGGAAACACAGCTGTCAAAGGGCCAATTAGCAATGAGGTTTGGCCTGTGAGTGATTGCTGCTCTTCCAGCCTGGACAAGATAGGAAGACCCAAATCTCTCTCCTCTTCCCCGCAAGAATTAGTTAAAATGAAATAAAGTAGATTTTTGTGGATCTTTTTATTTGATATTGCCTCCATTTCACAGTATATCCTTCCTCCAATCTCTCCGGGAGCCATCCTATAAAGGAATTAAAAGATTCAGCAAAGCCACACAATAAACATCCAAAAAAACCCCAAAACCTTGATGTTGGTTACAAGCTTGGTTGTAATTCCTCAGATTCACTTTCTATTGCTTTGTTGTTGTTCTTTCCATTTGCATTATTTTAGTCATTGTATTTTTTTCCTATATCTGCTTACATCACATCATTTCATACATCTCTTCATGCTTCTCAGTACTCATCCTATTCGCCACTTAGCAACAGCACAAAATATATCATTACATTCATATAACAACCATTTGGTTAGCTGTTCCCCATTCAAAGGTCATTTACTTTTTGTGTCCTGTTTTTTGCTACCAGAAAAAGTGGTACTGTAAATATTTTGATAATGCATGGGGCCTTTCTTCCTAGTAGTGAAATCTCAGTGCCAAAAGATATGGGCTTTTTAGTCACACTTGCCTCATAATTCCAAATTGCGTACCAAAATGATTAGAGTATCTCTCCACAAAGTCCTCTCATCCATTAGCTATTCCCATATTTTCTTATCTTTGCTATTTTCCTGGGTATGAGATGAAACCTTGGGGTTGTTTAATTTGTTTTTCTCTTATCAGTGATTTGAAGCATTCTTTTACCTGTTTGTCAGTAGTTTCCAGTTCTTTGGAGAACTGTTCATATCCTTTGATCACATAACTGTGAAAAAATTTTTCTCTTTCCTGTTATCAAATTTATTTTTGTAATTTCTTTTATTCCTTGTTTGGCTAATAATTCACTGCCCATCCATGGCCTGTGAAAGGTATTTGATCCATTACTCTTCTAAATTTGTGTGTGTATGTGATAAGATATTTAATATTCAGGTCATTTTAAATTTATTCTGTTATACAATATAAGATTTCAAATATGAACCTAATTTCTGTCTGACTGCTTTCTTGTTGTCCCAGCAATCCTTGTTAAATAGGAAGTTCTTTTCTGGGTATTTTTATGTTTTCAGGTTTGTCGACTGTTAGGTTATTGAATTCATTTATTTCTGATTCTTGTAGGGTCTCTTCTGTTGATCTGGAGATAGCAACACCTACATCAGTGGGTTGTTAGGATCAAATGAGATAAATGCAAAGTATTTTGAAAGCCTTTTGATAGTTACTGTTATTGTTATTATCATTATAATACATTTCTATTTCTTAATCAGTACCAAATATATTTGTTTTACTTTTATAACACAGTTTGAGATTGGAAAGTTCTAGTGTCTTTTCATTCCTATCTTTTCTTTCATTTTTTCTTTAATGTTCTAGAATTTTTTTCTAAATTAATTTTTCTGTTATTTTGTTGTTTGATTTAGCATTGACTCTATAAATTAACAGATGGTATTAGCATTTTGGATTACCCAATATGACCATAGAACTTTTTTCTTGGAATTATGGGTACTCTTTAGGAGCATTTTGGAATTGTGTCTATACACGTATTAAATATACTTGAATAGATTGACTCTTGGATAATTAATGCATTTTGTAGTTAGTTTGAAGAGCAATTTCTGTGATTGCTTCCTGTATTTTCTTGTATAGTAATACTGTTTGAGGTTTATTTCAGGAGGTGGGAAGGAATGCTGAGGTTGTTGCCTGAAACTTTACTGAATATTAGTTGCCTCAGTTGGTTTCTGATTCCTTATCATTCTCTAGGACAACCATCATGTCATCAAGAAGTAGTTTTTATTTTCTTTTCTTTATTATCTTTCTCTTTTTTGCTTTTGCTGCCTTTTCTAAAAATATGTTAAATAACAGTGGGAAAGGGGGAGACATCCTTGGTTTACTCCTCTATTTATTTCAAAAGCATTTCCCCATTACATAAAATGCTAATTTTTTAGTTTCAGTTGGGTTTTCTATTTTTACCCATTCATTTTTAGGAAAAAAAGTTTTATCAAGATACTTTGTAGGATTTTTTATTGTTGTTCTAAACCATAAATGAGTGTTACGTCTTGTCAAAGGTTTTTGCTGTATCTATTAATGTGATTATATGGTTTGGGAGACCTTTTTTTAAGGATAGGATTAAATTGTGTCCTTTTTATTTCTTTATAATGTGCAAAACCATCCTTACAATCTGGTATAAATCCAGTTTCATCATAGGAAATACTTTTTTGAATAAGTTTCCACAATCTTTTTGTTAGGGTTTTGCTTTAAATTTTTTTAATTCATTTATTAAATTAGCCTTATATTTCATTACTTTAACTTTCTCTGGAATTAGAGGAATTAGGAATATGTCTTAATAATGACTTTGGTAGAGAATGTTTTGTTCTTCAGTTTTTGAGAGTAATTTCTAAATTATTCTTTAAAAGTTTGATGGAAACCTATGTAAATCCACCAGGATTAGGGTTCTTCTCTCCCTCTCATGGTTCTTAACAGCAAGTTCAAGTTTCTTTTCTGAAACAGGATTATTTAAGATCTCTATTTGGTGTTGTATCAATTTCAGGTATTTTCTATTTTTCCATGTAATCCTCTTTCAAATTTTCAGTTTTTTCAGTATATAATTGAATATAGTAGGTTCTAATAGGTGCTAATAATTTTATTTCTATTATGTTGTGATTTTATCCTTTCCATTTTTTATTTTTTAAATTTCATTTTCCCTGTTCTTTTTACTCTAATTGGTTAAAAGTTTATCAGTCTTGTCAAAAAGAACCAAAACTTTTCAGTTCTATCAATTCTGTAGTCTTTGATTTTCAGTTTATCTTTTTCTCTTTAATTTTCAAAATTTCCTCCGTGCTTGTTTTCGGTTTGTTTACTTTCTAATTTTTAACTGAATATTCAATTCATTAATTCTCTCTTTTTTCTATTTTGTTAATGTATGTTTTTAGGGATATAATTTTTCCTCTGAGGACTGCTTTAGCTGCATCCCAGAAATTTTGGTATGTTGTCTTGTCATTATCCTTGTCTTTAACATAGTTGTTGTTTCTATAATTTGCTCTTTGACTTGCTACATTCTTTAGGATTTCATTAATAGGTCTTCATTTAGGCCTTATTTCTTTTGCTTGTGCTCCCTTAATTAGTATTTTTTATCCTGGTGTGGGCTGTAAAAGATGTGCTGGGAATTTTAGTTTTTTACTTTTATTTTCAATTTCTCTATTCCTTAAAAGAAGGTCTTAGTTTTGTAAAAAGTGCCTTGTGGTGCTGGGAAAATGTATATTATTTAGTAGATCTCATTCAGAGAACACCATAAATTCTCCAGTCTTTTGGTTCTATAGTTTCCATTTTGTTTAATCCTTCCTTTTGTTAGATTTGTCCAGATCTGAGAGAGGAACATTAAAACCTCCCATTATTTAGTATTACCTTCTGTTTCTTTTTTCAACTCCATTAATCTTTCCTTTCTAAATTTAGATGCTATCTGTTGGTGCATATAGTTTAATATTGAAATTGGTTCATTGTCAGTGGCACCTTTAATTATTGGTATTGTAAATTCTTTGACAGCCTGATTATACTTCTTATTCTTTTAAAGTGACCAGATTTATTGCAAATTTTATTCCACCCTCTCAATTTTGATTCTTTGTATGTCTTTACTCTTCAGATATATTTCTTGTAAGCAACAAATTACACAGTTTTGTTATCCACTCACATTTATATTCGAATTCATGTGTTCCTCTATTTGTCTAGTATTCTTATTTTCCAGTTTTTCTTCTTCATCTTTAAAAGTCAGTACTTGGTCCTGAAAATTTATTTTGCTCAAGCATTTATGATGTTGCCTTGTTTCTTAGACTCTCCCTTTACCTTCCCACTGCTTTCTCTCAATCCTTCACCATGTTAGGGGAGTATGGGGGGAGGTTGCCTTGCCACCTAAAGTATTTATTCATTTTTCTTCATGTTTATTCTCCCTTTTTTCTTCTCAGTTAATTGGCTGATTGAAAATCTCCCATCCTCTCTTTTCCTCCCACTAATTTTCTTAGTGGTTTTTTTCTGCTCTTTTTTCCCAAGAATTTCCTTGTTCAATTGTTTGTTTGTTTCTCTTTACTTTCTATTTTAGAGTTTTATTCTTTTGTTTATTCCCTTTTTAATATCTTTGTTTACCTCATGGACTGAAAGCTTCTTAAGTAATAGATTTAAGCTCCCTCTCTAACCCATTTATGTGTTGTTCCCTGGGTAGATCTTGCCTCGTAGTCACTGTTCACTATTGTGCTATACATTCTAAAAACTTTCAGTTCATGACCAAAGGTATACCCTTTTTCTAAATTGTGCCATGCAGTTCTACTTTTCTCATAATCATTATTCTTTCCATTTATTTCACACTTTCCTTTTTGGATCTATATCCACCATTCCTGTTGTCCTCCTTACTCCTCACTCCCTTTTGTAAATGTACTTAAAATTCTGAGTATTTGCTGCCCTAGAAGTTCAGAAATCTCCTTCCTGGGACAGATTATTGCCCTTGGAGGCACAGTACTCTCTTGGAGAAGGTTGTCTCCCATAATCTTCCACATTTAAATCTGCCTTGAGCTCCTCTTCTCATAGGCAGTTATTTCTGCACGTATTGTTTCCCTAGTCATTCAGTAGGAATTTAAATGTTTAGTATGTTTTAGGAATTGTATGAAGCACTGAGGTTACAAAGAAGAGTGAAAACAAGCATGTATTCTTTTTTAACATCATTGTCTTTTGCCAGATTTCCCTTGACTTCAGTATTTTTGCTTTCTGAATCTATTTATTTCTTTTGTTTCTTTGGAGAAACTCTGCCATGGATTCATTTTTTTCCTCCTCTGCTATTGAGGTATTTGGGGTTTGTTTTTTTCTGCATTGAGAACTATTAACTTTGGAGAGGGGGAATTTTTTTAAAAATGAATTTAATATTTTTATTTTACTCCCAATTACATGTGTAAGCAATTTTTAACATTCATGTTAGAAAATTTTTTTTTTTGAGTTCCAAATTTTCTCTTTTCTAAGGGCAAGCAACTTATAGGTTATACATGTGCAATCATACAAAACATGGGGTTTACTGGCTAGATCCTTCCTCCCTCCCTCCCTTCTTTTCTTCCTTCCTGTCTTTTGTTTCTTTTCTCAAAAAGCAAACCTTAAGCCCATTTCATTCTAAGGTTCATGTATTGCACCACAGTAGGTCCCTGCCCAAACACCACTTAATGGCTATATTTTGGTCCCTCCTGGCTCAATGAATGTCAGTTGTAACTGTTTCTCTTTTGACCAGCAACCCCTGAGGGTCTTCCCCTTACAGTTGTATTTTTTTTTAATCTTTTTAATTAAAGGGGGGGGGCATCTTTTGATTCACTTCTTTAAGAGGCCTATTCACAGAATGGGTGTTACCTCACTCAAAGTGAGAACTTGAAAAGACCTTAGTCTAAAAGGGCCAGGGTCTCCAGTTGCATCCTGGGCCATCTCCAGTAGTCCTATGAATATCTGGCCACTGAACCCAGATGGCTCTGGAGGAGAAAGTGAGGTTGGTCATCTGCCACAGCCCTCCTTCACTCATCAAAGTCAAAGTAAAGAAAAGATATACTTCAGTCTGCATTCGCCCTCCATCAGTTCTTTCTTTGGAGATGTGGTAGCCTTTTTCATAAGTCCCTCAAAATTGTCTGGGATCGTTGTATTCCTGAGAATAGCTAAATCTTTCACAGTTGATCCCCGCTGCAATATTGCTGTTACTCTATACATTATTCTCCTGGTTTTGCTTTTTTCAGTTTGCATCAGTTCATGTAAGTCCAGGTTTTTCTGAGAGCATCCTACTTGTCATTTCTTGTAGCACAATAGTAATCCATTACAGTCATATACAACAATTTGTATAGCCATTCCCCAATTGATAGACATGCTCTCAATTTGCAGTCTTTGCCTACATTAAAAGATCTGCTGTAAATATTTTTGTAGGTCCTCTTTCTTTCTTTCTTTCTTTCTTTGTTTCTTTGTTTCTTTCTTTCTTTCTTTCTTTCTTTCTTTCTTTCTTTCTTTCTTTCTTTCTTTCTTTCTTTCTTTCTTTCTTTCTTTCTTTCCTTCCTTCCTTCCTTCCTTCCTTCCTTCCTTCCTTCCTTCCTTCCTTCCTTCCTTCCTTTCCTTCCTTCCTTCCTTCCTCCCTCCCTCCCTCCCTCCCTCCCTCCCTCCCTCCCTCTTTGGACCTAGTAGTGGTATTGATTGGTCAAAGGATATACATGATTTTATAGTCTTGGGGCATAGTAAAACTTTTAACTTTCAACACACATTTCTTCTTTCATGGATTTTCTTTCTCTTTTGAACCATTCTGGAATTCCTTCTTCCATGCTATCTTGAGGTTCCATAGGATTTTTTGTTTTTGCAGTCATTGATTCTCTTTCCTTTGCCATATAGATTTTTGATCATTTTTGTAATTTCTTTGAGGGTTTAACACACTCATCCTTATAATTTTAGCATCCCCTCCATTGATTTGTCTGCTTGTGACTTGGGGTGTGTTATGGAATGAGGTGTGATGACAAAGTCTCTGGAACAGAAGAGGGTTCCAGTATAGGCCCCAGGCATGAACACAGGGATCGGAATATTTCCTGTTATTAACAGGAAGGCTGGATGGGAAGGTATCCTTAATGAGTACTTTCAGGATTTGTAGTTTGCATTGTAAATTCATGAAGATTTTACCTTATCGTGGTTTGTTCTTGTCTGTCTGTATCTCTTCTTTCCTCTTCCTTCCCCCCCATTCTCTGTCAACCTCCCCTGCCCTCTTCATCTATAATTGCTCAACATTTGGCCCATAATTTCTCCCAGAAGTAGTGGCCAAGGCGTGGGAGGTGAACGTTAATGAGGACTGGAACTATTCCATCTGCCATCTGGTTGATCCCGTGACCCAAAAGCCTCACCACCATTTGTGAAGTGCAAAGCACTGTGATATATATTAATGGAAATAAAAGTTAATTGAAATATATGCTTTGCCTCCAGGGATCTTACAAATAGGGGAAACATACATAGAATGATATGGAATAAAATATACTATCCTTTGCTCATAGTTTGAGAACTAATATGCAAAATTCAAGGGAGAATAGGTTGCTGCTTGCTGAGGATGTGGATGAGACCATCATGGAATAGATGACATTGAGCCTCAAAGGATCAATTGGATTTCATCAGACACAGGCTGACTGCATTTGTAGGTGGGAGGGATATTCCATGTGTAGAGATTTCTGAACTTCTCCTTTAACAGAGAAGGAAACTGAGCTCCAGAAGTTATGGAGATTTGAACAAGATCACACAGATGGTGTGTAACAAAGCACGGACTTTAACCAGGTCTTTTCCGCTATACCACAGTGCCTCTAATTGAAGTCTTTTGAATAAAGGAATGATGTGGTTTGTTTTCTTTATTAGAAAGTTAATAAGGTAGTTGTCATATCATGGACTTACTGGTGACAATAATCCCCCAGAGTGGTCACTATGAGGTTAGTTGCAACAGGAATTGGAGGTGGAGAAAGATGTTTTATTAAGCTAATAATATATAGTTTGCAAAGGAATAAGTAGTTAGAAATGTGAGTCTGGATCCTAAGAAAGTAGTTAGAGCTAAAGATATAGAGACTTGGGAATAAATCAAGTAGGTGAGAGTTGAAGAAAAGAGATAGATACCAGAAAAAAGAAGTATAAGTATCTTCATTGAGAGCTAAACATAAAAAACTCATTGAGACTGTATAAACAGAAGACGTAAATATATTCAAGCAAAACTGAAATGATATAATGGATCCATGACCAGTTACTAAGGAGAAATCAAAATACACATCTTATGATTAATAGGTCAACTAGTAACTCTGCTGTTCTACATATCACTTGTTACTTCTTTCAGATATAACACATGGATCTGATCTGCACTGGAAATTCTTTCAATCCTGTGGAATTTTATATACTATTTCTCTCTTGCTTAATTTTCGTTATAGGTTCACTACCTGTTCTTCAATGTGAAGTGAGCTTGTAGATTAAAGTGTGCCTTCTAAAAAGCGCTTATGCCTACCTCTTTTCTCATTCGAAGATGAATTGGCCTTATTTGACCTTCCCATATTCAGATGTTCACAGTGGAGGTTCTTGATCAGGTAGTTTCATGCATAGAAAACTGGATTCTAGTCATTCTCCCCTGTATTTTGCAGTGATATCATCAGTTGGATGCAAAAGACAGCCAATTTTGATCTCTTAAATTCCTGTATTACCTTTGTCTTCTTAATTCCCATTCTTAGGGATGCTTCTAGTCATTGTCCTGTTAAAATTTACTCTGGAGAGATTATGGAGAACCTACACTAGTCAATACCAATGGAATTGCAAACTAGTAAAATATTGTTGGAAAGCAATTTGGCAAAATACAGTAAAAGTAATAAAGGTGATTATACCCTTGTACTTAGTTTTTAATTTTCTTTTACTTTTAGTTCTGACTTCTCCCTCTCCCTTGCTCATTGAGAAAGGGGGAGAGGGAACTGTTACAAATATACATAGTCATGCAAAACAAATTTTCACATTATCCATGTCTGAAAGATAGACAAGAAAATAAGCTTCCGTCTTCACAATCTATCAGGGCTTTACCTGGAGAGGGATAGTTTGTTTCATCATGAGCCCTTTGCAATAGTGATTGGTCATTGTGTTGATCAGTCTTTCAAAGCTGATTATCCTTCCAGCATGTTGTTGTTATTGTATAAACTGTTCTCCTGGTTTTGCTCACTTGAGTTTTCATCATTTCTTATAGCACATTGCTATTCTGTCACATTTTAATACCATAACTTGTTCAGCCATTCACCTGTGATGGGCATTCCCTCAGTTTCCAATTCTTTGCCACCACAAGAAAAGTTATTATGAGTACTTTTGTCTATATGGGTCCTTTTCCTCTTTCTTTTATCTCTTTGGAGTATAGATCTAGTAGCATTATTGCTGGGTCAAAGAATATGCATACTTTAATAGTTTTTTGTAGCCTAATCATTTTGTAAACAAGGATCTTTTCTACAATGTCAACCTTGGTTTTGAGGGGGACTTTACTAACTCTTGAGGCAGCCCATCCACTTTTGTCTCATTCTAATCATTAAGAAGTTTTTCCTTCCAAATGTAAATTTATGTCTTTATATCTTTGCTTTTAACATATCTGAAAATAGTCGTAATTAATTTGTCATTCATTAATGTAATAGCATATTATAATGAAATTAAAATTGACTCACACCCACTAGATTGGGTGTCCAAAGTTTAGAGTTAGATGTGCACCTTAACTATTTACCACCTTGCGTAAGGCACTCCACCTCTCAGGGCCTGAGTTTCCTCTGAGGTCCCTTCCAGCTTCCAGTCTTTGGTGCTTTGACAGGTGTCAAGTATGTTAAGAAATCTGAAAAGATCTCAAAAGTTTAGCAGTGAGCAGAGAATCTTGATGGTTTTAATGGTGGTCACACTGAAAGGTTGACATTTATATCTTTAGGCATTTGAATACAAATCAAGTTCATTTGCTTATCTTAATGTTTAACATATAATTTTATGAAGCAGTTTAAAAAATAAACAAGAGAGAGATTTGGAAACCATGTCCTAGGTAGCAATTTATTTGACAAAGATCTGGCGAGTTTTAATGGACTGCGTATTTAATACAGATCAGTAGTATACATTTTTTAAAAAATGTACAATGTGGGAAAAAAGCTAATGCAATCTTATTGTTGAGTTGTGTCCAACTCTTAGTGACCCTGTTGGGATTTTCTTGGTAAAGATATTGGAAAGGTTTGTCATTTGCTTCTCCAGCTAATTTTACAGATAGGAAACTGAGGTAAACAGAGTTAAGTAACTTGCCCTGAGTCACACAGATAGTGTCTGAGGCCAGATTTGAGCTCAGGCAGATGAGTCTTCCTGACTGCAGGCCCAGTACTCTATCCACTGACCTACCTAACTATGCTCACCCAGGAGGCAAAAGATTGAGTTCATAATGATCCACTTAGCTGCTGGTGTAATCTTAGACTGGGCATGCACCCAGGTGAATGTGGCTGGTCAGGGTCTGGTAGGCACTGCTGCCATTGCCCCTGGATGAGGCCGGGGCTCTAGGGCTCCTGGCACGGCGGCTGCCCACACCCCGCCCTCCACGTCCTGGTAGGGGATTCCCTGCCACAGCCCATCTGCTCCTTGGTCTGCAGTATTTGGAAGGAACTGGCGGACATCACATCAGACCCATCCTTCAACTGCAGTGCTGGACCCAAAGATGATAACATCTATGAATGGAGATCGACTATTCTGGGGCCTCCAGAATCATTTTATGGGTTCGGGGTGGGGTGTCCTTCTTCCTTGACATAACCTTCACACTGGCGTTATCCCTTCAAGCCTCTAAAGGTCATGTTCTGGACAAGAATTTATCACTGTAACATCAATAACCAAGGGTGATCTGTTTGGATATTCTGAAGGACAGCCCTCACCATATCTAAAGTGCTTCTTTCCATCTGCTCCTTGCTTACGGACTGCAACCCTGCTGACCCCTTAGTGGGAAGTATTGCCACTCAGTACATGACCAACAGAGCAGAACACAACAGAATGGCCAGGCAGTGGACCAAGAGATATGCAACATAAATGGGGTTTTCACCAAATTTACATTATTTGTGATGGAAAGAGCTACTTATGATTATGAAGGGGGGGGAGCTGATAAAGAATAGAGTATTTCTGTAACAGATTTTTTTCAGTCTTGTATTTCCTAAGATTTTGTTGTTAAGGTATCTTGCTACAGTAGACCGTTAGAATTGGTAATAGCATCTTTTAAGACTGTTCTGCAGTATTAACCCAAATCTAGTACAGAAAAGGATGTACACTTTGCTTACAATACGTAAAAAGAGTAAAAACAGCTTAGTTTTGTACAGGAACACATGGCATTTATGGAAAGTCCTTCCAAGACTATTTTTTTTTCTTGTGAAAAGATGTTGGTTTTTCCCCATGAGAGGGAACGTTGATATTTAACAATTGTTTTTTAGAGACTATCATCTCATGATATATAATATGGACAAGTGGATATATGGCACCATATAGGAAATGAGTAGTTAATGTATTTTATATGCCAATCTACTTTAGTGTAAAAGATGAGAGGTTTTAATCAGGACTTAACAGAAACCTGTAGTGAAATATCTTAAGTTGTTGAAGCATAAGTCATGGAATAGGAGTCACTCAGTGTATTGGTTCAATGTTATGGGCTATTTCAGGCTGCCTTTGTTACTGTGCTAGTAAAAAGCTATTAAAAAACAAAACAGAAAAAAAGAAGAAGCATGGTATTTAGAAGCATGATAGTCTAACTTTTAAGGAACAACATTGATAAAGAAAAGGGCTTTAAGCTGGTCTTGATCATGTGAGCATCAGTTGAAGGAAAAGAGACTTGGAAAGACTTTTAATAGCTGAATTATGGCCAGTTTGTTGATTTCATTTAGTGGTACTTTGATACAAAAGAGGGTTCTTAGGGTAGGGTGGTAATACTATCAGTGGGAAGTGATATCAATGTAAAAAAATAAAACAATTTTAAGAATAGTACCTTTCTTCAAGTATTAGGTTTGTTATATGAGAGATTAGACTTGTTTTACTTTGCTCCCTAGGTGACAATCTTAAGAGCAATGGGTAGAGAAGCTGCCTAGCAAAGATTTGTGCTCTATGCCAGGGAAGACCGTCTAACAATTAGAGCTCTACTTGGAAGTGAAATGGATTGCCTCAGGGCATTTGACAGGTTTCTTTTTTATTAGAGATCTTAAAGCTGTGGTTGTACAGTGCTCATGAACAGTGTTCTGCAGTAGTGTTGTAGAAGACACTCTTGTTCAGGAATCAAGTGTGTGAATATGGTCAGTGTAGGACTAGTTTCTGGAGTCTTAGGCTTTGATTTTGAAATAGATACGTTCTCAATTGGATCCACCATCACCCTGGGAGACAAGCACAGCACAGCTGTGGGAAAGGAAGTAACTTGTCTAGTGTAGTCAGAGGATTTAGAGCAGAATTCTTTCAGTTTAACAGGCTCAGAAGAAGTTAACTGCTGCAACATCACAATGAGGATCCAAATCCATTTTTACTGTCTCTGGTTCCTTTGCTGTTTGTACTATGTGATAGAAAACATACTGAACCAAAGTAGTTGCATGCCAGCTCTATGTCTAACAAGTGCAAGTAATTTCATCTTTATGAACTCCATCTGCCCATTTTCAGAAGTGAAATGGGTTGATCTAGATCATGAAACATAAATCTGAAAGAGATCTCTGAGACATTGAATCCATATGAGGAAACCAAGACTCAGAGGGGCTGTTATTGTCCAGGGTCACAAAAACAATGTCACAGGCAGGATTTGAACTCATAATTTCTACCTCCAGAGCCATTGCTCTTCCCCTTTAACACTGTATGAGATGATCTCTAAGGTCCCTTCTATCTGTAATTTGTCCAAGGTTATATAGTATGTTGAGTAACAAGAAACCAGACTTTCTGACTCATACTTTAATGTTTATTGCTACTACACCACATTAACTTTAATCCTTAAATAGTAGGTAAAGTATAGCTCCTTTTTCCTCTACCTCCTGTGTGTTTGGAGTTTACAAGACCAATGTTTTGTAACCTCTCATGCCATGCTGTAATGCTTATACTTTTGTGAATAAATTTTATTGTTGCTTTTATTTACTTTGAAATATGATAAATTATTTGGATAATAACTTCCTCTTCTTGGTTCTCATCTAAAAATGAATTTTTTAGGAGAAAGGCTGTCACTTTCAACCAAAGGGATGCACTTCCTACTTTTGAGTCCACAAGAAGACATTTTCACTCTAAAAATAAATATCAATCCTTTTATGGTCTTGACTCTAGCATCTGATGGGAAAACTTTAAGTGCCTCATTCATGTGAAAGGGTCTGTTTTTGTATGTGTGTTATTAAATGATGCATTGCAGTACTCTTGGGATCCAGTTTTTGGCCCCATTTCCTGTGCACTTTAGAGTTTGCCATCATTTGGTCTTTAAAGCATTGCCTTCTTTTAGCATCAAAAGTTAATTTCCCAGTGGTACTGACAAAATATTTCTGTAAAGATCTGTCAGGCAGCCTTGTCTCCCATTTGCCAAAAGCAGCTTTTTTTTCTTTTTATTCTGCAAAGTGTATCCACTATACTTCCCTACAAAAATCCATGTTTATGGAACCTATCCTTTTGCAAACAAGCCTCATGCTACACTTCCTCATTCTTCAAGTTCTCAGAGTGCCAGTGCTTCATTAAAACTGCCATTTCTTTTGAAGTAATGGCACACCAGAGAATTTGTTCATCTTCTCAGTAGTGAATGCCCCAGATAATTCTAGTAGGTGAACCTCTCTTCCCCTTTGTTGCATGTAATGAATCCCCTCAAACTGATCTGATTGTTGAGTAGGAACTAGACTCCTCTCACCCCATGCCCTGAATGTTATGTTTTTGATGTTGCTTCTCCTAGGAATTTTGTGCTAATTTTTCTAGTTTCGGGTATTATGTTATCTATCCCCAGCATGGATTGGTGATCGTTGAAACTACCTAAATAGGCTATTTTCAGCCTGCCCTTTTGCCTGGGTAGAATATTTTCCTACTGCAACTCTGTTTTATGCCTTAAAGATTCCCATAGAACTAGCAATAGGAAGCTACAGTAGTCAGTGAATTTGTTTACTTTCAATACCATTATGTTTCCATTTTCTTTTAGGAAATACCGTTTCATAAATGTTATCATCCATTTCCTGCAGTGTCTAATAAACCTACCCATCCAGCTTAGTTCTACATCTGTGTTCCGCTCTCTCCCCCACCATTTGGGAAGCCCAGCTTTTCTGCCAAGGGTTTATGGGGTGAGATATCTAATGTACTCTTTGTGCCACCTTAGACTTCATTCACTCACCAAGGATTTGAGTGCCTGCCATAGCCCTGGGACACAGAAAAGTGAGACAATGGCTTCTCCTTTGCGTTTAGTCCATCCTCCCTTGTATTATAGTTGTTGCCTCCATACCTTCTCCTCCACTAGACTGTAAGTTTCTGCAGAATAGGACTTGTATTATAAGCTGCCTTTATTACCCTCAGCGCAATGTCTTACACATGAGAAACACTTCATGTTAATTGTACTTACATGAAATGAAGATGAATATATGGTCCTATTCTCCAGAAACTTACAGTATACTTTAGAACTTAAGATATACAAATATGAGTTAAATAGCAGTGTGTAGTTAAGTGGTATAGACAAATAACTGTTAAGCCCAGTGGAATGGGTGACCACATCATTTAGATGGTAACATTTGAGAGAAAATTAGAGCTGTTGTGAAATACATTACTGAAAGAGGGCAGGCTATGTATTGTGTGAGAATAATGTAGGGTGAGAAATAATTGCAAAGTAGGAATTATAAACCACAACGTCAGATTATACTGAACTGTGACTCAGGTTCCAGTTGAGTAACTACTAAAGCTGTTACTAACCCTTTTTGGCAAGAAACACCATCAAATTCAGTTGCCTCTCATTTATCCCAACCCAGGTATTGGCTCCTTCTCATTACCAGTCTGCATTTTACTCAGTCCCTCCATTTCATCTGATAAATCATATGCATAGTAGAACTCGGAAAGATTTCTATTCTAAGTAAGGTCCTAGGCCAGTGGTTCTTACTGTAGGATACATAAACCGTTTAATAAGCCTATTTCAGTTTAATTGATTTTTCTTAATAATTCTTTGTATTTTTTATATTTAAAAATTATTCTGAAAAGGGGGTCAGTGGGCTTTATCAGATTGCCAAAAGATTCTGTGACACAAAAGAAAAGTTAAGAACCCATGCACCTTTAAATGACTATTTTTTTGCTTCTTCTGTTTCCTATATTGTCATCACCTGGGTTTGACAAGTTGAAAGACATTTTTAATGCCATAAGGCATCATATAAATGTGAGATTATTATTTTTATTAGGGTTAAAATCAAAGTTTATCACTTATATGTGTTAATCTCAGGAAATGGAAAACTAAGATATAGAATAGAAGCCCTGTCCTCTTATTTTTGTATAATTAGAAAAATGAAATGTTTAGCTTTATAAGTTCTTTCCAAATCATATGCTTGAACTCCTTACTTAGAAGTGATAGTGCTAAAATCCTTGGAGGATATTATGAGTTGGAAGGGGCTGCAGAGGTGTTTTACACACACACACACACACACACACACACACACACACACACACACACACACACACACACACACACACACACACACACACACACACACACCATCCCATGTCTGATAATATAACCCTTTATACTGCATCCTTTAACAGAATGACCTAATTAGTGTCCAGTTAGACTAATATAACCCTTTATACTGCATCCTTTAACAGAATGACCTAGTTAGTGTCCAGTTAGACTAGAACTCACCTTTCCTAAATCTCATTGCAGTACTCTTTTTACCCACTTAATTTTATAGCTCACAGAGTACTGCTTTGTTCTGACCCTGGTTGAGACCTGCATTTTGAAGTAATCTGAAGTTTTAATGTTAAAGTTAAAAATATATTATCATAGTTTTAAAATGGGATAAAGATTATGCCTTCTAATAAGGAAAAGGTATCACAAAAAAGCTGATATATATATATATATATTCTTTAAATTTATTTATTTATTTATTTATTTGACTTTTTGCATTCATTTTCACAAAATTTTGGGTTCCAAATTTTCTCCCCTTTTATCCCCTCCCCCCACCCCAATGCCCCAAGCAATCTAATTTTCCCTATCTCCAATCTGCCCTCTCTTCTGTCATCTCTCCCTTCTCTTGTCTCCATCTTCTCTTTTCTCCTGTAGGGGCAGATGACTTTCTATTCCTCATTAACTGTCTGTCTTCTTTCCTAGTAGCAACAACAATACTAAACAGTTGTTCCTAAAACTTTAAGTTCCAAATTCTCCCCATCCCTCCCTCCCCACCCATTCCCTTTGGGAAGGCAGGCAATTCAATATAGACCATATCTGTGTAATTTTGCAAATGACTTCCCTGATAGTCATGTTGTGTAAGACTAACTGAATTACCCTCCATCCTAACCTGCCCCTCATTGTTTCTCTTCTGTCTTTTGATCCTGTTCCTCCCCAAGTGTTGACTTTAAATTGCTCCCTCCTCCCTTTGCCCTCCCTTCCATCATCCCCACCCCCCTTGCTTATCTCCTTCTCCCCCACTTTCCTATACTGTAAGATAGGTTTTCATACCAAAATGAGTGTGCATTTTATTCCTTCCTTTAGTCAAATGTGATAAGGGTAAACTTCTTGTTTTTGTTTTTTTTGTTTTTTTCTCAGCTCTCCTCTTTTTCCCTCCACTAAAAAGTCTCCTACTTGCCTCTTAAATGACATATAATTACCCCCTTCCATTTCCCCCTCTTTCCTCCCACTACATTTCTCTCTCACCATTTACCTTAATTTCTTTTAAGATATGGTCCCATCCTATTCAATTCACTCTGTGCTCTCTGTTTCTGTATGTGTGTGTATGTGTGTGTTCGTGCATGTGTGTACATGTGTGTGTGTGATCCCACCAACTACCCAGATACTGAAAAGTTTTAAGAGTCACAAATATTGTCTTTCCATGTGGAAATGTAAACAGTTCACTTCTGGTAAGTCCCTTAAGACTTCTCTTTGCTGTTTACTTTTTCATGCTTCTTCTCATTCTTGTGTTTGAAAGTCAAATTTTCTTTTCAGCTCTGGTCTTTTCATCAAGAATGCTTGAAAGTCCTCTGTTTCATTGAGAGACCATATTTTCCCCTGAAGTATTATACTCAGTTTAGCTGGGTAGGTGATTCTTGGTTTGAGTCCTAGTTCCTTTGACTTCTGGAATATCCTATTCCACATCCTTCGATCCCTTAATGTAGAAGCTGCTAGATCTTGGGTTATCCTGATTGTATTTCCACAATACTGGAATTGTTTCTTTCTAGCTGCTTGTAAGATTTTCTCCTTGACCTGGGAGTTCTGGAATTTGGCCACAATGTTCCTAGGAGTTTCTCTTTTTGGATCTCTTTCAGGTGGTGATCAGTGGATTCTTTCAATACTTATTTTGCCCTCTGGTTGTAGAATGTCAGGGCAGTTTTCCTTGATAATTTCATGGAAGATGATATCTAGGCTCTTTTTTTGATCATGATTTTCAGGTAGTCCCATAATTTTTAAATTGTCTCTCCTGGATCTATTTTCCAGGTCAGTTGTTTTTCCCATGAGATATTTCACATTCTCTTCCATTTTTTCATTCTTTTGGTTTTGTTTGGCGATTTCTTGGTTTCTCGTAAAGTCATTAGACTCCCATCTGTTCCATTCTAATTTTGAGAGAACTATTCTCTTCAGTGAGCTTTTGAACCTCTTTTTCCATTTGGCTAATTCTGCTTTTGAAAGCATTCTTCTCCTCATTGGCTTTTTGAACCTCTTTTGCCAATTGAGTGAGGCTATTCTTCAAGGTGTTATTTTCTTCAGCATTTTTTTGGGTCTCCTTAACCAAGGTATTGACCCATTTTTCATACTTTTCTTGCATCTCTCTCATTTCTCTTCCCAGTTTTTCCTCCACCTGTCTAACTTGCTTTTCAAAATCCTTTTTGAGCTCTTCCAAGGCCTGAGCCCACTCGACATCCCCCTGGGATGTCTGGGATACTGAGGCCCCGCCCTCCATGTCTTTCCCTGATGGCAAGAATACGTCCTCCTCCTCGTCAGATCCGAAGGTCGGGATCATTTGCATTTGTTGGAAAAAACTCTATAGTCTTATTTTTCTTCCCTTTTCTAGGCATTTTCCCAGCCAGTTACTTGACTTCTGAGATTCCTGTCCACCTCCGCCTAGATCCGCCCAGCTAGTGCTTGGGGTCTGAGATTCAAATGTGCTTTCCGTGCCGCCTGCCCGCCTGCTGATCAATGTGAGCTTTAGTTCTGGTGCTGGGGTGTGGGCAGGGCCGCCTCCCAGGCTCAGCTCCCTCAGGTTGTTTATGCAGAGACTTTCAGTAATGAAGATCCTGCCTGCTGCTGGGGGAGTCCCGGGGCCGCTGCTGCTGCCGCTTTCTCCCGAGGGGGCCCGAGTCACGGAGACACCCCGCTCCCCTCGGCCAGCCAGCCGTCTCTCTCACTGACCTGTAGCTTCTGTGGGCGGAGGGACTTTCCCGGCTGCCGGAGCTTCCATCCCTGAAGCATGCTCAGGTCAGCTTCTCTGGGACTGCGGCAGCGCTGGGGTGGGGTCCGCTTTCCGGGGCGCGACGGACCCTGGGGACGGGTCTCCAGGGCTCTCTGGAACGGAAATCTCTTCCACTCCATTTCTGCACACCTTGTATTGACCCAGAAGTTATGGGGGTCTCTTTTTACATTAATTCTATGGGCTGTGGTTTCGGAGCTCGTAAACGTGCGTCCTTCTACTCCGCCATCTTGGCTCCGCCCCTCTGGTATATTTTTTAAAATAAACATGTTTATGGTGTCTTTTTTCTTTATGTCAGTCCTGTCACAGTACTACCGCTCTCTAGATTGTGCCTCCCTTGTGTTGTGACACAAAAGAAGAAAGGCAGAAATATTCCGTACAGAAATCCTGCCTCATTTGTGTTGTTGTAGTCATTATGTTATATTGTTCAGTCACTTCTCTTACGGGGAGAAAAAAGATGATAGACTATTTATTACACTCATTTTGTTTTCTTATCAGTAATTTTCAATTCTGCATTCCCTACCTAGGCCAGTCATAAATCCCTAGCTTTTTCATCCCTCTGTATTGCCTCTCATAATGTCTTTTATATCTAACCTGTCTTTTCCTTTCCTATTGCCATCACTATATCCTAAGTAAACTTTCCTTAAGATTGAATTACTGGAGTAACCTAACCAGTCTAACAGCCTTTTCTTCCATATCTGATCTATCCTACCTACTTCTCCTAGACTAAAAAATGTGTCTAAATTGGAAATTAGACTGGTGAGACTAAAGAGTTTAAATAAGGGAACAACAGTAGATACTACAGAAAAAGGTAAATTAGAGCCAAATTGTAGACAGCCTTATATGTCAGGTTTGCAAAGCCCCATGTTTTTTCTTTAGCCCAGAAACCTCTGGTGCCTCCCTATTGACTAGTGGAGAGAATCATAGAACTTGAAAGCTGAGCAAAACTAAAAGGTCTTCTTCCATTCCACATGACAACCCCTCATATGTTTAATGATAGCTATTATTCTTCACCTTCCTTACTCTGACATTGGTGACTCTTGCCTGGGCAAGTTCTTGTTTA
Source organism: Bettongia penicillata ogilbyi (assembly GCA_023548195.1). NCBI lineage: Eukaryota > Metazoa > Chordata > Mammalia > Diprotodontia > Potoroidae > Bettongia > Bettongia penicillata. The sequence goes on from JAJHZJ010000363.1 coordinate 1,146,192, forward strand.
TTCATTTTCTCTACATACACCTAACTTCAGGTTTGCACTCGACTATTGCCTTTTCTAGATCATTTAGTTCTCTTAATGTTACTTAAATGTACCTCATCTTTTTTAAGTACCTAGGTTATATGCTATTGGTTTATATTCACATTGTTCTCAACTAAACCATGAATCTTTCTTCATGTACCTTGTTATTGGGTTATTTCCCCTCTGCCCATGTTTTTTTTGTTTTGTTTTTTACCTAAGCGCAAAATTTAGGTTAAATATGATCTTGTTGGTTTCTGCCCATCTTTCCAGCCTAGTGAAATGATTGTGAATTAGGGATATATTCCCTTGACTTTCTTATTCCCTTGACTTTTTTTCATTTACAGATTTGGTAAGTGTGCCTTTGCTTACAGAAAAGGGAGAGTCTTCACCATTGCCTTCACTCTTTCTCAGTGGCCAAATTTTATGTCCTCTTCTTTCTCAGTTCTCATTCTTCTTGAACTCCATAGCATTTAACATTATTGATGAACTTCTTCTAAGATAGTTTCTCTTTGGGTGTTCATTAAACAACTCTCCTGATCCTAATTCTCTTCCCTGAAAGACTTGTTCTTTAGGCTCCTTTATTCATGTGTCATACATTACACTTCCCTCATTGTAGATTCTTCCCATGACTCTGTTTTCTCTCTAAACTCACTCACAGTGGTAACTTCATAAACTTCTGTGATTAATTTTCTCTATGCAGATGATTTCCATTTCTATATGTGCAACCTTCCCTCTTCTGCTTAGTTCCAGCTGCACATCCCCAGCTACTTATTGGATATTCCATAAATATCCAAACACCATACAAATTGTTTTTGTCTTGAGGTGGATAAGGCAGGTGTTCAATTCTTATTTTGTTTCTGTTTCTCACCCCCAAAAAGAATAATATTTGCACTGGAAATTTAAAAAATAAAATGACTAATAGGGAACTGATACCCCATATTAATAGGAGGGTACCTACTTGCCTGCAATGAAGTCTGGTCACCTGGCCCAGGTGAACTGCACGGGTTCTGAAAAAACTGGTAAATGTCGTTTTTGAACTACTGTGGGTACTATCTGAAAGGTCATGAAAAACATTATAGTGGTACCATAGGATTGTCAAAGGGCAAATGTAGTCCTGGTTTTTAAAGAGAGAAGAGAACAATCTGCGAACTATAGGCCAGTGAACTTAACTTTAGATTCCTAGGGAAAAAAAAATTTAAGTGAGTCATTAAAGAGGTGGTAGTTAATGAATAACTAGAAATGAAAGTAGTAGTTCCAGTTAATCAACATAACTTCTTCAATCACAGGTCATGCCACAGAATAACCTCATTTTCTTTTTTGATGGGATTACTAAACTAGTAGATGAAGGGAGTGCCTTGGATATAGTGTACCTAGGTTTTAGCCAAACTTTAAGTAAAGTATCTAAAACCATTCTTGTGGCAAAGATGGAAAAGTATTGCTTAGACAGATTCAGAATTGTTGGGTGGCTGTATTCCCAAGCATGGTTGTAAATTACTTAGTGTTCTTGCGACAGAAAATCTTCAACAGAGTTCCCTCAGGGACTCTGCTTTATTTGGATAAAGATGGGGATAAAATTATACATCAGATTTTCAGATGATATAAAACTGACAGGTAACAGAGTCATTATCTAAAAGGGTCTTGACTTAATATATAGGGCTAAATCTAATAAGATAAACAAGATGACAAGTATAAAATGAGAAAGCCATTCTAAATAAGATCTGGAGGTTTTAATGACCACAGGTTTAATATTATTTAGTAGCCTGTTGCAGTAGCCAAAAAAGCTATTGCAATCCTGGGCTTCGTTAGAAGGGGCGTAGAAATAGAAATATTCCAGAAATAGGAAGGTGATAGTCCCACCGTGCTCTGCTATTTGGAGTATTAATTCAATTCTAGGCATCATGATTGAAGAAGTATATTGCTAATTTGGAGTGACCATAACATTTGATGTTAGGTTAAAGTAACTGGGCAGGACTAGCTTAGAAAAAACAGGCTCAGAAGGAGCATGAAATTTGTTCTCAAATCTTTGGAGGAATGTTAATGTTAGAGAGATTAAATTTGTTTGGTGGGTGGAAATAGCAAAGAGAACAATTTAGACTTGATGTCAGGAGAAGTTTGTAACAAGAGCTGTCCAAATGTGGAGTAGTGATATTCAAGTATATGCTGGACAACCACTTATTGGATCCCATCTTTTGTAAGAAACTTTTCCCAATTCTCCTTAAACTTAGTGCCTTTGCTCTGAAATTTACCCTCCCCCCCCCCCCATTTATCCTATATAGACCTTGTTTACATGTTATCTCCCCCCAATTCCATCCCACTCTCTTCCCTCATTAGACTATGAGCTGATTTAGAGTAGGAACTGACTTTTGCCCTTTTTTTTGTATCTTCAATGTTTAGCATGGTGCCTGGCACAAAGTAAGCACTTGCTAGGATCTCTTTCATGTGGGGATTGGACCAGAACAGTGGTTCTAACATTTTTGTATTCGTGATCCCTTTGTTAGTCTAAAACCTGTCTCCTCAAACGTATGGGATTATAAAGGAAGTCATCTATTTTGAAATATAATTGTAACCCCAAAACATTTCTTCTCAAGTTCATGAACCCTAGGTAAGCACTCTTAAACTGGATGGTTGATCACTGATTCTGTAATGTTTTCCCATAGACCCACCCTATTTCTTTCAGGGTTATCGCTCTCCTGATAGTCACCTATCATTCAGTAAAACTTGTCATTATCCTTAACTATTACTTTCTCACACTCCATATGTTATGGTAGGTAAAAGATGAAACGACTGAGGAATCAAAGGTTTGGACTTCCAAGCATATTTAGTTTATGAAGCAATGCATGCCAATGGCATAACAGGTTCTTCCTCATATTAGGCATTATCTCCCAAATACAGAGAGAGAGACATACTTTTATACATTAAAAATAATTACTCAAATAAGACCAATTATTTAACCAGGAAACAAAAAAGAGTTTCCTACTTCCCCCAAGTGTTTGTATACAATCCAAAGAACAAGGAAACAAAAACTGATTGACTAGTACAGGACCAATTATCAGATGAGACATATGGGCTGCTTGAGATGAATATAATTGTAAGAAAATTTCCTTGCATTAGTCTTTGGATCTGACTGGGTTTTTGGTCAGTCTACGCAGCACTTAAGAGGTGGTACAACTTCCCAACCAGGCAAAGCCAGTTCAAACATATAATAAATTTTTCTCACAAGCCAGAAATTGGCCTAGACCCATTAAATAGAAAGGAAACCAAGCTACCTCCAGAATTGAGTAACAAGATGGAATCAGTGTGACTGTCACTCAATTCCCACAGTTAATCCATATGCTCTTCTAATTCCTTCAGTATCCATTCATTTGCCAAATCTCATCATTTCTACCTCCACAACATCTCTGTCCCTTTCTTTCTCCTTGCTTCTCTCTACTTGACCTCATGTGGTCTGCCTGGAAACCTTACTAATACCTAAGAAAATGGAAGGGTTTGTGGAACAGGTGACATTCTAAGGATGGGTAGGAATTTAAATGTTGAACAGGAGGGAAAGGAGCATCTTAGTTTTAGGAGGATGAAAGCCAAATGTTGGACCACCATCCATTTTGACTGGTGATTGGGTGGAAATTGAGGAAAAGGTTGGAAAAGAAAGGAAGTTCCAGGCTGTGCAGAACACTGGGTTGGGAACTATGGGAGATAAATGCATTAGATTAGGAATTTCTCTGGTCTTTGTCTCATTGGAGGGGTAGAGCAGTGACACAAAACAAGAAAAATAAATATAAGTAAAACAGAATGTAACTGTGGGGCAAAGGGATGATAAGTTCAGACAACTGTAGAATTCAGGAAAGGGGAAGACATAAATCTGTAATTCTTTTTGGGAGTGGTTGTCCCATTTTATACTTGTGAAGATATTTTGGTTTTTTTCCCCTACCCAAGACTCTGTACTTTGTGGTCTAGCTACCTGTCGTACATGATACTCCCATCTCTTTACATGCTTGTCCCCAGTGCCTGCTGTGTGTGTGTGTGTCCGTGTGTCCGTCCGTGTCCTCCTTCAGGAAGCCTTTCTCACCCTTAGCTCTATCTTATCATTAGTGTCTCCCTTTTCTGAAGTTTCTGTGGTCTGAACCTATCCACTTGCCCCACAGTTACATCCTTTACATCCTTTTTTATCTTTGTTTTTCTTGTTTTGTGTCACTACCCTTATCCATGAGACATATCAAGCTCTTCAAAGACCAGAGAACTTCTATTTTGCTTTTATTTCTCTCAGTTCCCAGCCTGGTTCTCTGCCTGGCACTTCTTTTCTTTTCCAACTCCACTCAATATGGATGAAGGTTCAACACACTGGGCTTCCCTTAGACTTAAGAGGCTCCTGTCCCTCTATTTTATCATTTAAATCCCTACCCATCTTTTGAAAGCCAACTGACATCCTCCTGCTCCACAAACCCTTCTGTGACTTTCTTAGATATTAATAAAGTTCCCAGACAAACTTTTTTTATTGTAAGATAATGTGTCTTATATCCTTTTTTTTTTTGGGGGTGTCTTATTACCTAGCACATATGTTCTACGAACAGTGGGCCCTAAATAAATATAAATAAATAAAAGGATAAGAGAGACCTTGTCTATTTGTTTGGCCCTGGGACTTTGTGGGTGTCATTTTAAGCCCTGAATTTCAGAGATGGTAATGGAATCTTCCATAAAAGTCCTCCATGCCTTACTTTGGCATACAAGTAACCTGGGTTCTCAAAAGCCATGCCATGCCTTTCCCAGCTAAGAAAGACTTTTTAATACCCAACAAGAGAAATTTTGCCGGCTACCAGCTGATAAATGTTTTTTAGCCACAACAACTCATTAAGACCAAAGGAAGGACTGTGATTGCTATACTTTGGTGGAGAAGGTATTCATGTCCCTGAAATACTGGAGTAGAAAGAATGCTTTATCCTTTAGAACCACCAGTCCATTCTAGGCTGACTATCTTCCTTCATCCCCATTTCCAAGTTATTTATGGTAGTTTGGAGTAGTTTACTTAATTTTAAAAATAATTTTTAATATTTGTGCCTAAAATTTACTACAAAATAATAAAAATATTAGTTTTATTTTACAATAGATTTATTAGAAAAGTAATGTTAAAACTGCATTAACTTTGTGATATGTTGAAATAATTTAAATGTGTGTGAGTATAGAATTGGACCATGATTTCTGGTGTCTTGGTTAGCTCTAGGGCTAGGAGTAGGCAAGGTAGGCTAGCCTTACTGACTGCAGCAAGATAACATTTAATATTACTTTTTGTAATACCAGAAACTAACTCCTATATGTTTCATTTTGTTGTGTTACAATAAAAGCTCTAGGCCTTTACTGTATGGATATTAATAAGGAATGCGCCATTTTCACACTTTGGCTAGAGAACCAAAAATTATTTGTTTGAGCTCCATACTTAATATGTAATATGGTAAGAATATGCACAGGGTAGCTATTGGATTTGAGAAAGGTTACTTCCCCAGTGTCTTTTATGAGCATCTCTTGCCATTTAAAAACTAAATCATAGTACCACTTAAAATTTGTGGTGTCAGTCAGCTAAAATAAACCTACTAGAATGAGAATTCTAATGCATCTTATTTTTAAAAACTAATTAAAGTCTCTTTGACTGGGATTGTCAAATTGACTTTAGTTCACTGGATATTTCAACCTGACTGAATCACACAGCTGCCCTTTTAATAGTTTGAGATCGAGCTCTGAAGGTATTCTTAGCCTCTTACGTAGCTTTAGGTTTCCCCATCCACAAAATGAAAGATTTTAAGAGTTCTCTAAATCATATAATCAATACCATTCTTGTTCTGCTCCTTTTTTGTTCTTTATCACTTTTTCCCCTCATATCACACATGGTACATTCAGTGAACATTGCTTAGGCCCACCTCCTGACTATCAGCAGCATGTAGAGTGTGGAGTAGAAGACCCTCTCTGGATTGCCAAGGTGACTCAAGAGTCCTCTGTACCCAACCAGTCTGCTCGTAGTGTAGGCCAGAGTTGTCATACTTTGCCTAGAGTGCCAGTGAACCTGATTAAACTACAACTGAGAAACATTTAAAAAATGAATGAAAATATAACATAGTCAATATGCAGTTCACATGGATCCATTTATTTCTCTTTGAGTTTGAGCCCACTAATGTAGACCAAGAGACTTCTCATCAGTAGGCCTTATAGGATTGTCACCAACATTTATAAGGAAAGATGGGTTTGAAAAAGATAGAGTGTAAGTTTGGGCACACTGAGATCAACTGATCTGTAGGCTAAAGCAGTGACTGGGATTGAGGGTAACGATGTTCTTTCACAAAGATTTTTTTTTTTTTAAATCCCATGACTGCACAGTTTCAGCAGCTGCCCCATTCTCTCACCCATTTCTCTCTATTGGTTTGGGAAACTGGCTACTTTTACTTGGAGGCCTTATAGCATTCCTGTTTGTCAGATTCTTTCCTGCCTTTGCCAGACTTAGATTTATGAGGCCCTCTCAGAAGTGGTTATCTAACTTCCCATGACTAAGGAACTGGATGACAGTGGCAGGTATTTGGAGGCCTTTTTATTGGGTTTAACACACAGGCTTCCTTCCCCATGGATTTTTGGTCTTCAGAAAATAAAAGAGAAACTAGGGATAGGGGTGAGGAAGAAGGCATTGCCTGAAGGTACTGTATGGAGATTACTGGGCTCTGCCCAAGAACAGGGCCTAAGCAAAGAAGATGGGAGTCTCTTAGTTTTCTCTGTGTCCCACTTTGGCAGATTACTGGGCCTTTGTTGAAATGAATGGAAGAAAAAAAAACAATAAAAGAAGAGCGTGAACTGAAGGGAGGGGTGGGGAAAGGGAAAGGGGCCTTTTTTTTTTTTTTTTTCTTTCCATCGGTAGCAGCAGTGGTAAATCCTCATCTGATTTTCTGGAAGCTGTGATCCAAACCCTCTCTCTCTTCCAGGTGGCCTAGTAAGGGTAATGACTGGTCCTTGTCACTTCTGTGTCCAAGCCCTTAGCCTTACTCTTTTCTACAGCTTTTTCTCTCAAGTAAATCCAATGACTCAACATTTTTACTGAATGCTTTGGCTAGTATCTTAAAGTTACATGCCCTTCCCTGTCCACCAGCCAATAATGGAAGATTTTACCCCAGCCAGAGCCTTACCTTCTTTTCTTCTCTGCAGAGATGGCACCAAAATCCAAAAAGAAAGGGCATCCTGGGCGGGAACCAAAGAAGGTAAGTAACTGGAGGTGGCCCAGCTGTGGACAAGAAACCCTTTCTCTGATTTCTGGAAGGAGAGCTGTTATGCTTCCTTCCCTTTTAGGAAGGATAGGTCTTATAATCCATTCTTGACTGGATTGAGTTAAGCTGTTCTTTCCTTAACTCTTTACCTGTTATATCCTTTTTTTCAGCACCACCATCACCACCATCAGCAAGCACCCCAGCAGCAGCCTCCCCCACCAACGAACCAGCTGCCACAGCAGCAGCCTCCAGCTCAGCAGCCACCGCCACCACAGCAGCAACCTTTACCACCCCCAGCCCCTCCCTCAATCCCTCAGCAGACAGCCCCACCAATAAAGTCCTCCCCACCTCCCTTCATCCCTGCCCAGGTGCCAGTCCTTGAGCACTCACTCCCAGGGAGTGTCTTTGATCCCATCACCCACTTCGCCCAACCAATCATACATCTCTCCCAAACTGAGCTGCCTCCCCACCTCCCCCAGCCACCTGAGCACAGCACTCCACCTCATCTCAACCAGCATGCAGTAGTATCTCCTCCAGGTAAGCAGTGGAGCAGATTATGAGTGTGGAGAGGATGAAATAAGATTTCCAAGGGGTCTTATCATAGTGGTGCAACCCATAGAACCACCTTACTCCTCTGTAAAGTTTGTTAACCAGCAGGGTAGAAAATGGGAGATGTTAGTGGATATGTGTTGTCTGAAATTGAATTTTTCTTTCTTTCTTCCAGCTTTGCACAATGCTCTGCCCCAGCAGCCATCAAGGCCTAGCAATCGAGCTGCTGCCCTGCCCCCCAAACCAGCCCGCCCCCCAGCTGTGTCACCTGCACTCTCTCAGCAACCCCTTCTCCCTCAGCCACCCATGCCTCAGCCCCCCCAAGTCCTATTAGAGGATGAAGAGCCACCTACCCCACCTCTTACTCCCATGCAGATGCAGATATACCTACAACAGCTACAGAAGGTGCAGCCATCCACACCCCTCCTCCCTTCTGTGAAGGTGCAATCCCAGCCTCCTCCTCCCCTACCTCCTCCAGCCCATCCTTCTGTGCAACAACAGTTGCAGCAGCAGCAGCACCAACCCCCACCACGGCCCATGCACATGCAGCCCATGCAATTTCCTCCTCATATCCAGCAGCCACCCCCCCCTCCCCAGCAACCGACCCACCCACCTCCAGGACAGCAGCCACCACCACCGCAGCCAGCCAAGCCTCAGCAAGTCATCCAACACCATCCTTCACCACGGCACCATAAGTCTGATCCCTATACAACCAGTAAGTGGCAAGTTGGGGGGAGTAAGCATTGTGAGAGATATGCAGTGGTTCTTAGGAGTAAGGGCTTCTCTCAGAGCTCCATTTGGGTTTTTCCTGTGACACCATCATGTGTCTTACTTATTAGAAAAGTAGTTCTAGCACATCTGTACATGTGCTCTTAATAATATCCATGAGAGTAAGGACAGGGTCTTACCTTTGTTCTCCAGACCCAGTGCTTTGCATGTGATAGGCACTTGGGAAATGCTTGTTGACTCATGTTTGACTTATATCCTGGGTCCCTGCTCTTTTTGGACTGGATCTAAAAGGAATCATTTCAGGAAGAAAAAGTAGAAAATTTTTTTCTGTGGAAAAAAAATAAGCATAGATTATTATCCAAGTTGGGAAATACAAAAACAGTTTAAGTAGCCTTGAAATTTGGTTAAAATACAAGGTTACTATGGTTAATTAAAGAGTAATGAGGATAAAAAAATTTAAATTGAGATCAAAATGTGGAGAACTTTGAATGCCAGGTTATAAATGGATTACTAGGCTCATCTGTTGGGCTTGTTAGGTTGCTTCTTATGAGGAGCAGCAGGTTAGAATTGTACATGTACAGTACATGAAGAGAAAGACTAGAAAAATAAGAAGGGGTTAGATGGGGGTAGGGTTTTAAATGCCAAAAGAGTACATTTTATATTTGATTTGGGGGGTAATAGAGAGTCACTCTTTTATTGAGTAGAAGGCCAACATCTCTAGATCTGCACTTTATAGGAAAATCATTTTGTCAGCTAATTGGAGGATGAATTGTACTTTAAGACAGGGAAACTAATTAGTCTGCTATGGCAGTATTCCAGCCAGGGGTGATGAGGTTGTATGGTGGCTGCATGAGCAGAGAGAAGTTCCTCCAGTCTCTTATCTTTTGTATCACCAGGAATAAAAGCAGATATGTGTGTGGCCGTATGTCCAGATGTTTTAATTGGCCCAGAAGGTCATTTTTGTTAATGGCATACGAACTATGAGATGATGACTAGGCAGCATAACTTTGTATATTGACTTTAGGGTTTTTGTGTTTTTAGTGGAAAGGCAAAATTTTTAACTGATGTCTGGTAAATCAGGCCCAAAGGTGAGCTGCTTTATGCTAGCTCAGGCTTATTAGATGAACACAGCTACTCATTCCAACCCAAAAAAGTAAAATCCATAAGGAGGTATTGAATCACCTGGGGAGAATTGGTGCATTTGACTACTTGGTGCTACTGACCTCACATAATCTAAAGGCGATATTCAGCAGTTTCAAAAAAGCAAAATTAAGCTTAGTGCCAACACGTCGGGTACATCTCCTGGTTTATCAGCAAAATAAAATACATAATATAAAATACATATATTGCAACTTAAAGAAACTCTTATGAATGGACCCTCAGCTACCAAAATATATTTTGGGAAGTTCAGAGGCTTTTCATGGGTCAGCTTCAGATTAAGAGTAGTGGGCTGTATTGTCAGTTTTGTAATTTGTCACAGTGCTTCCCATCTTCAGATTTTGTAGAGGGAATTCTATTCTATTAAGTATAGGTTAGATTACATAACCCCTGGGATCGCTTCCATCTCTGGTAATTCTGCCTCAGTTGGACTGGAGCCTTACTTTCTGAAATGTTTGCTAATAATTTAGTTACCTGCCCTACAATTTAACTCAGAATCACCATAGGATACTCAGAAGGTAAGGAATTGGCTCAGAGTCACACAACCAGTATATGTCTAAGTCAAGACTTAAGCCAAATCTGTGTGTGATATCTTCTTTGAGTCCCATCATTCTTAACTTCAGTATAGTATTTGATACTGTTGACCACCCTCTTTTCCTAGATATTTCATCTCTGGTTTTTCATGATAGTGTCCTTAGTTCTCCTACAGTTCCTTCTCGGTTCCCTTTGCTTAGTCATCAGCTGTATCTCACCCCTTAACTGTGGGTATTTGCCAAATCTCTGTCCTAGACCCTCTTCCTGTCCTTGCATTTGGTGTCCTCATCAGCTTCCATGCAATTTTCTTCTATGCAGAAAACACCAAGATCAACATATCTGGCCCTAGTCTCTCTCCCAAGTTCTAGTTCCACATCACCATTCCCATAGAAACCTCACATTCATCTTCTATTCCTCCCCCTGCCCTTCTCTTCCCTTCTTTCTGTTTCCCTGGTTCTACCTTTTCCATCAATAACATTCACAAGCCTCTGTGTCATTTACAAGTCCTCACTCCCCACTATCTCTATCCCCTTCTCTGTACTCACTTTTCTCCTTCACCTTTTGCCAAGGTTTTTGTTATGAATGCTAACTTATTGGTAACTATTGATCTCCTGCCTCATCTCTCCCCTCCCTAGTCTATCTCACTGCTGCTAAAGTGATTTGCCTAAAGTGCACATCTGACTCTTTTATTCAGTAAATTTCCTGGTTTCTTTATTGTCTCAAGAATCCAGTATAAGCCCCTAGCTCTGAAACATCCAATCCCTAACTAACTTTTCAGCATCTAGCCATACTAGTCTATTTGCTCTCCCCCTCACTCCTCCAGTCTCTACACTTTTGTACAGCTTGTCTCCTAAGCTTCGACTGGAGTACTCACCTTCTTTTCCTTTACCTTACAGAATCTTTTATTTTCATTTTAAAACTGAGCAGAAGTGAAAAATCTCTATTTACACTGAAACATTTCTAGCAATAATTTTTTTGTACTAGAAAGAAAAATTAACTAGCTAGAAATAAAGTAGTTGCCCATTAGTGGTACATGAATTACAATTGGTCTTAATGTACTATAAGAAATGATGAATACAAAGAAGCATGGAAAGATTTACATGAGTTGATTCAAAGTGAGGGAAACATTGCCAAGAAAACAGCATATAAAATGACAGCAATGTGAATGGAAACTACAAACTGGCAAAAAGAAAAAAAGAGAGAGAGAGAGAGAGAATTAACATTGCAAAAACCCAAACATAGACCAAAGAAGAGATAATGAGAAGAAGCCTCCCTCCTCCACTTTTTTGCAGAAATGAATTAGTTCACAAGTATAGAACATTATTTATGCTTTCAGATTTTTTTCAATATAATCTATTTTGCTGATTTTTTTTTTCCCTCCCCTCTTTCCCTCTAGAAAATTTCTTTAAGATGTCATGAATGACTCTTTCAGAAGAGCGTGGGGAAGAGAAGGGATATGAGGGAAAATTTTGTGTCAGTAAAGTATAAAATCAAAGTATATCAATAAAAAATTATTTGTTTTATCTAAGAAGACTTAGCCCAAACATTCTTAATGGCTAATGTCCTTTCTTCTTGAGCTACCTTGCATTTATTTGGTATGTATTCAGTATACATTTATATATGTAGACACTGCCTTATCCGATAGAAAGTAAAATCCTTGAAGGCAAGTGTGACTTCATTTTTGTTTTTGTAACCCAGCTGAACACCTAGCACAGTGCCTGGTACAAATACTCCTGCCTCCTCGATATTGGCTGTCCGTGTGTGTGTGTGTGTGTGTGTGTGTGTGTGTGTGTGTGTGTGTGTGTGTGTGTGTGTGTGTAAGAGAGAGAGAGAGAATATGAGAGAGGCAGGATATTATGGTGGCCTTGGTGTCAAATCCAAATTCAGGTACCCTCTTAATATCAAGGAAGGTCTCTAAGACTAAGTTATTTTGTTTTGTTTTTTTAATTGGGAGAATTTTTTTTTGTATGTACACCACATATTTCTTAATATATCTCAACTATTGTCTAGTCCCAGAGAGCCATCTCTTACAAAGAATAAGGGGAAGTGGGGAGAGAAGGCAGTTTAGCAAAACTAAACATATTGAACAAGTCTGAATGTACCCAATATCTCTAAAAAAAGTCAGGGATATATCCTGTCTTCTTTGGGTCCAAGCTTAGTATTATGATTTAAAAGCACTTGATTTCCAATATTTTGCTATTTTTTCCAGTCATTATATATTGTTTTCCTGGTTTTGCTTGATTTACTTTACATTGGTTTATGTAAGTCTTCTCATGCTCCTCTATATTTCATGTAATATTATATATTCCATCTATCACAGTTTGTGTAGCCATAACCTAGTCAATAGGTAGGTGCTCTTTTTCCATTCTTTGCTTCTACAAAAAAAGTGCTGCCATAAATATTTTGGTTTATATGAAGGCCTTTTCTTTGTTGATTAACTCCTTGAGGTACATATCTAGCAATAGTCTCTGGATCGCATTTTAGTCACTTTGTTTACATATTTCCAAATTGTTTTTCAGAATGCTTGGACTTTTTTATAGTTCCATCATTAGTGTATTAATTTGCCTGTTTTCCCACAATTCCTGCTATATTAACTATTCCCATATTTTGTCACCTTTGCCAGTGTAATTGGTAATGGTATGTCTGACACTGTACATTACAAGTGAGTTTCTGATCCACATTGGTGAAGGAATTTCAGCACCAGTAGGTCCCCCACACCATTAAAATCATAAGTCTGAATTTAAAAGCATATGTAAATATACAAGGTGCAATGTGGAATGGAAAGGAGTCTAGATATCTAGTTTGCCTGCCTTTGAGAGCTGGGCTTTGAATGACTTAAAAGACCACAAAGAGGCAAGATGATAATAGACATCAGTCAGGGTGTTGAAAAGAAAGAGAGTTCATGATTCTGTGGTTGATTTTATCAATATGGTACAAAAACCAAGATAAAGCTTTAGCTTCCTTACACAAAATGGATAATTGGTATCTCACATTAAGGTCTGTGTAGTATGAAACCTGTTAGCTGTCCCCAAGTAAAACTGTCTTGGACCACAGGGCAGCTGGTCAGATCTTCACTTGGTTTCTCAGTTGCAAACGAATCCTTACTTTGCCATATAAAGGATTCACACCAAAGGAACACACCCTATTCTTTGTGGGAGAGCCATCTCCTCTTTAAGAACAAACTACCTTATATGTCTTAATCACTTAACTTTTTACCTTCAAACAAGTCTACAAAGTGATCATTACCAGTACACTGAGCCTGCTTATGTCTTCTTGTATTATCAGTTTCTGTTGCCCAGGACCTGAAGAAATTCATTTTATCATTAGGGGAAAGGAAGAGAACAAAAATGTACCAGTCTGGTTGATCAAACATGAAGAGAAAGGGGAGTGGGGGGAGGATGCAAAGCAGAGCCAATGAGCCACCTCTCAGAAAGGCAGAGTAATAGCCAGCAGTAAATAGTAACAACTCTTTGCTTTTGGTAACTGGATATGAGGGGAGAAGTATTCCTGAGAATTCTAGGCATAGTAGACTGTTGCAGCTTAGATGTCTTGTTTGTTTTTTCCCTCCTGGATAGGTGCTAGTAGAAACTCCTGTTACTGGAATGGGCCATTGTAACAGAGTTCTCTTAAAGCCTCTATTACTGAACTTACCCAGAGTGTCAGAGATTGAAGTAGCCTCTCCTCCCCCTTTTAACTAAATATGCCTGTCCAGTAGTCATACAATCTTTCTAGTCTTGGCTTGAAGAAACCACACTATCTCTAGGAGCAGCCTATTCCACTTTTGTGTGACACTGAATACTGGGAAGTTTTCAGTTACCATTCTTGTTTTAATTCGGCCCTCTGTGGATACAAGCCAGACAAGTCTCGTCCTTCTTCCACATGACAGTCCTCCGAATATTTTGAAAATTTATTCCCCTTAAGGTTATTTTCCACCTAAATAATCCTAGTGCTTCTTTCAGGCTTCATGTGGTATACTTGGGAAACCACATCCTGGGTGACATCCTAGTTGTCAGTAACCTTCTAAAACGGTAACAATAGTATTTGAACACAATCCTCCGAGCAGTGTCTGACACTAACAGAATCCTAGATACTAGCCCCTTCCTAACCCAGCCAGAAACCATGTTATATCATTTGATCATCCTGTCTTTTGTCTAGCCATTACTCTCCTGTCTTATACATATGAAGTTAATTAGTTGAACTGATATCAAATATTATATTTGTCTATTAATTGGATTTAGTCTGATATTCTAGATGGTTGTAATTTTTTAGGATCCTGTTATCCAGTGTGTTAGCTGTCTCTCAGCATTCTGTCATCTGTAAACACAATAAGTATACAAATCATCTTTACCTTTATTGGTCACACCATGGATAAAACTGCTGACTGCCATAGCCCAAGACCTAGGGAACCACCTGAATAAACTCTTAGTCTCCGAACTTGTTGTTGTTGATCCCCATCATTTATTCATCACTGTTCCCTTTGGATTTCTAATTAGTACTGAAAAATAACAGCTAACCCTGTAGGAGGGTGATACTGACAAACAAAGTTAAACCTCCTGCGATTAGGGAAGTACACCACATGACCTGGACACCGCTAGTTTATTGTTGACCATTTAGTCTCTTGTCACTAAAATATTACTAAAAATGAGATATGAGCTTAACCCTAATACATGAGACTGGCACCATGATCAGAATAGTGAATCTCAGAGTTAGACTTTCTAGGTTCTTGTAAAGCCTGCTTCTCTCTACCATTTGTTTGACCCTGGACAAATTGCGTAACCTCTTTGGGCGTGTTTGCCTACCTTTAAAATAAGGGTTTGAACAGAACTTTCCAAAAACATTTCAGTTCTCTATCTCATCATATATATAACACTATCCCTTCAGGGGTTATGATGTTTTAACACAGACCTACCTATGTGCAGTCTCCATTGCCTTTTACGTTTCCAATTCTCATATGTCAAACAGCATAGGAAGCAGCAAGGCATTTGGCAGTGAAACTACTAGAGAATGAGACAAACATTGTTTCACCTCCCATCAGGCCTCTGGAATCAATCCTGGGTGTATTTGAGGGGATGGCAAGTAAATTTTCCAGGACTGGTTCTACAAGATGTTGCATGCAATGAAAATGAGTGATGAATTGTCAACAACACTTCTATAGGGAAATGCTACACAACAGTAGTAAGAAGTGGTAAGATACTGTGTCCTTTAACCCAGGTCTGACAGGATTGGTGTGAAATCCAAAGCCTGTACACCACAAATTGCACTGTTGGCCCCACCTCCATGAGTGAAGAGGTCTTCCCAAATCAAGCACTTCAGGGACCACTCTTCACCGTCATACACACAAGGCCCTACTTCCAGTTCTGATGGCCAACAGTACCACAGTCGTCATCAGGATGCTGGGCCTTTTCTGACATGTGCCTATTGAGTCTTTGAGTGGGGGGCCTTAGATCTCTTCTATGACTGTATTTGAAAAAGCCTCTTTTTGTTGTTAGCATCTCCCAAGAAAAATGGAAACAAAGTATCTGTTCTGGAACTTAGGACCCCCCCCTTTTTTAATTTATTTATTTTAGTTGTTCTACAGTCACTACCATATAACTTAGATTATTATTTTTCCCTACCTCCCCGCTCCTTCCCTGAGATAGCATACAATTTTATATAGGTTCTAAACATACATTCCTATTAAGTACGTTTTCACTACAGTCATGCTGTGTAGGAGAATTAAAATGAATGGGAGAAATTACAAACCAAAACACAATACACACACACAAAAACCGATCTGCTACATTCTACAATTAAATTCCATGGATCTTTCTCTGGATGTGGAAGGCATTTTGCCTTAGAAGACCATTGGGGAATTTTTTTTTTTAAGTCCTTACATTGCAATGAAGTTCCAAGTGTACCAGAAAAAAACTCTCGTCACACTGTGGTCATTGCTATGCACAAAGTTCTGGTTCTGCTCCTTCCACTCTGCATCAGATCATATAAGTTAGATTCCTTCTAACATCACACAGATTGAGTAGATGGACCAGCTGTTTTGACTAATCTGGGATGATTTTGACTCATTTAGTTAAAAAGCATTATTAAGTGTCTACTTACCATATGTAAGTGCTTAGCACTGAGGACACAAAATGAAAATCAGCACAGTCCTTTCAAGGAACTTACAGACATCTAGCTCTGGGGCAGGGTGTAATATATGTGTATATAAAATTAATATGAAACAACAGTGAATGAGAGCAAAGGAAGGATACATTTAAGTTGAGGTAGCAGCTATTTGTGAATCAGTGAGGCCATCAAGGTCTTTGGGTCTGTCCTTCCATGACCAACCAGCCCAGCAGCAGGGTAATAAACTCCATTATGTGAGTTAGTTTAACTTTTACTGATGCCTTAAATTGTACGTCACATCTTCATTTCTCCCTGTCCTAAAGAGTCTCCAGTTCCTTCCAGATGTACAGTCCTAACAGTTAGCTTTCCCTGCCAAGGGATTGGAGCTTATTTTGTACCCAGAGTTCGATTCAGAAATGTTAGCTCAACAGTCTGTTTTATTGGGAAATGTGGTCACTACTCCTGGAACAAACCAGTGCCTAACCATTCCTAGTTTCTCTGCTTCCCTATAAAAAGTGACTGTCTTAGGGAGTTGTTGCTTTTGAGCATGTGGTCCTGAACTCTACTGTCAGCATGACTGTCATATTTCTGTGCTTACCTTTACTGATTTTGATGTGCATCTCTACTACAGGCCATCTACGAGAAGCTCCCTCCCCACTCATGATACATTCTCCCCAAATGCCACCGTTCCAGGGGCTAGCTCACCAGTCTCCGCCACAGCAAAACGTCCAACCCAAGAAACAGGTGGGTAACAGAGGTTGCTAGTCAAGAGCCCACGGTTGGGAGCTGATGCTGGGGGCAACAGTTCCTTATCTTCCCAATGGCAATGCTGTTTCAGGAGCTTAGAGCAGCCTCAGTAGTGCAGTCCCAACCCCTGGTGGTGGTGAAGGAGGAGAAGATCCACTCACCTATCATCCGCAATGAGCCCTTTGGCCCCTCCCTTCGCCAGGATCCCCCCAAGCACCCTGAGAACATCAAGGCCCCTGTCCACATCTCTCAACGTGAGTTTGTTTGCTACTTCTTTCCTGCCCCTTCCCTCTAAGGCAGCTCAAGTTTAGTGTCACATCCTAAATGCTGGCCCTTCAGCCTTCCCCTCTGTGTCTCAGGGCCTGAAATAAAGCCATTAGATGTTGGCAGACCTGTGATCCGACCTCCTGAACAGAGTGCACCCCCACCCGTGGGGCAAGACAAGGACAAGCAGAAGCAAGAGCCCAAAACCCCAGTTGCTCCCAAAAAGGTAAAGCTCCCTAAGAATCATGAAACCTTAGCTTGCACATTTTTTCTTCTAGTCCTGAACAAACCATTGGGAGTGACTTCTCAATGGATACCTAGGTATAGGGGGTGGTGAATTGCTTAATCTGAAGTAAGACTACCCTACAGCCTAATTCACTTCCTAAGTTTCTACTCCTAAAATTTCATGGTTTCATGAATGAATCAAACACTGCCACCACTGAAATCATTTGAGTAGTATGTGTCTATGTTACTATGATTTGTACAAAACATTATAAAGAAGGAACTTCACAGGCGCTGTGCTTGATGATATGAAATAAGTTATTCTGCCTGTCTCTAATCAGACTTTTTCTTACTTGACTAGGATCTCAAGATCAAAAACATGGGCTCCTGGGCCAGCCTAGTCCAGAAACACCCCACCACTCCGTCCTCCACAGCCAAGTCATCTAGTGACAGCTTCGAACAGTTCCGCCGAGCTGCCCGAGAGAAGGAGGAGCGTGAAAAGGCCCTCAAAGCCCAGGCTGAGCACGCTGAGAAGGAAAAAGAGCGGCTAAGACGGGAACAGGAGAGAATGAGGTAAGGAGAGGGAGGAAGAAAAGCAGTATTTACATAATACTTGTTACATGCCACGCACTGTGCTCAGTGCTTTGCAAATATTATCTCATTTGGTCCTTAGAACAATCCTGTGAGTTAGGTGCTTTTTTACAGTTAAGGAAACTGAGGCAAGCATAAATTGACTTTTCCCAAAGTCACATGGCTACTAAGTGTCTGAGATTAGAGTTTAACTCAGAAATGAAAGTTGGGTGGGGTTTGAACATCTCCCATTCTTGTCCCAGAGGGAAAATGGGTTTTCCAGAGAAGTCCTCCCTCCATCTCATCAGGGTCCTTTGTTACTAGCAGGAGCAGGGAGGAGGAAGATGCCCTGGAGCAGGCTCGGCGGGCTCATGAAGAGGTTCGGAGGCGTCAGGAGCAGCAGCAGCAGCGATCAGAGCAGCAGCAGCCACCGGTGGCTGCAGCCTCCTCAGCTCCCCAAGCACAAAGCTCTCAGCCCCAGGCCTCCCAATCCATGCTGGATCAACAGCGGGAATTGGCCAGGAAACGGGAACAAGAGCGAAGGCGCAGGGAGGCGGTAAGTTGGAATACATTCTAGAGAACAGATAGTACTGTGTCCTAGTTACTAGGCTGTCTGTCCTTACAGATAGTAGTGCCTTAAAATGAGAGCTGTTGCCCTATATGTTTTTAAAACCTCTCTGATGGTATTCACAATTGAGCTGATAACTTGGGAGCCATGGGTGGAAGTAAGGGACAAGCCATGAACAGAACTGGAGAACAGTACAAGTGTTTACAGTGACATACTGAAGCTTCTCTGAGAATGGAGATATAGAGATCGAGATCAGTGTGGGATGGGGGAGAGAAGTTTGTTAGAGGCAGCAGGGTTTCTGCTGTACCTTGAAAGAGCAAAGTTTAGAGTCAAGGAGCTTTTCATGAAGTGTTTGGGTTGAGCAAAGGTGTGAGATGGCAGCCTGGCTAAGGGAGCAGCTTAGGTACAAGAAGGGGAAGTAGCTAGTTACTAGAACATGGCTTCTAATTCTCCTTTTCTCTTTCTCTCTCTCTCTCTCTCTCTCTCTCTCTTTCTCTTTCTCTCTTTCTCTCTAGATGGCAGCTACCATTGACATGAATTTTCAGAGTGATCTTTTGGCAATATTTGAAGAGAATCTTTTCTGATAGCGCCTGGGTTTCTTCTGACTCTGATTTTCTGGCAAAACTGACTCTGCCTAGTGTTACTGGCGGCTGGGAGGGGGTGTCCCTTGGGCCCAGCCCTTGTGCATGTTCCACCCGTCGTGGGTCTGTCAGCCAAGGATCAGCAGAGTCTGCCTTACCGTTGGACTTCCCCACCCCCTGCACACACTGAAGTCAGACCCAACCTCAAGCAAGCGCTGGACCAGGTGGTTTCTTAGGCATAAATGAGGTCCTCCTCTATGCCAGACGTATTCACAGTATATCCAGGATGTCACGTTCTTTACCAGTTTTTTAACCATGAGATGAGCCCTATCAGGGGCCCTGTCTCCCTCCCTGATATCACCTACCACTATCTACCCCACACTGTAAGACCAGGGGTTGCAGAGGTAGCCCATGGAGAGCAGGAGCCTACCTACCCATGTTGTTGGGATTGGGGGGTGGGGTGAGGAGGGAGAATGACAGTTGGGACCAGCCCCCAGCTGCCTGAAGTCCCTAGTCGCTGGCTTTGCCTTGAACAGAATCCCACCCTACCCTCATCCCCTTCGAGCCTTTAACCGAGAGCCGTTCTCTGTAAGTGTTCGCTTGTGAAAAAGGGAATAGTCCAGTGGAGGTGTGTGAGTGTTCATGGCCATTTGGAGTGAGGTGGTCGTTGTAGCACGCGTGTGTGGAGGCCTCGCCTGGGAGCGAGACTACCAACCAAAGTCAGTTCCTTTCCGCCTTTTTTTTCTTTCTGCCTTCCTTTCTGTTCTTTTTAAATTTTATTTTTTAATTTTCCTTCAGACACAAAGGCACTGCTTAACTTGGAATGGGTGTTATCGTCTCTCCTTTGAGTGGTGGCAATGGGGGTGGGGGGAGGGGGCGCCGCACTGTGGGTAGTGTGTGACCGTGGCTGTATTGTATAGTGAATATAGTTGGCATATATTTGTTTGAGGTTTGTTGGTGACTCCACCAAACTTGGTGTAAAAAAAAACAAACACAAAAAAACAAACAAAATACAAAACACAAAAAAACTGCTTATATTTTACTCAATTTCAAACTTTATTAGTCTATATTTTTTAATTGTAAAACCAGAAAGCTGCATCTCTTTTTTTTTTAATTTTTTTTTTTTTGGTGTGTGTTTTTGTTTTTGTTTTTTTTTTTAAATGTCATATCTGTTTCAAGTTGTTTTATACCAGGAAGGGAGTGGACCCAGGGCTGGGCTGCGTGGCACAGCAGAGATGGTGGGCACCCCCCTCCACCATCAGTGGTCCCGCCCCTACCCTTACTCCCCACCCATGACCCAGCGTGTTTTTCTCTTTTTCTTTCTTTTTTTAATTTTATAATTTGAACTGTTCACAAGGTTACGTGCCATGAGTACCCACTATACAGTACAATACTGGTGCCTCAGTGTTGGCCAAACTCTGGAGTAATTAACTGGTTTGACTTTAATACGGTGAATATGCATTTGGTCTGTACTGATCATGGAATAAACGCATCTCTTTTTTTTTAAAAGCTGACGTCTTACTGATATTTCTTTTGAATTCTCTCCTTGTGATAGACCTGGGCCTGGAAAACTAGGGTAATGGCCATGCAGGTGAGAGAAACACTTCAGTCAGCCAGGTCCTTGCTTCTCCAACCGATGTCTCCAGCCTTCCACCAGTCCTGCTTTCCTTAAATGCTGGGACAGCCTCCCAAACCACTGCCTCCCAGGTAGTCAACACTGTATCAGAAGTCCAGGCAGAAGTGATCTGGAATGAGGCAAAAGGGTCAAAGCACCCAAAGCCCACTTAAACATAGAGTTCATTTGGGTGGCCATGGCTCTCAGATCCAGCTGAAGCAGCAGGAACAAGAGCGATCCTAGGCAAAAAAGTTGAAGTTGACATTTCTGGGGTAGTGTGGGGAGGAGCTCTCTTTCCCCACCGCATGAGGCAGTGTGACTCCCCAGACTGTTACAGGGTGCTCAAGTCACAAGGTATTATTAGCCGGAGGATTAGCTGCAGGACAGCTTGGCTCTGGACCTCAAAGCAAGTAGAAACAAAGGCCCTGCTGTCCCCAGACAAGCTGTAGAGAGGAGGGTTCGTTCCCCCCAGCCTCATGGAGCCCCATACTCCACTTCCTTTTCTTAGCACCGTGGAGGCCTGACCTTCACACAGTATTCCATCTCTCTCTCTCCTGCCCCCTTTTGTGAAAGCACTTTGGACATTTCTCCCTCCCTTTTCCTCAACCCCCCTTCCTTTAATTTTAAGCTCAGGGTTTACCAGGTACTCTTAAATGTACATAACCTGAAAGACTGAGACAGACAGACAGACACACACACACATACACACACGCACGCACACACCACTTACACACACTGCACACCGGGTCTTCATCTCCCTTCTCCAGATTGTATATAAAAGCCACCACATCCCTGCCCCCCACCTGTTTAGGGGCTTACACACACATGCACATGGACACCCAGCTGGGACTCCCAACTGAGAGTGGCCCAAGGATGTAAAATACAAATATTATAATTTATATGTATGCAAAGAAACAAATGTATTAGTAGTAGTGATGCTTAGTCTTCCCTGTTTTATTTTTTAACAGTCAAAATTAAAAATGAACCTGCTTTTAAACTTTTCTCTTGAATTCACAATTTGCCAAATCGTACAGGCTGAAAGCCTGGGGATAATTGCTTCTAGCTAGGGAGCAGGCCATGATCATCCCTGAGCCCAGGGTGCACATCTCTCTCCAGGGGTTATGATTTTGAGGGCATTTAGGTTCCCATGTTCAACTGACCTCTTTCTTTGCTCTTTGATTTATTTTTTTTTCTTTATCTCTTATTTTCCTCTCATTTTTTCTTCTGTTTTGTTGGAGCATTTCCTAGGCCAGACAGTGCTGGAATAATGATTGTGTGTTCTGCCAAAGGTATTGCTATTCAGAAAGTTTTTTCCGTTTGACTCGTTTGTGTGCTTATAATTGGGTTGCAATTAGGGTGGAGCCATTACTTAAATTTTTTCTTCTCACCCCACCCTGCCCCAAGTGTGGATTCCCCTCCTTCCTCTAGAGATCCGGTCCCCCAGATGTCCTTCTGGTTCTTCCCCCTTCTGAGTCATGTACAGGAGGATGAGAGAGAGCCGGGTACAACCTCCCACTGTACTCGGTGCACGGATGGATCGCTTGGCCAATAATTATGTCAGTGAATTGGAGGCTTGTATTAAACTCTTTAGACGTTTGTAGAAGGGAATTAATAGAATTTTCACTTATATACTAAAGGTTTTTTGTGCAGTTCTCATTGCAAAATAAACATTTGTACTGAATATCAAGTGACCCTTGAGGCGGCTTTTTTGGGGGGATGAAGAGAACCGTGTTAGAGGGGTTCATGGAAGATGGTGGAGGAGCCGAAAACCAGGAGGGAGGAGGACGCCGCCGGGGCTCTGGATGCGGGGCGGTCTCTTCCCTTTGTTTTTAAACCAAATTTGTAGGGATTGTTTTGTCATCGTTGCCCGCTGCGTGGCCAGCCCCGCCCTCACCCCGGCCCCCCAAAGCCATCAGCCCTAGGGAGGTGTGAAGGTGGGGGAGGGGGACGTGGCCGGGACCTGGCAGCTTCCCGCGGGACTCTTTGGCATTTCCCGAGACTTCTCCTTCCGCAATGACCGCGGGCGTTTGGTTGGCTGCGGAGCCCCGATCCCAAGCCATTTTCATCCCTTTGATGTGACCTTTGAGGGCCTCCGCTGCCCAATCAGAGCCACAGAAGGGAGGCGAAGGGCGGGGCTGGGAACCTGGAGGGAGCAAAACCTCCCGGAGCCTAAGTGAGCGGTAGCGTGAGTGCCCCGCCTTCACAAGAGCCTGGGGAAGGCGGGGCTGTGGGGCGGACCGCCCAGCCCAGCACTGATCCCTCGCTCGCTGCCCAGGCTGGAGGTAGAGCCTCCAGCCCGAGCTCCCAGCCCGAGCCCCCAGCCCGAGCCCCCAGCCCGAGCCCCCAGCCCGAGCCTCCAGCCCGAGCTCCCAGCCCGCGCCTCCAGCCCGAGCTCCCAGCCCGCGCCTCCAGCCCGAGCTCCCAGCCCGCGTACACGCTGGGGCCTCCTCCCGAGGCCTCGCCGAGGCAGGCGCCCGAACAGCCGAGCAGCGCTGACGGGCCTCCGGCGCCCAGCCCTGCCCCGGCCCCGGAGCCCAGCCCGGCCCCCGCCCCGGAGCCCAGCGGGACACAGTTCCCTGGGGAGACAAAGCCCGAGGACCCTGGCGGGGCCGCCATGCCCGACTTCGTGGTGTCGGCGCTGCTGGCGCCCTCTCGGGCCACGCTGAGGCTGGTTCGCTTCCTCATGTGGATCCTGGTGTACTGGGGCGCGTTCTTGACTGCCCTCGCGTATTTAGGGAAGGTCCTGGGCCACGTGCTGCTGCACCCGGGGCGAGGCTGCTGCGGCCGGCCCCGACGCCAGGCCCCTTCGTGCCTTCAAGACCCCTGCTTCGGGCAGCACCACTTCCTTCATCTCAAGGTGAGCGCCACCCCGGGGAGGCCGAGAGGGAGCAGCTCGGAAGGAAGGGGAGCCCAGAGGCCCGGAGCAGGGGTTGCTGGGGGCGAGGGGAGGCTTCTAGGGATGGAGGGAGCCTCCTGTCAGTCTCTCCCAGCCTCCCCAAGGGGTTCAAGGCAAGCCCCCTTCTACACCCTGTAGCCAACATGTGATGCCTAGTGGGACCTCAGAAATTATGGGGGGCAACCCTGCCATCCTAGAGACTAACAGCCAACCTAGCTGCCAGACGAAATCCCTTTGGCCAGAGGTTCCTGTGGGCACAGACGCCCCAGCCTCCCCGGGGCCTCTACTGGGGTTGAGAAGGACCCTGACAACAGCCTCTTTCCTCCTAGACCTCTGGCCTGCGGCTGCATTACGTCTCCAGGGGCCAAGGGCCACTGATGCTTCTCCTCCATGGCTTCCCTCAGATCTGGTAGGTGTCAAGGTAGGGAGAAGCAAGAGAGCCTAGAGCAGCAGTCCCCCTCTTCCCCATGGTTGCTCATTACATTTCTGTGTCCCACATAGCCCCTAGGAACAGGTGGAGTCCTCGATGGAAACCACCTCTTTTGCGCTAGTTGAGCCAGTCCCACTGGAATGGTTGAGGGGGAGGAGTAGAGAGGGAGGTGACTCAGCCATCATCTACATCCCCTTACTGGCCCCACAGGTTCTCCTGGCGACACCAGCTTATGGAGTTCTACCATGATTTCCATGTAGTAGCACTGGACTTGAGGGGCTACGGGAACTCAGATTCACCTACCAACGTGAACTGCTACACCATTGATGCCCTGACTACAGACATCAAAGATGCTATTGAGGCCCTAGGTACCTGAAGTCTAGGCGAAGTATGGGGGTGGGTGCCTGAGAGGGAGCGCAGGAATGGACTGGCCTTTTTTCTCCCCAACTCTGCGTCCCCACTGTCACAGCCATGTTGACATACTGGATGTGACATGGCCCTAGCCCAGGCTCAAAGTCTCAGTCCTAAATCTAGCTCTCCGTTTTCACCCCCTTGATGAAGTTTTTTAATTAAGAAGTTAATTATCAATTAATAATTTAATAAATTGAAAAGTTTTCCTCCAGGATGTCTAGATACTTGATTCATATGGAGGCCTGAGTCTTTTTTTATTCTCTAATACTTCCAACATGGCAGATTCTCCCACCTTGCCTTGGTGTAGTAATGGAGGGTTATAGAGTTGTTGATTTATTAAGCCTCCTTAGTGACTGAGCCTCTGTTACTTGTCAGGGTCCTTATAGTAAGAGTTTTCACTAATGCTTTTCTTTACCTTTCCCAACTCTAGTGCCATTTCTGTTTTGTCTCCTAATTTTACACCTATCCTACCCCACCTTACTCATACCCCAATTCCCTACACCATTCATTGACAGGTTACTCCAAATGTATCCTGGTGGCTCATGACTGGGGTGGAATCTTGGCCTGGAATTTCTCCGTCTACTACCCGAGTTTGGTAGAGAAGATGGTGGTGGTGAGCGCCCCCCCTATGTTTGTTTACCAAGGTAGGTGCTAAGATGGGAGGTCATTTAGAGGGATAGTGGATTGGCTAGTCTTAACAGGTAGGGAAGGGGTACTGAGTTGTGAGACTGGGATGTTACCCCCTCATAAGGGTTTAATATGGGTTGTTCCCTTACTTTTTCTCTTTCTCCTTCCCAGAGTATGCCCTGCACCATCCCAGCCAGCTTTTTCGGTCCAGTTATGTGTTCCTGTTTCAGCTATCCTGGTTGCCTGAGAAGCTGCTTTCTGCCTCTGACTTTCAGGTCCCATCTCTTCCTGATTAGTGGAATGGGGCAAAAGCTAGCGGGGAGTTGTGGGAGAGGGAGAGTAATGAAGTTGTGAAAGTGGGGAGGGAGCGATAGGAAGACTGATTCTCAGAGGTGTCTGGAGGGCATTTGTAATGAAGAGGGATGCATATGTGCAGATCCTAAAGGACACCTTGACCCATCCTAAGACTGGAATCCATGGCCTTACAAATGATGAGCTAGAAGCCTCCTTGTTCAGCTTCACCCAGAACCATGGCCTCGTTGGTCCTCTCAACTACTACCGCCATCTTTTCAGGTGATGTCTTTGAGAAGTAGGGGCAACTAGAAAAGGGAGAGATTGATTGTAGGAAGAATGATGGAATGATTTTAAAGAGAATGCAGTGAGGGGGAAATTTGAAAGAGTAGAAGAAGGGAGAGAGCCACATTTAGGACCAAGAAGGGATTGAGGAAGCCATTGGCCCTAATGAATGTCATACATCCCTTTGCCTTACAGTCACTTTCCGCTAGAGCATCAGGAGCTGTCAACACCAACATTGTTGTTATGGGGGGAGAAAGACCCATACCTGGAAAGTGGACTTGTGGATAGTATTAGCAAATACTTTGTGCCAGGCCGCCTGATGTCCTTTGTCCTGCCTGATGCTGGCCACTGGATCCCCCAGGCACAACCAGAGCAGATGCACAAGTACATGTGGGCCTTTTTAAAGAGGTTCAAGGTGGAGTCATGACTCATCCTTCAGATAAGAACATTCTGGTTTTCTGCTCCCATCGAGGCCCACTTAGGACAAGGGAAGAAATGGAGCAATACTTGAAACAAGCCGGCTTTTGACTGGAATGTGGAAGCATCCTCCTTCTCTGAGTCCTATGATTTATACTCCTTTTCACATTTCCCCAGAAACGCTTAACCTAATCACCCCACCCCCAATATTTACATTGACCTTTCCTCTCTGCCCCCTCAATTCCTGGCTGGCCCCAGTTGAGCCCCGATTAAATTCTGGAAGTCCTTTTCTCACTGCTACAGAGAAAGGATACCCTGTGGAAAGAATGGGACCACTGTAGCTGTGATGTTTGCACAGAAATAAATCTCCCATTCCCTGCCCTGCTGTGCCTTTTTCCTTCTCTCTGGGGCCTCAGCTCAAGGACAGTTTGGGATCAGGGGCAGGGGCTCTCTTCAGTGCCTCTACCTTGCTCTTTGAGGCAGAAACCTGTTTATCTCTGGAGCTTCTTTGGGGTACCCACTGTCCTTGGTGCTTAGGTTTTATTCTGCCTGGGCCTTCCCAGTACCTTTCCCTGTCACTATTTCTTAGGATTTTTGCTTTTCAGCAGGGCAAGAAAAGCAGACCAGGGGCCAGGAGTACTGGAAGAAAGGGCCTTTAAGAACTCCCCCTTCCCACAGAAGTAGCTGGAATGATAATAGAAAACCATATGTGGAAGAGGGGACTATGGAATGGGGTAGAGAAAAAGATGCGTTAGTATCAGAGATAGCAGTGAATTGAAAACACTTGGGACCCTTAGTCAACTTGATTATGTCCTATACCATGCAATTTAAAAGTTCAAAACTGAGCTCATTTGAGTTTCCCCAAATCAATCCTCTTCTGGCTAGGAAATGACAAGGGCCAATTGGAGGGAAGAAGTTAGGATATCTGAGACACCTGAAAGAGGAGCATCGAAATGATGATTAGGTGACAGAGCAGGATTAAAAGGTAATGAAATGAGCTTCAATGGGAAGAAATATCAAGTGGGAGGTTTCTAAGTTATCTGAAATCCCTGCTTGAGAACTTGACCCAGAAAAGAGTTTGAAGCAGCTCTTGTTTCTATTAGGTCTTGACAGGAAAATGCTATTTTACAGTGAAGGGCAGCTGAGGTAATGTTCTCATCATGAAAATCATATAACTAGCCTCACTTTGGCCCCGTAGTACAGGAAGTAGGTGTGGTGAATGTTTGCCATTAGCATTTTGAAGACTGCCAGCAGAAGTGACAAAGGACTTGAAGACCTTGCTTCAAGCCAGTATGGAAGATGTTCCCACAAAATATGAATTGTTCCTCTGTGTCTTAGAGAAGATGAAAAGGCTAGAGGAAAGCATCTCCATTCTTCAGGTTTCACGAAGAATGAATTCTTCCTTGAAAGAATGAAAGAAATACTTCCAAGAAACAAAGGAATACCAATGATCTTCAAGAAGTTTCAAGGCGGAGGAATGATAGAAGAGAATAAGGGTCACAGTGCTGAGTGGTACCCCTTCCCATAGAGGGGACAGCTGGACCATCTCAGGAGGAAGCCATTTCTTGTGCTCCAAGTGATTAATACCATCTGGAGAAAGATTTTCTAGTACTTGTGCCTGATGAATATCTTCTTGGAGGGGGAAGGCAACTATTTATCCTCTTTACCTAAACAGAGAAGTCTGTAGTCTTCATAGGTTATGGATTTAGGAGTGTTCTGAGATGTGGCACCTCTGATGGCCATTACCCACTCCTGGCAGTTCATGTGGGAGTAAATGATGCTTTAACAGTGAACCTAAAAGGCATTTGTAAATATTGTGTAGTTCCATACAGGAAAGGGCACAGGTTGTATTTTCATCACAGTTGCTAAGGCATCATTATTAAAGTAGCAGTGGTATTCCCTTGTCTCTTGCAACCTGGAAGTGAGTTCCACCATCCCTTGCTTGCTTTCAGAATAATGGATTCCACTGTCGCTGTCTCAGATGGAGTGCTTAAGGTATTCAGTGACATGAGGATACATGAGTCTTTTGCCAGAGAAAGTAAAAAAAAAAAAAAATACAAGAAAGATGACAATATTGTGCTGGAGAAGGGTCAAAAGACCCTTGTAGGTAATTAATGTGAGTCATACTACACTGATCCCACTTTTGTCAAGATTCTGCCAAACAAGGCCTATCAAACATCTGTGAGACCAAGGAAGATAAGAAAGAGGCCCTGGGCCCCTGAGTGTCCACCCCTCAAAAGCAAACTAATCTAGGATGCCATCAAGAACAAAGGAACCAGCTATGCATTTTTAAGTTTTTAATTGCCAAGTGAAGGTGTAGGGCTTCTGAAGAGTCTGATCCAAGGGGGGCATACAGTTAACTAAAAAAAATGGAATCTGAGAATGGAATTTTAATTCCTTGATCATGGCTTAAACTATAGAAAGGATATCCAGTCTACTCACCAGCAATGGGATTACACCTAACATTAATAGAAAATATTTTTGGCCAAGGTATTGTGAATCTCATCAACATAGTTTTAAACTAAAAACAGATAAGAGGAAGAAAATTTACTTCATGCATATGTCAAGGCAGCCATGAGACCCATGGCCCTTGATGACAATATATGAATGTAAAAAGCATAGATAAATCATAGGGTGAAGGGAAGAAGTAAGTTTAATTTCATAACTATCTCTAAGAATTGATGAGTCATGACTAGTATGTGACTCTAGAAAGGTATACTAATATTTAAAAAAAACTGTAGAGCAACAGAACAGTACTTAATAGCATTAAATATTAAGAATATATGTTTAAAGGAATCTAGGATCCCAAGTTGGTAAATCATATGGGAATGCATTTGGGTGAAAATGAGTGAAAGAAAAATTGATATTGTGGGAGTATATTATAAACCACCTGGCCAAAAGGAAAAAGTTTTTGAAACACAAGCCTAGCAGTAAAGCCTGATGAAGTAATGTGAGACCTCAAGTCTGGACATCTGCTGAAGCTCTCTGCCAAAAGCAGAATGTTATACATTCTTGACTTGCTTTAATAGTGATAATTTCATTCTTGAAAAGGTGGAGGAAGTAGGAACTACTTTTCCAGATCTAATTCTGGCCACCAAGAAGGAATAGGTTTTTGGAAGTGTGGAAATGGACCTTGAGGAACCAGATAAACATCTTGTAGTTTATGGTAAGGAGGGTGAGTTTTCAGAAAAAGGAAAGGTAGGAGCCAATGTCCTTAAATTCTAAAAAGGAATTTATCTTGAGATAGGAAATTGTGATGACAAAGAATTCTTGATGAGGAAAAAGAAACTGTGAGGGACTGTAAAAGAAACTTTATTTGAATAAATGAATGAAAAAAAGCATTAAGTCCTTGTAATGTGCAAGGCACTAGACTAAGCACAATAAAAAGAATATGTGACTCCACAGAACTCATTGACCAATTTGGATTTTTTAGGAGACAAAATCGAAGCAAAGACAAGTAACTGAGGTTGAATTAAAAAAAAAAAAAAGGTGGCACAGACCTGTAAGGAGCTGAAAACCCCCAGAAAGCGCTGTGGTTTGTAATGAGTGATAAACAACCAAAAAAAATTTTAAAGCTCTTTTAGGTGTATCAACATTTCTATAATAACCTGTTTTCTTCATCAGACAACTGAACCACTGCACCTAGACCCTAAGATGTCAGTCCTCAAGTTCATTGAGAATTGAAGTGTTTGTTGAAGTAGCACTTAAGACAATGAAATCACAATGAGCAGCTGAACTCGATTAAGTATTCGCCAAGGAAATCTGTGCCAAAGCAAGCAGTCTTGAAAGCATTGAAACACATTTTCATAAGATACCTCCAGGAAGGGGGAAGAAAGAATGGGAAAAGTTGTTCATGATACTGATAGCCAAATAAGATAAATAAATGGAGATGCAAAATGATCAGAAGCTCCCCATCCTGTATGCTGACTTTTTTTGTACTCATAACAATTTTATGATGATATATAAATTTGAGGAGGCAGACAGATTTTTGTAAATGATTTCTACAACAAACTACATCTTTGCGCAGTACACAATTGCCTGAAAAATGAAGCATAAAGGATTTGTATTTTCCATTTAACAAAAACAATCCGACTGCCTTGAAAATACAGTGATCTTCTTATTAATGTCAAAATACCTATTGTTCAGAGTAGGCCATTCATTTGGATTGTCAATCCTTTGATTAGCACATCAGAAATGGTTCTGAGATAAGCACTACAGAAAGACAATTAGTTGGCCTCAAAATTAAATGAAGAGACTGTTGCTTCTGAAAAATTGTGCAATACTTTAAATAATTCATACTGATTTGGGGCACAACAGAATCCACTTATTTTTTCCAGTACAAATGTGGTGATGCTGCATGTTGTGAAACACTCTCTACTTGCTGGGACCATGCTGTTGGGAATGAATTGAGAGTCAGACAATGCAACATGTACACAGTTAAATACCAGGAAAAGGGTGGATCCAAGATGGCAGAGCACAGAAAGTATAAAGCAAGAATCTTAATACCCTTCACCTCAGTTTAAAAAAAAAAAATAACCCCAGGGTTGGAAAACACAAGCTTGAATCCAGATTAGGAAATCAAATAACATTTCTCACCTAGGTTGGCATAAGGAGATGGTTCTGCAGACACTGGAAATAGGGCACAGCCAGGAGCACACTGCAGAGCAGGGAGAGGCTGTACACCAGGGCAAGATACCAGAACCAATATAGTCAGGAGCCTGAACTTCTGTAGGATGCTGAAACAGTGCCAATTAGCAGCTTTTTTGATCACTACCTGGTTTCTGGTCATAGATCTAGGATAGTGTGAGAAGGGGAGTTGCACCTAGGGGTGCCTTTCCAGGGTAGGGGGCAATTGTGGACCCAAGTCTCTGTACTAAGCAAGAAACAAGTTCAGAAACAGGCAGCAGTTATATGGCTTGGGATTGGAGAGCATGTCTCTATTCCAGGTTCCAACCCAGTCTAAAATATACAGAGAAATAACCAGGGGAGGAATCCTACCATTCAGTCACTCAACCAGAAAAGTTTCCCAGCTGGCTGATTGTGGTTGAGTTCAGCAATAGTCTACTAAATTCTAAATGGGGCGAGTTCACTCACCCATTGTTCAGACCTAAGCTGAAATGAGGACCTTGTAGATCTCAGTCCAGGACAGCAGTAATCATACTTTGCCCCTGGATCAGAGCAGTTTGAGAACATTGAAAGCTTCCAAATTCCTGTCCTGAGTTTTCCCTGAGATCTTGGAACACAATACTCAATACCCCTTCAGACTTGACAGTATGATCAGCCTTGAATTTCCTCCAGAAATGTGTAAAGCCTGGCCCTAACATCAAATCTGAAGTCAGAACTGACCTTTTTGTTTAAAAAACAAAACAAAACAAAACACCACCACCCAATTATGGGTCATAACACAACCTTTGAAGAAAATGACTCTAAAACATCTTACAAGCAAAGCCTCAAAGGAAAACAGCTTGGGCACAAATTCAACTAGAATTCCTGAAAGAGATGAAGCAACAGTTCTTTTAAAGAGTGTAAAATTTTTTTTATAAATGAAATGAGAGTTTGAGGGGATTTGTTTTCAAAGGAATCAGCTATGGAAGAAAGAATTGTAAAGGGAAATAACAGTTTGGCACAAGAGATTAAAAGAAAAACAAAACATGAAATACATTTATCAAACAAACCCCTTGAAAATAAAAATGGACCAAAAAGAAGCTAATGATTTTTTGAGACAGCAAAAAAAATAAAAAGAAAAAGGGTATAGCAAAAAGAACTGACCTGGAGAAGAGATAATTTAAGAATCATTGGACTAGTTAGGAAGATGGCAGAATAAGGCAAGAAATTACCTGGCTCTCTCAAGTCCCTCCAAATTAAAATGCCTGAAATTGAGTTTTTGAGCAGCAAAAATAATAAAAAGTTGAGGTAAAGCAGTGTCCGGTCTAAGACAATTTAGGAAGGTGTTAGGAAAGATCTGACCTATTGGGGTGGTGGTCTGACCAGGAATGAAATGCAGATACCACCCCATCAACCAACAACAAGCCGTGGGGAACATCTGTGTTGGCTATTGCTTAAGGGACTTTGACCCCACAAATTGGGGGTGGGCTGTCCAGGGGAAGATTGTAGAGCATTCCACTGGTACTAGATGCTGGACCTGAACAGGATGTGGTCCCAGGCTGTGGTTACAGGGAGAAGCAAGTGTCACAGAAGGGCAGGACCCTCTTTACACAATTCTGGAATGGAAAAAACTAATTGTGGACACTTGCAGGAGAGCAGAGCCCCTTGTTTTGGTTTCAAGACAGAGAGGTGAACTGAAACTTGCAGCTAGAAGAACCAAGGTTGGTGGTGCAGCATTTGCAAACTACAGGGAGCAAGAACAGTTGTGGTGGCAGTAATGTGGAGCCCTAGTTGTGGCTTAGGGGTGGAGAGAGGAGTACATGAGGTCACGGATAGACCAAGGCAGAAGTCAAAAGAGTAGTGAGCACCCCTGGCTTTGAATCATAGCACCATGGAAAAATAAAAAAGTCAAAGATTCAAGATAGATTTCTGAAAACAACAATGCAAAAAACCTTAAGCCTGAGATATATCCCACACCACAAGAGCAGAACCTGACTCAATCAGAAAGTTAACAGTCAAGAAATATTGTTTCAAAAGATGAGAAAACAAAAAAAAAATAACCTGACTACAAATAGTTAATATGATGATAAGCTCTCACAGTTCTAACTTAGAAGACAATGAAGTCAAAACAGCTACTTGTAAAGCTTTAAAGAAAAATTAAAATGGCCACAAGCCCAAAAAGAATTCTTGAAAGAGCTTAAAAAGAAGTTAAAAATCAAATAAGAAATATAGAGGAAGAATTTAGAATAGAGTATTTGCAAGTAAATTATGAAAAGAAAGTCAATTTGTTGGGAAAAGAAGTCCAAAAACTTACTGAAGAAAATGACTCCTTAAAAATTAGAATTGGACAAGAGGAAGATAAGACATTAAGAAGTAATAAATCAAGAAAATGAAAAAATAGAAGAGAATATGAAATCTCACTGGACAAATAACTGACCTAGAAATGTAGCAGGGCATAAAATAAACCCACATAAATTACAAACATTTCTATATATTACCAACAAAGCTCTGCAAGAAGAGATAGATAAAAAGATATTTAAAACAACTGTAGGCAATATAAGTATCTGCCAAAACAAAATCTGATTTAGATAATTGGCTGTGTAGGCCAAGCCAATATAATGGAAATGCTAGTCCTATCTAAACTAATTATTCAGTAGTATCCCAATTAAACTACCAAAAATTATTCTATTGACAAGTTCTTCATAGATGAGTTGAATGACCATATTACTCAAAACAGCTTAGTCATTCACAGTTCTTTGAACAATATTGCTTTTACTACATACAACATTCTCTTGGTTCTGCTTGTTACACTGTAGCGGACGGCCCACGCTCCTACACGGCTTGGTGATGTGGTTGAAGGAAAGAGACACAGGAGTCGGGAAAAGATAGCCCAATTCTGTTTATTGGTCCTCGGGTTAGGGTTTACATAGACAGAATCTGCGAGTCTACGTGACATTCTGCTTGTCTCCTGTCCCAATGATTTGGCCAGTCTTACTGTCTTTAAAGACTGTTAGCCTAGAGGACATCTATTTTACATATCCCTTGTTTTCTGTGTTTCCCACGTTTGTCTCATGGAGACAGCAACATCTGGGGGGCATGGAGAGAGCCATTTTGGATGATAATGAGTACAATCTCAAAGAACAGTTTCCCCAAAGGTCTTTCCTGATCTTGTCAACAGTGCTCCACCCTGGCCCTCAGCAATACTTAATATTTCATCCAAGTCTTTCCATATTTTTCTAAAACCAAGCTGTTTGTCATTTCTTACAGCATCGTAGTATTTCATCAGAATCATATACCACAACTTGTTCAACCATTCCCCAAATGATAAGCATCCTCTCAATTTCCAATTCTTTGCCACCACAAAGAGCTGCTATAAGCATTTTAGAACATGAGTTCTTTTCCTTTTTCCCTGATCACTTTGGGAAACAGACCCAATTGCGGTATTGCAGAGTCAAAGGGTAGACACTTTTATAATTCTGGGCATAATTCTAACTTGACTCCAAAATGGATGGATCAGTTTCCATTTCCACCAACAGTATTAGTGTCTTGATTTTTCCACATCTCCAGCATCTGACGTTTTAATGTGGGGAGTGATACATGTGTCCCTTTTGAACTCATCACTAGGGAGCACTGTCTAATTAGAAGACCTGGGAGTGGTTCTATTATGTCTTGAGAGCTTAAGTTTTCTTCTGTTTCTTTTTTTAAGTCTTTCAACTTTGTTTTAATATTTCTTGCTGTTTAAGAAAGTCATTTCTGTTTGGAAAGGAAGGGGAAGAGGAATACACTAGGGTAGAAAGGGGAAAAAAAAGGTTAAGGAAACATAATCATAAATGAGAAGAAACTGTAAGGAGGGCAGCTGAAGCTCATTTGAATTGGTCAAAGGAGGGAAAAATACGCATCTGTATACAAAGAGGGGTACAAAAATATGTTTCACTCACTAAGGATATGAGGGGGGGAGGAAGAATTAGAGGGAGAATAGATTAAGGGAGGGATTAGACCTAAACAAAATGAACTCGAAGAATGTACAAAATATAGCTCTTTTTGATATGACAAAGAATGAGATTTATGGGATACCTACCATTTGGGGAATGACTGAAGAAGTTTATGGTATATAAGTGTGATAGAAAACTTTTGTGCTATAAGAAATGATAAAGGGATGGTTTTAGAGAAACCTGGAAAGGATTGTATGAATGCAAAATGTATAACGCAAAAAAAAATTAAAAAGGTGACTAGAACCAGGAGAACATTTTTCACAGTGACTGACAATACTGTAAAGACCAACAACTTGGAAAGACTTACAAACTCTGATGGGTGTAATGACTGGCAGTGATTCCAGAGAACTAATAAGAAAACATTCTATGAACTTCCTAATAGAGAGGTTGAAAGACAAAGTGTGAGATATATATGTATGTGTGTGTGTGTGTGTGTGTGGATAAAATGAAATACAATTTTTTGGTGAGGAGGGACATGAGTGATATTGATATTTGTTTTGCTTGACTGCTAATGGGTTTTATTCTTTTTCAATGGCAGGAGAGGGAAAGAATAGGAAAAAAGGTGATTGTGTTGATTAAAACAGTTTTAAAGAAAAAGTTCTCACGAATTTACAAATAACTCTTGTTAGCTACCAATCCTAGTTTAAAAAAAAACCTAAAATGATAAGCTGAATAAAATAAGAACCAAAATTGGATTCAAATAGCCAGATTCTTAAGTATAAGATTATGGTAGCATGGTTACATGACAATTCATGTGGGGAAAAAAAAAGATGGGATAGGTAGGGATCTGGATTACAGGCTCAAAATGAGTCAATTTATGATGTGACTTTGTAAGCCATTAGATTATGAGCTCCTTGAAGGCAAAGACTGTTTTGTGTCTCTTTGTATTTCAGAATTTAGCACAGTGCTTGAAACATAGTGGGTGCTTAATAAAGCTTATTTGACTCACTGATATTGGCCCCTAGTACACAAATGATTAAAGCTGGGAATTTTTTCTTTAAACCAATCAACCACCTTATGAAAAATGCTCAAAATTACTAATAGTAAATTAAATAATCATAAATGAAAAACTACTTAAATAATCATAAATGAAAAAACTACCTCAAACCCATATCGTTGTCCAAGATAATGAAAGATACTTATAATCAATGTTGGAGAGATTGTAGGAGATATACTTTTTACCAGTACTGTGAACTGATCCAATGGTTCAGGAAGACCCTTTGGAAATATGTGAAAAGTGCCCAGTAATAATCTATTGGATGTATACCCCAATGAGATTAAAGAAAAAAAAAAGAGGTCCCATATGTATCAGAACATTCCTAACAACACTTTGGTGATTTAAAAAAAACAAACAAACGTGAAAACAATGGGTGCCTACGTTTTGGGAAAGAGCTGAACATGTGATAGATTAATAGAACATTATTGTGCCACAAGAAACAAAGACCATATAAACATTCAAAGATTTTTATGATGCAGAGCAAGGACAGAACTAGAAAAATACACACAGTAACATAAATCAGACCTGCACAACGTATGGACTGTGCACCACTTGCACCCTATAAAAGGATTTTGGATGGCCCACAAAAAATAGAGGATGTAAGTAAAAGTAGCACTAAATGGTAGCTGAACTCAGACTATTTGGTGACTAATGACTAATTTTGATTTCAGAAACCTGATAATTAAGCACTCTTCCCTCATCACAGAGAGATAGTTTACTACAAATATTGAATACTGTGTCAACTGTAGACAGCTAGGTGGCACAGTGTAACGAGAGCTAATCCTAGAATCAGGAAGACCTCAGTTTAAATGTTGCTTAAATATACTTAAACGATAAATAGTTGAGCACCTCCAGTCAAGTCACAACTTCTCTAAGCCTCAGTTTCCTCATCTGTCAAGTGGGAATAATAATAGTGCTACCTCTTGGGATTGGTGTGAGGATCAAACCCCAGATAATAAGTGGAAAGTGCTTTGCAAACCTCAAAGAACTATATAAAATGCTTGCTATTATTATTCTTGTTATTGTTATATGACTTAACCTACCCAGGTTAAATAATTTGTCAAACAGATAAATGGAGCTAGAATTTGAACTTCAGTTGCCTGATCCCAAAGCCAGTATTCTTTCTATTCCACCAGAAAGCCTCAAGTTTTCAAAAGAAGAAATGCAAGGGATCAAAAAAAAAATCTGAAAAAATGCTCCCAGTCACTAGCCTTAAATGAAAGACATAATGACATGACTTGCACTTGACTTTGTTTTGAGTGAGGGAGGGCTGTGCACATCACCAGCCTCACTTCTCCAGAGCCATCTGAATCCAGTGACCAGATATTCATCAGGATGACTGGAGATGACCCAGGATGAGGCAGTTGGGGTTAAGGGACTTGCCCAAGGTCACACAGATTTGAAGTCAGGTCCTCCTGACTCCTGCACTGGTGCTGTATTCACTGCACCACCTAGCTGCCTGCATGAATGTAATGGAATGTTAATATGCCATAAGAAACAACAAAGAGAGGATTCTGGGAAATGGTGGAGTAGGTAAAAAAATTGGCTCTCCAATTTTCCTCCACAAAAAGAACACCCCAGAGTGAACTTAGTACAGCAAAAATAAATAAGAGTTGTCCTCCTAAACAACTTGAGAAGATCCTGTGAAAGACTCAACCTTCAGGGATGAAGGTTTGGCCTGAGTGAAGTGCGAACACATGGCTGACTGCAGAATTAATGAACAATGCCCGAGGGCAGCTTGCCAAACTCTCCAAATAGTGACAGTCATAAACATACTGATAATATTTTCACATGTAAGAAGTAAACAATTTGACCTCATTGAGTCCCTTATAATTGGCCCATGTTTACTTTATATTTCTCCTAGAACTTATGTCAAATTTTCCATTAAGTTCAGCATTATTTGGATAGTTTGAAAAAAAAAGGCTTTGGTGAGCTTTGTACGATAGAGTGAGACTAAAAAAACCTGGGAGAGAGAAAAAGGAGTAATTATGTTACACAAATGAGGCATGAAAGGAACAACTGATAGAAAAGAAGCACAAATAGAGGGAGGGAAGGAGAAGAGTTCTGAAACCTTGCTCTCAGAAGGAATGGGTTAAAGAGGGAACAATATATATATCTAGAAGGATATAAAATTTTCTTGATTTAGAAAGAAATAAGAGGGTACAGGTATAGGGTGGAGGGAGAAGATATGGGA
Organism: Bettongia penicillata ogilbyi; assembly: GCA_023548195.1. Taxonomy (NCBI): domain Eukaryota; kingdom Metazoa; phylum Chordata; class Mammalia; order Diprotodontia; family Potoroidae; genus Bettongia; species Bettongia penicillata. Next base: position 1,184,220 of record JAJHZJ010000363.1, read on the forward strand.
GGGACTCTTCAAGGGGTGGGTAGATTAAGGAATAGGAGGGCAAGGTATTGAGTAAAATTAGAGAAGTGAGGGAGGGATAAGGCAAACAGAAGAATAGGAAAAATTAGAAACGGAAATACACAAGTAATCATAGCTTAAAATGTGAATGGGATGAATTTACCCATAAAATGGAAACAGTAGATTAAAAATCTGAATTAAACATTATGTTGCTTTCAAGAAACATAATAAAAATTAGAGATGCACACAAAGATAAAGCCCTGGAGCAGAATTTATTATGTAGAAAAAGGAGTGGTAGTAATCATGATATCAGACAAAGTTAAAATGGACTTAATTAAAAGAGAAAAATAGGGAAACTACACTATGTGTCACCAATATTATTCAATATTGTTTTAGACCATTTAAAATAATTAGTATAAAGTTCCTGAGAGTATACTTGCCAGAAACAGATATAGGAACTACATGAACATAAAACATTTTTATACAAATAAAATAATTTAAATAATTGGAATAATAATCCATTTTTTGTGGGCAGGTAATGCCAATATGATGGAAAAAATGACAATTCACCTAACAAATTTATTCAATGCCATCCCAATTAAAACTACTAAAAAATATTAAGTTAGAAAAAGTGATTTCAGAAGTTCATTTGGAAAAACAAAAAGTCAGGAATTTCAAAGAAACTAGGGAGAAAAGATGTCAAGGCAGGAGATTCAGCAGTATCAGACCTTAAACTATATTATAAAGCAAGAGCATTGTAGAATTATAAAATGGATAATTTCTATTATTTAAAATTAAAGTTTTTCTTGTATAAAAAAACTAGATGTACCCAAGAACAGAAGGAATGCAGAAAATGGGGGAAACTTTAATAGACAATCGTTTATAGATATCTATGTGTGTATATATTTTTAATTACAATTAAGTGTAAGTTTTTTTAATGGAAATTTGCTTTGTATTGAAACCTCTCAAAAAGGATAGAAATATCCTTTTTTCTTTTCTCATTTTGTATTTGTTTAAAATGAATAACATTTATAAAAAAGAAATAACAAATATGAGGAATCAAAAAAACTGAAGACTCAAACTCTGATGCAGAGGGAAGTGAGCAGAACCATTATAAACTGCCAATAACACTATAAATAAAAACAATTTTGAAGACTTCAGAACCTTGATGAGTGCAATGACGCACAATTCCAAAGGATTGTTGATGAAATAAGCCACCCAGTTCCTGACAGAGCTGAGATACTCAAGGTATAGGATAAGACATACATTTTTGGACATAACCAATGTAAGGTTTTGTTTTGCTTAACTATATATGTTATATATATATATAACATATATATATATATATATATATATATATATATATATATATATATATATATGTTCCTTTTTTCCTTCCTTTTCTTTAGGTCACTAGTATGTGAGGTGGGAAAGGGAGAGGGGAAATAGGACAAGGTTGTCAAAAAAAATTAAAAAGAGGAATATTGAAGGATGTCCTAAAAGCTTTAATAGCTTAAGATGGCACCAAGACTTTTGTAATACACTGTATTTTTTATAAAGCACAAAAGAGAACAAAAGAAAGGACAGAAGAAAACACAGAAAAGCAGGACAACTTTGAATGTTAATGTTTCATTTATTACATATTTTAAAGTTGTATGTCACAGAAACTTTCAGTTTTATGTATAACCCTCTTTTTCTGTTCTACTCTGTATTATGTAACTGCTCATTTTATTTCATGTTTGTTAAGTTCAGAATAATAAAATAAAATTTTTTAAAAAGTTGCTTAGGCATTGAGAGGTTAAGTGACTTGTCCATGGTCACACAGCTAGTATGTATTAGAGGCAAGACTTGAACCTACATGCATTCTAGCTCTCAAGACTTTATCCACTGCATTTCACTGCCTTTCTTCCTAGCAGTTAGAACTGTCCAAAAGTATAGTGTGTTGGTTCAGAAAGTGGTCTGCCTCACCTTCACTGGAGGTCTTCAAACAGAGCCTGGGTGATCATTTACTATAATACCAATGCAATACCCATTTCCTTCTCCAGAGCCTTCCTGTCTCCAAGTAGAGGTTTTACATTTTTTGATTCCATCTTCATCACCAAATTTCATGCCAATGCGAAACCCATATCGGCTGTTATGCATATGCATACATATTTCCAGGGTAGATTCACAAAATATAATAAACTCTCTTCCTCAAAGGCAAAACCAAAATGTTTATTTAGAGTATCACTATTAATATACTAGGAGGTAAGATTTAGCAAGGTACTCATCACCAATCCAGAGAGTACTGACATCTTAAGCCTTCTTTCTGTTAGGTCTTCCCACAAACAAATTCCCCTGCTAGGCATAATTCTTCTCTCTACCTGCTGATCCTTTCTGCTCTCTCCCCAACATTCAATTTCAGTTAAAATTCCATTAGTCAAGCTCTTCCCACAATGGGTTCCATGTGACTGAGGCTCCATGTGACTCAGACTATCACAGCTGCGATACAGTTCAAAGCAGATCACATAAGCCTATTAATGGATGGGAAGATTTTCCTATTCCATTAACATTGCACTTACTTATCAGTAATATGGTAGAAAAAATTCTTCACCAGAAATGGATTAGAGAGGCTAGTCTTTGCGATTCTTTCCAGTGCTAAGATTTTAGGGGTGTGAGGACTTACCCTTAGTCCTTGGACCTTACAAGCACTTGTGTTCCTATTACCTGTACAGACTCAGGTTCCCAGCTACATGTCTTCCCAGTTCTGAACCCACTATCAACCCCTCTACCCCAGATATCAGCCATTCTATAGAGCTCAAGTTGATTCAAGTGGCTTAGCTCCTGGCACTGCTCTGGATATTTTGTGGAGTAGTTGGGGGTGGGGAGGGACAAGGAAGCTGTACATGTAAAGAGTAAAGACAAAGTCTCAGTAGTTGGGAAAAAGGAATAAGATTCAATCCAAGATATTGGGGAGAGGGGGAAATTTCAAGGAGAAGATGCTGGTTCTTATACCCAGGATAGACCTTTATCCTGTTCAAGAGGTTAGAATGGGATAGTTCGGAACTGGAGCTTTCCTGGAAGATCCTAGAATCTGGAAGAGGCAGTCTCAGAGATTATTTATTCCAATCCATCCTGGAGATCTCCAGTGATGATGGTGTAGCTTCTTTTTGTCTTTTTAAGCCCTTAAACATTATCAAACAAGGGCATTTCAGTATACAAAGAACAGAGACATGGTTGTATGAGAAACAGTTAACTTCTGCTACATAGTTTAGGGCTTTTTAAAGTGTATACTAAATGTGTCAGAGTAATAACAAAATTATTTTGCTTGTCTCTGTCCCTTTCTAGACTGCCTTGTCTTTTCTGTGTATTTTTTTATTAATTAAATATATTTATTTTCAGTGTTCTACGATAACTACCATATAACTTAGATTATGATTTTCCCCTTCCTCCTCGAGATGGCATACAATTTTGCATAGGTTCTACACATTCATTCCTCTTAAATAAATTTTCACCATAGTCATGCTGTGTTGAGGAATTAAAATGAGTGGGAGAAATCATCTAACAAACCAAAATGCAATACACACACACACACACACACACACACACACACACAAATGATCTGCTATGATCTGTGATTGAATTCCATAGTTCTTTCTCTGGATGTAGAAGGCATTTTACCTTAGAAGACCAATGGGAATTTTTTTTTTTTTTAAGTCTTTGCATTGCAATGAAGTTCCAAGTCTACCAGAAAAGACTCACACACTGTGGTCATTGCTATGCACAAAGTTCTCCTGGTTCTGCTCCTTTCACTCAGCATCAGATCAAATAAGTCTTGCCAGGCCTTTCTGAAGTCTTCCTGTTCCTCATTTCTTATAGCACAATAATATTCCATTACGTTCATATACCATAATTTATTTAGCCATTCCCCAATTAATGGGCATCCCCTTGATTTCCAGTTTTTGGCCACCACAAAGAATGATGCTATAAATATTTTTGTACATGTGGGACCTTTTCCCATTTTTATGATCTCTTGGGGATACAGTCCTAGAAGCGATATTGCTGGGTCAAAGGGTATACATATTTTTGTACCCTTTGGGCATAGTTCCAAATTGCTCTCTAGAATGGTTAGATCAGCTCGCAGTTCCACCTACAGTGTATTAGTGTTCCAACTCTCCCACATCCTCTCCAACACTTATCATCTTCCTGTTCTGTCATGTTTGCCAATCTGATAGGTGTGATGTGGTACCTCAGAGTTGTTTTGATTTGCACCTCTTTAATCAAAAGTGATTTGGTGCATTTTTTCATATGACTATAGATATCTTTCATTTCTTCCTCTGAAAATTGCCTGTTCATATCCTTTGACCATTTATCAATTGGGGAATGACTTGTATTTTTGTACATTTGACTCAGTTCTCTATATATTCTAGAAATGAGGCCTTTATCCCCGAGATTAGCTGTAAAAATTATTTCCCAGTTTTCTACATCCCTCTGAATTTTGGTTGCATTGGGTTTGGTTGAGCAAAATCTTTTCAGTTTAATGTAATCAAAATTATGCATCTTGTACTTCATAATGCTTTCTATGTCTTCTTTAGTCAAAAATTCTTCCCTTCTCCATAAATCTGATAAATACATTATTCCTTGCTCCACCAATTTGTCCATAGTATACATCTTTATACCTAGATTGTGTACCCATTTGGATTTTATTCTTGTGTACGATGTCAGGCATTGGTCTGTGCCTAGTTTCCACCACTTTTATCCAGTTTTCCCAGCAATTTTAGTTGAACAGTGAGTTCTTATCCCAGAAGCTGGGGTCCTTGGGCTTATCAAACAGTAGACTGCTACGTTCATTGTCTACTGTGTTTTGAGTACCTGACATATTCCACTTGTCTACCCTTCTGTTTCTTAGCCAGTACCAAGTGGTTTTGATAATTCCTGCTTTATAATATAATTTGAGATCTGGTAGCATTGGGTCACCTTCCCTAGCATTTCTTTTCATTAGTGCCCTTGATATTCTGGACCTTTTGTTCATCCAGATGAATTTTGATACTATTTTTTCCAGTTCTAGAAAATAATTATCTGATAGTTTAATTGGTATGGCACTAAATAAGTAAGTTAATTTAGGTAGAATTGTCATTTTTATTATATTGGCTCAGCCTACCCATGAGCAACTGATGTTTTTCTACTTACTTAGATCTGACTTTATTTGTGCAAAAAGTGTTGTAGTTGTGTTCACAGAGTCCCTGGGTTTGTTTTGGCAGGTAAACTGCCAAATATTTTATAGTATCTACCCTATCTTTAAATGGGATTTCTTTTTCTATCTCTTGCTGTTGGGTCTTATTACTAATATATAGAAATGCAGAAGATTTGTGTGGGTTTATTTTGTAACCTGCAACTTTGCCAAAATTGTTTATTGTTTCAAGTAGTTTTTTTACTTGAATCTCTGAGATTTTCTAAGTATATCATCATGTCATCTGCAAAGAGTGATAATTTAGTTTCTTCTTTGCCTATTCTGATTCTTTCAATTTCTTTATCTTGTCTAATTGCTATAGCTAACATTTCTAGTACCATATTGAATAATAGTGGTGATAATGGACATCCTTGTTTCACCCCTGATCTTATTGGAAATGCATCTAACTTATCACTATTGCATATAATGCTTGCAGAAGGTTTCAGGTGAATACTGCTTATTATTTTGTGGAAAGTTCCCTTTATTCCTATGCTCTCCAATGTTTTTAATAGGAATGGGTGTTGTATTTTGTCAAAAGCTTTTTCTGTGTCTATTGAGATAATCATGTGATTTCTGTTAGTTTTGTTGTTGATATGGTTGATAATGCTAATAGTTTTCCTAATATTGAACCAGCCCTGCATTCCCGATATGAATCCTACCTGATCATAATGTAGTATTCTCATGATAAGTTGCTGTATTCGTTTTGCTAAAATCTTATTTAAAATTTTTGCATCTATATTCATTAGAGAAATTTGTCTATAATTTTCTTTCTCTGTTTTGTCTCTTCCTGGTTTAGGTATCAAAACCATATTTGTATCATAAAAAAGAATTTGAGAGGACTCCTTCCCCAATTTTCAAAAATAGTCTATATAGTATTGGAATTAACTGTTCTTTAAATGTTTGATAGAATTCACTTGTAAATCCATCCGGCCCTGGAAATTTTTTCCTAAGGAGTTCATTGATGGCTTGTTCAATTCTTTTTCTGAGCTGGAGTTGTTTAAGTATTCAACTTCCTCTTCTGTTAATCTGGGCAATTTGTATTTTTTAAAATTCTCATCCATCTCATTGTATTTTTTCTTTTTTTAATGTTTCACTGAAACCAAGATGGCAGAGAAGCACTTAGCTGAGCTCTCTCAAATTCCCTTTCAAACAACTCTAAAATAACATGCAAATCAAATTTTGGAATGATAGAACCAACAAAAGTTTGGGTGAAACGATTTTCCAGCCCAAGACAGCTTAGAAAGTTAGCAGGAAACTTACCTGCCTTACCTGTTTGGTGGTCGAACCTGGAGTGCAATGCAGACCACAGCAGCAGCTTTCTTTATTATTTTGGGGGTTGTTTTCTGTTTGTTTTCTTTGATAACATGGCTATATGAAAATGCTTTGCATGACTGCGTATGTATGATCTATATCAAATTGCTTACCTTCTCAAGAAGAGGTAGAGAAGAGACCAAGGGAGAGAATTTGGAACTCCAAATTTTAAAAGATGAAAGTTAAAAGTTTTTTGTTTACATGTAATTGAGAAAAAGAATTTAATGTCTTACTGACATTTTCTTTGTTTCTCTTTTTACATCACTATCACTATCCACCACCACGACTGAATAGAAGCCCTCTCATAACAAACCTAGTCAAGCGAAACAAATGCGCACATTGGAAGTGCCTAAAAATGTACATCATCACCTCTCTACCAACTGGTAGATCATCCGTCTTCTGGAATTACAATTGGACAATAGTTCTTCAGACTTTCAAAATTGCTTTTCTTTATGTAATTGTAATATGAATTGTTTCCCTTGTTCTATTAATCAGTCTTGGAAGAAAACTCACTTGCCTCAGACACTTGCTGTGTGACCTTGGGCAAGTCACATACTCCTAATTGCCTTCTTCCCCTCCCCCAAAAAAAAGATAGAAAAGAAAAGAAAACTCGATCCACTTTTAGACAGCAGCTCTCACTGTGGGGCAAGTTTCCCCACAAGTTGCATCTGTGCCACCTCCCCTCCCTGCCACTCTGGATGCTAATTCTGCTTTCCATATAACAACCCTTTGACGACTTGAAAATAAAAAAGTTATTAAAAGAAAAGAAAAAAGTTTTCTGTCCTCCAAGCTAAACATCCCTGTTTCTCTTCAGGATCATAGACAGAAATGTCTTCCCTATTCTCTCCCCCTACTCAGAGGCAGTTTATTGGACTCAGGATCACAGGAGGTGGCTGGTCACCAAGTCTCAGCCCTGGCCTGGCTGCATTTCAACCCACAGCTGACTATCTGAGTTTTGCCACCTCATCCCCACCCCTGGCCTAGGGACCCAAATCCAGGCAGGATGATTCCCAGGGTTTCTCTAGCACTCAAGGACCAGAATCCAGGGTTCTCAGCACAGCTGTTATAGCCACTAGCTAGCTACATGGTGGAGGTAGAGGAGGCAAGTTAATCCTATCTCTTTCTGAACCTTGGCTTATGGGCTATTCTCCTTGGATAGGCCTCACTTCCTTCCCAAATTTTATGTTTTTGTTTTGTTGTGGGGAGGCAAAGGAAGGGGGTAAAGTGAGACCATTCTCAGGTTCCTGGGTCAGGGTTCCCAACTACAGCAGCTGCTTCATGTCCTGGCTCTAGGCCCAGGATCCCTAGAGGGGCTGAGCTCACCAAGGAGAAATGCAGCACCAGTCATGGTGGGGGAAGGGGGCTGCCCTGGCAAGCCCTACCCAGCCTCAGACCAAGCTTGGGAGGGGTCTCCAAAGCCCCACCAACCTCCTGATGGGAACTAAGAGGCTGGGACTCCCTGAGTGTGGGAATTTCAAGACTAGAATGATGAAGGCAAGTAGTCACAGGGGCTCAGGATGCTAAGGTCTAATTCCATACTCCTGATAGAAAGGGAGGACAACTGAGAGGAGAAAACTGGATCTTATAGGAAAGCAGGGAGCATCCAATGTCCATCAATCCAGGGTCAGGCCCCTGCCAACCTGATTAGAAAACCCAGCAGCCAGGGAAGATTAGGTAATAATTTCCCTCCCAATTCTCACCACTGCCACCACATTCCTCTCTCAGCCTCCTATCTCCCAGTCACTTTTCCTCTCTGCCCCTAACTCTGATTTCTAGCAAATCAGGATTGGGGAGAAGATCCTCAAATAGCCATTATTAACAAAAATAACAGCTGTCCTCTAAGTAACCTTTACAAAGCCCTATCCTTCAGCTGAAGCCCCACTAAGAGAACTGAAAACCAGGGCTAACATCCTGGCTCTTCCTCTTACTTATAATACCTTAGTCTAGTCCCTTAGCCCATAAACAGATGCAGAATGAATTTAGTAGAACTTTAAAAAACCCAAAATACAATGACCTTAGTCATTTCAATAAAGAGAACATACAATCTTTCTCTCCATCTCAATACCTGCCTTCAAAGAACCCATTAATCCTCTCTCAGCACTGGTAGTTTCCCTGTTTTTTAGTTTCCCCAGTTCCCATGACATAGTCCTCCTCTCCACCTCAATACACAGAGAGGTGGTCTCATCTTTGATCTCAACTATTACCCACATGTGTTCCATCTCTGTGGTCATGAACTCTGAAATTCCTCTCTATGATCACAATCTTTTCTCACTGCATCTTTCCATCTGCCTTACGGCCCCTTAACCCTGTTTCTCATCCACATGATGATCTCCAGTCCCACCAACCTTCTGTTAATTTATAGATCATCACCCCTGCACCAGCTGTACTCTCTTCCCTTCCCTGTCTTTCACACCTTGGTGAATCAGATCAATTTTACACAATTTTCTGCACTTTAATCCTCTGTTCCCTTGTCCTGCCACAAATCATGCCTTGCCTAACCCTCCCTGGGGTTACTCCTACCATCTCACCATATTCATTCCTATTCACATGCTGAATGAATAGAGTTGGGGAAAATGACAAAATTGTTCTGACTGGGCATACCCCAAATTTATTATATAATCTCCACTGGGCCCTCACTGCAGCGAGGAAATCCTTTTACACCACCCTAATCAATTAGCTATCCTGATCACCACAACAGCTGTTCCAAACAGTCTTATGTCTCTTCAAGCCTTCTATGGCGCCCCCTCCAACCACCCTCTCAGAGGAGGACCTTGTCTCATACTTCCAAAAAGAAAGAAACAGTCCATTTGCCAAGAACTCCCTCTTCTCCCCTCCTCATCTCACGTTTCTCTGACACCATGTTCCAATATGTCCTCCTTTGCCCATATCTCACATAAAGAGATAGCTTTTCTCCTTGTCCAAACAAACCCTATGAAATGCATCATCTCCCATCTTCTCCAGCAGATTTTCCCTACTTTCATCTCTACTTTCACTAATCATCAGTTTCTCCCAATTTACTGTCTGTCTCCTTATCAACCACCTACAAACTCTGCTGAGCATTTATCCTCCATCGCTAAAAAACCAAACCAAACCCCAAATCTTTCCTTGCTCTGATTATACCTGTTAGCTATCATTCTACATATCTCTCCTTCCCTTAGAGGCTAAACTTGAGAAAACCATCCATATCAGGTGTCTCTACTTCCTCTTGTCTTGCTGGATTAGAAATCCTCTGTAATCTGGTTTCCACTTGCATCATGCAACTAAAACTAGCTGTTGGGTTGTTTGGTTGGTTTTTTTTTTTCAAATTCTCCAGTGATCTCTTAAATGCCAAATCCACTGACCTTTTCTCAGTCCTCCTTCTTCTTACCTTCTCGGAAGTCCTTAACACTGTGGATCTCTCTCCTCTCTAGGTTTTGAGACATTGCTCTTTCCTGGTTCTCCTCCTACCTGCCTGACTGTTCTTTCTCAGTCTCCTTGACTGGATCTTCATTCTGGTCTTGCCTACTTCCCATGGATCCTCCCAAGGGTCTATTCCCAAGTACTCTTGTCTTTCTATGCTCTCACTTAGTGATCTCATTATATCCCTCAGGTTCTATGCAGATTATCATGTCCAGTTCTGTGTCCAGCTTTAATCTCTCTCCTGAGTCTTCCATATCCAGTTGTTTTTTGGAAATCCCAAACTGGATATCCAATTGGTATTTCAAATTCAACATGAAATAGAACTCTTTATCTTTTCCCTAAACCCTTCCCTTTTCTCTTATTGTTGAGAGCATCATCAAAGGTTTATAATGTCAGCATCATTATTGATTACTCACACACTGACCACACACGTTCAATATGTTGTCAAACTTTGTTTCTATTTTCACAGTATCTCTAGTATATTTCCTGTTCTCTTTACTCAAATAGCCATCACCTTGGTACAGGCCTTCATCACCTTACACCTGAACATTGCAATAGTTATCTGGTTGGCATCCTCATTTCAAGTTTCTGCCCAATCCAATTCAGCCTCCACTCAGCTGCCAAAGCGATTTTTACCGAAGTACAGATCTGATCATGCCACCCCACTATTTAGTAAATACCAGTGGCTCTCTCTTACTTTCAATATCAAATGTGAAATGCTCTGTTTAGCATCTAAAGCCTTTCATAACCTGACCTCTACCTACCTTTCATGTCTTCTTACTCTGTGATCCAGCTATACTGGCCTCATTGCTGCTCCTCCATCTGGAAGGAGATGGAACACTCCATCTCCCTCACCTTTGTTCATTTGCACTGACCATCCTCCATGCCTGGGATGCTCTGCTTCCTGGATTCCCTGTCTTCTTTCAAGACAGTGCAAATCCACCTTCTGTAGAAGTCCTTTCCTAGGCTTCTGCCTCTAATAATGCCTGCTCTCTGAGGTCACTTTCTATTTTTACTATATACATGTATATACCAATTATATATAAAATGTAAACATAGATACAATATGTATATATACATATACAAATTTGTATATGCAATAAAGTATATATGTGCATATATGTATATATATATATATATACATTTATATGTGGATATACATTGTGTTTGTCCTTCATTGCCGAAGAAGACTATGCCATCAGAGAAATGATGACATGACTTGCACTTGACTTTATTTTGAGTGAGGGAGGCCTGTACAAAGGTCACCAGCCTCACTTCTCCTCCAGAGCTATCTGAATCCAGTGACCAGATATTCATCAGGATGACTGGAGATGACCCAAGATGCACTGGGAGACCTTGGCCTCTCTAGGCCAAGATCTATTCAGAAACTTACTTAGGGTGAGGTAATGACCATTCAGTGAATAGTCTTCTTTAAGAATTAGCCAGGGGATGGCCCCTTTAACGAGGTATAGGAAAAAAAAAATCAGGCTAGGAGGGAAACAGCAACAGTTACTGCTGATAATCACTCTTAAACCAGGAGGGTTCAGAAGCCAGCCCTTAGGCAGGGGCCTAGTGTCCTCCAATGCATGAGCTTCAGAGTTCAGTAGGTTTAAGGCGTGGGGAGAGGAAAGGAAAGGAAAGGAAAGCTATCAGATCTATGAATAAGGGAAGAATTTATGACCAAACAAGGGATAGGGAGGATCATAGGGTATGTAATGGATAATTTTGATTACATGATGTTAAAAAAGGTTTTGCACATACAAAACTAATGTAGCCAAAACTAGAAGGAAAACAGGAAAGTGGAAGAAATTTTTACAGGGAGTTTCTATGATAAAGGCCTTATTTCTCAAACATATAGGAAATTGAGTCAAATTTATAATGTCATTCCCCAATTGATAAATGGTCAAAAGATATGAAAAGGCAGTCTTCAAAAGAAGAAATCAAAGCTATAGTCTATTTAAGTGACCAGAAAAAAGTAAATTCAACTAAAAACAAAATGAACTTGAGTAACGCAAACTCTAAAGAACAAGATACAAATCCAGCAGCATGTTTGCGCCTGTGGTCTGACCCCTCCTGGGTCTGAGTCAGACTCCTGACCTTAGGCTTGCTCTCTTCAAAGACCATGCTTCTAGATAAAATGTGGTGGGTCACTAGTGAAAAAAGTTTAAGAAGCCCTGCTTTAAATGGACCAACATAGGTTCTAAGCCTCTGTGCACAAGCACGCAATTCTATTTTATATCCCTATGTAATCCTCAGGACAGCCCACAATGGGGGCAAAAGATGCACTAGTATCATCATTATGTCAGGCAATCCTAATATTTCAAGGAGTCGGTTTGGGGGTAGCCTTAATGGCTTTATTTTATTCTACCAAAAATGTTTTAGTGTAGATAACATAGTGAGATCGTGTATTTCAGTCATTCCTAGCAATAGAGTAAGCTGTAGAATACAGGGGGCAAAATCCGGCCATTTCTTCCCTTTTCATGTTTTCCATCAATGAGATCCTCGAGAGGAATCAGATTATTCTTAAAAGGATTTTTACAGGTCATAAAACAAATAACCTTGAATTATGATGTCATCTTTACAAATACTCCCAAGCAGAAGGTGAGGGGAAAAACAAGAGGAATTCACTGGTAGCTGTTAATAGCTCAAGAATGGTTTGAATACCCACTTCCACATTTGAATACTCACTTCCACAGTCATATTCTGATATTCTGTTGGCATTGGAGTTTGTGTTACTTCATTATCCAACTGTCACCAATAGTAAATCATGTCTAGAGCAGAGTGCATACATAATGGATAACTGTAACCTTCTTTTACAATGTATATTATTTATAAAATATATACATACATGCAATATACACACACACCAAGAATTGCTCTCTAGCCTGGTGTCTGCCTTCTGGGACTGCACACTTCCTTCATGGCTCAGCTCTAGCTTCTTTTCCTACCAGAGACCTTTCCTAATTCCCTAGTTCTTAGTGCCCTTCCCAAATGAGTTTTTATTTCATATTTCAAAAATTCATATTTGTATATTTCATATCTATGTATTTTGTATTTCATTTATCTGAATACCTATTATTTCACTTCAATAGAACAGAAGCTAACTGAGGGCAACTCAGGGCCCGGTACCTAGTAAACATTTAAATGTTTGTTGAATTTAATTATTATGAGAAATAAAGATAAAAATTATGGGAATCCACTATTGTAGAATAAAACATACATTTTGGGAAAAAGGTAATGTGGGAATTTGATTTTCTCAGGTCTGCATATTTGTTACAAGGGTTTGTTTGTTTTTTTGATCTTACAAGGAGAGAGAAATTAGGAAAGAAAGGAATTACTGATAGGGTTGCCAAAAGAAAAAGAAAAGAGGATCACTGGAGAGGTTTTTTTTTGTTTTTTTTTTTTAATGCACAGAAGAGAACAGTAGAAAGGCCAGAAAGAATTATAAACAAGCAGGGCAGCTTTGAATGTTACATGTTAAATTATATAATATAATTCATTGTTAAATTACTTATTTAAATGAATATATAGCCTATTAATAATATAATAGAAATAATTAATATACTATAATATTATACCATATGATATCATACATTTTAAAAGAAAAACAAGCTGAACATGATAAAAGTTTCTATGGAAATGCACATTTTATTTGATGTTTGGTATTAAAAAATTAGAAATATAAAGAAAGAAAGAGACAGAGACAGAAGGTCAGGGAAGGAGGGAGGAAGGAAGAAAAGAAGGAAGAAAGGAAGGAAAGAAGGAAGGAAAGGGAACTGTATTAGTTCAAATATTGCCTCTTCTCTTTAGCACAAGAAAGGTAACTACCTACCAGGTAGCATTCATATGCCAAAAGGCTAGGATTTGACCCCAGGTATTCAAAGCCAGTTTGTTTCCTCATCTCCTCAATACGAAAGATAGACAAATTAGACCTGACAGTGTTGGATAGACAGCTGAATCTGGAGTCAGGAAGACCTGAGGTCCAATCTGACCTTAGACACCAGCTTTGTGATCCTGGACAGGTCACTTAGCTTCTATCTGCCTCAGTAGTTAGGTGGCACAATGGATAGCGTGCCAGTCAAGAAAACCTGAGTTCTTGGATGGTGGTGGTGGTGGTAGTAGTAGTAGTAGGGTATATGGAGTATTTAAAAAGAGCTAGCATCTTTGATATAAGGGCTCACTGAGCCCTTTCCAGAGCTGCCCATCTATGTTTGGTGTTGGCACATCAGCACACCCCATTAAATTGTCTTAGCAGACAGGCTAAACCAAGTTGAGAATAGTCTATCTACAGGCCTCAAGCCCATTGGTGAGTTAGGGGAAGGTCTACCTCAAGCATGTGAGGATTTCTTCTTGTGGAATGAGTGGATGAGAACAATTTGTTCTAATAGCCATGAAGATGGCTGAAGCAGGCACTGTGGAGTGCTAGAGTTTGGTAAGATATCTCCATATTGGACCATTGACAGTCATCTTGACTTTTGTCCTGCCACTGGACTTTGATGACTCTGGAACAGAGAGTGAGGCTGATGACTTTGTGAAACTCTGTCTCACTTAAATCTAATTCACAAGCAAGTCAAGACATTACCCTGTGATGTCATCGGTGCTCTTCTAAAATGAAAGAAAAACAACAGAACAGTAGGGGTAGAAGTAGTAATAGAAATAAAGTAGTAGTGGTAGAAATAGTAGACTTTCTCCTTTCCTACCACACCCTAAGAAGCAGAACCAGGTATGTACTGAGAACATTGTATAGTATAGATACTGGGTTTGTAAGAGCTCTAGTTTTTTTAAAAGTTGTGTTTACCACTTCTGAGTTTTCACTCTCATGAAATGATCCAAGGAGATAATATTTGTAAAACACTTAGCACAATACCTGGCACATAGTAGGTGCTTATATAAATGCTTATTCCCTTCCCCCAGCTCCTTCATAGCTACCTCCCTAACTCAAGCTGTCATCCTCTCTCATTAGGACTACTGTAAGAGCTCCCTAGTCTGCTTGCTTTCAGTCTCCCATGCCTTCAGTTCATTCCCCAAAATCATCTTTTTAAGGCAAAGGCCTGACTTCCCTTCCCTTCTCTGAACCCTTCACTGACTCCCCATTGCCTCAAGGATAAAATGCAAATTCTTTGACCTGACATTTAATATCCTCAGTCACCTGACTTAGCAGAAGAGTGTTGAACTTAGAATCAAGGAGATGAGGATTTGAATCCTCCATCTGACACAGTTCTACCTACTAAATCTCAGTTTCTCATCTGCAAAATGAGCAGTCATTTCTACAGTATTTCCTTCACATAATGTTTCAAGGCTCAGATGAGACAAACCTGGGTCCCTGGCTCAAATAGCATTGCTATAGATATGGGAAGTCCCCAGAATTATTTACTGGTGTCTTGAGACACCTTTTGGGAAGGCTTCTGGGGAAAGGGAGCTCGATTATCTCTCTCGTCCAATGTGGGAGGAAGAGCTACTGGTAGGGTTGAGCCAAGACTGATTTCTAGGTACCAGCTCTACCACCCCCACCTCCAGCCCCCAACTTCAGGGTTCCATCAGGATGTGGCAAATCACAGGAGGAGAGTTACCCTTAGAACCACAAAACACACATCACCAGGCCCACCCTATTTTCTTAGAAAAGGAGAACAGAAATCTGTCCCCTCCATCTACAGTTTCACTCATGATGTTTGCCCTCCCATCTTGTTCTGTGCCCACCTTGCCCTTCCTCCCCCCTCCCCACAATGGTCATGTATGTCCTGTGTCTTATCAACAAAGAAAATCCAGCGGCCACCAAAATCCTCATTGGGTGCAATTAATGCTATCACGGGTAGAAACCTAGGAGGTTTTCTAGAGCCTGGAAAACTACCTCCTGAGTAGTGTTAGGGGAGGGACAGATGAAATCTACTGCCTATTTTTGTTCAATCTAAGAGCTAAGAAGGATTTTTACATTTTTAAATAAAGTTTGTCAAAATCATTCTTAACTTCTGAGCAGTACAGAAACAGGTTGTCCAAGGACCACACAGTAGACACAGCCCTGCTTCAGCCTGAGCTGAGGAGGGAAGAGTGGGCACAGAGCCCTTACAGCAGCCCCCCAACAAGAGAGATGAATTAAGATCATACACCTAGACAAATTGCAAGTTTCCAATAAACAGAAGTGATAAGCACAGAGCCACAGAATATGTTTATATCCTAGACCTAATCAAGGTAAGCCCTTAAGGCACACCCAAGTTGAACCCAAAAAGAACCAATCCTGCCAGGTGATTGTATTCCTCTAAGGTCACCCCTCACACCCCTAAGAAGTGGGGCACCCCATGCTTTACCATCTGCAGTCATGCTACATGTGGAGACTTCATCCTTGGGAATTAATTTCTGAAATGTTATTTTTTCCTTTTTTCTACTGCTTTCTCCTCTGCTAGTGAAATTTATATTTTAGCATTTTTGTAGAGGTTATTTTAAAGCTCTCTTGAGATTGGGATTTTAGTGATGGTTTTGAGTTTTGAGCTTTTGTTGATGTTGGCTAAAGGAAATTTTGCCTTGTTAACTTTTTTTTGGTACTTTTCTGTGTCCATTGTTTAATTTTCAAATATCTTTGTGCTTATTCATTAATTTTTTGCCATTAAATCCCATTTTAATCTTTGTCTTGCTTTATGTTTTGCTTTGCTTTGTTTGGCTTCCAATGGAATTTTTACCTCCCCACTTTGGAAACTTTATTTTACTTAGTCTTTTCTCTGCTTCGAGCCAGTTATCCCACCAATTCTTTATGAATGCATTTTCCATTTTGTTTTCATTTTTGGATGCATATATATCTCCTTTTATAGAAGTGTGATTTTTTTTGTGAACTATAATTTTTAGACTTGTGATTTCCAGAAAGTCCTGCTTTACTTTCTATTCTATTTTCCATTTTGTTGGGTGTTGTTCTCAGTTTCTCTAGGGACAATTCTGTCTTCTGTAATCTATCCATCATGAAAATGCTAATTAGCAAATGTTTTACTGATGTGTGCTAATAAGGCATCCAGCTCACATGACTTTGAGCATAATGAGTAAGGGTTCTGATTGACCTCAGGATATTTGCATGTTTATTAGCTATATGTTGGCACATGAAAGAAATTTGTTGATGCTATTTTTGTGAGCCTGAGTTTACTTGTTACATTGATATCAATTTCACATTTGCTTATCCACCATATATTAATGAACTATAACCTGGCTTATTGTGCAATGGTGATATTATTTGGCATGTTTACTGCTTAAGTTAGCATTACTGGTTTATTTGAATACATTAAACATGGGAAAATCTCTTTAAAAGATGCAGGCTAAAGAAAATTCAATGTACTTTCACATTGTCAATACTAAAAGAAGTCTCTTAATATTAGGAATAGGCAGCTAGGTGGCACAGTGGATAGAGCACTGGGTTTGGAATCAAGAACATTCATCTTCATGAGTTCAAATCCAACCTCAAACACTTACTAGCTCTGTGACCCTGGGCAAGTCACTTAACTCTATTTGCCTCAATTTCCTCATCTGTAAAAGGAGTACTTGCTTGGAAGTGGATTGCCAACACAGAAAAGTTCAAAATCTGCATGTATGGTGCCAAATATCAAGGGAAGGCTGACAATAATTCTACTGACATATATTGGCCATTTCCAAGTTGGAGGCTGCATTCCAGAATTAGCCAATTATGAATTCACCATATATAACTACAGGTTGGAGAAGATGCCCTTTGCTAAAACCCACAACAAAGCTATGGTGATGTTGAAAGAAAGTGTCAAAGCTAAATGTGATCCTTAAGCAGAAGGTCACTGTCAAGTGGAAGTGCCATGGAGTGTTTGGGATTTCCATCAGGTGGCATGTCAGCAGGGGACATGAACCTTGTTTCATGGAACCAAACTTTATTTGCCATGTAATCTGTAGATGCCTGAGAGTAAGAGGTGATAGCTGATTAAGAACTGGTCCCTCAGCATTACAAGCCAAGAAGCAAATAATTGCCATGCTAAAGAACTCAAGGGGCAGTTAGGTGGTGCAGTGGATAGAACACTAGGCTTGGAATCAGCACTAGGCTTGGAATCACTTCTTCATAAGTCCAAATCTGGCCTCAGACACATAGTTGTGGGACCCTGGGCAAGTGACTTCACCCTATTTGCCTCAATTTCCTCATCTGCAAAATGAGCAGGAGAAGGAAATAGCAAGCCAATCCAGTATCTTTGCCAAGAAGATCCCAAAATGGGGTCATGAAGAGACAGGCACGATTCAAAGAACTCAACCACAACAAAGGACTTGAAGGCACTTTACTGTTGAAACAACAGTGGAAATTTGCTGGAGGGCAGCACTGGACTGTGATTGGTCCCACAAATGGAGCACCAGAGCATATTCCTCGCTAGCCCAGAAAGCACTACATGATGATTTCTGACACATAGGTCAAGAGAGGATCCCAGTACTAGTATGAAAGGGAAGTGAATGGTCTGAGATTGCAGTAGGTATCACTAAGAAGTGTGAAACGTGTGTGTGTGTGTACATGCATGTGTATGGGCATATGTGCATGTGTGTGTGCATGTGTGTGTGTAAAGAAATTCATGGTCAACTCATGCTGCAGATTTGGTGCACAGAAGCACTAGCAAACCTTTGGAACTTGTTTACATTGACTTTTAATCTCTGGAGGGGAATAATAAGAATGAAATGGATTCAGGGTGTATCTGAGACAGAGACATTTTTGGAACATGGGTCAATGAAGGAATTTGTTTTGCTTATTTGTTACAAGGAATTTGTCTTTTCCTTTTTTTCCAGTGAGGTGAGAAAGAGAGAAAGTAGATTTCTGTTTATCAAAAATAGAAAATTTAATTTAAATTTTAAACGTTACATGTTAGCAGCAACTGTTCATTTGACCAAATATGCGCAGGCATATCCAACCAGAAGCCAGACTCTCATTCCTCTCCAAATTGCTCCAAACTTCCTTTTACCATCCTGAAAGTGTCCTCACCACAGCCCAGAAAAGTCTTCATCCTAGAAGTTCACTCCCACCCTGCAAGTCACATATTAGAAGTGCCCTTTACCTTTGTAGCATCTTTCAAATTGGATGGCTCCTCTCAGAACCTCCCTTTTAGGAGGGATGTTTGTTGTTGCTCTTACTGTGTTTGTCAAGATGATGACATGACTTTGCTCTTGACTTTGAGTGAGGGAAGGTTGTGCAGGGTCACCAGCCTCACTTTATCCTCCTGAGCCATCTGAGTCCAGTGACCAGATATTTATCAGGATGACTGGAAATGGCCCAGGATGCAATGTGAGACCCTGGCCCTTTTAGGCTAAGGTCTTACCACATTCTCACTTTGAATGAGATATATTCATTCAATAAATAGGCTTCTTTAAGTAGTTACTCAAGGAATGGTCCTTTTATTAAAAAAAGTCCAACTGGGAGAGGAAGACCTTCAGTGTTCCTGGGTAAAAGAGATACATTTACTATTTAGTATTATTTACATAGACTGGACAACAGGAGGGATCCTAGGTCAACCAGGAATCCAAGACTTTCTCTACCACACCCTCATGCTAGATACCTTTGTTTCCCTCCTCTCCTGTTCCCTCCATCCTTTCCACTTCCTTTTATGTATTGTCATCCCTTGAGGAGAGGGATTGTTTTTCTTTCTACTTATATTTATATTCTCAGGGTTTAACACAATGCCTGGAACATAGTACTTAAAGATGCAATAACTGACATAGCAAAAAGCATCCATAATTACTAAAATATAGTAGAAATATTTTTCAGTGCATGTATTTGCTGTTAGGATCGATTCTGACCAGGAAGAGACTTAAGAGCAAGTGACCCAAGGAAATGTTAGTTCGAAAGATATCAAGAAGTCTAGAAGGATGCCCCTTAATCTCATCTGCAAGAAAAGGGGGAAGGAATAAACATTTATATAGCCCCTACTGTGTGCCAAGCACTGTGCTAGGTATTTTATATATATTATCTCATTTAATACTCATAATACTCCTGAGAGGTAGGTGCTGTTATCACCCCATTTTGCAGTTGAAGAAACTGAAGCAAACAGAAATTAAGTGACTAGCCTAGGTTCATACAGCTAGTAAGTGTATGAAGCCGGATTTGAACGCAGGGCTTTCTGACTCCAGGCTCAGTACTCCGTCCACTACACCACCTAGCTACCCCCTCTTCCTTAGCCTGAGTGTTTCGATTACACCTTTTTGTTAGTGGTAGGAACCCTGAGACTAGAACCAAAAGCTGGGGAGGGAGGCAGTGTCAAGATGTGGCCTTTCTAGCACTAGCCTGTACAATTCTACCAGAATTTATATTTGCTTATTCTTGAACAAGAATCACACTTAAAAAAAGTGTGATTTGTGATTTGGAGTCTCAGAGTCAGTGAATTAGTCAGACAACAGGCATTTATTAAGCCTCTACTATGGGTCACTGTGGTAATCTCTGAGAGCACAAAGAAAGGCAAGAGCTGGTCCCTGCCCTCGAGGAGCTTAGTCTTTTGGGGGAGACAGCATGCAAACAAATAGATACAAATAAGATACAGACAGGATAAACTGGGGATAATCTTAGAGGGATGGAAATGATACAAATGTAACCAGTACAACTCCCACCTGAAGGAGAAAACAGTGATGCACATGCTCACTTCTATTGTACAGAGACAAAAGTTCTGTTGAGAAACTTTGCTAGCAGACTAATGAGAAACCAATCCATACAAAGTTGTTGAGAAACCAGATAACTTGTTTGTGTACAAAGTAACCCCAGATTCTAATTTTGGGTTTAAAAATAAGAAGGTTCGAGGACAGTTAAGGAAGATATAAAAACGATTAAGGAGGATGAGAGAGTAGAACCAGAAGTAGATACAAGAAGGGGAAAAAGAAAGTACTTGGCAAGACAAGGCAAATGAAATAAGAA
Source organism: Bettongia penicillata ogilbyi (assembly GCA_023548195.1). NCBI lineage: Eukaryota > Metazoa > Chordata > Mammalia > Diprotodontia > Potoroidae > Bettongia > Bettongia penicillata. The sequence goes on from JAJHZJ010000363.1 coordinate 1,205,006, forward strand.
AAGTAGGACAAGAGAGCGTGAAGCAAATTGATGGAGGAGATTGGTAGGCAGACAGTGCCACAGACCGTAGAGGAGTTTGAGACTGAAGAAGAGGTGGGTGTGTCTATGTCCATGGAGGTAGTAGGACAAAGGAAAGGAATTTGAGTAGTGCTGTCAAGTTATTAGGAAAGGATAATTGGCTGTAAAAGTTTTAACCAGGTGCTTACAATTGAACTGTAAACACTCACAAATACTTTCCAAAAACAAGACTAGAAATCTCAACCACTACGGAGATGAGAGGAAATTGTGTAGTGATTGCAGATGTCATTTCTTCCATAGCTTTCTAACTATAGGCTGATCTTCCTCCTGGAGAAGGAGAAGAGTCCCGAAGAATGCCCTGGTTGTTGGAGAGGATACAATATTCCTAAAGGAAAAAGAAATGAAACTTCAAATCTTGGTGGTATAGTGAAAGGATGATCAAGAATGGAAGAGGGCGATGCAGAGGAGAAAAGGAAGGAAAAGGCAGCTATTCTGATAGAACTTAAAAATGAATTGGACACTCTTCCTGAAGAAGAGAAAACTAGATGATCTGGAGAGGAAGAAGCTGCTTGTCCTCCTAAGAATGATATAATAGACCCACAGAGGTTGCCAGGGGAGATCACTTGGTAAAAGGAGAAAAGTCTGAGGTCTCAAGATAGAAGAACCATCTCTCTCTCCTTTCTTTCCTCCCTTCCCCTCTCTCCATCTCTCTCATGCTCTTTCTGAGTCTCTCATACTTCTGTCTCTGTCTGTCTCCTTCTCTCCCCCCTCCTTCTTTTCCTTCTCTTGCCCCTCTTTCTTTCTCCATCTCTCTCATGCTCTCTCTCTGAGTATCTTTCACGGTTTCTATCTCTGCCACTCTGTCTCTCTATTTCTGCCTCTGTTTCTGTCTCTTAGTCTCTCTCTCTCATACACACACACACACACACACACACACACACACACACACACACACACACACACACACACACACACACTCTTGGGCTCAGAGTCCTGGACTTTCTTTGTCAGGGTCTGTGAGAAGTGAGTAGCTAAGGTGGTAGTGCTGGTTTGACTTCCCTGGCACCTGCTGCCTTCTATGTCTTCTTCAGGGTCTCCTATTATTTCAGGGTGATTGACTTGCCTGTCCTGTAAAGGCAATAGTTAGTCACTTTTCCACGGGAGCTGCTTCTCTCAATCAGAGTTTTGAAGACTGGTCTAGAGGCAGGTCCAGTTTTTCAGGGGGACAGGGTGCTACCATTCTCATGGCTTCTGTGCCCATTCTGTGCCATGTGGCTATTGGTGTTGGTTGGTCACAGTTATTGTGTAGGGTTAAAGAAGGGTGGACCTCTTCTCCCTAGCCAGTCAATCAATATTTATTAAGTACCTACTATGTGACATGCACTGTGCTAAGTGCTAGAATTATTTTTTCCCTCACTGCTGGGCTGCAGGCATATCTGATAATTTGGGTTGGGATCTCTCTGTCCTAAAGCTCTTTGGGTTCAGATTCTGGGCTGTCTCCATTGGTAAAATGATGGTCAAGGTGGTGGTGATGGTGGTGATTTAACTTGCCTGGTACATGTCTATCTCTCAGGCTGCCTTGCTGCTTCAGCTAGGTTGCTTTGCCTGCCCTTTGGATGACTAAGCCAGGAAATGAGGGGGAGGCTATAATAGATACAGTTTACCTAGATTTTCATCAAAGCTTTTGATAAAGTATCTCATACTGTATTTGCAGAAAAGATGGAGAGATATGGCTCAGTCAGTAATATAATTAGGCCCAGAACTGGTAGGATGGCCACTCTCAAAGAAAAGTTGTTAATTCTTCAGGGTCAGGATGGTAGGAGGTCTCCAGTGGAATACCCCAGGAATCTATGTTGTTTAATATTTTTATCACTGACTTACATAAAAGGCATAGGTAGTATACCCATCAAATTGCCTGATGATGCAAAACTGGGAGAGATATCTAACACACTGAATGAGAGAGTCAGGTCTAAATGGATCTTGACAGGCAAGGGCCTGAGGCTGAACTTAATAAGATATATAAGAGATGCATTTGCACTTGGGTTAAAGAAAACAATAACACAAACTTCACAAGTATGATATGAAGAGGCATGATTAGATCACAGTTTATCTGAAAAAAAGACCTGGGGATTGAGTGGGCTGTTAGAGTTAGTTGAGTCAGCAATGTGATGGCAGTCAGTAAAAAAACATTCATTAAATGCCTACAATGAGTCAGGCACTATACTAAATAATAGGGATACAAAAAATAAAAAAGCTAAAGACAGACCCTTTCTTCAAGGAGTTTACAATCTAATGGGGGAGATGACAAGTAAATATATACAAACAAGTTACATACAGGATAAATAGGAAATAATGAAAAGAGAGAAGGCAGTAGAATGAAGAGGGTTTAGGAGGGACTTTCTATAGAAGATGGAAATATAGAAGAAGCCAGTAGGTGGAGATGAGATAGAGCATTCCAGGTATGAGGGACGGCCAGAGAAACCGTCTGGAGCTGAAAGACAAAGTGTCCATCTCTTCATTTCCAGCCCATTGCTCCCTACGTGGTTTCCGATCTCTGGAACATCATGTTTCCTCCAGGAGAAGCTTGCCACCAGAAATCTCACCATCCCAGAGATTACTTCAGCTTTGGCTCATGCCCTCACTTGCCTCTCCCTTCTGATTGGAGGGCTGGAGAATGGAGTAAAAAAAACTCCTCCCAGACTTTGAGCTCTCCCTTTATAAAGGGCTCACAGTCTCCAACCAACTTTTCCAGCAGCTGCTTTGCTTTATTTGGACATGTAATATCATCTCCTCCCACCCCCACCCCCCATCACCTGGGTACCCCTCTGGTGCCTTTTCAGCTTTCTTTAATGTACTGCCTTCCCTCATTAGACAACAAGAGTCTTGAGGGCTGGGGTTCTCTTTCTTTTTCTTATTTGTATCCCTAGCAGTTATCCCAGTGCCTGGAACTTAGTGGGGGCTTAATAATTATTTATTGACTACTGTTGGAAGGGTAGCAAAGAGACCAGTGTCACTAGATCAGAGTTGCCTAATAGGTATGTGTAAGGGTAGGGTATGAAGGGCTTCTAATGCCAAACACAAGATTGTGTATTTGATCCTTAAGGGTAATAGGGAGCCCAGTGGAGTTTATTGAGTAGGGGGTGATGTGTTCTGAGCCTATGCTTTAGGAAAAATCACTTTGATATCTGATGGAGTATGGCTGGATGAGGAGAGACTTGAGGCAGGCAGATCCACTAGTAGGCTGTTTCAGTAGTCCAGGCATGAGGTGATAAGGTCCTGGAAAAGGGGCCTATTTGAAAGATGGTACAAAGGTGAAATTGACAGACCCTGGCAACAAACTGGATAAGGGGGGATGGGGGTGAGAGATAGAGAGGAGTCAGGGCTGGGATCTAGGTTGTCAACCTGAGAAACTGGGAGGATGGTGTTGCCTTTGACAGTAACAGGGAAGACAAGAGTAGGGAGGGTTTAGGGGGAAAGATAATGAGTTCAGTTTTAGACATGTGGAGTTTAAGATGTCTCCTGGTCCTCCAGAACAAGATGTCTGAAAGGCAGTTAGAAATATGAAATTGGAGGAGAGAGAATTGAGAGCAGGACAAGCAGATTTGAGAATCACTAGCATAGAAGCAAATGAGATCACCTAGTATAGAGGGAGAAGAGAGTCTAGGACAGAACACTGTAGGATACCTACAGTTGGAATGGCATGACTTGGATAGGGGTCCAGCAAAAGAGACAAAGAGGGAATGGTAGGAGGAGAGCCAAGAGAGGGTGGTGTTCTGAAAACCTAGAGAGAAGAGCGCATCAAAGAGAAGAGATCAACATCTAGCACCATCTTGGGTTGCTCTGTGACAGTCCCACTATTGCTCTCTGTCCTCATTAGACTTTACCTACAGTAAAGGGTTCAATTCTGGATGCCTAAAGGACACTGATTAAGTGGAGAGTGTCCAGTAGGGAAAAAGGCCTTGAGTCCATGTCTTATGAGTGTCAGATGGAAGAACTGGTAGGTTTATGCTGTGTGGAAGGTGCCAGGGAATCAGCTGAAACTTGATGTCAAGAAAAATGGAATAGAAGTGAGATCTGTCCCAAAGTGGCATGAGCTGTTTCAAGAAGTGTGTGTGTGGGTGTGGGGGGGGATCCCCGTCCTTGGAGGTCTTCACCCAGAGACTGCAAGGTCACTTGTCAGGTATGTTATAGTGAAGACTCCTTCTATGTCTCAGCGAGGTCCTTTCCAACCCTCAAATTTTATGATCTGGTGATTCTCTGATCTGTTCCTCTCAATAACCTTTCCAATGTTCCTACCTCTCTGACCTCTCATAAAGTAGCTCTTCTCTTCACTAAGGTCAACTATTCCCTTGACATGGGCCCTTGATTCTATTTTCTTATTTTTCTCCATTGCCTCCACAATCACCCCAGTCATCCACCCTTCCTTTAATTTTTAGTCTTTATTATCTCCTTCCCTACTGCCTACAGATATGTCCAAATTTCTCCCTTAAAAAACCAAATCAAAACAAAGCCTTCATTAGACCCTACCATTTTTCCCAGTTGTTTTAAGTCAAATCTCCCTTTCCCAACCAGACTGCAAGAAATAGCTGTTTACATTTGTTACCTCCATTTCCCTTCTTCTTACTCTTATCCTAAGGCCTTGTAACCTGGCTTCTGATCTCATGAGTCCTTTGAAATGTCTCTCCAAAGTTACCAAATTGGGGTGTGGGGTGAGGACCAAGTTTCTCTGTTTCATCAAGACTAGAAGTACAGGGTGGGCCTGATCTCATGACTGATCAGCGTGGGGGTGTTGACCTGCTTTATTTCCCACTGGGGCCAAATTGTCCCTCCCTGAGGCTCCCCAGGGCTCCCATTATCGATACTGAGCCAACTACAACTCAGAAGTCACTAAAGACTTCAGCTTTCATCTATCAGCCTACTTAGTAACTGGAATTACAAGCAACTTGGGCCATGATGCCTGACCAGTGATTTATTCCTCCATATTTGATTTAATTAGTCTAAGAAACTCCTAGTCAGGAAATCCTTTTACTAGGGCAGATTGGCACCTGCTTTTCAGTTTTAAGCCTTAGAGAGTTGAATGGAGCAACTTGCCCTGGGGTACATGGTCAGTTGATGTCAGAGGTAGGATTTGATGGGAGATGAATCTTCCTGACTCCAAGATCATCTCCCTTTCCACTAAACTAGGAAAGGAGAAAAAAGGGGGGGAAAGGTAACCAAGGTACAAATATGTATCAGATATAGAACAGATGGTTTATTCCCACACAGCAAAGGGAATGCTAAGTGATAGAGAATAATTGAGTGATTAGAAGAGAATCTAGTAATTAATAGTACAATCATTCAGAGGCCTAGTATTTCAACCTCATTGGAACAAAGTGTTTGCTTGACTGCTAATTATCCATTTCACCTCTATTGCCATTGTCTGTCCCGAAGCCAAGTGGGATCTAAGCCAGATCTTTTCTGAAGATCTGCATCTCTGATGCCAACACTTTCCTTGTAGCAAGCCTGGTCCTGTTTCTGCTTTGTAAGCACGGTTAATCAAGTGAATGTTGTCAGAGGCCTCCAGGACAAACTTGGTTAGTTGAGTCCATACTCTCTGTAGGGAGCAGGTGCCATTATGCTGGGGTAGAGAAGGACCATTCCTTCCCTCACCTCTCGATTGAAGTCACAATGTGTTTTCTGGCCAGCCAGAAGCTTCCTCATCTCATGCTTACTGGGTGTGGCACCATGTGTCATCAGTTCTTTTAGCTCACCAACCAGTGGGGCTACCCAACTCAGGGATGAATCATACATAGCCAGGAGCAGGCAGAGGATATCTCTGCCATGCCCAAGTTTCTACACACTCCTCTATAGACAGGAAGAGAAAATCTGCTGGCACACCAAGTCTGGGTGAAGGGACATCTATGTGCATGGCTTGAATGCCCCTCAAGAGGAGTGCCACTAGAGGGTGCTACATATACATATATCCAGCTATCGTCTGTCTCCTGAGTACCAATTCTACATTTCCCATTGCCCACCGCAGGGTCTGACTCATTGTCATTGCTCAGTAATTTTTTAAGTCGTTTCTGTCTCTTCATGATCCCATTTGGAAGTTTTCTTGGCAAAGATACTGGGGTGATCTGTCATTTCTTTCTCCAGCTCATTTTATGATGAGGAAACTGAGGTAAAAAGGGTTAATTTCCCAGAGTCCCATAGGTAGTGAATGTCTGAGGCCAGATTTGAGCTCAAGTCTTCCAGACTCCAGGACTGATACTTTAGTCACTGTATCTCCATATTAAATTCAGCATGTCCAAAGCTGAACTCACTATCTTCCCCCCCAACACATCCTTCTTGTAAACACTTCCATTCCCTGTTAAAGACACTACATCCATACACCCAACTACCTAGTTTCCCAGCATACTCTCCCTCATCCCATATATCATATCAGTTTCCAAATCTTGTCATTTTTCTCTCTTTATCACACTCTCCTCCATTCCCTTCTCTCTACTCACATAGCTACCACCACAGTCTGGGTCTCCGTCACTTCTTGCCTAAACAATTACAAGAGCCTCCAAATTTGGGCTCCCTGCCTCAAGCCTCTTCTCATCATTTACCTTGGCTCCATCCTTCTCCCAGGATACCAAAGTGAATTTCCTAAAGAATAGCTCTTACTCTAGCACCTCCCTACTCAGTAAATTCCAGTGGTTCCTGACTGACTCTACAATCAAATCTAAATCCTTCTGGCATTTAAAGTCCTTCATAATTTGACTTCAATCTGTCTTACTTGCCTTAATATACATTACTCTCCTCCCTGCATCCCATAGTCCACCCAAACTGGCCTTCTTGTTAGCTTTCACAACGCCATTCTTTGTGCCTTTCCTCTAGCAGCCCCTGTTCCTGGAATGCACGTCCTTCATACCACTTCTCATGGCTAACCCTCACTGGCAAAAGACCACCCACCATTCTTCTTTTCATGACCCTTAGCATATTCTGCAATGTGGTAAAACTGTTTAGGTTGGTTGGCCACCAATTAATAGAACCATTATCCAATATTGATGAGCACACACTATGTTAGAGATTCTATGCTAGGCTATGTGAGAGATATGGAGAAGTGAGTATAAGATGCGGCCCCTATCCCATGAAGTCCACAATGTACTTGCCATATAAACTGTGAGCTCCCTGGGGCCAGGCACCGAGTTTTGAGCTTCATTATATGGATCTCTTCCACAATTCTGAAAGACTCGTGACAGAACATGCTATTCACATCCAGAGAAACAATTATGGAGTCCGAAAGCTGATGGAAGCATATGATCTTCCCTCTTCTTTTCTTTCTCATGGCTTTTTCATTTTGTTCTGATTCTTCTCTCACAACATGACTAATGTGGAAATGTTTAATATGATTGTATATGTGGAACTTATATCAGATTTCTTGCTGTCTTGGGAAGGAGAGAGGGGAAGCAGAGAGTGAGAGAGAAGGAAGGAGAAAAAAATTTGAAACTCAAAATTTTATAAAAGTGAATATTGAAAACTATCTTTACATGTAATTGGAAAAAATAAAATACTGTTAAGTGGGAAAAAATATATGAATCTCTTCCCCATCCCACCTCCACACAATCTCAACTCTGCCATTTACCAGCAATGTGACCTCAAGCAAGCCTCTTCCCCTATCTGAGCCACAGTTTTTTCATCTGTAAAGTGGGGACAATCAGTCTACCATAAATGAATGAGAAAAATAATTACCAGCACTTATGGAGCACTTTTAAGATTTACAAAAGTACTTTGCAAATATTATCTCATTTGAAGTCAACAACCACTCTGGAAGGAAAGTGCTGTTATTCCCACTTTACAGATAAGGAAACTGAATTAGAAGTTAAGCGACTTACCCGGACTCAAACAGCTAGTAAGTATCTGAGGTCAGATTTAAACTGGTGTCTTCCTGAGCCCAGGTCTGACATGCCATCTACCACATAGCCCTCAGTGAGGGGGAAAAGTTATGTACAGATTGTGTTGTGCTAGATTCTAGGGATCCAAATCCTTGATCTCTGGGAGCTCACACACTAATTATTGTTCAGTCATGCCTGACTCATACAGACCCTATGTGAGGTTTTCTTGGCAGAGATACTGGATTAGTTTGCCATTTCCTTCTCCAACTCATTTTGCATATGAGGAATTGAGGCAAACAGGGCTAAGTGACTTGCCCAGGATCACACAGCTCCTAAGTGTTTGAGGTTAGATTTGAATTCAGGTCTTCCGGACTCCAGGTGCTCTATCCACTGTGTTACCCAGCTGCACATTAATTGGACTATACATATTGTGAACCTCAATGTGCTAAAGGCAGCTAGGTAGTGTAGTGGATGGAGTGATATACTCGGAATCAGGAAGACCTATATTCAGATTTTACCTTAGACACTAGATAGCGGTGGCCAAAGCCATTGCCCTCTCCCAGTCTGTTTCTACATCTGTAGAAAGTATTCAGCAGCCCCTTCCTCACAGGGTCATAGTGAGGTTCAGCTGTGGTCATATATTTAAGTTCTTGGTAAACTTTAAAGGGTTAAGCTTTCAGGAACAAACTAATTAAGGGGATTTGTTCTGTGAAGGTTGGAGTCAGTCAAAGGGCCACACTTAAGGACCTAGAGGGCCACATGTGGCCTCAAGGCTGCAGGTTCCTCACCCCTGGATATAAAGACTATTTATTGTTATTATTAATCATCATAGGATCTCGCAAGGAAGATCCCAGAGGTCCTTACAAATGTTCATCCTTTAGCAAGGGAAACCTAAAAAGATGCTAAGATGCAGCTAGGTGGCGCAATAGTGCACTGGGTCTGGAGTCAGGAGGACCTGAGTTCAAATGTGACTTCAGATACTTCCTAACTGTGTGACCCTGGACAAGTCACTTTACCCTGTTTGCTTCAGTTTTCTCATTTGTAAAATGAGCTGGAGAAGAAAATGGCAAGGCACTTCAGTATCTTTATCAAGAAAACTCCAAATGGAGTCAGGAAGAGTCAGACAAAACTGATTGACAAAACAGTATACATGAATAAGGGGAAGGACTTTATGAGGAGCGTTTACATTCTTATGAGGGAAGGGGAAAGAGGGTGATGCAAGGGTTCCTTCAGAGCCCTCCTATCATTAGGGGTCCTAGATAAAGTAAGATGGAGGTCCTAGGCATGATTTGTTATATTCTGATGACCTTGAAGGAAGAAAGGAAAATGAGGGAGGTGGGCAGGGGAAAGGATATAATGTGGAGAAAATGAGGAGGGAGAAGAGTGAGGGGGACTTATCTCACATGATGGAGGGCACAAGTAAAAGTCTACACAAATAAAGAAGGGTTTGGGGAGGAGTGGGCATCTCTTGACCCTCGCTGTTCTCTGAATTGGTCAAAGGAACACATGGATTCACCAGTATGCCCATCCAGCCTGCATTTGAAAACCTCCAGGGATGGAAAGTTCATTCAGAAGGAAGTCCCAGAGAGAAAACTCCCTCCATCAAAACAGATCTTCAGTCTTCTGCTGCCTGAGAGCATTGAAAGGCAAGATTCTTGGTCTTCAAGGTCACCCAGCCCAGGAGACTACTTTTTTTTCTTTTAATTACATTATTTTATTTGTTTTCAGTGTTCTACAGTCATTTCCATATATCTTAGACTTTTTTCTCTCCCTCCTCCTCCTTCCCCCCTCCCTCCCCACTCCCTCCCTGAGATGGCATACAATTTTACATAGGTTCTACACACACATTCCTATTAAATACATTTTCACCTTAGTCATGTTCCATAGAAGTATTAAAATGAATGAGAGAAATCATAAAGCAAAACAAAACATAATACAAAAGAAAATGGTCTGTTTCATTCTGCGATCAAATTCCATAGTTCTTTCTCTGGATGTGGAAGGCATTTTGCCTCAAGAGTCCATTGGGAATTTTTTAAGTCCTTGCCTTGCAATGGAGTACTAAGTCTACCAGAAAAATTCCTTGAACACGGTGGTTGTTGCTGTGTACAAAGTTCTCCAGGAGACTCTGCCTGACCCCTGATCTTTGAAGCATGCTCTCTACCTCCTATACTAGGATTTCTCTCTTTCTCTTCTCCCCTTCCCCACTCCCCACTTCTTGTAACCAATTTTTTGGAATAAATGTAAGCCATTCTTATAGTTTTTTGAGTTAGAGAAAAAGTGTGTTCCAGCCTCTTGCCTGCTCACTGCTTCCAAAGAACCCTTTTTTGAAACCACTCATTCCTAGCCTGAGGAGTCTCAGAGACGTGGGTTCAAGCCCAGCCTCTGACACAAACTAACTAGGCAAACTCTTAACCTCTAGGTGCCCTCAGGCTGCCATCTAACAGGAGAAGCTACAGTCGCTAATCTGTATCACTGGAGGAACTTGCCATAGGAGGAGTTCCCTCCTCAGTCCAGGCTGAAAAAAGAAAGAAATAGATAAAGTCTCTGGGTGATTCTCTGTGCTTCCAAATCATGGAACACCAAGACTTCCAAAGACTGACTGAGGGAAGGCCATGGAGAGACATGCAGCAGGTGCACGATGGCTGTAACATGAGCTTTGTTTGCAAGAAACAACAAGTGCTGAAGATATGGTCCATGATACATCCAAATGGGTAAAGGAGGTGCACTAGGCACACAGCCAGAGGGAGAAAAAACAGATGGACTGTGTTACTGCTCCTCTGTTATAGACAGAATATTGAAAGAACCAAAGGAAGGGCTCCAGCATTCTGGGGAGACCCTAGGTGGCACAGTGGACTGCTCTCTGAACCCATATCCAGCCTCTGACACCGGCTGGGTGACCCTGCCACTTAACCTCAGGTTCTGCAACTGTAAAATGGGGATCATAATAGCGTCTACCTCCCAGGATTGCTGTAAAGATCAAATGAGATTATTTTTGTATAGCGCTTAGCACATAGTAGGTGCTTAATAACTTCTCGTTCCCTCCCTCTGTGCCAGATGCCAGAGAGGACAGAGGCATCATACAGGATAGGAAGGCTGGATGGAGAAGGGACTGTGTCCTGGCAGGGTGCCCTCACTCATGAGATCATGGATTTGATCCCATCCATTTACCAAGCATCCCAGTGTGTCCAGCTCTGTATTGGGGTGTGGGGAGGGAGCAACTGTCTAGGATGCACTCTCCCTTCAAAGAGCTGATGCTCTAAAAAGAGGACAAAGCAGAGCCCCATACATTTTTGACCCCAGGCAGGATGGACTTGGAACAGAATGAATGGTACGGATAGGAAATACTCTCAGTTAAGAATTCAGGAGGGAGGCAGCTAGGTGGTGCCATGGATAGAGTACCTGCCCTGGAGTCAGGCGGACTTGAGTTCAAATGTAACCTCAGACACTTATTAACTGTGTGACCCTGGGTAAGTCATTTAGCCTCAATTGCCTCAAAAAAAGATTAAAAAGGAATTCATGAGGGAGAGATCAGAAAGAGGGGAGAAGCACTGGGTGGGGAAGGGGAATCTGGGAAGGCTTCACAGAGGAAATGGCATTTGAGCTGGACTTTTCATATAATGTTGAAGTAGACCAATGATATCACAAGGAAGATGTCTCAACTCACTCAAGAACTGGCAGAGCTGTACCAAGTCAACAGCCTCACTCTCTTCTCCGGAGTCCTCGAAGTCCAGCAGCAGGACAAAAAGTCAAGACCACTGGAGATGGCCTGTGATGATGGTTTCAATTAATAGAAAACATTCAAGGAGCAAAGGATATGGGGTCATAGATTCAGAGCTGAAAAAGACCTTTCAGGTCAACCTCCTCATTTATAGTTGAGAAAGCTAAGGCTGAAGTGGAGACTTGCCTTCTAGGTACTTGTAGTACATTTCCTAGTGGTAGGTATTAAATGGTGGAATCAGGATTTGAACCAAGTCCCAACCAGAACAAAGTTTGTCAAGAAAGAAAGCACCAGATTGGTTTGGGAGATGCTTAGTAGCCTGGGTGACCTGAAACAGAGAGCTCAGAGAGGGAAGTTATGAGACATAAGATTCAAGAGAGACATCAGGTGGCTTCTTAAGGCCAGGCTAAGCAACTTGGACACCCTATAAGCAATTAGCAGCCTTTGAAAGTGCTTGAGCAGGGGAGGGGCAGAATTAGAACTGGGCTTTGGGAAGGTGACTCTGTTGTCTGGTGCCAGAGGAAGGATGGGGAGAGAAGAGGAGAGAGCCATGTTATGTTTACTTACTTGTATTGAAGTGTAATGTACACTCCCTGAAGGCAAGGGATTGTTTCCATTTTGTTTGTGTATCTCCGACATTTAACCACATTGACATGATGCCAGTGACATTTTGCAGGTGCTTGGTCAATATTTGTTGAATGAATAGTACAGTAGAAAAATGGTAAGAAGTTGAACTTTAGTGGTAGCAGGATAAGTGGTGAAGGAAACAGAGACAAGAGACTGAAGAAATGACCAAGGGCATCATGGAGAAGCTGGAGAGGGTACGAGGAAGATGGTGGGATGGTAATGGGCCTTGTGTCCAGCCCATGGGTTTAGCCTGGGGAAGGGAAGCTTCAGAACAGACTTAACAGTTATCTTCAAATAAATACCCAAAGCACTGTGGTGTGGGACAGGGATTACCCTAGAGCCTAGGGGGCTCCCTAATGCACAGAGGACTGAGCCTTGGAGCTAGAAATACTTATCTTCCTGAGTCCAAATCTGACCTCAGACAATTACTATCAATCACCTGTTTGCCTCAGTTTCCTCATCTGTAAAATGAACTGGAGAAGGAAATGGCCAACCATTCCAGTATCTCTGGAATGAGTTGGACATGACTGATCAGCCGCAGTAGCTTTTGGTCCCAGAGGGCAGAGTTAGGAGCAGGGATGTGTTTTGAAAATAGAGCTAGGATGGCTGTTGAACTTCCATTGTAACAAGCAGAGCTACCCCAAAGTATTATGGGACACCTTGCAGAGTTGCTGAGTGGGCATTCCTTCGTGGAGGTATTCAGGCAAAGATTGGAAAGACCACTTGTTGGGTACAAATAGAATTCCTTTTGCTCGTGGGGTGGGCTAAATGACTGGCTGCTGAGGATCCTTTCAACTCTCAAATTTTGCAATTCTGTGAAAGGACTTAGAGATGGAGCTCCCCTGGGGAGGGGAAAGAAAGAATCAAAGATGATCTTTTTCAGCCTGTATGCCTGGGAGGATGGTGGTGCCATCAAAAGAAATAGGAAAATTGGCAGGCAGCTAGCTAGCTGGGTGATGCATTGTAGGTTTGTGAATAACTATTATCTAATTTTATCTTCATAATATCCCTGGGGGGTGATGGGTGTTATTATTCCCATTTTACTGATGGGGAAACTGAGTCTGGTTAAGTGAGTTGCTCAGTCACATAATTAGTTAATACTTAAGGCAAGACTCGAACACAGGTCTTCCTGTCTCCAAGTCCAGCACTCTGTCTACTGCACCACTTTACTTCTTGGTAGCATGAAAGATTAGAGTGAGGAGTCATTGAGGAGGGAGTATTAGTAGTACAAGTGTGAGGACAATAGTTTTAGATTACTGATTTACAAATCTTGGTGAGAGGGAGGGGGAGAGAGATAGGAGAAGAGAGGAGAGAGAGAGAAGAAGAAGAGGAAGAAGAAGAAGAAGAAGAAGAAGAAGAAGAAGAAGAAGAAGAAGAAGAAGAAGAAGAAGAAGAAGAAGAAGAGGAGAAGAAGAAGAAGAAGAAGAAGGAGGAGGAGGAGGAGGAGGAGGAGAGGAGGACAGGGAGAGGAGAGGAGGGAGGCAGAAGGCAGGAAGAGAGAGACAGAGAGAGAGAGAGAGACAGAGACAGAGACAGAGACAGAGACAGAGAGAGATGGATAAGGAGATACAAGAGGGAAGGTAACAAAATCTCTGAAGGATTAAGTTGAGGGGATGGAGTCCAAGGCATAAGCAGAGAAGTACATAAGCCAGTCTATGCCTTCAAGGGATTTACGGTGTGAACCCCCAAAGACCTTTGTTTGTACCCTTCTTGTGACCCTTTTCTCTGCCTCTAGTTCTTCCTTCCAACCCAAGTGCTAGAATTGCTCGGAAGAGGGAAGGATTCTTGTAGGGCTATCATGGTTAGGGAAGGCTTCCTAGAGACAGTGAGCCTTCAGCTGAAGAACCAGTCCTTCAGAGATTTTACTAACTTCCCTCTTGCATCTCCTTATCCATCTCTCTCTGTCTCTGTCTCCCTCCTCTTCTCTTTCCTCCCTTCTCTCTCTCCCCACTCCTCTCTCTCATCTCTTCTCTCCCCATCTCCTCCCATCTCTCTCAGCTGGGCTTTGAAAGATGAATAGGGTTGGGATTGACAGAGAAAAGATCAGGAAGTATGGGGGGGGTGTTGGGAGGGCATCATCAAGGAGAGTCCAGTGATGAGGATGAAGGCAAAAGTATAGTCTGTGTGTATGCAGGGGATCACAGAGAAGAGGTTAGCCTTGGCAAAATGGAAAAAAAAAAGTCCTGGACATAGAGTCAGAAGAAATAATAGTAGAGGACCAGACATGACCTTAGTCTACAGATAAGGCAACTGAGGCCCAGGGCATTTAATTAGAGGCTTTGATTTCAGGACCTCTGACTCCAGAATCAGCACTCTTTCCACTTTGTTGGTTGCCCTTCTCCAAAAACAGGACCCAGTCTCCTGCTATTATTAATTGAATAGGAGACCTTGGACAAGTCACTCGGCTCTTTGAGTCTCAATTTACATATCCACAAACTAGGAAAAATACCTACTTCCCCAGACTGTGTTGACAATGAGGAGGAAAAGTGCTAGAGATATGTCAACCTTCTTTTAACCATCATTGTTAATATTCATCTGGCTAGAGCTAGTAGAGATCCTGTAAGGGAGTCACAGGAGATAGGGATGGAAAAGTAGATTTCGGGTCAAACTGACGGGTGCTAGGCTGAGATTTTTGGATTGGTCCTCAGAGGAATAAGGTAATTTATGATTGTAGGACTGAAAATGCCCTTAGGATATACAATATAGAATGACAAAGCTGGAAGGATCTTTAGAACATTTAATACCTGGTACCCTCTACCCCTCCCTTTTTCACTTCCCCTTTTTGTATTCCTCAAGTTTGTTTTCCCCAATTAAACGTAAGATCCCTCAGGATACGGACTGTCATGTTTGCTGGTATTTGTGTCTCCACCACCGGCACTTAGCACAGTGCCTGCTCCGCAGCCAGAATCTGTTCATCATTCATTTGTTATCATTTGTTATCATTATTAACTTATCTCTTTATCTCAGAGCTGAGGGGGACTTAGAATAGAGAACCCTGAATTGGAAGAGTCTTAGAAAATAGCTAGTTCAGTTTACATATTGGGAAAATGATGCCTTGCCGGCGATGGGGAGCCACGAGCAGCGTTTTTAGTAGAGGAGGAATATGATCCAGTAGATGTCCCCGGCACCTACGACCCCAGGCTTGGGGGGACCTTGACTTTTTCACGGGAAGTAGGAACAAGTGTGGTCAGGTCTCTTCAAAATGACCCCTCCCCTCATCAGTGGAGTGTGGACTCGGGATCTCGGGGTCTAGAACCTCTATGGAAGACTAGTTGTTCTTCGGCGATGGTGGCTGGAAGGGGAGGGCTCTGGGGGGATGGGGGAAACAGGATCGAGAGCTGCGGTGGAGAAGGGAGGGGGTGTGTGAAATGAGAGGGTGGGGAGAGGGGAAGGAAGAAGGTCGGAGGGGCAAGGAATGGGAAGAGGAGACGGGGTAGGAGGGGAGATGGTGGCTTCGGAGCCAGAGGGGGTGTAGAAGCTGATCTGCGGAGGGAACCGCCCCCGAGAAGAAGAGCACTGTAGAGAAGAGGGGAAGAGAAGGGGAGGTGGCAGGAGGGGAAGGGGAGTGGGAGAAGGAGAAGGGGAGAAGGAGGGGAGGGGAAAGGAGGAGGGAAGGAGGGAGGAGCAGGGGAGGAGGGAAGAAGGGAGGAAGAGGGGAAGAAGAGGGGAGGGGAGGAGGAGGGGAGGAGGGATCCTCTGAGGCTTGGGGGGGGCGGGGGCGGGGGCGGGGCCGGCCCTCACTTCGGCGAAGTTGGAGGCGCGGAGCTGGTACCGGGGACTTGCTCCGGCTTAGCCCGCGGCTCCCCCCTTCTCTCCCATGGCTGGATAAGGCGCCGCCCGCTCCCGGAGCCCGAGGCAAGGGAGGCGAGGCACCAGCATGGGGCCCGGGGGCCGGGGCCAGGCGGTCCGCTTGCTGGGCATCTGCCTGCTGGGCACTACTCTGCTGGCTCTTTCGGGAGCTGCGGCTGCAGGTGAGGGGGGGGTGGGGGCGCTGCAGCCGAACGCGGAGGGGGGAATCGAGAGCCCTATGGGACAGACCAGCGCACCCCCTCCCTCCTCCTGCAGTGGGGGGAGAGGAAGGGGAGTGGGACTGGGGGGCCGACGGGGGCGTCCCCCTCTTCTCGCCGCCCCCTGCTCTGCCCTGTGCTGCCCTGCGGTCAGTCCCGGAGCCTGGGAACGGGCTCTGCCGCCAGCCCTTCTCCACCCGCGCCCCCTCCCTCTCCCCCTCCTCGGAGGGAGGCAGCGGGGCCCCGCGGCCCCGGCACAAAGGGCCCCTTCATGCGGGCCGGCCCAGGTCGCCGGCGGCGGCGGGCTCGCTGGTCTGGGGGCGCGGGGGGAGGGGCGGGGGTGGGGGAGGGGGTCGGCCCGGCTGCGGGAGAAGAAGTTCTCCACTTTCTATTTACTCAGAGCAAAGTTCTTCCCAGGGCCTGAGCGCGGCAAGAGCCGGAGCCCGGAGCCCGGAGCGGCTCCCACCTCCTCCCCCGCAGCCGGGTCTCCCCCCTCCGGGCCCGCTTCCTCGCTCCCCTACTCGGGCTCCGACTCTGGCCCTCCCACTTACCCGGGGAATCCTCCCCCCGCGCCCCGGTCCCCTGGATGGTGTGGGAAGGATTTGGGAAGGGGCAGGGTCCGCGGCTGCCCATGTGCTCTTCCAGAAGTGGGGGAGTGTGTGAGACCAGGGTCAGGAATGGGGGAATCCCTAGAATTCCCTGCTCGGAGCTCGGGGGTCTTCTGCCCCCTCCCCCTCCCCCCTTCAGGGACAATGGCTTCGCCGTCTAGACACTCCCTCCCCCTCGGCTCGCTCGCCTCGGTCCTGGCCCTTTCTTCTCGCAGACAATGCCGGAATGTACGCACCCCCTCCCCAACTCCGGGCTGGCTAGCCGGTCCGAGGGGAGGGGGCCGAGGGGAGTCCGCAGCAGCTGCGGGGCCGCAGCCCAGATGCGGGGGCGGCGGCCCATCCTGGGTCTTACTAGTGGCTCGGCGGGGAAGGGGGGTTCCCAAAGGGCTTGAGAATATAGGGGGCTGGGGCCAGACTGCCGCGGTCTCCAGCTCACCCCAATGGGCAGGGCACAGGGCCTCGGCCCCTGGCTGGCACTTCTGTGGGAACTTGTAGGGCTTGAGAGACTATGGAGCTGATTCCTGGGCCTCGGTTCTGCCCTCCCTACTTTTTGTAGCCTTTCTCCAGAGCACAGCCCTGCCCCATCTTCCTGGCACAGTAGCCTGGGAAAGGCTATGCCGAGCCCTGAGATGCCCCCACACCCCGTTTAACTTCCTCCACTCCACTTTTGGAGGAGGGGGCACATAAGAAGACAACAGAAAAACCCACTCCCTGAAGACCGAGAAAATTCAACTCTCATCCCACTTAAAAATGGCATGAGAAAGAAAAGTGGGATTTTATCTGTTTTCCAGATGAAGAAACTGAAGCCAGCGGAAGTCATTTGATTTGCCCAAGGTCATACACAGTAAATTAGTGGCAGAATTCGTCCTGAAACTTGGTCCAAAACTGAGTCTGGGCTGTCCTGCTTTCTCACTTTATGCAGCAATCATTGCCCTGTCTCCCTGGGCTACGATATAGAGTGCCCCAAAAGAACGCTGCCCACCCTAGGCACTGTCCACTTACTCTGCCCACACTTGGCTGAGAAAACCTACAGCCCGGTGTTTGATTGGGCAATGGAATCCCAGCCCCTCTAGCTGTGTGGCTAGGCGAAAGTGACTTAAGCTCTTTGAGTAACTTCTCTTAAGAAGAAAAGCTAATCTGGCACCATCTACCACATGGGACTGTATATAGTAGAGAAAGGTACCTGATAGCGGTATAGAAATGGGAGTGATGATGATAATGACAGACACTGGAGGTGTCATTAAAGGACGGATTGGCTGGCTTGAGATGAGTGATGTAGGTGTGACCAGGCAGTCTGGGAGAAAGGTCTTGTGTTCATGCTATAAAAGAAGTGGGAACCAAGTGTCTCCTCTCTTTTCAGTCTTCTACAAACATTTCTCATCCTCCCCCTCTAGAGGACAGAGGCACCCTTTTCCCCAAGCCTTGCATCTTCTCCCACTCCAGGTGTCCTGACTCTGGACATCTTTCTCCCCTAGAACTTAACTCCTAGCCTTCAGTTAGCTGCTCCATTCCATATTTTCTTCCCCTGCAGCTTAGGTGGCCCCAGGGAGCCTCCCACATCTGGCTGGCACTGGTTTCATATACCCCTCCCCCTGCCAGGGGTTTCCTCTGATCAGCCTCACTCCCTGCCCCCAGGCTTAGCCAGACTGGGGGGCACAGAGCCCCAGGTGGTAGCAACAGCTGCAGAGCACAATGGTGCCTAGGCTGCCCAAACAGCTGGTAGGGGGTAGTGGCCGTGGGAACTTCCTAAGTTTGGGAGGGGGATGCTTCCTCTGCCATGCCCCCAAATCTCCTTCTTCCCAGTAGCCCCAGCCTGCAGCTGTTGGCTCAAGGGGGTAGGGGATAGGAATCAAGCCCAGGAAAGTCTGGGTTCCAAGAGCATGGATGAGAAGGGCAGAATGTCTGGGCCCCAGGGCCATTCCTCTTTGGGAGTTGGGAGGTGTGTGTGTGTGTGTGTGTGTGTCTGTCTGTGTATGGAGAGGAATGTATCTCTCTCTGCCTTCAGTTTCCCTCTGGTGGCTTTCTTAGAATAGACTGATGGACTATCTTTTCCCTTCTCCCCACAGCCTCCCAGTGCCTGGACGGAGAGAATCCCTGTGAGAATGGAGGCCGATGTGCCCTGCTGTCCAATGGGGAAGCTGCCTGTTTGTGAGTGGGGGTGGGGGGATGATTTGGGGGTCAGAGGATGCTTCACCATCCTTGGGAGGTTTGTGGGCTTGGGGACTTGAAGGAAATAGAGAGGAAGTCAGGGAAGAGCCCTAGGGAGTAGCTAAATTCATCCTTCCCAGGCTGATTCCCCCCACCTCTTCTTGGAATAAAGGAGCGGGGAGGGGAGGCCAGACAGTATGATCCAGAATTGGAGGAAGGGGTTCACAGGATCGCACAATTTGATGTTGGAAGGGACTTTAGAGACCATCCCTAGTCCAGCTCCTTCATTTGATGAAGAAACAAGGTCAGAGAGGTTCAGTTTTTGGCCCAAGATCACAAGTGGCAAAAACCCAGCATTTGAACCCAAATCTAGTGCTTTGTGATGCTAGGTTACCCCTAGGCTCCACAGCCCTGGCCAGCAGTTGGTTAGTGATGGGGAGAAGAGGACTGATACTCTGACGTTCATTAAGTTCTATTTGGCCCTTGAGCTACCCCTCTCTCTGATCCCCTCCTGCACCCCCTACATGTGTTCCCTTGAGGGGTGGGCAATTCTCTCCCTCTGACCCTTGTCACAGCATTGTGGCTTCCCTGCTGTGTTTGCACCTTCTCCCCAGGAATGGCCCTGAGATTTTTTGGGGGGGTTAAGGGAGGATCCCAAGATCTGATGCCAGGGAGGGCCAGCCTGCCCTTTCCAGGGAGATGTCCAGGGGATGTACTTAGAGAATTGCAGGGTTTGGAACCTGGAGATCATCTAGACTTGGAAAAGCACGTTGATTTGCCCAAGGGCACAGGGTAGCAGACCTGGGTTTGGAGGCCTGTTCCCAGAGTCACAGACATTCCCAGCTGCAAGGGAGCTCACAGGATATCTTGTCCAACCCTCTACAATTTTCCTAATAAATGAACATCCCTGCTCCAAACCAACTGACAGTGAGACTCTGACTTTTAATCCATTGATCCATCAGCAGACATTTTAAAGTGCCTACTACATGCCAGGCAGTTTGCTAAGCACTATGGATACAAAGACAGGAAACAATTCCTTGCCCTCACTGGAGCTCACAATCTCTCAGGGGAAACAATAGCCTAACGATAATTACCATTTATATGCCATTTACATACTTTATATGTTTTTCTATCTGATCCTTTTATTATGTCCATTTTACAGATGAGGAAATCAAATGACTTTGCTTAGTGGGGTTACCCTGACAGGCTTGATTTGAACTCAGGTCTTTTTGCCTTTGAATCCACCACTGGCCAATGCTAAGTTGGCTTACAAGTACAGTTAACAAAGATAGGGACCCCTGAATAAGGAATTTCTAGCAATCCAGGCCACACACCTTCTGTCTTAGAGATTGCCTAGAGTTTTAGTCTAGAATCAATCACCATGTGTGTAGAAAGTCCCTAGTACATTGCCAAGAAGTGGTAGGTATCCAGGATGCAGATACAATGAATAAAATAAGTCCTATTCCCAAGGAACTGACATTCAAATGGGGCAACCAGTAAGTACAAGTCTAAATGTATATGCCCCCTACCTCCTCCCACACATATATATTTGTATGTATGTGGACACGCACACTCTTTTATAAAGATAGCTGATAGCCAGTATATGTCAGAGTGGGGGACTCAGACCCAAGTTTTTCCAGTCCTGAGGTAAGTCATCTAAGCTTTATCCACCATGAATACAAAACAGAAATAAGTCCAAGATAATTTGGGTGGGGGGAGTCAGTAGGAGCTGAAGGGAGCAGAAGTCTTCTGTAGGAGGTGATGCTGGAGCAGGACATTACATAGCATCTCACCTATCCATCCCCAGGATAGGAAGGACATCTACACTGGGCATTGAGAAAGGCCTGGGCAAGGCCATGGGCTAGTAGGAGAAGAGGTTGGGGAACAGCTGCACCCCTGCCATGCACAGGCATGCACTGGATATCTTGGGAGGGAGGCTGAGTGAGGTCACTGCTATGAGGGATGGCCTGGGGAAAAGGCAAGCCTCCCACCTGGGCCCCAGGTAGCTTGAAGTGGAGTGGGAAGCGGTTGTAGGAAACTGCACATGCGCTTTAGAAGCCACCCACCCCACTGGCTCTGCCCCCTACCTTGAGGTGTGTTTCGGAATGTGTGGGACAGGTGGATGAGCCCCGCCCCCAGAACAGGTGAATCACCGGGAATCCGGGCACCTGGCCTGGACTCAGTGGGATCAGGCACCATCTTCCACCAGCGCGGTGCTTTTCCTGACAGGGGTGGGGAACCTCTGGCCTCGAGGCCACCTGTGGCCCTCTAGGTCCTCTAGTGCAGCCCTTTGACTCAATCTGACTTCGAGGCCACAGAAGTCAAGATTCAAAGGGCTGCACTTGAGGACCTAGAGGGCCACATGGCCTCCAGGCCCCAGGTTCCCCACCCCTGCTCTAACCACTTAAGAGGGTCCAGCAAACTCCATCCCTGCATCTCCCCCACTGCAACCCTGTCCCCTTCTTACTCTCTGCCCTGAGGAGGTATTAGGGCTGCAAGGTGACTAGAAAAGACATATGTACCGGAATCCGAGGACATCGGTTTGAATTTGAATTTGCAGTGTGACTCTGGGGAAATTATTCTGCCCCTCTGGGTCTCAGTGTGCTCATCTGTAAAATGGAGAACGGGCTGGGTAGTGGTCTGATAAAAGGCTTCTCCAACTATAAACCTTTCAGTTCACTGTGGAAGAGTGGAGGTGGGGGGAGAGGAGGGCATGTCTAGGCTGGGCGGGGCCAGGGTCTGAGTTTGGGTTGAAACCAGCTAAACCGGTTGGTTGGAAAGGCTCTGGGCTGGGCTCGGCAGGGCTGGGAAGGGGAAAGGAGCGTGAGAAAGGACCTGGGGCCGTGAGTCTGTCAGTTCTGTTCCCCACCCCCACCCCACTGGGTAGGCCGGGGCCTAGGGCTGGAGCCCTTCCCCATTCCCACAGTGCTGTGCTCAGAGTCACAGGCACAGTCCCTGAGGGACCTGACTCCATCGGAGGGGGTTGGGGGGGAGAGAAGGGACCCAGGCATCCCTGCCATGCCTCTTCCCCCCTCCCCCCAGGGAAGGAAGCTTCGCTCACTGCACATGCCCAGGCTGCTACCCTGCCCCTAGGGCCGAGTTGGGGACGCTGGAGCTGAGCCCTTCTGGGGCCCATCCTCACCCCACCTCCTTGCCTCTCCCTGCCTCAGCCCCTTCCCGAGGTCTGCTTTCAGTTACTTTCCATCCAGGCTGAGCGCCTCTCCCAGTGGCTGACTTTAGCTTAGCCCGCTTCTCATCAGTAATCACTGCCCAACTTCGGGCCCCTCTGCTGCCCTCCAACCAAATCTGATGCAATAAACACATATTTGGTGATTTCTGTATGCAGAAAGCCCAGCTTCCTTTCTGTATGGGGAGACTTGCTGCCCGGGGGCATCTTGTCTTCAGTTCCCACCAGGAGACCTTGGGGGTGAGAAGACAAGCCTTTCCCCTAGACTTAGGGCCCCCTCTACTTCCTCCCCCTCCAGTTATCTTGTATTTACTTAACTCGTTCGCTTGTATCTTCCCAATAAATTTGAAATTCCTTGAGATCTGAGGTGGTGTGAATTCTGTTCCCTTGACCCCTAGTTATGCTTACTAAATGTTGGATTGGATTGGATGGTTTGTCGTCCAACCATCATCTAATCAGCGTGACCTTAGGCAAGAAACAACCCCCAAGCCTCAGTTTCCTCTTCTATAAAATGGGGAGGAGGGTTGGATATGCATGCTGCCTGCCTCATGGGGCTCTTTGAAGGAAAGTGCTTTGTCAAAGCAGGAGAATCTTAGAGAATTCTAGATGAATTGTTCATTTGCTGCTTGTATGTGGTGAGAGCAAAGGCCCTGAGGGCCTTTCCTCCCAGTGACAGTATGAGTACAGAAAGACTTCAGGACTGGCATCACAGAGCCCCTTTCCACTCACCCTTCCACTTTTATGCTCCCTCCCTCCCAGACTCCCATACTGATGAGCTTAGGGCTCTGCCTGAGCCTGGTGAGGGGGCCATCTGCCCTTGTACCCCCTCATCCTGGGTGCTTCTCTGCCCTTCAGGTGCCATCCAGGGCTTATGGGGGATCGGTGCCAGTTTGCAGACCCATGCCACCATGGTCCTTGTACCAATGGGGGCACGTGTAAGAGCTCCCTGCTTCAGGGCACTGTCCAGTATTCCTGCATCTGTCCCCGGGGATTCCGAGGTAAGGGGCTGCAGCTGGGATGAAGCCTGGTCTTAAACTGTATTCTATCCAGGCTGGATCCCCTGGGCCTGGGCCCACCTTGTATTTCTGTCTCTTTCCTTTCCCTGCAGGACAGGACTGTTCCCTAAATGATCCTTGTGCCAATAACCCCTGTGCCAATGGGGGCCGCTGCTCCAGCAACCACAATCGTTACAATTGTACCTGTCCACCTGGCTACCAAGGCCGCACCTGCCGTAGTGATGTGGATGAGTGCCGGGTGGGCACCGTGTGCCAACATGGGGGCACTTGCATCAATGTCCCTGGCTCCTTCCGCTGCCAATGCCCAGCAGGCTATGCTGGGCCCCTGTGTGAGAGTCCTTCAGCCCCATGTGCCCCCTCCCAGTGTCGTAATGGGGGCACCTGCCACCAGACTGGGGAGTTCACATATGACTGTGCCTGCCTGCCTGGTGAGCTCCTAACTTCCCAAGGGGGTAAGAGAGGGAAGGACAGCATGTTCATATGAATGCTGTTGGCCCCTGGGCTTCCCTGCCATGGCCTCCAGGGGGGCTGGAATCAGGAAGTGGGCAGGAAGCTGCCTTACATGAGGAAGGAAGCAATTGTCGCCTGAGCCAAGACCTCTCTTCCTATTACACTTCCATGTGTGATTTCTTCAGGCCAGGAGGTAGAATCACTTGCCCCCAGCCGAGGTTGACCATGAGATTTGTCTTTTCTTTCTCCTCCTTATGCTATACCAGGCTTTGAAGGGCATGACTGTGAGGTCAATGTGGATGACTGTCCAAGGCACCGCTGCCTGAATGGAGCTACTTGTGTAGACGGTGTCAACACGTACAACTGCCAATGCCCTCCAGAGTGGACAGGTGGGGAATTGGCCTGAACCATGCTCCAAAGCTGGGGTGGGCTTTGTCATTCATCACTGCTCTCCTTTGAGTCTTGGGACTAGGCCCAGCTTAGGAACGGGGAGGAGGAAAAAGAAAAGCTCGGCAGGTGGCACACCCATACCTAGGGTGCAATAACCTGGGCTTTGTTCCTGGGGTGCTGAATTGCCGAGGGGGAAAGATAGTACTTGCAGCCTTGAAACAACTTGAAACAAAAGCATCTAGCTCATAAGAATAATGAGTGAAAATGGAAGGAAGTAGCAGCTGGCAGGTGCCATTGTAGTTGAACTTTCTCCCAAACCATTCATCCTCCCACACTGGCCTCTCCAAGAGAGTATTTCATGCCATTTGGCCCAAGCATCCTTTGTGTTACTTGTTCAGGATGCTAAAGCTTCTAGCTAGATATAGGCCCGGGGCCTGTCTGGCCCTACAGCCCTCCCTGTCTCCCTTCAGGTCAATTTTGCACAGAAGACGTAGATGAATGCCAGCTGCAGCCAAATGCCTGTCACAATGGGGGCACCTGCTTCAATACCCATGGAGGGCATAGTTGTGTCTGTGTCAATGGCTGGACGGGTGAGAGCTGTAGTGAGAACATCGATGACTGTGTCACAGCTGTCTGCTTCCATGGAGCCACGTGTCACGATCGGGTGGCTTCCTTCTACTGTGCCTGTCCTATGGGCAAGACTGGTGAGGCCACATCTTGTTCCATCTTCAGCCATGGGTGCTCCTTTTCCCCACTCCTTGTCCTACCCTCGAGACTCTCTAGGCTTCTTTTCTCCTGGTGCTATTTCTTGGGGTCCCTATTCCTTGAGTACTTCTGGCTCTCTGTGGTGGCCCTGGCCAAGTGCCCACTCTTTCACTTCTGACAGGGTTCTGGGGTGAGTTCACTAGGGATCTTGACTTTCACTGCTTGCCACTCACAGGGCTCCTGTGCCACCTGGATGATGCCTGTGTCAGTAACCCATGTCATGAAGATGCCATCTGTGACACCAACCCTGTGAATGGGCGTGCCATTTGCACTTGTCCCCCAGGCTTCACAGGGGGGGCCTGTGACCAAGATGTGGATGAATGCTCCATTGGTAAGGCCATAGAATAGAGTTGGGCTGGCTACAGATCAGGAGGGACTGTGGCTATATGCATGCAGGTATTCACCAGTCTATATCATTATAGGTGCCAACCCATGTGAGCACTTTGGGAAATGTGTGAACACACAAGGTTCCTTCCAGTGTCAGTGCGGGCGTGGGTACACAGGCCCACGATGTGAGACAGATATAAATGAATGCCTCTCTGGACCCTGTCACAATCAGGCCACCTGCCTTGACAGAATCGGACAGTTCACCTGCATCTGCATGGCAGGTAGGAGCTGGGTTCAGATCCAGGACTGAGTTGGTGGGGGAGAGCTCAGAGGATGAGACTGAGACTTGGACTGTAAGGTTGGACCCAGGGGGCCCAGGGAGTTGTGGGGCAAGTGTAAGAGTTTACCTACTTTGGAAATGTGAACTAGATGAACGATAGGTAGAGATGAATAATACACCTCACCAGGGGAGGCTCCCTGGGCTCCTTGGTCCATGCCCAGCTGGGCAGCAGGCTCTGTATTTCCATCCCTTACCTGGGCTTTCTCTGTGCTGCCCTCCCTTTTGGGGTCTGGCTGGGTGGATGAATGATTAAAGGAGGGAAAGGCCAAGGCTGGATTTGTAGGATGGGGCCATTCTGGAGGACAGTGGGCTCACAAAACCTCATGGAGGGTATGTGTCTCAGGATTCACAGGTACCTTTTGTGAGGTGGATATTGACGAGTGTCAGAGTAGCCCTTGTGTGAATGGTGGACAGTGTCACGACCGAGTGAACGGCTTCAGCTGCACCTGCCCCTCAGGTGAGGCGCCTGTCGTTGGGGATGGACATGGTTTGGAGGGTACCCTGCTGAGACTCTTTGAAGGAGCAGGTTGGGAATCACCCTGGGTTGCTGACTGTGTGTCTGCTCCTTGTCCAGGCTTCAGTGGTATGATGTGCCAGCTGGATGTGGATGAGTGTGCCAGCACGCCGTGCCATAATGGGGCTAAGTGTGTGGACCAGCCTGATGGATATGAGTGTCGTTGTGCTGAGGGTGAGTGTTGGGCCAGACCCAGGCCTCTGAGGGGAACTGGTTGTAGGGTTTGGGATGGAGAGCAGCCCTCGAGGAGGAGGTGAAGGGCTCTCTTTTTCCTGAGGTGATCTTGCTTGAGGGTGAGTGTTGGGCCAGACCTGGGCCTCTGAGGGGGTCTTGTTGTAAGTTTGGGATGGAGAACAACCCTCGGGGAAGAGGTGAAGGCCTCTCTTTTTCCTGAGGTGATCTTGCTTGCCTGGCCCTGTGACAGGCTTTGAGGGCCCACTGTGTGAGAATAATGTGGATGACTGCTCCCCGGACCCCTGCCATCATGGGAGCTGTGTGGATGGCATCGCTAGCTTCTCCTGTGCCTGTGCCCCTGGCTACACAGGCAGCCGTTGTGAAAGCCAGCTGGACGAGTGCCACAGCCAGCCTTGTCAACATGGCGCCAAGTGTCTTGACCTTGTCAATAAGTACCTGTGTTATTGCCCCCCGGGCACCTCAGGTGGGACTCTGCAGAAGGCTGGGGAAAGGATGGGGAATGCCTTGGAAGAGGGCTTGGGTGGGGAGGGATGTTAAAAGGGGGAACCTGGGGAGGGGGCAGCAGATTTCAACTGCCTGTTAATTCTTCTTTGTGTCCAGGGGTGAATTGTGAAGTCAACCATGATGACTGTGCCAGCAACCCCTGCGACTATGGAGTTTGCCAGGATGGGATCAACCGTTATGACTGTATCTGCCAGCCGGGTTTCACAGGTTGGGATGCTGCTGTGAGGGTTGGAACTTGGGCAGGAGAAGGGATAATATGTGGACTTCTCTGCTTGGGACACAGAGAGGATACAAGTTCCATTCCTGTTCTCCCTATAGGGCCACTCTGCAACGTGGAGATCAATGAGTGCTCATCCAACCCTTGTGGGGAAGGTGGTTCCTGTGTGGATGAGGAGAATGGCTTCCACTGTCTCTGCCCACCTGGCTTTCTGCCCCCTCTGTGCCATGCTCAGCGCCACCCCTGTTCCAGTAACCCCTGCAGCCACGGCACCTGCCATGATGACCTGAGTGGGTGAGCTCTGCCCCCTCCGTCAGTTGTTTTCCCTTTCCCTTCTTTTCTCCCTTAATTCTTTCTAGCTTGTGTGAAGAAGTCACCTACTTTTCCGGGTCTTAGTTTCCTTATCTGTAAAATAAGGAGGTTGGATTTGATGTTCTCGGAGCTCCTTCCTGCCCCTAATTCTGTGATCCTGTGCTATCCCTCCCAGTAAGTCTCCCTTCTCTTTCACCGCCTCCTCCACACTGAGCTCTACCTACTCTCCCAACCTCAGCTCCTCCCTCTCTTCTCTCCCCCGAGTCCTCCCCACCCCCATCCCCTAGCTCCTTTTCTCTTCCATTTCTGGATTTCCCAGGCTCCCCCAGTAGATGGTCCTTTTCATTCCTACCACTGCCTCTCCCTCCTGTCCCCCTTTCCAGGCACCGTTGTGAGTGTGAGCCGGGCTGGACTGGGCCCACTTGTGATCAGAACCACAACCAGTGTGAGTCTAATCCCTGCCAGGCTGGAGGCACCTGCACCGACCACATCAATGGCTTCCGCTGCACCTGCCCTGAGGGCCTGCAGGGTCTGTGCCTGATACTTCCATCTCTAAACCCCTCTGTCCTCACTCCCCTGGGCCCTGTGGGCCCTCACGGAGACTCTCTGCCCTTCTCCCTTTGTCCTCCTACCCTCACTGGGCCTGTGGCATCCTCCATCCCCCCAGACCCTTGCCAATGCCCCCATGTCCCCGGCCCCTCGGCTCCTCTCATCATATCTCCCAGGTTCCTCTCATATTCCTCTGTCTCCCAGATGCTTCCCAGGCTCCTCTCATCCCCAAAACCTTATCTGGCTTCCCTTCCCCCACTGGCCCCTAATAGCTCATTGCCCCCCATCCAGGCAGTTCACTGGTGCCTTTCCATCCTCCAGGCCCACACTGTGAGCAGGATATTGACGAGTGTGAGGGGTCCAGGCCCTGTGGCCCCCACGGCTTTTGCATCAACTTTCACGGGGGCTTCAGTTGCACCTGTGACCCAGGCTATAGTGGAACCACTTGTGAGACGGACATCGACGACTGCGACCCCAGTGAGTACTGCGACTGGAGTGAGAGGGAGGTGGGGAGGGGAATCTGCTTATGGGAACCCCCATCTCCCCTTTCAGAAAGGCCCCTCTTCCCCCAGGCAGATGCTGAGGGGCTAAACACCTTTGAGGACAAAGGGACAGGGTTACAGCAGGGCTAGGGCCAGGCTTTGGTCCTGCCTCCAACCTTTGCACAGGGAAAGTTCTCAGCCTGATCTGGACCTGATCAAAGCCCTTTGTCATCCATGGCCAGGACCTTAGGGACCTTCCTTCAAGGGAGCAGGTGGAATTCTCTCTCTCTCACACACACACACACACACACACCCAGACACACACACACACACGCACACCCAGACACCCAGACACACTCACCCAGACACACACACCCAGACACACACACACCCATACACACACACACACACACCCCCAGACACACACACACAGACACCCAGACACACACACACACACCCAGACACCCAGACACACACACACACACAGACACACACACACACCCAGACACCTAGACACACTCACCCAGACACACACACAGACAGACACACAGACACACACACACACAGACACACACCCAGACACACACACACACACCCAGACACCCAGACACACACACACACACTCCCAGACACCCAGACACACACACACACACACCCAGACACCCAGACACACTCACCCAGACACACACAGACACACACACACACAGACACACACACCCAGACACACACACACACACCCAGACACACACACACACACAGACACCCAGACACACACACACACCCAGACACACAGTCATATAACACATGTGTATACATGTTCTTTAGCTGTAATCAGAATGAATGATGGTTAGAGAAGGGATCCCTGAGAGGGTTTATAGGGTTAGAGACTTAGGCATATCCATTTAAGAGATGGGGTATATCCCAGAACCCAGGCTCTTCTCTAAAATACTTCCTGTTTGAGGGCTTGCTTCAAACCCTGCCTTATTTTCTGTTCTGAGGGTTATTCTGGGTCTCTCCCAACAAAGTAGTAGCTAACATTTAAATAGCATTTACCAAATTCCACTCACTGTTCTAAGGGCTTTACAATTATTATTTCATTTGATGTTCACAACAGCACTGGGAGGTAGGCACTATCATTGATCCCATTTTATAGATAAGGAAACTGAGGCAAGGAGAAGTTAAGTGACTTCTCTAGGGTCACACAGCTAGTAAGTTATCTGAGGCTGGATTTGTGCTTGGTCCTCCCGTCCCCCAGTCTATCCACTGGGCCACCAGCTGCCTGTGAACAAAGTCACGATGAATCATCACTTTTCTATGGAATTAGTCAGCCAACAGGCCTTTATTGGGGTTTTCTTAGGCAGCCATGCGCTCTGCTAAGGGATTGGGACAAAAGGCAAAAAGAACTACCTAGCCTCAAGGAGCTTTCCCTCTGGGTTGGGGGCGCATCATGTAACTGGGGGATCACTCTAGGTCAGATGGGTAGAGAGTAGGTGCAAGCTGGTACTGCTGGGGCAGCCAAGGTTCTTAAGTTCCTTGTTCACTTTACAGGCTGCTCTCTTTTCCCCATTCTGTAGATGAGGAAATAGCCTCAGGGTGATTGAACAGCTTGTCCAGGGTCATACAGTTAGTTAGCATCTGAGCTGGGACCTGAACCTGAACTTTTCAGGGCAAATACTTCTTTCACTGTACCACCTCAGAACAAAAGACAGATGGGTTTGAGTTTTTGTAAGGCCTCATGAAAACACTTGAGAAGGTGGCCACAGATTTAGTGCCCTGATCTGACCGCTTCCTAGTGGCAAGATAGAATGAGGGGATAAAATTTCTGGTGTGTGTGTGTGTGTGTAGGGGGTCCTGGGCAGTCTGGAGGAGACCCTTAAGAGCCCAGTGGCCCCATCCTATGAGCCCTGTACCACTCATCCCCCCCCAGACCCCTGTTTAAATGGTGGCTTTTGCCGGGACGGCGTGGGTTCCTTTTCCTGTTCCTGCCTCCCGGGCTTCACGGGTCCTCGATGTGCCCTGGACATCGATGAGTGTCAGAGTAATCCCTGTGGCCCAGGGACTTGCTCTGACCATGTGGCATCCTTCACCTGCGCTTGCCCCACTGGCTATGGGGGCCTTCGCTGTGAGCGAGATCTTCCTAACTGCAGTGAAAGGTGAGTCAGGGTCACTGATAGGATTGGGTTGTTGAAGGGTCAGGGAGTTGTCATGATTTAAGGGAAAGAGGTCTAGACTTGGGAGTCTAGGGATCTGGGTTTGAATCCTGGCCCTATTGCTTACTGGCTCTGTGGCTTCAGGCCTCTGGGGCCCTCAGTTTTCTCATCTGTGAAGTGAGGTGGTGGACTTGGTGATACCCAAAAAGGCTCCACTCTAAATTCTTTGATCCTGTGGCACTGGAGGGAGAGGCCAGGGGGCTACTAACATCCCTTTTCCCCCCTTCCCAGCTCTTGCTTCAATGGCGGCACCTGTGTGGATGGGGTGAACTCCTTCACTTGCCTGTGCCGGCCAGGTTTCACTGGCCCCCACTGCCAGAGAGAAGTGGGTGCCTGCCACTCGAGGCCATGTCAACATGGGGGCACCTGCATAGATGAGCATTGGGGCTATCGCTGCATCTGCCTCCCCGGATATACTGGTACCCAGTGCCAGGTCAGAGCTGGAGAGTGGCCGGGGTGGGAGGGGAAGGACAGAAGGGAAGAGAAGGGCTGGGACTGGGAGGGAAGGGGGCTCTATTTCTGCTCTAGGAGGAGGATTCCAGACGCTGAAGGAGCTATCCCTTTCCTCCAGATGCTGGTGGATTGGTGCAGCAAGGCGCCCTGTCAGAATAGAGGTCGTTGTGTCCAGACGGGACCCACCTTCTCCTGCCATTGTCCCCCTGGCTGGAGTGGCCACTTCTGTGATGTCCCCAGCCTTTCCTGTAGGGCAGCTGCGGCTAAGAAAGGTGAAGTCTGTCAGGGAGTGGGTGGAGGAGGTGGGGGCGTGGGAAGGGTGGTGGTGTTGGATGGGCGTCAGGAGAGGCTGCACACCTAAGGAGAACGTAACTCTGACTCCTGGATTTCCTACTCAGGGGTGAGGCTGCAACAGCTTTGCCAGGCTGGGGGTCGCTGTGTGGACTCGGGCAACACCCATCACTGCCTGTGCCCGGCCAGGCACACGGGTAGCTATTGTGAGCAGGAGGTAGATTACTGCAGTGTTCAGCCCTGCCAGCATGGCGGCACATGCCGCAGCTACGTAGGGGGCTACATATGTGAGGTGAGGAGTGTCTGGGTTCAGCTGGGGAGGAGAGGAAGGAAGGAGAGGGAGGGCCATCTATCAGAAATGTGTTGATTATGTCTTGTGTATGTCTCACAGTGTCCCATTGGGTACGAAGGAAACAATTGTGAAACTGAGGTGGATGAATGTGAATCCCAACCTTGCCAGCATGGGGGTTCCTGCATTGACCTTGTGGGCCGTTACCTCTGTTCCTGCCCTCCTGGAACACTGGGTAAGCTCAGGAGGCTGGGGCTTTGCCGTGCAGTGGGCTGTCACCAATGGGTGCAAGTCCAGTGTCTGACCTTCCCTACTCCCCACTTTCCCTCCAGGAGTGCTGTGTGAGATCAATGAGGATGACTGTGCAGTGACTGCTGGTGGGGAGCAGGGACCCCAGTGCCTACATAACGGGACATGTGTGGACCTGGTGGGAGGTTACCGGTGCACCTGCCCCCCTGGTTACACGGGAGCCCACTGTGAGGGGGACCTCAATGAGTGTAGCCCTGGGGCCTGCCATGCCTCTCATACCCGGGACTGCCTCCAGGATGCCTACGGGGGCTTCCATTGCCTCTGTCACCCTGGCTATACTGGTGAGGCCTGCGCTTGAGATCAAGGCATCATCCAGGGCCACATTTCGGGAATCTGGGACTGGACTGGGGAGATAGGGGACCTGTATGGTAGAGCCAGGCTAGGGGACATTTATGGGCCAGTGATATGGTTGGGATGGGGGCCTACATGTGGGATAGTGAAGGGTATAGGAGTGGGGATGGGCTTCTGGGCAAGAAGTCAGTGGAGAGAAGGGTTTGAAAGGATAAAGGTCTTGTCACCCTAATCACCCTTGGGCACATGTGCTTGCCTCCCCTGTTCCTTTCCT
Source organism: Bettongia penicillata ogilbyi (assembly GCA_023548195.1). NCBI lineage: Eukaryota > Metazoa > Chordata > Mammalia > Diprotodontia > Potoroidae > Bettongia > Bettongia penicillata. The sequence continues at coordinate 1,237,356 of JAJHZJ010000363.1, forward strand.
CCAGCCTCAGTGCCCATCTCTCCTGAATGGGTTAGGAAGAGAGAAGGCTGACTGGTAGAATCTGTCTGCTTTCCTTCCACAGGCCGGCGATGCCAGACTGCAATGTCTCCCTGTGAGTCTCAGCCTTGTCAGCATGGGGGTCAGTGCCAGCCAAGCCCCAACAATGTCCTGGCCTACGCTTGCCATTGCCCTCCGGTATGTGGAGTGGATATCCTGGGGAGGCAGGGGATTCTGGGATGGGGAAGAGTTTTTGGTAAGACCGGCAATGAGGGGTTCCCTCTCTGATCTCTGCTATATATTCTTCCACAGCCTTTCTGGGGCACCAACTGTGAGCGAGTGGCCCGGTCCTGCCGGGACTTGCCATGTGCTAATGGAGGTTTATGCCAGCTGACAGCTCTGGGCCCCCGCTGTACTTGTCCTCCAGGCCTGACTGGACCCTCCTGCCATCTCCGTACCAACACCAGCTGTTTGGGTACTCCCTGCCGACATGGGGGCACCTGTCGGGTCCTGGCCCAGGCCCCTTTCTTCCGATGCCTATGCCCTCCAGGCTGGGAAGGTACCCACTGTGAGAGCCGGGTTCATGGGGCCCTGCCGCCCTTACTGCCACCCCCCGAGGAGCCACAGTGTCCCAGAGCCAGCTGCCGGGACAAGCGAGGTGACAAATACTGTGACCGGGAGTGTAACTCACCTGCCTGCCAGTGGGATGGAGGTGACTGCTCTCTCAGCGTGGATGATCCTTGGCACCAATGCCAGGCCCTTCAGTGTTGGCGCCTTTTCAACAACAGCCACTGTGACCCGGCCTGCAACACGCCGGCCTGCCTCTATGACAACTTTGACTGCCACAGCCAGGAACGTGGCTGCAAGTGAGCTCCTGAGCCTTTCCCAGCTCCTCTATCCTTTCCACGCATGCCTAGGCCAGACGCTGGTCTGCTGTCAATCCGTTTAGTCTTCTGCCTGTGTGTCTGTCAGCTGCTTCCCTCCCCCACCCGTCTGCCAGGTCCCTGCTCCCTTCCTCTTCCTTCTAGACTTTGCTCTATGCAATGATTAGGGGGTTTCCCCTGCAGGTTTCTCCTGCCTAGCTCCCTGCTCCCCTATAAACCCTGGCCCTGATCATCTACCCTTCCTCCTACTTGGCTTTGTCCCAGAATAGGCCCCCCATCAGCCTTACAGCTCCTAAACATAAAGGAATGGATGGTGGGTTCGGGCCAAGAGCTTTCCCTGGGTCATTCCCCTCAGCCCTCACAGCTTCCTTCTTGGGTGCCCTGTTCAGCCTCTCTGGGGCAGTCTAGTGCTCCTGGCCTGTCTTACTTTTGCTGAGAATGGCTTCCTAGGGAAATTCCTCTGTCCCTCTCTCTTGGGGCAAATAGACCTGATAGGAGACACTGAAGTATACACAGGTGTTAGTGATGGATCTAAGGTGGGCCAAAGATCATTTCTGTCCTGCTCCAAAGTGGAATTGAGCTCCTTATGAGAGGTAGTAGGTTCCTTGTCCCTGGAGGGTTTCTGCAAGAGGTTAGAGGGTGACCTGCCTCTGGAGAATACTCATACAGGTGCTCTTGGGGTCCTTCCATCCAGCTGTCAGGGATTCCAGCTAAAAAGTTGTCAGGAGGGAGTGGCAGAGAAACGCCAGATCTTTGCTGGTCCTAGCACTCAGCCTGGGGGGCTCACCTTCTAAGAACTTGACTTTAGGCAACTTGAGGTAAGGGTCTGCCTCTGGGAAACTGATCTTCATTAAGCAAACTCAGTCCGTAAATTAAACAGGACATAGGATCATAGATTTAGAATTGGCCAAGGGACCTGAGAGAGTTGATGCCCTCCTTTTACAGATGAGATGAGATCCAGGTACGTTAAATGATTGGCCCAAGGTCCCAGAGGTATTAAGTGTCAGACATAGGATTTGGATCCAAAATTTACTCCAAAACTTACGGTCTTCCCACAGGACCATGCTATCTTATCACTTTGGGGATAGACCTGTTTAGTGACTGAGAATCCATGTATGTATTATCCAGGGTACCTGGGAATCTGAAGGTTATTTGATGAGTAGGGAGGGGATTTTTATGGGGTCTTGAAGTGATAGAACCTTGAGGATTATCCCTGCTCCTATCTAGAGCACCCCCCTCTAGAATAGAGATAATTCCTACTTTGATAGCAATTTAAAAAATACATGTATTTATTTATTTTTAGTTTTTAACATTCATTTTTATAAGATTTTGAGTTCTAACTTTTCCCCTCCCTCCCTTTTTCTCTCCCCAAGACTACATGCAATCTAATATAAGCTATACATGTACAATTATATTACACATATTTCCAGGTTAGTCATGTTGGGAAAGAAGAGTCAGAACAGAAGGGAAAAGCCACAAGAAAGAAAAAAAAGAGGATGGCATTTTCCATCATGAATCTTTTGGAATTGTCTGAGATCCTTGCATTGCTGAGAAGAGCTAAGTCTGTTTGATAGCAGTTTTAAGACTTGCAGGGGAGAATGCTTTTCTCACCACAGTTCTAGATGGGTCAGGAGCTCAGGGATTGTTCTCATTTCACTGAGGATGAAGCAGACCGAGAGATGGGGAAATGACTTGCCCAAAGTCCCAGAGCTAGTTAGTGGCAGAGAAGGAGAGTGACAAAGAGACTCAGCCTCTCTTTACCCTCCGCGCCCCTTTAGGCAGTCCTGGAGGTACCCTGACAATTTTTTTTTTTTTTTACCTCTAGCTTTGTAGGAGGCAGTTAGGTCATTTAGTGGTTAGAGCCCTGGACTTGGAGTCAGAAAGACCTGAGTTCAGATTTGACCTCAGATGCTCCCTAGCTGTGTGACCCTGGGCGGATCACTTAACCTTGCTTCAAACCACTGGTGAAGGAAATGACAAACCGCTCCATTATCTTTGCCTACAGAACTCCAAGTGGGATCACAAAGAGTTGGCCATGACTGAAAAACAAAAACCTTCCTTGGTTGACTCATCTTCTCTTGCTAGGGAGCATCCCTCAGGACTCACAGTAAATGACGGCCTGCTTTTTTTTAGGGAGGCCCCCAAAGCACCCCCACCCCACTGAGATTACAGGGCACACCAATCTAAGGCAAAGGGACTGATAATCTCTGTGGGGAATGGGGGAAGGGAGAGACTCGTGCCAATCTGTGTTCCATAGGGATACTTCTGAGTTTTCATTTTAGACAACTGTTTCTGACCTTGTTTCAGGTTTCAGGCCTGTGACACCCACACTTCCTTTCCATTCATTACCAGAGGAAACCCTGACCCAATCATCTCCTTTTCAGTATCTTCCTATTTGGTATCAGAGTTGTAGAATATGAAGGAAAGGGACTTCAAAAACCATCTAATCCCAGGGTTCTTATTTTATGTGTGAGGAAACTGAGGCACAGAGAGGGGAAGTCTTGTCCAACATCATACAAAGTTAAGAAGGCTTGATTTGCAGCATTCTCGACAACAGGATGTCTAACCTCTGCTTAAAGCCCCTCAGTGACAGGGAACATAATGCCTTCTTTCCTGCAGTCTGGCTGTTCCCATCCTCTGTCCCTCCTCAGGCCTTGTCTCCTTGTTTCTCCTTTCTTAGGCCCTGTGTTAGAAGAGAGGGATGGCTTCCCTGTAGTCAGATACAGGGGGATCAGACCATGGGCCTGAGGCCTCAGGGTCTCTGACTCGGGTCTCCCTGTACCCTTTATTCTTTTCTCAGCCCTGTTTATGAGAAGTACTGCTCAGACCACTTTGCTGACGGCCGCTGTGACCAGGGCTGTAACACAGAGGAATGTGGCTGGGATGGGCTGGACTGTGCGGGTGCTGTGCCAGAGCTGCTGGCTAAGGGTGTCCTCGTGCTCACGGTGCTGCTTCCTCCGGAGGAACTACTACATTCCAGCGCCGACTTCTTGCAGCGTCTCAGCGCTATCCTGCGCACTGCCCTGCGCTTCCGCCGAGATGCCCATGGCAACCTCATGATCTACCCCTATTACAGGCCTGGTGGACATCCCAGCCGGGAGCTGGCTTCTGAGGTCGTTGGGTGAGTGACAGGGGTGGGCTGGAGCCCACTGGCTCCCCTTGTTTTGGTCATCCGAATTTTTATTCCCGTTCTGTCTTTGTGCTGGGGGATGAATCCTTGATCCTCACTTACCCCCTTATCTGTATCCTCACTTATGCCTCTCAGCTTCTCGCCCTGTTTCAGTCTCTCCTCACTTAGTGCCTTCTCACACTTTCTTCCATTCCTTCCCCTCAGGCCTTTTTACTCTTTCCTCATCATTCTTCCCTTTCTCTCTCATCTCTTCTCTCTCTTTCCCCATCTTTCCCTTCTCCTCCCCACATGGCTCCACCCTTCATCTTATCTCTGATGCCCACTCACTAAGTGGTTGTTACATATGTGGTGCTGGTGGTACAAAGATAAAACTGGCACAGTTCCTGCCCTCAAGGAGCATTTACTCTGCTGGAGGTGGAAGAGAGAACATATTTATAGATGAATGTCTTTGTGTGTCAACTGGAAGGAATGTCCCTAGTGGTGGGAGGACCCCAGGGATCTATGTTTGTCCTGTGCTGTTTAACTTATTTATCAAGTACTTGGATAAAGGCCGAGATGGCATACTTTTCACATTTACAGATGACGCTAAATAAGGAGGGCTCATAAATACGTGGCATGTGAGACGGTCATGATCCAAAGGAATTTCAATGGACCAGAATATTGGGCTTAATCTAGGAAAGTGAAACTGAACATGAGTGAATGTGAAGTCTTAGACTTCCATTCAAGAAATCAACTTCCCAAGTAACAAGATCTAACAAGAGGTTAGATTACAGTTGGTTTGAAAAAAATCTGGAGATTTTAGTGAACCCCATGATCTGGCATTTTTTATTATCTTGAGAGGTTCCGTATCCAGAACTAGGGAGAATGATAGACCCGTTCTCCTGAGGAGTACTGTGTTCAGATCTGATTATCACAGTGGGAGGATGTGAATTAGTAGAAAGGAAGGCAGCCCAGTCAAGTGGAAAACAGATTGGACCTGGAGTCAAGGCAAGTCAACAAGCGTTTATTAAAGCACCTAGTAAGAACCACACTGTGCTCTGTACTGAGCATACAAAGAAAGGCACCAGACAGTTCTTGCCTTCAAGGAGCTTATATTCTTAAGGGGTAGATAACATGGAAACAACTCTATAGACATGATATATACAGGATTAATAGGAGATGATCTTGGAGGGAAGGTTTTAGGGGGATTGGGAAAATTGGGAGAGACTTGAATCTGGGCAGATAGTATCTACAGTTTTTCCCATATAGGCATCACATGAGATCTGGGATGTAAAGTACTTTTCCAGCCCTGTAGGACCTAAGGGTTAGGGGGGCGAGCATCTAGAGAAAGGCAGCCAGGAGGCTGTGCCCTGGGTTAGAGAAGAAGCCTTGGGGAAACCTTTAGAGTGGTCTTCAAGTATTTGAAAGGCTGTTGTGTGGAAAAAGAGGAATGAGACTTGTTCCGTTCAATGCCAAGGAACAGAAGTAGGAGCACCAAGGGGAACCCAGAGAGGGAAGCAAATTGTGGGTCAGTGTCAGGAAGTCTTTCTTCCTAAGTGGCACAGTGGCATTTTTATTTGGAATCAGAGGGCCCAGGTCCAATTCCCAGTGGTGCTCCTTAGTACCTTGGGCAGTATCTACTTCCCCTCTCTGGGCCTCCATGTTTTTTTCTGTAAAATGAGAGGGTTAGGCTAGAACATATTTAAAAGTTTTTCCAGCTCAAATTTCTTTGATGCTTGGAATTAGAACTATCCCAAAGTGGAATGGGAGCCTTGGGAGAGGGAGCAGATTCCCTGTCACTTGGGGGCTTCAGGTTAGGCGTGAATGGCCACTTGTGGGTATTGAAGTAGAAATTCCTGGTCAGGTATGTGTTGGCCTTCCTCCTCTGAGATGGATTCTGGGATCCAGCTCCTTACCTCTCATCTCTCCTCTCCACCTCCATCACCGCCCCCTACTTCTCTGCTCTGTCCACCTCCCCATTTCTTATGTCTTTCCCCTCTCTTCCCATCATTTCCCCCTGTTGATACTCTGCTCACCCATCATATCTCCTTACCTACCCTTTACGCCCCCATGTCTCTGTCTTGCCCACTTTTCCAGTTCTCCCCTCCTTTCCCTCTCCTCCATCATCCCCCCCCAATCTATGCTCTGCCCACCTCCCCATCTCTCCCCTACTTTCCTCATACTTCACCATACGCCACCAACCTTCACCTCCCCCTGTGGCACGCAGCTTTGTCTTGGCCTCTTCTCCATTCTGGTCTCCACCCCTTCACTCCCTTGCTGCTCGATGCCCAGTATATTCCTCTTCTTTTCCTCTCTCCCTCACTGCTCTCCCTCTGCTCCGTCCTCAGCTCAATGGTGATGCTGGAAATTGACAACCGCCTGTGCCTCCAGACCCCAGAGAGTAACCACTGCTTCCCGGACGCACAGAGTGCTGCTGACTACCTGGGGGCCCTGTCTGCGGTGGAGCGGCTGGACTTTCCCTACCCTCTCCGGGCTGTTCGAGGTGAGGCACGGTGGGACAGTGATGAGAAGACAGAAGGCAGGTTGGCCTTGGGTGGGGAACCATGAAGAGAGCAGCAGATCAGAGAGTTCTCCCCTCTCTAGGTGAACCCCTGCAGCCCTCTGAGCCCAGCTTGCGGCTGCTCCCGCTGCTCGTGGTTGGAGCCGTCATTCTTGTCACCTTGGGTCTGGGTGTCCTGGTTGCCCGGAGGAAGCGTGAGCATAGCACTCTGTGGTTCCCAGAGGGCTTCTCACTCAACAAGGAGTCAGCCGGGACCAACAAGGGCCGACGGGAGCCTGTGGGCCAGGATGCGCTGGGCATGAAGTGAGAGCCTTGGCCTCTCTGGGCCTTCTCCTCTCCTCTGACCACTCTAGTTTCCCTGTCTCCTTCCCAGTTCCATACTCTATAACTGCCTCTTTCTCTCCTTTGTCTTCATCCTCATCTCCTGTGACCTTACATCCTCTTGACCCTATCTCTTGAGAATTCCACATCATTCCTATCTTCCATGACACACTCCTTTAGCACCTTGTACACCCTTGATCTTCTGGGACTCTGTGATTTCCAAATCTTCCCCTGATCTGATCCAAAAACATCATCCTTTCCCAGCATGGGTACCCTAACATTTATCCAATATGCTTCATTTCCCTTGGGGCCCCCAGTGTCTTCCATCATAGACCCTCTTGACTGGATGGCTTGTCTTCTTTAGGAACATGACCAAAGGAGAGAGCCTGGTGGGAGAGTCGTCAGAAGACTGGATGGACACAGAGTGCCCCGAGGCCAAGAGACTGAAGGTGCTGACCCTTTGCCAGCCCTGCCCCACCCCCCATGTTTTCCCCCACCTCCATTCTTCAAGATCACAGTCACATGTCTGGCTGCTCTTTTGCAAATTTCCTAGGCCTGCCTCAGTCTCACTTCTGATGCTTCATTCTTTGTCTTGTTACCTCCAAAGATACACAGCTTGTCCAGGCTTTTCTCATTGCTTATATAGACAGTTTTAGTTTTATGTAAATTTGCATTATACAAATTCAACTTTCGATAAGAATTCTGAAAGAAATCTGCACTTTACCATATAGTACTGTGCTCTATCTGCTTCTGCCCCTTGGTTTGGTGCTGCACAGCCTTTCCCCTCCCTAACCCCCCAAATATAACCCTCTCCAAGTGAAAGCACCAGAGTGGATGCATGGAGAGATTGCCACCACTGGATTGAGGCTTGGTTTGAGATCTCTGCTCTGCCCAACCATATGTTCATTCCCTTGAGTCTGTCCCCTTCTCCCACATGTTGGCCATTCTCTCTTGTCTGTGTCCATGTCTGGTCCTTACATGCCCTACCCCCACATGTTCTTCCTCTTAGTTCTGGCCAAGCCCCCATGTGACTGGCCTTAGCCCCTCTGTGTTCCTCTTGGTGCTCCTGCATTTGTCCCCAGCCCCTACACATCCTTGAACTATGCGCTGGCCCTCTCTTCCCATGGTCCTGAAGCCCCTGTCCTGCCTGCCTCCTTCCCTCCCTTTCCTGAGTCCACAGGCAAATACACATTACATAAAAAAATCTCTTTATATGGAGGTCTGCGGAATAGTCCGCTTACATGAAGTGAGAACGGTCTGTCTGCTCCAAAGGAACAGAGGCCACACAAAGGGAGAGAGTCCCAAGGGCTTGAAACTCTAAGATGTCCAGGGGCAGCTGAGTGAATTCTGTGAGGGCTGCCTATCCCTGATTCATCTGGCACGTGGTAATAGTGAGGCCTAGGTTGTTAGGTAGGGATAGACATGGCTCAGTCCCCAGGGATGTTCTCTCTTTGTTCCCGCTTCATCCTCTTTATCTCCATCTCCTCCAACTCTGGCCGCCTCCTTTAGCTCTTGGCAAGAGTTACCAGTAAGGTTTGAACTCTCTGGACCTCAAGTTCCCCTTCCCCGCTTTGGCTCCACGTCTTAATTTACCTTCCTTTCTGCCCTGTGGGGACTCCTTGAACTTCTCATGAGAAAAGGGGATGCCTCTCTGGGCCCCACAGGTTGCCTCTCTGGCTTCAGGTTACCCTGTGTTTTCCTCCTTCCTCATCCTTGGTATTTCCCCAGGTTTTTCGCCTTAGGAAACCTGATTCTTTCCATAGTCTGGTTTTCTTTTGGTCTGAGTATGGGCCCTGCCCCTTGCTGGCATACCCAAGCTGTGTCTGAATTCTACCTATGCATGGCTGCCGAAGATTCTGTGTCTTCCCTCCGCTTTGGTCTTGGCTGATGTCTAGGCCCAGTCTTGAGTTTGTGTGAGACTCACCTGGGGAAGGGGTTGGGTCTTATATCTTTCTGAGAAGTAAGGCAGATCTTCTTAATAATTCATGCATTTCCAGAGTGGAATGAACTGTCCTGGGAAGTAATGGGTTCCCTGTCCCTGGAGGTCTTCCAGCAGAGATTGGATGACCTCTTGGAGGGAAATGTTGGAAACAGGCTGCTTCATCTGTAGGCATTAGATTAGATCTCTGAGTTCTCTCCCTGGGGACCTTCTGTGGTTCTTTGACATGGAACTCAGGCATTGGAATAATTCATCCCCTGCCTTGTTACTTCCAAAAGCACACACACACAGCCTGGCCGACATTTTCTGATCACTTACTGTGTGCCTCCAGGGACATGCAGAGGGAGATATTTTTCTGACATTTACATAACAGAATACTGGATTTGAAGTCAGACTCAGGTTCAAATTCTGCCTCAGAAATATCCTCACTGTAGTACCCTGGGCAAGTCATTTACTCTCTTTAAGCAATGAATAAAGGATGGTGAGTCTGGGGTCAGAGGACCTGGATTTCTGGGGCTGAATCCTGACTCTGCTGCTTATTATGTGTACACCTTCTCTGTGCCTCAGTTTCCTGAGAAGTTTCCTTCCATTTCTAAGTCTCTGATTTTGATAGGATTCTTATAAAGGCCTAGCTTTGACTTAATAGCCCGTATTTACATAGCCCTTTAAGGTTTGCAAAGCTCTTTATACATGTGGTCTTACTTGGTCGTCACACCAATCTTGGGAGGAAGGTGGTATTATGGTCTTTTTACCTCTGGGGAAACTGAGATTGAGAAATCAGGTCTTCCTGACTCCAGGGTTAGCACTCTCTCCACCGAGCCGTCTAGCATCCTCCTATGATAGCTGTTCTTGGCCTTGCCTTTGGGTTCTAGAGCTGGCAGGCCCCTCATGTCTACCTTGGAGTCTCCCTTTAGATTCTGGCTCTTTCCTTTTCTGTGGGGGCAGAGATTCTTCACGTTGTTCATGCCCTGGCTCCCTTTGGCCAACATTCTGCTGAAAGCCTTGGGCCCCTTTTTGTAGGCATGTTCATAAGTGGGTATAATGAAGTAGGCACTGCTCTTCACCCAGTCCCTGCTTCTATGTTTATAGGTGGAGGAGCCTGGGACTGAGGACCCCGTGGATTGCCGCCAGTGGACTCAGCACCATCTTGTTGCAGCTGACATCCGTGTGCCCCCAGCCATGGCACTGACCCCACCCCAGGGTGACCTCGATGCTGATGGCATGGATGTTAATGTGCGAGGTCCAGGTTGGCATCGAGCCAGGCTTGCCCCTCCTTGAGTCTCCCTTGTCACAGCCTTCCCAATCTAGCCCTCCTCCCAAACCTCTTCCATCCTGAGTCTCCCATTGGTGGGAAGGGTCTTTGGGGAAAGGAGAGGTGGGTCTGACACATCCAAGAGGAGCCTGCTATCCCCATGTATGAGGGAAGGAGGCTGCCTTAAGTCTCCCAGCTAGACTCCCCAGTAATGTATGAGGTGGGAATGTGGGAGAGAACGGTAAGGGTATGGGAGGGTTTTCTGGTGGAACCAGACTCCCTGTGTCTGTTTATAGTGGTTAAGGAGTTGGAATTATATTCTCTGGGCCTAAATTGTGTGTGTGTGTGTGTGTGTACAAAACAAAGAGAAGAGGGTTGGGTGTGGAGTGTCTTCCTTGGGACCAGGATTTCTCTCTGGGTGTATTGGGAAAAGAAGGGAGTTGAGTGTCTCCCAGGGCCCAGGATCCTGACCCCTGGCTCAAGGATCCCTCTTTCCTCTAGATGGCTTTACCCCTCTGATGTTGGCCTCATTCTGTGGGGGAGCGCTTGAGCCAGTCCTGGTGGATGCTGAGGAAGCTGAAGATACCCCAGCCAATATCATCTCAGATCTGATCTGCCAAGGGGCTCAGCTTGGTGCTCAGACAGATAGGACAGGAGAGACTGCCCTGCATCTGGCTGCTCGCTATGCCCGCGCTGATGCTGCTAAGCGTCTGCTGGATGCTGGTGCCGACACCAATGCCCAGGACCACACAGGCCGTACCCCCCTGCACACAGCAGTTACTGCTGATGCCCAGGGTGTCTTCCAGGTGGGCTGGGGCCTCAGGGTGAGGACATGTTTGGGTACACAGAAGGGGGAGGCAGTCTGGGAATTCCCTAGGACTTGACTCTGATCACCTGAACCATCTGATGTTCCAGATCCTAATCAGAAACCGTTCCACCGACCTTGATGCCCGTATGGCAGATGGCTCAACAGCATTGATCCTGGCTGCCCGGCTAGCTGTCGAGGGCATGGTGGAGGAGCTCATTGCCTGCCACGCTGATGTCAATGCTGTGGATGAACTGGGTACTGCTGGGCCCTGGGGGAGGAGGGCAGTGTGGGGGGTTTAGAGAAAAGGAAGGAAGTATGAAGTGTGCCTTTATGGTCTCCAAAACAAGCAGAGGGCCACACATAAGAACCTGAAGTGTTCTTAGAAGTCATGTAGTGAATTCCCTTCATTTTTCAGATGGGGGGATATAGGCCAATAGAAGTTAAGTGATTTACTCAACCCTCACTTTGACTCCAAATCTATCTAGTCGTCTTTCCTTGGTATCTTATTGCCTCCGGGAATTTCAGAAGCAGAAATATCTGAACATCTGTCTCTCTGTTGGTCGGTCTCTAATTTCTCTTTAGATCTATTCATCTTTCTCTACTTACCTATTATCTGTCTAAATATCTATACTTATCTCTGGTTAGCTCTCTACCTATCTATTATCTATGTAAATATTTATCTATATCTATATGTTTCTCTTATCTGTCTGTTCATTTATCTGCCTTGTTATCTATTGTCCAAGTCTGCCTGAGGATGAACTCGTTCTACCTCGGAGCTGTTAAACACATAGCCGGTGACTCTCTGTGGTCCACAACTCTCCAGAGTGTGGCCAGAGCCAGATTAAAATATCATTGGGAAATAGCTGACAAAATAAAAATACGCTGAAACACAGATAACATTACATTTTAAAACAAGTTGTTCTGTGACCTGCAGGGATCCTCGTAGCCAGGGTTTGGTGGCCCCACTGTTACTTGTGTGTGACATTACTGTTCTCCAACATGTGCGTAGAGCCATTGAATTCCCCGAATCCTCTTAGAGGTACCAACTGTCCAGCAGGCAGCCCATCCTATTTGAGGTTAGCTGAATTTGTTAGGAAACTTTTCCTTACATCAAGCCCCTATTACTTCACATTCTGCCCCTGGCACCAAGCAGAACCGGGCTTATTCCTCCTTCACACTATGGACCTTCAGATATTTGTGCACAGCTGATATCCTTCCTGATTCCTATCCTTAAGTCTTTCTCTTCCCCAGTTGTTTTGATAGATTCTTGTAGGGTCAGTTCTTGGGGGTCCCTCACCATCCTAGCACATGTCCTCAGAGGTGGACGACATGAGCAGCTTTTTCTCAAGTTGAGTTCTACTGTGGCTAAAGCATATCCCCCTTTTCTTCCTCATCTCAGTCATTTTTGTCTGTGCCTTCAGAATTCCATTCTTGAGGCTTTTCATCCCTCTTAGTACATCTTTACCTTAGGATGTTGAACCACTGGATTCATCCATCCATCCATTTAGCAAGCAGCTTGCACTCTCTGTATGCCAGCTCCTATTGTTGGGTAAGAAGGAGACAGTTCAAAACCAAAGGGTTCCTACCCCTCTTCCTTCTCTGAACCCTTCGGAATCCCAGTGGAGGTTTAAGTTAGAAGAGAACCTCCCTCCTTTTTTTAGGAGGTATAAGCTGGTGCTATTATATAAAGTGAGGGGGTGACTTGTCCCCAAGTTTCCTATCACTTGCCTCTACAACGTAGTTCCTTCTAGTTGCTTAGAATCACATTCAGGATAGCAGAAGATCACCTTCTACCAATGTATACCATCAATCAGGTCAAAGCAGAATTGAGACAGCACAAGGTAAATGTAGGATGTGCAGATTTGGACTACTCACCCCAAGTGTCTGTGCCCAACCTGTGGTAGAGCATTCTGAGCTCATATTGGTCTGATCAGCCACAGTCAGACACACTGGAACTTCACTTTATCATGGTGATATCATTTTTTGGTCCTCTTTGAAAATGAAGGACAACATCCAACCAATCATCAATCAGGCACCTGCTCTGAAGCTTCATCTTTTTTAGAAAGTTGAGCCTTAGAAAGTTGTCCAGGGAGGGGCAATTAGCTAGTGCAGTAGATAGAGCACTAGTTCTAGAGTCGGGAGGACCTGAGTTCAAATCTGGCCTAAGATACAAGCTGTGTGACCCTGGCCAAGTCACTTAACCCCAGTTGTCCCCCACCACCCCAGGAAAAAAAAAGTTGTCCAGGGCACCAAAGTTAAGTAACTTACCTTACTGGCTTTTTAAAAAAAAAAGTGGGTCAAAGAGTATTCTTTTTTAAAATAATTTATTTATTTTCAGTTTTCAATGATCACTTCCATAAGTTTTAAATTTTCTCCTCCTCCCTCCCCAAGACAGTTGCATGCAAACTTATATGGGTTCTACATATACATGCTTCTTGTTAAACACATTTTCACATTAGAAGAATTAACAAATGGGAGAAGCCATGAGAAAAATCCAAACAAAACAAAACATAACAAAAGAGAAAATAGTTTGCTTCATTCTGCATTCTGGGGATGGCATTTTGCTTCAAGAGTCCTTTGGAAATGTTTTAGGACCTTGCATTGCAGAGAAGGGCTAAGTCTATCCAAACCAGTCCTTGCTTACTGTGGCTTTTACTGTGTATAATGAATGTTCTCCTGGTTCTGCTCCTTTCTCTCAGCATCAGTTCACATAAATCTTTCCAGGCCTCTCTGAAGTCTTCCTGTTCATCATTTCTCATAGCACAATAGTATTCCATTACACATTCATATACTGCCACATGTTCAGCCATTCCCCAATTGTTGGGCATCCTCTCTGTTTCCAGTTCTTGGCCACCACAAAGAGAGCTGCTATAAATATTTTTGTACATGTGGGTCCTTTTCCCATTTTTACGATCTCATTGGGATACAGTCCTAGAAGCGATATTGCTGTATGCCCTTTGGGCATAGTTCCAAACTGCTCTCCAGAATGGTTGAATCAGCTCACAGCTCCACCAGCAATGAATTAATGTTCCAACTCTCCTACATCTCCAACAAGTATCATTTTTTTTTTCCTGGCTTTTGACTAGTCAACGTGTATCTGAGTTAGGATTTGAACTTAGGACTTCCTACCTCAGAGGTCAGCTGCAGCCAGCATGTGACACTGCTTCCCCATACGACTAGATCTAGATCTTAACATACCTTCCTACTCCACTTCCCATTTTTGTCTCTTGAATGATGTCGATCTCTCCAGAGAAGAATTCCAGTCCTGAATCCATCTTACTAGGCCTCATAGATTCCTATGAGGTCAAGCTTGCCTTCTTGTATTCTTTGATGTACAACCTTCACTTTGTGAATTTGTCCAGACACAGCTGAGACTTGGGGCTTTATTGCTGACCCTCTTTGGATATTATTTCTGAATGCTCTCTTTGCTGTTGCACCTGTATTTAATTCAGCTCACAACCCCTCTTCACCTGGTCCCAAGGATCTTTCCCATGGGTCTTAGCCTGTCTTGCCATGACCTTTACATGCTTTCCTTTTCCCTTCCTGGAGTCTTTCTGGCTTTACTTTGGGAAGTCTCCTGATTCCCAGCCCATTTCCCTCCTTCCTGTTGAGCTGGACTGAAGCTCTGATTACCTCCTTGACCTTCTTTACCTAATCTGAACACTGGGCTTACCTTCCCCAGTAATCATTCCCAAGGGAGTCTCCACAGTAGGCATTGGTTTCTCTCAGAACCAATCAGCCCCAGTCAGCTTTCTCTAATGACCAGAGGCAGACTCTTGGATCTTCTCATTCCCAACTCTGTACTTGGAGAGTTTCCATCTTTAAAAAATCTCCCCAGCCCCTGGCTCATTGGCCATGGAGAGCGAACTGTGTAACTTAGAGATCTGGCCTATTGGTCTGTTCATGTTTCTTTGAGAGGCAGCTAAGTGGTACAGTGGACAGAGTGACTGACCCAGCAGTCAGGATGATCTGAATTCAGCATTTCCTAGCTCTGTGACTCTGGGCAGGTCACTTAGCCTTTCTCTGAACCTGTTTCCTCATCTGTAAAATGTGGAGAACAGAAGCCTCTCCTCCCTGGGGATGCAAACCTTAGCTTACTGTGCAAATACTAGCCTTTAGTACCGTTAGTATTATTTCTTCTCCAGATGTCTCTGAGAGCTCATGCACACTTGGGCCCTCAATGGCCTTCCATAATCTTCTTGTTAAACTTTGCAATACCCAAATAGAATATTAAACATACCAAATTATTCTGAACTTAGATTTCCTTGGCATAAGCTACATCCCTAAAATAAGATCTCTTTGCAAAGGAAAAATATGTATAGTTTTGAGGGTTTGTTTTTTATTTTTTTTTTTAGTCCAAAGCTGCTTGTGATTTCACTGATGTCAGGAACTTCCAGTAAAGAAATTCCTTCTGCCAGTGAATATGGGCAATTGTTCAATGCATCTTAAGGAGCTCCCTGGGACCCCAAGAGGTTAGGTGACTTGCCTAGAGTCTCTGGGACAGGACTTGAACCCAGGACTTCCTTACTCTGAGGCAGCCTCTTGGTCTACTAGCTGCAGTGGTGTCCATGGAAATTTAACTCCAAGCATAGGCTGCGCGCAGCTTTTATGCAACTGATTCAACAAATATTTATTAAACACTTAACTGTAGAACTCAGGGCTTAGTGCTAGAGAAGAAATACAAATAAGCACGGGAAAAGGGGTAGTCTATATTCAGACTGATGCAGTCCGTGGAGATGACTCAGCATTCCCACTGAGGGTGAGATGAGGGAGACCTCCCTCCACAGAGACTCTTGCTTGTGTTTACAAGCTCTCTTCATTCTGGAATGTGCACACATGTAGGCACACACATGTGGAGCAGGGCCCCCCATTTCCTTCCCAGTCGGGTCTATTGCAAGGCCCTGACCCCCACACCTCCCCCGCTATTACACATACACGCATGCACACGCACACTCTCTCTGTCTCTCTCTTTCTGTCTCCATTTGTCTCTCTCCCCCTCTTCTCTGTCTCTGTGTCTCTGTCTTTCTATGTCTCTGTCTCTCTCCTCCCCTCCCCTTCCCTCCCCTCCCCTCCCCTTCCCTCCCCTTCCCTCTCCTTCCCTCCCCTTCCCTCCCCTCCCCTCCCCTCTCCTCTCCTCTCCTCTCCTCTCCTCTCCTCTCCTCTCCTCTCCTCTCCTCTCCTCTCCTCTCCTCTCCTCTCCTCTCCTCTCCTCTCCTCTCCTCTCCTCTCCTCTCCTCTCCTCTCCTCTCCTCTCCTCCTCCTCCTTTCTCTCTCTCTCTCTCTCTCTCTCTCTCTCTCTGTCTCTGTCTCTCCTCTCTCTGTGTCTGTTTCTCTGTTTCTCTCTGTCTCTGTCTGTCTCATGTCTAGGTCCATGCAGGTCTTCTTCCCTTTCCCTAAACACATCAGGGCTGGAGGTCAGACCTTGGGTAGCCCTCAGCTCCTTGCTAGAATACTGGCTTTGGCCTTGACCTCTGATTCTGTGTCCTCAGGTAAATCTGCCCTGCACTGGGCTGCAGCTGTCAACAATGTGGAAGCCACCGTGGCCCTACTCAAGAATGGGGCCAACAAAGATATGCAGGACAGCAAGGTGAGCCTCCTCCCCCGCAGCCTCCTGTCTCTAGCCTCTTTCTCCTAGTCCTCTGCTCTCTCTCTCCTCCTGTTAATCTTCCCCTTTTGGTTTCTTTTTCTCTTTTTTTCCTTCCTTTCTTCCTAGACTCTTTCTGGCTTCCTACCACTCCCATAAGCCCCCAGCTCTGCTCCTCATGACTCCTGCCCTGCCCCCTCCAGGAGGAGACTCCCCTGTTCCTAGCAGCCCGGGAGGGCAGCTATGAGGCAGCCAAGGTTCTCTTGGACCACTTTGCCAACCGGGAGATCACGGATCACCTGGACCGGCTACCCCGAGATGTAGCCCATGAGCGTCTGCACCAGGACATTGTCCGCCTGCTGGAAGAACACAACACAGCTCGCAGCCCCCCTGGTGCCCATGGGTTGGCCCCGCTGCTCTGTCCACCAGGCACTTTCCTGCCTGGCCTCAAGCCCGCACCTTCAGGGAGCAGCAGCAAGAAGAGCCGGCGGCCCCCAGGGAAGGGTGGCCCAGGGGCCGGAGGGGCCAAGGGTCGTACCAAGAAGCTCACGCTTGCCTGCCCAGGCCCCTTGCTAGAAAGCTCCGTGACACTGTCACCCGTAGACTCTCTGGACTCACCGAGGCCTTTTGGGGGGACTCCTGCTTCCCCTGGGAGCTTTCCCTTGGATGGGCCCTATGCAGCCACTGTGTCACTGGCTCAGCTGGGTGGGACAGGGAGGGGTGCCCTGGGACGGCCCCCGGGAGGCTGTGTGGTGAACTTAGGTCTGGTAAGCCCTGTGGCAGTGCCCTTTGACTGGTCCCGCCTGCCCCCACCAACCCCTGGGACCACCCACCCTAGCTTGGCTCCACCAGGTCCTTCTTTCTTACTGCCTGGGCCCCTGCCACTGGCACCAGGCCCCCAGATCTTGGTGCCTGGGACCCCCATCTCTCCCAAGGATCCCCCACCCCAATACTTCCCACCAGGTGGAACAGCTGAGGAGTACCCACCACCTGCTGGTCCTGTGCCTCCTGCTGGAGGCAGCCCCTCAAAACACTTCCTCCGGGTGCCCAGTGAGCACCCTTACCTAACTCCATCCCCGGAGTCTCCTGAACTGTGGGCCAGCCCTTCCCCCCGCTCACTCTCAGACTGGTCTGACTCCACACCCAGCCCTGCTACTGGGGCTCTGTTGACACCCCATCCAGTCCCTGGCCCCCTGCCCCAGGGCCAGGGTCAGACTCAGACTCAAACTCAGCTGGGTCCCCGGCCTGACCCAACCCCCAAGAGGCAAGTGTTGGCCTGAGACAGCTCCCTGACCCCGGGCTCTGCCAGGCTGAGACCCCGGTGGGGCTCCTGGGCCTCCTATCTCCCTACTGCCATCTCTCCCTCATGTTTTTTTCTCCTTCACTCTTTCTCTCTTGCTCTCTCTGACCCCACACACTCTTCTCTCTCTTTGCCTTCTCTCCAGGCTTCCATTCTCCATCTCTGACATTAGTGGTTTTTTTTTTTTACATTTTGTATAGAACCAAATACATTTAAACAAACTTATTATTATATCTATATATATTTTTTTTACAAAATATATATATGGAGAAGGTCCCCAACTTTCCATTCCCCACCCCCAACCCCAACTGCACTCCTCCAAAAGGGGGCCAGGCTAAAGCCCCCCTCCCCTTGCCCTCCCATCAGTGCCCCCGTGGGGCTGACCCTGTTGGCCTATAGGCCGCACCAGATCCCGTGTACCAAGTACACCATTGTGACCACGTCTCCTGTGGTGCCTGTGGCCATATTTGTGAGCCCCTGTATTGGAGGGAGGGAGAACAGTGGCACCTGAATTGGGAATTTCCCTACTTCATTGCATTCCAGATGTAACTTATTTTGTGGCATTGCTTGGGAAGGGACCATGTCCATTTCCCTGAGCTTTAGAGGGAAACATTGGCCCACTTTGGTGTGGGTCATTGTTCCCCCCAAAATCTGTACATTTCACTAAAGTCTTTATGTAAATATGGGGGTAGAGCATTTCCCCGGCCCCCTGCACTGCCCAGGTGTATCAGAAATAGAAGGATTTTAGGCTATTTTGGTAATGTGTCCCACCCTGCACTGCCTGCGTGTGGAGCCTAGGCTCCGCTCTTCCCCTCCCCCATTGTACAGACCCTTGACCCTTTGCCACCACCTAATAAAAGTGTAGTTATCACCAAAATGTCAACTGCTTTGTGTTTATGGGAGTGTTGGTTGGGGGGGCGAGGGGAGGCTGCTCCCAGAACAGCTTGGGTTTAATCTTCAAAAATTACAACTGTTCCTAAGAATTTTGACACCTGAATGAAATTCAGTGGAAGAGAGCAGAAAATCCCCATGGTGGCTGCTGAAAAAGCCAGGGCATGCTGCTGATCCTTGGGGTGCTGTGTGGCATGGGTCCTCAGGTCCACTGGGGTGAAGGTGGTATAGGGTGGGAGAAAGGGGTGTGCTATCACGTGCCCCATGGAGAAAAGGTGACCTGGAGCCAGGCCAGGTAGTAGCAATGGGGTAGTCACTTGCTGTCAGGAAGAAGCTCTGCCCCCCTTCCCCCCATCATTTCAACACCGTGGGGATGATGTCCTGATTGCCCGTCCTGGTCAAAGTCCTGTTATTAACCAAAGATCTAGAAGAGAAAGAGCTGCAAGAAATGAACAAATTGAATGTCCTCTAGAGGTGTGGGTTTGAGCTGTAGCTGTGCTGATTATCGGCCAGCCGGTGGAACCCTGGGTAAATCACTTCCTCTCTCTGGGCCACATTTTCCTCTGTTATTAGCTCTCAGGGCCATTGTGAGCAAGGGATTTGTAACTGTGTTGTAGAAACGTGAATAGGCTAGGGGTGGAGGGTTTGGAGGATGCTTATAGTTCTAAACCTGTGTTGCGACTAAAGTGAAGAAACATTTGCTGGAAGGTGGGGGAGGGTTAGAGAAAATGGGTGGGGGGAGGGGGCACTGGGGGGAAGGGACAATGGGGTGAGAAGAAAGCTATTTGTATGTCAGTCCTGAAATCTTCAGGAGATCTGTGGATACTTCCTCCATGACTTGGTAGGCTGTCTTTGACAGCTGCTATGGCCCAACAGTCATTGCTAGTGTTCAATCCAGTGATGAACTTTGGTGTGTTTGCTAGGCTGGCCTGGACATGGTGGCCCTGGGGCTATACTCAAGACCTTTCCAACTTGACAGGTTCCATTCTGGCTTGTCTTCTGACCTCATCTACGTGGTGTTTCAAATCTCTTTATTCTTATCTCCTTAATCTCTTTCACTTGCTTCCTTCTCTGAATTTATTTTGCCTCTTCCCACTCACCTGGACTTTTTCAATGGATAGTTAATTAGTAGTTATTAAGCACCCACTATGTGGTAAGTTCTGCAGATACTAAGAAAGGCAAAAAAACAGTCCCTTGCCTTCCTGGAGCTCAGTCTAATGGGGGAGACAACGTGTAAACAAGGTATCTAGAGAGGAAATTGGGGCTCAAAGGGAAGGCACTAAGATTAAAGAGAACTGGGAGAGGTTTCTTATAGAAGATGGGACTTTAGCTGAAGCTTGGAGGAAGCAAGGGAAGCCGGGTGGTAGAAACGAGAAGGGTGAGAGTTCCAGGTCTGGGAGAAAGTAATTGGAAGTTTTTGGAGTCCAGAGAAAAGAGTGTTGTATGTGAAGAACAGCAAAGATGTCAGTGTTGCTGGATTGCAGAGAATACGGAGGAGGGGAGGGTAAGGTAGGAAAGGATCAGGTTAGGAAGAATTTGAAAGTCACAGGATCCTGGAAGTAAGAGGGAAGCATGAATTTATTGACTATAGAGGGTGATATGGTCTGGCCTGGGTTTTGGGAAGACACAGTTTGACAGTTAAGAGGCAGATGGATTGGAGTAGGGAGAGATGTGAGGTAGGGAGTCCAACCAGCAGACTGATGCAATAATAGAGGCAGGAGATGACTAGTGCCCGTACAAGCATGGCAGTCAGAAATATGACTAAAGGGGAAATGACAGGTCTTGATGGCCAACTGCTATTAGGGGAGAGAAGAAAACAAGTAGAGGGTAACCCCTGGGTTGTACACCTGGGTGACTGGATGGGTGGTGTAGTAATAGGAAAATCAAGAATGAGGGCAGGGTTTGGGGAGAGAGATCATGAGTTCAGTTTTGGACATGCTGAGTTCAAGGTGACCATAGGACTTCCCATTCAAGATGTCTAAAAAGGCAACTGGAGATGTGAGACTAGAGGTCAGGAGAGAGGCTATAGACAACTAGATCTGAGAGACATTTGCAGATAGATGATAATTGAAACTGTGGGTGCTGATGAGAATCACCAAGGGAAATAAATAGTCTGCATAGATTCCCAAAGTGGGTGATACCATCTCCTGGGGAGTGCTGGAATGATGGGTGGAGTAGTAGCCTTGGGTTCAGGGGAGGGAGATTGAATAAAAATAAGGGGGTGGTGGAAGCATAGGAAAGAAGAGAAGAAAAGAAAATTTTGAAAAACTGTTTGTACATGTTTCATTTATTGCGTAACAGAGTAAAGTCATAGTGATTACATTATTTTCCAAATAAACACACAAAGTGCAAGTTATAACTGATCTGTGGTCAACTCTGCTAACAGGTCTTAACAAGCAAGTGTTGGCAAGAGAGTATGCAGCTCATGGTTGGGAAGTCCAGCATGGACTGGGAATGTGTAATGACTTGTTCCTAAAATGATACTATACTGTTACATGAGGCAGTGTTGAATCATCAAAATTTCAATGCAGAACCCCCCCCCCACAAATTTATAATAAATTATTAAATTTAAGAGATATTATTGAAAAAAATCATGTTTTTTGACATGACACAAATTTAAAAAGAAAACCATTAAAGGCTTAAAGAAAGCAGATTTCCAGAGGGTTACTGAGTAATTTTTTTTGAGAAAGGGGTGGTAGTGTTGAGATTTGGGGTGCTGGGGACCCCAAGATACCAACACACCAGGTCCTGCCAAATGAATTCGACTCAAGTCTTCTTTCAACCAAAGTAAAACAAAGTTTATTAAAGATTTGCCATATTAGATTGACTCTTAAGGAGCCTAACCATTTGTGATACTTGTATTGACAAGTGGACCAGATAGACTCTCAGCTAGATAGAGTCAGAACTAGATTGAATCTGAGCATCTTCATGAAGGCAAGATGGAACTTATATACAGAAAGACCCTGGGAAAGATCTAGAGGTGGTTTAGTAGTCTGAGAGGAGGGTCTAAGGAGCATCTTGTTGGGACTGGGGTAACTAGTGATGTAATCAAGAGTGGGAAACAGTTGGAGGCAATCGGGAGGTATCAGACAATGGAAGGCTTGGGTGGGAACCAGGTGGTGCAATCCAGAGGTGATAGACAATGGAGGGCCAGGCTCGGTTAAGGGTAACAGATTTGAGTATGACAGGCCAGACCAAGTGGAGTTCAAGGAGGTTTCCAGAGTCTCTACCTCATCAGTAGGCCAAATAAGTTTGGGAACTTCTGTTCTAGAGGGAGTAGAGAAGAGAACCCATCCTCCTCCACATGACTGCCAAACATATTTGGAAGCATAGATATGACAATGTCACTACCTTACTCAAAATTTTTTGATGGCCTTTAAAATAAAACAGAAAATCCTCAGTCTGCTATAAATTGCTCTGAAATAAAATTCCCGCCCTCTTTTTCAGTCTTCTTCCCCATACAGCCTACCACCACCCCATATTACCTCTCTCACATGCTGTGACTTGCTAGCTATGTCCCATATACAAAATTTTATCTCCTGTCCTTTGTCTAATGGGCCTCTTGCCAGGAATGCTCTCCCTTCTTATTTGGGCATTCAGTTTAGGGACAACTTCAAACTCCTAGTTCATTCTCCCCTGCCACCAAATTTGTTGCTATTATTCAGTTGTTTTCAGTCATGTCTGACTCCTGTGAGGGTTTTCTTGGCAGATATGCTGGAGTGGTTTACCATTTCCTTCTTTACTGTTGAGGAAACTGAGGCAAATAGACTGAAGTGACTTGCCCAGGTTCACACAGCTAGTAAGTGTCTGAGACCATATTTGAACTCAGGTCCTCCTGGTTTCAGGCCCATCAGTCTAATCACCACACCACCTAGCTACCCCTACCAAATTACTTTGTATATACTTTGTACTCACTTAACTGTGTACATGTTAAGTCCCCCCCAGTAAAATGTAAGCACTCAGGGTAGGGACTGTTTCATTTTGTGTTTGTATCTGTGTGCCTAGCACACAGTAAGTGTTTAATAAATGGTTATTGCATTCGATTGCTGCCATTGAAAACCCAAGGTCGCCATTGTCCAGACTGAATACAGCAGAGGTGTGTTGTAGTAGTCATGTGTGAAGGGGGCATGTCTGAGCAGATGGAGGGGCTCCATTAATTCGCACCTAAGGAAGTTGGTTATGGCAGCCCTGGAAGGTGGGGTGGAATAGCAGGCCTGTTTTTCTTAAGAAGCAGGATGAGCCATAAGCATGAGTCAGACTGGAGAGGATTGGGGTGTGGCGCTAATGGAGCTCTTGAGTACTGTTTCAGTATCTAAATTGCTTTCACATGAAAGATGGCCAAAGAGAACAGATCTAGGAGTGGGAAGGAGGGGTGAGACGTGTCATAAAATAATGGAAGGGTCTGCCTTCATGAGTTGGGAGCTTCCCATCACTGGAAGTCTTGTGGAGTGGTTGGATGGCTACTTGGAGTCCACTGTGTGGCACTAGGCAAAGACTGCAGACTTTGAAATAACATGTGATTTCAAAGCCTGCCCTGCCATTTTCTACTTATGTAACTGTGGGCAATCTCCTCTCTGGTCCTTGGTTTCCCTGTCTTTCAGGTGAGGGGGTTGGACTAGATTTGGCCTCAGGTCCTTTCTAATTCCAAATCCAGTCCTGGAACCATTGATGCCTTTCCAAGCTCTGAGGTTTTGTGATGCTGCAAAGGGAGGAAAGTATATACTGAGCCCAAGGAGAAAATGTAAAGTATCTTCAGGTCACAATGTCAGTTGGAAGGGACATTAGAAACCATCTCATGTAACTCCCTCATTTCATACAGGTAACATCTGAGAGGCATCATGACACAGTAGATGGGGCAGTGGACTTGGGGTCCCAAAGACAAATTCAAAACCTGCCTCAAACTGTTATTTGCTCTGCAATCCAGGACAAATTATTTAATCTCTGTACTTTGTTTACTCATCTGCAAAGTAAGGGCATTGGGCAGGATGGCTTCTAAGGTTTCTTCTTATGAACTTTGCTTTGTATGTTGTTAAACCTTTGATACATTTCCCAGTCCCACTGCTGGAAAGAAGAAAAAAATTTACAGACAAAATTTGGAAGATTTGGTAGGGCAGAAGTGGATCTCAGGCCTGGAAGATGTGATCGCTGTCTTCAAATATTTAAAGGGCTGTCGTAAAGAAGAAAGATGAGCCATGTTCATGTAGCTCCAGGAGGGAACTAATAGAAAGTTAGAAAAAGGCACATTTGGGTTTGACTCTCTTAGTTCAACCAAACCTGTGCTTTCAATGGTACAGTTTAGAGACCTCCTTGTGAAGATATTTCTTCTACCAATAACAATAGCTAAACATTGATATATCACTTTAAGGTTTGCAAAGTACTTTACGTGCAATAGTCTCAAGGATTAAGTGATAGCTCATCCCCATCATGTGGATGAAGAAATCAGGGTTCAGAGAGGTTGTGACTTACCCAGGGTCATACAGCTATTAAGTATCACAGGCAGGATGTAAACTCAAACTAGGGTTTTCCCTGACTCCAAGTCCAGGACTCTATCCATTATACCACCTGGCTGCCTCAGTGCAAGCTTGCATCTGTTCTGGAATTTAGAGAATTGGCTGTAGCGCTGAGAAGTGACTTATCCAAGATCACACAGCCAGGATGTGTCAAAGGCTGAACTTGAATCCAGGTCGTCACAACTCACAGGTCCACTTTACCCATAACACCATGTGGGGGAGGAGGAGGAAGAGAGGGAGGGAAAGGAAGAGGAAGGATATATAGACACTTAATCTGTGCTATCTCATTTGCTCTTCACAGCTATCCTGTGAAGTAGAGGCTCTCATCCCCACATTGCAAATAAGAAAACTAAGTCTAGAAGAAGTTACAATGACTTGTCCATAGTCACACAGCTAGCTAGTCAGGAATTCAAGGCACCATGTGAATTCTTCCGGACTCTATCCACTCTATTTTCGCCATCTAGCGGCCAAAGAAAGAAACAACAAAAATTCACGTTTACCAAGAAGTTTTCTTGATAAAAACCTAACCAGGGAAATAGTTCGCACATTGTCTCCATTTCCGTTCATAAAGAAACGAAGGCTTAGCAACATGAGATGTCTTCTTCATGGCCACAAAGTTGATAAGTAGACAATTCAAATTTAGGTTTCCTGGATTGAAGTCCGGGATTCTTGTCCCGATATTGCTGCTACTTCTAAGAACTATTAGCATTGTTAAAAATATAACAAAGGACCGACTCCCATGGTAATGAGTTCCCTGCTGGATGGCCACTTCTTAGGAACACAGTAAAAGGGTGGGGGAATTCACAAGTAAACTCAGGCAACCTGAAGCTCAGGGAAGACTGTCTCTCTTTCCATCGGGACATTTTCTGCAGTTGAGGCTGGAGCCAGGGAGAGTGGAGCCAAGGGCAATGTGTCTAGGATGGGTAGGTGCCAAGAAGGGAGGACTGTTTTCTCCAGGAAGACCCAGCTAAGTATGGAAGTGACTTGACTGAGGCAGAGGGCATAGCTCTCATTTCTAGATGAGTAGAAATGGGCAGACTTGAGCACTTAATGAGTAGACCACTGATGAAGTCTCAAAAGTCAGCTGTTTGCCTCAAAGCTCAGAGCCCAACTTTTATGCTTCCTAAGTTTGCATGGCTGCCTTTCATAGTTCTTTTCTCTCTTGGATATCTTGGAAGGTGTGATCTTCACCCTCCATGTCTTTGGTAGGGTGGCCATTAGCCTTCATGCCACGGTTAGGTGGCCTTCAACTTTAGTGTCTACCATTAGTTTTTTCCCCTCTGAGCTTACCTCCTATTTGGGGGCCATCTCTAGTCATCCTGATCCATATCTAGCCACTGGACCCAGATGGCTCTGGAGGGGAAAGTGAGGCTGGTGACTTTGCATAGCCCTGCTTCACTTAAATCCAATTCACTTGCAAGTCATGGCATCACCTTCCTGATGTCATGGTCCTCTGAGAACAAAGGACAAATAACAGCATTTACACAGTTGTTTGTACATAGTGGTTTGCATGTTATCTTAGCCACCAGAAGGTGAGTTCCTTAAGGGCAGCGACTGTCTTTTGCCTTTCCTTATATCCTAGCATGAAGCACAGTGCCTGACACATCGTAGGTGCTTAATAAATGCTGTTGGGTGTTGTTGATGTGGATGATGATGCCCTTTTTCTATATGGGAATATGAGATGACATGTGGAATGATTCTGTGCTGTTGTGTCGTAGCCTCACCTGTTTTCTGATTTCAGGCAAAGTTGTGGCCATCAGCAGCAGAGGAGCACACTTGTGTGCTCAGTGGGGAGGGCAAGTCACTCTCCCCACAGAAGAGGAGGAAGGAGCTGGCAGAGGACTCGGTGATCCTGGGATAAACATCAGCGTTCATAGCAAAAGAAACAGAATGAGCACTAGCTATTTTGGAGGAGGTGCCAATGGGATAAACTCAGGCGCAAACAATGTCTCCTGGGAAATTATGGCCATGAGCCAGTCATTAAGAAGAGGCAGTGAGGGGAGCTGCTACCCTGTCAGTAAAAGAGGCCTTCTTATTCTGTACTGGAGGAATCTGCCAGTGGGACTGGGAATGGCCGATAGGTTAGCAGGACTTCTTCCTTGGAGGGCTTTAGATCTTCCTTTGGTTTTTATTTGTGGCATTGCCTGTTGGCAATGTGGGTATCTACCTGAGTCTGAACCCTGAGCCTTGAATCTCAGGTGTGGGCATACACCAGGACCTGTTCTTGGCTCTCTCTCTTCTCTCTCCTCCTACATCCTCCCCCCCCATCTCGTTCTCTATCTCTCTCTTTCTCTCTGTCTCTCTCTCTCCTTCCCCTCTCATTTCATCAGCTTTCATGGATTTGTTTCTCTTCTTTATGCAGATGACTCCCAAATTTATATATGCAGTCCTCTTTACTCTCCTAATAATAAAATAACAATAGTTAACATTTGTGTAGTTGCCTTAATCTTTGCAGGACACTTTACAAACAGCAACACATTTTACTTCACAATACCTCTGGAAGGTTACTACTACTGGTTACTACTATTATCTCCATCTTACAAATGAGAAAACTGAGGCACCCAGAGATTGGGGAACTTGATCTCTAGTGCCATATTACCAACAGCTTTCAGGATATCTCAGCCCGTATGTCCAACGAGTATCTTACCTGCAAAATGTCCAAAATGGAACTCATTATAATTCCCCTCAAACCTGTTCTTCCTTCAATCTTTCTTATTCATTTAGGAAAGGTCCATTGGGATTCAAATGGAGCTACTTGACCATGCTTTAAACCCAAATCACTCTGACTCTCAGATGATTGGCTAACCATAGGTCCCAGACGAAGCCTTCCTTGATCATTGGTTTGGTTTCGATGGCTCAGAGTAAGTATAAACAGCAATTGTTTCTGCTGTAGTCAGAAACCCTGAGGGTCTTTCTCTCTCAGATTTTTTTTTCCTGAGTAGATTAAGGGCCATTTTTTTTTTGCCTCACTTCTTAACCTTAATCACTGAATGGGCATTGCCTCAAATGAGCTGAAACCTAGGAAAGACGTGAGCTTAAAAAGGCCAAGGTCTCCCCCTGCATCCAGGGTCATCTACAGTCCCCCTGATCTATATCTTGCCATTAAACCCAGATGGCTGTGGAGGAGAAAGTGAGGCTGGTGACTTTGAACAGCCCTGCCTCACTTAAATCCAATTCACTTGCAAGTCATCTTCCTGATGTCATGGTCTTCGGAAAGAGAATGAAGGGCAAACAATTTCTATTGATCGCCTTCTCCCCTTTCCTCCCCATCCATCCAATTAGTTTCTCAACCTTGGAGTTCTCTTTAACCCTTCCTTTCCCTCACCCCCACCCCCTATAGCCATTCAGTTGTCAAATCCTGTTTTTATATCTACGCCAAATATCACATATGCCCTTTTCTCTATTCACCACGTTAGTCCGGGTCCTCATCATTACCTTTTGCCTAAACAATAGTAGCGGTCTTCTCTTTGCTCTCTGCCTCGTCTCCCCCACACCCCATTTATCATCCATGCCTGCCAAAGTGATTTTCCTAAATGCCATTCTCAATAAATTCCAGGTACTCTCCATTACGTCTAGGGTCAAAAATCTCCCATCTCTGATATTTAAAACTCTTCTCAGTCTGATCCCTTCCTACCTTCTCAATCTTTTCATTTTCACTTCCCTGTAAGTATACTATAATCCAGTTACACAGCCGACCGTGTTGCTGGTCAGAGGAGGCTCCATGTCCCACCTCCTGGCTTTTACCTGGCTGTCACTCCTGCCTGGAATGCCTTCCCTCCTCACCTCTGCCTCTCTGAACTGTTGGTTTCCTTTAGAACTTTGCTCAAGTCACTTTTTATGAAGTATTTCCTGATTCCCTTCAGCTACTAGTATCCTCCCTCTCAAATTACCTTGTATCCATTTTAGGTGTAATAAGTCTCTATTTAAATGTGTACATTTTGCCTCCTTTAGACCAGGGACATTTTTTACTTCTGTTTTTGTACCCCCAGTGCCTAGCACAGTGTCTGGCACACAGTAGGTGTTTAATAAGTGCATGCTGTTTATATGATTTTTTGCTCTCTGACATAAGCTCAGGTTACTACTTTGCTTTCAGATAGATCCAGGGTGGTAACTGATGGACAAGCAAATTATCTATTATCTCCACTTCTAGACATAATACTCTCTGGGCATACCAAATGGTTAAGAGGGGCAAAGAGGGAGAAAGGAAAATGTGGAGAGAATGTAAATGATGGTCTGGCTAACTTTGGGTCCATTCTCTCAGAGTGGATTCTGCTCTTGGTGACCTTGGCCGGACTTCTGAGAAATTCTCCCCTGCACATTCGAGCTTAGACAAAGAACAAAGGTGCCAACGTTTGCCAGTGACCTGACCGATCTAATTCTTCTCTCTTCTGAGCCCAAATCCAGCTTCCAAAACGTGTCATAGGCACAGTGAACAGGATTTTGTTCAGTAAATTCATATATTGTCATGTCTAACACCTAGAAGATGGTCCTGCAGGCAATTGCCCAAAGGGGAAATGCGTCCTAATACAGATACTACTGGGAAAGTATTTAAAAAATAATATTTTATTTTTTCCCTAGTTACATGTAAAGAAATTTAAAATATTCATTAAAATTTATTTTTGGTTCTAAATTCTCTCTCACTCCCTCACCTCCCCCATTCCTGAGATGGTAAACAATTTGATATAGGTTATGCATGTTCAATCACATAAAGCATAATTCCATATTAGTCATGTTGTGAAAGAAGACACAGACCCAAAGGAAAAAACTGAGGCATAGGTAAATGATTTAGGTTCTCAGAGCTGAGAAGGATGAGATCACCTTAGTCTGATAACATAGACCCAACTAGAGCTAGAAGGGACTTTAGAGGCCATCTATTTCAGGAAGATTCATCTTCCTGAGTTCAAATCCAGCCTCAGACACTCACTAGCTGTGTGACCCTGGGTAAGTCACAACCCTGTTTGCCTCAGCTTCCTCATCTGTAAAATGAGCTGGAGAAGGAAATGACAAATGACTCTAGTATGGCTGCCAAGAAGACCCCAAAAGAGGGCATGTCAGACAAGACTGAAATGACTGAACAGCAACATGCAGTCGCTAGGTCTTGATTTTCCAGTCTTCTCAAACCTTTCTCTTCACCATACACTTTTAGATCCAGTGACATTGACCTCCTGGCTCTTGGCCAAACAAGACACTCCATCTCTTGGCACCAAGCATTTCCTCTGACTTTCCCCCATGCCTGAAATGCCATGCTCCCTCATCTCTGTCTATTGGCTTTCCTGGCTTCTTTTAATTTCCAACTAAAATCCTATCTTTTACAGGATATCTTTCCCAACACCTCCTAATTCTAGTGCCTGCCTCTGTAAATGGTTTCTTATTTATCTTCTATATAACTTGTTTGTACAGATGTTTGCTTGTTGTCTCTCCCACTAGACTGTAAGCTCCTTGTAGGTAGGGACTATGCTTTGCTTCTTTTTGTATTCTTAGCATTGAGCACAGTGCTGGGCATGGGGTAGGTGCTTAATCAATGTCTGTTGACTGACTAATCAATATCTTGACTCCAAGGATCCATTGAACTATCTCCCAGAGTTTAGTATGGGACTCTGTACTCTGCAGGTGTGTAATAGATGTTTATTTTAATTTTTCTGTTTACTTATTTTTAGTTTTGAACATTCACTTCCATAGTTTTAAATTTTCTCCCCTCCCCTCCCCTTTTCTCCCCTCTCCCTCCTTACCTGGGGAAAGGTGCTCTGCCCAGGGGAAGGTACACTTCGATGGCCAAAAGTTGCCATTTTCCTTTGGGTTTACTGGCTAGATTTCTTACTCAAAGACCAAGCCGTAAGCCCATCTCACTCTGGAGTTCACAGACTGGACAACGTCACTTCACTCCTAGCACAGAGTGAATGGAGGGGAGGGGAAGGGAGGGAAGAAATGGAAAGAGGAGGGGAGGAAAGGAGAGAGATGGATAGAAGAGGAGAGGGGAGGAAAGGGGAGGGGAGAAGCAGGAGGGGAGGAGCTGTTACTCACAGGGGTGTAGATCAAATGAAAATACACAAGTCAAGAGCTTTGCAACCAGCAGTGCGGCTGCTGCTGCTGTTTTCCCAAAGCCACACAGTGTGCGCCAGATCCAGGATTCTAGGCTTCTTGTGAAGACCAGGCTCCCATTCCAGGTTTCCGTGACTTGTCAATGATTTTTATAGCTTCTTGCAAACGTGATTCTTTTTCTCCCCTAAGGCAAACTACATGCAATCATCTAAGTGGTCACTAGGTGGCAACCATGTGACATTGATGTCTCACCACAAGAGCATAAAGTCTGTTTTTTTTTGTTGTGGTGTCTGGATTACTCATTCAGTCCCACTCCTGTCTTACAGGGGCCACTTGTCAACAATTGGAAGGCATGGCTCCCTACAAAAAAGATATCCAGTCCTCTAGTAAGGCAAAGACATCCTGAAGTGCTAGGGTCCAAGTTAATTTAAAAAATGTAATTCAATCAATTAAGCCATGACTTAATGGATAGAAAACCAGTCTTGAAGCCAAAAAAGACCTGGGTTTGAGTTCCCTCCTCTGACACATGCCAGCTAGATAAACTTAGGCAAATCACCAAATCTCTGCCTGCCTCTGTTTCCTCAACTGTAAAATTAGGACAATTATAGCACCTCCTTCCAGCGTTGTTGTGAGAATCAAATGAGGCAAATCTGTAAATCACTTAGCACAGCACCCACCATGTAGTAGGTACTTAATAAATGCTTGCTTCCTTCCTTCCGTCTTTCCCTTTAGGAAGATCAGTTTTTCTGCTAAGTGAAGGATGACCCGAAGGAGGGGAAACGTTGAGGCAGGAGGGGCCAGTCAGAAGGCTGTAGCAATAGTCCAAGGATGAGGAACTACAGCATGACGTAATAGAAAAGAATGTGGAACTTGAAGTCAGGAAGCACTGAGTTAAATCCTGTTTCAGATATTTATTAGCTGTGTAATGCTGGAGAAGTCGCTTAACTTCTCTCAGTCTCAGTTTCCTTATCTGAAAAATGGGGACAGTAGTGCTCACCTCACAGGGTTTTTCTCAGGATCAAATAAAACAACATATGAAAAGCACTTTGCAAACCATCAAGTAGTGTATAGACGTTAGCTATCATCATCGTCCTCCTCATGATTATATAACATTTAGATATAGCCAGGGAGTTAGGAAAAGGGAAGGATCAAAAATAACTGACCTCACTTTCAAGCCTGGATTACTGGGACAATGGTGGTGCCGTTAATAGAAACAAGGAGGAAGTGTGGTCTGGAGAGGAAGGTGGTATTTGAGTTTTGTTTGGGATATGTTAAATTTGAGGTGCCTGCCCAGCATCCAGGAGGAGATATTATTTCAATGGGTCTGTGATCTCGCCAATATGGTCATTCTCTCCAATAATGCAGATTCTGGCACATCTCTGTCTGCCCCTTTCTTACCATGCTTCTCTATGTCCACTCAATGTGTTGGGTACTTTTCTTGACACCATTAGGATACCTATGGAGCACATGGTTTCGTTTCTTTTGCCATGTAGCCGGTCAGCCTTTTCCCTTCATGCATTATTTTGATGATTTTTTTTTACTGCATTTCTTTGTAATTCCTTGTTTGTAGTGTGTTACATTTTGTTCAAGCTCACCAAGTGATTCCCCTTTGGATGATTCTCAATTTCAGTTCTTTGGAGATTGTAGCGTTCTTTGACTTGCAGCCTTACAAGAACATTAGAAACATGCTGATATTAAGAAAGACAGGTCTTTGTTCCATGGAGAAGCTTGGAGTCATTAACAATTTTTCTTTCTTTCTTTCTTCTTTTTTTTTGCAGTTAACTAAAGGCAATCTGTTATCTCCTCTAGTTAATTCTGGTCTGAACTCATTCATTTGTCCAAAATATAAATGTTGACAAATGAACTCCATAGGTTGTCCATCCAATTGTATATTGTCAGGACAAAAAGTGTTCTTTATTCATTTTTTTTTTACTATGAGAGTTCGTCCAAACTCTTGAGTACTTTTGGATCTCATCTGCAATATTTCAGGCCTTGATACAATCAACACAGTGCTATCTCCAAATAGGGGCATCTGAAGGATCTCATCATCTGCAGAAAGTTTCTTTCGATTTTGGATTCTATGCCAGATCTCTTTCATGACCCTGGAGACTTTCTTTGGTGAAGTTACATTTCCCTGTTTTATGCCTCACTTGATATTAATGATTAGAAAGTCATAAAAGTGATTTTATCGTTGTTGTTATACCTTTCAAGAAATCTTTTACAATTCTGACATATGAATGAGGTGCTAATGAAATTCCCCCTTTCCAGTATCTAAGCATGAAGCCCCTTCCTGTCCCCTTGAAGTCAGAAAGTCTCTGACCACTATATATCAGGTGACTGTGCCACTCAGTTTCTTGTACCCTATTAAGCATTCGGTTCATGACTCCCTTTCTGTTTTGATCTATTTTTCTAATTTAGTATGCTCATCTTGCTTATATGATAATTTAGGAATTAGAGCTAGTATGGAATAAACACAGCAGATCATCCAGGATGTGGTCTGCCTTAGGCAGGGACATAGCACTGGAATAGTGGCTTCCATACTCTTCCACTATGCAATGTACCAATCCCATGAAGTTGACTGGTTCTACAATGGTCTAAATCATGATAAATAAAGAGCAGAAAAGATGACTTATAACCAAACCCGAATTCCTTCTAGACCTGTTTATTTAAAATATAAATATATATTGTATTTTATTTTTTTCCCTATTACATATAAAGACAATTTTTAACATTCATTTTAAAAAAATTGTTGAGTTCCAACTTTTCTTTCTCCCTCCTTGACCTTCCCCTTCTCAAAGAGGTAAGCAATTTGATATGGGTTATATATGTACAATCATAAAAAACATATTTCCACGTTAGTCATGTTCTGAAAGACAAAACAGACCAAAAGAAAAAACCATGAAAAAAATGCAGAATGTGAAAAATAGTATGCTTTCAACCACATTCAGACTCCATCAGTTCTTTATCTGGATGTGGATAACATTTTTCATCATGAGTCTTCTGGCTTTGTCTTGGACCTTTGTATTGCTGAGAATAGCTAAGTCATTCACAGTTGATCATCATAAAATATTGTTGCTATTGTGTACAATGTTCTCCTGGTTTCACTTGTTTCATTTTGCATCAGTTCATGTGAGTCTTTCTAGGTTTTTCCGAAAGCATCCTGCTCATCATTTCTTATAGCGTAACAGTATTCCATTATCTTCATATACCATAACTTGTTCTACTATTCTCCAATTGATGGGCATCCACTCAATTCCAATTCTTGCCACCAGAAAAAGAACTGCTATAATTTTTTTTCTTTTTTGTACAAGTAGGTCCTTTTACCATTTAAAAAAATCTCTTTGAAATGCAGACCTAATAGTGGTATTGCTGGGTCAAAGAGTATACACAATCTGATTGTCTTAGGGCATAGTTCCCAATTGTCCAGAAGGGTTGGATCAGTTCACAACTACTCCAGCAATGTATCCCCTCCAACATTTATCACTTTTTTTTTCTGTCATATTAACCAATCTGATACGTGTGAGATGGGAACCTCAGCATTGTTTTAATTTGCATTTCTCTAATAAATAGTGATTTAAAACATTTTTTCATGACTAGAGGTAGCTTTGATTTCTTCATCCGAGAACTGCCTGTTCATATCCTTTGACCATTTATCAATTGGGAAATGACTTATTTTCTTATAAATTTGACTCAGTTCTCTATACATTTGAGAAATGAGGCCTTTATCAGAGACACTTATTACAAACATGGTTTCCCAGCTTTCTGTTTTCCTTCTTGTCTAGTCCAGACATTGGCTTTGTTTGTGCAAACCCTTTTGAATTCCATATAATCAAAATTATTCATTTCAGGTCATCTCATAATGCTCTCTATCTCTTGTTTGGTCATAAATTCTTCTGACATGTAATTTCTTGCTTTCCTGACTTGTTTATGGTGTCACCCTTTGTATCTAAATCATATAGTCATTTTTACCTTATTTTGGTATACAGTATGAGATGCTGGTCTACACTTAGTTTCTGTCATTTTCCAGTTTTCTCAACCGTTTTTGTCAAATGGTGAGTCCCAGAAGTTGGGGTCTTTATGTTTTTCAAACACTAGATTACTAGGATCATTTAGCACTGTGTCTTATGTAGCTAATCTATTCCACTAACTCACCATTCTATTTCTTAGCCTGTGCCAGATAATTTTGATGATGACTGCTTTATAATATAGCTTGAGATGGCTAGGCCACCTTCTTTCACATTTTTTTCATTAATTCCCTTGATATTTTTGATCTTTCATTCTTCCAGATGAATTTTGTTATTATTTTTTCTGGTTCTATAAAATAATTTTTTGATGATTTGATTGGTATGACATGGAATAATTGAATTAATTTAGGCAGAATTATCATTTTTATTATATTGGCTCATCCTACCCATGAGTAATTGATATTTTTCCAATTGTTTAGATCTGACTCTGTATGAGAAGTGTTTTGTAATTGTGTTCAAATAGTTCTTGGGTTTGTCTTGGCAGGCAGACTCCCAAGTATTTTATATTAACTATAGATATTATAAATGGAATTTCTCTTTCTATCTCTTATTACTGGGCTTGGTTAGTATTATATTGAGATGCTGATGATTTATGTGGGTTTATTTTATATCCTGTAACTTTGCTTAAGTTGCTAATGATTTCAACTAGTTTTTTAGTTAATTCTCTAGAACTCTTTAAATATGCCATCATATCATCTGCAAAGAGAGATAGTTTTGTTTCTTCATTTCCTGTTCTAATTCCTTCAATTTCTTTTTTTCTTTTATTGCTATAGCTAACATTCCTACTGCAATATTGAATAATAGTGGTGATAATGAGCATCCTTGCTTCGTGCCTGATCTCATTGGGAAGGCTTCTAGCTTATCCTTATTACAGATAATACTACTATTGGTTTTAGACAGATATTACTAATCATTTCAAGGAAAGCTCTTATGCTTTCTAGTGTTTATAATAGGAATGGGTGTCTTTTTCTGCATCTATTGAGATAATTACATGATTTTTGTTGACTTTGTTGTTGATATGGTTAATGAACTAGTCCTTCATTCCCAGTATAAATCCCACCCAGTCATGATGTATAATCTTTGTGATATATTGCTGTGATCTCCTTGTTAATATTTTCTTTAAAATTTTTATATCAATATTGTTTTGTTCTTCTGTTTTAGTTCTTCCTGGTGTAGATATCAGTATCATATTTGTGTCACAAAAGGAATTTGGTAGGGCTTCTTCTTCTTCTGTTTGTCCAAATAGTTTATACAATATTGGAATTAATTGTTTTAAAATTTTTGGTAGAATTCACTTGTGAATACACTTGGCCCTGGGGATTTTTTTCTTTGGGAGTTCATTGATGGTTTGTTCAATTTATTTTTCTTGGGGTTACGTGTTCTATTTCCTCTTCTGTTAATCTGGACATTTTCTATTTTCATAGACATTCACTGATTTCACTTAGATTGTTAGATTATATATTGGAATATAATTAAGCAAAATAATTCCTAATAATTGGTTCAGTTTCCTCTTCATTGGTGGTACATTTACCCCTTTCACTTTTGATACTGGTAATTTAGTTTTTTTCTTTCTTTTTTAAAATTAAATTAAGCAATCATTTATCAATTTTATTGTTTTTTCCCCCATAAAACTAACTCCTCATTTTATTTATTATTTCAATAGTTTTCTTGCTTTCAATTTTATTAGTTTCTCCTTTGGTTTTCAGGATTTTCAATTTAATGTCAATTGGGGATTTTAAATTTGTTCTTTTCCCAGTTTTTTTTTAATTTTTAGTGGCATGCCCATTTCATTGGTCTGTTTTTTCTCTATTTCTTGAGGTAAAAGTTTAGAGATACAAAATTTCCCCTAAGCACTGCTTTGGCCATCTTCTATTGTAGTCATTCTCATTCAGTTTTCTCTAGAAGTTTATATATCTAACTTTTCTAAAATTCTATTTACCTCCCTAACTTCTTTCTTATTTATTTTGTGATTGGATTTATCTAGTTCTGAGAAAAGAATGTTGAGGTCCACTACAAGTATAGTTTTACTATTTCCTCCTCCAATTCTTTGAATTTTTCTTTGAAGCTTTGCATGTAGATATTTTGACATTGTTGTCCTCTTCTGAATTTGTGTTTTGATCTTCCCTGTTACAATGGCAACTTTCTATGGTCAGGTTCTTTTTTGCTTTTGATCATTTTTTTTCTAGCCTATTTTATGATTTTTAAAGTTGAGTTCTGCACTGTCCCAAGCTTCTTGTGCTTAGGGCTGTTGGCCCTGACAGCTCTCCTGGTGTTGTACTGGGGCCCATGGAAGGCCTGATGCTGCATCAGAGCATGGAGGTGGAAGCCACTCACGTGGTGCTACATTGGGGCCCTTGCAGAGCTTGGCTGCTCATGTGGTGCTGTGCTGGAACCTGTGGGAAGCCTGGTGCTGCACCAGGGGCATGGTGGGTTGTGGGCTGACTGCTTGCCTGATGTTGTACCAGAGCCATGGGGCCTCAGTTAGTAACCTATGCTGGGGCTCAAAGCCTCCCACTAGCTTGTTGGGGTGTGGCCTGTTGCTGACTTGTCTGGGTACTGCCTGCTGTGGAATGTACTTCCCCTTTACTTAAGTGAGATAGATCTTTCCTTCCAACCTACTAAGTTGCCTTGAGCAGGAAAATTGTTTCACCCTGTCTTTTTATGGATTCTGCTATTTCAGAATTCATTTTAAGGCATTATTTCATAGTTTTTTTGAGGTGACTTTGAGAGAATTTAGGTGATTTCCTGCTTTATTCTGGCATCTTGGCTCCCAGAAGTTGACTTATTATTTTTAATGAGCTCAGTAGCTAAGTACAAAAGAGCCAATAAAAAGAAGGGATATGTAAGGAATCTTCCCTGTGTTCATCAGGGCTACCTTCTTCTCCTTGGAGTCATGGGGAAGGGAGAAATACTGTATTTCTGTGGCAGCTAGGTGGCATAGTGGATAGAGTGCTAGATCTGGAGTCAGGAAGGTCTGAGTCTAAATACTGCCTCAGATGCATTCTAGCTATGTGATCCTGATGAGTCACTTAAACACTGTCTGCCTTAGTTTTCTCACCTGTAAAATGGGGATGGTAATAATAGCCTCTACCTCCCAAGATTGTTGTAAAGGTTAGTACAGTGACTGGAACATGGTAAGCATGATATAAATGTTAACTATTACTCTTACTTCTGAGGGGGCTCATTTCATCTAAACCTGATTTAGAACATAGTACAGAGGCTCCATCTTTCACTGCCATACCTACACAAGCAGTGGTTCTTATGGTCTTTTTGATTCAAGTTCGAAAGAGAGAGAGAACAAGTCAGTGATAGTGACACTACCTGCTCCATATGTCTTTCTCTTTCTTTCAAGATGGAGAATGTGTCTATTCATCTTCAACTCCATACCTCTTCCTCATCTCCTACCACCTTCTTCCTAGAGTATCTTTCCTAGAACTCTCTGAACCAATCCCAATTATTTACACGCACAATCTTCCAGTTTCTCTCCAAAAGGTTGGGAAAGGGAATAAGCACTTATTAAGTGACTATATGTGCCAGGATTTGCGCTAAGTGCTTTACAAATATTATTTCATGTGATCCCCATAAAACCCTGGGAGATAGGCACTATTATGATCTCCGTTTTTTAGTTGAAACTGAAGGAGGGATTAAGTTATTTGCTCAAGGTACTGCAGCTAGTAAGTGTCAGAGGCTACATGGGAACTCAGGTCTTCTGAATCCAGGCCCAATGCTCTATCCACTAGCTATCTCAAAACATCTGTTGCTTTGCATTTCTGGGATTGGTATCTCACAAGCCCTGGTTACTCTGGAAATAATATCTGAGAATTTTTCTAGTGCTTCAGAATTAATCCCTCAGTGTTCTCAAAATTATGTCAGCTCTTCAGTTTATATGTGGACCTCCTGGATGTATAGATGGTCTAGTCTTTCTTCATTTTCTTCAGTGGCATTTCCATCTCTGGTATAAGCACCCCCGGTACTCTGATGTTGTAATTTCATGCTCCTTGATGGTGAAAAGAGTCATTTATAAAAATCTCTGCAGATCTTCTCCTTTAAACTGTCTTTGTCTTTCCAGTTACATGCCTAAATTTTCTTAGTGGTGACTTTGTTTATTTAGATCACATATCAAACTTTCTTAAACTGTTTTTTCCCTCCATAGCTTCGTATACTTATAAAGTGATTTTGTTCATAATCTCTCATCCTTCTCTATAAGATTTTACCATCAGTTTACATTTTGTATTGATGTTGCTCCTGGCTGCTATGTCTCTGGGCTGGGCAAATTGAGCCAGTATTTGCTGACTAAAGTGGTTTTGAGGTTTTTTTGGTCTCTTATACTATGACAGTTATTTTACATCTGTTAAACTTTGCTAAGAAATGACTATGTTAGTGTGAATGTCCTCTCTTCTAATTAGTTCCCAATTTTGGTTGTCAATAATCTCTTTTAATATGCCAAGTTGGAGTTGTTTTAATCCTCATTTGAATTATTTCTTCTAAATTTGTATCAATTTTGATTCTTGCTCTGATCAGTCAGTAGTATGATTATATACACACAGCTGATTTCGGGAAAGTCCTCTTCTCTACTCCCATCACTAAAGAAGCAGCAGCGGGTAGAATTGTGTTCTTCTTTATTTCATGGGTTGCCAGGGCCAAAGCACTCATCACCAAGTGTGTGATTAGCTAGGTCAGGCCTCAGAAAGTAGGCACAGTTTCTTGCTAGAGCTATATTCCAAGACTTGCTAGCTTGTCTTCCATTGGCATCACCTTTGAGAAACAAACAAAGGATGCTCTCAGTAGAAGCAGTGGAGTAGGATTTTGTGAAGGTAGAGAGTAATGACATCATAATAATGACTGTTTATATAGTAACTTAAAGCTAGTAAAGCATCTACCTGACATGAATTACCTTATTTGATCCTTCTAACTTAGGTTGGTCTGAGAGGTATCATTAACCCTATTTTACAGGTGAGCAAATTGAGACTTAGGTAAGTCCTGGAGGCAGTTGGAAATACAGGACCGGAGTTCAAGAAAGTCATTGGAGCTTTTCTATAATGTAGGACTCATCTAGATAGAAGTGATAATTGAGGCTGCGGGAGACGATGAGAAAGTGTAGAGAGCAAAGAGAAGAATGCTGAACACAGATTGCTGGGCTATGCCTGTACTTAAAGAATGGGAGGAAAATGAAAAACAATCAAAAGAAACATAAAAAGAGTAGAAAAAGGAGTAGAAAGTGGAGGAGAATTTAGGGAAGGCTATAAAAGAGTTCTGTGATGGGAATATGGGCAATCAGATAACTCAACACCCAAGAAGGCAAAGAGGTCCTCTGTTGAAGGATGATGGTGCCATAGTTGTGTTCCTGAGGAGAGAGGAGAAAGTTGGAACAGCCACTGTGGGAAATGTGATTGGGAATCAATCAAGATGAAAGAAGGATTATGTGGTTGTTAGGACCCCGTTGAGGTCAGACAGCATGAATTTCCACTGGGCCCAGACAATTCAGTAAGCATTTATTAAGCACCTACTATGTGCAGGACACTGATGCTCCACACTGGAATTGAGAAGTTTTAGATAAGTCGTGGTTCCTGTTACTATGGAGTATGTGGTGTATTAGGGTGACATGGCATACACAGATAATTAGAATATATAATAATATACCTACTGTGTGCAGGACACTGATATGTAGATCAGCTTGTAGGTGGCAAGGATCTCTGTACTCTGGCCTACCTTTCTTCACGGGAGAAAGATTTTCACTTTGAGGGGAATAAGAGCAAGTCCATGGCTAAGAGCTTGCTCTTTCCCTCATCCATCTCCAAGAGGAGCATGAGCTAGATTTACGTTTATCTGCACACTCTCCCCACATATTGGTAGTCTAGGAACATAGTGTAGGAGTTTAGAACAAAAGCCACTTCCCCAGAGAGATATAACTCCTAGCTTGCACTCTTTACCTTAACTCCTTCCTACCAATTGTTGCTTACACATGACTATCACAAATAGTGAATGGTGAGCAAAATTATTTATTCAAGCAAAAGAGCAAACAGAAACTGAAGAAATAGTAAAGGTTGGAATATATTAGAAAAGAAATAAGCTTTTTAGCTTGCAGCAAGAGGAGAACTCAGCTCAGACTAAAAGAGAAGGCCTGATCTCACCCAAAGGAAAGTCTTCTAAGTCTCTAGGTGACATAAACTCAAAATTAGGGACCTGTTGAAGAGCCAGCTTCCCAGATATGTCTACACATTCCAAAGTCTTTTTTTCTCTCCACACATCACTACTAAAAAAACATAGTTTTCTCCTTCAAGAAACTCTGACAGCAACTCTGGATGTCATGTAGGTGCTCAGCATGACCTGAGTATTCTCCATGACAGTGAGGGTTCCTATTTCCCTCCAGGTATGTAGCAGCAGGCAGAACATTCCAGGTTTGATTGTAACTCGGGGTTATATTTCAAAATTTAGCTCACGCACCACCAGTTCTACATGAGGTCTTTCCTGTTCCCTTCAGCCAACAGTATCCTCCCATTATCTTGTATCATTTTGCTTATATCCATATCCACAGGTACACTTATGTATATATTGTCTTCCTCTCTTAGGAAGTTCAGAGTTCAAGTTCAAAGACTGTTTCATTTTTATCTTTGCATCTCTAATGACTAGTGTAGTGCCTGGACATAATAGGTGATTGATAAATGCAGGTTTGATTGGCAATAAACAGGATAAGCTGAGCTTCTAATGGTAGGAGGAAAATGTGACTCATTTGTATTACTGAGGGCTGGGAGGATAGGACTCAAAGCTGAAATAAACCTGTGGAAGGGTGAGCCTTGTGCAAAAGAAATACAACAGTTAAAAAGGGAGCAATGTATATAAAAAGGGGCTTTATATATTAAATAGATATTTTTCTTTTTTAAATTTAATTTTATTATTTTTCCAATGAATAAATGCTTTTTCTTTCCCTACTCACCTCCCCCAACTGAACAATTAAAAAAAAAAACCCTCAGAGAAAATGTTCATACTGAAACAAAACAAAATCCTACATTGACCAGGTCCAAAAAATGTATGTTTCATTCTGAGTTGAATCTATCATTTCTCTATTAATAAATATAATTGACTGAGAAAAACCAGGGATCCAGCTCCAGGGAGAAGCATTTTGGAAAGCATTGGGTGACTACAAACTAAGTGGCAGGAGAAACAAATGATGTTGTAGAAGTATTCTATAGACCACCTGAAGAAGACAACTGCTAAGGAGTTGAGGAAAATGATTCACAAACTTAGCTTAGAGACATGATATAACTATGATGAGAAACTTCAATTACCCAGCTACCAAATCAAAATTTATTAAGCCTTTTCTATGTGCTAGACATTGTGCTAAGCCTGGGGATACAAAGAAAGGCCAAAACAATTCTTCCCCTCTAGAAAGTTCACAATCTAATGTGGGAGATAGAATGCAAAAAACTATATTCAAAAATATACATATGAGATGAATTGGAGCAAATATAAACAGCAAAAGAAGCTCCAACTATCCCATGAGAAAACTTACACATGACCCTGGGCCTTCTCTGGCACCATGCCTTTGTTGTACTGTTTCTGCATAATACCTGACCTGGCCTGGGGTTGGTGTAGGGATGCAAGAGATTGCTTTGTCCTGCTGCCAGGATGACTGACTTCTTGTGAGTAAACTCCCTTAACCAACCCAATCAACCCAATTAACCTTAATAAGGTGTATTAATAACAAGCTGATACGAACCCCTCTTTCTTTGGTATCTCAATATTCTCTCAGAAGATATGCCACTCTACAATTGACGTAATTAGAACAAAGATTTATTCTGTAAAATTTGGATTGAGTTAAAAGGTAGCACTTAAGGATCTAAAAGGCTACGTGTGACCTCAAGGCAACAGGTTCCTTACCCCTAAGCTGTACCAATTTAATTCTGCCAGCAGTGTATGAGGTGTCTGTTTTTCAGGGGTCCCTTCAAGATTTGCCATTTTTCATTTTTATCATTATTACGAATCTCATGGGTGTGATGCAGAACCCCAGGGTTGCCTTAACTTTAATTTTTCTATTTATTAATGCTTTGGAGGTTTCAAAAATAGATATTTTATTTTCCCCCAGTTACATGCTAAAACAATTTTTAGACATTTAAAAAAAAGTTTTGAGCTTCAAATTCTATCCCTCCTTTCTCCCTCACCTTCCGCAGTCATGTAAAACATTTC
Source organism: Bettongia penicillata ogilbyi (assembly GCA_023548195.1). NCBI lineage: Eukaryota > Metazoa > Chordata > Mammalia > Diprotodontia > Potoroidae > Bettongia > Bettongia penicillata. The sequence goes on from JAJHZJ010000363.1 coordinate 1,279,720, forward strand.
CATATGTCATTTTGTACAAGAACACTAATAAAAAAGAAAGTGAAAAATAGCATTCTTCAGTCTGCATTCAGACAATGTCAGTTCTTTCTCTAGAGGTGGATAGTATGCTTCATCATTAGTCCTTGGGAATTGTCTTGGATCATTATATTGCTGAGAGCAGCTAAGTCATCCACAATTCTTCATTGAACAATATTGCTGTTACCATGTCTACCATTTTCCTGGTGCTGTTCACTTCACTTTGCATCAGTTCATATAAATCTTCCCAGGTTTTTATTAAATCATTCTGCTTTTTATTTCTCATAGAGCAATAATATTCCATCACAATCATATACCACAGTTTGTTTGGCCATTCTCCAATTGATGGGCATCTCTTTGATTTCCAATTCCGATTCACCACAAAAAGAGCTACTATAAATATTTTTGTATTAACAAGTCCTTTTACCTCTTTTTGGGATATTTTTGGGATATTCACCTAGCTATAGTATTGCTGGGTCAAAGGGTATACACAGTTTTATAGCTCTTTGGTCAGAGTTCCAAATTGTTCTCTAGACTAGTTGGATCAGTTCACAATTCCACCAACAGTCATTAGTGTCCCAGTTTTCTCATATCCCCTCCAACATTTATCATTTCCCTTTTTTGTCATATTAGCCAATCTGATAGGTGTGAGGTGGTACCTCAGTTATTTTAATTTACATTTCTCTAATAAATAGTAATGTAGAGCATTTTTTCATATGACTATAGATAATGTTAATTTCTCTGTCTGAAAACTATTCATATCCTTTGACTATTGATTGGGGAATGACTTGCATTTTTATAAATTTGACTCAGTTCTCTATGTATTTGAGAGATGAGGCCTTTATCAACTTTCTGCTTTCCTTTTAATTTAGGTTGCATTGGTTTTGTTTGTGCAAAACTTTTTAAATTTTATATAGTCAAAATTATCTAGTTTACATTTTGTAATGCTTTCTCTGTTTTCTTTGGTCCTAAATTCTCCTCTTATCCATAGATATGACAAATAAACTATCCCATATTCTTGGAGCATTTTTCTTATGGCACTTGATAGCTTGGAATTCTACTTTTGAAAACTGCCTCAATGCTTATTTATATCTTCTGACTACTTATCATTTGGGGAATGGTTTTTATTCTTATACATTTTAATCAGTTATAATAATAATAATTCTTTATATAGTCCTTTAAAGTTTGTGAAATGCTATTTTGATCTTCATAGCAACTCTGGGAGGTAGGTGTTACTATTACCACCATTTTACAGATGAGGAAGCTTAGGAAGTCAGAGGTGAAGTGTCTTGCCCAGGTTCACACAATTAGTAAGTGTCAGAAGTAAAATTTGAACTCAGGTCTTTCTGACTCTAGGTCTTCTATATATCCTTATATATCTTGGAAATGAGATGTTTTACCAGAGAAACTTTCTGTAATTTTCCAATTAACTCTTTCCCTTCTAATTTTAGCTGCATTGTTTTGAATGTGCAAAAACTTTAATTTTCTGTGATCGAAATTGTTCATTTTATCTTCTGTGATCCTTTCTTTCCCTTGATTTGTTGTGAACCTTTCCTTTACAAGTAATGAATTCTTCACTTCCCATTAATGACCATTTTTTTCTTCTTAAGGTGACAAGAGACACATAGATGTCACACAAAAATGATAGGAGAAATCCTGGCCCCAAATCTGACCTAGAAGAAAGAAATAGTTCTTAAAGTACAACATTATAGGAATTTTGGGGAGAATGTCTACTGAACTACTATCAATGATCCTTGAAATATCATGAAAATGAGAGAGATGCTGCAGGACTGGCAAAGGGCAGAAGTATTACATTTTTAAATGTAGGGAAGTTGGTTTTTCTTCCTAAGCCTAATCACAGAAAAGTAACAGAATAAACAGGTGTTCAACTAACAGTAAAAATGGACCATGGCAGGTGATTGCTTTATGAGGGAAGAATCAGAGTCCTTTGAATGAATCATAAAGGAAATAACTGTCATAGGATGAAGAATGATAAGGTCACACCTTGACTGTCTGTGTACAGGAGAGAGACGCTAAGAGGAACCCACTTCCTGATAAAATGTGGAGAGAATGAACAGAGTTAGAGAGAGGGTAGCTCTGAAAAATTAAGTGAAGTTAGGTGACTGGGAGCAAAGGAAGGAGCAACTGCCACAAAGCTAAGATTCTGTGAATGGGCTATTTGGGTAGATCAGGCATGGAAAATGTTGGGACAGAAGCTGTTAAATTGCCCTTGGACTATAGACCTGTAGATAGTCAGCCCAACTTTCTCCCCTTCAGCTCTGTTGGAAAAACCTAAATACACTGGGAAGTCTATTTTGTGTTTACATTTCTTTGATTTAAATGTTTGTTTTGTCTTCAGAGAGAGTGTTAAGCACAAACCTGTGCTAGTCTGGGTACACTTATAGGAAATAAGAAGTCATTTGAGGAAGGAGCATCCTCACAAAAGAAAGATCCATAGATCTCCTACTAAGGTGTTTTGCCAATGTGCTATCTCTGAAGGGGGACTTGAAGCTATAAAAGATAGTATTATAAATCATTTGAGACAATTTTCCAGAACAGAAAGGGAGTGTCGACATCAAGAAGGACATCTGGGCAATGGGTCAGTGGCAGGGAAAGTGGAGGCCAATAGAATTACTGAATGATACTATTCAACACAATTGCTATATTAAGAATGGAAGGTTAAATCTACAAACTATAGGATAGTGAACTTGACTTTGACTATGGGCAAAATTCGACATCTTTTTATTGATCTATTCATTCATTCATTCATTCGTTTGTTTGTCTTTGCTTTTGGCAAGGCAATTAGGGTTAAGTGACTTGCCTAGGGTCACACAGTTAGTAAGTGTCAAATGTCTGAGGATGAATTTGAACTCAGGTCCTCCCGACTCCAGGGTCGGTGCTCTAGCCACAGTGTTTGTTTATTTTGTTATGGTGGAAAGATCACTGGCTGAAGTCAGAGGGCCTGGGTTCAAATCTCACCTCTGATGAAAATTAACTTTGTGACCTTGGAAAAGTCACTAAAATGTGTGAGTTTCAATTTCCTTATCTGTGAAATGAGGGAGAATAGGTGGTCTCTGTTGTTCCTTCCATCTCTTGAGCTATGAGCCTACTTTTTAAAAAATAAAAAAAATTATTGATATCTTTTGTCTTTATATGAAAGTAATTTCTTAGAAGGAAAAAACTTTTCTTCTCCCCTGTCTCCTGATCTCTTAGGGGATAGCAGCTCCCAAAGGTCTTTTGTGTATAGTGCTAAAAAAACCTCCTATTCTTTGTCTCAGATACCAGAGATGGGGAGAAGACCACAGTTCATCCATCACAGTGACTCCTTTGTTGACAGAGGTAGTCATGGACTCCAGCACTTGATGCAGTTCTAGCAGAGGCTGCAAACTGACTTTTGATTCCCTGCCTGGTTAATCTGGAGGTCTGCCATCGCTGCAATCTGGCCTCGGAAAGCCCTACAGATGCTTACCTAGCAGAGCCTTCCTGTCTGTGTCTTTCTTTTCCTAATGTGAAGCAAACACATGATAGAAGTCAAAGAGAAGAAACACAGAGCCAGAATTTCATGTCTGATCCTTTAAAAGTTCTGCCAGAGTATGACTGGAGTGTGACCTTTGACAATGGCCCCCTTTATAGCAGACTTCCGCTATTGCTGGAATGCATTCCCTAGTCTCTTCTGCCTCAGAATTCTGGGCTTTGTTCAAGGCTCAGTTCACATTCCATTCCCTATGGAAAGTTTTTTCTGATTCCTCCTAATTATTAGTGTAACCCACAGCCCAGAGCATTCCCCCCGTCCCCCCAAAAAGACTCTGGGCTCACATAGATTGGATCCCATATTGAGGGTAAGACTCCAAAAAATCAATTTCTCTTCCTTTGGTTCATTTCCCCTGCTTAGATTATTTTTTATAAAATCCTCTCAAAACTTCAAGACAAAAGTGGTCTAGCTTATATCTCAAATTTAGATGGCAGAGTCTCTGAATCCTGCAGAGGCAGTCAATGTAGTTATTGGACACAGGCAGCCTTTATTTCATCCTGCAGAAAATGCATTAGACACAAACTCCCTGGAGCAGAAACTCTATAAAGTACTTGACTCTGACTCTTTCTTCCCTCTAGAAGGGAGCTGAACTTGGGTTTACTGTCAGAAAAACCATCTATCATTCTGGTGAGTCCTTCTTTCCTATACAATCCCACAATCTCCCTAAGATTCACATAGTACCACTCTGAGGTTAAGATTCACTTGAGAGGTAAACATGCTTAGAACTTATATAGTAGGTAAATGACATTTTTTAAAATTAAATTTATTTATTTAGTTTTAGTTTTCAACATTCACTTCTATAAGATTTTGAGTTCCAAATTTTCTCCCCATCTCTCCCCTCCCCTCACTGTGAGACAGTGTGTAATTTGATATAGGTTCTACATATACATTTATATTGAACCCATTTTCACATTAGTTATGTTGTAAAGAAGAATTACAACCAATAGGAGAAATAATGAGAAAGAAGAAACAAACAGAAAGAGAGAGACAGCAAGCAAATAAAATGTTTTGATTTGCATTCAGACTCCCTAACTTTTTTTTGTCTGGATGTGGATAGCATTGCCCATCATGAGTCTTTTGTAGGTGTCTTAGATTCTTGCACTGCTAAGAAGAGCTAGATCTATCTAAGTTAGTCATTGCGCAATGTGACTGTTACTGTGTACGATGTTCTCCTGGTTCTGCTCACTTCACTCAGAATCAGTTCATTTAACTCTTTCCAGGCTTTTATGAAGACCACCTGCTCATCATTTCTTATAGCATAATTGTATTCCATTACCTTCATATAACACAACTTGTTCTGCCATCCCCCAAATGATGGCATCCCCTCAATTCCAGTTCTTTGCCACTACAAAAAGAGCTGCTGTAATTATTTTTGTACATTTTCTCATTTGTATGATTTCTTTGGGATATAGCTCTAGAAGTGATATTGCTAGGTCAAAGAGTATGTGTATTTTTGTAGCCCTTTGGGCATAATTCCAAATTGCTCTCCAGAATGGTTGGATTAGTTCACAACTTCACCAACAATGCATTAGTGTTCCAATTTTCCCACATCTTCTCCAACATTCATCATTCTCCTCATTTGTCATGTTAGCCAATCTGATAGGTGTGATGGACCTCAGAGCTGTTTTGATTTGCATTTCTCTAATCAATATTAATTTAGAACATTTGTCATATAACTATAGATAGCCTTAATTTCTTCTTTTGAAAACTGCCTGTTGATATCTTTAGCCAATTATCAGTTGGAGAATGACTTGCATCCTTATAACTTTGACAGTTCTCTGTTTATTTCAGAAATAAGGCCTTTATCAGAGACACTGGTTATAAAAATTCTTTTCCAGTGTTCTGCTTCCCTTGTAATCTTAATTACTTTGGCTTTGTTTGTGCAAAAACTTTTTTCAATTTAATGGAAACAAAATGATCCATTTTTCATTTTATAATGTTCTTTATTTACAAATACTTTCTTTTTGTAATTTAATTTTATTATTATTTTTAATGTTCTACAATTACTACCATAAAATTAAGATTTTATGCCCCCCACACCTACCCCCCACTACCCCCCTCCCTCCCCATGACAGCATACAACTCTGTATAGGTTCTACATATACTTTCCTATTGAGTAAGTTTTCACTAAATTCATGCTATGTAGTCGCACTAAAATAAATGGAAGAAATCATATAACAAATCAAAATATAATACACAAACACACACACATACACAAACATGATCTGCTACATTCTGTGAATGACTTCCATATTTCTTTCTCTGAGTGTGGAAGGCATTTTGCCCTAGAAAACCACCATTGGGATTTTTTTTTTAAATAAGTTCTTGCCTTATTATGAAGTTCCAAGTCTACCAGAAAAAACTCTCACATGCTGTGGTCGTTGCTGTGCACAAAGTTCTCCTGGTTCTATTTCTTTAGCTCAGCATCAGATCATATAAGTCCTTCCAGGCCTCCCTGATGTCTTCTTGTTCATCATTTCTTATGGTGCAATAGTACTCCATTACATTCATATACCACAACTTATTCAGCCATTCCCCAACTGATGGGCATCCCCTTGACTTCCAGTTTTTGGCAACTACGAAGAGTGCTGCTATAAATGTTTTTGTACATATGGGACCCTTTCCCATTTTTATGATCTCTTAGGGATACAGTCCTTGTAGCAATATTGCTGGGTCAAAGGGTATGCACATTTTTGTAGCCCTTTGGGCATAGTTCCAAACTGTTCTCCAGAATGGTTGGATGAGCTCACAGCTCCACTAACAATGAATTAATGTTCCAACTCTCCCACCTCCTCTCCAGCATTTATCATTTTCTTGTTCTGTCATGTTTGCCAGTCTTATAGGTGTGATGTGGTACCTCAGAGCTGTTTTGATTTGCATCTCTCTAATCAATAGTGATTTAGAGCATTTTTTCATATGATTATAGATATCTTTAATTTCTTCCTCTGAAAATTGCCTGAACAAATACTTTCTTGATGAACCTGTCCTACCTGAATACTAAACACTAGCTTTGTTCTCCAAATTAGATGGTCCTCTCCATCCAAGTAGACTGTCCTCATGTTTCTTTCATGAGAGTGTTGATCAGGAAATTTTTTTTGAGAAGTTCTGATGCCTGAACTCTTCAAATCAAGGATATCTTCAAGGTAACTTTCAGAGTAGGAAAACTCCCTCTTCTATTAGAAGGTGATATCTCAGAATTATGCGGCCTGGGGAATTAAAATCCTTCCTCCTCCACACAGGACTTTAGGGTTCAGAGAAAGTGTCTTTGATCTTTCTTTTTGGGAAGTGAGACACAAACATGTATCTCCCGTAAGTCATGTGCTTCTTCAGTAAGTTGTCATTGATGATTCTGATGGGATGGAGGTGGGAAGAGAAATCACCTCCCCATCACTTTGCCACACTCCAGAAGAAGGCACAAGGGAAATTGTAAAAGAGCTTTCAAGAAATTGAGAGTCCTGCAGAAGGTAGAGTCAGTATACTCTTATAGGCTAGGGAAAGGGAATGTCTGATCCTCAATCAGCCATTCATTAGTACTCAGTTGCCTTCAAGCAATGGTGCACAGACTATAATGTCATCAATTTGATTAGGAAATTCTTCAAACTGATCTGATCCAACAATGCTTTGTATTATATAATCTCATCAGTTTTGGGGGAACCCCTCAGTTTAATAAGGGACTCCCCAGTTTCATTCCTTAATATAGTGCTCTCTTCCTTTTTAAATGGTAGAGAAAGTATTTATTAAATACCATGTGCCAGACATTGTATTAAGCACTGGGGATACGAATACAGCTAAGCTGCCCACAAGGAGCTTACATTCAAATCAATCAAGAGAAAAGAAAGGTCACCTTTTAGCCCTGGGAAAGTCAGGGAGAGAATTCAAATTTCCACTGGGAGGGAGATGAGCATGGTGGCCAGAGAGTGGCATGGTGTGGAGATGGCAGGAGGGGCATATTTGCTTATTTATATGTTGCGCTTCCCCTGGTAGAATGTAAATTTCATTACTGTTGTTGTTATTGGGACCATTTGATTATTACTTACTTATCTCAATGATAATGATAACAGAAATGGTGACCAAGAATTAGTGAGAAAGTCTGAAGATTTACTGGTAAGAGAAAGCATGACTGAGGATAAGATGAGGTATATGATAGTATAAGTATTGTCTTCAGCAGCTCATGAATCATCTTGAGAGGCATCTTGGCAGCAACTTGATGGCGCAGTGGATAGATAGCCCCTGGAGTCAGGAAGACCTGAATTCAAATCCAGCCTCAGATACTTACTGGTTCTGTGACCCTGGGCAAATCATTTAACCTTTGCATGCCTCAGTTTCCTCCTTTATAAAATAATAACATAATAATAGCACTTACTTTACAGGGTTGTTTGAGGAGAAAAATGAAATAATATTTGTAAGATACTCTGAAAGCCTTAAGGCACTATATAAGTGCTAATTATTATTATAGAAGTCAGAGGATCATTGTGCAGTAATACTGCTAATCTCAACAATTCCTAGTGTAGTAGTGATACTTTTTTTTTGAGACAATTGATGTTAAGTGACAACTAGTAAGGGTCTGAGGCTACATTTGAGCTCAGGTCCTCCTAACTCCAAGACTGGTACTACACCACTGGTACTACACCACCAGTGGTAGTAATACTTAAAGATAGAGTAGAGGCATCAGCCCTACTGTAGGCGACTCAATATGGAAAACTTTGGTCTTTTCCATGCAGGCATTTCTGGTTAGCAAATGAGTCTCCACTAGAATGTCACATAGATCTGACACAGGGATGACAGGGAAACAACATATGCAGAGAAAAAAGAGCAGTTATATGAAAGCCTCAGGAGACCTGCTTGTAATATTGCATATATATTGAAAATTCAAAGTCTATTATCAGTGGGTGCTGGAAAACTAATTTACTATTTCAAGGAGGTGCCAAGAACATCTATATAAAATTCCTAACTATCTCCCAAAAGGAGGAAGGGAAGGTCTTTGAACCTCCTTCTGCTCCTTAGACCTTCTCATCCTGGAACGAATCTGGCTCACTTCCTCCACTGGTGAGTTCCTCCTGTGACCTCCATTTTGGGCCCCATTCTCCCTTCTGTGCTTTTGACTTTCCCCACTTCAAGATCATGCCTTAGCTGGAGTCTTGGCATGAAATCTCCTTCAGTACTTGGGGCCTTCTTGCCCCAGAACACTCATCAGCTCACCCTGAAAGATGGTTGTGTTGACCTACTTGTCCCAGTGATAAGTTCCTCCTGGCATTTTGATTTTGGGTAGAGGCCCAGGCTAACCACCTTCTTTCTTTCCCAGACTGAGCTTCTGACTTTCTGACCTTCAACACCTTACCTTAAGCACTCTCCCCTCCTCTCTCCTCACCCCAACAGCTTTTCAGCTCTCTTTTGAGTGTTTTCTCCTACTCTTTGAGGGCAAGAACTGTCTTTATTTTTGCATTTATTTGTATTCTCAGCAGATGGTACAATGCTTGGCACCTAATAAATACTTAATCAACGCTTGTTGTCTTATCTTGCCTACGTGTGTGTGTGTGTGTGTCTGTATGTGTGTGTGTAGATATATATGTAGTTAAACATTTAATTAATTTTTTTTCAATTAACAAAAACCTATCTTTTTCTCTCACCTCTCCTCAGTGAAAAAAAGAAAAGAAAAACAAAACTTTTGTCAAGTAAAACAAACTCCCATCTTGGCCATGTCTAAAAATGTATTTCATTCTGTACCCTGAGTCCATCACTTCTCTGTGAGTGGGTAACATACTTCATCGTCAGTCCTGTGGAATCGTTTCTACTGACTCTTGTCTGACTGGATTCAGGTCTGATTCTGTATTAAGGAAGGAGAAGCAGCTGCAGAGACCCTCAGTCAAGAGTGTGGTGCTTGTGGAATACATGAACAACAGTAGAAAGTTTGGGCAGCTAGGAGGCACAATGGATACAGCGCTGGGCCTGGAGTTAGGAAGACTCATCTTTCTGAGTCCAAATTGTCTCAGATACTTACTAGCTGTGTGATGCTGGGCAAGTCACTTAAATTTGCCTCAGTTTCCTCATCTGTAAAAAAGGAACTGGCAAAGAAAATGGCAAACTACTCCAGTATCTTTGTCAAGAAAACCCCAAATGGGGTCGTGAAGAATTAGACATGACTAAAAAATGATGGAACAGTAACAAAAAAAGGGTTAGGTGGTCAGAGAGACTATGAGATGTCTTTTAATCAATCAATCTATGAGCCAAAGGAGTGGTCCCCAACTTCTTAGAAAGGATATAATAGATAAAGCAGATATAAGAAAAATATATAAATAAAGAGAATTCTGAGGTAGCAAACAAATAATCTGACAGAGTTACAAGATATTTCCTCAGTTACTGGCACCTGAACCCAAAGAGACTACTTCAAATCAAACAGTTCCTCCTGAGAAACCTAATAGCTAATGTGATATAAGAGGAAATAGCAAAAATACGGATGGCAAGGAGACATTTCAGGCATCTTGTACCAAGGGCATGGTGTAACACTCTACCTACGTAAGTCCTATTATTCAAAGTCTGATAGTCTTCCATTGAGGCCATCTCCAGTCATCCTGATCCATACCTAGCCACTGCACCCACATGACTCTGGAAGAGAAAGTGAGGCTGGTGACCTTGCACAGCCCTGCCTCACTTAAATCCAGTTCATGACAAGTTATGGATGTCACGGTCTTCTTGGGGAATAAAGGACAAACAGCAACCTGTGAGTCCACCATGCAGGGCAAAGTCATCTGGGACAAGAGTTCAAAGGAAACTGCTTTGGTACAGAGGAAAAAAAATGAATGTGTCCAGAGAGGCTGAGCTATCTTTTATTAGAAGTGAAGATTAGATGGTCACACAAATATTGGGTGTGTTAGAGAAGATAATTCAGCATTGGTTTATCAGAAAGTAAAGTTCACTATACTGGCATTGAGAAATGGAGATAGGGGCAGGGAAGGAAGCTGGCTCACCCCAGTGATATTAAACTCTATCACACCAACCTTTCTTCAATCCACCCTACCTAGACTCACAGGACCCCCATATAGCAGTGACAGTAAGAACTGTGGAGCCACCTACTGCATTCCAACGAGCATTTAATGAACAAGTGCCTACTTTGTGCAAGGTACTATGCCAGGTGCTGGGACCTGTCCAGAAGGAGTTTACATTCTCCTGAGGGCTATGACAAGTAAATAGATAAATAGATACATGCTAATTTGAAGAGAGAGAGTCTTGCTCCAGGCTGATGACTGTTTTTCAATAATTTTAAGGACTCTTGTAACATATATGCCCATTGAAGGGCTAGACCTCTAGAGATTCTGAACAGAACTATTTATATTTTGGTTATATCAGTGTGAGTTTAAAGTGACATGGTGTGTGTCACTGCCAGAGTCAACAAGCATTTATTAAGTACTTACTATGTGCCAGAAACTGTGCTAAGTGTTGGGGATATAAAAAAGGTGATCACAGTCCTTATCCTCAAGGATCTCAGCAAGAAGGTGGAGTATCTCTGGAGCCAGTCTGATCAATAGACTGGCAAAGGAGCTGGAACTGTTTACTTGGATGCTCATTAAATCAAGCCATCCACCCCAAGGCGTCTTGACCTATGTATGCCCTGATACTGCCCCATTCTGGGCCAGACCTTCAGTGACTGTATCCTGTTTTTAATCTATTTAACCTTGGAACTCTCAGGTTGAGTTGTCATTATTAGTGAAGGGGAACAAACGCGCCTCACCCGTTAAATTTACCTAGCACCAGACCCTGTGCCATATCCCATCTAGCCATCCATCCTGGGTCAAGACAAGTCAAGGTAAGTCAACAATCATTTTATTAAGCACTTAGCATGTGCCAAAGCACTGTAAACCCCAGGGATACAAAGAGAGGCAAAAACAACTCCTGCTTTCAAGGACCTCCCAGTCTAATAAGGGTGACAACATGCAAACTATTATGTACAAAACAAATAAACATAGGATGAACTGGAGGTGTTTCTGAGGAGATATACTAAGATTAAGGAGAACCAGGAGAGATTTCTTGTAAAATGTGAGACTTTAGCTATGACTTGAGGGAACCCAGGGTAGTCAGGAGGCAGAGATGAGGAGAGAAAGAGTTCCAGGCACAGGGGATAGCCCGTGAATATTTCTGGAGTCTGGTGATGGAAAGAGGCTAGAGCCACTGGATTATAAGTACAGAGAGAGGAGTTAGGTGTAAGAAGACTGGAAAGGTAGGAAAGATCTAATTATGAAGGACTTTAAAAGCCAAACAGAAAATTTTGTATTTGCCCCTATAGGTAATAGGGAGTCACTGGAGTTTGCTGTATAGGGAGTGAAGTACTCAGGCTTGCATTTTAGGAAGATTTGAGAGCTGAATGGAAGATAGGCTAGAATGGGAAGAGATTTTGTGGCAGGCAGACCAACAGGTAATCTCTTGCAATAATCCAAGTGTGAGGGGATGAGGGAGAAGAGGGTATATTAGATGTTGTGAAGGTAGATGTGACAGGACTTGCAACATATTGGACATGGGGGAGTGGTAAGACTGAACTGAGGCACTGAGGAGACAATTAGGCTGCAAAGCTGGGTGGGTGGGAGGATGGTGGTGCCCTTGACAGTTATAGAGAAGTTAGAAAGAGGGGAATTAGGATTTGGGGGCTGAGAAAGATCCTTGAGTTTAATTTTAGAGATGTTGAGTCTAAGTTGTTTATGGAATATCTAGTTCAAGATGTCTAATAAGAAGTTGGAGATATAAGCCTGGAGGTCAGGTGAGAGATTAGAGATGGACAAGTACATTTGAGAATTGTCTGCATAGAGATTATAACTGAATCCATAAGAACTTATGAAATAACCAAACAAAACAGTATGGATGGAGAGGAGAAAAGGGCCCATGATACAGCCTTGAGGGACACCTACATTTCTCAGGCATGACCTGGATTTCAGTCTAGCAAAGGAGACTGACAGAAAGTCATCAGAAACGTAGTAGGAGAACCACATCAAACCTAGAGAGAAGAGAGTATAAAGAAGAAAAGAGTAAAACAGAGAAGTCAAGAAGGATGAAGACGGAGAAAAGGTAACTGGCAATGAAAACTTCACTGACAACTTTTGAGAGAGCACATCCAGTTGAATGATGAAGTCAGAAGCCAAAGTTAAAAAGAAAGTGAGAAGAAAGAAGTGGAAGCATCTATTGTAGACTTAAAAAATAAAATAAAATTTAGTCTCAAAAGGGAGGAGAGATACGGGATGACAGCTATTGGGGATGGATGGATCAAGCGAGAGTTTGTTGAAGACAGGGGAGACATGGGCATGTTTATAGGCAGAAGGGAAGCAGCCAGAAGACAAGAAGAGATTGAAGATAAATGAAAGAGTGGGATGATGGGGGCTAATCTGCTGAAGACAATGAACTGGAATGTGGCCTCTTGTGTACCTTGGAAAGAAGGAGTGCCTTCCCTTCACATGAGACAGGGGTGAAGGAGGAGCCCTGGGCATCTTACCATTTGCTTGCTGGCCTCAAGCCTGGTCATGCTTTTTCAGTCGCCATTTTCTTACCTGTGACATTATTGCTACTGATGTAGTTTCCCACCTGACTGCCAGAGATGATGCCCTGAAGAAGTTTTGGAGCTTCTGCCCGGGGGCTGGAATGTACTGATTGATGAGATCCTGCTGTATCCAGGAGACCCAGATGCAACCATACTCTTTCACCCTGGTCATTTTCTGATCTCCTCACCCCTCTCACTTTCCATGGCTTGGCAACTCATTGTATGTGGAGGATGAAGGAGACAGAAGAGTCCTTCAGAGAAAACTCTGAGGTTTCAAACCTGAGAGACTTGAAGAATAGTGTTCTCCACTGAAACAGAAAAGCTAGGAAAAGGAGAAAGTTTGGGGAATATGATAATGAGTTAGTTTAGGATAGATTGAGTTAGAGATGCTGTCCAGCTTTCAAAACTGGAGCTCAAGAGAGAGGCTATGGTTGGATATACAGGAATGAGGATCAGCTGATTTCCAGAATCTGATGATGTCATCAAGAGAGTGTAGAGAGAAAAGAGAAGACATTTAAAAATTTTTTAATGTAAATAGTATTTTCTTTTTTCCAATTACATATAAAGATAACTTTTCAATACTTACTTTTTTTAAGATTTTGAATTCAAAATTTTTCTCCCTTCCTTCCCTCTCCTCCTCTCCCCAAGAAGTCAAGCAATCTGATATAGGTTATACACATGCAATCATATTAAACATATTTTCACATTTAATCATGTTGTGAAGAAGAAACATAACGAAAGGAAAAAAACATAAAAAAAAACCAAAGCGAAAGTATTTTTCAATCTGCATTCAGATTCCTTCAGTTCTTTCTCTGGATGGTGTTTTCCACCATGAATCTTTTGGAATCATCTCGGATCACTGTATTGCTGAGAAGAGCTAAGTCTATCATAGCTGATCATTGTACAACGTTGTTACTGTGTACAACGTTCTCTTGATTCTGCTCCCTTCACTCAACAAGTGTTCGTGTAGATCTCAGGTTTTTCTGAAATCTGCCTGCTCATCGTTTCTCATTTATTTATTCATTTTAAAAAATTATTTATTTATTTTCAGTTTTCAACATTTACTTCCATAAGTTTAAATTTTCTCCCCCTCTCTCCCCACTACCTCCCCAAGATGGCATGCAATCTGATATGGGCTCCACACGTACATTCCTACTCAACACATGTTCACATTAGTCATGTTGCACAGAAGAATTATGACGAATGGAAGAAACCGTGGGAAAGAAAACAAAACAAAAGAGAAAAGCGTCTGCTTCACTCTGCAATCCATAGTTCTTTCTCTGCATGAAGATGGCATTTTCCATCATGAGTCCTTTTGGAAAAGTTTTAGGTCCTTGCATTGTTGAGAGGGGCTAAGTCTATCAAAATTAGTCCTTGCACAATGTGATTATTATGATGTACAATGTTTTCCTGGTTCTGCTCACTTTACTCAATATCAGTTCATATAAGTCTTTCCAGATTTTTCTGAAGTCCACTTGCTCATCATTTCTTATAGCACAATAGTATTCAGTTGCATTCATATACCACAACTTGTTCTGCCGTTCCTCAATTAATGGGCATTCCCTCAAATTGTCAATTCTTAGACACCACAAAAAGAGCTGCTATAAATATTTTTGTACATGTAGGTCCTTTTCCCTTTTAAAATTTGTCTTAAAAGGGATTAATTTACATTTTTTCTTATTGAGTTACCCCCAAATGCAAATACTACAAATAGTGGAAAGTATGAAAGCCTGTAAAATAGCCATCCAAATACCACCAATCTCCCGGGGTTGTGAGAACCAAATGAGGTAATATAAAGTGTTTAGCACAATGCCTTACATACAGTAGGCACTTAATAAGTGCTTGTTTCCTTCCCCTTTTCCCTGATAATGTAGAGCTAGTATATTTACTCAAATAATTAGTACATTCTTTTCCATATCCATCTTAAAGAAAGCAAAAATTAAGGGTAAGATTAAAAAACACATTTATTAGTTTAGTGTGTCATCAGTCAGGGAGGACTAACATGGATACAGATGCTCTATGGGGAGAGAGGGAAGAGAGAAGAGGGAAGAATGGGGAGGAGAAGGGAAGATGGAAGGAGGATAGGGGATCAAGGAGGAATGAAGGATATAGAAATTAATTGCCAAATAGATCATGATTATATATGGAAATGGGTTGTTGTTTGGGTAGCGAGGTGGTGTAGTGGATAGAGTCCAAGTCTAGAGTAAGGAAGTCTCATCTTTCTAAGTTCAAATCTGACCTCAGACACTTATTAGCTATGTGACCTTGGGCAAGTCACTTTACCTCATCTGTAAAAAATGAGCCGGAGAACGAAATGGCAAACCACTCCAACATCTTTGCCAAGAAAACCCCAAATGGGATCACAGAGAATTAGACGTGACTGAAAAATGAACAACAACAGTCAGGAAGATGGAGAAAGAATAAATAAGCCATTTATCATTCCAAACAAAGATCCACTGACCACTTCCTGAGTATTCATGGGTGCCAATGTCTATTCCTGGCCTAAGTGCATGATTTAAGTGTCTGAACTCTCTCCAGACAGTATCTGAACTGAAAGGCATGTTAAGTTATAAAGTCCACCACACCCTACCTTTACTCATATCTTCCACAGGAGATGCTGCCCAAACTCTAAATGTCTTTGTTTTTCATTTGTTTGGTTTTTTTTTGTCATGCAAATGTAGTTGGATGACAAGCTGTTCATATGGTGCCCTTCATTCTTGATTCATGACTGACCCATCTTCTTCCCCCGTCACACACATCCTTAATAGTGTATGTAACTTATACAACTTCTTCAGAGGAAACCTTAGTTCAGGGGTGGGCAACTTGTGGCCTCGAGATCACATGTGGCCTTCTAGGGCTTTTGCCTGAGTCCAAGTTTTACAGAATAAATCCTTTCATTAAAGGGTTCCCCACCCCTTCCTTAGTTCAATTCCTTCATTTTACAAATAAGAAAACTAAAACCCAGAGAGGACCTTAGGACTAATGTCCAACTTATCAAAGACATCATTGATGTAGACTATTTATGCTCTAAGTGCTCATGGTAATGGGTTACATCACCCAGTCCTTCCTCTTTGGTTTGGACATCCATGACGTTATCTTTGGCATCTTGCTTGCAATCAATAATTAGAAAATTTGAACAAAATGATATCCTAAGTTGCATCTGTCATGGGGACTTGTATAATTTTAGCATATATGTGGGAAAAGTTTTGTCTGAGGGTAGCTTTCAAGAATGCATCCAATTTGATTGAGTCAAATGTTTAAAAAAATCAACCATAGAAACTCTGGGATTTTATATCCTCCGCATCACTCAGGTACAGGAACATAAAAATGTGATCTACCATTGAGGCTATTTACTTGCAAACCATGTACTGTTATAATTTTATGTGAAGAGGACAATGACCTAGATGTACCTGTAGGAAGGTACAGCAAAAGACTCCAGCTTCACACCCACTCCTTAAGTGTTGTTTAGTTAATTTAGGGGTGATTTTTATGATGGTGATATTAGTTACCAGAGATATGGTGGGAGGTGAAAGGAATTTACTCAAACTAAAAATCAGATGGGTTTGAGGGTACTTCCACTGAGGAAAAGTAGTACTATAAAAAGACAGACTTTACCTGTTTGCTTTGTTGACTGGTGAAACTGTGGGTCTGACTCACACAATAGCTAAAATATCCCCAAGCATAGGCTATCTAAAAATATTTCCTGTGGGAAAGAGGCATTCCAGCAGCTTGCCCGTGGATGACATCACAAGGTGGCAGCTTCAGAGGCAGAGAAGTATCCCAACTGGGATGAAACCCTAGGAATGTGATTGTATGGGGGAAGAGCATGGTCATCTGTGGGAAACTGCTTCTTGTACACATGAGTAACTTTTTCCTTATTGATTATTTTGTTACTCTTCTTAAGTGTCTTTCACTTTGAATTAATGTATAATCTGATTTAATTGGTAAAAGAGGACATCATTTAGGAGCTTATGAGTTTTGGATATCAATAGATGCTGATCCAAAGAGAACCTGGAACTTAGGTATGTTTTGTTTGGGGGGGGGGGGTGTGAGGAGACATACACTTCAAAAGAATTACATTATGTTGTCTTGGTCTGGTAAAAATGAGCTCATGACCTGTAGATTTGGATAAATGCTGACCCATCAGCTACCATGAGATTGGTTTTCATTTTTAGTGGAGGAACCAGGCTATATATAGAACTGAGAAGTTGGAGGAAATTGGGATAGATTGCATTTGAACAATTATATAGTGGTTTTTGTGATCCCAGACTTATCACTTCTTCAAAAATTCATGATGATAACACCATTATACTCATGGTAATGCTATATTACTGAATCTCAAGAAAGCTTTTTCTCACTGACTTCAGTAACTCACTGGGACCTGTGGGAGAGGATCCTGGAGCACAAAGTTTTGATTTTTTTTTTCCTTCAAGCTGTGAGACTTCTGATAATCTAACAGTCCCAGGAGTAAAATCATAATCAGTGTTTCCATCATTTCAAGCCCTCGAGGGAAAGATTGTTTGTAGTGAGCAGAGTCCCTCGGGGACAGAGCTGTCCCTGACTTCTTCCTAAGAATCATATAATGGGATTTTTAATTTCCACACTCTGCCTACCTATCCCAAGTACGAACATTCCCCTCAGGAGGAGAGGCTGAGGTGGGAAACAGAAATACCTTGCCAGCCCCTTTCAAAGGTAAGTCTGGCCTCTTGGACAGACCAGGGACAAATGGAGGGAAATAGATCAGTTATTCCTGAATAGGACATGGTTTGTGAAGGCCCTAGTAACCCTTTAGGAAAGACCTGGAGACCCAGTAATAAAAAAACCAAAGCATCCACTGGGCTATCAGACCTGTACTCTCACACAGGTAAAGATCCAAGTCCACTCTCTGTCTGAGCACCCCTAGACAAATTCTTCTCATTACCTTCTCAGGTGTATCTCTGAGGTCCAAGAGAAGATGCTTCTTTGGTATAGGCTTGATTCAGCCAGTTCAAGGTAAAAAACAAAAGCTCATAGGAATATGGGATTTAGATCGGGACAAGACCTTGCAGCCCATCTAGCCCAAGCCATAATATTTTTTCCAGAGGAGATAAATTGAAGACCCTGATGGGGGAAGTGACTTGGCCAAGTTCATGCAACTAATGAGTAACAGATCTGGAATTTGAACCCAAATATTACATATATATTGCATATGAAATATACATATGTATTACATAATAGGTCAACCCAATGTAAAACAAGACAGAAAAAAGCAAAAGAAAACAAAGGTTCAGGACTTAGGTTATATGATGGCCGTGGAATGGTGTTTTGTCAGACACCAATATTCTCTCCTTCTCTTGTCTTCATTTTTTACTGATCTCCAAGTGTTTGCACTGACTGTTCCCCGTATATGGAATGCTCTACATCCTCATCCCTACCTCCTAGCTTCCCTGGCTACCTTCAAGTCTCAGCTTAGAGCCTCCTCAATCTTAGTGGCTTTAATCTATCCAGCCTACATCTCATTCCTACCTAGTTGTTTGCATATTATCTTTCCCATTACACTGTGAGTAAACTCCCTGAAGGCAGGGACATTTCCCCCTCAGTTCCTGGCCCATAGTAAGCATTTGTAAATGCTAGTTGACTATTTCCCAGATAGAGTGCCAGATTCGGAGTAAGTAGACCTGGGTTCAAGTTCCAAGTCTTTTCATTGACTAGCTATGGCGCCAACTGTCACCTACTAGAACTTCAGTTTTCTCCTCAGTAACAGGAGGATAATAATGCCTAGAGAGATGTTGTGAATTTCAGATGAGATATTCAAAGTGCTTTGTAAGTCTTAGAGCACTATAGAAATGCAAAATGTTATTATTACCACAACTACTACTAATTTAAAATGGGAGCACCAACTTCTGTCTTCATTTCTGCCTTTCATGGAGGTATATTTTCCAGTCAGATCTAGCCATCCCTCCCTTTATCTCAGAGCCAGGAAGACTTGGGTTCAAGTTCTATTTACCTCTGATATATACCAGTTGTGTGACCCTAGACAAGTCATTCTTTTTAAAGTTTGTTTTTAAAGGATGTCTAGGAGTTTCACAGGCTGAACAATCTAACTTTTCAGTCCTACAGGCAATACTCTAAGACTCTAATTTGCAGAGCAAGTGTTTTGATAAAATTCCTCATCAAGACCAACAAATTCTTAATTCTAGTGTGTATTTCTATCTTTATGGTCTCAATAACAGCATTATACTTCACTTGTCCTATTATTCATGTTTAAAGGAGACTGAATTCAAAGACTCTTTAGATTTTCCAATCTGCTAAGCAGCAAGTGTAGATGATGCTCCAGTCCTATCCACAATCTCCCTCATTCCACACTCACTGAGAATCTACATTAATAAATCACACCCCCTTGCATTTTTCTAGTAGCTGTTTCTCAGCATTCTTTACTCCATCCCCATAAGAATCCTAGTTGCTCCCCCCTCACCAGATCTTGAAGGGCAATGAAGATCCTTACCATCGAGAAAGAGAAACTGAGACATAGATAGAAAAGAAGAAAGGGTCATGAATAAGCCCTCTGGAAATACTGCTTTAAAGGATCTGGAAGAGAATGAAGAGGTATTGAAAGAAACAGGAAAGGAGTGGTTTGAGAGGAGGAGGGTCCTTGTGAAACCAAGAAAAGAGACAGTAGAAAGTTCTCTATCAAAAGAGAACAGTCAACACTCTTGAAAGTCATAGGAAATCAAGAAGGAGGAGCACTAAAAAAACTGTCACTGAATGCCATGATTGGGATGCAGGTCCTTGGTGACCCTACAAAGGGCAGATCTGGTTATGGTAGGGGCAGACAGTCGTAAGGGTCATAGGAGAGTCAAAGTGGTGAGCAAGTAGAGATAGCCAGTGGAGAAAATGCTTGCCAAAATTGCTGGGATGGTCCTATAATTGGATTGGAAAGGAGAGCCGGAGGAGGGTTTTAATTTTTTTTTCAAGGATTGGAAAAACTTAAGCATATTTTCCTAAGCATCTAGGAAGGAACTCTCCCCCAATATGGCTCCATCAATTTTCCTATGCTTATTTTGTTCATGCACCCAACGTTCCAGTCACACTGGAATATATTGTCTCTTCATCTCTGACTCTTGGAATCCCAGAATCCTAGATTTAGAGTTGGGAGGGAACCTACAGGTCATTCAGTCCAAGGTCTTCTTTTTATAGATGAGCTGGTGGCCTAGTGGATAGAGTACTAGCCTTGGAATCAGGCAGATTTGAGTTCCAATCTCCTCTCAGATGCTCCGAAGCTGTGTGATCCTGGGCAAGCCATTTAAACTCAGTTTGCCTTAGTTTCTTCAACTATAAAATAGGGATAGTAAGAGTACCTACCTTCCGATGAAATGAGACAGTTTTTGTAAAGCATTTAACCTAGTACCTGGCACATAATAGGTGCATAATAAATGATTGTTCCCTTCCTTTCTTACAGATGAGAAAACTGAGGTCCCAAGATGTTATTGTAACTCATACAAGATTACACAGCTAGGAGCAAAGCCTGGCTTCAAAACCAGTCACCTGACTGCCAATCCAATGATCTTTGTATGTCTTTTGGCTATTTCTCAAATACAGACGCTGCCAGTCAGAACCGGAACAAGAGTGTGGGTGGAGAATGTAGGGTATAGCCAAACAGTCAACCACATATACACAAGAAAGGTGTGACTGTAGGCCAGGCAGGTGGAGGCCATTGACCTTGTACTTTTGTCTTTTGTTGTTGTTACTCCTGTTCTACTCCTGGTCCCCCCCATTCGAGGTTTTCTTGGCAAAGATACTAGAGTAGTTTGCCATTTCCTCCTCCAGCTCATTTTACAAAAGTTAGGGGAACTGAGGCAAACAGGGTGTGAAGTGACTTGTCCACAGTCACATAGCTATTAAGTGTCTAAGGTTGGATTTGAACTCAGGTCTTCCTGACTCCAGGGTTAGCACTCTATCTATGCTGCCACCTAAGCTGCCCCAAGTTCAGGGCAGATACTAGGCCAGATAGAATTTCTTATCATATCAACCAATCAATTGATGGGAGTAGGGAGACTGTGAGGAGGGATTACAAGAGATGTAGCATCTTCAGAGGAGAGCCAGATTTTCACTGGAATGAAAAGCAGAGGAAATGATCATTGAGAAGTCCAAGGGTTGAAGGAGTGTTTATTAACAATAGGACAGAGATTCCAAAGAGTTCAGTGGAAAGCTCTAGATGATGACTAGGGGCAAGGGGGCGGAGAACTATAGGGGCCAGTGCTGATTGGAAAAATGGGGAGGCCTCTAGAGGAAGCCATATGGATGTTCTACTTCCATTTGAGGTGGCCTGACTGGATGATCAGAACTGGGGAGCCATTTAAGCAGTGTATACCAACTTAGGCACATTCTATCAACCAACTTTAAGTGATAGACAATTTGTAGAGCTAAGCCTCCCTCCAAATTTCAGGTAGAATTTAGAACCTCCTTGTTTTGTCTGATATCACTCAGAGGTTTCTCTTCTAGGTGGGCCTTGGTTCAGTGATTTTAAAGCAATATCTATGCATCCATTTACCCACCTAATCACTCATCCATCCATCTATCCATCCATTCACCCACCTATCCAACCATTGAGACTAGACTTGAGATTTCACTGATATAGAATGTCCAGCACTTTATCCACAGGTACATGTATCTAATGAGAGGCACAAGTACAAACACATATCATATATATATATATATATATATATATATTATATATGTGCATATATGTATGTATGTATGTTGTTCTGTTTGTCCTTTGTTCTCGAAGAGGACCATGACATCAAGGTGATGACATGATTTGCAGTTGACTTTAATTTACATGAGGGGGTGTTGTGCAAGGTCACCAACCTCACTTTCTTCTCCTGAGCCATCTGGGTCTAGTGGCCTGATATTCATCAGGATGGCTAAAGTTGGCCCAGGATGCATTGTGGGAGGAAGATAAATGAGGTAAGTGTCATTAGATCACAGAGAACTTGGAAAAGGAGAGGGTTTGATATATATGTATGTAGCATCAACATGAAATAAATCAATATAAACATATACAAAATAGTGAAATACAGGGATAGTTCAACCATATCCAAAGTAGGTGTATAATCTGAGGCAGAAGCATATTTCAGAAACCAGGAAAATATATTAATTGATTGGTCAAGGTATCTTGGCCTCTGATTCAGGCATGCATGGATTGGAGAAAAGGGATGGGTTCAGAGAGTGTCTTTGTTTTAGAGCATTTGCTGGCCTTGGGACATAGAGCCATCATTGTCCAACCTGTTACTGCCTCTGAGACATGCTTACAACTTCAGGCAGCTTGAAGTCCAGTCAATGCTTTTGACTTTCCTAGGGATATGTCAAACACGGGAAAAACCCAAATAGACCCATGAAGAAAGGCACATAAGAAAGCAGAGTCACTGGGGCTGCATTGTCTGCCAGGAAGGGCCTTACCCACTTTTTAGCCCAATAGCTTTAAGCTCCATGCATTTCCAGGACAGGAGCCCAAATGGGAATGTACATCCCCAGGCTCAAGGTCTCCTTACTATCTATCCATTTTATGCAGGCAGCTTCAGAAGGAGAGAGAAAGAGAGAGAGGTGATGTCTTTACCCCCAGCTGTGGCAGTAAGTGCTGCCTTTTTCTTCCTGTAGATCGATTCCCCTGCCTCCCTGACCTTGGTAACTACTGATAGGATAACAGAATGGATATCATTCTGAAGGCAGTTTGGATACAGCAAAAGTCTCCTAAGCTAGGGGTGTGGAGCTGGTTATATCTTCCTTCCCATCTTATTTATTCTTAGCTGTATTGCTCCAAAGGATACTGACACTCCACACCTGGGCTGCTTAGGGGACATGGAAGGGAAGGATTGTGAGTGTGAAACATGCCAAATCTTTCTAGGTGGGTCAATCAGTAGGGGAGGCAGGATGAGGATCCCAGGTGACAAAGCTTTCTGTTGCTTGAGCTGAGTAATTTCTTTTGACATGCTTTTGTAGTGATGGCAGCCTGAGTGACCCCGAGAGGCTGAGAGGTAGTGCAGGAGCTGTCTGAGCCCCTTCCCAGGTGATTTTGGACATGTGGAAATTGCATTCCACCAAGGACAAGAATGTGTTTCTATTACTGATGAATTAAGATGGGCTGCAGAATCCTCCTGTCATTGAACTGTTACAGGCCAGATATGTAAGAAAGACAAGACAAACTCAGACTGAGGTAAGGCTTTGGTGCCCCACAGAGAAGCAAGCACACTTGCAGTATTCTTGGTAGACAATGGATTCCCTGCAGTAGCACTGTGCCATCTCTGCTAGAGTGTTACCTCTGGGAAGACAGCCAGAAAAATAATCAGCCTGTCCAGGCAGCTCTGCCTCCCCTCTGGCGCTGCATGCACTGAGGTCATACTTGTACTTGGCACTTGAGTCAGAGCTCGAGGTCACATCTTTGATGGCTGTAATTCTGAGCCAGGAGCAGATCATATCTGATCAGTCACCCTGAAGCTTTTCCTTCCCATCCCTTCCAGGTACATGCCCTGCAGTGTTTCAAGCACAAAGGTTACTCTCTAACCCAGACCAAATTTTTTCTGATTTTGACTGACGTTCATCCCCTCCGAATCTGAATCCGGATGAAAGACTCACTGATTTAGATGGGTAGTGTCAACATCAAATAGAAATGGTGCCACCAAGTCGTATGACAGGATCCCTGCAGGAGGAAGGTTGACTTAGAAAAGCCCACATCAAGCATTATCAATGTTCCCTTGGGTTTGAGTTTATTTTATTAAACATTTCCCCATTTCATTTTCATCTGGCTGGGCTGCACTCAGGATTGTTATGGGCAGTGCATGCAACAGCCCAAATTTAGAGCAAGAAGCTTAACCATTAAGGACCTGTGTTTAAATTCCATTTCAGTCACTCACCTGTGTGACCTTCGGCGGGCTCCTTCCCTTCTCCGGCCTTCACTTTCCTCAGTCTGCAAAATAAAGGGGTTGTAATTATAACCTTTAAGTTCTCTTACAGTTCTAGATCTAAGATCCTTTTTCTAGTGAGACGAATCCAACTCCCTTACTTTAAAGATGAGGAAGCTGAGACCCAGACAAAGGAAATCCCTTGCCCATGGTCACACAGGGGATAAGGGTCAGAGCCTCTGATTCCAACACAAAACCGGACTCCAGCTCCAGCCCTATTTCCGTTGCACCGGTCTCAGAATTTCTTGGTCTTTCTTAGTCTCCAGCTTGGTCTTTTTGAAGTTGAGGTCAGCTTTTTCCAATAGCGCAGCTAGAGGCCCTCTAAAGAACTGCTACAGTCTGTGTACCCAGATCCCCCATTTCTTTGACCATGCTCTATCCACATGGTCTCTGAGTCTCCGTCTCTCCCCTCTCATATCTCTCTCCTTCCCTTCTTTTTTTTCCCTCCCTCCCTCCCTTCCCTCTTCCTTCCTTCCTTCCTTCCTTCCTTCCTTCCTTCCTTCCTTCCTTCCTTCCTTCCTTCCTTCCTTCCTTCCTTCCTTTCCTTCCTTCCTTCCTTCCTTTTCCTGGGAGCCTTATCCTGTCTCCTCAACAAATAACAAACTCCTCCTTATTTGTTCATCTCAAGAAGTACCATTTTCTGAATTCGACAACAACCGCTCCCACATATATTACCCCCCCAAACACATACTTATAGTTGTTTTCAAAAGATAAATGTTTGCCTCATTTGGGAAATAATTTTACATGTTTAAACTATTTTAAAAACATTTAAAAATTTCTTGGAAAAAAAGTTCATTTCTTTATTCTTGAATTCTCTACCATCCCGTTGTTGATATCACGTGTGATATTACTGGTTCATTATACTGGAGTTATATTACTGGTGACTTTGAGCAAGCCCTAACTTCCCTCTGGGCCTCAGTTTCCTTGTATGTAAAATGAGAGATTAGATCAGGAGTTTCTAGCCTGGAGTATGTATTTTCATACAAGAGTATGAAAAGCTTATCAAAGGAAATATGCAGTAAATAACTGTATTATTCTATCAAAATTAACCTATTCATTTCATTTCTTTTGAGCACATATATGGCAAACTCTAGTATTTATTTTCTTTCATGTTGAACAGGAGGTATGGGAAGGTGTGCTAAAAGCCAGGGAGTGTGGGGAATGAAAAGTGGTGGGAACCTCCACACTAGATGATATCGAAGAGCTTTTCTAGCTTGAAAATCCTATGATCCTGCTATAAAGAAAAGTAGTGGTGACTTTGCTATGCCATTACAATGCTGTTGGACTTTTCCCACAGTGACCCATTGATATATCCTAAGGCATCGAGAAGTTAAGTGACTTGCTTATGGTCAAACAACTAGTTAATATCAGAGGCTCTCTTTGAACCCATATTTTTCTAACTTTTAACCCAAGACTGTATTCACTATACCACATTCCCTCTAGAATTTTCTAAAATCATTTCCCCACCTTAAGTCTCTAGTATTCTATGACACCGCCCCTCCACTTTTGTTTTCTTTTGCAAGTTAATAAATCTCCTATGCCTGGATTTATACTTGAAGGCCCTGCTAGATAGTCATTTGGAATCTTTGTAGTATTAATTGGTTGGTGCATAATTGCTGCACATCTGGTATAATTTTCTATAAAGTGAGGAGAGTAGCTGCCCACCTCCTCTACCATCTTTTTTTTTCAGTAACGGGTTCTTAACCAAGTTTTGGTATCATGGTCCCCTTTAGCAGTGTGGAGAAATCTATCAATCCATCTCAGAATAATGTCTTTAAATGCATAAAATATACATAGAATTCTAAAGGAAACCAGTTATATTGAAGTATAGTTATCTATCTCTCCATCTATCTATGCAATAGCTATACAAATATATACATGTATTCACATAAATTGTGACATCATAATTAAAGGTCGGTGGGAATGAGTTCAAAAAATATTTCTTAAGGCTAAAAGCAGTATGTTCCTCTTTACTCAAGGTTCTCAGGCAGAGGCTAAATTGGCATATACTTATCTATTTGCATGTTGTATATATCTAGGACAATGTAAACTTCTTGATGTAAGGACAGTTTTTTCCATTTTTGTCTGTATCCTCAGTACTTTGTACAATACCTGGCACACAGTAGGACATGTAAAATTGCTTGTTGAATTAATTTGATAAAATGGGGTTTGCAGTCTCAAGTCTGATAGTCTCTGGATATTCACTGTCTTTTTTTTGAAATAACCAGATTGCTATCTCCTTTTGATTCTGTGGGTTTATTGTAATGGTATTCTGGTATGTGATTGTAGTGGGGGCTTCTGGGCTGGCAGACACAATCAATAGGGAATAATTATGACATTCAGAGGACAGAATACTGGAATATAACACAATTTTCTTGAAATGGGGCAATCAATTAAACATTTATTAAGCCTCTAAAATGTGTCGGACCCTAGAGATAGAGACAAAACAAACAAGCAAAAACAAATGGTCCCTGATCTTAAGGTGCTTCTGTTCTATAAGTGAAGCATACACACACACACACACACACACACACACACACACACACACACACACACACATATATACACATATGTATATATTTGGGAGGTAAAAAAATGAATGAGGAGGAAATGGGAACTGTTAAGAATTGGAGGAGATCAGGAAAGGCCTCATGCAGGAGGTGGCCCTTGGGATGAGCCCTGGAGAAAACCAGGGATTTTAAGTCATAGAGATGAGGATGGAGAAGTGGCTTGCAGGTATGGGGAATGAGCTGTACAAAGGTAGAGGCTAGGGATGGATTGTCGTGCATGAAGAACAGGAAGAAAGACAGCTCAGAAGAAACAGAGTTTGTGATGGTAAGGTGAAAATAAATCAAGAAAGGTAAAGTAGAGTCAGGTTGGAGTGGGCGTTAAATGCTAAACAGAAAATCTGGATTTGATCGGAGCAGTTATGGGGAACCATCAGAGTTGATTGAGCTGAGGGAATTACATGCTCAGTTCTGTCTTTTAGAAATATTACTTTGGTAATTGTGCAGAGGATGATGGATTGGAGAGAGGAGAGATGATGCAGAAGACCAATTAGGAGGTTTTTGTTGTAATATAATAACAATATTTTTATAATTGTAAACAATAAAAATAATCTGGGTGGCACAGTGGATAGAGCACTGGATCTGGAGTGAAATCCCTCAAGTCAAAGACCTGAGTTCAAATCTAGCCTCAGACACTTACTAGCTGTGTGACCCTGGGCAAGTCACTTAACCTCTGTTTGCCTCTGTTTCCTCTTCTATAAAATAGGGATGATAATAGCACCTACCTTCCAGGGTTGCTGTGAAGACCAAATGAAATAATAATTGTAGAATGCTTAGCACAGAGTGATATATATATATATATATATATATGTATGTATGTATATACAGATACATGCCCACATATATGTATACATATGCATATATATGTTAGGTAATAATAATAATAATAATGATAGTAATCCAGGTGAGAGGCAATGAGGGCCTGAGCTAGGATGGTGGTCTTGTGAGTATAGTGAAGGGAATGGATAATAATAGATACTATCTATATAGACAGTGCTTTATGGTAGATAGCTGGCACAGTGAATAGAGCACCAGTGCTAGAGTCAGGAGGACTGAGTTGAAATCCAGCCTCAGACGCCTACCAGCTGTGTCTTCACTTTACCCTGTTTGCCTTAGTTTTCTTATCTGTAAAATGAGCTGAAAAAGGAAATGGCCATTCACTCCAGTATCTTGGCCAAGAAAACCCCAAATGGGGTCAAGAAGAGCCAGAGAGAACTGAAAAACTAGTGAAAGGGATTGAATATAGCTCTTTAAGACTTACTAAGTGCTTACACATTTTATCTCATGCAAGAGATGTCGAGCAGAGCATTATCCTGTTTGGGAGTGTGGCTGGAACAAGATTAAAATGTAATTGGGAAATATTTAACAAAATAAATAAAAGCACAGTAGAACATAGATGATGTTGATATGTGGTTTCCCCACAGCGATCCCTTATGTATAGGTTATTGGCCTGTTTCCATTTGAGTCTGACACCACCTAGAGATGGAAACTCTCCTTCACATCCCACATCTATTCAGTTATGCATCTGCCGGTAGTGTTTCCATCTCTAGGTGTCAGACTCAATGGAGACAGAACAAGGATGTCCTGAAGAAAAATAGGACACGGTGGGCTGACAGGATCATAGTGTCATTGATTTAGAGCTAGATGGGACCTTAGAAGTCACTAAGTACAACTCCACCATTTTACAGATTAGGAAACTGAGTCTTAGAATGACTAAGTAACTTGGCCAGTGTCACATAGCTAGTAAGTGTTGAATATAGGATTTGAAGCTAGGTCTTTGTGACTCAGAGTCCAATGTTTTATCTATTAGTTACCCTATACTAGTAATAATAGCTGTGGGTAAACCTTGGACTATAGGATACAGCCACTGGCAAACTTGGGAACCTTCTATAAAGGGAGAAAGGGGTCAGGTTTGAACCTTGGTGACTTCCTTTCTTTTAACATTTCCTGTTTTGAACTTAACTAATCAAATAAAATGTACATTTCCATATACATAGTAGAAAATAAATGCTTATAAATGAAACTGCAGATCTCCACTAGCTTGCTTTTCTAATTATAATAAAATTTATCTGTAGTTCTCGAAGCATTTAAAAAGATTCCTCAATGACCCTGTCTCTTTCCTTCCTTTCTCTTTTCCTTCCTTCCTTCCTTCCTTCCTTCCTTCCTTCCTTCCTTCCTTCCTTCCTTCCTTCCTTCCTTCCTTCCTTCCTTCCTTCCTTCCTTCCTTCCTTCCTCCCTCCCTCCCTCCCTCCCTCCCTCCCTCCCTTCCTTCCTTCCTTCCTTCCTTCCTTCCTTCCTTCCTTCCTTCCTTCCTTCCTTCCTTCCTTCCTTCCTTCCTTCCTCATCGGTCCTCTGGAATTGTAATTCATCATT
Source organism: Bettongia penicillata ogilbyi (assembly GCA_023548195.1). Classification (NCBI taxonomy): domain Eukaryota; kingdom Metazoa; phylum Chordata; class Mammalia; order Diprotodontia; family Potoroidae; genus Bettongia; species Bettongia penicillata. The sequence goes on from JAJHZJ010000363.1 coordinate 1,308,661, forward strand.
GCATTGACCAGAGTCCTCAGGTCTTTCAAAGTTGCCTTTCTTTATAATGCTGTTGTTATTATTCTGTGTTCTGCTTCTTTCCATTTTACTCTGGATCACTTCATACAAGTGTTCCTACATTTCTCTGAAACTGTCCCTTTCGTCATTTTTGATGGACCAATAATATTCACCTTGGTGACCTTCTATCTTGTGAAAAAAGCCAGGCTAGGTCCTTTCGGTCATCAGACAGATTCCTTGGTTGATGAATTGCATTCTCTAAGGCACAGAGGCAAAACAGTCTTAACTCAGGGATGATGAATCTAAAGTAAAGAGGACAGATAGTAAGAGTAGAATAAGATAGAGGTGGTCAAAATGAAGAGTAGGTAGGAAACCAAGAAACCAAGTGGGGGCAAATTTCTGTTCTAAATATGACTGGTGTTACAATCTCCTTTCATGTTTTATCTCCTTTTAGGCTCCTGGGATGAAGCTGGGTAATGAGACGTGGATAGTGAGGGAATTTGTGCTTGTAGGATTCTCTAATCTTCCAGACCTGAAGCCCACTCTCTTTACTCTCTTCCTACTCATGTACCTGATCACACTTAGTGGCAACATCACTATCATTACTATCATCTACCTGGATCACACCCTCCACACTCCCATGTACTGCTTCTTAGGGGTCCTGTCCCTTTCAGAGACTTGCTACACGCTGGTTACCATCCCCAACATGCTGGTACATCTGCTAATGGAGAACCAGCTCATTTCCATTTCCAGTTGCCGGGCCCAGATGTTCTTTTTTCTTGGCCTGGGCTGCAGTCACTGTTTCCTCCTCACCCTGATGGGCTATGACCGCTACGTGGCCATCTGCCACCCACTCCGTTATGTAGTGATCATGAGCTCCCCAGTTTGCCTCTGTCTGGGAGCCCTGGTCTTCTGTTCAGGGTTTCTGGTGGCTGTCATTGAGACTTGTCTCATATTCTCCTCCTCCTTCTGCCACAGCAACCGAGTGGAACACTTCTTCTGCGACATTGCGCCTGTTCTCAAGCTTAGCTGTACTCAGAGTGCAGCCAAGGTCCTGACCATCTTCTTCCTCAGTGTGATCGTGGTGCTTGTCTCCTTCCTCCTCATTCTGCTCTCCTATGCTTTCATTGGAGCCGCCATCTTAAGGATCCCTTCTGGGGCTGGGCGGCGCAAAGCCTTCTCTACTTGTGTGTCCCACCTCACAGTGGTCATTGTGCACTTTGGCTGTGCCTCCATCATCTATCTGAGACCAAAGTCAGGAAGCAACCCAGATCAGGATCGGATGGTAGCTGTTTTCTACACGGTGGTCACTCCATTGCTCAACCCTGTGGTGTACACTCTACGTAACAAGGAGGTGAGGGTAGCACTACAGAGGACCTTGGGACGTAGACTGAGGACCCAAATTGACTAATTGCTGGAATGAGGCTAGAAAAAAGTGGGAAAACAGTACTCCAGTTTCAAAAGGGACTCAGTTGTCCAAATTCAGTTGCGCTGACAGTTTTAAATTGTCCCAGGATTCCAGTCATACATAACTTAAGTCCACTTAACCAGACATCACTTTGGTTTTGCTTCTCAATTGGCTGTCTTTAAACCTTCTCCCCATAACTCTAGAAGGCCTACCCCAACATATTATCCACTCACATATTCCACTTATGAATCCATATTTTCCAAATTAATTAGCTTTATGACCAGAAAGTGACGTTGTTGAAGGAGCATGGAAGTCATCAATACCCTATGCCTCCCTCTGTTTTCTTGCCGTTTTTCCACTGGCTAGGCATATGAACTATTTAGGATCCAGACCAGTTGCATTTCATGCCAAACAGTTCAGAAGACCTTTGGAAAGAAGAGAAGCATTTCTTTACCAGCTCTGATTCAATGAGTGCACAGATACGTGCAACAGAGTTTGAATTTACTTCAATTTTTCCCCCCCTAGAATAGATGAAGAACAAGAAACGGGATGAATTCAATTAATAGTTTCAAAAATGCTTTAGTACTAAAAAAAAGTATATCACAAATGTTTCTGTTCATCTTCAGAACTCCCTGGAGAGATGAAGGATGGGTAGGGTGTGTGACAAATAAAATGCAAATAACAGGGAAACTGAAGCACGTTTCTCCAAGCAAGATAAGGGTTTACCAATAGTGATGCATATTAGCTGTTAATGGAGTGGGTCAGACTGGCCCCCTTAGTTAGATCAGTGACCACAAAAACACTCTTTACTGAGCTGCAAAAAGGAGTTCTGAGTGGTTGGGGAATGTTGCAATTGCCTTCACCTGGAAAACGTAGCTGGCCTTGATGAGCACTCCCCTGCAAGAATTAAAGCATTTTAATTGCTTTATGGGCTTCAACTGCCACTAGTAATATTGACTAGAAAATCAGGACTACAGGATTAGCCATCTCCTGGGGAGATCAAAACACTCTATTTTTATAAGGAGAGACAAGAGCAGAAGAACCAAACCTTGGGGAGGGGCTCAACCGAAAGTAGTTTCTGTTTACAAGTAAGCAAAATAGAGGTCCCAAGGACTAGCTGGAAAGAAATGACATCATCATTCAACCACCTTCCTGAGAGAGATCACATTTTTGAGTTTACCTGAGAAATGGGATTTAACGAAGTTCAGAATAGGGCTGCTTACAGAGTAAAATCACTTATTAAACGATACAGCATAATTTTAATTTCCTCGGGTGTGTTATGGCACAGAAAAGTCTCTGTAGTCTCAGCTAAAAGAATCATGGTGGAGCCATGCTTCTTCCTTTACAAGTAATTTGCTCGAAGACAGCTCAAATCCTACCTTTCTATCTTGATTGTTTCTCTCCCACACCCCAAGCTGCTAGCTCCTTCCCTTCTCCAGTTATCTCAAAATATATTTTATATATATGTAGTTATTTACATGTTGGCTCCTCCATTAGAATATAAGCTTCCTGAGGGTGACTCTTTCTTTCTTTCTTTTTTGTTCCTCAATAAATTTTTATTGACCATTGGCTTATGTGTATGTCACCGTACTAGGGGCTGGGGAAAGACAAAGTAAAACAGTCAGTCTCCTGAGGGAGCTTACATTCTAATGGAAGAGAAACCATGTACATTATGAGTACATAAAGATTATACACAGATTGAAAAGAAGGTAGTTTGAGGAGGGGGTGCCCTAATAGTTGAAGGGACTAGAAAAGGCTTCATGAGGCCACTGTCACTAGACCAAAGAGTCTAGAATATTTTGAGCCTAGGGAAAATTAAAATGCTACCATATATGATATATGAATACAATGATACCACATTGGTAAAGCATTTTTAAGGTAGTGAGCATTTCACCTCTTCTGGAAGCTAAGGAAACCCCTATTAGTTTCAAAGGGGTGGGAAAATAGATTTCTGAGACATTGGGATATATATATATATCTATATCTATTTCTCTATATCTATCTACCTATCTATCTATCTATCTATCTATCTATCTATCTATCTATCTATCTATCTATCTATCTATCTTTCTGGTCTGTCTGTCTATCTATCTGAAATGTTTCCAGAGTTCTCCTCTTTTCTCTTTCTTTGCCATTGAGAATGACTTTTTGTCAGTCATACAAGAAGGAACAGAGTGGCTATAGGTAGATTCAAGTTCTCTTCCTGCTTTGCAACCAAGTGGCCATTGATTCTGGGAATCAACATCATAGGTTTCCAAGCTAGAGAGACTTCCTCTTAGTAATCTGGCTAAACAGGACAGGAAAAATTGGTACACTTGGACTCAGGGCTCTTTTTCTATTACGTGAGTGGATAGCGGCAAATTTGTAGGATCTGTGTTCTGTTAGTATCCACTATTTATACCTCTATGTTGCCACTAGAACTAGTGGTAGAATTGCTGAGGCCAGATTGTGAGAGATAGCAGTAGTCATGACTTAGTCTCTGACTGTTATGAATGGGATCAGTGGAAGAAGGAACCAGATCAAAGTGGAAATGGAAGCAGGGGACTGGATAGAGGGTATCCAAAGTGCCAGAGTCAATCAATTATTGGGAAGACTGGAAGAAGAGTGAACTGGGGCTAGAAGAATGATCTCTTTCCCCATGCTCCCTCTGTTTTCCTTTTTAAACTCTGAGGTATCCTCCTACCCAAATTAGCTCTAGGATCCTAAGCTGAGCCCTGTCTCCCACATCTCTGGATGCAGCTGCTTCAGGAGGGAAGTCAAGAGCGGTTTGGGGAAATGTTTGAGCAGAGTACTTAGTAGGGGAACATTTCACTAATTTCTTTTCATCTTAGTGGTTTCTAATAAATTAATAGACCAGAGAATACTAATTGTGAAAATGTCAGGGGGTGGTAGTATTTGACTGAGAGGGGAAAGTCTTAGATGTAGGGTGGAGCCAGATTTAAATAATTTCTCTGATGTTTTGGGACTATATTTTATATCATCTCCTACCTTAAATTCATAACACAATCAAAGTGGGTTTTTTACTTGCCTGCCTGTTTGGAGACACTTGGCATAGCCACTGAAGGAGAAAGAATAGACTGAAAGTTTGCAGCCTTGCTGTTTGCTAGGGGAAAATTCAACTATCTTAGGGAAGCTACTTTCTGTAGGCAGCAGAGCAGCTCCGACCCCTTGGCTGGTGGCTTAAGTATAGTAGTGCCTGAAGGGAAATTCAAATACTGCATTCCCTCTTTGGATAATTAATAAAGTGACACCCTGCCTTCCGGTAGGCTTAAGTAAGGCAGAATATAAAGCGGTATGATCTACATATGTCAACACAATGCCCAAGTGTCACATGGGGGAACATATCAAGTGCCACATGTGGCCTATTTAAAAAAAGTTAAAAACAATTTGTTATCAAAATAATAGGCTATTAAAATAAAATTTAAAATTTTATTTTAATGAGCTAATGTTTGAAGATTTAGTTGACAGAATGCTTAGTGGCAGATGGGCATTCAAAAGTCCGGGCAAACTGTCAAGAACGCCGATATCTGTCTACAAAGCAATAGCGATATATGATAAACAAGCAGGTGGAGGAGAACTACACAAATGAAAGGTATCCTTTGTTTCTACCAGGGGCCTTCAGGCTGATTCCTGTTAGATTAGTAGCTACGTCCAAGTTGGGGCAAATTTGGGACTCCCCAGACAGATGCCCATAGATGGGACAGAGAACTTTTCCAATGTTGAGACTCTGTGATTTCATTTCCTTTGATAAGCCTTTATTGTAAAGAGGTTATTTAGAACACAAGCTCTTTGGGAAGAGGGTTGGTTGGAGTCACAGGCACCATCCTTCAGCTATTTCCCTCACTGGTAAGTACCTCTGTTCAAAGTCGGCTGCTGGTAGAGAGTCAGTCTGAGTAACCTCATGGCCTTTTAGACTTTGGGTATTTTTCTCTTGAATAGAATCAAAGAGAGATACCTTGCTGGAGTTCATTTACCTCCTTAAAAGGGTGGAAGGCACAGTCCTGGACACTCTAAAACGAAGCGATTACTTAATGTGGGATGCAGGGCCAAGTATGAGTCACATCTTGTGTGGGTGAGTAGAATACCTGTGTTATCTCTTTACATTTAGCTGAGTGAGAGGACAAGTATCTGAAGCTTGCAAAACTCCTGAAATGAAACCTGGCATAGCTCTGCAGGCCTCCTCAAAAAGGCCTCCTCTGTTTGAGAAGCAGTGGCACTTTGGAGCTTACAGATGACTTTCAAATCTAATGGCCTGATGAGATCCTCGTGAAAACCTGATGAGGAAACTGAGGTTCATGGAGGTCATCTCTTGCCCAAGGTTTGTCTCCTAGGGGAGCCTAAATTACAGCCCAGCTCTCTTTACCCTAAGACTGCAAATGTTCTTCTAATCTTAGTACACTGCCTCTAAACCCCAGCCTGCTTAATGTTTCTATAATCAATCAATTAATCAAAGATTTAGTAAGCATTTACTGTGTACTAGGCTTAGTTCTAAGTGCTGGGGATTTAAAGAAACAAACAAAAAAACAGTATTTGGGTGGTCATTATGCGAACTTGACACGGGGCAAATTTTTCCTTCCTTCCTTCTTCTCTGTTTTCTCCTCTATAAAATGAGAGGATTGTGTTAGATGATCTCTAAGGTCACTTAGGGGGCAGCACATGGTGGTACAGTGGATGGAGTGCTGGACCTGGAATCAGGAAGACATGAGTTCAAATCCAGCTTCAGACACTTACTAGTTGTGTGACCCTGGGCAAGCCACTTCACCCTGTTTGCCTCAGTTTCCTCATCTGTAAAATGAACTGGAGAAGGCAATGGCAAACCACTCATGTGTCTTTGCTAAGAAAATCCAAATGGGGCCATGATGAGTTGGACACAACTCTAAAGTTCTACTACATCTAGGATAGATTTTTTTCCCCTTCTTTAAAAGTCATAAGCTCATAAATCAGAGTACCTTTGATGTGGAAGGGACCTTCTGAGGGTTTTTTAGCCTGTCCCTTCTCAAATCATAAATCTCATTCATAATAGCTAAACTACCAGTGATCCAGTTTCAGCTTGAAGGACTCCAGTGATAAGGAATGACCTACCTGGAGGCATCTGCTTGGTGCTGGGTAGAGAAAACACTGAGCCTAAAGTCAGTAAGACCTGGGTTCAGACCCAGCTTCAGATAATTACTAGCTGTGTGACCTTGGGCAAGTCATTTAGCCTCAGTTTGCTCATCTGTAAAAGGGGGGTAATAATAGCATCTACCTCCCAAGGTTGTTGTAAGGATCCAATGAGACAATAACCATAAAGTGCTATATAAATGCTAGCTATTACCATTATTATTATTAGTAGTAGTATTACTCCTCAGGGCAACCCATTCCACTCACAGCTCCCATTGTTAATAATAATTGTTGCTCAGTTGTTTTTCAGTTGTGTTCAACTCTTTGTGACCCCATTAGGGGTTTTCTTGGCAAAGAAACCACTGGAATGTTTTGATATTTCCTTCTCTAACTCATTTTACAGATGAGGAAACTGAGGCAAACAGGGTTAAGTGACTTTCCCAGGGTCACACAACTAGTACATGTCCAAGGGCATATCTGAACTCAGGAAGATGAGTCTTCCTGACTCCAGACCTCGGCACTGTGCCACCTAGCTGTCCCTTTATAATAATGCCAATAAATAATAATAATAATAAGCATTGGCATCTTTATATAACTCTTTAAGATTTGCAAAGTGTCTTACACACATTATCTCAAAGGAAACTTTTTCTTATATTGAACCCCAAATCTGATAGCTGGTTCTATTCTCTGAGATCAGGAAGAGCAAGAAATCCTATTATACTGTCCAAGGCAGTGGTCATGGTTTGCGCCCATCCTGTCTGTGGTAAGGAAATCTGTGTATCCTGATCTTCTTGCTATTGTAGAGTCTTGAGAAAGAAAGAGAGAAAGAGAAAGAGGAAAAGAAAGAGAAGAAAAAACTAAAAAGAGGAAAAAGAAGAGAAACTTTCTGAGAGGAATTCTGGAAACATTTAACCTGGAAAAGTTAAGCATTTGAGATGGCATCCAGTCAGCACTGGAAGGTGAAGCAAAGGCAATTTCCTTGCCCAGGCCAACCTTTGTAATTATGGAGCTCTAGAGATTTACCCACAGTCTCTTTTACTATCTCATAATTCATTCTGATTAAAATCCCCAAGGCCTGGCTTTTCTCCCTCTTGTTGCAATTCAATTCAACAAACTTGTGAGAAGTACCTACTATGTGGGATAAGGTTGGAAATAGGGAGTAGTCCAAGTCCTTATGGAATTTACATTCTCCTGGGATATGTTAGAAGATGGGGAAGGGAGACCAATTAGAAGACCATTGTAACATTCCAAGTGTGAGTGATGAGGACCTGTACCTTGGTCTTGGCTCTCTGAGTAGAGATAAAGGGATGAACATGAAAGATTGCGAAGGTAGAAATGACAAGACTCGACAGCAATTTGAATATGTGGGGTAAATTAAGTGAGGAATTGAGGATGAAGCTGAAGTTGGGAGTATGGGTTTGGGGAGGATGGTGTAGCCCTTGACAAGTAATAGGAATGGTAAGAAGAGGGGAGGGCTTAAGGGGAACGCTAATGAGTATTCTTTTGCATATGTTGAATCTGAGATGCCCATGATACATCCAATCAATATTTCTAAAAGGCAGTTTATGATGTGAGAGTGGAGCTCAGAAGAGACTAGGCTGGATATTAGACCTGGGAATCATCTGAAGATGACAGAGATGATAAGTGAAACCATGGGAGTGGATAAGATCTCCAAGAACAATAGTGGAGGGAGAATAGAAGAGGGCCCAGGACCCAGCCTTGGGGAACATCCACCATCAGTGAAATGATCCCGATGAATATCTAGGAAGGAAACTGAGAAGGAATGGTCAGAAAGGGAGTAGAACTGAGAGAGAAGAGTGCCATGAAAACCTAGAGAGGAGAAGATAATAAACAGTATCAAAGGCTATAGAGAGATCAAGAATGAAGTGGATTGAGAAAAGGCTATTACAACTTTGAAAGACTTAAGGAATTCTCATCAATGCAATGACCAACCATAATATCAGAGGACTGAGTATCAAGCACAGTACTCACCTCCTGTCAGAGAGGTGATGAACTTAGTGCAGAATGGGATCTATTTTTTGGACATGGCTAAAGCAGGAATTTGTTTTTGTGACTATGCATATTTGTTAGAAGACTTTTGTTTTTATTTTTTCAATGGTAGGGGGAAGAGGGAGGTAGAGAAAATGGATTTTTGTTAACTAAAAAAATTAAAGTGAAAAAATTAGAAGGCTATTCAATTTTTACAACTAAGAGGTCATTGATAAATTTGGAGAAAACAGTTTCAGTTGAATTAAGGTCAGAAGACAACTTGCTTAATACTTAAAATTGAGTATGGGAGAATAAGAGGAAGCATATAGAGTAAATAGTTTTTTTTTTGTTTTTTTTTTTAAGGAATTTAGCCAAGAAAGGGAAGGGATGCAGGATGTAAATGAATAGGATTGGTTAGATCAAGTGAGAGTTTTTTAAGGATGGGGGAGACACGAGCATGTGTGTAGGCAGCAGGGAAGGAGCCATTAAACAGGGAAAGATGGCAAATAAGAGAATGATAGTGGGGTAATTTGCTGGAGACGATGAGACCATGGTACATATCAAGGGATTTGCCTTGGCAAGGAAAAGGACCACCTCTTCATGTGAGATAAGTGAAGGAGATTGTGGGAGATGATCCTTGAGTGTTATGAAGGAAGGAAGGAAGAAAATGAGCATTTATTAAGCACCTACTGTATCCAAGGTACTGCATTAAGTGCTTTTACAAATACTATCTTTAATGATTCTATAAAAACCATGGAAGGTAGGAGGAAGGGAAGAGAGACAAGGAGGAGAGAAGAAGGAGTTCTCAGAAAATGGCCTAAACTCTTTTGGTGAAGTAGTGAAATGTAAAGTGAAGCCTTCTGCTTACAGCGTGGGGAAACAGGTCCTCATTGGGAACACCTCTGTGGAAAGTGGAATACTGAATCTTTGGGAGGTGTAAAAGGATTGTCTTGATGAAATGAAGGCCTCTTTGGGATTATGTAATATAAACTTGTAGTGGAGCCCAATCTTTATTCAACAGTAGATGAATAGATATGGAGACTGGTGTGTTGGGTATGGAGTGGGAGTAATTGAATCCTTTTGATGCTAGGTTTCACAAGGCATGAGTAGCAATAGGATGAAGGGGCAAGAGATTCAAGTGTAGAGGATAGTGTAGAGTTGAAATGATTTACCAAGGGGTCAAGATAGGAAAGGAAGGACAATGTAACTTGTACAGAGATGATAATCTGTGAAAGACCTGAGAGATAAAGGGGCTAAAGATTGTTGTAAGAGCAAAGAACAGGGCTAAAGGTCATAAGACATAAGAGAAGATGGATTGATAAAAGATTTTGAAAGGATAAAGGTATTTCAGTTTATGACCATGAAAGTACAACAATTGTGGGTGATTGTAAGATCAAGGATATGATTATCTCTTTGCATAGATTAGTGGAGTGGTCATAGTGGGATGGAGAAGGTAATAGGAAGTGAATACAGTGAGGAACAGTGAGGTTAGTGCTTTTGAGGGATCATGAATATTTATGTTGAAGTTCGTTAGTATGAGGGTAGGAATTCTAGTAAAGAAAACAATGGTGAGCCAGACACTGAACTAAATGAAGAAGGAAGAAGAATTTCCTAGAGGTCAATAATGGTCTCCCAGATCTAGGTTGGGTGACAGATTTGGATAACATGAACCTGTAATGTTAATGAGAGTTAAAGATCTTCCATGCCCATAGATGAAACACACTAAGGGAAGCTTGATTAGAGGAGGCTAATTTTGTAGGAAGGTCCACACTTTTTGTTAATTTCTAATGAGGCACTGGGTCACCAGGGTTATGATGCCCTCTGGCTCTGAAAAGTGTATATATACTTTCACATGAGGTTTTGCTTTGGAGCTTACTGTTTGGAAGAAGGTTCATGTGCCAGATGAGACTCTTGGTAGACATTAAGGAGTCCCCCAGCCTTGAAAACCCAGATGTTGGTGTTTTTCTCTCTAGTAACTATGTATGTAATGGTCAGACAGTTGGATCTATCTGTTGATCTGTGATATATGTGTTGCTTATGGTAAGACTGTTAGAAGTCCTGTGTGTTGGTCCTTGTTTCTCTGCTTGTGTTTTCTCTGTTGGTATATGTGATTAAAGAAGATTGTTGACCCCTCAAAAGCTGCTTTCCCTTTAGAAAAGCAGATCTAAGAACCTGTGCTAGCAGGTCATCATGGATATGTCATGATGCTTGCTGCTACAGAACCTCAAAAGAACAAAAATTACTAAGGAACGGTGGTAGAGGAATAATCTGGAAGTGGCAATGAGGAAAGAGGAGTATTTTGACCATGGCAAATGAGTCAAGAGTATGACTGGAAATGCAATCAGTACTGGAAATAACATCCAGGAATGCAGTGTCATTAGGAGGGAGCCAGGTTTCAGTGGAAGACAGAAAGTGAGAAAGGACAAAGTTTAGATGAAAGAAATGTATTGATTATGGAGCAAGTGTTCCAGAATGCAGGGAGTGGGCAGATGTGGAGTGGGACAGTAGGGGATGTATGAGAGAGAGAGAGAGAGAGAGAGAGAGAGAGAGAGAGAGAGAGAGAGAGAGAGAGAGAGAGAGAATAAGAGAATACATAGTTGGGAATGTAGAATAGAGTTTGTACATTAGTAGCAGGGACTTTAGAATCACTGACATGGAGAAACTATGAGAGGGTAGGAGTATGCTAACCATTGAAGAGTGGGTTTGGGCAGAGTGGTTGAAATCAGATCACCGAAGTAGGCAATTGATTGGAAATGCTCCCTTTCGTGAGGTCCAACCATGTGCAAATGGTGATGTATACTGTGAAGCTCTCAGGGTCGGAACTAATAATGATAGAAGGAATGTGTCAGTCTAGGAATATGTATCCACACTGGATAAAGTATAGACACTTTCAGCCAAAAGTTGTGGATTTGAATCACTTCAGCTATGTTTCCAACCATGTCTTGGAACAGTATGGCATAGTAGCAAGGCTGTGGGATTAGAACCTCAGGCAATCTGTGTTTAAATGTTTGCTCTACCACTTCTAACCACCCAATCTTTTGTAAATCACTTAAACACCAGAAGTCTCACATTCCTCAATCTGTAATAATGAAGGGGTTGGACTAGGTCTTCTAGGTCCTTTCCAGACTAGACAGCTGGTAATTCTAGATTCCTGGCAAGAGTTCACATGGATTGATCATCTGCCTCATATCATTCCCAGTATTGTACTTGTGCCACCATCACTAAGTCCTGCTTTTGACCACATATTCTTGTTATAAATTTTACGAATGTCTTTTATTTTTATATCAGTTATTTCTGGATATGGAATCCCACCTCCACCCTTCACACCCAGTATTGAACCTTGTAAACACTCAAGAAAAACAAGTGATTCAATGACACGTCTGACAATGTAAGCAACATTTGCCCACCTGTAGCCTTTTACCTGTCTCCTGAGAGGAACTTCAAACTTATTTTCTCTCTAGGACAGAGATTGGTCATTACAATTACTCAGAATTTGGTTTTCCTTTAGTGTTCTTTTCATTTACATTATTAGAATCATTATGACTTTGTTACTGTGCCTCAGAATTTATCTCACCCTGGAATATTCCTCTGCCTTTGCGACTTCCTTCTCCCATTGAGGAATTCCATCCATAGCCTCCATTTTGGTGAAGGACCTAGGCCAGACATCCTTCATTCTTCTCTTTGCAGGATTGCTGACTCTCTGTCCTTGCCACCATGACCTCATGCGGGCACATTCTCCCCCTCCTACCCCACCTTTTCCCACTCCCTTTTATATGTTGTCTTCCCTTATTAAAATATAAACTTCTTAGGGGCAGACTTTTTTGTTCATATCCACATGTCTTGCACTTAGCATAGTAAGCACTGAATAAAGACTTTTTGGCTGCCTGCCTTTTGTAAATCGTTCTGCTGGATCTTCTCATTTTACTCTGAATCAGTTTATACAATTCAATTAAATTTAACCTTCCCATGCTACTCTGGATTTCTGGTATTTGTCATGTCTTACATAACCCCCCTCCTATATTTTTTTATTTTATTATTTAGGGTTAGGGTTCTATTACTTTAATTTATCACAGATTAATTAAACTAATTAAACTGATAGTCATATATTTTGTTTCTAATTCTTTGCTAACACAAAAATTGATGTTAGAAATATTTTGTTGTAAAATGGACTTCTTTTTTCTGTCTTTGACCTCCTTGGGGTTGTGGTGATGGTGGTGGTAGTGGTATATGCTCATTAGTGGAGATTATTGAATCAAAGAATATGAGCTGTTAAACTACCTTTTTCATAGAATTCCAAATTTTTTCCAGAATGGGTGGTTGGGTGGGGCTGTTTTGACCACAAACAGTTATTGCTTGGCAATCACCACCAAAGGTAGTAGCAAGATGGGTGGGTAGAGTTCTGAGACACATGGGACTTACACAAAAGTAACAGGTGGAACGCTGGACAGGGTATGTGTCAGATAGGTTTACCACAGGTTACAAGAAAGGGTGCAGTGGGTCTTTCCTCCAGTTTCTGCAGGGATAGCAAACCTGCAGTATTTCCTGAAGGAATTTTTGTAAGTGTTTGATGGTAGTGAACTAGTAATGCCTACGCATCTTTGATCATGTTTAGTGAGGTTTGCAAGTATTCGTAGTGGCCTCCAGTTCATCAAGATATCAGTCAGTTGCAGGATTGGTCATATATAGCATGAACAATGGGAAGGGCTGAAGGCTAAATCCCTAGCCTGGGAAGAACAGCCCATTTTGGGGTGGAGATATACATGGAATAATTATAGCAGAATTCAGTGGTGGAGGGTGTTAGGGTCCATTGCTGGGATTTATAGAAGAAATAGCTCTGCCAATCAATGCTGAAATGATCAGATCATGGCAAAAGGCTATCTCCAGGACTTAGCATATGGCTATATCACATTCTCCCTTGCATTCTTGAAATCCATGAATCGAAGCCCCAGTGTAAGGACAACTTGATCATCTTGAGACTAATGGTAGCCCAGGAATCAAGACTGTTCCAGGTGTTTTATAAGGAAGAGAGAGAGGTTAGATTGGTTTCCAATCCCTAAAATTACAGGCATGGAGACGTTAATCATCTAGGAATCAGGAAGTCCTTAGTTTGAAGCAGAAGTTTCCAGATATTGGGAGAAGGGAGTGTTGTCAGACAGAGGGGAGGAGGGATTAGATAGGAAGAAGGAGCATGACAAGGGAATAGATAATCTGTTAGACAGAGAGATTAAGTCATAACAGCTAGAAGTTTTTTTCCAGATTTCATCAAAAAGTAAGCTGGGCCAATAAATAATTCTGACTATGGGGAATGTAGTAGAAACATTATTGCTGCTGTGTATAGTGTGGTCTGGTTGTTGGTTTGGTCATAGAAGATGGTAGAAGTGTAACCTAGACTTCAACTTTGGAGCATTTCACATTAGGTTTTTCCTAATTGGTAGAGAGAATGATGAATCTGTGCTAACTGTGACTGTGTGAGGGGTGGAACTGGTAAGAGAAGAGGAATTTTTCAGTCCTGCTTTGAGAGAGAGACACATATATTCATCTTCAAGGGACCAGAGAGGAGGAAGAGAAAAAAAAAAATCTCTTGAAGGTATATAAAGGATAACTGGGTTCTTCAACACATCCCTTATTTCTACTTGCCTCCTTAGAGAATTCAGGCAATTTCCCATTAGGTAAGATTGGGGTCCCTCTCATATTGATTGATATATCCAATCAATCCCATTTAAAGAGCTTATTCACTCCGTACTTTCTGGTATAGTGTAATCTGTAGAACATCTCTAATCTGCCATCTGCTTGGCTAAATTGGTTTGCTTGATATTTACTATTTGTGATGGTCATTTGTGTAAAACGCATTGAACATCTTGTATAAGCTTAGATTGCCTTTCTACTTAAGGGAATGATGACCAGGAAAGTGAATGGCTTTGTTGCTTTTGAATGTTAAAAAAAAAAAGCTGTGCTCCTAGAGCATCCCAGCAATATTTAGTGGGGTAGAAACATATAATTCTAGTTTTGTACCCCGTCTTAGAAGGGAATAGAGCAGATTCGTGGCCCTTTGTCCTGCTCACCTGCAGAGAGACATCAGTTTTCTTTGGAGCCTAGTGAGCAAAGATGACTATCCTTGACTCCCTGTGAACCAAATTTAGTTTACCTGTGTGGACATACATATATGATATGAATGATACACACCTTTTAGAAGGTTGTGGTTTGATGGTCAGTGTTTTCCAAAGAGCTGGAATGGGTGAGGCGTTCCTGAATTTGTTGAGATTATCTAGCACTCAGCAGAGTAGCAAACATTCAATAGGCATTTTTTTCCTTTTGAGTTAGTCTGACCCTTTCAGTCAGTGCACCATCTAAGTGTTGTGACAGCTTGAGGAGCTCCAGGGAAATGAAAAACAGGATAGCATTTTTCTGGTGTCTAGATACAAGTAATTATTTCAATGTCTAGGGTATGGATTCCTCCCTAATGTCTCTGTGCATTTCAAATGTATCTCATCTTCAAAGAAACCAATTTTCCTGTCTTTGACCTATTAAGCCATGCTGAAGATGGATGACAATGGTTATTAAGAGAGACAACCGGTGTCCCATGGGTCCTTGACTTTTTGTTTTCTCTTACCTGTTTGCTTGGGACTTATGGGGGCCATGCCTGAGGGAGATGAAGACTCTGTAGAGCTCACTGTATGCCAGAGATTCTAAATTAGAAGGCAAGAAGCCTGTCCTCAGGAGGCCTGCCATCAATTTCTTTTGATCAGTCCAACTTCTTAAAGACTTCCCCAGGGTCTGATTAAAATTCTGGGGAACCTTGTTAGAAAGAAGAATGTGAAGAAAGTTGTTATCCTTCCTTCATCCCCAAAGGACTTTGTATGTCTTTTATAGGTGACATTGAAATCATGCTTTAAGATTCATGAAGCTCTCTCTATATGGCATCTATACGTCAATCAGTAGGGGAGGCAGGATGAGGATCCCAGGGTGACAAAGCTTTCTGTTGCTTGAGCTGAGTAATTTCTTTTGACATGCTTTTGTAGTGATGGCAGCCTGAGTGACCCCGAGAGGCTGAGAGGTAGTGCAGGAGCTGTCTGAGCCCCTTCCCAGGTGATTTTGGACATGTGGAAATTGCATTCCACCAAGGACAAGAATGTGTTTCTATTACTGATGAATTAAGATGGGCTGCAGAATCCTCCTGTCATTGAACTGTTACAGGCCAGATATGTAAGAAAGACAAGACAAACTCAGACTGAGGTAAGGCTTTGGTGCCCCACAGAGAAGCAAGCACACTTGCAGTATTCTTGGTAGACAATGGATTCCCTGCAGTAGCACTGTGCCATCTCTGCTAGAGTGTTACCTCTGGGGAGACAGCCAGAAAAATAATCAGCCTGTCCATGCAGCTCTGCCTCCCCTCTGGCGCTGCATGCACTGAGGTCATACTTGTACTTGGCACTTGAGTCAGAGCTCGAGGTCACATCTTTGATGGCTGTAATTCTGAGCCAGGAGCAGATCATATCTGATCAGTCACCCTGAAGCTTTTCCTTCCCATCCCTTCCAGGTACATGCCCTGCAGTGTTTCAAGCACAAAGGTTACTCTCTAACCCAGACCAAATTTTTTCTGATTTTGACTGACGTTCATCCCCTCCGAATCTGAATCCGGATGAAAGGCTCACTGATTTAGATGGGTAGTGTCAACATCAAATAGAAATGGTGCCACCAAGTCGTATGACAGGATCCCTGCAGGAGGAAGGTTGACTTAGAAAAGCCCACATCAAGCATTATCAATGTTCCCTTGGGTTTGAGTTTATTTTATTAAACATTTCCCCATTTCATTTTCATCTGGCTGGGCTGCACTCAGGATTGTTATGGGCAGTGCATGCAACAGCCCAAATTTAGAGCAAGAAGCTTAATCATTAAGGACCTGTGTTTAAATTCCATTTCAGTCACTCACCTGTGTGACCTTCGGCGGGTTCCTTCCCTTTTCCGGCCTTCACTTTCCTCAGTCTGCAAAATAAAGGGGTTGTAATTATAACCTTTAAGTTCTCTTACAATTCTAGATCTAAGAACCTTTTTCTAATGAGACGCATCCAACTCCCTTACTTTAAAGATGAGGAAGCTGAGACCCAGACAAAGGAAATCCCTTGCCCATGGTCACACAGGGGATAAGGGTCAGAGCCTCTGATTCCAACACAAAACCGGACTCCAGCTCCAGCCCTATTTCCATTGCACCGGTCTCAGAATTTCTTGGTCTTTCTTAGTCTCCAGCTTGGCCTTTTTGAAGTTGAGGTCAGCTTTTTCCAATAGCCTAGCTAGAGGCCCTCTAAAGAACTGCTACAGTCTGTGTACCCAGATCCCCCATTTCTTTGACCATGCTCTATCCACATGGTCTCTGAGTCTCCGTCTCTCCCCTCTCATATCTCTCTCCTTCCCTTCTTTTTTTCCCTCCCTCCCTCCCTTCCTCCTTCCTTCCTTCCTTCCTTCCTTCCTTCCTTCCTTCCTTCCTTCCTTCCTTCCTTCCTTCCTTCCTTCCTTCCTTCCTTCCTTCCTTCCTTCCTTTTCATAGGAGCCTTATTCTGTCTCCTCAACAAATAACAAACTCCTCCTTATTTGTTCATCTCAAGAAGTACCATTTTCTGAATTCGACAACAACCTCTCCCACATATATTACCCCCCCAAACACATACTTATAGTTGTTTTCAAAAGATAAATGTTTGCCTCATTTGGGAAATAATTTTACATGTTTAAACTATTTTAAAAACATTTAAAAATTTCTTGGAAAAAAAGTTCATTTCTTTATTCTTGAATTCTCTACCATCCCGTTGTTGATATCACGTGTGATATTACTGGTTCATTATACTGGAGTTATATTACTGGTGACTTTGAGCAAGCCCTAACTTCCCTCTGGGCCTCAGTTTCCTTGTATGTAAAATGAGAGATTAGATCAGGAGTTTCTAGCCTGGAGTATGTATTTTCATACAAGAGTATGAAAAGCTTATCAAAGGAAATATGCAGTAAATAACTGTATTATTCTATCAAAATTAACCTATTCATTTCATTTCTTTTGAGCACATATATGGCAAACTCTAGTATTTATTTTCTTTCATGTTGAACAGGAGGTATGGGAAGGTGTGCTAAAGGCCAGGGAGTGTGGGGAATGAAAAGTGGTGGGAACCTCCACACTAGATGATATCGAAGAGCTTTTCTAGCTTGAAAATCCTATGATCCTGCTATAAAGAAAAGTAGTGGTGACTTTGCTATGCCATTACAATGCTGTTGGACTTTTCCCACAGTGACCCATTGATATATCCTAAGGCATTGAGAAGTTAAGTGACTTGCTTATGGTCAAACAACTAGTTAATATCAGAGGCTCTCTTTGAACCCATATTTTTCTAACTTTAAACCCAAGACTGTATTCATTATACCACATTCCCTCTAGAATTTTCTAAAATCGTTTCCACACCTTAAGTCTCTAGTATTCCATGACACCGCCCCTCCACTTTTGTTTTCTTTTGCAAGTTAATAAATCTCCTATGCCTGGATTTATACTTGAAGGCCCTGCTAGATAGTCATTTGTAATCTTTGTAATATTAATTGGTTGGTGCATAATTGCTGCACATCTGGTATAATTTTCTATAAAGTGAGGAGAGTAGCTGCCTACCTCCTCTACCATCTTTTTTTTTTCAGTAACGGGTTCTTAACTAAGTTTTGGTATCATGGTCCCCTTTAGCAGTGTGGAGAAATCTATCAATCCATCTCAGAATAATGTCTTTAAATGCATAAAATATACATAGAATTCTAAAGGAAACCAGATATATTGAAGTATAGTTATCTATCTCTCCATCTATCTATGCAATAGCTATACAAATATATACATGTATTCACATAAATTGTGACATCATAATTAAAGGTCGGTGGGAATGAGTTCAAAAAATATTTCTTAAGGCTAAAAGCAGTATGTTCCTCTTTACTCAAGGTTCTCAGGCAGAGGCTAAATTGGCATATACTTCTCTATTTGCATGTTGTATATATCCAGGACAATGTAAACTTCTTGAGATAAGGACAGTTTTTTCCATTTTTGTCTGTATCCTCAGTACTTTGTACAATACCTGGCACACAGTAGGACATGTAAAATTGCTTGTTGAATTAATTTGATAAAATGGGGTTTGCAGTCTCAAGTCTGATAGTCTCTGGATATTCACTGTCTTTTTTTTGAAATAACCAGATTGCTATCTCCTTTTGATTCTGTGGGTTTATTGTAATGGTATTCTGGTATGTGATTGTAGTGGGGGCTTCTGGGCTGGCAGACACAATCAATAGGGAATAATTATGACATTCAGAGGACAGAATACTGGAATATAACACAATTTTCTTGAAATGGGGCAATCAATTAAACATTTATTAAGCCCCTAAAATGTGTCGGACCCTAGAGATAGAGACAAAACAAACAAGCAAAAACAAATGGTCCCTGATCTTAAGGTGCTTTTGTTCTATAAGTGAAGCATACACACACACACACACACACATATATATATATATATACACATATGTATATATTTGGGAGGTAAAAAAATGAATGAGGAGGAAATGGGAACTGTTAAGAATTGGAGGAGATCAGGAAAGGCCTCATGCAGGAGGTGGCCCTTGGGATGAGCCCTGGAGAAAACCAGGGATTTTAAGTCATAGAGATGAGGGTGGAGAAGTGGCTTGCAGGTATGGGGAATGAGCTGTACAAAGGTAGAGGCTAGGGATGGATTGTCGTGCATGAAGAACAGGAAGAAAGACAGCTCAGAAGAAACAGAGTTTGTGATGGTAAGGTGAAAATAAATCAAGAAAGGTAAAGTAGAGTCAGGTTGGAGTGGGCGTTAAATGCTAAACAGAAAATCTGGATTTGATCGGAGCAGTTATGGGGAACCATCAGAGTTGATTGAGCTGAGGGAATTACATGCTCAGTTCTGTCTTTTAGAAATATTACTTTGGTAATTGTGCAGAGGATGATGGATTGGAGAGAGGAGAGATGATGCAGAAGACCAATTAGGAGGTTTTTGTTGTAATATAATAACAATATTTTTATAATTGTAAACAATAAAAATAATCTGGGTGGCACAGTGGATAGAGCACTGGATCTGGAGTGAAATCCCTCAAGTCAAAGACCTGAGTTCAAATCTAGCCTCAGACACTTACTAGCTGTGTGACCCTGGGCAAGTCACTTAACCTCTGTTTGCCTCTGTTTCCTCTTCTATAAAATAGGGATGATAATAGCACCTACCTTCCAGGGTTGCTGTGAAGACCAAATGAAATAATAATTGTAGAATGCTTAGCACAGAGTGATATATATATATACAGATACATGCCCACATATATGTATACATATGCATATATATGTTAGGTAATAATAATAATAATGATAGTAATCCAGGTGAGAGGCAATGAGGGCCTGAGCTAGGATGGTGGTCTTGTGAGTATAGTGAAGGGAATGGATAATAATAGATACTATCTATATAGACAGTGCTTTATGGTAGATAGCTGGCACAGTGAATAGAGCACCAGTGCTAGAGTCAGGAGGACTGAGTTGAAATCCAGCCTCAGACACCTACCAGCTGTGTCTTCACTTCACCCTGTTTGCCATAGTTTTCTTGTCTGTAAAATGAGCTGAAGAAGGAAATGGCCATTCACTCCAGTATCTTGGCCAAGAAAACCCCAAATGGGGTCAAGAAGAGCCAGAGAGAACTGAAAAAACTAGTGAAAGGGATTGAATATAGCTCTTTAAGACTTACTAAGTGCTTACACATTTTATCTCATGCAAGAGATGTCGAGCAGAGCATTATCCTGTTTGGGAGTGTGGCTGGAACAAGATTAAAATGTAATTGGGAAATATTTAACAAAATAAATAAAAGCACAGTAGAACATAGATGATGTTGATATGTGGTTTCCCCACAGGGATCCCTTATGTATAGGTTATTGGCCTGTTTCCGTTTGAGTCTGACACCACCTAGAGATGGAAACTCTCCTTCACATCCCACATCTATTCAGTTATGCATCTGCTGGTAGTGTTTCCATCTCTAGGTGTCAGACTCAAATGGAGACAGAACAAGGATGTCCTGAAGAGAAATAGGACACGGTGGGCTGACAGGATCATAGTGTCATTGATTTAGAGCTAGATGGGACGTTAGAAGTCACTAAGTACAACTCCACCATTTTACAGATTAGGAAACTGAGTCCTAGAGTGACTAAGTACTTGTCCAGTGTCACATAGCTAGTAAGTGTTGAATATAGGATTTGAAGCTAGGTCTTTGTGACTCAAAGTCCAATGTTTTATCTATTAGTTACCCTATACTAGTAATATTTGCTGTGGGTAAACCTTGGACTATAGGATACAGCCACTGGCAAACTTGGGAACCTTCTATAAAGGGAGAAAGGGGTCAGGTTTGAACCTTGGTGACTTCCTTTCTTTTAACATTTCCTGTTTTGAACTTAACTAATCAAATAAAATGTACATTTCCATATACATAGTAGAAAATAAATGCTTATAAATGAAACTGCAGATCTCCACTAGCTTGCTTTTCTAATTATAATAAAATTTATCTGTAGTTCTCAAAGCATTTAAAAAGATTCCTCAATGACCCTGTCTCTTTCCTTCCTTTCTCTTTTCCTTCCTTCCTTCCTTCCTTCCTTCCTTCCTTCCTTCCTTCCTTCC
Organism: Bettongia penicillata ogilbyi; assembly: GCA_023548195.1. NCBI lineage: Eukaryota > Metazoa > Chordata > Mammalia > Diprotodontia > Potoroidae > Bettongia > Bettongia penicillata. The sequence continues at coordinate 1,329,828 of JAJHZJ010000363.1, forward strand.
TTCCTTCCTTCCTTCCTTCCTTCCTTCCTTCCTTCCTTCCTTCCTTCCTTCCTTCCTTCCTTCCTTCCTTCCTTCCTTCCTTCCTTCCTTCCTTCCTTCCTTCCTTCCTCATCGGTCCTCTGGAATTGTAATTCATCATTGCATTGACCAGAGTCCTCAGGTCTTTCAAAGTTGCCTTTCTTTATAATGCTGTTGTTATTATACTGTGTTCTGCTTCTTTCCATTTTACTCTGGATCACTTCATACAAGTGTTCCTACATTTCTCTGAAACTGTCCCTTTCGTCATTTTTGATGGACCAATAATATTCACCTTGGTGACTTCTATCTTGTGAAAAAAGCCAGGCTAGATCCTTTCGGTCATCAGACAGATTCCTTGGTTGATGAATTGCATTCTCTAAGGCACAGGCAAAACGGTCTTAACTCAGGGATGATGAATCTAAAGTAAAGAGGACAGATAGTAAGAGTAGAATAAGATAGAGGTGGTCAAAATGAAGAATAGGTAGGAAACCAAGAAACCAAGTGGGGCAAACTTCTGTTCTAAATATGGCTGGTGTTACAATCTCCTTTCATGTTTTATCTCCTTTTAGGCTCCTGGGATGAAGCTGGGTAATGAGACGTGGATAGTGAGGGAATTTGTGCTTGTAGGATTCTCTAATCTTCCAGACCTGAAGCCCACTCTCTTTACTCTCTTCCTACTCATGTACCTGATCACACTTAGTGGCAACATCACTATCATTACTATCATCTACCTGGATCACACCCTCCACACTCCCATGTACTGCTTCTTAGGGGTCCTGTCCCTTTCAGAGACTTGCTACACGCTGGTTACCATCCCCAACATGCTGGTACATCTGCTAATGGAGAACCAGCTCATTTCCATTTCCAGTTGCCGGGCCCAGATGTTCTTTTTTCTTGGCCTGGGCTGCAGTCACTGTTTCCTCCTCACCCTGATGGGCTACGACCGCTACGTGGCCATCTGCCACCCACTCCGTTATGTAGTGATCATGAGCTCCCCAGTTTGCCTCTGTCTGGGAGCCCTGGTCTTCTGTTCAGGGTTTCTGGTGGCTGTCATTGAGACTTGTCTCATATTCTCCTCCTCCTTCTGCCACAGCAACCGAGTGGAACACTTCTTCTGCGACATTGCGCCTGTTCTCAAGCTTAGCTGTACTCAGAGTGCAGCCAAGGTCCTGACCATCTTCTTCCTCAGTGTGATCGTGGTGCTTGTCTCCTTCCTCCTCATTCTGCTCTCCTATGCTTTCATTGGAGCCGCCATCTTAAGGATCCCTTCTGGGGCTGGGCGGCGCAAAGCCTTCTCTACTTGTGTGTCCCACCTCACAGTGGTCATTGTGCACTTTGGCTGTGCCTCCATCATCTATCTGAGACCAAAGTCAGGAAGCAACCCAGATCAGGATCGGATGGTAGCTGTTTTCTACACGGTGGTCACTCCATTGCTCAACCCTGTGGTGTACACTCTACGTAACAAGGAGGTGAGGGTAGCACTACAGAGGACCTTGGGACGTAGACTGAGGACCCAAATTGACTAATTGCTGGAATGAGGCTAGAAAAAGTGGGAAAACAGTACTCCAGTTTCAGAAGGGACTCAGTTGTCCAAATTCAGTTGCGCTGACAGTTTTAAATTGTCCCAGGATTCCAGTCATACATAACTTAAGTCCACTTAACCAGACATCACTTTGGTTTTGCTTCTCAATTGGCTGTCTTTAAACCTTCTCCCCATAACTCTAGAAGGCCTACCCCAACATATTATCCACTCACATATTCCACTTATGAATCCATATTTTCCAAATTAATTAGCTTTATGACCAGAAAGTGACATTATTGAAGGAGCATGGAAGTCATCAATACCCTATGCCTCCCTCTGTTTTCTTGCCGTTTTTCCACTGGCTAGGCATATGAACTATTTAGGATCCAGACCAGTTGCATTTCATGCCAAGCAGTTCAGAAGACCTTTGGAAAGAAGAGAAGCATTTCTTTAGCAGCTCTGATTCAATGAGTGCAGATACGTGCAACAGAGTTTGAATTTACTTCAATTTTCCCCCCCTAGAATAGATGAAGAACAAGAAACGGGATGAATTCAATTAATAGTTTCAAAAATGCTTTAGTACTAAAAAAAAGTATATCACAAATGTTTCTGTTCATCTTCAGAACTCCCTGGAGAGATGAAGGATGGGTAGGGTGTGTGACAAATAAAATGCAAATAACAGGGAAACTGAAGCACGTTTCTCCAAGCAAGATAAGGGTTTACCAATAGTGATGCATATTAGCTGTTAATGGAGTGGGTCAGACTGGCCCCCTCAGTTAGATCAGTGACCACAAAAACACTCTTTACTGAGCTGCAAAAAGGAGTTCTGAGTGGTTGGGGAATGTTGCAATTGCCTTCACCTGGAAAACGTAGCTGGCCTTGATGATCACTCCCCTGCAAGAATTAAAGCATTTTAATTGCTTTATGGGCTTCAACTGCCACTAGTAATATTGACTAGAAAATCAGGACTACAGGATTAGCCATCTCCTGGGGAGATCAAAACACTCTATTTTTATAAGGAGAGACAAGAGCAGAAGAACCAAACCTTGGGGAGGGGCTCAACCGAAAGTAGTTTCTGTTTACAAGTAAGCAAAATAGAGGTCCCAAGGACTAGCTGGAAAGAAATGACATCATCATTCAACCACCTTCCTGAGAGAGATCACATTTTTGAGTTTACCTGAGAAATGGGATTTAACGAAGTTCAGAATAGGGCTGCTTACAGAGTAAAATCACTTATTAAACGATACAGCATAATTTTAATTTCCTCGGGTGTGTTATGGCACAGAAAAGTCTCTGTAGTCTCAGCTAAAAGAATCATGGTGGAGCCATGCTTCTTCCTTTACAAGTAATTTGCTCCAAGACAGCTCAAATCCTACCTTTCTATCTCGATTGTTTCTCTCCCACACCCCAAGCTGCTAGCTCCTTCCCTTCTCCAGTTATCTCAAAATATATTTTATATATATGTAGTTATTTACATGTTGGCTCCTCCATTAGAATATAAGCTTCCTGAGGGTGACTCTTTCTTTCTTTCTTTTTTGTTCCTCAATAAATTTTTATTGACCATTGGCTTATGTGTATGTCACTGTACTAGGGGCTGGGGAAAGACAAAGTAAAACAGTCAGTCTCCTGAAGGAGCTTACATTCTAATGGAAGAGAAACCATGTACATTATGAGTACATAAAGATTATACACAGAACGAAAAGAAGGTAGTTTGAGGAGGGGGTGCCCTAATAGTTGAAGGGACTAGAAAAGGCTTCATGAGGAAAGGGGTAACTAAGCTAAGTTTGCCCTAAATTGAATTTATCTATCCAATTGTCTTATTGTCTCCCTTTATTTGTTTATTTTTAAAAAAATAATTAATTTTTAGTTTTTGACATTTGCTTTTATAAGATTTGGAGTTCTAAATTTTTCCCCTGAGAGGGTATGGTATCTGGAACTCCCCCCAAAAAAGCCGGCATTGGGCTCATCCCAGGATAGTCCTTTCAGCTGTCCTTTCACTGTGGCCCTCACCTAGCCCAGCCCTTCATTCTTTGTTACCTCTCTGTTAGGAAGATTCTGAAGATCACCTAGCCAGTTAAGGTACCAGACACTGAAGTCCTTACTTGAACTAAACTGCCAGGCATTCCGACTATGCTTCAGAGAGCACAACTCCAATGGGCTGACCACGTTGTTCCAATGCAAAATGTATGTAGCCAAAAAGACTATTTTATGGAAAACTCTCGTGGGGCAGGAAGTCACATGGTGGTCAAAAGAGATGATACAAGAAGCTCTCAAGGTTTCTCTTTGGAACTGATTGTGTGACATGGTAGACACTGGCCCAGGAGAAGGTGCTGTGCTCTATGAGCAAAGCAGAATTGAAACAATTCAAAGGAAATGCAGGATGTGCAAATTTAGAGTAACCACCCCAAATGTTCACTAGGACTATTTGTGTCCAAACTGTGACAGAGCATTCCGAGCTCATATTGGCTTGATCAGCCACAGTCGTACACGTTGAAATTTCACTTTATCATGATGATGTCATTTTGGTCCTCTTCGAGAATGAAGGACAACGACCAACCAACCAACCAACCAACATTTGGACCACCCCAGGCTACTTGCCACTCCTAGATCGCACCCAGATCTTTCCTCCAACTTCCCATATAAAAGTGTTGATCTTGTTCCCATTAAATTGCACAGATTCATTAGGAATCTCGCCCACCCCAGTCAACATTGTAATCAACTCACTACTTGGACTGAAAGAAGGCTTGAGTGGTCGATTCTTTCTTGAGGCAGACCTGTACTTTGTACCTTGCATTTCGAGGTTCCCACTACCCCTAGACTGCAATTCCCCTCCTTTCATTCCCCCTTCCCCAAGATGACATACAATCTGATATAGGCTATACATGTATAATCATATTAAACATATTTCCACATTAGTCATATTGTGAGAGAAGAATCAGAACAAAAGGGAAAAACCGTGAGAAAGAATACATAAAAAACAACAAAAACAAGGAAAAATAAAATGCTTCAATCTGCATTCAGACTCTACAGTTCTTTCTATGGATCTAGGTAGCATTTTCCATCATGAGTCTTTTGGAATTGTCTTAGATCATTGCATTGCTGAGAAGAGCTAAGTCTAACAAAGTCAGTCATCACACAGTGTTGTTACTGTGTACAATGTTATCCTGGTCCTGCTCATTTCACTTAGCATCAGTTCCTGTGAGTCTTTCCAGGTTTTTCTGAAATCTATCTGCTCACTATTTCTTAGGGAATAATACTATTCCATTACTTCTATATTACGCAATTTGTTCAGCCATTCCCCATCTGATGAGCATCCCTTCAATTTCCAATTCTTGGCCACCACAAACAGAGCTGCTATAAATATTTTTGTACATGTGGGTCCTTTTCCTTTTTAAGGATTTCTTTAGGATACAGACCTAGTAGTGGTATTGCTGGATCCAAAGGGTATGCACAATTTTATAACCCTTTGGGCATAGTTCCAAATTGCTCTCCAGAATGGTTGGATCAGTTCAGAACTCCACCAACAATGTATTAGTGCTCCAATTTTCCTATATCCTCTCCAACATTTATCATCTTCCTATTTTGTCATGTAACCAATCTGATAGGTGTGATGTGGAACCTCATTGGTACATAGTAGGCATAGAGTTGTTTTAATTTGCATTTCTCTAATCAATAGTGATTCAGAGTATTTTTTCATATGATATGGATAGCTTTAATTTCTTCATCTGAAAACTGCTTATTCATATCCTTTGACCATTTAGGAATAATTTGCATTCTTATAGATATATGTATTTTTTACAACTGAGGATTTTATCAGAGACTTTGACTATAAAAATTGTTTCCCAGCTTTCTGCTTCCCTTCTGATCTTGGTTTCATTGGCTTTGTTTGTACAAAACTTTTTAAATTTAATGTAATTAAAATTATCCATTTTGCATTTCATAATGCTGTCAATCTCTTGTTTGCTCATAAATTCTTCTCTTCTCTATAGATCTGACAGGTAAACTATACCTTACTCTTCTAATTTGCTTATAGTTTCACCCTTTATGTCCAAATCATGTGTCCATTTTGACTTTATCTTGGTATACAGTATAAGATATTGGTCTATGCCTAGTTTCTGCCATAATGTTTTCCAGTTTTCCCAGCAATTTTTATCAAATAGTGAATTCTTATCCTAGACTTTGTATTTATCAAACAGTAGATTACCATAGTCATTGATTACTGTGTCTTATGTGCCTAACCTATTCCGTTGATCCACCACTCTATGTCTTAGCCAGTACCAAGTAGTTGTGATAATTGCTACTTTATAATACAGTTTTAGATCTACTGGGCCACTTTTCACAGACTATTTTCTTTTTGCCTTTTCTTTGTCTCCCCAGGACTTGGCACAATGCTTGGCATCTAGTAGATACTTAATAAATGCTTGTTGACTGCCTGTGAGGAAGTAGTACCTTTCCAGTTGAAACCATAAGCTAGAGGCAGAGAAAAATCCCATAACTTCATGCCCAATGGAGCTATGGATGGCAGCAATGATGGGAACAGGGAGCAGTACACAGTGGAGTTCAAGACTGACAGAGGTGATACATCCTAGAGAGAATTTATGCCGCAGAGCACCAGTAGGGTGAAGGACCAGCGGGGGTAGTGTGTTGACATCACCAAAAGACCATCAGGTGTGAGGTGCCCCTCAACACATGTGTCCTCATCATGGGTTTTCTATGTATATGCCTTTTGATGCATGTATCACGGTCACACATGTTACCAACATACATGGCACTCTTTGCAGAAGCCCTGGTCATATATTTTTTTTACAGATGTGCCCCTTTATGTGTATTTCGCACATCTATCTCCATTCTTCCCATGGATGGTGTTTGCAGACTTCAAATTCCTTGAGGGTAGGGGCTGTCTTGTTTTTATCATTGGATCCTTACTGCCCAGGACATAGTATATACTCAGTTAATGCTTGTTGAGTATAACAGAATTGAAAATTGAATTGAAATACGTATTTATGAGAATATGCCCCAGGTTGATGGGAGAAATGTTTAATTATTTCTTATTGTTATTTCATTAAATACCTTTAATTTGAATTAATCATTTAATTATTGTAACTATATATAATATATACATATAATATGTATATAATATTTTATGTATATATATATATAATTATGAATAATCTTTTCCTTTGGCTAACTTATAAAGGTAAAAACATTGATGTGGCCTCTTGTGCCATAACTTTAGGTAGATCAATCTTTTTAGTAGATTTAGTAATCAATCAAACAATTAAAATTTATTAAGTACTTACTATGTGCCAGGAACTATGCTAAGTGCTGGGGATGCAAAAAGAAGCAAAAGACCGTTCCTGACCTCAAGGAGTGTATAATCTAATGGAGGAGACAACGTGCAAACAAATACAGACAAAGCAAGCTATATACAAGATAAATAGGAAATTAACAGAGGGAAGATGCTAGAATTAAGAGAGTTTGGGGAAGGCTTCCTGTTGAAGATGAGATTTTAGTTGGGACTTAAAGGAAATTGGGGAATTTAGAAATTGGAGAGGAAGAGGGAAAGCATTGTAGGAATGGGGGACAGACAGAAAAAATGCTTAGTCAAGAGACAGAATGTCTTGATCATGGAACAGCCAGGAGTCCACTGTCACTAGACCAAAGAGTCTAGAATATTTTGAGCCTAGGGAAAATCAAAATGCTACCATATATGATATATGAATACAATGATACCACATTGGTAAAGCATTTTTAAGGTAGTGAGCATTTCACCTCTTCTGGAAGCTAAGGAAACCCCTATTAGTTTCAAAGGGGTGGGAAAATAGATTTCTGAGACATTGGGATATATATATATATATATATATTTCTCTATATCTATCTATCTATCTATCTATCTATCTGTCTGGTCTGTCTGTCTATCTGAAATGTTTCCAGAGTTCTCCTCTTTTCTCTTTCTTTGCCATTGAGAATGACTTTTTGTCAGTCATACAAGAAGGAACAGAGTGGCTATAGGTAGATTCAAGTTCTCTTCCTGCTTTGCAACCAAGTGGCCATTGATTCTGGGAATCAACATCATAGGTTTCCAAGCTAGAGAGACTTCCTCTTAGTAATCTGGCTAAACAGGACAGGAAAAATTGCTACACTTGGACTCAGGGCTCTTTTTCTATTACGTGAATGGATAGTGGCAAATTTGTAGGATCTGTGTTCTGTTAGTATCCACTATTTATACCTCTATGTTGCCACTAGAACTAGTGGTAGAATTGCTGAGGCCAGATTGTGAGAGATAGCAGTAGTCATGACTTAGTCTCTGACTGTTATGAATGGGATCAGTGGAAGAAGGAACCAGATCAAAGTGGAAATGGAAGCAGGGGACTGGATAGAGGGTATCCAAAGTGCCAGAGTCAATCAATTATTGGGAAGACTGGAAGAAGAGTGAACTGGGGCTAGAAGAATGATCTCTTTCCCCATGCTCCCTCTGTTTTCCTTTTTAAACTCTGAGGTATCCTCCTACCCAAATTAGCTCTAGGATCCTAAGCTGAGCCCTGTCTCCCACATCTCTGGATGCAGCTGCTTCAGGAGGGAAGTCAAGAGCGGTTTGGGGAAATGTTTGAGCAGAGTACTTAGTGGGGGAACATTTCACTAATTTCTTTTCATCTTAGTGGTTTCTAATAAATTAATAGACCAGAGAATACTAATTGTGAAAATGTCAGGGGGTGGTAGTATTTGACTGAGAGGGGAAAGTCTTAGATGTAGGGTGGGGCCAGATTTAAATAATTTCTCTGATGTTTTGGGACTATATTTTATATCATCTCCTACCTTAAATTCACAACACAATCAAAGTGGGTTTTTACTTGCCTGCCTCTTTGAAGACACTTGGCATAGCCACTGAAGGAGAAAGAATAGACTGAAAGTTTGCAGCCTTGCTGTTTGCTAGGGGAAAATTCAACTATCTTAGGGAAGCTACTTTCTGTAGGCAGCAGAGCAGCTCCGACCACTTGGCTGGTGGCTTAAGTATAGTAGTGCCTGAAGGGAAATTCAAATACTGCATTCCCTCTTTGGATAATTAATAAAGTGACACCCTGCCTTCCGGTAGGCTTAAGTAAGGCAGAATATAAAGCGGTATGATCTACATATGTCAACACAATGCCCAAGTGTCACATGGGGGAACATATCAAGTGCCACATGTAGCCTATTTAAAAAAAGTTAAAAACAATTTGTTATCAAAATAATAGGCTATTAAAATAAAATTTAAAATTTTATTTTAATGAGCTAATGTTTGAAGATTTAGTTGACAGAATGCTTAGTGGCAGATGGGCATTCAAAAGTCCGGGCAAACTGTCAAGAACGCCGATATCTGTCTACAAAGCAATAGCGATATATGATAAACAAGCAGGTGGGGAGGAGAACTACATAAATGAAAGGTATCCTTTGTTTCTACCAGGGGCCTTCAGGCTGATTCCTGTTAGATTAGTAGCTACGTCCAAGTTGGGGCAAATTTGGGACTCCCCAGACAGATGCCCATAGATGGGACAGAGAACTTTTCCAATGTTGAGACTCTGTGATTTCATTTCCTTTGATAAGCCTTTATTGTAAAGAGGTTATTTAGAACACAAGCTCTTTGGGAAGAGGGTTGGAGTCACAGGCACCATCCTTCAGCTATTTCCCTCACTGGTAAGTACCTCTGCTCAAAGTCGGCTGCTGGTAGAGAGTCAGTCTGAGTAACCTCATGGCCTTTTAGACTTTGGGTATTTTTCTCTTGAATAGAATCAAAGAAAGATACCTCACTGGAGTTCATTTACCTCCTTAAAAGGGTGGAAGGCACAGTCCTGGACACTCTAAAACGAAGCGATTACTTAATGTGGGATGCAGGGCCAAGTATGAGTCACATCTTGTGTGGGTGAGTAGAATACCTGTGTTATCCCTTTACATTTAGCTGAGTGAGAGGACAAGTATCTGAAGCTTGCAACACTCCTGAAATGAAACCTGGCATAGCTCTGCAGGCCTCCTCAAAAAGGCCTCCTCTGTTTGAGAAGCAGTGGCACTTTGGAGCTTACAGATGACTTTCAAATCTAATGGCCTGATGAGATCCTCATGCAAACCTGATGAGGAAACTGAGGTTCATGGAGGTCATCTCTTGCCCAAGGTTTGTCTCCTAGGGGAGCCTAAATTACAGCCCAGCTCTCTTTACCCTAAGACTGCAAATGTTCTTCTAATCTTAGTAAACTGCCTCTAAACCCCAGCCTGCTTAATATTTCTATAATCAATCAATTAATCAAAGATTTAGTAAGCATTTACTGTGTACTAGGCTTAGTTCTAAGTGCTGGGGATTTAAACAAACAAGGAAAAGAACAGCATTTGGGTGGTCATTATGCGAACTTGACACGGGGCATTTTCTTTCCTTCCTTCTTCTCTGTTTTCTCCTCTATAAAATGAGAGGATTGTGTTAGATGATCTCTAAGGTCACTTGGGGGCAGCACATGGTGGTGCAGTGGATGGAGTGCTGGACCTGGAATCAGGAAGACATGAGTTCAAATCCAGCTTCAGACACTTACTAGTTGTGTGACCCTGGGCAAGCCACTTCACCCTGCTTGCCTTAGTTTCCTCATCTGTAAAATGAGCTGGAGAAGGCAATGGCAAACCACTCATGTGTCTTTGCTAAGAAAATCCAAATGGGACCATGATGAGTTGGACACAACTCTAAAGTTCTACTACATCTAGGATAGATTTTTTCCCCTTCTTTAAAAGTCATAAGCTCATAAATCAGAGTACCTTTGATGTGGAAGGGACCTTCTGAGGGTTTTTTAACCTGTCCCTTCTCAAATCATAAATCTCATTCATAATAGCTAAACTACCAGTGATCCAGTTTCAGCTTGAAGGACTCCAGTGATAAGGAATGACCTACCTGGAGGCATCTGCTTGGTGCTGGGTAGATAAAACACTGAGCCTAAAGTCAGTAAGACCTGGGTTCAGACCCAGCTTCAGATAATTACTAGCTGTGTGACCTTGGGCAAGTCATTTAGCCTCAGTTTGCTCATCTGTAAAAGGGGGGTAATAATAGCATCTACCTCCCAAGGTTGTTGTAAGGACCCAATGAGACAATAACCATAAAGTGCTATATAAATGCTAGCTATTACCATTATTATTAGTAGTAGTAGTATTACTCCTCAGGGCAACCCATTCCACTCACAGCTCCCATTGTTAATAATAATTGTTGCTCAGTTGTTTTTCAGTTGTGTTCAACTCTTTGTGACCCCATTAGGGGTTTTCTTGGCAAAGAAACCACTGGAATGTTTTGATATTTCCTTCTCTAACTCATTTTACAGATGAGGAAACTGAGGCAAACAGGGTTAAGTGACTTTCCCAGGGTCACACAACTAGTACATGTCCAAGGGCATATCTGAACTCAGGAAGATGAGTCTTCCTGACTCCAGACCTCGGCACTGTGCCACCTAGCTGCCCCTTTATAATAATGCCAATAAATAATAATAATAATAAGCATTGGCATCTTTATATAACTCTTTAAGATTTGCAAAGTGTCTTACACACATTATCTCAAAGGAAACTTTTTCTTATATTGAACCCCAAATCTGATAGCTGGTTCTATTCTCTGAGATCAGGAAGAGCAAGAAATCCTATTTTACTGGCCAAGGCAGTGGTCATGGTTTGCGCCCATCCTGTCTGTGGTAAGGAAATCTGTGTATCCTGATCTTCTTGCTATTGTAGAGTCTTCAGAAAGAAAGAGAGAAAGAGAAAGAGGAAAAGAAAGAGAAGAAAAAACTAAAAAGAGGAAAAAGAAGAGAAACTTTCTGAGAGGAATTCTGGAAACATTTAACCTGGAAAAGTTAAGCATTTGAGATGGCATCCAGTCAGCACTGGAAGGTGAAGCAAAGACAATTTCCTTGCCCAGGCCAACCTTTGTAATTATGGAGCTCTAGAGATTTACCCACAGTCTCTTTTACTATCTCATAATTCATTCTGATTAAAATCCCCAAGGCCTGGCTTTTCTCCCTCTTGTTGCAATTCAATTCAACAAACTTGTGAGAAGTACCTACTATGTGGGATAAGGTTGGAAATAGGGAGTAGTCCAAGTCCTTATGGAATTTACATTCTCCTGGGATATGTTAGAAGATGGGGAAGGGAGACCAATTAGAAGACCATTGTAACATTCCAAGCGTGAGTGATGAGGACCTGTACCTTGGTCTTGGCTCTCTGAGTAGAGATAAACGGATGAACATGAAAGATTGCGAAGGTAGAAATGACAAGACTGGACAGCAATTTGAATATGTGGGGTAAATTAAGTGAGGAATTGAGGATGAAGCTGAAGTTGGGAGTATGGGTTTGGGGAGGATGGTGTAGCCCTTGACAAGTAATAGGAATGGTAAGAAGAGGGGAGGGCTTAAGGGGAACGCTAATGAGTATTCTTTTGGATATGTTGAATCTGAGATGCCCATGATACATCCAATCAATATTTCTAAAAGGCAGTTTATGATGTGAGAGTGGAGCTCAGAAGAGACTAGGGCTGGATATTAGACCTGGGAATCATCTGAAGATGACAGAGATGATAAGTGAAACCATGGGAGTGGATAAGATCTCCAAGAACAATAGTGGAGGGAGAATAGAAGAGGGCCCAGGACCCAGCCTTGGGGAACATCCACCATCAGTGAAATGATCCCGATGAATATCTAGGAAGGAAACTGAGAAGGAATGGTCAGAAAGGGAGTAGAACTGAGAGAGAAGAGTGCCATGAAAACCTAGAGAGGAGAAGATAATAAACAGTATCAAAGGCTACAGAGAGATCAAGAATGAAGTGGATTGAGAAAAGGCTATTACAACTTTGAAAGACTTAAGGAATTCTCATCAATGCAATGACCAACCATAATTTCAGAGGACTGAGTATCAAGCACAGTACTCACCTCCTGTCAGAGAGGTGATGAACTTAGTGCAGAATGGGATCTATTTTTTGGAAATGGCTAAAGCAGGAATTTGTTTTTGTGACTATGCATATTTGTTAGAAGACTTTTGTTTTTATTTTTTCAATGGTAGGAGGAAGAGGGAGGTAGAGAAAATAGATTTTTGTTAACTAAAAAAATTAAGTGAAAAAATTAGAGGACTATTCAATTTTTACAACTAAGAGGTCATTGATAAATTTGGAGAAAACAGTTTTAGTTGAATTATGGTCAGAAGACAACTTGCTTAATACTTAAAATTGAGTATGGGAGAATAAGAGGAAGCATATAGAGTAAATAGTTTTGTTTTTTTTATTTAAGGAATTTAGCCAAGAAAGGGAAGGGATGCAGGATGTAAATGAATAGGATTGGTTAGATCAAGTGAGAGTTTTTTAAGGATGGGGGAGACACGAGCATGTGTGTAGGCAGCAGGGAAGGAGCCATTAAACAGGGAAAGATGGAAAATAAGAGAATGATAGTGGGGTAATTTGCTGGAGACGATGAGACCATGGTACATATCAAGGGATTTGCCTTGGCAAGGAAAAGGACCACCTCTTCATGTGAGATAAGTGAAGGAGATTGTGGGAGATGATCCTTGAGTGTTATGAAGGAAGGAAGGAAGAAAATGAGCATTTATTAAGCACCTACTGTATCCAAGGTACTGCATTAAGTGCTTTTACAAATACTATCTTTAATGATTCTATAAAAACCATGGAAGGTAGGAAGAAGGGAAGAGAGACAAGGAGGAGAGAAGAAGGAGTTCTCAGAAAATGGCCTAAACTCTTTTGGTGAAGTAGTGAAATGTAAAGTGAAGCCTTCTGCTTACAGCGTGGGGAAACAGGTCCTCATTGGGAAAACCTCTGTGGAAAGTGGAATACTGAATCTTTGGGAGGTGTAAAAGGATTGTCTTGATGAAATGAAGTCCTCTTTGGGATTATGTAATATAAACTTGCAGTGGACCCCAATCTTTATTCAACAGTAGATGAATAGATATGGAGACTGGTGTGTTGGGTATGGAGTGGGAGTAATCGAATCCTTTTGATGCTAGGTTTCACAAGGCATGAGTAGCAATAGGATGAAGGGGAAGAGATTCAAGTGTAGAGGATAGTGTAGAGTTGAAATGATTTACCAAGGGGTCAAGATAGGAAAGGAAGGACAATGTAACTTGTACAGAGATGATAATCTGTGAAAGACCTGAGAGATAAAGGGGCTAAAGATTGTTGTAAGAGCAAAGAACAGGGCTAAAGGTCATAAGACATAAGAGAAGATGGATGGATAAAAGATTTTGAATGGATAAAGGTATTTCAGTTTATGACCATGAAAGTACAACAATTGTGGGTGATTGTAAGGTCAAGGATATGATTATCTCTTTGCATAGATTAGTGGAGTGGTCATAGTGGGATGGAGAAGGTAATAGGAAGTGAATACAGTGAGGAACAGTGAGGTTAGTGCTTTTGAGGGATCATGAATATTCATGTTGAAGTTCGTTAGTATGAGGGTAGGAATTCTAGTAAAGAAAACAATGGTGAGCCAGACATTGAACTCAATGAAGAAGGAAGAAGAATTTCCTAGAGGACAATAATGGTCTCCCAGATCTAGGTTGGGTGACAGATTTGGATAACATGAACCTGTAATGTTAATGAGAATTAAAGATCTTCCATGCCCATAGATGAAACACACTAAGGGAAGCTTGATTAGAGGAGGCTAATTTTGTAGGAAGGTCCACACTTTTTGTTAATTTCTAATGAGGCACTGGGTCACCAGGGTTATGATGCCCTCTGGCTCTGAAAAGTGTATATATACTTTCACATGAGGTTTTGCTTTGGAGCTTACTGTTTGGAAGAAGGCTCATGTGCCAGATGAGACTCTTGGTAGACATTAAGGAGTCCCCCAGCTTTGAAAACCCAGATGTTGGTGTTTTTCTCTCTAGTAACTATGTATGTAATGGTCAGACAGTTGGATCTATCTGTTGATCTGTGATATATATGTTGCTTATGGTAAGACTGTTAAAAGTCCTGTCTGTTGGTCTTTGTTTCTCTGCTTGTGTTTTCTCTGTTGGTATTTGTGATTAAAGAAGATTGTTGACCCCTCAAAAGCTGCTTTCCCTTTAGAAAAGCAGATCTAAGAACCTGTGCTAGCAGGTCATCATGGATGATGCTTGCTGCTACAGAACCTCAAAAGAACAAAAATTACTAAGGAATGGTGGTAGAGGAATAATCTGGAAGTGGCAATGAGGAAAGAGGAGTATTTTGACCATGGCAAATGAGTCAAGAGTATGACTGGAAATGCAATCAGTACTGGAAATAACATCCAGGAATGCAGTGTCATTAGGAGGGAGCCAGGTTTCAGTGGAAGACGGAAAGTGAGAAAGGACAAAGTTAAGATGAAAGAAATGTATTGATTATGGAGCAAGTGTTCCAGAATGCAGGGAGTGGGCAGATGTGGAGTGGGACAGTAGGGGATGTATGAGAGAGAGAGAGAGAGAGAGAGAGAGAGAGAGAGAGAGAGAGAGAGAGAGAGAGAGAGAGAGAGAGAGAGAATAAGAGAATACATAGTTGGGAATGTAGAATAGAGTTTGTACATTAGTAGCAGGGACTTTAGAATCACTGACATGGAGAAACTATGAGAGGGTAGGAGTATGCTAACCATTGAAGAGTGGGTTTGGGCAGAGTGGTTGAAATCAGATCACCGAAGTAGGCAATTGATTGGAAATGCTCCCTTTCGTGAGGTCCAACCATGTGCAAATGGTGATGTATACTGTGAAGCTCTCAGGGTCAGAACTAATAATGATAGAAGGAATGTGTCGCTCTAGGAATATGTATCCACACTGGATAAAGTATAGACACTTTCAGCCAAAAGTTGTGGATTTGAATCACTTCAGCTATGTTTCCAACTATGTCTTGGAACAGTATGGCATAGTAGCAAGGCTGTGGGATTAGAACCTCAGGCAATCTGTGTTTAAATGTTTGCTCTACCACTTCTAACCACCCAATCTTTTGTAAATCACTTAAACACCAGAAGTCTCACATTCCTCAATCTGTAATAATGAAGGGGTTGGACTAGGTCTTCTAGGTCCTTTCCAGACTAGACAGCTGGTAATTCTAGATTCCTGGCAAGAGTTCACATGGATTGATCATCTGCCTCATATCATTCCCAGTATTGTACTTGTGCCACCATCACTAAGTCCTGCTTTTGACCACATATTCTTGTTATAAATTTTATGAATGTCTTTTATTTTTATATCAATTATTTCTGGATATGGAATCCCACCTCCACCCTTCACACCCAGTATTGAACCTTGTAAACACTCAAGAAAAACAAGTGATTCAATGACACGTCTGACAATGTAAGCAACATTTGCCCACCTGTAGCCTTTTACCTGTCTCCTGAGAGGAACTTCAAACTTATTTTCTCTCTAGGACAGAGATTGGTCATTACAATTACTCAGAATTTGGTTTTCCTTTAGTGTTCTTTTCATTTACATTATTATAATCATTATGACTTTGTTAATGTGCCTCAGAATTTATCTCACCCTGGAATATTCCTCTGCCTTTGCAACTTCCTACTCCCATTGAGAAATTCCATCCATAGCCTCCATTTTGGTGAAGGACCTAGGCCAGACATCCTTCATTCTTCTCCTTGCAGGATTGCTGACTCTCTGTCCTTGCCACCATGACCTCATGCGGGCACATTCTCCCCCTCCTACCCCACCTTTTTCCACTCCCTTTTATATGTTGTCTTCCCTTATTAAAATATAAACTTCTTAGGGGCAGAGTCTGTCCCTTTTTTGTTCATATCCACATGTCTTGCACTTAGCATAGTAAGCACTGAATAAAGACTTTCTGGCTGCCTGCCTTTTGTAAATCGTTCTGCTGGATCTTCTCATTTTACTCTGAATCAGTTTATACAATTCAATTAAATTTAACCTTCCCATGCTACTCTGGATTTCTGGTATTTGTCATGTCTTACATAACCCCCCTCCTATATTTTTTATTTTATTATTTAGGGTTAGGGTTCTATTACTTTAATTTATCACAGATTAATTAAACTAATTAAACTGATAGTCATATATTTTGTTTCTAATTCTTTGCTAACACAAAAATTGATGTTAGAAATATTTTGTTGTAAAATGGACTTCTTTTTTCTGTCTTTGACCTCCTTGGGGTTGTGGTGATGGTGGTGGTAGTGGTATATGCTCATTAGTGGAGATTATTGAATCAAAGAATATGAGCTGTTAAACTACCTTTTTCATAGAATTCCAAATTTTTTCCAGAATGGGTGGTTGGGTGGGGCTGTTTTGACCACAAACAATTATTGCTTGGCAATCACCACCAGAGGTAGTAGCAAGATGGGTGGGTAGAGTTTTGAGACACATGGGACTTATAAAAAAGTAGCAGGTGGAACACTGGACAGGGCATGTGTCAGATAGGTTTACCACAGGTTACAAGAAAGGGTGCAGTGGGTCTTTCCTCCAGTTTCTGCAGGGATAGCAAACCTGCAGTATTTCCTGAAGGAATTTTTCTAAGTGTTTGATGGTAGTGAACTAGTAATGCCTACGCATCTTTGATCATGTTTAGTGAGGTTTGCAAGTATTCGTAGTGGCCTCCAGTTCATCAAGATATCAGTCAGTTGCAGGGTTGGTCATATATAGCATGAACAATGGGAAGGGCTGAAGGTTAAATCCCTAGCCTGGGAAGAACAGCCCATTTTGGGGTGGAGATATACATGGAATAATTATAGCAGAATTCAGTGGTGGAGGGTGTTAGGGTCCATTGCTGGGATTTATAGAAGAAATAGCTCTGCCAATCAATGCTGAAAGTGATCAGATCATGACAAAAGGCTATCTCCAGGACTTAGCATATGGCTATATCACATTCTCCCTTGCATTCTTGAAATCCATGAATCGAAGCCCCAGTGTAAGGACAACTTGATCATCTTGAGACTAATGGTAGCCCAGGAATCAAGACTGTTCCAGGTGTTTTATAAGGAAGAGAGAGAGGTTAGATTGGTTTCCAGTCCCTAAAACTGTATTCATGGAGACGTTAATCATCTAGGAATCAGGAAGTCCTTAGTTTGAAATAGAAGTTTCCAGATATTGGGAGAAGGGAGTGTTGTCAGACAGAGGGGAGGAGGGATTAGATAGGAGGAAGGAGCATGACAAGGGAATAGATAATCTGTTAGAGAGATTAAGTCATAAAAGCTAGAAGTTTTTTTCCAGATTTCATCAAAAAGTAAGCTGGGCCAATAAATAATTCTGACTATGGGGAATGTAGTAGAAACGTTATTGCTGCTGTGTATAGTGTGGTCTGGTTGTTGGTTTGGTCATAGAAGATGGTAGAAGTGTAACCTAGACTTCAACTTTGGAGCATTTCACATTAGGTTTTTCCTAATTGGTAGAGAGAATGATGAATCTGTGCTAACTGTGACTGTGTGAGGGGTTGAACTGGTAAGAGAAGAGGAATTTTTCAGTCCTGCTTTGAGAGAGAGACACATATATTCATCTTCAAGGGACCAGAGAGGAGGAAGAGAAAAAAAAAATCTCTTGAAGGTATATAAAGGATAACTGGGTTCTTCAACACATCCCTTATTTCTACTTGCCTCCTTAGAGAATTCAGGCAATTTCCCATTAGGTAAGATTGGGGTCCCTCTCATATTGATTGATATATCCAATCAATCCCATTTAAAGAGCTTATTCACTCCGTACTTTCTGGTATAGTGTAATCTGTAGAACATCTCTAATCTGCCATCTGCTTGGCTAAATTGGTTTGCTTGATATTTACTATTTGTGATGGTTATTTGTGTAAAAAGCATGGAACATCTTGTATAAGCTTAGACTGCCCTTCTACTTAAGGGAATGATGACCAGGAAAGTGAATGGCTTTGTTGCTTTTGAATGTTAAAAAAAAAAAGCTGTGCTCCTAGAGCATCCCAGCAATATTTAGTGGGGCAGAAACATATAATTCTAGTTTTGTACCCCATCTTAGAAGAGAATAGAGCAGATTCGTGGCCCTTTGTCCTGCTCACCTCCAGAGAGACATCAGTTTTCTTTGGAGCCTAGTGAGCAAAGATGACTATCCTTGACTCCCTGTGAACCAAATTTAGTTTATCTGTGTGGACATACATATATGATATGAATGATACACACCTTTTAGAAGGTTGTGGTTTGATGGTCAGTGTTTTCCAAAGAGCTGGAATGAGTGAGGCGTTCCTGAATTTGTTTAGATTATCTAGCACTCAGCAGAGTAGCAAACATTCAATAGGCATTTTTTTTCCTTTTGAGTTAGTCTGACCCTTTTAGTCAGTGCACCATCTAAGTGTTGTGCCAGCTTGAGGAGCTCCAGGGAAATGAAAAACAGGATAGCATTTTTCTGGTGTCTAGATACAAGTAATTATTTCAATGTCTAGGGTATGGATTCCTCCCTATTGTCTCTGTGCATTTCAAATGTATCTCATCTTCAAAGAAACCAATTTTCCTGTCTTTGACCTATTAAGTCATGCTGAAGATGGATAACAATGGTTATTAAGAGAGACAACCGGTGTCCCATGGGTCCTTGACTTTTTGTTTTCTCTTACCTGTTTGCTTGGGACTTATGGGGGCCATGCCTGAGGGAGATGAAGACTCTGTAGAGCTCACTGTATGCCAGAGATTCTAAATTAGAAGGCAAGAAGCCTGTCCTCAGGAGGCCTGCCATCAATTTCTTTTGATCAGTCCAACTTCTTAAAGACTTCCCCAGGGTCTGATTAAAATTCTGGGGAACCTTGTTAGAAAGAAGAATGTGAAGAAAGTTGTTATCCTTCCTTCATCCCCAAAGGACTTTGTATGTCTTTTGTAGGTGACATTGAAATCATGCTTTAAGATTTATGAAGCTCTCTCTATATGGCATCTCCTATGATGTCCTCCACCATCTAGTACCACTTTTTCTTTGTTGTTCCTTGACCAATACTCCAACTCCTGACTGCATTTTTGCTAACTACCCCCCAGACCAAGAATGCTCTCCCTTCTCATTTCTATCTCCTGACTTCCTTCAAGACCCAGCTAAAATCCCACTTTCTCTAAGGAGCCTTTCCTTGTTTTCCTTAATATTAGGGCTTTCCCTCTGAGATAAATCTCCCATTTAGCCTATATATCTTTTGTTTATGCATAATTGTTTTCTTTCATCTCCCCCATTAGATAGTGAACTCCTTGAGGGTAGGCACTATTTTTGCCACAGGTACTTACAAGGCAAGTCATTTAACCTCTGAGTGCCTCAGTTTCCTCTTTTGAAAATGGAGATTGGAGAAGAAAATGACAAACCACTCCATTAGGTTGTTGTCTTTTGTTCTCAAAGAGGACTCTAGTATCTTTGCCAAGAAAAACCCATGGACATTATAGTCTATGGAGTCATGAAGAGTAAGACAGTTTAACTGAATGAACACCACCAGCAATAAAATGGGGATAATAATAGCACCTTTTTGTGAAAATAAAATGAGATAATATTTGTAATGTACTTCCCAAACCTTGAAGCTTTATATAAAGACTAGTGATTATGACTATTAGTAATAGTAGTAAAAGTAGCCATAATCATGTCATGGTAGTAGGAATAGTCACAATAGTAGTGGTGGTAGTAGTAGAAGTAGTGGTGGTGGTAGAGGTGGTGATCATAGTAGTAGAAGAAGAGGTTCCTCAGTGCTTAGTTCAGTGTCTAGAACATAGTAGGCACTTAACAAATGCTTATGGACCAATTCGTCAACTGTGTGACTCACAGCAACCTTGTGAGGTAGGTACCGTAGCTATTACTGTTACTACTTTAGAGATGAGAAAACTGAGAATCAGAAAGTGTTTGCCTACTGTCACATTGCCAGTTAGTGTCAGTTGGGTTTAGATTCAGGTCTTTTTAAGTCCAGTACCTCCTGACACATCTCATTGTATCTATCCTTTGCCTCACTAAGACCCTCCTATCCAGAGGATCATGTTCCTGTCTGGGGTTCTCATTTCAGGAAGAACATTGACAAGCTTGAATACATCTAGAGGAGGATGACCAGGATGGTGAAAGGACAAGACTTGGGAAAAGGGGGGATGAGGGGGAAAGGATGTGATTTTTGTTGTTCAGCCATATCTTGGAATGGTCCAACTCTTCATGACACCATTTGGGGTTTTCTTGGTAAAGATACTGGAGTGATTTGCCATTTCCTTCTCCAGCTCATTTTATAGATGAGGAAAACAAGGCAAACAGTGTGAAGTGATTTGACCAGGGTTGCACAGCTAGTAAGTGTTTGAGGCTACATTTGAACTCAGGAAGATGAGTCTTCCTCACTCCAGGCCCAGTGCTCTATGCACCATGCCACCTAGCTACCCTAAGGTATTATATCTGTCTTCAAGTATTTGAAGGGCTGTCATGTGGAAGAGGAATTTGACTTTTCTGGTGTGATACCCTTTACTAGAGGGGAAGCCATCCCAAAAGGATTTGGAAGCTCTTATGAATGAAATTCTAAAACCATAAGCAGCACAAATCCATTGAGGAAAAGGAAAGGGTGCCACCTAAAGAGACTGATGTGGATGCATAGGGAAATCATTGTCCTACTTAGGTTTTTGTAAAAGACCTGAAGTAACCAAATCAAAGCATTTAAGAGTTGGATGGGGGAAGCTAGGACAGAGCACCAGACCTGGAGTCAGGAGGACCTGAGTTCAAATATGACCTCAGACACTTAACTAGCTGTTTGACCCTGGGCAAGTCTCTAACTCCCATTGCTTCAAAAATAACAACAAAAAAGAGTTGAGTGGGACCTCAGAGTTGATCCAATTCAATCTGTACTTGACTTTGATAAAGTTGTGAGGAATTTTAATTGCTAACTTAATATAACAGTAAGCACTCAAACATAGACAGGGGGGCCTGCAACCACAGGGTCTTTGATGTGTCTCTCTAAAAGGAAGGTCAACTTTTGAGGGTTTAACAATCACTTTAATCAAGCACAGGTATCAGAAAAAAATCAAAATCAAAATTTCAGAGAAATCAAAAATCAACAGACAGGATTTCCAAACTGCCTGACCATTAACATACATACTTTTTTTTTTTTTTTTACCAGAGAGGGAAGCACCAACATCTATGTTTTCAAAGCTGAAGGGCTCCTTAGCAGCTTCCCATAGTCTTATCTGGCACACAAAGCTTCTTCCAAAACTAAGCCCAAAGTAAAACCTACCCTCAGAGTATTTATACACTGAGCCTTCTGACTCAGTGCCTCAACAGAAAAAAAAAAGGTACTTGGGACCTTCCTACAAAACAACTCCCCTAATCAAGCTTCCCTCAATGGGTAGACCCATCAATGGGTGGGGAAGATCTTTTTTAATCACATTCAAATAGAGACATTATGCTTCTTGACTATACTAAAACAAAAACAGCAAAAGAGCCTATGTGGCTTGGCCTCACACTTGAGAAGCCAGTTTGGTTTTGTTGAAGTAGCAGGTGGACTCAGGATCAGAATGTTATCCTTACTGGTGATGTTGTAGAAGGAAGTTCTTTTTAAGTACATATTGGACATATTCCTAAATTATATATCTTCAATGGCTCCCAATTGCTTTTAGATAAAATACAAAATCCTTTGCCTGGCCTTTATAGCCCTCTGCAATCTGGATCTCTTATATAAAAATATATATGTTTATATATTATATATATAATATATTAAAATATATGTACATTATAAATACATATATATGTTATATATATGTTATATATGTGTTTTATATATATATATATATACACATTAAAAATACTACTCTCCCACTTATCATTGAAAGCAAACTGGACTGCTAACTGTTATGCCATGCATGGCATTTCATTCACTCCTGTGCTTTTAAACTAGTAATCTCTGGTTTCCTTCAACACTCGACTCAAGTTACATTTTCTTCTTGAAGCCATTTCCAGATCCTGTAGCTATTGCAGCCCTTTTCAGAACTACCTTATTTAAAATTAAGAACTTCCTGCTGGGTCCCGGGGACTGGGGTCCACTGCACCCACAGCCTTCCTTACTAGAGACCTTTCTTTGCTCTGATCTCCCTACTTGGTCCTGACCAGGTTCAGTCTTAGGGGACTTTGGCCTCTAATGAGAGACTATCTTTTCTTATACTCTTCAGGTTTTTGCCACCCCCACCTTCCCACCCCAGTTCAACCCTAGTGCCCTAGGGCTGATTTACTTAACGCTTATGTTTTGCCTCCTGTCCAAAGTCTCCCTGAAAGGAGTAGAAAGTTACTCACTGAACAATATGAATCAAGCGTGGGACAGGTATTTAATTCTTACACAGAAATGAAACACTAAACAAAATATTCAAAAAGTGACAATTCAAAAAGTAATAATAACTTATATAAATTCTCTCGGTAGGTTGATCCTTAAACCTCATCTAAGCATAAGGCATTTTGTGGAACTGTTGAGTTGGCATTTTAAATTTAACCTTGGCTCTACACTCTCCCTTTCACAGTACATATCTTATAGTAAGCTGGGCCAGGGCTTGGGCTCACCCTTTTGTTGGTTAACTTCTCCAGTTGGAGTAATTGCCACCAGTCAGCTCTGACCAAAAGATCTAGGACCACCAAAGAAACCTCTCAGACTCACAAGGCCAGTCAGCCAGTGAAGCATTTTTCAAGTGATTACTATATGCCAAGGCACTGTGCTGAACCCTGGGATCACAAATATAAGCAAAAAGGAAAATTCCTGGCCTCAAGGAACTTATGTTCTGATGGAAACTGAAAAGGAAGGAGATGGGGGAAAGATGCTTGGCTTAGGGCATGATGGAGAAATCCAGAGGACTGTGTAGCCTGATGGGAAATGACAAGCTGACTGTCCTGGGTACCATTCTTACATCGATATTTTAGGAGCAAACTTCCACCCTCCAATCAGAAGGAGAGGCCCTAGGGTCAAATGGTAGTTCAGAGTTGTGAGTTCCAGAGTTGAAGTGATCTTTCAGTAAAAAGAGCTTTCTTCTGAAGATGGCCTCTAAGTATGGATGCATCCATCTCAAGATTGATATTTATTTGTCTAAGATCAGAGAAGTGCAAACACAGAGGAGGCTCTCCAAAACCCATAATTAGGCATAGGAAGGAATCGCTGCTGTATTTTCACAGCTGACATTCTGAGATGGGGCAGAGGGTTGTTAAGGAGCTACATGTCACATGGAAAGTCCAAAGGGCTGGAGTCACTATCTTTTTAAAGGTTCATTGAATCATTGGTTCTTCCTGCTCAGCAGTCAATGGGGTAGGATGCCCTATCTCAAAGTCACACATGGCTGAAAAAATTGGGCTTCATTAATCCCAGAGCATTGAAGTGATGAGCTAACACCTGGGATTGGCCAGAGGGCAGCTTTGTGCATACACATTCAGTCCTGGGGAGCTAGATAGTACCATGTATAGAGTTCTAGACTTGGATCAGGAAGACCTGAATTCAAATCCTGTTTCAGACACTTACTAACTGTGTGAGCCTGGTAGGTCACCACTTCTCTCAGTATTGGTTTTCCTATCTGTAAAATGGAGATAAATCAACAAGTATTTATTAAGCCAATTACTATGTGCCAGGGCCATAATAATAACATCTACCTGAGTTGTGAGGATCAAATGAGATAAATTGTGAAGTTCTTTGCAAACCACAAGTATCAGCTACTATTATTGTATTCATTATGTATCTATCCTGTATATATACTTCTAAGTTCCTTGAGGGCAGGGGCTATTTCACTTTGGTTTTCATATACTCAGCACTTAGCTAATAGAGTAGAGTTGACAGGGTAAGCATGGGACTTGCCTGCTGCCTGATGAATGGAATAGAAAAGCATTTATTGAGTGCTTACAATGGGTCAGGAAATATGCTAAGCACTGTGGTTGCAGATGAAAAAAAGACAGTCCTTTTCCCCAAAGATCTTGCCTTCTGATTTGGGCATTCAGGCCTATCTTCAGTTGTCCTGATGTATATCTGGCCACTGTACCCAGATGACTCTGGAGGACAGCGTGAGTCTGGTGACTTTGTATAGCCCTGCCTCACCTAAATCCAATTCACTTGCACATCATGGCATCACCTCTCTGATGTCATGGTCTTCTTTGAGGACCAAAGATGAAACAATAATACCTATAGGAGGATTCAACTGCAAGGCAGATGGTAAAGCACGGATGGGGGCCCCAACGGTCCAGATGAGACAGATGGACTTCATCCTTCTTATTGCATAGGACCAGGGTGGTGATTAGCCAGCCATCCTGTGGTTACCTGTAAAATGAGAAGGTTGGACTAGATAAGGTGAAGACATAGAGAAAATCAGACTATGAAGTCATAGAATCTATATTGGGTTAGTGAAGCAGGTTGGGAAAGGGCAGGGCCTTTGAGGTGCTACAAGAAGGTAGGGTGTATAGAGGAGGCAGCCTTGATGCTAGTGGTCCACCTAATTCCTCCCTTTTAATTTAGTTCAATTCATTTCACTTCGACCAATACTTAGTAAGTGATCTCTACGTGCAGAACATTGTGCTCAGATAGGGGGAGATAACAAGTGTAGATGAAACATGATCCTTGACTTCATGGATCTGAGAGTCTATTAAGGAAATAAGATACTAATATAGATGTTGTGTGGTATCATGCATTTTAAAATGTACTAGGAAATTACAAAGTTACATGTTATCTGAGGTCTGAGGAGGTCTCCCTCAACTAGTGGGATCAACTAAAACTTCCTGGAATCTAATCTGGGAGTAGTGGTTTTGTGATACACAGTTGACCCAAATACATCCGCAATAGATGTTTTGGAACAAGGTCTCCTGTGAGAGGTGGGGGAAGGTTTCTTGGATTGTGGAGAAAGAAGCTGTAAGAAAGACAGAGGAGAAGGCAGTGTTGGGTGGGTATAGATACATGCTCCATTATAGAAGGTGCCTAGATTGGCCCTGGTTCTTGCCTGGAACTGATTACTACTGCCAAGGACAGTCAGGTCGAGTCAATAGGGATTAATTAAATGTCCATTATAGGTCAGGAATGTTGTAATTGGCGTGGTTGCCAAGAGGTGAGGCACTGAATTGTTGAAAAGACCTCATTTAGTGAGAATGTCCCTCAGTGACATTCTTCCTCACTTGGAACACAGACTCTGAGAAAACTGCTGTGTTAGCTTCTCCTTCTCTGATGGCTAAACAGAAAGAGCTATTTGCTGCCCTTAAAGTCAGAAGTGTTTAGCACTGGCCATCATATTTCCAATGGACTGTGCTAGCTACCTTTTCCATCATGCTCCTCCTCCCCTAGGGTTTTCTGTCCATCATTTTTGCAGCTGATTATCTCACTGATATGGATACAAACAGTGCCCTAAGAGTTAAAAATAATATTAAGGATTGATTTTGTGAAACCCTTGGTTTATTTTCTAACCTGAAGGTGCCCGAAAGCCTGGCCTTATGACAAAACTTCTCCTTACGCTGGACCATAAAATTCCTTGTCCCCACCCCCCACCTCCCTCATCCTGGAGAATGGGATTTCCTTATCTTCCTTATCTTGTGTCCATAGTCCTCCTCCTGTGACTTTATCTTGCAAGACTGACCCCAGATCTCCAACCCCCTATAAGGAAACTTGAAAATCCTATATAAATTTGGTCCTTTTCCCTACCCTACATCATTGTCTTTGTTTAGCTCCTTGCTAAATCTCAGGCCTGCTACTTTTGTGTCAATAAAGCTCTCCGTGGCTACAGGGAAGGTTTAAGTGAATTCATTCACATTTTGAACCAGCTCTCTCATCTCTCTCTTTAACATTATGGTGCTGAGTATAAATTAAGGTGCTAATCTCAGTCTATGTAGATTATTATTTTATGGAAGCATGGCTGGAAAAAAGGGAAGTCTATTTCCATCCTGCTTCTCCTGCTCCTGCCTATCTGGCCTTTCCCTGGGGAGTGCCTGAGGCCTGCCAATCTTCATTTTCCTCCTGGCATTCTTCTCATTTTCTGGACTTCAATTCTATGCCCTGTTGTAACCAATGGTTCCATGTATGGATGGTGTGGTGGTGGCTGATGGAGCACCTGTGTTTTCTTGGTGTTAATTATTAGGCCAAAATTAGCACAGGCAGCAGAGAACTGATCCATACTTTGTTGCATCTCAGCTTCAGAGGCTGCATTGAGTGCATGATCATCTGTAAAGAGAAAATCATGCACCAACACTCCCTCCACTTTGGTCTTGACTTGTAACCTTTTCAAATTGAAGAACTTGCCATCATTACAGTAGTGGACCTTGATGCCTTGCTCATTCTCACTGAAAGCATTTGACAACATGGCTGAAAACATCATGCTAAAAAGCATGGGAGCAAGCACACAGCCCTGTTTCACTCCATTGGTGACTAGAAAGGCATGAGAGCATTGTCCACTATTCAGAACGTGGCCAACTTCCATTCATTTACCTTGGTAGTGTACTTTCCAGGGATGTACACATTGACAATAAGGATGACACAATGTATCGCCAGAGCTAGCTCAGTGTTTGGGAGTCTCTGAAGAAAAGTTTGGGAGAGAAGAGGTATTTGACTGACTACTGGGCAGAGTCAAACTCTACCCCCACAGCCCATAAAATACCTGTCAAAATGACTCTAAAACAAATTCTAGAGCAGCAGAAGTCACAAAATGACAGAATGAAAGAGATTTCTAGCCCAAGACAGCCTGGAAGGCCTACTGGAAAAGTCTATTGCACTGCGCTCAGAGTGGAGTGCAGCACAGCCTTGGCCATGTGGTGTGGCAGGGACAGGACTGAAGCAGCTTCAAGGCGAGGAATCACAGGTAGCAGCTTCAGTTTCCAGATTTCTCAACCAAAAACACCAAAGACAGCTTCAATGGTTATTGAGAAAGCTCTCTCACCTGGGTGAGAAGGGAGCAGGGTCCAGTCCTAGTCCTGGCTCCAGGTAGTGACAGTCAGTGCTGCAGCCTCCATTTTTGGAGCCCTCCAGTCTAAAGACCTTGGGGGAATCTAGCAGCCATTCTGGGTCTCAGTTCTGAGTGGCAGTCCTTGGTTGAGTAGGAGTGCTGGCTTGGTAGAACTGGTGGAGGCTCCGGAGAAGAAATCCTACTTGCAGATCCTGGGCAGAAAAGCTTGGTTGCTCCCAGACCAGAGCACAGGCCAAGACAGGAGCAAACTCCTCTCCCTTGATTGTGCCACCTTGGAGGAACTGAGAGCTTACACGTGCCTAGAGTATATCCTCCAATTGACAAAGGACTTAAAAGTCAAGTAACTAGCTGGGGAAATGTGCAAAAAAGGGGAAAAAAAATAAGACTATAGACTGACTACCAAACTGAAGGTCTTCAGAGCCACTGTGCTGACCTCATTGTTGTATACCTGCAAAACATGGACAGTCTACCAGCGCCATGCCAAGAAACTTAAGTGCTTTCATTTGAACTCTCTTAGGAAGATTGTGAGGATCACCTGGCAGGATAAGGTACCAGGCACTGAGGTCCTTGCTTGCACTAAACTGCCAAACATTCATTCAAACTATGCTTCACAGACTGCAACTCTGATGGTCTGGCCACATTGTTTGAATGCAAAATGTACACTTGCCAAAAAGCATATGGAGAACTTGCAGGGGGCAGATAATCACATGGTGGTCAGAAGAAGTGATACAAGGACACTCTCAAGGTCTGTCTCAAGAACTTTAGATTTGATTGTGTGACATGGGAGAGACTGGCACAGGACCACTCAGCATGGCGTACCTACATTAGAAAAGGTGTTGTGCTCTATGAGCAAAGCAGAATTGAAACAGCACAAAGGAAAAGTAGGGTGCACAAATTTGGAGTAACCTCCCCAAATGTTCACATGGACTATCTGTGCCCAGTCAGTGGTGAAGAATTCCAAGCTTGTATTCGTCTGATCAGTCACAGCTGTAAACACTGAAACTTCACTTTATCATGGTGATGTCATTTTGGTCCTCTTCTAGAATGAAGGACAATGACGAACTAATCAACCAACCATGCCCAGTAATCCCAGTTCTCAGCACAGTGCCTGGCATATAATAAGCTCTTAATCAATGCTTGTTGCTGGTTGCCTTGACTTGAATTTAAGCTGGGTCTTGAAGGAATTAAGGAACAATTAGAGGGGATAAGGGAAAGGATAGGCATGGGGGACAGCTAGTGCAAAGGTGTAGAGTCAGGAAATGAATTGCCATGTCTGAGAAACATCTAATAGGCCAGTGAAGCTGAATGATAGAGTGTACAGAAAGAAGTAAAGTATAAGAAGACTGGAAAGGTAGCAAGGGGCCAAGTTGTGAAGAGTTTTAAATGTCAAACAGAGGACCCTGGAGGTAATAGGGAGCCACTGGAATTTAATGAGTAGTTGGGGACATAATCAGACTTGCACTTTAGGAAAACCATTTTAGCAGTGGTGTGGAGGACAGACTGGAAAGGGGAGAGACTTGAGGCAAGTTTATAAGGCCATTGCAACAGTCCAAGTGAGAGGTGATGAGAACCTGAACTAGCTGTGTTTGTGGAGAGTGGGGAATATCTTTAGGCTAGAAATAATGTGAGGAGATGAACTGAATTTGGGGGTGGAAAGTGAGGAGTGGAGGGTGACATTAAGGGTGAGATGCTGGGTGGATGGGAGGGATAGTGCTGCCCTTGAATGCAATAGAGAATGTTCAGAAGAAGGGAGGATTTTTGCAGAAGAACAAAAAGTTCTGTTTTGGATCTACTGAGTTTGAGATTCCTCCAGGACATCTAGTTCTCTTTAAAATGTTATTTATTTTCTCAAAACATGTGAAAATTTTTTAACATTTGCTTTTTAAAATTTTGAGTTCCAAATTCTTTCTCCCTTCCTCCTCCTTCAGAAGACAAGCAATTTGATATAGGTTATACATAGTCAGTCATATAAAACATATTCCCACATTAGCCACATTGCAGAAGAAAACAGACAAAAACAAACTATGAAAAGTAAATAAAAAAGTATGCTTCAATCTGCAATCAGACTCTATCAGACTTTTCTCTGGAGGTGGATAGCAGTTTTCATCACAAGTCCTTTGGAATTGTCTTGGGTCATTATATTGCTGAGAATAACTAAGTCATCCATGGTTGATCATTGTATAATATTGCTGTTATCATGTTTTTCTGGTTCTGCTCACTTCAGTTTGCATCAGTTCATATAAGTTTTTTCAGGTTTTTCTGAACCCATCCTGCTCGCCATTTCTTACAGCGCAATAGTATTCCTTCATGATCATATACCACAACTTGTTCAGTCATTCCTTAGTTGATGGACATCCCCTCAATTTCCAATTCATTTCCATCACAGAAAGAGCTGCTGTAAATATTTTTGTACATATATGTCCTTTTCCTTTCTCTTTGATCTCTTTGAGGTACAGAAACAGTACCACTACTAATGGTATTGTTGGGTCAAAAGATATGCCAGTTTTATAGTCCTTTGGGTATAGTTTCAAATTGCTTTCCAGAATGGTCAGATCAATGATGCATTAATGTCCCAATCTTTCCACATCACCTCCAACATTTATCATAGGTGTGAGATGGTACCTCAGAGTTGTTTTAATTTGCACATCTCTGAGCCATAGTAATTTAGAGCATTCATTGATATGACTATAGATAGATTTTTTAATTCTGAAAATTTCCTGTTCATTTCCTTTGCTGTCTTATTCAGTCATTTCAGTCATATCTAAATCTGACTCTTCATGATCCCATTTGAGGCTCTCTTGGAAAAGATACTGGAATGCTTTGTCATTTCCTTCTCCAGCTCAATCTTACAGATGAGGGACCTGAGGCCAACAGGATAAAGTGACTTGTCCAAGGTCACACAGCCAGATTTGAACTCAGAAAGGCCTAGCACTCAATCCAGAGCACCACCTACTTGCTCTTTTATCCTTTGACCATTTCAATTGGGGAATGATTCCTACTATAAATTTGACTCAGTTTTCTATAGATTTTAGAAATGAGGCCTTTATCAGACAAACTGGCTGTAAAAAAAACTCGCCCAGTTTCCTGCTTTTCTTCTAATCTTGGCAGCAATGGTTTTGTTTGGCTAAACCTTTTTAATGTAATCAAAATGACCAATTTTACATCCTGTAATGCTCTCTGTCTTGCTTGGCCATGAATTCTTCCCTTATCCACAGATCTGACAGGTAAAATTTTCCATGCTCCCCTAATTTACTTATGATGTCACCCTTTCAGGATATCTAGTTCTAAAGGCCAGAGCTTGGGAAAGAGAGAGAATAAGGCTGGAAACTGAACTGAGAATCTTATGCATAGAGATCATTGAAGCTGGACGGTGACAGAACCTTGTCATGGAGGAGGGAAAACCAGTTGTGATCCCTTCCAATTCTGAACTCCTAAAGTAAGAGGCAAAGCAGAGGCTGGATAATCGTCATAGCTAGCATTTATGTAGCACTTGAAGGTTTGCCAAACACAAGTGTTAGCTCATTTTATCCTTATGTGCTGTTGAGTCCATTTAACAGATGAGTAAAGGGGCAGACGGAGGCTTGCGTGGCGGGGAGTGTCACACTGCTAGGGCGTGTCTGAGGCTGGATTTGAACCCACTGTCCTCCTTAGCTGCCCCAAATGAACAAACATTTGCTTAAAACTGTTGAATTGTTAGCAGGGAGGTGGGGGGCGGTGACAACAGTGTTGGGTGTGGGCAGGCGGCGAGGTGGGGGGGACAGACATTTATGGGGTGGGGGGCTCCGAAAAAGGAGCGTCTGGGACAGGCTGGGCGAGGGAGGGGACGTAACTGGGGCTCTAAGTGGCCATGTGAGGCCCGTAGCGGAGGCGGGGACCGTGACGTCATGGGGCGTGGCCTCGAGTTTTCCGTTGGGGGCTCTGGGAGGATGTGGGGGCCATGACGGGGCGTGTGAGGAGGCGGGGAGGGTTATGGGGCCCCCTTCTCCTTTCCCCTTTCTCTTCCCCTTCTCCACGGCCAAGGGCGGGAGGCCTGCCGCAGGCAGGGCCTCTGGAGAGGCTGGGGTCATGGGCACGCGGCCTGTGACCGGCAAACGTTCTCCGTGGGACTTTTTGAACTGGCTTCCCTTTTTCTTCTCCTTCTCCATCCGAAGGCGGGAACCCGCTCCAAGGACCCGGATGGACCTAATGTCCAGAGGGCGGAAGACTTAGAATTTAGGGGCCTTTTCCCTCTACTTGACTGGGAGGCGCCAGTCACGTGAGGATGAGGGCCGGCCAAACCACTGAGTGACCTCTGTTACCTCAGGGGAGACGGAAGAGAGCGGGAGGGGCGGGGGAGTCACCAATCCCTGGAGGCGAGGGGCGTGGCTCGGGGCGGAGAGGAGACGTGGCCGCGCACGGAGGGGCGGGGCTCAACTCGAGTTTGCGAAGCCCCGCCCACATAGGTGGGCCGGGCGGGCGATGGGGCGTGGTGCGACCGGGGCATAGGCCGGGCCGGGAGCGGAGCGGGGCGGGGCACGCGCTGTTCCCGGGGGCTGGTGTCAGCTAGTGCGGCTTGGACATGGAGGCCGGCTGGGCCTCGGCTCCCTGCTGCGTCCTCGTGGTGGCCTGCGGGGCCCTGGGCGCCGCCCTGCTTGGAGTCGCGTATCGCCTGGGCCTCTTCTACCAGCTCCTGCACCAGGTGCCTGGGGCCAGGGAGGGAGGCGTGCTGCCCACGGGCTGGCATCGGGAGGCTCCAGCGAGCTCAGTTCACACTCGGGCGGGAGCTCCAGGGCGCTTGGAGCGTGTGGGCGCGCGGGTGACACACACACATCCCTAGTACCCTACGG
Organism: Bettongia penicillata ogilbyi; assembly: GCA_023548195.1. Classification (NCBI taxonomy): domain Eukaryota; kingdom Metazoa; phylum Chordata; class Mammalia; order Diprotodontia; family Potoroidae; genus Bettongia; species Bettongia penicillata. The sequence goes on from JAJHZJ010000363.1 coordinate 1,361,978, forward strand.
TGCCAGCGCCAACAGGAGCACGGTGCTGCGCGCGTCCGGAGGGACAGGGTCACAACTGCAGGGCATGGGGGCGGGCGCAGGCTTCCTGGTGCCCTTGCTCCAGCTACCATCCTCCCCGCTTCTCCTCCCTCCTTTCTCCTCCTCTCCTATCTCCATATCTTCCCCCCACCTTCTTTTCTTGAACTGCACCCTTGTACTTTGCCCGCCTGGCATGGGAGTGGGGGTGGGGATGAGCCTCGGAGGGGAAGGACTCCTGGTGCCAGAGAGAGTGAGGGGCCCGCATCGAAGGCTACCTCGGAGGCTCGGTGTCTGACCCCACAAACTGCTCTGTGTGCCAGCTCCACTGACCCCACCACGCTGTCAGATCCAAGGATCCCAGAACACTTTTCAGAGCTCACTGCCCTCTTCAACCTTTTCTAGCAGTGGGGGATGGGAATGAGAACAGAAGCCAAGTCTAGCTGAGCTGGGCATGAAAGATTCGTGTCTTCCTCACTCGAAGCCCCTGTATTTAAACGAGCCCTGCCCCAGGACTTTGAGGGAGTTAACCACCTTGTGAGATAAACAGGGTATAGTCATGAAAGTCCGGGGTCCAGGATATAGTATAGGGGGCAAAAGGGAAGGAAGGATAGGTTAGGGAAATTCTGTGCTGTGCTGTGGAGTCCTCTGCAGTTCCCCTTGGGGACAAGACCCTACTCAACCCTGATCCCTTTTACTCAGTATGTGAAAGGATTGTAACCTTCTGGGCTTGGTCCTTGCCCCAAGCTCTTCAGTGTTTAAAGTGAATGAGCACAAACACCAAGCCACACTCTGCTGCCCTTCTCCCATGTCAGCTCCCTTACTCCTTACCTCTCATGTTCTAGGTCGACAAATCCAGTACACGACATGGTGGGGAGAGTGTGGCAGCAGTGCTGAGGGCCCACGGTGTGCGATTCATATTTACCTTGGTGGGTGGACACATTTCTCCATTGCTGGTGGCCGCTGAGAAGGTGGGCATCCGGGTGGTAGATACACGGCAGGAGGCAACGGCAGTCTTTGCTGCTGATGCTGTGGCCCGGCTTTCAGGTAGGGCCTTGATTCCTATGTCCCTTTTCTAAGTAAGGGAAAGTGAAGGAGGATGGGTATTACCATGGTTCCTAAGGAAGACCTGGGGAGGTGTGGGTATCCTTTTGAGTAGGTCTGTGCAATTGTTGCCATGGTGGGTACTGAGGGGTAATGAGATGGATCTGTGATGCTTATATACATTAGAACCTCAGTCACTACTTGTTGAATAAGTGAATATTGACTTTGCTGATAATGGGGATTTACCTGTGGCAGGGACTGTGGGTGTTGCTGCTGTGACAGCTGGACCTGGCCTTACCAACACAGTGACTGCTGTGAAGAATGCCCAGATGGCCCAGTCGCCTGTACTGCTTTTGGGAGGGGCAGCCAGTACATTGCTGCAGGTGAGGTGGGGGCTTGCCTTCAAACATGGATATTACAGTGATAATCTAAGGCCAGGTAGGAAGAGGAACCTGTGGTGGCAGGAGGAGAGGTGTTGAATGGACATATAGTGGCAATCTTTCCTTGCATCAGGGCCGGGGGCCACTTCAGGGCATCGACCAGATGTCTCTGTTCCGGCCACTCTGCAAGTTCTGTGCCTCTGTGCGCCGGGTCCGTGACATCATCCCTACTCTTCGGGCTGCATTTGCTGCTGCCCAGTCTGGTACCCCAGGTAGGCATGGGATGGGGTTGGTGGTGGGGGTGACCAATGAAAGAGGGATTATGCTGAGGGGGAGAATGGGGTCTTGGGGTAGCCAATGAGGTAGCTTCCTATGCCCCCATTCCCAGGCCCTGTATTTGTGGAGCTCCCCATTGATGTGCTCTACCCCTACTTCTTGGTGCAGAAGGAGGTGATGCCATCCAAAGCTTCCAAGAGCCTCATGGGAAAGCTTGTCTCCTGGTGAGCATCCCCCTGCTTCTCCTTACTTCTTTTGCTTCCTCCGTCATCTGCCTTGTCCTTTTCCCTAGCCTTGTCATTCAGTCTATCAGCAGGCATTTATGAAGCCAGCTTTCCCTGGCCCATAGGAGAGAGAAGAGGAGGAGACTTGGAGATTCGGTGCTTGTCTTCACTGAGCTAGCTCATTGTTTCATTGGGGATCTAGGGCTTACACTGATGAAACAATTGGAGAGCTAATTTATATGTTTCAGGGCACATGTGCTGTAGGTGTTCAGAGACATCAAAATGTTCTTGAGCAGTTAGGAAAAGGTTTGTCGAGGGGTTAGCATATGAATTCAGCAAATCAATTTAGCAAACATTTGTTAAGCATCTCCTATGGGTAAGGTGGTCGGAATGTGCAGAGAAAAAAGTACCTATGGGATCTTCTCTTAAGGACCTTTCACTCTGTTACTGAGTTGGCTGTGCGTGTGCCTAGATTGGTGGAGATGAGGAGGGAAGGGCCATACAGATGGGGAGAACCACGTGAACAAGGCTGGGGTGATGGTGGTGGTATCTTTTGCATGTGAGAAAGAGGGTGTGTAGAGGGGAAATGAGGTTAGAGTTTAAAGGTAGGACCTACTGATGAGACTTGAAAGCAGTGGTTCACTTTGATAAAGCTAGTAATTTTGAGTTCTTGAGCCCTGTACAGAACTGTGTACAGAGTGCATTGGAAAAGAGAGACTAGGTCAGGAGTCTTTAACCTTTTCTGTTCTTTTAGAGGCAGCTAGGTGGCGTAATAGTGCATAGAGCATGGGCAAGAGTCCGAAAGACCTGAAATACTTTCTAGGTCTGTGATTCTGGGCAAGTCACTTAACAGTTGTTTGCCTCAGTTTCTTCATCCGTAAAATGGGGATAATAATAGCGCCTACCTTCTTAGGTGTTGTGAGGCTAAATGAGACATTTGCAAAACTTAAAGAGATACGTAAATCTTATCTATCCATTCATTCCTTTATCCAACTATTTATTTATATTACTGACTCTATTACCTGTTGGTTTATTTGTCAGCTTGTATTATGGATCCTTTGGCATTCTGGTGAAGCCTATGAACCCTTCTCAGAATAATGTTTTTAAATGTACAAAATAAAGTACATAGAATTCCAAAGGAAGCTAATTATATTGATATTCAATTATAACACACACACACAGACATCCCAACAAATAAGTTTACAGACCCAGGTTAAGAACCTCTGGAGCAAAACTAAGTAGGAGGTCCTTGCCATAATTCAGGTATGAGGTAGTGAGGATCTGGACTAGGGGGGTGGCATCAGGAATAAAAAAGGAAGAATTTATGCTCAAATCTGGGGTTAGATTGGACCCAGTAGACAGAAGGCGGAGGAGGAAGATCCAAGGTGCTTCTTGAAATTCCTCGCCTGGGTGGTATGACTGACTCAAGGAGGGAAAAGGAATTGGTTTGGGGGTGAAGAGGTTTGCTCTAGACATAATTGAGTTTAAGGTGATGCTTGGGTATCCACCTGGAGATGTTTTAGAAGCAGTTAGGAATATGAGAGAACGTCTTGTGCTTAGGCAGAGCATAACATACATTTGTTGAATTGCATTGGTATAACCAAGTAAGAAGCTGGGGCTGTGTGTGGATAGGAAAGCCATAGAATCATAGAATTTTAGAGCTGGAAAGACTCATGGGGAGGGGCATCTCATCTAACCTCTTCATCAATCAGTGGAGGCTCAATTTTCCTGAGAGATTGTGACTTTCTGAAGGTCACGCTGAGGAAGTGACAGAATCAGGACTAGCACCCAAGTCGCTTGCTTTTCAGTGTGGTGGGAATGGTTGGAATTGTGTCAGTGAGTGATCTCTCTGAAAGAGCGAGATGGAAGGGGAGGGCCCAGAGAAGATGCTTGATTATTGTTGGCTATGAAGAGGAAAAAGGACTATGGAAGGAGACAAGATTAGAGGGAAAAAGAAGACGTAATAGTGCCAGGTGAGGGCTGAGGGGATGGATAGAAGTGTAAAAAGATGCCAAGAAGGCATGGAAAATGAAGGTGAGAAAAGACCGTGGGAGGTGGGGAGAAGGGCAGTATGATGGAAAGAGGATGATCCTCACAGAGCTGGAAGGGACCTGAGAAGCCACCTGATCTAACCCCTGATTTTATAATTGAGGATACTAGGACCTAGGAACTTGAAATGACTTGCCTCAGCTCACATGCATTGGTAAGTGTCAGAGTGGGTATTTCAACCCAGCCCCGGATTTAGGGATAAAAATCCTGGCTTCAGGACCCAGTTATGATATTTACTGTGACCTTGGATAAATCATGTTACCTTGTGGAGCTTTTAGTTTACTTATCTGTAAAATGAAGGGGTTGGCTAAATGATCCCTAAGAACCTTACAAGTTCTCATATTTCATTATTCTGTATTAATTTGCCTTTTCCTATGGCTTTCTCCCTTTTTTATCCCTTGTACTTCCTAATCCTAATCCTCTGCCCTCTCTTTTTTTTCCTTCCTTGGCTCTTGTTTCTCTAATTTAACCCATTCTGATTTTCCCTGCATTGTCCACCAGGTACCTGCAGAACCACTTGACTAATCTGTTTGCAGGGGCCTGGGAGCCACAGCCTGAAGGTCCCTTGCCTGTGAACATTCCTCAGGCCTCTTCCCAGCAGGTGAGCTTAGGTGATGCTTTCCTGGGCCTGGATTGTTCTTCCTGGGGTTCCCTGGGCATCAGAATGTGTGTGTGTGTGTGTGTGTGTCTGTCTGTCTCTCTCTGTGTGTGTCTGTATGTGTGTGATAAGCAGAAGAACCTTCCCTTTACCCTGTCCTGGGTTCCCCTTGACAGATTCAGCGCTGTGTAGAACTTGTGAGCCGAGCCAAGAAGCCCCTCTTGTTGCTGGGAAGCCAGGCATTGCTCCCCCCAACCCCAGCTGAGAGCCTCCGGTGAGGAGTCTTTCTATATTCTTTCTGGCCAGAGCTGCTGAAGAGATCTTCCTTATCCTGACCACTGTCCACCCCCTCCCCCTCTGCCCCACTCTTCCTGGCTTCTGATGAGGAGACTTTGCTTCTGTGCCTCCTTTGAGGAATCCCCTGCCTTTAACTTCAGAGAAGCTCTGCCTGCCCTCTCCCTCCAGGGCTTAGGGGAGAAAAATCTACCCTTTCTGCCCCTGTATGGCTCCCCTCATCCTGACCTAAGCCAGACTTGGGCTTCCTCCAGCAGAGTTGAGGGTGGAGGGGATTGAGGGGATTGAGACTGGCAGGAGGAACTGGCATTGATAGAATTGGTGACCACGAGGAGCTACCCCAGGCTCCTCTGTTTTTCCTTTTCTTTTTAGAGCTGCAGTGGAGTCTCTGGGTATCCCTTGCTTCCTGGGAGGGATGGCAAGGGGACTTTTGGGCCGGGACAGCCCCCTTCACATCAGGCAAAACCGCCGTGATGCACTGAAGGAGGCTGATGTTGTCATCTTAGCAGGTACATGGGCTAATCTGTGGAGGCAAGAGTGGAGGGGGTGGTTGTCAACAGTTCATTTTTGCAGGTCTCCTTGGGTGTAGGACCCTGATTAGCATTCCCCATCACTTTTCCTGCTGGTTTCTTTGGGTCTTTATAACTTCCTTCCCCTACTTTCCCCCTTGAGAGGAATTTAGTCATGCCCCTACACTCCCATTCTTTTTCTCAAATTCACCTTTAACAGGTGTTTCCACAGAGTTTAGGTAATGGTCACTAGGTGGCTACTGTGTTGAAAGCCCATTTGCTATGTGTTTAGCTAAGATGGGATGGACGTGCCTTCCCCATCTTCTTTGACTGACAAAATACATGGTTGAATTGCATTTATTAGAATAGTTAACTTTTGAAACAAGCATATTGAACAAGTTAAGCAGATAATTATTTTAGAGGCAGATTCTTAAAGAAAAAAGAAAATGCCACATATACAGTAATAGTTCTCATTTATTTAGTCCTTTCAGGTTTGCAAAACACCGTGTGTACATTCTCATGAAATCCTCACACCAGCCCTGCTAGGAAGGTATTACAGAGGTCATTATCACCATTTAACCTCCGTTGCCTATGACTATAGGTTAGAGAATTGTTACTGATCTGAATTAGTCAAGAGAATTTTCCCACTGAGAAGCTCCCTACACTGATAAAGTCACAAGTCTGGATCAAAATGAAAAATTACCCTCATTTTACAGGCTGAGGAAACTGAGACTCAAAAAGGCCAAGCATTGATTCAGTGTAGTGGATAGAGTGCTGGACTTGGAGCCAGGGATACGTGGGTTCAGATCTTGCCTCTGATACTTAGTAACTATGTTACTATGAGCAAGCATCTTAACATCTCTGTGCCTCAGTTTCTTTACCTATAAAATAGGACAATAACACCTGTAGATGTTCTGCTTCCCAGGCCTTAGGTTTTGGAATCAATCATGGAGAATAAGAATAACAAGTTACACTTCTATAGATAGATAGAACATTTACTGTGTAGCAGGGGGTACAGATACAAGCAAACACAATAGCCTCTGCTCCCAAAAGAGCTTAAATTCTAGCAGGGCCTTTATCCTTCCATTCATTTATTCGTCTAACAGATGTTTACTGTGGACTATTACTTCAGCCGGTGCCGACTGGCTGCTTGTTCTAGGGGAAAGGCAGCAGTGCCCACAGCTTACCAGGGGAACCCACTCTGGGGGCTGGTGAGAGGCCCTGAAGGTGATGGCAGAGATGAGTAAGATGGTCTGGAGTGTGCAGTCTAGTCAGATGTAAAGTACACAGAACAGAATACTTTTGAAACAAAACCTGAAGTGTGAATTAAATGTAGTTTCACGGGTTTCACTATTCTCCCATGACTGCTAATCACGCCACCATCTTTAAACACCCTGCTGTATTTATGTTTGTAATGCCTTCCCCAAACCCTCCAGGTGCTGTGTGTGACTTCCGCTTATCCTATGGCCGTGTCTTAAGCCACAGAAGCAAAATTATTGCTGTCAATCGTGACCGAGAACAGTTGCTGCTCAACTCTGACCTCTTCTGGAAGCCTCAGGAGGCTGTGCAAGGTGAGCAGGGTAATACCTAGGATCTCATAGGATTCATTGATTTGGTTTTGGACCATAGAATTTAGATCTGGGTGGGATCTTAGAGAAGAACAAGTCCAATGCCCTCATTTTGCAGAGGAAGAAACTGAGAATCAGAGAGGAAAATTACTTTCTCAAGGTCACAATATAGTAAACAGCAGAGCTGGGATTTATATGTAAGTTCTGACTTTTTGAACTCCAGTGCTTTATGCACTATATCACACTGGAGCTCTAACAATCCTTTAATGTAAATAACGGAGTATTTAATCTAACGGAGTAGAGCCCATCTAGTAGAGTGACTCTGGGGTTGGACTTAGAATTAGGAAGATCTGAGTTCAAATCTCATTCCTCATGCTAGCTACATGACCCCAAACCAGGGGTGGGGAACCCGTGGCCTTGAGGCCAATGCGCCCGTCTAGGTCCTCAAGTTAACCCTTTGACTGAATCCAAACTTCACAAAACAAATCCCCTTAATAAAAGAATTTGTTCTATAAAACTTGGACTCAGTCAAAAAGCTGTACTCACAAGGCCACTTGTGGCCTTGAGGCCCCAAACAAACCACTTAATGTCCAGGTCTCAGGTCACTCCTGAGGACTGAGCTACTAGGCCTTGGATGGTTTGCTGTTTGCCTTCTCTGCATTGCTTGAGGGCACTCTCATGGCTGTGCTGATGAGTAATAATTGACAGGATGACTTATGTATGCTTCCACAGTTATGGAATATTTTATATCCATTATCTCATTTGATCTTGTCCACACCTCCATGAAGTAGGTGGGACAGGTAATCATTATTTTACAGACAAAGAAATGGAAGCCCAGAGAGGGTGATGAATAGTAAGGGCAGAGTTGGGACTTGAACTGAGGCCTAGGAATCTTTCCTTAGGACTCTGGCCTTGCCCTGGTTACTCTGGACTTTTTGTCCCATGTCTGATTGCTCCTCTGTGGTATTCCTCGTCTCTTTGTTCACATCAGGCATGATAGTAGGAAGGGCACAGAAAGGGGAAAAGGAATAAAAATTTAGATAGCACTTACTATGTTCCAGGCACTGTACTAAGTGCTTTACAAATATCTCATTGGATCCTCAGAATAATTCTGCAAGGTAGGTGCTTTGTTACCTCTACTTTAGGGCTAAAGAAATTAAGTCAGACAGAGGTTAAGTGACTTGCTGAGGGAAACACAGCTAATTCACAGTCTGAAGCCAGATTTGAATTTGGGTCTTCCTGACTCCTGTTTAGGAGTAGCAAGGTGGTGCAGTGGTAGAGTGCCAGTCCTGGAGTCAGGAGGACCTGAGTTCAAATCCAGCCTCAGACATTTACTAGCTGTGTGACTTTGGGCAAGTCACTGCACCCTGTTTGTCTCAGTTTCCTCCTCTATACAAGGAGCTAGAGAAGGAAATGGCAAACCACTCGAGTATCCTGGCCAAGAAAACCCCAAATGGGATCATGAAGAGTTGGATGTGACTGAAAATGACTGAACAACTTCCTGACTCCAGGCCTAACCTTCTGTCCCCTGTGCCACATCACTGCCTCAAAAAACCTTCTCTGTCTACCCTTCCTTTTGAGCCTTTTTCTTGCCTATTAAGTTCTTCCTGCTCATTGAGGCAGAGAAGGCCATCTCAGCATGTGACCCCCAACCCCATCAATATTTTCCTCTCAGGGGATGTAGGCTCCTTTCTGCTAAAGCTAGTGGAAGGACTTCGGGGCCAGACCTGGAACCAGGACTGGATTGAGCAGCTTCGAGAGGCTGACCGGAAGAAGGAACAAGCCAATCGGTGAGTCTCGCTCACAGTGTTGCCCCGATTTTCACTGGGCTCAGGAGCCTGGAGTGGTAGGGGGAATGGGATAACATATATGAAGGAGGGAATGAGAAGGGTTCTGTTTAAGGCCAAGGAAACTTCCTTTGGTCCCTGAAAATGGGTAGACTAGAGTGGTAGGAGAAGTATTTCTTTCAGGGTGCTAACAGGCTGCCTATTCTAGAGAAAAGGCATCAGTGCCCACAACCCACCACTTGAACCCACTTTGGGTATTGGAGCTGGTTGAGAAGACCCTGCCAGATAATGCAGTGCTGGTGGCAGATGGTGGAGATTTCGTGGGCAGTGCTGCTTACCTGGTCCGGCCTCGAGGCCCTTTGTGCTGGCTTGATCCTGGTGAGTAGGGACCAGGAACAATCATGCCCTCTCCTCACCTTTCTTTTGCGGAGAGGGCCCTAAAGAATCTTGGGGGGCCTTGAGTATTTGGTCATATTATCTTCTTTCCTTTTTCCTCTGCCTGTTTCTTCACAGGAGCCTTTGGGACTTTGGGAGTAGGAGGAGGGTTTGCACTTGGCGCCAAGCTGTGCCGGCCAGATGCAGAGGTGAATTGTAAACTAAGGGTGAGGGGTGCCAGCCCATGGGTTACTGCTTTCCTATGTTGCTTACTTCCCCCTTCCTTAGGTCTGGGTCCTCTTCGGGGATGGTGCCCTTGGCTACAGCATCATTGAGTTTGATACCTTTGTCAGACACAAGGTATGTGGGCACAATAAGGTATTTTTGCTGTTCCCTGATAGCAGATTTTGGGCCTGTGAGAGAACTGCTCATCTACGGAGAAGAAGAAATATTGCCAGTCCCTTATCCCAGTTGAATTTTTCCCTTCTTCCTTGGGGTGCTCCACCCCTTTCCTCTCTAGCTTCCATTTCCTTAGTGTGGGGCAAGGGGTAGCTTTTGGGGTTACCTACCCTTATGTTTCTTTTCTTTCAGATTCCTGTTATTGCTGTGGTGGGGAATGATGCATGTTGGACCCAGATCTCTAGGGAGCAGGTGCCCATTCTTGGCAGTAATGTGGCCTGTGGTCTGGTTTACACTGGTGAGGAAACTTTGGGGGAGGGTGGGAACATGGTCTCTGCTGCAGTGGGGTAGGTAGCAGTGGGGTAGGTAGCCAGAGTGACTTGTTTCCTTGTCCTCTACCTGCTACTTCTTTAAGTCCTAGGAGTAGATAAGCCACATGCAGCTTTGTGCTAAAGCTATATTCTGATTGTCTTCTCGTATTGTTTCTGCAGATTATCATGTGGTGGCAGAAGGGCTGGGGTCTCAGGGTTTCCTGCTGTCAAAGGAGAATGAGGACAAGGCTGCAGAGGTGCTGCATGCAGCCCAGCTGCGTTGTCGTGAGGGCCGACCTGTCCTCATTAATGTTCTCATCGGGAGGTCAGACTTCCGGGATGGTTCCATCTCTGTGTAGGAGGATCTGTTCATCATCTTGTGCCCTGACCTCCCTATGCCACCTGTTAGACAGAGTGGCCATCTTGCCTGTACCCCTTCCTCCGAGGATACTGTTTCAGACAGTTTCAAGAGTAGGAAGGGAACGGGACACCTGAGAATGAGTCCCATTCTTAGAGGTGTGCCCTGGGTGGTAAGCTTAGCCTCTTTCACTAGGCTGGGTTGAAGCATCCCTGGATGTGATAATGCCCCCCTTCTCCCATGAACCTTGGTTCAATAAACATCCCACGTAGGCCTTTGGTGGCCCAAGGACTCAGCCCTGGCACCTGTGCATAATGATTTATTGTTCACACAGTGAGGATGGGGTTGAGGGAGGGTAGTAGGTGATGGTGAGAAGAACCCTAACTTTCCCACCAATGGCTCCTCACAGGTGAGAGGGATTTGGAATGGGTGGAGTTCCACAGTGGTGCCTACTGGTTGCAGCCTCAGAAAGTATATATCCACTGTTTACTCCTCATCCTCATGTTTTCCCTGACCTAGAGCCCCAGACATTTATATAAATGTATTTATACAACATTCTCTTTTATTCTCAACACACACACACACACACACTCTCACAGCTGGAGGCAATAAATAAGAGCCTGTTCGTACCAAAGTATACCAGCCTGGCTCTTGTGGGGAGGGGGAGGGATGGGCAGAGAGCCATCCTTCAGAGAAGGATGGAGGGGGTAAGTGCTTAGTTTGGTGGGCCTGAGAGGATTAGGACCTGTACTCTGCTACCCCTACTTGTTCTTCTGAGGCAGTGATTGACTTTCCCTGTCTCTTTGGGAATTGGGATCTCTTTGGGAGTCAGGAGTGTATAATACTCTTGGAGGTAGGGCCGAACTGAATACCAGTTGTTCTATCCACATAGCCCTGACCTGTGGTCAGCTCAGGGACTCCCAAAATGACACTGCTGATTTCAGTGCTTAGGGGAGTAGGGGGTGGCAGAGAGCTGTGTCCAAAGCTAATACTGATTTGGCTGGCAGCAGCAAGGGAGGGTGTGTTGGGGTAACCCCCTCAGGGAGGTGGGTGATCACAGCAAGATAATAATAAATCATAAGATTTTAGAGCTGGAAGAGACCATGGAGGTCGTCTAGTCCAACCCCCCTCATTTTTACAAATGAGGAGACGAGGTCCAGGGAGCTTAAGTGACCTGCCCCAGCTGACATGGTAGCAAGTAGCTGAGCAGATTTGAGCACAGGTCTTTCTGACTTGGATTCTTGGCTCTTTCCACTCCTCTCCACTCTCACTTTCACCTGGAAAAGCGGCTGCAGTAGATTGACTCCAACAGCGGAAACCAACCTGGCTTCAGGAAAAGTGGTCCCTGGTTTCAGGGGAAAGGTCCATGGCAAGAGGTCTACTTATCTCCGTTAAAGGGCATCTCCTTGGTAAGGAGCGGATGGTCCTTGGCAACGAAAGGCTGGTCCCTAGCAACAAGGAAATAGATGGTCCTTGGAAACGGGAGGCAGGTTCCCGGCCAGGGCTCAGAGGCACACGTTGATCTGCTTGGACAGCTCCCTCTCCAGGTCCAGGATCAGGGTGTCAAAGTCCTTGAGGTTTAGGCGAGTGTTGAAAGGAGCCTCGGGGTCATCATCCATGAGGGCAAAGTCTCCCACGAAGTCACCGGCTCCCTCTTGCCCTCTGCCTTCATCCTCGTCGTCGTCCTCGCTGCTGCCCGCTACCTGGTCATAGTCTGGGCCGGACAGGAAGTCCCGCCCATAAGACAGGAAGTCCCTCCCGCAGATGCTCCAGTCGCCAGCGTAGCGGTTGCTAGGGGGGCTCTCCGGCCCACCTCGGTCTCGGGGCCGTGTCACCACTTCGGGCTCCCCCAGCGGCAGTTCCAGTAGGGGCTGCCGCTTCGGGCGGAGGTAGGCGACGCTGTCTGGAGGATCCGGGGGGCGGCGGGGATCTAAGGGAAGAGGGGAAGGGAATGACCTGGAGCTGGCTCTGAGCCGTTATCCTACCCCCAGTCGTCCTTGGCAGCGAGCTACTAGCCGGCCTCGGATTGCCCAGTTGAGGGGAGGGGTCACTGAGTTTGGGTCTCCGATTGGCTGGATGGTAGGCGTGGCACTTGTGTGGCTCAGGCCCATCTATGGCTAGGTAGAGGCGTAGCCTCGAAGGTGATTTGGCCTCTGATTGGCCGCAATACAGGCATGGTTACAGGGGATTGGCCTTTCCCATGACTGATTGATGGACACGGCCTCTGGGGGATTGGGCTTCTGCTTGGGGCGGGCGGGGCCTGCGGGAGGCGGCGCTTACCTGGCCAGGCCTGCAGCAGATAGTGCAACACCTCGATGTGACGTTTGAAGTCCACGGCGCTGGCGATGCTGGAGCTGGAGCCCGGGGCCGGGCAGCCGCCTCGGAGCCTGGTGGGCGCTTGGCGTGGGGGCAGCAGCACAGGCCCGAAGCAGACAGCTAGGTTCTGGGGGGTCATGCGGTTGTGGGCGTGGAAGGAGGAGACCAGGCGCAGGTGATCCAGGAGCAGAGTCAGCGTGGCCTGCAGGGGTAGCGGTGGGGCGCGGCTTAAATGAGCAGGTGGGGGGTGTGTGGTCGGGCACACAGCAGGGCAGCGGAGAGGGACTCGTCCCAACCTCCCTCGCCCCTTGGCCCTTGCTCCCTCTGACCCCTGGACTCCTGCTCCTGTTCCAGGCCCCCTCTGCGTCCTGCCTTGCTTTTCCCCCCTCCCGGTGTCTTGCCCCGCTGTCTCCCATCCTCTTCTCTCCCCACCTTATCCCTCATCCCCCCGATCCCCATTTCCTTATCATCCCTGTTTCTGCCTGTAGCTCTAGTTCCCACTGCCGTTCCCACTCTTCTTTCTTCTCTCTTCCTGCAGCTTTCTTCACTAGACTTCCCCTTGACTCCATCCACACCACTGCGAGCTCTCCCCATCCCCAGCTTCCTTCCTGTTCCCCATGCCCTAGGCGCGATATCAGTGATGTGTACTATATATAGTCCACTGGAGTCTTTGGGTTATCACTGTAACTCATGTCAACACAAAATAAATGATTACAGACCATGGCCTTTATATGTGCATTTGTGAAAAGAAATGTTATAAGGGGATCTATGCATGACCCAGGTGGGCGACTGCCTTCCTGGATTGGCCTAGTTCACTTCCCTTTCCCCTTTCCCTCATCTTTTGTTCCCATTTCCCTTCATCAATGTTCTTTTTCCCTTTCTTTCTTCCCATCCTTCTCCCTCTTCTCAGTCCACTTACCCTCTCAACTTCAGGCAGACATTGGAGGAGTTCTCTGGTACCTTGTGGGTTGACCCTGCCTCCTCTGGGTGGCCCCTGCCTCATGGCCTCCAAGACCACTTGGTAGAGTGGTGGGGTGATGAGGGGTGTAGGCAGCTCTCTTAGATAGTCCTTGAGGATCCCTGCAGAGGTGAGCCCCAGCTCAGGTTAGGACTTCCTTGTCACTTTTTCTGCTGATTGTGCCCTATTCATACTCCTGGCCCCGAGTTGGAAGACAGGTAGGATGTGGGGGAGGGGAAAGAGGGGATAGAAAAGTGAGATTCCCCAGAGAAACCCTAGTCAGAAAGGGGAATGCTGGGCTAGCAGAATGAGCCAATGCTTTATGGGAGAGAAGACAGAGGTCATCTTAGGGGGACTTTGATTTCCGAGTGGGATTAGAGGAGCCAAAGAGAGGGTTTGGTGGGGCAGAAGGAGATATGGGTTGAGGAGAAAATTCTGACCTGTGATAACATTGATGTCTGGGTACAACTCCTCTGAGAGACTGACTGCTGCACTGTCTCGCTCAAAGGCATCTCGCAGTTCCTTCTTTACAGCTGCTGAGCCACACAGACGGTATAGCCCAACCACCTGGGAGGGGAAGAAAAGCCTTTGATATGGCTAGCTGGGACCTAGACCTTCCAGTGGACAGCCCATATCAACACAGACTCCAGGAGGGGTAGGGTGAGGGGTGAGAAAATGGGGATCTGGTATAGAAAAGAGAGTGTGGCCAGGCTAGGGTTCCAGGGCCTCACCCGGAGCCCCCTTCTCTCGATCTGCCCAATGCACTTCTGGATGATGAGGGGCACGTGACCTGGAGCTTGTTCTCGCTCTACAAGCAATGGCAGAGGTAACCCAAAGACTCGGGGTTCCTGGCTTCCTGGGGCTTCCTGCTGTTCCCAGAGTGTCAGCTTTGCATATAGCAGGCCTTGGGGTTCTAGCCTCACTGCTAGCTGCTGGGCCCGGCACCCTGGGAGCAAGATATAACAGTGTGATATAGAGACTTGTTACCAGCTCCACATAGCCTGTATGTACCCGTCCTGCTCCCCATGTTCAGATCCTTTTATCCTTGCCCATTCTCTGGCCACCCATTCTCCCCATATCTTCTGTTCCCGTTCCTTGCTGGTCTGAACAGTTTTTCCCTCACCAGGGAGCCCCCAGACTTGACTCCCTGATTCTGCTTTCAAGACCTTCCTTGATCCATTCCCAGGTTTGCTCCCTAATCCATCCCCAAACCTCCATGCACCTCGGAAAAGAGAGGGCAGCAGCACAGTGCCATGAGCACAGGGCCTGTGACGCTGAATACAGGGGTCCCAGACCAGGATTAGGGCCCGGAGCAGATGGGCAGCCTCCAGCTCTAGGTGGAAGGTGTGATCAAGCCTCAGGAAATCAGTGCCACTCCCTCGAAGTGGTCCTGTTCTGGCTCTTGGGGCACCATCCACTTGTAGCAGGCAGCAGAAGTTTGGTGAGGTGGGTCCTGGTGGCAGACGCAGGCCTCCCAACCCATATAGATGCAGACTGAGGCGCCCCCAGAGGGCAGGGGGTGAGGCCCGGGGTGGTGAGACTGCTTCATAGGGCCGGAAGGAATCGGGAGATGGGTGAGGAGGCCGTTCAGGGGAGTCACCGTCACTGAGGTAGCCGGCCTGCCCTCCCTGGGCTCCTTCTGTACACCTCTGTGCTCCCACGCTGCTGTCCAGGTGATACCGGCTTATGACTGAGCCAGCAGGGGCTGCCTGTTCTCTTTCGCCCTCACGGTCCCGCCCGCTTCTGGGTCCTCGAAGGCTCAGTCGACGCCTTAGTTCAGGTAATTTTTTCATCTTCATTGAGAGGCGCCTTGCAGGTCCTGGAGATTTGGTTCGTGATGGTTTAGCAGGGAGACTGCTGGGGACAACTTCTGGAGCTGGTCCTGTGTAGAGGTAGAGGAGAAGTTAGGCACTGAAGAAGAGGCTAGACTTAGGGGCCTAAGGACAGAGAATGAATGGGGGTGGGGCAGGGCCTGGCATGGGGAGGACTAGAGGAAAGGACCTGAGAACAGAGAGCAGGAGTCAGAAGGGTGGGTGTGAGAATGAGCACTGGACAGACTGGGAGTTCAGGCTGGAGAGCAGGACTGGGGTTAGAGATGGAAGGAAATCTGTATCCCTTACTAGGGAGAAAAGAAGATCTTTGGGACTGGAGACTGCTGAGTGGAGAGACTTAGGAAAGAGATTAGGTTATGATTGTTTCCTTACCCCCAGGGGCTGCACTCTCCTGGTTGGCTTGAGTGGCCTGGGGTGTGATCCTCCCGGATGCCTGGTTTCCTGGCTCCTCTTCAGGGATAGGATTGTACCATATCTCTCCAACCAGTTCAGTGGACCCTCCAGGTCCCAGCATTGTTTCCTCAGGAGCCTTGCTGCCTCCCAGCACCCAGCGACGGCTGCTGGACTCCAGACTCTGCAGGTAGGCCCCCCGGGCTGGGTTTCTTGACCCTTCAGGGCTAGGAGGTTCCTCTTCCCCAGTTCCTGCCACTTCTGTCTTGGGGACTTCGGGTGCTGGCTCAGGGACACTGGGTTCTGGGATTGGAGCTGGGCGGCCTTTGGGGATGGGAGGGTGGGAAAGGTGAGATTGTCCCCTGTCAGTCTGCCCAGAAGAGAGGAGGGGGCCAGTCCTTAACCCCCTCCCCCTCCCCTTTCTCTCACATTAGGGTTCTAAGCAAAGCCTGAAATCAGTAGAGATGTCCCCTCCCTGCCATCTCTACTTCCTCCCTTGCATTCCCCTGGGTTCTGCTCCCCACACTCTATCCCAACCAAAGGGTCCCCTCCTCACTGTTCTCACCACCCTACAACTCCCTGTCCTTGGTCTGCCCCAAGGAGCAGCAGCCACTCTAAAACTCCCCTGGGCTAGTCAGCCATTCCAACTGTATAACGGTTTGGAATCCTACCCCATCCCATCCCACCTCCTATTCCCCCTCCATCCTGCCACCTCTTGCTCCCAGGTCACCACCCCCATTCCATTCCCTGAGGCACCATCTCCTCCTTCCCCCAGCCTCCACTTTGGGGTCCCCCGAAGAGGGGCATTTGGGGGGCTGTGTATAGAAGGGATGTCAGTGGCAGGAGCTCTGGCCCTGGGAACTCCCCTTGGACCTCACCTCTATCCTTCACATCCGACTTTTTCCGGGGAAGTTTCTCCCGGCCCCGAAGGCGGGAGAAGGTTTTCCTGAGTAGCGGCTCGGCCATGCTGGGGGCTGGGGTTGGGGGCTGGGCCAGGGTCCTGCCAGGCCAGGCAGAGCCCCTTGCCCCTGGCCGCCCCCTCCCCTCTTCTCCTTGCCTGCCCACCCCGCTTGATTTCTCCCTCCCTCCCTCCCTCCCTCAGGCAGGAAACAAATTCCAGGAATGCTTTGGCCCAAACTTTTTTTTTCTTCCCTTGGCCAGAGCAGGTGCTGCTGGGAGATGTAGTTCTTGCCTGGGGGAGGGGACAGATAGGATGTGTGAAGCTGGGGAGAGTGGATGGAGAGAGACTTTAGGGAGCTGAGATTGTAAGGGGGGAACCCCACAAGATGGGAATTGTGGGAGGTGTGGGACAATGCCTGGGGCATTTTTGTCTTGGCAAAGGTATGTATTTTGATTGGGTGTGGGTCAGGCTGCTGGACCTTGCATGGAAGGTCCTGGATCTCCAGAGAGGTAAGGTATGTTGAGGGGAGGGAGCTGGGGAATCGGTGGCGTGGCATAGAGTGTGGTGGTGTGATGGGGGAGGAGGGACAAACACATGGTCTTCCCAAGAAGACACTAAAGAGAAAAGAGAAGGTGTTGGGGGAAAGCCTTAGTTTAGCAGATGCTCTGGCCATTGTGTTGAGAGCAGAGTGAGAATGACCAGGTCTGTTCATCCCAGGTTTCAGGCAGAGGGTCTCCGTAGGGGTTGGGATTCCTGGTCCCATCTGGATAAGAGTAAGGTGTGCTGAAAAGTGTTGAAGAACCAGCTCTCCTAAGAAATATACGCAGGACACTTTTAAATTTAATCAGCATTATAAACATTTTCTCCACCACTTTTTTAAGTCCAGATAATTGACAAAATAAGTCAAGCCCTTATTTGTAGCACTTGCCACTTTCTGAGGTGTAAAAATGCTCACGCTGAAAATTTAACAGTGGCTTTCTAGAGCACTTTTGAGCTGACTTCTCTGCACACCCCTGGAGGGTCACATAGGAACCGGAGATAGATAAAATGAGGAAATTGAATTGGGAGTGGTGTGGTAGAAGATTGAGAACAGGGAATAAAGAGGCCGGTGAAGCGAGATCTGCAGTTCTAGGCCTGCTTTTGCCTTTGTGTGACCTTGGCATCATAGATATAACTGGAAGAACCGCAAAGGCCATCTAACACACATTTTACAGATGAAGAAACTGAGGCCAGAGTCACATCTGTAAAAGGCAGTAGGGCCAGATTCCAAAATCAATATGATTTCCACTGATGCCTATTTCCTGCCCTCCTGTATACCCACGGTGGTCCTAGCCTCCTGACTCTTGGGTTGGCTCCCAATCCAGTACTCTGTGCTGCTATGGCTCAGAGACTCTTTTAGCCTGTTTTTTCATCTGAAAAATGCAGTTATAATGTCTACTCTCCTTCCTTAAAAAAGAGTCAGTTGAGGTAGTAATTGAGAAATAGCTTTGGGAAATTATAAAAGCTACTCTTTATCTGTCAGGTTATTGTTATTAAAGTCATGGAATTGAATGTGATATTAAAAGTACTTCAGTCCAACCTCTCCCTGAATCACAAACGTCGTCCCACCCTGTTGGAGGGCGGTATCGTACTTGGCCAAAGAGCTTTGGATTCGGAGTCAGAGTCAGAGCGCCCTTCCCAGGTCTGCTGCTCAGCCTGTGTGCACCGTCGGGCCAGACGGTTAATTCTCCGGGGCCTCAGTGTCCCATGTAAACTTAGACATTTGGATGAGATGGTCCACGACAGCCTTCTCAGCTCCAGCCTCCGCTTGACTGTCTCCCATGAAGGAGAGCGCACTAGATCACAGGATGACCCTTTCTGTTTTGGAATGATGCTAGTTGTGAAGGTATTTTTTATTATTTTAGATTAAAATCTGCTTGATGGAACCTCTTACCTATTGCTTATAGTTCCGCCCTCTTCACATCAAGCAGAACAAGTAGAATCTGCCTTCGTAGGTCAAATATTTGATGACAACGGTACATTCTGGAAGGTGGTGGTTGGCAACTGGAAATGGGAAGCTATGGAGACTCTATCATTTAACCAGGATCATTGGGACCCAGTGCTCTGTTCAGCTACCTAAAGGGGACGCCCTCAGTGCCTTAGCCATGATAGTCTAAGGGAAGAGGAGAGGTTTGGGGGACAGGGCTCAAAGCAGCCCCTACTCCCCCCCCCCAGCATGATCCCCATCCCTGTTTCCTTTACCACCATCACCCCAGGTGTTCCTGGGCACTCTCAAATATGAGGTATTGAGGATCCAGCCCAGCTTAGACTGTCTCCTTAGGGTCCCGGGCATCTAGCAGATGAGATAAGTAACTGACCTTCCAGGGATATTCGGCCTGTTTTAGGGGAAGAGTCAAAAGATGAGAGAGTTGCTCTTGACTTGGATACTTGGCTAATATTAGAGCCTAGAATTAAAATTTTTGACAAGGGAGACCTATTGGCAAAACTTACAAGTTAATGAACAGATAACCAGCAGGCAAGGGGAGTTGGGAGTCTGGGTCTCAAGTGGTGGAATACAGTGGTGGAATATAGTGCTCATGAGCTCCCCTTCCCCTAAACCTAGCCATTACCTTGACTTTCTCTTTTTGCTGAGGGGACCCCACTTATCCCTGTTCCTTACTCTCCCTCATATCCAATCATTGGCAAGTCTAGACAGTTCCCTCCCGCCCCACCACCTCTTGCTTCATTGACCATTTCACTCACATAGCCACAAGCCTTAATGCAGGCTCTTGTCGTTTCTCCCCTGGACGCTTTACTGGCCTCCCTTCCATTCTTCTTCAAACCCATCATCCACACACAGCTGCCTAGTTGATACTCCCAAAGTATGGGTCTAACCTGGCACTCCACTGCTCAGAAAACTCCCATGGCTCCCAATTTGCATGTGTGATAAAATAATGACTCCCTTACTTGGCGTTTAAAGCCAGTTTACTTTTCCAGGCTTATTTCACATTCCTTCCCTCCATGAACTCTTATGTTCCAAGTAACTTGATCTCTGTATTGTTCCTTATACTCAGTATTCCATTTCTTATGCTTTTGCATGACCATCTCCCATACCCAGAATACACTCCTGGATCTCACCTTTAGACTCATAGCTACCTTTAAAGCTTAGTTCAAGTACCACCTCCTACAGGAAACCTTTCCTGATCCTTCTAGAGCCTGGTTTCCCCCTCTTTGAATTTGCCTTGTATATATTTTGATTTTTACACACACATACACGTACATGCACATGCACGCACACACACACACACACATACACACACACACACACAGACACACTCTGTTTCCCCAGACAGAATGTAAGTTCTTTGGGAACAGGCAATATATCCTGTCTTTGCATCCTGAACATTTATTACAGTAATTGATGCAGTTGGTACTTAAATGCTAGTTGATTGGTTTTCAGGAACTGCTGGTGTCATTGGAGGGGCTTGGGGACAGTGGGGAGCACAGTGTGACTATTGGGGTCTTTTGGGGTCATTGAGACTTCTTGCATTTGGGGATTGGTGGGTTAGGTGCTATGGGGGAAGTTCATAGGATAGAACTAGCTAGTGGGGGAGCTAGCTCTGGCAGTGTGTGCATCAACCTCATTATCAATGTGTACATCCCTGGAAAGCACACTTCCAAGGTAAGTGAACTTATCCACAGCATTCAAAACTTCTCCATTTGCTGTTACACCTATGGATGGTGTGGTGGTAGCTGATGGAGCACTTGTGTTCTCTTGGTGTTGATTATTAGGCCAAAATTAGAATACGCAGCAGAGAATGGATCCGTACTTTGTTGCATATCAGCTTCAGAGGCTGCATTGAGTACGCAATCATTTGCAAACAGAAAATCATGCACCAACACTCCCTCCACGTTGGTCTTGGCTTGTAGCCTTTTCAGTTGGAAGGATTTACCCTCAGTGCAGTAGCTGACCTTGATGCTATGTTCATCCTCATTGAAAGCATTTGACAACATGACTGAAAACACCATGCTAAAGAAAGTATGGGAAAAAAGAGATATTAGACTGACCACCAAACTGAAGGTCTACAGAGCTGTTGTGCTGACTTCATTGCTGTATGCCTGTGAAATCTGGCCAGTCTACCAGTGCCATGCCAGGAAATTGAATAACTTTTCATTTGAATTGTTTTAGGAAGATTCTGAATATCACCTGGCAGACACTGAGGCCTTACTTAAACTAAACTGCTAAGCTTTCACACTCTGCTTCAGAGAGCTCAACTTTGATGGCCTGGCCATGTTGTTAGAATGCAAAACATACACTTGCCAAACTGTTTTATGGCAAACTCACACAGGGCAAACGTTCACATGGTGGTCAGAAGAAGTGATACAAGTACACTCTTAGGGTCTCTCTTAAGAATTTTAGAGTTGATTGTGTGACATGGGAGACACTGGCACAGGGCCTGTCAGTATGGTGCGCCCACATCAAAAATGGTGCTATGTTCTGTGAGCGAAGCAGAATTGAAGCAGCTCAAAGGAAACGCAAGATGCACAACTTTGGGAAATTATAAAAGCTACTCTTTATCTGTCAGGTTATTGTTATTAAAATCATGCAATTGAATGTGACATTAAAAGTACTTCAGTCCAATCTCTCCCTGAATCACAAACCTCATCTTACCCTGTTGGAGGGTGATATCGTACTTGGTCAAAGAGCCATGTTCTTATGGATCATTTGTGCCTGACCTGTGGTAGAGCATTCCGAGCTCGTATTGGTCTGATCAGTCACAGCTGGACACGCTGAAACTTGACTCTGGCACATTGATGTCATTTTGGTCCTCTTCAAGAACAAAGGACAACAACCAACCACCAGCAAAGCCTAGACACAAATGCTTGTTGTCTGACTCCCAAATCAGTTAATCTTTCCATTATGCTACAGTGTCTTCCTAAGTGACTAAAACCTTATGGGGGTAGAGAGAGATAGAGTATGGGTAACTGGAGTTTGTTGGAATTGAGTGTTATGGGCTGTTGGGTTTAATAGGCTAAGGAGGTAGTAGTAGGGCAGGAGAAATGTTAGGAGCTGTGATGGGGCTGGGAGAAATTGGGACATGGAGCATGGAGCCTCACCTTTGGTGGTACTTGGCACAGAAATAAACAATACTGATGACCATACTTAGCTAGATGGCAGCACTTCCCACTGGAGTAGGCCTAGAGTAGGCCAGCTTTCTAGGAAGCATGTTACCAAAGCTGAACTGCAGAGGCAAGCTACCACTGAAGCCAGCCATGTCTCATTGCCCTGCCAGCCCATACTTGCCATTCCCTGTGGCCATAGACCCATGGTTGGGTCTGAGGCTAACCAACTTATAGCCTCATGACATAGAGCTCATAGGGCCCTGCCATACCCCCAGGCCTAAGGCTTGCCTTGTACCCTTGACAGGATAGCACATAGCCCCATTGGACAGGAGAAAGGAGTAGCAGTGGGAGATAGACCATTTGGGGAGCAGGAGTTGGGGCAGAAGTTAAGGTTAGAGTTATCCAGTGGGTGAGGAAAGAAAGACTTTAGGGGTGGGTTCTAGGTTTTCAAGCACACCAAAGGAAGGAAGACTGGGTTGCTCCCAGGATCTGTCCCCTACATACTTCCCCCTCCTCCTTGTAAGCATTTGATTCTCTGCTTTTTTCCGAGGCTGCTGTGAGGAGCGCATGAAGGAGACAGCAGACCAGGTGCTGATTCCCATAAATGATAGAGTGAGCCTTAACTCTCTGAGTCCCAGGTTAATCTTTAGGGAAAGAAAGGAAATGGGGACGGTCAGCGAGTTAGTTTATGTTCTTCCCCTGCCCATGTGTTTCCCACCCTTGCCCATCTGACATCCCCTCGTGGTTTAGGCTTGGTATAGCTGGCCCCAGAAGCAGGTTAAGAGCACATCAGCATCTGGCCTCTTGCCCAGCCCTCAGATCTGACTTCCTCTCTCTTTCCAAGTCCTTCCAATGTGGCTAGAATATCCTGAAGACAGAATTTTAGGATCGTAGGTTTAGAATTGGAAAGTACCTCAGAGGTTATCTAGTTCAACCCCCTTATTTTACAGACAAGGAAACGAGTATTGGGAGCTAGGTTGTAGAAGAGTAGGGATTGTCTCTCTGAGAGGCCTATGGGGGTGGTGGTGGAATGGGAAGAGTAAAACTTAAGAGGCCCCACTGAGTGAGTGAGAGAGACAGAGACAGAAGGAGAGACAGAGGAAGAGGGTGTGTAGATGCTTGATAATTATACTTGCTCTGGCCTCCTTCCTGTCCCACTCTTGGCCCTCAATGTGTCTCACATCATCTTCACATTTACTGGGTAGGTGTCCTGGATAGTTGTTCCCTTGTGACAAAAGTCACTCTTTGTAAGAAAGTTAATATTTTTATAGATCACTGAACAATTCTGGCCCTGTGTTTTGGGAGAGACTTTGACAAGCTGGATGAGTGTCCCCAGGAGGGACGGGAGAGCTTCTCTTAAGAATCTTGAAGGACTATCAAAAAGCAGAAGGTTTAGATTTATTTTACTTGGCCCTAGAAAGGAGGATTCAGAGCAGTGGGGAAAAACAATACCCAAACCAGCCAAACAAGAACTCGGAACACTTACTAAAAACTGGAGCTGTCTAGAAGTATGATGGGTCACCTAGGGGTGCAGGAAGTTTTACTGCATTTTGGAATATCAGAGACTAAGTAGCTGGGTGGTTCAGTGGATGGAACAATAGGCTTGGAGTCCCCAAGAACTGAGTTCAAATTCAGCCTCAGACACTTCTTAACTGTGGGACCCTTAGAAAGTCAATTAAACTCTGTCTTAGTTTCTTCATCTGTAAAATGAGGACACTAATAGCACCTCCCAGGGTTGCTGTGAGAATCAATGAGATAATATTTGTAAAACACTTAACAGTGCCTGACATACAGTAAGCACCACATAAACATTAGCTATTATTATTGTATTATTTTGTGGCCACTTGTCCAGGATGTCATAGAAAGGAATTCCTATTCATTATAGATTGGACTAAATGGCCTTGGAGATCTCTTCCAGCTGTGAGCCTGTATGAGCAAAGGTGTGGTGGTGGTGGTGGTAGTAGTGTGTGTGTATAAATTTCAGGTTATAGAAAAGAAGGGGAGCAGTGGGTAATAATTCAACAAATGTTTAGAAGTGCTTACTATGTGCAAAACACTGGGACAACTCCTGGGGATATAGCACAATGCCTGGCACATAGTAAGTGCTAGCTGAATGTCAGTGGTGATGATGATGTGACCACTTGTCTAGGATGTTGTAGAAAGGAATTATGATTCAGGCATAGATAGAACTAGATGGTCTCAAAAGTTCAGCTGTGAAATTTCCAAATCATCTTTCCCATTTGCCAAAAGATCTTCTGAAGGTGTAACTCTGACCAGGCCATTTCCATGCTCAAAAACCTCCTGTAGCATAGTCCATGCCTTTAAGGAGCTCACCATCTGTTTACATTATGGGTCTGACATCTGCCAATAAATATAACACAAGCTAAATACTGTGATAAGGTCAAAGGGAGAGCTAGACAAAGTACTCAAGGAAGATTGGGGGATGGGGATGTAGTTGGGGGCACCAGAGAAGGCTCTGGAGCTAGACCTTGACAAGGATTTCATTAGGCAAAGTTAATAATTGCTAGTGTTTGTGTAGTGCTCTGAGGTTTGCAGGGTATTTTAATATGTTATTGGATTTTCACAATAACTCTGCAAAGTGGGAGCTATTATCCTTATCTTACAGATGGGGAGACAGACTAAGAAAGTTTGTGACAGCTAATAAGTATCTATCATCCTCTACACTACAAAGCTGAGAAAGAAGTGCATTCTGGTCGTGTATGAACTCACAAGGTTTAAGAGGTCCAGACAAAGTCTGGGAATAACTGATTCCCATACTGGTTCAATATTCCCAATAACTGGTTCAGAGAATTTATAAAGAAGAGTTATGGGAGATATGACTAGACAAGCACTTGTTAGGAGTGTCCTTGTGGACATTGGCCTAGATTAATTGGAGAAGGGGGGACATATTTGAAAGATGCTGTGGAATCCTGGAAGAGTAGGTGAGAGACAAGTGCACTGTCTCAGAGGCTCCCTTTGAAGGACACCATTCAGATCAAACCAATAACTCACATTTCCATAGGGCTTTTCTCACCACCCTTCTCCTCTTCTCCAAGTGTATCATGCCTGTTCAGTTACCTTCCTTTACAATCCTGATTGTACATGGTGACCAGCTCCGTTTCATTCCTTTGCCTCTCTGAGCTATTGATAGTCATTCCTTGCCAAGCTCAAGCCTCACTTACCCCTTTGCTGCTGAATGCTGCTAGAAAATGGTGAAGACATTCTGCTGTGTGGTTTTACCACAGGTTTATGTTTTCTAATCTCAGTAGGGCCCTTTCCAGTCTGGAGGAGTAATCCTTTTATTCTTCTCTGACTTTTTCTGTTCCTAGAGGCAATCCCATTCACACAGCTATTAAGTGTATGAGACTGGATTTGATCTCAGGTCCTGACTTCAACACTAGTGCTCTATCCACTGTTCCGTCTAACTGTCCTTCTTTGATTGTCTCTTGCATGGTCCCCACAGGGGTGTTCTGAACCTATTTGGATTTCCACTAGATTACTGCTGGATTCAGCTGTTGTTGGCACATGGAGAAACCTTGGTTATTGCACGGCCGGCCTCAATCTGGGCTGGAGGCTGAAACTGAGACCTGACTATTCCTGAGGTCTGAGCCTTCAGCCTCTGCTTGCTTCTGGACTTGTTCCTTGCATAGCGTGGGCCCACAACAGCTGCTCACCCCACAGTGCCATCACCTAAGCATAGATCCCTTCCTTGATCTGCTTCTGTGACTTGGAACTGAATAGGGAGTGGTTGGTATTGCACAAGGTTGTGCCTCTTTGTGTGGGTCAAGGTCTCCCACTGCACCCTGGGCGATCTTCAGTCATCCTGATGAATATCTGGTCACTGGATCCAGATGGCTCTGGAGGAGAAGTGAGGCTGGTGACCTTGCACAGCCCTCTCTCACTCAAAACAAAGTTAAATGCAAGTCATGTCATCATTTCTCTGATGGCATGGTCTTCTTTGGCTGAAGGACCAACACAGCAACTCAAACTCTTACAGGAACTCCCCCTCCCTTCCTCTCAGTAGAGGACATTGTCTCCTGCATTCCTGAGAAATCAGAGACTCCATCGTTTCCCCTACTCCACTCCTTACAAGTCCCCTTCAGCATTCCCTCCCATTCTGTCCTCCAGTCTTTACTGAAGAGGGGACCCTTCTGGCCAAGCCCAGGTCATCCACATGTGTTGATTCTGCCCATGCTTGTTGACTTTTACAGATTTTACCCCTTGGCACGTTCCCCCTCTTTCCTTCCTCTTCAGTTTCTCCTTTTCCACTGCCTCCTTTCCCATTGCCTAAAAACATTTAGGGTTTGCCCATCTTTAAAACGTTTTACTTGATCCTATCTCCCCTCA
The DNA here is from genome assembly GCA_023548195.1 of Bettongia penicillata ogilbyi. NCBI lineage: Eukaryota > Metazoa > Chordata > Mammalia > Diprotodontia > Potoroidae > Bettongia > Bettongia penicillata. The sequence goes on from JAJHZJ010000363.1 coordinate 1,388,012, forward strand.
AATTTTACTCCTTCATCTCTCCTTCTTTTCATAGCCAAACTCTTAGAAAGGATTATCTAAACTCCTTGCATCCATTTTCTTTACCCCAACTCATTTGCTTTCAGTCCCACCTCTGCATGTACTGAAATGGCTTTCTCCAAGGTTACTAGTGTCTCTTAACTACGAATCCTCTTGGCTTTTTTTTAGGCATCATTCAACTCCACCTCTGGGTAGTTTTTGACAGCTCCAACCACCCCCTCCTGCTTTAAGCATTCCCAGGACCTGGAGAACGCAGGGGGAAGGATCTCAATGTGTATGGGCATAGGGGAAGTATTGTTTTATCTCTGAGCTATGTAACAGGATGGAAAGGATGGAAGCTCATTTTAATATGATGAAAGAGGAACTGATGAGAGGAGTTAGAAAAATAGGTTCACTTTGATAGACTCTCAGCTACTGTTCATCCATGGGCTGTGGCAGGAGATGGTGATCTAGAAGCCTATATGTTGCCTAGGTCAGAGAAAACAGTGACTTGTGGGAAGTTCCAACTCCTGGGGCAAAGGGAGTTGGTTCTAGTTACAAAACAACAGCAGTAGCTCAGATATATATGACAATTCAAAGTTTGCAAATCATATTACATTAATTACTCCATCCTCACCATAACCCCGGGAGGGAGATATGCAATTCTGAATGTAATTCCAGTGTAAACAATACATCATGGAAAGAAGACTGGACTTGACCTTCAGATGACTTGAGTTTGAGTCCCAGCTTAACAGCTTTGCCAACTTGGGCAAGGTCTGAGCCCCAGTTTCTCGTGTAAAATGGGGATAGTATTACTTGTACCATCTAGTCATCAGCCAGCAAACATGTATTAAGTGCCTACTGTGTGGCTAGCATAGTGCTAAGAGCTGGAGATGAGAAGAATGGTAAAAACAGTTCCCATTCTCATGAAGTTCACATTTTAATGGGGGAGATAACATGTAGATAAGCAGGTACTACAAGATCTATCTATTTCTCTATGTATGTGTGTGGGTGGGGTGGAAGGTAGTCTCACAAAGCACTATGAGCCTGCCTACCCCCTCCCTGGTTTACTTCCTAGAGTTTTTCAAAATATTATAAAATTATACTCAGAATTGGAAGGGATCTAGGACACACAATATAAGGCAGATAATGAATGAGGCCCAGAATTGTGGATTGTAATGTTAAAGTGTGTGAGTGTACATGTATGATGAAGGAGCCCTGCTTGTTTCAATATAACTATCTTGGTCTGAACAATAGATATTCATAGTTTTCACTGTGTGGATACATCATAATTCATACTCTTTGGAGTAACTACAAGATCGAACTCTAGAGAGGAGACAGAGGCATTGTGTCAGGGGATCAGCAGAAGTAGAGGCAAACATTAAATTACTGTCTTAGAGAGGGGAGAGAGAAAGGATGGAGAGAGAAAGTTTGGAACTCAAAATTTTATAAAAAAATGTTTTTAAAAAATACCATATAAAAAAGGAGAGTCAAAGCTAGGTTCCCCCACAGCAACAGGAAAAAAAAAATGAGACCAAAATGAGCAAGAGGATTTGAGGACAAACCAGGGTCAGAAGAAGCTAGAGAAGAACAGGTTCTGAACTGAGGTCCATCCATAAAGACAATTTGCTGAATTCCGTGCGTGTGTCACAGTAGCATCCTTTTAATGGCAGGCCAGCACAGGCTGTCACGTCCTCTTCTGCTGCTTGAAGGAGCAAACCTGTCAGAAGCTTGTCCCATCTGACCCCAGACGCTCTCTGCCACTGACTCAGAGGAAGCAAGGTAAGGAGCAAGTTGGCCTTAGCAGATCATGGAGAGCCGGCATACATGGATAACTGTTGGCAAATACTCTCCCTTCCCATTAGACCTCCAGCTGCTTCTCAGCTTGTTGACTTCCTCTCTCTGAACCATGACCCTGACCTTGCTCCACATTTTTGGATCTTGGTGCTTGATGGTCTTTGGTCTTCATGATCCATGGACCAGCTTTGAACATGAGATGGTCTTGTCAGTCCACCACTGGACTGGAGCTCCTGGCTCCTATAGATCTGTGAGGTAACCCCTGCCTGCACAAACAATGGCTTCCAGACAAAATGGTGGTGCTTATAGGGTATGATAAAGTCCATGGTGATTTCAGGGTATGAGCAACTCTGTAGTGACAAAATAAGCAAAGTTAGTTTATTCTTTGATCATCTGTTAAACAAATAGTAAGCACTTACTGTATGCAGAGCTTTTTGCCTAAAAGGGGAGATGGAAAGTTTAGATAAGAAATAGTCTCAGCTTCTATAAGGTATTTACAGAGCTAGAGAGAACCAACATAAATAGGTACAGTACACAATATATATTGTCAATCCTCAACTTTTGAAGGGATAATAATGTTTTAGGAAGTGGAGTGAAAGTAAAAAACATAATGTTGGTAACACTGAATTTATGGGAATTAGGGGGGTTAAGTTTCCATGACCACCAAAAACTAATCTTTTACAAGTGATTGCTGACAATACACTTTTATGCATACAGTTTTTAACAATACATTAATTCTGATAATATGCATTTTTCCTAACAGTAATCATGAAATAACTCATAAAAGATGATCGCTCTCTAAGTACTTAGGATAATTTATTAAGTACTTCAAGTTATTAAGGAGAGGTCAGTTTGGCAGAAAACCTCAGTCTTTGGTTGCATTGTGTAACTCTTGAAGGGAGAGAAGAGTGCCTGGTCTCTTCTGTGATTGCCGTCTCCCCTTCTGGGGTCAACGGCAGGGACAGGCATCCAGAAGGAAAGATTCCAACCGGCAAAGCTGCAGCTGAATCTCCCCAAGTGACACACGGTGAAGCTGTGTGGAGGGAGGGCAGCCAGTTGTGGGACAAGATGGAACAGTTTGCAGACCCTTTCTTTCTAGGACAAGTGGCTGGCCAGTCGGGATGTTTAGATTTCCTCCTAGGTACTGTCCCTGCATTTCAGATGAAGTTGGTGGGATTGGGCTGTGGCCTTAGAGCCCCCTTGTGGCCAAGCTCTGGGGCTAACTTCATCTTTGCCTCCCTGGTCTCGCTGAGTGTTGTATGCAAAAGGCCCATCATAAATGTTAGCTGAATTCACTTGAATGTCCCAAATAACTCAATTTCCCACAGATAGAATTAATTGAATTAAAGACCATTCCATTCTCTTCCACTAGGTTTTTTTTAAAAGTAAAAGAACTTTTTACATATAGATATACAGCATATATTTATGCTAATTAAATATGGTTAGTATAAATTTATTCTAATTGAATGCTAATATAGCAATTGCTAATTACCATTTTGAAAATTACGCAATGAAAACAAATCAAAGTCACATAAACATCTAAGTATCTTTCTCCTTAATCTTAATTGTTCTAAGTCATTATTCAGTTCAATTCTGGCTTTCCTCCAAGGTAAATTATGTGTAAAATGTAATTTTAAACTTGAGGCACATATACAACCCCAGCTTTGCTTCCTTGGGGCTTCAGGGCATCTTGGTATCAAAATGCATATTTGAATCAAATATTTTGGTATCAAATGTCAAAACAGAAACATTGAATCAGTTCCTTGGTATCAAAGTTCAACCTTTGATCTTGTTAACTTTTCTTTTTATTATTAATTTATTTTTAGTTTTCAACGTTCATTTCCACAAGATTTTGAGTTCCAAATTTTCTCCCTATCGTTCTTGTCAACTTTTCAAATTGGCTCCTTCCGACTTATTGTTGGGAAGTTAGCCTGGATTTGCCCTCTCCTGAACAATCTGGTTGTTAATGTTGTTTTAATCAATCCATCTGTGCTTTCTTTCCTCCTCCTGGTAGAGCAGAGGAGGGAAGGAATAAGATAAAAACCAAGCTGTGTTTTCATATGTCAGTTTCCTACATTGGGAAGGAGGCAGAACTTAGGTGACCTCTCTAATTATATCAGATTCTTCCAATTATATCAGATTCTATTTCAATCTAGCAGTTAGTTGTAGAGTCATTCCACTTTATCCATCTCCCATCATATCTCTAGAAATTACCACACCCCATAATAATGCCTACAGAGCTCCTAGTTCTCATGATCTGGCTCCTGATTAAGATCACATTTCAAATTGCTACAAAATTAAATTCAACAAACATTTGTTTGGCAATCTCTGTGCTAGGCAATGGGGAAGCTGTAAGGTTAAACTAAAATATTGCTCCTGCCTTCATGGAGTTTACACTTTTTATAAGGGGATTTAACACATACATAAATAACTATAATTCAAAATAGTGTGTGATCAAGTTCATCAAAATGGTACAAAAGATACCATACCATCAGATATGATATAGGATTTAAGGTCTTTACCAAATGGAGGAGGGAAGAATGAGAGGCTTTTTAGTTGAGATTTAAATGATGAGTAGCTATTCAAGAGAGAGGGGTTCAGGTCAGAGGACATTCCAGGTAGAGGGAAATGGTGAGCAAAGAAGCAGCGATGGGAAAACAATATCTGTGCATGGGGACATCAGCAATACAGTTTGGCTACAACACAGAATTCATGGAATAAAGTACCATGAAATATTGAACTCCAAGGGTAGGGTGGCAAGAGATTGGGGAATGAATGCAGAGCAAAGGATTTTAAACTTTGTTCAGTAGGGAATACTGAGCCATGGAAGTAAGTAAGGGAGGGTCATGATGAGGTCTGAACCTAAGGATGATTGGTCTGGTAGCTGTGAAAAATGGATCAGAGGAGAGAGAATGTAGGTAGGAAGGCCTAGTAGGAGATGGCTGCAATAATTCAAGTGGATGATGCTGGAGTTCTGAGGGTAGAAATAGGAAGCAGAGAAATTGACTAAAGAAATGGATGCCATGCATAGGAGTTGGTCCCTGACCAACTGATATCCACCATTTACAAAGGTATTAACTTTCATAGTCTAGCTGATATGAAACCTGAGTGTATCCCCCAGACTTTTTTGGAGAAGAAGTTCTGATAGATCCTATATAGCTGGAACAGTTTCATGTATGAGGCCAGTGACAGAGGGACTAAGCCAAGGGTAAGGAGGCCTGTCTCCAGAAGGCTGGCTACTCACAACTTGTGAAGACCACATCTTAGTGTATGGAAGGGTTGCTGTCTGCAGCAGCAAAGAGGAATGTATGTACTAATGAATCTGTAATAACAATAATAATTAATATATGTTAAGCATTTTAATAAATATTATCTCATTTTTATCCTCACCACAATCCTGGAAGGTTGGTGTTGTTACTATCCCCATTTTACAGATGAGCAACTTGAAGTTTAGAGAGGTTGAGTGATTGCCTAAGATCACACAGTAAGTATCTGAGGCAGGATTTGAACTCATTTTCTTGACTTCATGAAATACTAAATAAGTTATTGATGCTGATGGAGTCTTTTTGCAGCTGTGAAAAGTGAGGCACAGGAAAATTAATGGACATGCCCAAGTTCTCAGACCCAGAATGACACAGAGTCAAGACTCAAACCAAAGTCTTTTGACTCCAGGTCCAAAGCTTTTCCCACTACAGCCCCAATATTTGCTTGCACAAGAGGGACTTTGTTAAGACAATAGGATTATGTGCCAAGATTCATCACAAACTGTGTAGGGGGTTGAGAAATTGGTAGTCGAAGGGTGGGGAGCCTAAAAGGTGACTCCCTAAAAGGGAGCTTCAGGCTCTAGACCTTGGAAAAAGGAATGGATATTATATGTACACAGATTTCAACTCAAAAGAAAGAAAAAAGAGCATTCTTCATGATCAGATTCATCCTGAATGGGAGAGCTCTGCCTCCTTCTCTATCACTGCAGGTCTTTGAGTAGAAGCTAGGTAGAGATCTCGTGGATATGTTATGTAGAGGAGTCCTGCCCAAATCTGATTTGTATTATGTGATTTCTGAGGTTCCTTCTAAATGAGATCCAGAGATAGTAGGTATTGGCTAAGAATGAGATTTGCTCAAATTGTTCGTGAGTATTCATATGATTATTATTGCTGATGCAGCATAGTTTCCAGGTTCACTCTCTCATTCCCTAGTCATAATAGCAGATCAGGTAACTGAGGAGTTAAGGGAGAGGGAGGGAATGATTCCTCTAGTACTCTTTCTTACAAGCCCCCATCTATTTTGTTTCCACTCCTGATCATCAGTTGATCAGTAAAAAGTCTCCCCAATATCAACAAACCAGTAGACATCAACTAGCTTTTACAAAGTGAATATTTACTGAGATGGTAGGGCAGGGATCGAAATAGAAAAACAGTACAAATGAGGATACATTCTTACCTCTACACCCCGATTTGGTCCCTTGTGAGAGTGGACTCCAGCTTAGAAATGGTTGTTTAAAAAACATGAGCTCCTGTCTGGTTCAGTTCTGGGCATGGTAGAGGCAGGTAAGGAGTTTGGAGGCTTTCGTTCTGCTTACTGGACTCCTCATTAGGTGTAGTTGCTGTGCTTATGATCATACTCTGTTATTACCTCCAGTTGCTGGACTTGTGATGGACATTCTGAATTTTAGAAATTCACAGGTTGCATCTTGGTCCATTCTCTCTCTATTATTGAGTTACCTTAGATCAGGACAGAGGAGACAGAAGGACCATGCATTCATTGACAAGAGGTGGCCCCATCCAGCAATCCAGAGCAGGCAATTCAGCAGTTGAGGCAAGACCTGGGAGTGGGAAGTGAGAAAGAATGGGATGAACATTTATGTAGCACCTACTATGTGCCAGGCATCCTTGAAGGGGGAGTAAGCTGACTCCCAGCTCTTTGTAGATATTAACCCTGGGAGAGGGGTGCTGTTATTATCCTCATTTTACAGTTGAGGAAACTGAGGTAAACAGAGGTGAAATGATTTGCACAGGGTCACATAACTAGTAAATGATTGAGGCTAGATTTGAACTCAGATCTTCCTGACTCTAGGCCCAGAGTTCTATCATCAATCATCTGCGTCAAGAAGAGAGATTGGTATCTTTTGCTTGAAACTTTTGTATGCATACTCTCTGTTAAAAAGTTAAAAAGGGTTTTTGTCACCACCGCAATGAACCCAGGAAACAAGATACCTATGAGTATGCTGAATTGGGGCGCATCCTTCCCTCTCCCTGCCCCACCTCATGCCAGGCATTTCCAGAAGCAGGCTCATCAGACCTCCAAGTGAACTGGCAGTAGACAGAGCACTTTCACATACTCTAAACTCTAAAGACTGGGCCCTCATTGCCTGCTAACACTTGCTTGTTAAGATCTGTTGGTGGATTTAATCACTGATGGTTATAACTTGTATTTTGTGTGTTTATTTGAAAACTAATGTAATCACCATGACTTTGACTCTGTTACACAAGAGATAAAACATGTACAAATGATTTTTCAAATTTTCTTCCCTTATCTTCTTTCCTTATGCTTCCCCTCTTATTTTAATTCAGTGCCCTCCCAATTAAACTACTACTGCCCCTCTAACTCCCATTCATTGCAGCACCCTCAGGGGGTAGTATGGCCCACTTTGGGAACCTCCATTTAGACTCTTTTATCTGGTGATCTCGTTGGCTCCCATGTAGGACCAACTCTATGCTGATGATTCTCAAATTTACTTATCCTGCCTTATCATTTCTGCTCACCTCCAGACTCAAATCTCCAACTGCGTATTGGGCATCTTGAATTGGCTGTCCTGTAGACATCTTAAACTCAACATGTCCCAAATAAACTTATCTTTTCCCTCTAAACTTCTCTTTCTAACTTTCCTCTTCTTGTAAAGTCACCTAGGATATTATCCAGGCTCCTTGTTCTCTCAGCTCCCCTCCCCCAACTGTGGCAGAGGCCTTTGATTTGACCTTAGTAACATAGTTGAATATGCCTCCACCTCTCCTCCATACTGCTACTACCCTGGTGCAGGCACTGATCACCTTATACCTCAAAAAAAATTATTGATGTTTTCTGTTTCTTATGTCATCCTGCATCCCATGTATGCTTCTCCTTTCTCCTTTTCCTTCTTGGGAGCAATCCCAAATGACAAATAGTATTTTTTTAAAAAAAAGGAACAAAAGACAACACAACTGATCTACACGTTGAGAAAGTCTGAAAATGTGCAATGTGTGACACCTGTGGACCTCCCTCTTCCACGAAGACTTAAGTTGGGGATATCTTCTCATATCTCTTCATGTCTCACCTGATCTTTGTAATTTTGGTACATTTACTTTTAATTTTTTTTGGTGTATGTTCTTTCCATTTATATTAATATTGATTTAAATTTTTGTGATTACTGTGTATATTGTTTTCTTGGTTCTGTTTACTTCACTTTGCATCAGTTCATATAGATTTTTCCATGCTTCTCTGTAATCGTCACACATCATTTCTTGCAGTAGCATTCCATCTTGTTCATTTACCACAATTTGTTTAACCATTCTGCAATTGATTGATGGGTACCAGCTTTGTTTCTAATTCTTAGTTATCATAAAAAGTGTTGCTATAAATATTTTGGAATATATGGGAACTTTTTTCTTATCAATAGTCCTTGGGGTACAAGCCTAATAATGGAATCTGTGATTTAAAGGGTTCAAAATCACTCTTCTTTGCATAATTCTAAATTTTTTTCTAAAATGATTATATCATTTTACATCTCCATTAACAATATATTAGTGTGCATAAGTATCCACCATTCCTCCAACGTTGACCTATCATTTTTTTTGTCATTTTTTTTTCAATTTGCAGGGTATAAAGCAGGCCTATACAACCTGAGGCCTGGCAAAGGATTTTGGGCAGCCTGTGAAAAATGTAGAGGAAAACATCCTTTATACACAGAAGAAATCTTTTGGAGGGCTGCAGGCTGTGCAGGCCGGGTAGAAGGTAAAATCTCAAGGTTGTTCTGATTTGCATTTCTCTTGTTATTAGTGATTTATAGCATTTTTTTCATGTGGTTATGAATACTTTGCAGTTCTTTTGAGAATTATTTGTGGACATTGTTTAACCATTTATCTATTGGGGAATGGCTACAATAACCTTTTGGTGGGTCCCCCTGCCTCAAGTTTCTTCCCTTTCCAGTCTATCGTCTACTTAGTTGTCAAAGTGGTTTTCCCAAAGCACAGATCTCTCTCTCTCTCTCTCTCTCTCTCTCTCTCTCTCTCTCTCTCTCTCTCTCTCTCCTCTCTCTCTCTCTCTCTCTCTCTCTCTCTCTCTCTCTCTCTCTCTCTCTCTCTCTCTCTCTCTCTCTCTCTCTCTCTCACACACACACACACACACACACACATACCACTCAATAAATTCCAATGACTCCTCTCAAGGATCAAATATAAAATAATCTAGTATTCAAAACCCCTCCATCCACCTACCTTTTTGATCTTCTTACCACCACTTACTCTGTGAGCCAGTGACACTAGTTTTCTTACTCTTCCTTAAACAAAATACCCTGTCTCCTTACTCTGGGCATTTTCCTTGTCTGTCTGTCTGTCCTTTATGCTTGGAATATTCTCCTTCATTTCTTCTTCTTGGCTTCCTTCAAGTCTTAAGTAAAATTCCACCTTCTGTAGAAAGTTTTTCTTGATCTCCCTTAATTCTAAGAGCCTTCCCTATGTTTATTATCTCCAATTGATCCTGTTTATAGCTATTTGTACATCATTGTTTACATGTTGTCTTTTCCATTAGTGTGTGACCTCCTAGAGTAGAGAATGTCTTTTACCTTTCTTTGTATCCCTACTGCTTATCACAGTGCCTGCTACATAAATGTTGGCCCTACATGAGGTGCTGCCTAATGTACATGAGATGGGCAATTGGAGCTTGGTGCTAATGCCAGCCAGCTAGTCATCTGTATAGCCTTGGAGGATGTGGTTGTTAAGTAGGGTGCTATATAGTGTGGCTGAGGCAGCTCTGATCAAGATGGGAATCCTCTTTATCAGAATAACTAATATTTCTCTAGCACTGTTAGCTTCACAAAGTACTGTGTGTGCATAATTTAATTTGGTCCTCACAATTACCTTGTGATGTAGGTTTTACAGGTGATGTTTTATCCTTATTTTATGGATGAAGAAAGCGATTCTCACCAACATTAGATGACTTGCCCAGAGGCTCATAGCTAGTAATTGTTAGAGGCAAGATTGGAATCCAAATTTTCCAGACTTCGAGTCCAGTGATTTCCTTTCTGTACTGTGTGGTCTCTTTATTAGGATCCAGGGCAAGGTTGGGCTGTAGCAGACTAAATTCACTTAGACTGAGCTCTGGGATGAATTCTTGATTAGGGTAAGACTCAGGGCTATGTTGAACCAAGGGGGTGATGACTGGGCTTAGGTTTACATTCACTCCTGGGGCTGACATGTGAATCGGTCTAATTTCTATCTGAATTGAGGTGGTGTCTAGGCTGGGCTCAGAGCTCCATTGAGTTGACAGTTGAGGTGGACCTTAGTGTGGCAGAACCTGAGTCCCTGTGGAGGAACAAAGTGTTTCCCTTCTTATCCCAAAGCCCTCACTGAGCAACCCCAGACAATGGCACTGAGGAGATAGGTTTGTGTGATTCCACTTCTCCACTGGAGGATGTGGAGGACAGCAGCTCTCTGAATGAAGAGGCAAGCTCCAAGGAGAAATGAGTGGAAGGACATGATCAAGGACACATGTAGTAGCGATGGTCCTGGTAAGAAGAAAGGACCCCTTTTCCTCAGATAAGGCAGCAAAAGAGAGAGATGATGTCGAGGGACTTTGAGATGTGAGGTATGGGGAAGAGGCAGCTCATGGCAAAAGACCTCTATCTTTTTAGTAAAATAATATAGTAAATCATCTATTGAGAGGGGGGCAAAGAAGTTTGGTGTAAGAGATTGGAGTGGAGATGATGGGGAATGCAATAGAGATTCTAAAGAATAAAAGCTCTGTTGTATGTCTGGCAGTAAAGTAGAGAACACATTTACGGTGGCTTTTCCCAGTAGAATTCAGCATCATGCAGATGTGAGCAGAGATGGTAGATGGTGCCAGTCAATCTGGGGTGCTGTTTGGAAAGGCCTGAGTGTAAGACAAGGGAAGAAGGAAACTGATCTTTACCTAACTCATCTTGGTGGAGAGGCAGCCTTGAGTCAGGAAGAGTTGTGGTCTGATTCTGCCTATGACACATCGTGGGTAAAAGACATAACTTCTCAGTGCTCTTGTTAATTATCTAGGCTTTTAAATTGCTGAACTACCTTGGTAGAGAGAATTCCTTCACTGGGAATTGCTCATAGCAAGGAAATCACAGAAATAGGGGAAGAAAGAAAGAAAAAAAGAAAAGAAAAAAAGGAAAAAAGCAAATTGAATTATAAAATTAGGGGAGAAAAAAGAAAGTCCAGCTGACTTCAGGGTTCTGTGATGATAGAGGATGGCATCAGTTTGGCCAGTCTCAAGATGCCACAAAGAAAGGATTGTTAGTATGGAGAATGAATCAATAAATACATGAGGTACAGTCCCCAGGGCTAGACTCGATTCATACACAGTCTCAGCTCCATGTCTCAATCAGTCAATAATTTAATTAGTTAAGAAGCGTTTATTAACTGCTTTCAGATAGTGTGAAGCACTAGATAGATTCAGAGATAGAAGTTAAAGTAGAAGTCTCTGCTTGTAAGGAAATTATATTCTATCAAGGGAGAGAACTCATATACATACATATATATGTAATATACACAAAATAGCTATGAAATAAATACAAAGTCATTTCAGAGCTAGAGGAAATAGGAGTAGGAGGTGAGGGAGGAAAGATTTCACATAGGAAGTGATTTTTGAGCTGACCTTTGATGGAAAGTAGTTATTCTAAGATATGGAGGTGAGAGAGTGCACTCCAGGTGAATAATCAGCTTTTGCAAAAGCATGGGAACATGAAATAGGTTATCATGCATTAGGATGCATGCAGTCAATTTGGCTGGACCATAGAGTGTGTAAAGGGGAGATGTGTTTTTGGGTTACAAAAGGCTTTAAATGTTAAGCAGAGGAGTTTGAATGTGATTGTCAAGTTGATAGGGAACCATGAGAGTTGATTGAGTAGAAGAGTGACATGATGGGGCTTATGCTTTAGGAAGATTGCTCTGGCAGATGTGTAGGGTATAAGTTGGCTAGGGAAGAGATGTGAGATAAGAACAAGATGAGGCTCTTTGAGTAGGCCAGGTGAGAGACTGGAAAGGCCTGAACTAAGGTGGTTATGGTGAGAAAAGAGAGAAGGGGACAAAAGGGAGAGATCTTGTGGAGGTGCAGTTGATTGAATGATTAGACTCAAAGGAACTGTCATCATAGAGCAGTGGTTCTTAATCTGGGGTCTGTGAACTTAAAAAAAGTGTATATAGCTATACGTATATAGATTGATATAGATATGTACTCTGCATTTCAGTATAACTAGTTTCCTTTGTAATTCCTTTGTAATTAATTGTAATATATCTTCTAGGAAAGATACATGAAATGGAAATATGGGAACTTTTACAATATTATAATAATAATAGCTCATGTTATATATCACAAAGCACTTTACGTATATTATCTCACTGAACATTTGTATTGAACAAAGACAGTTGTATTTTATTTTATTCATTTAAATACGTTATTCCCAGAAATGGTTCACCAGGCTGCCAAAGGGGTCCAGGACAGAAGGTTAAGAAGCCCCACCTTGGAGGGAGGTTTCTGGTGGAGAGTCTCAGGGATCTCTCTACTGGCATGTGGTGTTTAACCTTTTGGTCAGTGATTTGGATAAGAACACAGATGACATATTCATCAGCTCTTCGAATAACACAGAGTTGGGATGGATTACTATAACATGTTATGGGACAAAGTCAGTACTTCAAAAGACCTACTGGGCTAGAATGATGTAATAAGATGAAATTTAACAGGGATCACTGGGTTAAATGAAACTTCAGAAGTACAGGATGGGGGAAGTGTGCTTGGAACAGGAGTTATACCCAAAAAGCATCGGGGTTTTAGTGGGCTGCAAGATTAGTGAACCCAGAGTGTGATATGGCTGCCCACAACAGGTCATTTTCTTAGTTGTTAATAGGAGACTGGTATCTAGAACTAGGGAGATGATCACCGCACTGTATTCTGCACTGAATAGATATAACCTTCACAGTTGTATCTTGTTCTAGTGATTAATTTTCTGTGAAGGTCATTGGCAAATGGGATACACCCCAAGGAGGGCAACCAGAATGGTTAGAGGACTGAAGATTGGCCATACAAGGATTGTTTGTAAACACACAAAGGTATGTTTAGCTTGGAGAAGACTTGAGGATGGGATGGGGACACAAACGGACGTAATAGTTGTCTCCAAGTATTTGAAGAGAGTTTAGACTTGTTCTTACCTCCAGAGGGGCAGAGCTGTAAATAATGGGAGGAAATTTCAAAGAGATAGATTCCTTCCTTGATGTAAGAAACAACTTCCTAATAAATAGAATTGTCCAAAAATGGAATGAGTGACTTCAGGAGACGATGAGCTGTCCAGCACTGGAGCTTTTCAGGTAGGTGTCCAAGGTGTCATATAGGGATTTTTTGTTGGTAATTTAAAAAAAAATAAACTAGAGCTGCCAGTCACTGGCTTATGGAACTCCCAGTGAAGAAATAACTTCTACCAACACAGATCAACAATGGCTCTGCAACTCTGTGGCTCAATGAGTTTTTGTTGCTGTTGAAGTATGAGACAATGTTGTATAGTACATTGAGTACTAGACTTGGAGGTAGGAAGATCAAAGAGTCAAAGTCCTGCCTCCGATGCTTATTAACTATATAAACATGTGCAAATTATTTAGTTTTTGATAACTTCCCAAGGACCTAACTACTGAGACATAGGTGGATTTCAGTTTCCACAGTCTGATTATACTTCTGAATGATTTGGACTAGATGATCTTTGAAGCTCCATCTAACTGAGAACCAGGGATACTGTCTCCAGGAAGCTCTTTTCTACTTGAATGGTGGCCTTGGACACTCGAAACTATCATGTCTCACTAGATCTCTTTTCTCCAGGCTAAGCATCCCTAGGCCCTTCATCTGATCCCAGTTGCTGTTTCTTAGATGCTCTCTGACTTGCCAATGTCACTCTTAAAATGTGGTAACCCCCACTGTGATCCTCAAGGCATGACTAAAGTGAATTACCTTCAGACCTTGAGTTGTAGCAACATAAGTGACCAATGTTAAAAATAGGAAGCTGCCTGTCTTGGGTTGATTGTCTCATGGTGCTCATGGAGACATGGGTCTCACGTCCCACCAGGCCTGTGGCTTCATTACTGTGGAGATGATGTTCTGCTGATCAGTTTCCTCAAAGCCCCCTTCATGTCCCTATTTCTCAGGCTGTAGATGAAGGGATTCAGCATCGGTATGACCACTGCACACATCACAGCGGCTGCCTTGTCCTTCTCTGGAGAGGTGTGTCCTGAGGGCTGCAGGTACACAGCAAAAATGGCTCCATAAAAGAGTAACACCACAGTGATGTGAGAACCACAGGTGGAGAAGGCTTTTCGTTTTCCCTCAGCAGAGGGAATCCTCAGAACAGCAGAGAAAATGCAGATATAGGAGAGAAGGATGCACACCAGGGGACTTATGCCCAGAAAGACTCCAAAGACTAAAACCACCAACTCATTGATGTGGGTTTCAGAGCAAGAGAGCTTCAGCAGGGGCATGAGGTCGCAGAAGAAGTGGGGGATTTTGTTATCTGCACAAAAGGTTAACTTTGCCATCAGGGAGGTGTGCACCACCGACTGGAGGTTGGTGATACCCCAGAGTCCTCCTACAAGCAGGATGCAGAGCCGAGGGCTCATGATGGTCGTGTAGCGCAGTGGGTGGCAGATGGCTACAAAACGGTCATAGGCCATCACGGCAAGGAGAAAGCTGTCCATATTTCCAAATAAATGAAAAGAATACATTTGCATTAGGCAGCCAGCATAGGAGATGGCCTTGCTGTGTGTCAGAATATTGATCAACAACTTAGGCATTGTGGTGGATGCCTGACAGAGATCCACCAAGGACAAGTTGGAAAGGAAGAAGTACATGGGAGTGTGGAGATGGGAGTCAGAATAAATGGCCAGGATGATGAGTAGGTTCCCAACTATGGTCACCATGTACATGGTCAGAAAGAGCCCAAAGAAGAGCCACTGTTGGTCTGGCCTCTCTGAAAATCCCAGAAGGAGGAATTCTGATACCCTTGTGTGGTTGTCTTGTTTCATGTAGCTGATTTGTCTGCCGAGAATGATCCACAAAATGGAAATATGGGTACCCTAAGGAATCGGAAACTTTACTTATAACAAAATAGTAGAAACCACTCATGCTTCTATATTGCAAAGCACTTTATATCACTGAACACAGTCCACGCATTTATTAAACATCTACTATTTATTCCCAGCATACTATCCTTCCATAAATATAAATATGACAATAGACCATACCCTTAATGTGTGATCTAATCTAATAGATGAGAAATAAACAAATAATATGCAAAGTAGCATGGAAGTTCAGTGGGAAGGGCATTCTATCTCAGCATGAAATAGCTTTTACACATTATAAAGGGAACAAAATTGAATCTATGCTGAATTCCTCTTCAGGAAATTGGAAAAAGCTCTAATGATTTCATGCTTAGTTTTACAGATCCTTGTATCCTGCTGTCGATTTGGAAAAGGAAACTGCAATCTTGGAACACTCTCAGAATTGAGTAATTTAAGTCAGATTGACATTGAGTTTGATAAATTTATTAAGCACGATTATTATCCATGACATAGCTGACTTGCCTTTTGCATAGCCAATTGATGGACAATGCTGACATTAAAACTCATCAATACCCTGTGCTAACTTTTGAATGCAAAATAGCAAAGAATGTCAAAATTGGGAGATATATGCATGAGGTTTTTGTCCATGTAGATAATTTGGAGGTGTATTCAACTGGACTATTATCAAACTAATGTCACAATGTTTTATTTGTTTATAGGATTATTTTCCATTAATGCTCCATTTATAAATTCCAAGCAATATAATTTAGAAAAGAACTGTAAAACTGTGCTATTAATATTTTGTGTTGATGCCTGTTGTATGATGCAAGTGTAGCCTTAAGGGGTTAAATCTTCTCTGATGTGAATACTGTAATTAGTTTATAGGAACTATCATGAAAACATTAATCTGGGGGACATATTGCTCCCTCTGAGTAATGATTGCATACATTTGTGTGTGTACTATATCAAGAGTTAATTTGGTTTTGATAAATAGTACAAATGACCTTGAGAAATAGAAAAAAAGTAAAAGTACAATTGAGTGTGAAACAGGTATTGATTAATCATGATTCCAAACCAGTGACTTTCATTTCTAAGTTCTCTAACAGCAGGGACAATAAATGTCACTTTATAGCTGATAAACTACAGAAAAGGCAGCAAGAAAATCTTGCTGAATTTGAAGCCTAAAAACTAAAATCAGAAATGAATGGACGTTTGGAGGGCCTCTGAACATGATAATTAGAAAACTGTATTTGGGTCTTAAAACTTTAGATTGCCTTTCACAAAATACAAGATGAATCTTTATTAATTTATACACCTGAATATTGGCTTGTTTTTATAGATTACCTAAACATATTTGGATCCTGTCCCTTCCGTCCCACCAGATAGGAATATGATACTTTGGCAAATTTGTTTTCAAGTTATTAAAATGTAAAAATGATAGTTAATTAAAGATTTTGTTTGATAGGGTGGGAAGGCAGTGAAGTTCACAAAGCTCAAGAACATTTGGAAAGTTATTAATATGGTAAATTAGCTTCCTACATTGCATTATTTTAAATAATGAACTTGGAGATTTTCCCTATGGAAATGTAAGCCTTACTGAATGAACTCTAATACTTGTCCTACATTATGCAACAGCTATGAACAAATCCCAATATCTGTTGGTATTAATGTTGATTTCAAGACAGTTGCATCTGTCTTTAATTGTAAGCATTGGAATTTATTGGGTGAGATGGAATCTCTTGGGGCTATGAATTGATTTATATATTGCCCATGATCTCACTTTGATCCTACACAAGGCTTTGTTGACAAATCAAACTATTTGTCATGCAAAGGGAAACTGTCAGTGGCTGCCAACTGGTGAGTGCTAAATAGAATAGTTTGATTTTTTTTTTTTAAATTAAAGGATCCATCCGTTGACTCACTGTTTAAAGAGGCCTATTCACTGAATGGGCCTCACTCAAGTGAGAATGTGAAAAGACCTTAGCCTAAAAGAGCCAATGTCTCCCATTGCATCTTGGACCATCTCCACTCATCCTGATGAATATATCTGGCCACTGGACCCAGATGACTTTGAAGGGGAAAGTGAGACCGCTGACCCTGCATAGTCCTCCCTCACTCATATCCGAGTCAAATGCAAGTCATGCCATCATCTCCCTGATGTCATGGTCCTCTTTGAGAATGAAGAACAAGCACAACCGCAACAATCTATGCACCAGAATTATAATGGAAATTATGAGGAGGGTCAAGGTGACCAGCATGTAAGGCCTGCCCCTGCTGCCCACCTATAAAATGCTTCATAGACAAGAAAAAAACTGCTCTAGAACCAACTTATTCATTGTCATCATCATCTTCTTCATCCTCCTCCTCATCTTCTTCATCCTCCTCCTCGTCTTCTTCATCCTCCTCATCTTCCTCCTCCTCCTTCTTTTTCTTGCTCTTCTCAGCCTTGACCACTCCTCCCTTTTTACCAACATCACGTTTTGTTTTTTTTTTTTGCAGGTTAAATAGATTTTTTATTGATACAGTACTTCCAGCTGCCTGTCCTTTTTTCCAGTCATTCATGAACCAGGGTCTTACTGCTGGTTTCTTATTTATTACCACTAATAAATGATTGTATAATACTGACCAGAAGGGTTACACATCTCACAGAAAACTTCCATGTGACAAGCACCATGATATGTACTGTAGAAACACAGCAGGGGCCATGAACAGTATTAAAGAAGTTTTGTTAACCCAATAATGATGATTATTACATACCAGAAAGCAATCACACTAGTTATTAGTAAAAGTTTACAAACGTTAAAAAGTGCATAATAACATCTGGAGCCACTGAGGCCTGAAAAAAAGACACCACTTTATCTTAACAATTTAAAAGTCAAAACGAAACCAAAAAGAAAAAAACCAAAACAAACCCCAAACAGCAGGGCTTTACTGATGTGATTAGTGTCCACATGATTATGAAAGGATCATTTCTCCACTTTTGTCATCTTTACACTGAGAGGTGGATTTTCCCCCAAAAAATCAAAGCAGTAGCACAAATCTAAACTTTAGCAACAGAAAATTAGGTCCTCCAGAAAGGTACCTTGGGTATCTTTTGTAAGGTTGTATATCAATATCATTGAGTTATCTAACTGTTAATCTTGTAAAGATGTTTTTGTTATTGACGTGTACTCTGAATAGGTGGGAACCATCCTTGTGTTCATAGAGATTCCATCTCTGTTACTAAAAAAACTCCTTAGTATTCCCACACTTGGATGACCTGCATATACTAGATAATGATAGACACACATTTTACATTAATAATAATAACTAGCATTTATGTAGCAATTCAAGGTTTGCAAAGTATTTGACAAACTATATCTCATTTGATCCTCACAATAACCCTGAGAAGTAAGTGTTAATATTTCCATTTTTCAGATGAGGAAATGGAGGGAGGCTGGGGTTAAGTGACTTGCCTGGGGTTAAGTGACTTGCCTAGGGTCAAATAGTGAGGGTCTGAAGCTAGATTTGAACTGAGGTCTTCCTGGCTCCAGGTATAACCACTGTACCACCTATATATATGTATGGCATTTAAAATACAGCAACAGCTGGTCTACAGCTACCACCCAGATTTTCCATAGAATGCAAAAAATTCTGTTATACAAACATGCTTAGCAAGAAACTGTCCTTAACTCACCTAATGTTCATCCAATAGTACTCATGTACATTAGGAATACTGAAAATAGAAAGCAAAGCCTAATACTCTATAATATTCTCATGGCATACCTTCTGTGAATGCCACCTAGGCTTCCAATCTTTCCATACCAACCAAATAGACTTTCAACAAAAGATGAGATTCTTCTGTATCACTGTAAATACTAATGAAATACTGTAGTTGTCTTTACCAACAGTTATCAGAAGTCACCCCGATTACCTAATTCCCTCTGCCTCAACCTCTGGCCAGGAGAACGAGTCTAAGTGAAGGCCTATCAATAGAGAGATGCCCTTCATCCCCCACTGGAAGGGTCCATTCCCAGTCCTGCTGACCAGCAACACTGCTGCCTGCTCTCAGGAATGTCAGGACCCATATATCACACTTTGGATTTGGATAATTCTGTCTCTGCAACAAACCCATCAACTTGCCTTTTCTCCCTCCCACCCTCAGCAGCCTCTGACCTGATTAGAGAATACATATGTACAGTTGAGGGGAGAGCAGGAGACTTCCATTATCACTGACTGCACAACTGCCATTAATCATAGTATTCTCAGTGATGTCCAAATTAGATACCCAGATTGATGTGTGATCCTATCTGACTTTTGGGAACTCCATATTTAGTTGTACAACATACATCTCAAACCTCCATTTATTTTCTCTTTTCATGCTACTCTGCTTATTTCATTACCTAATTTATGGTCACTTCTAAGGAACGGATGGGTAGTGTTTTCTTAAACCTGATCCAGGTGTATACCTCTGCAGTGAACTGAGGTTTCTGTTTTGTTGGGTGTACTTGCATACATCAGCCACCATGGTAAAGCTCCTATTGATTAAAATACTGCCAGACATTCAGCTTTTCTGGATGGCCAACAATGCTTCTTATTTCATAAATGTGGGCTGTACATGTTCTGGTGACCCCTTAAGTCTTACACAATTCATCTCTTTTCCATTTAGCTGGCATACTATGCTACAGTTGGATGTGTGGACTTTTTCTCCCAGATTCACTATATTTTCTAACAAACACTCCTCCTGTTCAAGAGAACTCATTGACATGCCTTGGAGACTATTCTGGAGTGTAACCACTTTAATTTCCACTTCCTTCCTGGCAATCTATGACATGCTCAGTTCATCCCTCTTAGGTTACTTGTAGTATGCTTTGGGAACATGGCACCCAGTGCAGACAGGGAGAAGTCACACCTTAGCCACACACATCTTTCCTATAGTCAACCTTACCTTCCGTCGGTACAATTGTTTTGCTTTCTCCCTCCTCCCATTCAGCCCTTACCTGTTAGCCTATCTGAATACTACCCTCCTGCAATGTATTCCATTTAACCAAATAACATCTTTTTTATTGACTGTGGATGAAGAACACGTAAGCATCCATCCTGGGACTTCTCTGATTACCTGCAAGGTGAGCAATATCTCTCCTCATTTATCCCTTTCCATGACCTTCTTTTCTTCCCATATAATCTCACACACAAAACACCGCTAACCACCAGTAGCATCATCTCCCACCAGCTCCTTGAGTGCTGATAACATCCCTTGGGATTACTGAACATGAAAGGCTTAATCTCTCCAGCTCCCTGTGAAGTGCTAATGGTGCTCTCAGACTGGAAACACCATTGCCTTAGCAGCTCTTTGGTGACTTTCTTTTGCTTCCCAAGGTGGAGTCTGTTCTCTGATCAGTATCTCCTGCTGCATCTGGAGTTAATAGAAACTGTTTCTTCTTACTCTCCAGAACATTTCGCCCTCTTTACGCTGCTTGTCAATTGAAGACATAAGCTATTCCCTGGATTCCCTAACTTAAGCATCTTGTCTGAGGTCTGCAACCTCATCCAAGCATGAATTTCTATTCATTATTCCTTTATTGTTTTTTCTTTTCTCAGACATGGAGTTTACACATGTGTGACCATAGCTCTCTGCCATTCCAGGGCTGGCAACACCATTTAGCTTCTCTCATTAACCCCCTACCTTCAATGACTCCATGCTGATTCTCCATTTACCCTAATTTGATATTAGAATTACTCTAATTTGATATTTGATATTAGATTTTCCTAATTTAATATCACAAATGGGCACAAGTTAACAAAACTACCAAAGTTTCTCCGGGGAGGCGCAGAGATGAGGGCTTCGTGCCTCCTCAGCATGAATTGGCATCCACTTTGGGCAAAACAATCAATCACATACAATTCTCAGAGTCTGGGTTTACTCTAGCCCATTCCACAGAAAAAGTTTGCCATGCTCTGCTTCCAAGGCCAACCACAAAGGGAAACGGGTTGCCCTGCTCAATTTTCAAGGCTAACTAACTGGACACAAAGACAATTTGTTTTTCTTGGTGTATAAAAACCAACTGTAAGCTCAGTTCAGTGAGATTCCTCCCATAATCATGTGTTTCTAAATACAATTTCCTCTGACCGGAACCCTAAATTGTGAGCTGTGGTTTTTGCCAGAACAGCAGAAAATGACAAAGTTTATGTGAAGTATTCTAGGGAAATTTGAGGAGGGAGAGATTACTTTCAGCCGGGCAGGGTCAGGAATAGAGGCTGGGTTGGAAAATTGGGGAAGACTTCATGGAGGAGGTGTCACCTGAGGATTCATGGAGTCCGACAACAGGATGGTACTAGAAAGTGTCTAGTCCAGTTTGATTAGACGATAGAGTACATGCAGGCAAGTATTGTGAAACAAAACTGATAAGTTAAATTGGAGCCAGGTTGTGGAGTCGTAAATATACTAGGATAAGTTCGCATTTTATTCCATAAGCTATAGGAAGCTAATGAAAATTTTTGAGGGACATGGTTAATCCTCTACTTTAAGGAAGATTAATTTGGCAGTTGGTTAAGAGACAGATGGGGGAGGGGAGAGGAGAGAAGGCATGTCAACCAGAATGCAAGGAATTCATTTGTGTTACAAATTTGTTCTAGGGATCAGTATCCCTCGAACATGAAAATTTGAGGGATGTTAAATAATGTTAATTATCGTTACTAGTGAGAGAATCTGGTTCTCCCTACCTCATGGGTTAAGAAAAAAACACATAATGATTTTTGGCAACCAGAGGTTTGACAATTAGCCCTTTGGTAGGATCTAGTGCCAACAGCCCCTAAAGAGGACAGAAATCATCATTTAAATAAACTAACCTTTATGTTAGGAAGGGAAAGGAACAGTTATATATAGTGTTTGCTATTTACCAGGCTCTTTATGAATATCTCATATGAGCCTCACAAGAACCCTGTGAGGTAGATGTGGTTATTATCCTCATTTTGCCATTGAGTAAACAGGTAAATGGAGGTGAAGTGACTTGCTCAGGGTCACACAGCTAAGTAGCGTCTGAGGCAACACCACTTTCCCCTAGGTTTGTGACCTGAGACTCATCCTGGACTCCTCACTATCCTCACCCCCATTATCCAAGCTGTTGCCAAAGCCTGTCAATTTCACCTGCTCAGTGTCTCTCAAATTCACTTCCATCCCTCCTCTGCCACTACCACCCCTTGGGTGTGAGCCCTCCCCACCTCACACCTGTACTATTGTGATAGCTGCTGGTGGGTCTGATGGTCTCAGGTCTCTCTTTCGATTTATCCTCCATTCAGCTACCAATGTGATTTTTCTAAATTGCAGCTGATCATGTTACTCCACTACTCAGTAAATCCCAGTGGCTTCCTATTGCCTCTAGAGTCAAATACAAAATCCTCTGTTTGGCATTCGCAGCCCTTCACAGCCTGGGCCCCTCTTACCTCTCCAACCTTCTTACACTTCAGTCCCTCACACAAATTCTTCAGATCAGTAACATTGACCTCCCGGCTGCTTCCTGAACAAGACATTCCATCTCTCACTCTTGGCATTTTCTCTGATAGTCCCCCTGAATGTTCTCCCTCCCTCACTCCAGCTACTGATCTCCCCAGCTTCCTTTAAGTCCCAACTAAAATTCCATCTTTTATTGGAAGCCTTCTCTTAAGTCTTTTGTGTTCCCTTTGTTAATTTTCCCCACTTACCATGTATGTTGCCTGCTTTGCATAAATCTGTTTGCTAGTGGTCTCTCCAATTTGATTATAAGCTCCTTGAGGGCATGGACTTTTTTATATCCCCATCACTTACCACTGGGCCTGGCACACAGTAGGGACTTAATAAATATTTACCAATTGATTGAACTCATTCCTGATTCCAAGCCCACTGTACCACCTAGATACCAAATAATCAGTCTGATTCTGTCACAGACATCAGATGTCCTTTTAAAGGAAGGATGTAAAGGCAGATGTGCTCAACTCATAAGCAATCGGGGTTCTAGTCCCATAACTGCAATCCACTGGCTACACAATCTTAAATGAGTTACGTCACCTCTCTGGGGTTTTGATTCATCATCTATAAAATGAGACAATCGGATTTGATTGCTATAAGGTCCTTTTCATATCTATAGTTCTAGAGTTTGATGGTGTGATGTTTTAGCCCTTAGTTTTATCTGATGATTCTGTTTCCTGCCCCAATATCCCATGATACACTTTATGTTGGTGGAAAAGTTTGATAAGTTGTTTATGGATCACAACTCATTGAGATCAACCCGACAGGCAAGAGCAGGATGCTGATGAGAGCTTAACCATTTAGAGTTTAGGCAAGAATGCATCAATAATCCAATACGCTAAAGAGATTAGGATCTCTTTGATGTGATCATTCCCTCCAAAGATGCTGATTGTGACCCATTCCTTCCTCCCTGTACTTTCACCATAGGAGGTCTTTCTAGTGTGCTAGGGGCCTTCTTTGAGGTCTCCTGACATCTTGAGGATATCAACAGAACATGTGGGCAGTTCACTGAATATCCTTTACTCTCACTTTGTGACCAGCCCATCTTTTTTTCTCCCCCCAATCATATGAATTGAAGTCACCCTTTAACCACCTTTCCCTGAGCAATTCTTTATTTTAAACATGTTGCAAATTGCTTGGAACCGTCATATGCCTCTCCATCATACTTGGGCAGTCCCTAACTTCAATTCTTCAGAGACTGGAGTGTTTTATGACTCAAGGTTTTGTAACTTTACTGGAAAAATACCAGTATAGCTGCTTCCCTGGCTTCCTTTTCAAGTATAGCTTGAGGTTATTCAAGTAACTTGGTAGTTTCCTAACAGCATTTACAATCCACTGTTCTTTTCCTGTTCATTATCTATTTGCAGAGTCTGTCCTTCAGGGATGAGCTCAATAGTATGCTGGTAAATGTTTAATCACTGGGTCTCCAGAAAAGAAAAAAAAGTGTGCATAGTACACTTGTAAGTTTAGGCTGCATTCTTGACATTTTCTTTAAAACTTTCTTAAATCTACACAGGCTACAACAATGAAGCCATGATTTATAGTGTTTGCCAAATTCCAAGGTGTAAGTGCTCACATACAAAATTTAACAATCAACTCTCCTGAGCTGCTATGAGCTAGCTCTAGCACACCCCTGGCATGAACTCTACCAGATGCCCATCTAACTTCATGTCATCATCTGCACAGCAGACATTCTTCATCCATTTAATTTTTATTCTGTGTGAATAGTTAGGTGACACTATTTGAAGTCATTTCATGGTCAAAATCCAGATAGTAGAAGACAAAGTTATCATGCTGAAGGGGATCAGTCACAAATGAACAGGAAGATGGAGACAGGACTGAGCTGAGCAAGAAAATTTGAGAACAAACTATGGTCAGAAGACAGTGGAGAGGAACAAACTCAGGGCCATCCTTTAAAAGATAATATGCTGAGTTCAACCTGTCCTCCATTGTAGCATCCTTTTAATGACACATGATAGGATGTTCCCTTCTGCTACTTAAGGGGAAAACCCATCAGAAGTTAGATCTGTTAGAACCCAGAAATTCCATGTTAGTGGTCTCTTAAGAGAGAAAGAGAAGCAGAGTGATGTGGCCTTAGTAGATCAAGGAGGGCCAACATACATTGATAAGCTGTAGGCAAACAACTCTCCTCTTCTCATTAGACCTCAAGCTTCCTTTCAGCTTTGTTGACCTCTACCTTCTGAACCTCTCCCCTCCTGACCTTACTTCACATTTTTGCATCTCAGCATTTGGTGTTCACCTTGACTCATGGCCCCTGTGGATTTAGGAGTTAACCTCTGCTTGCCCAAGTGACTTCAAGGCAAGGCAGGACAAACTCAGTAGAGATTTCAGAGTGTGACAAGTTCCATAGTGATTGCAGGGTGTGTCCAACTCCAACAGTGGCTACAGGTTGTGACATATACAGGGTGTGACAGAACAAAGCAAAATCTCTTTCATTCTTTGATTTTCTCCTACCACTAAGGGGTGCAGAATACTTTTGCAAATGCAAAGTTTAGATAAGTATTTCTGGCCCTAGGTAAGAAGCTTATAATAGTAGAGAGATAACCAACATAGATGCTACATACACTGTAATCTCCTAATTGCCAAATCAGATGCTCTTTTTTTAGACTTTATCCTTCACCATGTTTTCCTCCTGGGTTCTCTTGTCTTTGTTGAACTTTTCTAACCCCAGTCCCTTTTCCTCTCGCTTGTTTAACTGTTCCTTTTCTATCTCCTTTGCTGGTTCATCATGTAGACCATGCCTTGTGGCAGTGGGAGTTGTTGGTGGGGAAAGTGCTTTGTAAATTTCAGAGTACAATAATAACTTTAAGGTTTCTAAAGCTCTTTATAGATATCCCATTTTACAGATAAAGAAACTGAGTTGCAGAAAGGTTGACTTGCTCAGATCACACAGTTACTCAGTGTCTGAAGTCATATTTACACTTGGGTCTTCCTAAGTTCAGGCCAGTGCTTTAACTCTTGCGCCATCCAGCTACCTACAGCACATGGCAATAATGTGAGATATGATCATCAGCTGAGAACTTAGGATAATTTATTAAGCACTGATAATTAAAGTTATTAGCCAATGATTGCTTTGGCAGAAAAGCCCAATCTTTGGCTGCATTGTGTAACTCTTGGAGGGAGAGAAGAGTGCCTGGTCTGTTCTCTGATTTTCTCCTGCCCTTCTGGGTCAATGGTAGGGATAGGCATCCAGAAGGAAAAATTCAAACCCAACATTGGTTGGTGTTCCCTTATAAATTGCAGGTGTTCCCTTATAAAATGAAGCTGCAGGTGGCTGCTTGTGACGTAGATCGAACCTGTCTGGAAGGAGGGCAGCTGGTTGTGGGAAAAGATAAGGCAACATTCCCACTCTCTTTCTAGGCTTAGCTTTTCCAGCTTAGACCTCTAGGGGATCTTACATTTCCTGCACTTCAGACAAGGACAGTGATCTGGCCTATGACCTTGGAGCCTCTCTGTGGCTAGGACCTGTGTCTAAGTTCATTCTTGCCTCCTCAGCACCTGTCAGAGTGTATTGTATACAGAAGGCCCTTTATAAACGTTTGTTAAATTCTCCTGAATGGTCCAAGTAACTAATTTTCCCATAGATAGAATTAACTGAATTAAAGACCATCATGTTCTTTTACCATCTGTATTTTTTAAATACAAGAGGAACTTTTTTATTAAAACAGTACTGTAAAGTACTTAGTAATTACTCTTTTAAAAATTGTACAATGAGAGTAATGACTAAAGAAATAAAAATGTCTTGCTAGCTTTCTCCCTAATTTTTTAATTATTCTCAACCACTAGTTCTTCCAATATTGGCTTTAAAGTTTTTACTCTCCCTTAGAAACTTTACTTAATGTTGAAAGCTAACTCAGGGCATGTTAAGCAATTCTAGCTCTGGTTCCTTAAGGCTTCAGGGTGCCTTGACACATGTTTGGAAAAATACAAAACAATACAGGATGACAGAGTTCATTAGAGATGTGCTGAACAAAGTACTACGTGACAGTTAAGGTCAGCACCCAGGAAGGCAGGGGAGGATTCTTGGAGGATGTGACATTTGATTGAGATTTAAATGATGGGGAAGAATTCAAGAGAGGTTCAAGTCAGAGGACATTCCAGACAGAGAGATACAGCGTAAGCAGAGGAACAGTGATGGGAAAGCAGAGTGTGGCCACGGGGACCCAAATAACGCAGTTTGGCTGGAGCATAACATGTGTGGAAAGGAGTAGTATGAAATTCAGGCTCAAAGAGTGGATTGGTGGGAGATTGGAGAGGACCCCGAATGCAGGGAAGATTTTAAACTTTCCTTAGCTGGGAATACTGAGCCTCTGAAGGGTTTTGAGAAAGGGAAAGCCATGATCAGTACTAGAGCTAAGGATGATTAGTCTGGTAGCCTGTGAAAGTTGGATCAGAACAGGGAGAGAATGACCTATTAGAGGATGACTGCAATAATTTAAGTGGGTGGTACTAGAGTACTGGGGGTGGAAATAGGAAGCAGGGAAACAGGTTGAAGAAATTTATGTTATGCAAGTGGATCCACTGGACTTGGTCCCTCCTGACCATCCTCATTCTAGCTAATGTGAAACCCACAATCCTTCTGCTAGAGGAGAGTAAATTCTGCCCCCCCAAGCTAGAAAAGTTTTAAGTATGAGACCAAGGACAGAGAGGCCAAGCTAAGGGTGAGGAGGCCCAATGCCGAAGGCTGACTACCCACCAGGTGATGATCATGAAGACTTCCTTTGAGGATGTGGAGGGGTTGCTACCTGCATCATGGAGAGGGGTGGCCACACTCATGAAATAATAATAATGATGGCAACAGTAGCAATAAGCAGTATTTACATGGTACTTTAAAACTTACAAAAGCACTTTACTTATGCTATCTCATTTTTTATCCTCACAACAAACCTGGGAGATAGGTGCTATAATTATCCTCCTTTTGCAGATGAAAAACTGAGATTGAGAGGGGCTGAGTGACTTGCCCAGAGGTAGCCAGCTATTAAGTGTCTAAGGCAGGATTTGAACTTAGATCTTCCCAACTCTCTGAAATATTAAAGCAAACCGATGATGATGATGATTTATTTTTTTTGGAGTTGTGAAAAGTGAGGCTTAGAAGAGTTGAATGACTTACCTAAGGTCCTAGACCTTAGAATATGACTGTCAAGCCTCAAACTAAAGTCTTTTGACCCAAAGTCCCATTAGTTCCATTACTTACACAAGTAGCACTTTGTTAAGACAACAGGATTGTGTGCGAAAGTCTATTACAAATTGTTCAGGGGGTTGAGAAAATGATAATTAATAGGTAGACAGCCTTAAAGGTGGATTAGTTTTATTTTGAGTAGTGTATGTGCGCTATTATATTATAGGCAGGCAAATTTCAGTTCCATAGAAGAAAACCTTTCCTAATTATTAGACCCATCCCAAAGTGGGATGCCCTGCCTCTCTCCTCAGGTAGCACAATCCCCATTCAGTCTTTAAGTAGAAGATGGATTAATACTCATGTAGGACAATGTCGCAGAGGGGCTTCCTACCCAGATATGACTTGGATTATGTGATTTCTCAGGTCCTGTCTTCTACCTGAGATTCTATGACAAGAGGTGTGTAAGCCACACATTTGTACAAATAGGGAAATTCATAAAAATTACTATTGCTGGCAACAGAGCAATTCTGTTTTTTCAACAGACTTCTCCTCTTCTTCTCCTCCCAGCTGAGAATTCCCTGATAGACCCAATCCCTCTTTCTTCCCTAGCTATCAGGCAATGACCTGC
The DNA here is from genome assembly GCA_023548195.1 of Bettongia penicillata ogilbyi. Taxonomy (NCBI): domain Eukaryota; kingdom Metazoa; phylum Chordata; class Mammalia; order Diprotodontia; family Potoroidae; genus Bettongia; species Bettongia penicillata. The sequence continues at coordinate 1,416,376 of JAJHZJ010000363.1, forward strand.
ACTTTTTTTCATGGGTGGCTCTTGAATCCCCCTGCCCAGGTTAAACTCTAGGAGGAGCTGCTTCTGTGTGTGGAAGAGCTCTTCAAGCTCGGTGCCACTGCCAGTTTGTTGGTCATTATGGCCTCAGAGGATGTGGTTGATGTATTGAGACCAACCCCAAGCGTGACTGGGATTTCTTCATCCTGAACAACAATGCAGGTGAAGATGCTTTCAGTGAGGCAACAGAATATGGCATTCATTACTTGATTATAAAAACCAGTTTGTTTTTTATCCACCTCATCAATAACCCACAGAAAATTAAATGTAAATGAGTCAGAGCAGGATTGTGACTTGCCCTAGGACTATTTCTATCTGAACTTTATCAGAAAAGCTGAGAAGAGGGGCAGGCAGATGGATGGTATAGTGGATAGAGCACCAGGCCTGGAGTCAGGAGGACCTGAGTTCAAAATCTGGTGTCAGCCACTAGCTTTGTGACCCTGGGCAAGTCACTTAATCCCAATTGCCTCCAAAAAAGTTAGAACAAAAGAAATAACAGCAGTAGTCTTGGCTGATTTTTGTGTAAAGCTGTAATATTTGCCCAGTGTTTCAACATGATCTCATTTGAGCCTCACAGCCCTATGAAGTTGGCATTGCAGGGAGTTGTCATCCCCATTTTTTGGATGATAAAAATGAAGCTCACAGAGCTTACATGGCTAACTACCCTCCCTCCCTCCAGCCTCTAACCCTGGCATAGAATATCTCCCCTCCCCCATCCCTGCCTTCTGGCTTCCTTCAACCTCCTTCAAGCTAAAATACTGTCTTTTATAGGAAGTTTTTCCTGCCTTCTCTTGATGCTGATGCCTTCCCTGTGTTGCTTATCTCCTATTTATCTGGCCCATAGCTTGTTGTCTGCATGTTGTCTTTCCCATTATAAGGTGAATTCCTTGAGATCAGGGACTGTCTTTTTTCTTTCTTTGGGTTTCCCAGGGTTTAGCACAATGCCTAGGTGCTTAATAAATGCTTATTGACAGACTTGCTCAAAATCTCAGAGGTGGGATTTAAACCTAGGTCTTCCTTGCTTTGAGTTTGTCAATATCTCCATTGTATTATGTGACTTCCTTCCCTTAGTCAAAAGCAGATTTGGCCTGCACCAAGCTGGCATGTTGGACTGAACTCTAGGCTTGGGACCTAATGTCTGATCTGAACTTAAGGCTACACAGACTTGGTGGGGAAGGGCAGGGCTGAGATCTCAATTAGAATGGGCTCAAGGCTACTCTGAGCTGAGGGACTGATGTCTTAGATGGGTTCTGGTAGAATTTTCTTGAGTCTCTGTAGAGGAACAAACAACTTCCCTTCTCCTCTCAAAGCCCTCACTGGGCTACCCCTGCTCACCTCGACAGTATCACTAAAGGGGCAGACTTACCTCGCTACCCTTCTTTCCTGGATGATGTGGAAGACAGCAACTCTGGCCCCCAAGAAAGCAGGGAGCCAATCTAGGATATAGGTCCCCCAGTCTAGACTGATGTCTCTAGAAGGCACAAATGAGTTCCCTTTTGATTTAGGACAGGGGAGATGAGGGGTTTGGGGTTGGGTAGAAGTCACAGAGGGAGTAATTAGTTTCTAAGTCCTTGTGGATCCAATCCCTAAAGTTCTTTATATTTAAGATGTTACTTGTGATTAAGTTTCTACTGTGATCTATAGGGATTTGGTTTCTTAGGGATTTCCCACTCCTTTACTCTGAGAACCCTTAAACCTGTCTGTGTTACTTCTCTTCCTCCTCTCCTTCCCATTTCTGTCCCCTGAGTCCAGTGTATACTTAGAAGTGAGACAGCTATGGAGTGGGTTATCTGGAAGCCTGAGGCCTTGATATCTGTGGTGGGGTAGAAGGAATCCCATACTAGTAAGCAAGAGAAACTGGATTCTAATCCACCTCCCCAGGTCTTAGTTTCACCCACGCTAAAATGAGAGAAGGTCCCTTCAGGTCCTGGCAAGTCTATGAGTCTCTGAGTCCATTTTGAAGTCTTTAGGTATCTGAAAGGCTCTCATTATGAAGAAGGATAAGACTTGTGAAACCAGGAGCAATAGAAGGAAGGTATGGCTAAGGACAGGCTTCTTAAGCTTCCTTCTTTCCTTCCTTCCTTCCTTCCTTCCTTCCTTCCTTCCTTCCTTCCTTCCTTCCTTCCTTCCTTCCTTCCTTCCTTCCTTCCTGCCTTCCTGCCTTCCTGCCTTCCTGCCTTCCTGCCTTCCTGCCTTCCTGCCTTCCTTCCAACTTATCACTAGTCCTGCTCTCCCCATCACCCAACTGAAAAAAAATATAAAAGCATATCCCTTGTGACAAATATTCATAGTCAAGCAAAATAAATTCCCACATTGATTAAGTCCTTAAAAATGTCTCATTTTGTACCTTGAGACCATTAGTTCTCTATCAGGAGATAAGGAGCATGCTTTTTCATCATTCCTCTGGAGACACGATTGGTCATTGATCAGAGATCCAAAATCTTTCAAAGTTTTCTTTTCTTTACAATTAAAAAAAAAATTCTACACATTGTTCTCCTGGTGCTTCTCATTTCATTCCATATCAAATTTTCGTAGGCTTCCCTGAAACCACTCATTTCATCATTTCTGGAAACACAATAGAAATCCACCACACTCATATACCATAATTTGTCCAGCCATTCCGCATTTGAGGGTCACCCCTCAGTTGTCAGTTCTTTGCTAACACAAAAAGAACTGTTATAAATATTTATAGGTTTGTATTGGTCTCTTTCCTCTTTCTTTGACCTCTTTGAGATATAGGCCTTTGGGGGGCGTGGTTCCAAATTGTTTTCCCAGAATGTCTGATGGGAGTTCACTGTTCTACCTTCAGTGCCTGTTTGCCCTCCAGCATTTGCCATTTTCCTTTTTTGTTGAACTTTTTCAATCTGATGGGTATGAGGTGGAGTGGCAGCGTTGCTTTAATTTGCATTTCCATAATTATTAATGATGTAGGGGAAAGGAATAAGCATTTATATAGCATCTACTATGTGCCAGAGGACACTGCACTAAGTGCTTTTTACAAATGTTATCTGATTTGATCCTTATAACAATCATACAAAATAGGTGCTACTATTATCTCCATTTATTTGAGGAAACTGAGACAAGAAGAGGTTAAGTGACTTTTCCAGGATCACACAGTTAGTATGTATCTGAAGTTGGATTAAAATTCATATATTCTTGACTCTAGACCCAATGCTCTCTATCCACTGTACTACCAGCTACCTCCATTAGAGCATTTTTATATGGCTTTTGATAAGTGCCTGCATCTATCCTTTGACCATTTATCAGGTGGGGAATGGCTCTTATTCTTATCTCTTATAAATCTTAGAAATGAAAACTTTATCAGGGAATCTTGTTGCAAAGATTTTTTTTCCTAGTTGTATAAAGTAATCCTTTGGTAGCTGGATTGATATTGCACTTAATTAGTACATTAATTTGTAGTATGCAATATGATCATTTTCATTACATTGACATGACCCAAATATATAGCAATTAATATTTCTCCAAATGTTTATATTTGCATTTACTTCTTAAAAGAATGATTTACAGCTGTATTCATATAGTCCAAATGTGTATATTTATAGGTGGATTTCAAAACATTATATACATTTTCTAGTTACTTTTGTATTGAGGAAACTAGCCAATGAGTCCAATCTTTATTTTGGAGGTGACTACTCCTGATCTACAACCACATGGTGAAGAGGAGCCTTTTTGACTATTTATAGAGCCAGACCTAGTAGCATTCAAAATGAACTAATCAGGTCACTTGGTCTGGTTCTTTTGGTCTGAGGAGGTTGAGCTACTGTGGGTGTATAGGTTGAGGAGAGATTTTGGTTTCTGTCTTTCACAGAGCTGGTATGAAGCCAAGAATATGTAACAACTGCTGTTGCTTTTAGCTCTGTTGTTTCATTTTTCCTTTTAATTTTAAGTGAAGGTATATTGGAAAAGGATATGATTTCATGAGTGTCAATAGGTCAGAAGAATGAATCACCAGAAGTCTGGGAACTGTAGTTGATATTGGAATTTTCCAGGGGTCAGACTATGTTACAAAGTCTGAAGCAACCTGTTCAGCTCAGTCTAGAAGCATCAGAGAAGTGTACTTATCCACTCACCAGCTATGTAGTATTTGGGAGTGAACTTGGTGGGGACAGATACAAAGTAAAAAGTACTTTAAGTTTGAAACCATTCTGCTTAGAGACTAAGTTGATATGGGGAGAATGTGCTCCCAGGTGTTGAGAAGAGGAAAGTTTCTGCTTCTGTCCTTCTCTACAATGTTCTCATCCATCCATTCCACCAGGAGAAGTCTTCACATGCTTGAGGTGAGACCCCTTGGTTACCCTCAACCTGATTTGACCTGTCTTCTGAAAAGGTTTACCAGGGTGTGGCCACTGTGTGTGCTGCAGCTTCTTGGAGCCACAGGTGAGAATTGGGTGGAACAGATGGATACCAAAGGTGGACATAGCCCTTAAAAATGGCTCGGTAACCATCACAGAAAAGGTACTGGACCTCTACTAATCACAAATGGTTCACAATGGAAAATACTATAGAATCAGAGCATTAGAGAAGAAACACTAGGGAGTGGGATGGGGAAGTTTAGCCAGTTTTTCTCTGGGAGAGTGAGTTCATTGTCTTTGGCTAGAATTTCGATTTCTAACCCATCTTGATGGATCTTTTTCAGTAATATATAGAAATGCTGATGATTTATGTGTGTTTATTTTCTATGTTGCGAATTTACTGAAGTTATTGTTTCAATTAGTTTTTTAGAGTTCTCTAAGTAGACTATCATATAATTAGGACCCCTTCCCCCATAGCTTTGCTTTCTCTTGCCTAAGCACATTCCATATGCTCAAGCTTACATTCTTTTTCTTATCTTTTTGCTATAGCTCACATTTCTGCCACTGTTTCTGAGGATAGTGGTAACAATGAACATCCTTATTTTACCCCTGATCTTACTGAAAAAAACTCTAGCTTTTCTTGTTACTGATGATATTGGCTCTTGGTTTTAGATATATACTTTTTATCCTATTAATGAAAGGTCCATGTCTACTTATTTCCATTCTTTTTACTTTTTTTAAAACCGGAAAAGTTATTAAACTTTTAGAAAATCTTTTAAAGCAACTATTGATATAATCATGTGGCTTTTTGTTATTTGTTGCTAGAAGTAAGCTCCATCTAACAGGCCCCCAGCAGTGAGAAACATGCTCACCTTAAAGAACAATGCCTGTTGTGAAATCAGAAAAGCCTTTATTAATCTTTACATCCATTTCCCCTCAATGGATGGGTAGCCTCCCCAGGAAGGTTATAGAACGACTACAACATGTTCAGAAAGATGGGATTTCTTATACTGTTTTCTGAACTTTGGATATCCTGGGATACTGTCCCCTGGCCATATGACTCCATGTTCTCCTCTCTGATAGGCCCTTGCTCACACAGTTCCTTGGGCCTGTGCATTAATTTATCTCCTCTAACCTGTTCCTGCTAGGTCACAACTCTTATCACCTAGGAATGTGGAAAACATAACTTTCTTACTTCTCATGTTTGTTATTGACCTTTGTGGGTTTTTTGTCATTCATCTGTTAGAGTTGTATCCAACTTTTTGTGTCCTCATTTGGGGTTTTCTTGGTTTCCTTATATTTAAATCATCCAATTTAACCTCTCCAAAGTGCATCATTTTTTTCTGTTTGTTGTTGCAGTCTCTTTGATAACATTTTATTTAATAGTTTACATCAATAGGATATTGGTTTATAGTTTTATTTCTAAGATTTGTTTCTTCTTAGTTTAATCATGATATTGTTTAGCTGTGTCCTACTCTTTGTGGCCCATTTAGCGTTTTCCTGGTAAGGAAATTGGAGTGGTTTGCCATTTCCTTCCCCTGTTCATTTTACAGATGAGGAAACTGAGGCAAACAGGATTAAGTTGATGGGGATAGAATCTGAGCTGGATCTCTGGTGTTTACCTGAGGCACCTGGCACATCCCAGTCAATAATGCTTTTAAGTGCCCTTTCATTGTGGCCCTAATTGTCTGCCCCTGGCCCACCCCAGGTTACTTGCCACTCCTAGATTCCATCCAATCTTCCCACAGTCTTTCTGTATAAATTCTGTTTCGAATGCTGTGGATAAGTTCACTTATCTTGGTAGCATCCTTTCCAGGGATGTACACAATGACAATGAGGTTGATGCATTGTCAGAACTAGCTCAGTTTTTGGGAGACTCCTAAGAAAAGTTTGGGAGAGAAGAGGTATTAGACTGACTATGAAACTGAAGGTCTACAGAGCCCTGAAATCCCTTAATGTAGAAGCTGCCAGATCCTGTGTTATCCTGATTGTATTTCCATAATATTCAAATTATTTCTTTCTAGCTGCTTGCAATATTTTCTCCTTGACCTGGGAACTCTGAAATTTGGCCACAATATTCCTAGTAGTTTCTCTTTTTAGATCTCTTTCAGGAGATGATCAGTGGATTCTTTAAACATTTATTTTGTCCTCTGGTTCTAGAATATCAGGGCAGTTCTCTTTGATAATTTCATTAAAGATAATATCTAGGCTCTTTTTTTGATCATGGCTTTCAGTTGGTCCCATACTTTTTAAATTGTCTCTCCTGGATCTGTTTTCCAGGTTAGTTGTTTTTCCAATGAGATATTTCACATTATTTTCTATTTTTTCAATCTTTTAGTCTTGTTTTTTAACTTCTTGGTTTATCTCATAGTCATTAGCTTCCAACTACTCCATTCTAATTTTTAAAGAACTATTTTGCAGTGAGCTTTGAACTTCTTTACCATTTGGCTAATTCTGCTTTTTAAAGATTCCTTCTCCTCATTGGTTTTTTGGACCTCTTTTTCCAATTGAGTTATCCTATTTTTAAAGGTGTTATTTTCCTCAGCATTTTTTTGGTTCTCCCCTAGCAAGCTGCTGGCATGCTTTTTCAAGCTCTCCTATGGCCTGAGCCCATTTCATATTCATTATGGAGGTACTGAAGGCAGAAGCCTTGACTTCTTCTGACAGTATTCCTTGTTCTTCCTAATCCAAAAGGATGGAAGGAGACATCTGTTCACCAAGAAAGTAACCTTCTATAGTCTCATTTTCCCACCCTTTTTGGGCATTTTCCCAGCCAGTTACTTGACTTCTGAATCCTTTGTCAAGAGGAAGGCCCTAGTACTCCTCACCCCCTTCCCCCCAGGACCATGTTCAGGGCTGAGATTCAGATCAGCTGCTCAATTCCCCCAGGGGCTTTAAGAAGAGTGGTTCCCACAGTGGAAGGTACCACCCACCCAACTTGGCCACTGCCATGCAGTGTTGCTGCCTCGCTGTTGCTGATACTGCCACTGCTGCCTGGGGCCCATGCTGCGGGGAACTCTGCTCGTCTCTTGCCCATCTGAGATAGCCCTCTCACTGACCTTTGAAACATCCTTTGACCCTTGTGGGCTGAGGGATCTGAGACCCTCCTTGCTGGGGATTCTGCCCCGGGAAGTCTGTTCAGGTCCTGTTCCTCCAGGTGCCACATGGCCAGGGATGGTTTCTGCTCCTCTCAGCATCCTGTTGGATAGACCTTTCCTGTCCACCTTCCAGGTTACCTTTGGCTGGAGATCTCTTTCACTCTGTTGTTCTGCGGCTTCTGCTGCTCTAGAATTTGTTGAGAGTCATTTTTTACAGGTATTTTATGGGCTTTGGGGGAAGAGCTATAGTGTGTGCATCTTTCTACTCTGCCATCTTGGCTTCACTCCCCACCCCAGATTATTTTTAAAAGCAGAATTTAGTAAGTGCATTATGAACAAATACATTCTCCACAACATTTGAGAAAATACAAAAAAATTCAGAATTTTACAATGGCAGTCATTGCCAAAATAATCTGCATTGGAGAAAACATGGACATATCATGCAGTATCTCTCTGGTCAAAAATATATAAACAAACAAACAAAAAATCAAACATCATGGCAGAAACAAATTGATAGAGTAATCAAAGGCTGGCAGAAAGGCACTAGAATATTATATGAACATGTACTTGGCATGTATAACATATACCTTGAATGATCTATAATCTAATTAAATTCAATACCAACAATAAAAAGAAACATGTGGAACAGGATCTAGAAAACAATTCTAAACTCCCTTGTTCAGCAACTAAAAATAAAAATACTGTTGCTGCCACTACGACTCACTACTACTACTACTGCTACTACTGCTGCTGCTGCTCCTGTTATTGCTACTAGTAGAATTTATTTAGCATTTTAAGTTTAGTAAAATATCCTCTCTCTCTCTCAATATAGATGTGGATATATACATAGACATAGATATGTGTATATATGTATATATATGTGTGTGTGTATATATATATATATACACATACACATATATTTGTGTTTTTAAAAATTTATTTTTAGTTTTCAGCATTCATTTCCACAAGATTTTGAGTTCCAAATTTTCTCCCCATCTCTCCCCTCCCTCAGCCTGTAACACCATGCATTCTGATTACCCCTTCCCCCAATCTGCCCTTCCTTCTATCGCACCCCTCCTTTTCCTTATCCCCATCTTCTCTCTTTTCTTGTAGGGCAAATTAGATTTCTATACCCCATTACCTGTATTTCTTATTCCCCAGCTGCATGCAAAACAACTCTCAACATTTGTTCCTAAAGCTTTGAGTTCCAACTTCTCTCCCTCCCTCCCTCCCCACACATCCCCACTGTGAAGGCAAGCAATTCAATATAGGCTATACATGTGTAGTTATGCAAAAGACTTCCATAATAGTCATGCTGTGAAAGACTATATTTCCTTCCATCCTATCCTGTCCCCCATTTATTCTCTTCTCTCTTTTGTCCTTGTCCCTCCCCAAAAGTATTTACTTCTAATTACTTCCTCCTCCCATTTGCCCTCCCTTCTATCATCCCCCCATACCACACTTAAACCCTTCTCCCCTACTTTCCTGTAGTGTAAGATAGATTTTCATACCAAATTGAGTGTGCATGTTATTCCCTCCTTAAGTCATATGTGATGAGAGTAAACTTCACTTTTCCCCTCTCACCACCCCCCCTTTCCCCTTCACTGAAAAAGCTTTTTATGGTCTCTTTTGTGAGAGATAATTTGCCCCATTGCATTTCTCACTTTTTCCTCCCAGTTTATTCTTCTCTCACCCCTTAATTCTATTTTTTTAGGTGTCATCCCTTTCTATTCAACTCACCCTGTGCCCTCTGTCTATATGTATATAATCCCTCCAACTACCCAAATACTAAGAAAAGTCTCATGAGTTACAAATATTATCTTTCCATGTAGGAATGTAAACAGTTCAACTTTAGTATTTCCCTTATTACTTCTCTTTCCTGTTTATCTTTCCATGCTTCTCTTGATTCTTGTGTTTGAAAGTCTAATTTTCTATTCAGCTCTGGTCTTTTCATAAAAAATGCTTGAAAGTGCTCTGTTTCATTGAATGACCATTTTTTTCCCTTGAAGTATTATATTAAGTTTTGCTGGGTAGACGATTCTTGGTTTTAATCCTAGTTCCTTTGACTTCTGGGATATTATCTTCCAAATTATCCAAAATATACCTTAATGTAGAAGCTTCTAGATCTTGTGTTATACTGACTGTATTTCCACAATACTCAAGTTGTCTCTTTTTGGCTGCTTGCAATATTTTCTCCTTGACCTGGAAGCTCTGGAATCTGGCTACAACATTCCTAGGAGTTTTTCTTTTCAGTTCTCTTTCAGGAGGTGATTGGTGGATTCTTTCCATTTCTATTTTGCCCTTTGGTTCTAGAATATCAGGGCAGTTTTTCTTGATAACTTTTTGAAAGACGATGTCTTTTTTTTTTTCCATCATGGCTTTCAGTTAGTCCAATAATTTTAAAATTATCTCTTCTGGATCCATTTTGCAGGTCAGTTGCTTTCCAGTGAGATACTTCACATTGCCTTCGATTTTTTTATTCTTTTGGTTTTGTTTTATAATTTCTTGATTTCTCAAAAAGTCATTAGCTTCCTTTTGCTCCATTCTAATTTTTAAAGAATTATTTTCTTCAGTGAGCTTTTGGACCTCTTTTGTCATTTGACTTATTCTGCTTTTAAAGACTTTCTTGTCCTCATTTGCTTTTTGGAATTCTTTTGCCATTCGTGTTAGTCTAATTTTAAAGGTGTTATTTTCTTCAGCATTTTTTGGGGTTTCCTTTAGCAAGCTGTTGATTCGTTTTTCATGATTTTCTTGCATTGCTCTCATTTCTCTTCCCAATTTTTCCTCTACTCCTTTTACTTGATTTTCAAAACTCTTTTTGAGCTCTTCCATGTCTAGGACCAATTCACACTTTTCTTAGAGGCTTTGAATGTGGGAGCTTTGGCTTTGTTGTCTTCTTCTGCCTATATGTTTTGATCTTCCTTCTAACTAATGACATAAGAAAATACCTCTTCTCTGAGAAAGTAAGAATCTATAGTCTGTTTGTTTTCCCCATTTGTTCATTTCTCCCAGTCAATTACTTGACTTTCGACCATTGTTAAGTGGAGGGTTCCAGAAGCAATATCCACTCCAGTAGTGTCTGCATCCACCCTGGGACTGGAGCTGGAACACTCTCAGCCAGGTGAGAGACCCTTCCCAATGACCTTTGAAGCTGTTTTTAGCATTTGTGGGTTAAGAAGTCTGGAATCCACAGCAGCCATCAGTGATTCAGTTCCTTAAGACCTGCTCCTTCTCAGTCCATGCTTGAACTGTGCTCTGCTCCAATCTTTCTTTATTCGAGATTGGGCTGGAAATTTGCTTCAGTCTGCCATTTTGTGGCTTCCGCTGCTCTAGAATTTGTTTAGAGACATTTTTTTGCAGGAATTTTGAGGGGTTTGGGGGAGAGCTGTAGCAGGTCTCTGCTTCTACTCTGCCATTTTGGCTCTGCTCTTCCCCACCGCATCCTACTTTTAAGGGAGAAATGTCCATTTTGGCATAATTGACTCCATGCTCTCTGATATTTCTGTCTGCCCCAAAAGATTTTCTGTCATATGGATATATGTTCTCCCATGTATACTTTTTCTGGTTTCTGTTTTAGATATAATTCTAGTTCAGTACCCCATCTCTCTTGGCAGAGCAGAGTGATCAACCTCCTACTTCCCCTCCTGGTAGGAAATCAAGTCTCCTTTGGAGAAGGGGAGGAGGAGAAGAGAGTAAAGATATCTACTGTCCCTTCAAACCACACAAGGACACCCCAATGTCTCATGTGGGAGGAGTTGATGAGGCTCAAAGAGACTGAAGAGATCTTTCCTGCTCTTGACTACTCTGCCCAGCACCTCACACAGGTACCGGGCATTGATTGCTGTTAGTGAGGAGAGTCCCATAGCAATCAGTTATGTGTATGGGTTACACATGTATTTTATCCTAAAGACAATGGGGAGCCACTGAAGGTTTTTGAGTAGATGTTGAAACAAGGTGGTCCCCTGGGGTCTCCAATGCCTCCTGCTCAACTCAAAGAGCAGTGTTTATTTACCACTTGCCCAAAGGGCTCAATAGCTGGGTTACCTCTACTTGTGGACAAAATGAGTTTAAACAAGCTTTGTTGTTCAGTTGTGTCTGACTCTTCACAATCCCATTTGGAATTTTCTTGGCAAAGATACTGGAATGATTTATCATTTCCTTCTCCAGCTCATTTTACAAATAAAGAAACTGAGGCAAACAGGATTAAGTGATTTGCTCAGAGCCACACAGGTAGTGAATTCTTCATACTGAACTGAAATCTACCTTCATGTAGCTTCCATCCCCTTTCTTATCCAAATCATGGTGGCCCTCATAAGAAAAAAAGAAAATTATAATCTGAATGTATAACAGGAAGAACAAAACTGCTCACATATAATCACTGTGCTAGATACCACCCAGAGTAACAAGTGTGGCCTAAGAACATCAGTGGAAAGGACCAGAAATTCATGGGAAACAATATCCAAGAAGAAGGGAAACAATTAAGACCAGGACCTCAGATGTTCCATATAGAAATGCGTAAAGAAGGAACAGCAAACAGACTTAACAAAAGAATCAGGATGATATAATGGAAAGTGTTGGCATTGAAATCAAATGATCTGGACTCAAATATTACCTCTGTCTCACACTATGTGTGTGATCTTGTGTAAGTTAATTAATTAGTCACAATGAGCCTCAGTTTCCTCATCTGTAAAATGAAGGGAGTGGAATAGTTGACTTTTCAACTATAAATTTATGACCACATCATCTTAAGGCAAGGATATCAATTCAGTCCCTTTTATCCAATCAATTCCTTTTAAATGAAGGATACTCTTCCAAAGTCATAGTCAGGTAGACTAGTCAGCTAGTCAGGTCATAGTCACATTCTAACAAGTTCAGAGACACCTGTGAAGCTCCTTGTATCTGTAAATATCTCTGGGGCACTGCATTAGATCTATGCCTCTTCTTTAGACAATTCTTCCTCTTTTTCCTCATCAGAATTATTTGTATTTATGCTATCAGAGTTTTTCTTGAAATTTTTTCCCTTCCCTTTCGATTCAACTTTCCCTATAAGAATACAAGTACTTCCTGGCCCTCTCCTCTTGCTTATCATAAGATGGTATAATTATTTTGTGACAAGTTTGCCATCATTTCTGTTTTGTTAACCTATTCCTTGATCAGAATCAGACCCAGAATTCTTATGACATAAATACAGCTGCTTCTGCTGAGGGAAATCTCTAAAGAGATTGATGTAGCTGAAACAGACAATGGTCAATGAGGGAGTCAGGGCTGAAACTGTCGTGATTAATGGATCAGCCAACATGGAGCCCTAGCTCTCATGCAGTGCCCCAGGGACCTTTACAGAACTGGCAATGCCAATGGAAAGAACAAGAAAGTTCATTGCTAGAGATATGGGAGAAAGAGCAAGGAGTCAATTTGTAGAACTATAAGACAAAATGATCCTGGAAAAGTGTAGTTCTTGGTAAGGGATTCCTAGTACTTATGGCCTTCCATTCATCTGGAAAATGATTCCTTTCTCCCCATCCTATTCCTAGAATATCTCAACTCTCCGCTAAATGTGAACTTAGCACAGTCAGGAAGGTTTTTCCTATCCATTCAACCCTTTCCTCTCATATAACCACTATTGTAGAACAGCCTCTAATCACCTCTTGCCTGGATTTATTGCAATAACCTTCTGGCTAATCTCCCTGCCCTGTTTTCCTCCTACTCCAAGTCATCCTTTACTTAATGGTCAAAATGATTTTCCTAAAGTTCTTGTCTGACTAGGTCACTCCTTTCCCTCCTCCCTGTTCCCTATGCCTGCTCAATAAATTCCAATGGCTGCTTAGTATTAGAGTTGTTGTTCTTCTTTGGTCTTGAAGAGGATGGTTACATCATGAGGGTGATGTCTTGACTTGCTTGCGAATTGGATTTAAGTGAGGCAGAGCTGCACAAAGTGGTCAGCCTCACTTTCTCCTCCACAGTCATGGGAGTCCAGTGGCAATATTTTGAAAGGCATTTAAAGCATTTTGGTATTTAAAGCCCCTTACAACCTAACTCCTTCTTACCTTTCCAGTCTTCTTATGCTTTACTCCTCTTCACATACTCTATGATCTAGCAACACAGGCCTTCTTGCTTTACCTTACATATGACACTTCAAATTCCTGCCACCATTTTTTCCCCACTGGTTCCACCCCCTATACATACACACACCCTATCCATGCCTGGAATATTCTCTTTCCTCACCTCTATCCCTTAGTTTCTTTCCCTGGCTTCATTCCAGAGTCAGCTGAAATCTTTTCCATCTTCTGCAGGTTTTTCTTTGTTCTCCCATATCATCAGGACCCCCACCCTCACATCCCCAGGACTTTCCTTCTGAGATTACCTTCCATTTATACTGTATATAACCTCTATACAATCTATACATTGCCTCCCACTTTAGAATTTAAAGTCCTTGAGGATAGAAATTGTGTTTTTGCCTTCTTTTGTATCTCCAGTGATTAACACAGTGCCTGAAATAAACACTTAAAAAAATTCTTGGTGACTGACTGACTTTTTCTGTCTCACTCTTTTCCTGAAGAAACGTTTCAGTGATCCCAAGGTCTGACTTCAGCTCTGAAATTCTATGGCCCTAGGGTTCTGGCAACCCTTTAAATTTGGACCCAGTTTCTTTAACTGAGGAACCTCCTAGGAACAAGAGGGGAGAGGAGGAGCTAGAAGGCTCTTGTCTGTTTTGCCCCATAGAGGTCTGGGAGATCTCTCTGAGGGGGAGTGGCAGTTCACATCATCCTCAGAGTGTCCTTGTTAGGAAAGTGCTAGACAAATGTGAGCTGTTTTTATTGCTGATTACAGATATTACATACATCATGTATAATATGTTATAGGATAGATATTGATTATAGATAATTATAGAATGATAGAAGAATTCTTTCCTTTAAATCTAGACCTTGAGTCTCAAATACAAACACAACTGTGTATGCCCATTTTTCATGATGTCAAAACAGCTGAATAAACATTTCAACTATGTACATTTCATAATATAATGTCAGCATCTTGATATTTAAAAACTTCGGATGGTTGGGGATTTTGCTTTGTTATATAGATATTTTGCATAATAACACACAGATAATTTAAAATTTTAATTCCCTCATTGAGATACTTGGGATATTTCTAATCTTGGATGTTATTGTATAACAGTATAATTACAATTCTGTAATAGTATAGTGTTACAGTGTAGCAGTATAATTTTGAGCAATTCTATTCCCTCCTTTCTTACTCTGTGCTCCCCCTCCTTCCTACAGGCTACCCAGACCCTGCCGCACTGGGAGCAACAAGATGGCTCACCCTGCTTGGAGGAGAAGGGACCTACCTTCTCTAATCCTTCAGTGAGATGGAGGAACACCCAACTTTACCATCCATCTGCCCTTCTAATATGTCCTAATGTGTCCTTACTCTCTGCTTTGCCTCCATTTCTTTCAGACCCCTGGCCCTTGCCATCTACCTTATAGTTGTGCCCTTAGGACTGGGGACTTTCTATTTACTTTACAATCAAACTCTCTTTTATGCATCTTCTCCTCCCTCCCCCCACCTAATTCTATCCCCCTCCTATTAGAATGTGAGCTCCTTGAGAGCAGGAACTGTTGTCTTTTCTGCTCATATACCCAGTGCCCAGCGCAGTCCTTGGCACATAGTAAGTACTTAATAAATGCCTTTTCATTCATTCATTCTGAGCTCCAACTTCTCTACCTATAAAATGAAGGTGTTTGGATGAGCTCACATCTAAGGTCTTCTCCAGTTCTTACTAGTCTTAATATTAAATATTCTATGGTCCTTTCTAGGTCTCATAGCTTATATTCTTTTTTCTCACATCATTCCCAGGTCTGAACATTTTGTGCTCTAAGGGTCATTCAGTTTGGCCACTCGGTATTTATGTTTGAAGATCTTGTTGCATTGTGACATTCTGTCCTTTCTGGATGTAAAACTGGGATGCTAGAATTCTTTGTGAACATCACTTCCACCCAGGTGTTAATCCCTTTTTATTCTTTAACTGCAACCCTTTTGGAGCTGTGCTTGCCCTGGAGGCATCTGATTGTTTCCCCCACCCCCACCCCCCACCTTCTTTTTCCCTGTGGCTTCCCCTGAAGCCACAATGAGTCACTGCTTGTCCAGGAGATCACTTTCACTTCCCTGGAGAAGACCCAGGTACCAGCAGCATTTTGAGAGACATGGTGTGGGCAGGAGAATAAAGATTGTATCTCTGCAAAGGAAACATTTCTCTATTTCCCATTTTTACTGTCTGGAAAGACAAAAACAAAAACAAAACATTTTCTATCATCAGCATTTCTCTGCCAGGATATGGGGGAGTGGGACAAACTGCTGATGTGACTGGAAGAGGAGTCTCTAGACACAACTTGACCACATTGGATGCCACAACTTCAAGGGTTTGATTGCTTCTTGACCATTGGCCCCTATTCTAGAAAAAAAAAAGCTAATCATTTGCAGCTGCTGCATAGACTAAAACCCTTTCTCTAAAAACAATGACTACGGTTTAGTAATGAACTCTTCTTGGTTTTCCCAAAGAATTCCTTTCTATCTGAGACTGCCTCCAAAAAAAGGAATGATTAATAGACTGATGTCAGCATGTACCCTGGGACTCTGTCTTATTCAAAATTAGATCATTCTATTTAGAGCTAGAATAGACTTTAGAGATCATTTTTGAGAGTAATTCCTG
Source organism: Bettongia penicillata ogilbyi (assembly GCA_023548195.1). Lineage (NCBI taxonomy): Eukaryota > Metazoa > Chordata > Mammalia > Diprotodontia > Potoroidae > Bettongia > Bettongia penicillata. Next base: position 1,432,530 of record JAJHZJ010000363.1, read on the forward strand.
TCTCCCATTTCACAGATGAGGAGAGTAAAGCCTGAGGAGAGTGAAACCCAAGGTGCTTGAGTAATTTTCCTAATGTTATACAAGGCAGTAAATGGTAGGACTGTTATTTGAACCTAGATTTCCTAATCCTAAGTCTACTGATCTTTCTAGAACCTTGTAGTTGTTTTCAAAGAGGATCTTCTGGGGCTTAGATGAAGGTTTTCATCAGATGCTTATCACACTTATAGATGATGTAAAGCTGAAAAAGATATCAAACAATGGATGGTTGGAGCAGTTCTAGAAATATTTTGACAGACTAGAAAGACAGGCTAATATGATAATATAAAGCTTAATGAGAATAAGCATAAAATCTTATATTTGCATAAAAAAATCAATGGCTTAAACACAAGATATAAGAAATGTGCTTCAGCAGTTAATTCATGTGCAAAAGATGATGGTCAACATGCTCAATCTGAGCTAACATTTTTAGTAATCATGTGACCTTGGAGCTGAGCAGGGTGAATATTAAATAACATCACAGAAATGAAATTGACATCTTAACATACAAGAGCAGACTCTTTATGGATGTGAGAGTTGCTCTTGTGTTGTCTGTGTACAGTTTGTCCTCTGATTGGCCAGAACAATGATAAGGCAGCTAGGTGTCACAGATCTAGAGTCAGGGAGACCTGCATTCAAATTCAGCTTTAGACACTTAGTAGTATGTGACTCTGGGCAAGTCACTTAACTTCTGTTTACTCCTCTGTAAAATGAATATAATAATATCATAATAAAATGAATATCTGCTTTCCAGGGAGAATACTTTGGAAACCTTAAAATGTCATATAAATGCTATTTATAGCATTTATTTTTATTATTATATTATATTTATTTTATTATTATGATTATTATTATCATATCAGAATTAGTAAAAAGCTAGAAAGAATAATGAGTAAAAGATATAGCATATAGTTGATATAATCCAATCTATTACTTACACAAATTAATTGAATAAATTGTAAGAATCCTGAAGGCAAGGACTGTTTTTTACCCCTTTTTGTATCCTTAGAGCTTAACATAGTGCCTGGCACACTGGTACTTATAAATTTTTATTGATTGATCAATAATAAAAGATGGAAAATAGCAGAAATGATATTGATGTGGATTATAATTAATTTCACAGAAAAGTTTAACTCATTAGCATCAATTACCATAAAAAGGACTATAAAAGCATAGACATCACCTTAGTCAGCAAACACTTGCCAAGAGGAGAGATGTTTTCCAAAGGCCATGCCTGTTTAGAATATTAGCTCATTTGCAAAATCTCATGAAGAAGGAATAATAAACTAGTAAGTATTTATTTAGTACCTACTACAATATGTCAGGCATTGGGGATAAAAGCTGACGCTTTGAATACATTAGTACAGTGAACTCAAAGGTGAAGACACCCCTTTCCAACATGTCAACACCTTCTCTGAGACTTTTAAAGAGCTTCCTTATAGTACTGAGAATAAGTGACTTGTTGAGGGTCATACAGCCATATAGGCCAGAGGGAGGTCTTGTTTTTCCTATGTGGATTTTTTTTCAATTTTAAAAACATTTTTATTTATAGTTTTGAGTTTCAAAATCTTTTCTTCCCTCTTTGAGACGATAAGCAATCGGATACAAGTTATGAATGTACAATTATATAAAACATTTGCACATTAGTCATTTTGTACAGAAGACAAAAAAAGTGAAAAATAGCATGCTTCAATCTGTATTCAAACAATATTGTTTCTTTCTCTGAAGGCGGATAGCATGCTTCCTCATTAGTCCTTTGGGATTATCTTGGATCAGTGTGTTGCTGAGAATAGCTAAGTCATTCACAGTTCTTCATTGTACAATATTACTGTTACTGTGTACAGTGCTCTCCTGGTCCTGTTCACTTCACTCAGCATCAGTTCATGTAAGTTTGTCCTGTTTGTCATTTCTTATAGCACAATAATATTCCATTACAATCATATGTCACAACTTGTTTAGCCATTCCCCAAATGATGGGCATCCCTTCAATTTTCAATTCTTAGCCACCACAAAAAGAGCTGCTATAAATATTTTTACACAAATAGGTCCTTTTTCCTTAGAGGGAGATCTTGAAACCAGCTCTTCCTAGAATCAAGGCTGACTTTACTGCCAAACTGTCTTCCTTTCAAAAAACAAAAGGAAAGGGAAAGAAAAGAAAGGAAAAGAAAAGATGAAAGGGAAGGAAAAGAAAAAAGAAAAGGAAAGGAAAGAAAAGAAAGAGGTAAGGAAAGAGAAAAGGAAAAGAAAGGAAAGGGAAAAGCTGGTAGCACCTGACATTCTTCAGACAGTCTCCTATACAAGTACTAATCAAGCCTGTTCCTGCTTACTTTGGAGACCAGATGAGATTGGCTTGTCCAGGGTGTTATGGAGGAACGTAGTGGGGTTTGCCTATAATCTTAGATGCTGGGAAATCTGAGGCTGCAGAATTGTTTGTGCCTAGGAGAGTCATTTAGGCTCTAGTTTTCAACGCCTACTGGGTGTTTGCATTGAGTTCAACATCAATATGGGAAGCCCCAGGGGATGCTGGGCCCCAGAGTTTCCCAAAGAGGAATGATCTAGATCACAAGTGAAGCAGGTGCTGGGGATATAAAGGCAAAGATGAAACAGTCTCTGTTCTCAAGTAACTTCCATTCTATCTGGGAGATGTCATGTTCACATATAAGTAGATGGAACAAATGCCAAATAAATAGAAGGCAATTGAACACAAAAAGACAGGGATGGAGAGGATATGTAGTGAGGGGTATTGATGCAGAAGGTGGTGCTTCACTTGAGTCTTGAAGGAAATAAGGGATTTTACAAGATGTGGGGTGAGGAGGAAGTTCATTCTAGGCAGGGGAGACAGCCAGTGCAAAAGCATGGAGATGGGATATGGACTGTTGGGTGCAGGAAATAGCAAAAAGACCTGTCTAGGTATAGGAAAGTATAGGAAAGGCTTAATCTATAATGAAACCAGAAAGATAGTTTGGGGTCAAGTGATGAAGAGCTTTAAAGGCAAAACAATGTGAGTATTGAAATGCCAGACACTATGCTGAGAGTTTTACAAATTTTATTTTATTTGGTCATCCCTGCAACCCTGGAAGGTAGAAGCTATTATTAGTCTCATTTTATAGTTGAGGAAACTGAGGCAAACAGGGGTTAATGACTTGCCTAGAGATGCACAGTGGAGGCATGTTTTGAATTCAGGTCTTTCTGACTCTAGGTCCATTGCTGTCTTTGCTGTGCTACCTATCTGCCTCTGGGGGGGGTGGTGTCTGTCACATGGTCAGATCAGACCACTTTGGCAGCTGAGTACAGAACATGTTGGAGAGGGGAGAGACCTGGACACTATTGCAATATTCCAATTGAGAGATGTGTGTGTGTGTGTTAGTCCTTCTTTGCCGAAGAAGACCATGCCATCAGAGAAATAATGACATGACTTGCACTTGACTTTGTTTTGAGTGAGGGAGGGCTGTGCAGGTCACCAGCCTCACTTCTCCTCCAGAGCCATCTGAATCCAGGGACCAGATATTCATCAGGATGACTGGAGATGACCCAGGATGAGGCAATTGAGGTTAAATGACTTGCCCAAGGTCACACAGCTAGTAAGTGTCAAGTGTCTGAGATGAGATTTGAACTCTGGTCCTTCTGACTCCTGCACTGGAGCTCTATCCTCTGTACCACCTAGCTGCCCCAATTGAGAGGTAGTGAGAGCATGAACCAAGATGGTGGCTATAGGAAGAAAGAGAGGTCAGATAGGAGAAATATTATGATGTAGAAATGATGAAATTAGGCACTTTTTTTGGCTGCATAGAATGAAGGAGAGTGAGGATGATGTCAACTTTGGTGACTGGAAGGATAGCGACACCTTCTACAGTAACAGGGAAGTTTGGAAGATGGATGGGGTTGGAGAGAAAGACAATGAGCGCAATTTTAGGTCCAACATTCAGTGGTTTAATGAAAGCATTTTGTAAATCATTACTATTCTAGAAATGGGATTAATATTTTCATTATTATTATTAATTAAAGACGGCATATAATCAAGCATGCAATGCTCTGTGTAGGGGACAGACTGTGTGTTAAGTCAGAAGAGACTAGATCATCATGAACTGGAGTAGTCCAGTAAGACTCTGAGGAGCAGGGCCTTAGAAGATAAGACAATTCAGTTTAACAAGCATTTATTAGGCACCTATTATGTACCAGGCTCTATGCTAGGCACTGGGGATACAAATATAAAAAGTGAAAAATCTCTGCCCTTGAGAAAGTTGCATTTTCCTATGCAGGATACAGCACGTACACAGAAGCAACCAGTCTACTTGATGGGAGGCAATGTGGTGGGCAAAGATGCAGAGGGCAGTAGTAAATTGTGATATGGAGGGGACTGTAAGGAGATCAGCCTGACTGAAATAGAGGGTGTGTATTAGAAAGGAGGGGGAAGATAAGGTGGCAGATCAAGGGTAGGGTCAGACTGTGGAAGGCCTTGAATGCCAGACCAGGGAGTTCTGACTTGATAAAGCTGTGTTTTAGATAGATGAATCTAATTCTGATGCCTTGTGACAAAAGAGTGACCCTGTGTTCCAGAAGACTATGTTGGTTGACCACGAGCTGGAGAGGATCTTTAAACATATGCCAGGGATTATTGTTCCAATTATGATCGGAGAGGCCCATCACCAGAAGGCCAGTTGATCTGTTTGGTAGTAGTGGTGTCATTTGGCCAGGGCAACTTGTGAAGGCAGGGGTAACTTGCAATCTGCATTGGTGGAGGAGAGGGCACCCATACAGATAAAAATCACAAACATCTTGAAGTTTTGATGTGACCACTTGGTCTTACAGATTATGCCAGTGGAGTGCTTGTCCTGGAAGGCCTTACCAGGTCAGAAAATGCTTTGAGCACTGGCCCATCAGGCTGTTGGTCTTTTGTGTCAGGACTTGCCTAGTTAAGAGACCTGTCACTAGAGGACTGGCTCTCAGGGGACAGGAAAGAATCAAGAAGGACCTCTCTCTGTTAAGGTGGTACATAGTGGGGATAGGGGTTAGTATCAATGAAATCACTGATCTTGGAAAGGATCCTAGGGCAACTCAGGGGACCTAGTTGAATACTGCCCCCAGATCTCAGACTCTTTTTTATATGGGAAGTGGAGGGAGTGAAGTAAGAGGGATAGGATGAGGGCCCAAGTTCTCAGGGAGTCCAGTGGAGTAGAACGATGGCTACCATCTCAGCCTGGAGGAGGTGAAGGCACATTCCAGCTTCTCTGACTCCCCAAGGCCTCTGGGTACCAGATCTTGAGCTTATTGGCTCAGGAGGTCAGGACCCTTCAATCCAAGATTCCTCCCACTATTTCAGATACAGCAGCTTTCGGAGAGTGCTCTGAACCTCAGGGTTCACCTTCCTAGGTTTGCCTCCTTCTATCAGCTCAGCATCAGCCATGCGTCGGGTCACCTGGGTGGACAGGAAAATTCAAGGTGAGCCTCAGGCTCTTCTGGTAGCCTTGCTGGGGGGTTGTTGAGAGGATCTCTGTACAACTAAGACCCTGGGAATAAGTTAGAGGCACCCACAGTCTACATAGGCAGGTATTAATCTTAATTCCAGTGCCTTCCCTTTTAAAATCAATTTCAATTTCTTCTGTCTATAGCTTGCTTTGCATAACTTTGTTTGCATGTTGTCTCCCCCATTAGACTGTGGGCTCCTTGAGGCCAGGGCCTGACTTTTACCTCTTTTTGTATCCCCAGTGCTTAGTACAGTGACCGGCACATAGTAGGTGCTCAATAAATCCTTACTGAGTTGGATTGAATTGAATTCTTGAGCAGTGGATAGACATGGTTGGATGCTTTTGGAATATCAGGCTGAAGGAGAGGACAGGGAGGTTGGAGCTAGAGGGGAGGGAGACTGGGGAGGAGAGAGGTGAGGACTGAGGACAAGGATGAATTTTTACAAGGATGAGAGAAGAACTGGGAGAGCTATGGATTCATAAGAACTAGAGTTGGACCTTAGTAAGTGTTGAGTCATTTACCCCCATTTTAGAAATAAGTAAATTGAGGACCAAAGATGTGAGGTGACTTGCCTAAGGTCTCATAGCTAGAAGTCACACAATTGGGATTTGACGTTCAGATCTTGGGTTCCTTCTTGTTTTCTTTTTCTTCTTTCTCCCCTCCTCTCCTCTTCCTTCTCTGCCCAACGTCCCACTCTTTTTTTATGGTTCCTAGTCTCAGAGGGGCAGGACTTCTATTCTGAAAGGCTCAAGCCTCAAAGGAATGGGCCTGTAGGAAGGAGGGCTTTGGGACTAATCAGCTCCTCCGCCTCTCACCTCAGTCAGGAGATCCAGGATGTGGCCTTCCATATTGGTGAACACGTCCGCTATGGTCTGAATGAAAAAGGAACCATCCTCCTCATGCCTGTAGGCAATGTATCCTGGGAAATCCAAGAAGATCATTAGTATAATGCGAAGGTTAGCCCAAGAGGGGAGATTGCATTTAGAGGAAAAATGTGGGGAAACAATGGGATTATCCTTGGTTTGTTGAGGGTTATGGGAAGGAAGGCAGGGAGGTTGGGAAGGTTATGAGGGAGGAATGGGGATGGCCATGGGTAGGAAAGGTGGGGAAGGGGCATTGGGAACAGAGGGGGAGCTTTTACCCTCCACAGTGGCAAAGACATGCAGGGTATCTGTGTAGGTTGGGAGCTTGGGAGGCTTTTCTTCTGAGAAAAGGAAAGTCCCTCCAGTCTCTTCTGGCGGAACCACTTCACCAGTATCTTTCTGATCTAAAAAGTACAGGTAAAGGCATGATCTCAGAAAGAGGCCCCACAGGGAGAGAGGTGGAACATCTTAGTCCTAATAGGGCTCAGTTTCCTGAGAACAGGAAAAGTAGGATGTAAGAACAACTGGTGGACTTTGGGCTGTTGTTGGGTTACGTAGGCTGGACTATGTGTTCCCTGGTTTCTAAGATCTGGATGAAACTGGGTTCTGAGCTCAGAGGTTTGTGAGATTTCTGGGTTCTGGGACTGGGCTCTTAGCTATGGACACTGGACTCTTTGGGATATGGGTTCTGCTTGGGCTTTGTTGAACTCTTTGCTATATTGGGCCCTGAGCGCTGGGCTCTGGGCTTCCAACTGGACTGGGCAAGTTAGAAAGATCCTGCTACCTGCTCCTCCTCATCCTTCTATTTTTCTTCCCCCCTTTCTTCCTTCTCCTTTTGCCCTTCTTTTCCTTTTCCTCCTCCTCCTTTTCCTTTCTTTCCTCTACTTACCTCCTCTGCAGGCCTGTACAATGAACACCTTGGGCTTGCCCCGAAGGGCCTGGCAGTTCTTGTTAGTGAGCATAGTAAAGAGTTCCTCCAACTGAATGGTGTTGCCATCGATCCCTTGCAGTATGCCTTCCTCACCATGGGCCATGAGCACGACAAAACAACAGCTCACTGGGTCTTTCATCTGGTCCATGTCATCTCTGAACTTCTCTAGCTCCTCCCAGAAACCCTGTCCAGAAGATACTCAAGTCCAGGAGCCTTGACTGAGACAGGTCCAGAGGCTCATGGGGGTATGGTCACTCAGAACTCACCCATGTAATGGCTTGAGGAAGAGAGAAGAGAAACCCAATCTCTGGTTCCCTGACCCCTCCCTGGGCTGGACCCATCCCTCACCAGAGCCTATGGTGAGGAGGCTGGAGTAAGGGGAGATGGTGCCATACCTTAGCTGGAAGATTCCTCCTCACTGTGCTCTTAAAGCCCAGGGCCTTATACATGTGCTCCAGGGCTTTCACATCCGTTTCTGATCCTGCTCGGTCCTTGGTGATACACAGGGTCAAAGCCAGACGGGCATCAGACATGTCATAAGCATCCTAGGTTCCAGAACAGGTCAAGGGTCAGGAGCACAATGGGCCCAAGGACCTCCTTCCTCCTGCAGACTTATTGACTTTGCTTTATCCCCTCTCCTCATCCTCAGTGGGATTATTCTCATCATTCTCTCTCCACTACTGATCCCCTTGTCCTACCCCCACCTCTGTCTCAGTTTATGAACCATAACTCATTCCTTCTTGCAGCTTGTGTGAACCCACCTGGTCTGTAGATTGCTCAGCCTCTGAACTCATGTCTCCTCTTGGTCTTGTCCTAGCACCCGGGGCCTTTGGTTGGATCCTAAGGGAAGGGGTCGGGGTGGAGTTGGTTCAGAGGAGTCAGGTAGATGCTCTTCTGGGGAGGACAGAGAAGGATAGGGACTGGAAATGTTTCCCACTGCATTCCTCAGGGGAGGTAGAGTTGAAGAGATCCCAAAGTCCTGTCGTCCCCCTCCCCTCTTTTGGGGAGAGATAATATATAGTGTAATGGGAAGCACACAGGGCTTGGAGTCAAGAGACCAGGATTGGAGCCTCAGAGATACCAAGTTCTGCCCATGCAAGGCCTTTATTTCTCTAGGCTTCAGTTCTCTCATCTGTAAAACTTGGGGGAATACAAGATGATTTCTTGTGTCCCTTCCAATTCTGATGCTGATTCTATCATCTCTTCTTCCATATTATAGAAGGAGATGTCTGAAAAGTGATAGATTTTTGTAGGAGCAAAGATTTGGGGCTGGAAGGTTCAAGTCAAGATGCATTTATCAGGTGTTTTTAGGTGCTAAGCAAGGCAAAACCATGCTCCGTGCACCCAAGAAGAGCCAGTTCTAACGGGGGAAGTTCCATGCAAACAAGTGTTTCCATACAAGTGTGGAAATGCAAGGCAATCTGAGAGGAAAGGTATTGGCCCTGAGGGGAGAGAAGAAACTCTCAAAAACTCCTTGTAAAAGGTGGGATTTGAGTTGAATCTCAAAGGAAGCCAGGAAAGTTGGTAGAGGACCAAGGGAGGAAGAGATGATCTAGAGATTAGAGATGGTCTAATCTCTGCCCTCTGCTTTACAGACAGGAAAACAGGCCCAGAGAGGAGAAAGTAACTTACCCAAGGTTTTATAAGTAGTGAGTAGCAGAACCTGGACGTAAACCCAGGCCCTTTGATGCCCCAGCTCTTGTGCTTTCCCCAAGATTTCTCCAGATTCTAGGGAATTCATCAAAAGAGTAATAGGCAGTATGGCAGAACCTGAGACTCTAAAAGGGAGGGAGTAGACCCAAAGGGATGGGAGACTCCTGGCAGTGTGATGCTACCTTTGAACTATTTGAACCATTAGAACGCTCTCGAAATCCCTAGGAAACAATATCTCTCTCAATTTTGTACTATAGTTATTTATAGATTTTTCTCAGGGCTCTGTGTGGAGGAGAGGCTGTGGACCTTATTCCTCTGGGTCCCATAGAACCCAGCACAGGGCCCTGCCCAGAGGAGGCTGCCACAGGAGGAGACTACATAGTTCTTTAATGAATGAGTGAATGAATGATTTACTCTAACCTGGCTTTAGTCCAATCAACAATGAAGGTGTTCCCATATGGATGAAGGAAGAGAGAGAGAAGGGTCAGAGAGGAAATAGAGGAGGGGAAGAGGATATAAGGAGGTGAAAGGGGAGCAGAGAGGAAGGGGAGAGGAGGAGAAGAGGCAGAGAAGATGAAGAGAGAGAAGAGGGGAAAAGAGAAGAGAATGAAGCGAAGGATAGATGGGGAAGGTGATAAAGAGATAGAAGGAATGGAGGGGGACAGAGGACGGAATGAATAGGATAAGAAGAGGAGGAGAGGGACAAGAGGAGGAGGTATAATGGAGGGGATAGACAGGGAAATCAGGAGAGGAAGACAGAGGGATGAGATGGAGAGAGAGAAGGGGAAGAGGAAAGAAGAGAGAGGAGAAAGCTAGAGGAGGAGTATGGGCTGGGAGAGAAGAGGGAGAGAAGGACAGAGTGTTGGTGAGAGGTCTCTGGGAGCCAGGACTTGGGTGAGTCCCAGTGCAGAGGGCAACACTTACCCACTCTGAGGTGAGTCCCAGTGCAGAGGGCAACACTTACCCACTCTGAGGTCAGCAACCCCACAGCAGAAAGGTCAAGAAAATGACGTGGTCTTGGAGAAGGAGGAAGGTGGAAGTCTTCAGTGTTGGGATGGTCCAAGTCACAGGTACATCATCCAACTCCTTCCTTTTTCTTTGTCTCACTTTTGGCCACACTAGGCAGAGAAAATGTGCCTTGTGTGGGGAAGAGAGAGCACAGTCTATGTCAGACTGGCTATCACCTTGACTGCCAGTGACTTGAACGCTCTTTCTGACTTCCTTTTGAATGAGAGAAAAGGAAACTCCCTTCACGCAGACCTGGGTAAGGAAACTTGGCCAAACACCAAAGCACACAGGTCCTGGCCACCACCCAAGCTAGGCTCAACTAGGACCTACTGCTTGAGAGGAGACTGGCAACCCCAGGAACACCGAGACCAGGAATTTTGAACCTCAACAGTTCACAAACAACCTTCTCAAGAGCCTGCATTTATTAAGTGTCTCTTGTATGCAGAACTTAGCCTCCCCCACCCTTATCCTCTCCACCTTTCCCATCCTCCAACTTTCTGTCATCTCCCTCCTGATCCCCTCTCTAAATCCTCACTCCTAACGTCTCCTCTCTCCCTCACATCCTGATCCTGTGTATATTTATTCTCACTATCATCTTTGCCTCCCCACCGTTGTCCTCATTCTTCTCATCAGACTTATCCAAAATCACAGAAGAGTTAGTTATGCTTTCTCCCCATCACTTAGAATCATCATCATATCTATTCCTGAGCAAGACTCACCCTTTTTTGATTTTCCTCTTTTACCCCAACTTCTTTCATACCCCGACAACATTGTCCCCACCCCCATTCCATTTAATGAAGTTCTTTCCAAACTTTGAGGTTTTGGGTACCAATTTTTTAGTATAGCCATTGATAAACCCAGTACACATCTAAAGAAGGACAACCAAGATGATGAGATGATTCAATATAATAAATGAACTGGTGATATTTAGCCTGGAGAAGTCAGCACTTTGTGGGGGGACATGATAATTACCCTGAAGTATTTTAAAGGTTTAGATTCATTCCACTTAGCCCAAGAGGTCAGAAACAGGAGCAGAGAGGCAGGTTTCAGTTCATTATAAGAAAAGGATCCTAAGAATTACAGCTGATCAAAAGTGAGATCATCTGATTGGAATGGTAGCCAGCTTCCCATTATTGGAAGTCTTCAATGAGTGGCTGAATGACTACTTTTCAGGGGTCTTGTAGAAGAGGTGCTCTCTGTTGGGTGGGAGGTTCAGGTAGGTGATCTGGGGAGGTCCTTCCAATTCTGATGTTCTAAAAGTATTCCTTGTATAATGGTTGGAGTTCTTGGGGATCCAATCTGTAGAAGTTGCCTGTTATAAGGCAGAAGATCCTTAATCATTAACTTGTGAACAGCGACAAACAGCTGAACTCATTGTCTCTAAGAGACAATGAGAAGATGAGGAGCCAATGTCAAAATGAGGTTGCCTTTCAGAAATTTGGGAGATGACCTGTGTTGGGGTCAATTCCAATCTAAGGTGGTGAGAGCTCCGACTTCAGTGTTTCTTAGATTCACAGCTGGAAAGGATCTTAGAGAATATCTAGGTTGATCAAGCCCCTCTCTCCAATTTATAAGTAAGAAAATTGAGATTTAGTCCTGCCTAATTTTATACAGGTAGTAACTGGGTTGAACTGGGATATGATCCCAGGTTGTCTGACTCCAAACTTACTCTTTCCCACTCTACCATTCAGGCTTTTCTTTAGTCTGCCCTTCTGTGAGGAGGAGGGAAAAATACAATGAATCAATGAGCTTGAGGTAAAGAACCCAGGTGAGAAAATCTCCCAATCATTTTGGGTATATCCTAAAAAGAACATTCTGTTCTCAGTTGGAGCTGTAATACAAAGGGAAGAGCATGGCCTTTCCAGTCTAAGGACCTCAGTTTAGATTTTGACTCTATCATTTACACTCTCCTGGCCTCAGTTGCTTCATCTGGAAAATGAAGGGGTTAGAGTTAGACCAAGATTCTGTCCAGCTCTAAACTGAAGATTCCATCAACCCCATCTTAGTTTAGGGAACTTTCATTAATGAATAGGTTAGAAAACTTAGGTGCTCAGGTCCCTTCCTGAACTTAGATAGGATAGACCTCTTTCGGATGCATTTAAGTGACCTTTCCTTGAGTTATTATTTCAGAATTTGCTTATTCTCTTCTTTCTGAATGGCAAGTTAGATAAAGAGTGGCTTTGGCAGCTCTGAGTCTTCTCTCTAGCACATATTACTGTGTGACACTGAGCAAGGTGTTTAACCTTTCTGTGGTCTGGGCAACTTTCTAAGATTATAAATGGTAGAGAAGGTACTGCTGTAGTTTTGCAGTTGTGGTCTGACTCTTAATGACCCCATTTAGAATTTTGGGAGTGGTTTCCCATTCCTTTCTTCAGCTCATTTTACAGGTGAGGAAATTGAGGCAAACAGGGTTCTGTGACTTGCTCAGGGTCACACAGTTAATAAGTGTCTGAGGCCAGGGTTGAACTCAGAAAGATGAATATTTCTGACTCATCTATGCCACCTACCTGTGCTGATCTGATGGTAAAGGGAGTTTCCTAATTTATACCAATGGATTCAGAATCAGTTTCTATCCTATCCTATTCTTATCTTTAGCCCTTGTTTCTTTATGAATACTTACTTCTGTGTGGGTGCTCCTTCTCCTCGTGACCATATCATGAAAAAAGTTGCTGAATTTGGAGTTAGAGGGCCTGAATTTGCATCCTGGCTTAGCTATTTACTATCTCTGTGAATTTGGGCAATTGCCTAAATTCATTAGACCTCAATTTCCTCATTTATAAATAAGGCAGTTGGAAATGATTACTTATGAGGTCTTTTACAGCCCTAGGTCTGTGGTCCTATGATCCAATTGCTTAGCCTCTGGAGGTCTCAGTGTTCTTGTCTGTGAAATGAGAAGGTTGGCTTAGATGACCTCATTGGTCCCTTCCAGTTCTTAAAATCCTGAGGTCATATGCTCCTTAGAACAGAGTCCTGGTGAAATCATACAGCTTAGATGGTGGCTAACTTTCTATAAACCTAGTCAGGGTGGTCCTTGGATGACAGTCACACAATTTAGTGTTGAACTTGGTCTTTTGAACTCAGAAGGATTTGCCAGAACTTGGACTTCTAGAAAATGCACTCTTGTTGTCTGGAGTTTGTGCAAATGGAGGGTGTGGAAGGTGAAGAAGGGAAAGAATGATGGCAGTGGGAAGACTGTGGTACCTGAAGAAGGTGGCAGAAGCTGAGGAGATGGTTCAGGGAATGCGTGATCAGGCGGGGTTGAGCAAGGTGTGTTCTTAAGACAACAAAATCAACCCGTTTAACTGGAGTAGACAAGGGGATGTTGGGAAATGAGGTCAGACTGGTGGGGTGGAGTAGGTTTATGAAGGACTTGGGAAGTTAGGCATAGATGTTTTGATTTGTAATATTGGGGGAAAACTCTCAAACCCCAAAACACTGGACTTGGAATCAGGATACCTTGAATGTGCTCTGTTACTGACTAGAGAATCATTTTCTTCTCCAGGCCTCAGTTTCCCCACATACAAAGGGACTGGACTAGTTCTCTAAGGTACTTTCCAGTGCTCACAATTCACTCTGTCTCTTTTTAAAAGGGCTCAATATGTTGGAGCAGAGGAGGGACATGAGCAAGGTACCTCGCTGTACCTCGGGAGGATGACTGGAGATTTTTTATTCTCTATAGCTTCCTCACTTCCATGCACTCTGAGAAAGAGAGGGAGAGTTGAGGGGGGGATTGTAAATGGGAGTGAGGGAGCTCTGTCACCATGCCAAGTCTGCCTTGTATAACTATAGCTCAGGATGCCACTAGCTCCAAATGTTGCCTCTCCAGGCGGAATTACAGAATCTCAGAGCTACAAGTACCTTCCGCCAAGGAAGAGGACAAGTGGTCATCCAAGCTCTGCTCAGACATCTTTAGGGCCTGGAAGTTTCAGTTTCCATTCTGACTCAGGCTTTTGCACCGACAGTCCAACTTCCTCTGTCCCCAAGGCTTTTCAGTATACTTTTGGTTCTCTTGATAACACTTAGGGCTCTAGTCAGACTAATGAGCTCCTCTTTGACTTCAGTCCCCAGAAGTCCTTTGATGTCTCTGAGGATTTGTGTAGAGCCTCAGCACTCCTTCATGAAATTGTCTCCTTCCCTTTATCTTGAGAACTTACCTTACCTTCTTCCCTTGGGAAGAATCCTGGGAATTTACCTCCCCCTTATTTCCTGACCCATTTCAGCAGTCTTGCCACTACTATTTGGACTATCACCTCCCAACCGTTAACCTGGACTCTAAGTGATTCAAGTTTGGGTTTAGAGACAGAGAAGTAAAACGATATTAGGAAAAGAAGCCAGGATTTGGTCTCAGAATTGGATAAAATCTTTCTGCTACTTCACACCTAGTTGATCTTGGGCCAGTCTATTACTTCAGTTCCCTCATCTATAACATTGTTAGACTAGACATTCTTTGAGATTTCTCTTTAATCGAAAGTCAATAACATGGCAGACATAAAATAAGGGGAGTTATCTTTCCTCTATCCACCAAATATTTATTGATGGTTGAAATCATGAGAATGGATAAGTATAGAAGAAGAAAGGGCAGAAGGAAGATCCCGAGGATGGAGGACTGAGCCTTGGGGAATGGCCAGAGTTTGGGGGAAGGGGCAAGGAGCAAGGCTGGAGTGGTAGGAGGGGAATGAGGAGAGTCAAGGGGTAAAACAGAATTAACTCTCTCAGTGCAGTTAAACAATGACTTTAGATAAAGTCTTAGAAACAATTTCAAACTTTAAGAAGTTGATTGGAAGATCTGAGTAGTGTAGTGGAAAGAGCACTGGGCCAGAAGTCAGAAAGACTCATCTTCCTTATGTTCAAATCTGGCTTCAGACACTTGCTAGCTGTATGACCCTAGTCAAGTCACTTAACCCTGTTTGCCTCAGTTTCCTGATCTGCAAAATGAGTTGGGGAAGACAATGGCAAACTGTATCAGTATACAGTAATTAATTACTACTAATAATGAACACCTCTTAAATGAGACTTTTAGCTGGAAAATTTGAAATACAAAGATGAAGTTGTCCATAGTCCCTGCTCTCAAGGAGTGTGCAATCTAGCAGGGACAGATGACTATAAGACAGAATGAACTTATTCCACCCTCCCTATTTCACTTCAGTGTTGGGAGGAGTTACTGAAACAACCAAATTTGACTATTTATTGGGGAGTGAAAGAAGTGATGTGTTTTAGATTTAGAACTGGAAGGAACCTTAGAGATAAAGAAATGTAACTCATTTTACAGATGGGGAAACTGAGATGTAGAGGAGTTAAGTGACACCATGACCCAGCTGTGGCAGAAGAGAGCTGGAAGACAAAGTTGGAGAGAGACGTCAGTGTAAGTGTGGTGGCAACAGGTTTCTCTTTATCAAGGCAGGCTGCTGGGTTTATTCAAACTACTCCAGGAATGGTGAGATAAGGTCAGAAGTCCCTGCCAGTGACAGGTCTGGCTGAGACTGAGAAAATCACTGTCCATGGGACCTTATGTTTTCTTCTGCTACCTGGATCCCAAATACAACCCCCTAATCATAATTCCTGAGTCCAGAATTCCTTCAGAGTCTTTGTGTCTTCTGATGATTGTTCTTGTTGGATACATAAGTGGAACATTGAGAAGGAACTTTGTTATAATGTCTACACTTCTTTGTCCATTCACAGGGATACTGCCAGGGAGAGCTAACCTAAAGAAGGAGACCTGGTAGATTAAGTGTTGAACTTGGTATCAGAAAGAGATGAGTTCAAATCCAACCTCAGATATTTATAAACCGTGAGATTTTGGAGAAATCACTTAATCTCTGCCAACCTGAGATTCTTCCTTTATAAAATAACATCATCTACCTCACAGAACTATTGGAAGATCAAATGAGGTAATGTGTATAAAAGTGCTTTGTAAACCTTAAGGTATTATACAGATATTAACTTATTAGTAAACTTTATAGTATTATACAGATGTTAACTTAGTAAACCTTAAAGTATTATACAGATGTTATCTTATTAGTAAACCTTAAAGTATTATACAGATGTCAACTTATTAGTAAACCTTAAAGTATTATACAGATGTTAACTTATTAGTAAACCTTAAAGTATTATACAGATGTTAACTTATTAGTAAACCTTAAAGTATTATACAGATGTTAGCTTATTAGTAAACCTTAAAGTATTATACAGATGTTAACTTATTATTATTGATGATGGTGGTGATGATGATAGCTCCTTGATTTGAATAAGGTTATGTGCCATTTGCTACAGTTGGGAATCTTGGAGGGTCTGTGGAATTTACTATGTATTGTTTATTGCTTTTATCTTTTCTATCCTAATGCAACAAGCATTGCTGTTTTTTCTTTTTTTTTGTGGGAAGTTAGCTCCATTATACCAAGATCATATAACTAGGGCTTATGGAAATATATCTAGTCAAAGAAGAAATGAGGGTTGCCATTAGGTGGCAGCTAAGAGCTGCCCTAATTGGGTAAATAATTTACACTCACTAGATCAGAAGTGTCAAACATGGCCTACGTACATCCCACAACACTCCTGAGTGAAGCCTGAGCTAGATTAAAATGTAGTTTCTACCTGATTTTAATGTGTTGATGTATTAATAAAAAATATGTGTATACACATAGACACATACAGACACACAGACACATAGACACACAGACGCACACGCGCACACACACACACACACACACACACAGATTTCTAAGTCATTATGTAGCCTGTAAGAATCCTTGTGTATTTTGGTTTAGTGGCCTCCCTTTCTATTTGAGTTCGACACTATTGAACTAGATAATCATTTGGTACTAACTCGTAGACAGATATAGAGCCGAAGGACAGAAAGTTGTCTGTGCTCAGAGTTTGGAGGAAGTAGCATGGTACTATGTTAGATTCAAAGGACCTGAGTTCAAATCTTGCCCCTATAACTGCCCGTGTGACCTTGGACAAATCTGAACTTTAGTTTTCTCATTTATAAAATGGGGTGGGACCCGATGGCCTTTAAGATCCCATACAGCTCTAGAGTTTATGGTCCTCTGACCCTAAACCTCCCTAAACTCTTCTGCTCAGGAGGGTGGGTGCATGTCATCATCAGAGTAAATGAAGTATAAGCCCACAGCTAGATCCTTGTTTTAATGAATAGGACCAGGCTTTAAGCTGGTGATTAAAAATGTTAAAAATAATGAAATATCCATGAAAGGGTTAAATAGAGGGGCCTAAGAAATTAGGAAGAAAGGAATCGATTTCCTAATCTGTAAGATTAGATCTCTGCATTCCCTCCTAGCTCAAAATCCCATGAGTTCTAGGGAAGGTATTAAGGAGGAGGTATCACCTGAACTAGACTTTCAAGAAAGAGAAAGATACCAGTAGATGGAGATGAGCCCAAGAGAAACTGCATTGCAAGATTTTATGTGTTTTAGAGAAGGTGGCTGTGGGGATGCATGGAGGCTGATGAGATTAAAAGACAAAAAGTAGTTCCATTTGGCAGGCCATTGTTAAAATCTTGCCTTCCATTCTCCATTGCCATTCCTTTATTCACATCCTTCTAAACCCATCCCTTTCCTGAAATGGTTTGCTCTAGAACTATCCATCTCTTCCACTGTGCTTGCTGGAATGCCTGCTCCATAAGTAATAAATTCTGATATCTTACACCTTTGATTTTCTTGCTTTCTCAACTTCTTGTGCTTACTGAGTCTGAGATCCTTTTACAAGAAGACTTTCCCAGCCCTCAATTAATCAGTGCCTTCCTTCTGAAACTCCTCCAATTTACTCCCCTCTTGTTCATACATAGGCATCTGCTTGTTGTCTCCTTACACAATAACAGTCCTGCGAGGAAAGTGCTTTCCATTTTGCAGATGAGGGAACTGAAGAGAGAAAGAAAAAATAAAAAGGAAGAGGAAGAAGACAAAGAAGAGGGAGAAGAAGAGGAAGAAGAAGACGAAGAAGACGGAAAAGAAGGAAGAAGAAGAGGGAGACGAAGAAGGAAAAGGAGAAGGAGGAGGAGGAGAAGAAGAATAGAAGGAGCAGGAGGAAGAGGAAGAGGAGTGGGAGAGGAGGAAGGAAGGAAAGATTCCTCAATAATAGGGTTGTTCTTAAGTAGGCACTTGATAAATGCTAGATGATGGATTGACCGAATCTAATTTCCTTATTTTACAAATGAGTAAACTGAAGCCCAGAGAGGCTGCAATTCACTCAAGGTTACACAGATACTAGTAAATCATAGAGCTGATACTCAGAATCAGGTCTTCTGCCTCCAGATGTGCTATTTTTACCACTATATCATACAGGAAATCACCAGTCAATTTGGAGAGAACAATTAAAGTAGAACAGTGAGGCCAAAGGGGAATTAGTGAGGGGTATAACACCTAAAGAAACTGGGAATGCTTAGCTCGTAAAAAGCAGAGACAAAGGGTATATGTTTGCAACCTCAATATCTGAAGAGCCATCATGTAGAAACAGATTTGTTCCACTTTGTCCTGAGAGCAGAGTTAGGAGCACTATGTGGAAATTACAAACAGGCTAATGAGATCAATATAAGGAAAATCTTTCTTCAGGTGAAGCTGTCCTAAAGTGTAATAGACTGTCTCCAAAGTAATGAATTCCTTGCCTCTGGAAATATTCAAGGAGAGGCTGTAGGGGATGTTGTAGAAGGAATTTCTTCTGAGGGGTTGGACTAGATCAGGGATGGGGAACCTGCAGCCTTGAGGCCACATCTGGCCTTCTAGATCCTTGGGTACAGCCTTTTGACTAAGTCCAAATTTTATAGAACAAATTCTTTTATTAAAGGGGTTTGTTCTATGAAGTTTGGATTTGGTTAAAGGGCAGCATTTGAGGACCTAGAGGGCTACATGTAGCCTTAAGGCTGCAGGTTCTCCACCTCTAGACTAAATACTCTGAGGTTCCTTCCAGCTCTGTGATTCTAAGATCTGCAAATGGTACTATGCCATTCATAGAAACGCAGCATGATTATTGCCCTCTAGGTAACCTAGGAAATGTGACAGAAAGCCCTTGGGTCAATGGGTGCCATCTGGCATCATCTTGAATGCTTGGAAAGGATGGCACATAGAACAGAGTTTATGAGTATTCTCCGAGTAGACCAGGAGGTAGAAGTAGAGAATTAGGCAAAAGGAATTAGAAAATTAGATTAGAAAAATTAGAAAAGGCAAAATCTGAAAATTGGATGTGCCTGGCAGGAGCTGAGAGGACAACGAATCTCTGCTAAGGCCCAATCCAATGTGTTGGATACAATCAGTCTTTAAAAAAAAATGTCTAGACCCTTTTAGCCTCAGTAGTGACAATGAGTTAGTTGCTGGAGAAGCAGAGAGATGATGATTGAAAAAACAAGAAACAAATGAGGAATGAGTAGAAATGGAAGTTCTGCTTTCAGTTTTGCTAGCATTCTTTTGTTTAAAAATGATTTTGTGTTTTCACAACCAATCTCCTGAACAAAGCTATCTGTACATGGTTGCCTTTACTTTCTCTCTCTCACTCTTTCCTTCACTCCCTGTCCTCTGGCTTCTGATCTCATCACTCACCTGAAAGAGCTCTCTTGAAAATGACTAGTGAGGTGTCTGTTGCTAGGTTTAGCGGCCTCTCCTCTATATTCATGCTTTTTGACCTTCTGTAGTCATTGGCGTTGTTGGCTACCCTCTCCTTTTGGATGTTCTTTTCTCTCTGGGTTTTTGTGACACTGGTTTATGCTGTTTCTCCTCCCACCTATCTTACTACTCCTTCTCAGTCTCTTTTGCTGGATCCCCATCCACATAATTTCTCTCTTACTTGAGTGTGCCCCACAACATTTTTCTTGTCTCTTTCTACTTTTTCACTTGGTGACCTCATTAGCTCTCATGAGTCCAGTGATCATTTCTATGCAAATGATTTTTCCATCTATATATCCGGCCCTAGCCTCTCTCCTGAGCTCCAGTCTCGCTCACATTACCAACTGTTTATTTGTTCAAAATGGAAACCCTAGAGATATCTCAATCTTAATCAGTCCAAAGTAGAACTCATTAGATCTTTTCTTAAACCATATTCAATTCTGATTTTTTTCTGTTACTGTCTAGGGTACCACAATCCAAGTCACCTATGTTTGGAATCTTATGAACCCCATGCCCTCCATCCCCTTACCTCACATATCCAGTCTCTTGTCAGATATTTTCATTTCTATCTTCACAATATTTCTTGAATTTGTCCTCTCCTCTCTCCTCACACAGACATCCTATTGGTTTAGGCTCTCATCACCTTTCACCTGCACTATTACCATAGCCTCCTTGTTGGTTGACCTCCCAGCTTCAACTCTCTCTCTCTCTCATTCTCTCCCTTAATTCATTTTCCACATAGTTGCCCAAATGATTTTCTAAAACACAAGTCTAACCATGTCTTTCCCTACTTGATAAACCCCCATAGTTCCCTATTGGTTCTAGAATTCCATTTAAACTCCTTTGCTTAGCATTTAAGGTTCTTTGTAACCTTGGCCATACATTACTCCTCTTCATACACTCTGTGACCTAGTCATAATGGCCAACTCTCTATTCTGTACTCTGTGATTCTCTATCTTTTATCTCCTTTCCTTTGCACTATATGGCCCCCATTCCCTCCTCACTTCCACCTCTTAGAATCCCTGGTTTCTGAAAGACTCAGACCAAGAGCCACCTTCTTCTAGACAAAGCCTTTCCTGATCCTCCCAGTTGCTAGTGCTCCCCCTCTGAAGTTTACCCGTATCTGTTTTGGGTATATATGTGTATATGTGTTGTCTCCCCTGTTAGAATGTGTGCTGTCTGAGGGCAGGTAATATATCACTTTTGCCTTTGAATTCCCAGCACTTAGTACAGATGTTGGTACATAGTAAGCATTTGATTGATTTACGTAAGCATATATAAATATATTGCCTCCCCTCATAGAATGTAAACTCCTCAAAGATAAGGATTGTTTAATTTGCCTCTTTGTATTCTCTGGGTCTGGCACATAGTAGGCATTAAATAAACACTGGTTGATTACCTGAACTTTCTTCATAGGATTTTGCAAGTTGGTTTATTATACTATATCCTAAATAGGAGTTGTGTTTGGCATCGATCCCTCTCTCTGCTTGGCAATGCTTATTGATTAATAATAACTGTTTGTTAACCTTGGTGAATTCCTTTATCCAAACCTCGGTTTCTTTACTTGTAAAATGGGGATACTGATCTTTGCCCTGCCTTGCCTCTCTTACAGGGAAATGGATGTAAGTTGGGAAGTGCTCAAAAAAGGAGAGTCATTTAAAAGATTAGCTCAGTTTCCAAGACAAATCTGATTTTATCAGCAAGGATAGAAGAGTTGAAATGGCTGAGGTGCATTGAGTACAAGAAGACAATGGAGACCAAACCCTCATTCAGTGTTTGTAGTCATCTTGCCAGATTTCTTGTGGTAAGAAGATATTGACAAACTGCTGATCAGAATCAGTGATAGGTGGAGGGAGGGAAAAAGGGGGGAAATTACTATTTGACAACCTGTTGAAAAACACCTACCTGACAGAAGGGAGGGAGATAGCTGGAGGCCTAATATGTCAGCAGGTTGGAGGGAGCACAGAGAAAAGTTTCCACAGTGAGGTGGGGACTCCCTCTGCTGGAATGTTCACAAGGCCAAGAGGGTATCTTTCACTATTGTCTCCATGCTATGTTCCTCAGTAAATTGCCAGAGGATCATGGTATCATTAATAACAAATGCTAGTAGCCTCACCTGAGCACAGTGCCTTGTTTTTCACACATTGCCACAGTAGTGCAGAGTCTCAAGTTTGGAAGGGACCTTGTAGTGCAGATCCCCTCTGTAACATCCCTCCATGTCTTAAAGCCCTCCAATGATGGGAAGCCATTACTTCCTGAGGCAGCCCATTCCACTTATGTGGAATACTTTGTTAGGCAGTGTATCTGTACTTTGAGCAGAAATTTGCCTCCTTATAGCTTCTACACATTGTTCCTGGTTCAGCCCTCTGAGGCCAAGTAGAACAAGTTTTATTCATTATATCACAATCCTTCACATACTTGAGCACGATGTCCCTGCTAAGACTAAAGAGCCCTTTACCCTCTTGGTTCTGCTTTTCACTTTCTGGATTTTGCCACCATGTTCCCCAAGTGAGGATTATTTCCCCCACACCTATTTTTAACTTTTTATACATTGGGGAAATGGATAGAGAACCAGGCCTGGGGTCAGGAAGTTCATATCTGGCCTCAGTCACTAGCTGTGTGACCCTGGGTAAGTCACTTTTAGAACTCGATAAAACTGCAGTCTGCATTAGTTTCCTCATCAGTAAAATGGAGGTAGTAATAACACCTATTTTCCCGGCTATTGTAAGGATCAAATGAGATAATAATTGTAAAGTGTTTAGCACAGGGCCTGCCTATAGTAGAACAGTATATAAATGTTAGCTGTTATCATTGTCTTCCTTATTACAATGTTAAGTGCCTTGAAGGCAGGGAGTATTTTATTACTCGTAGTTGCATCACCACCGCTGTACTTGGCACCTAATAAGTGCTCAGTAAATGCATGTTTCCTTACTCTTCAGCTGATTCTCATATGATTTATTCTTTAGCTACCTCATTATCCTGGTGATCTTAATTCTCCCTTCCTAAATATCTCCTATAGGTAATAATCTTATTCACTTTGTATACAGTACCTTATTTGAACTCCTATGGTGTCCTTATGTAATATTACGTGCAGGTGACCCAAAGACCAATGTCAAGATGGGCAAAGTGGGCATGAGTAAGCCGTAGCATATTACCAGTGATGACTAGTGTGGAAAAAATGACTTAAAAGATACCACCCAAAAGAGATCTGATCAAAGAAGAAAATGGCCTAGTTATGTGTCAAGAGTGATAGATAACAGACAATCTAAGTGCTGTACTCATACCCAAGAGACATCAAAAAGCCTACAGGAGAGCCTGCCGCACATTGGAAAATTCCAATGGAACATATCTGGGAGAAAAAGGACAAGGATAGAAGCAGCTCAAGAACCCATTGCTCAATGTTCAGTGTGAGCCTTTATACCTCAAAAATAGTAATCACTACAAATCAGGGTTGATTTATTCTTTTGTTGGTGGTCTAGCCTTAAGAAAGTGTTAATAATACAGATTAAGCTTAAAAAGTGTATGTTCAGTTCAACATTAGGAAAGCAATCAGAACGTCATATTAAAAACCTCATGGTCATTTCAACAGATGCAGAAAAAGTAAAGCATGCATGTATGCTAAAAAAACAAACAAAAACAATCGCTAGCTAGACCATGCAATGTAATAAAATACTACCAAAATTAATTTATACTTTTCAGACCATGCCAATCAAATTACCAAAGGATTATTTTAGAGAACTTAATAAAATGATAATAATTCATTTGGAAAAGCAAAAGATTTAGAATATCAAATGAAATGTGAAAAGAGATAGGGATGTAGGGGGAATAGTATCTCTAGACTTCAGAGTAGATAAGGGAAAATCCAAAACAATGGAACTCAATAACTCAGTGTCTGGTAAAATAGAGAGCAAATTACCTGAGAAGAAAACTCCTTATTTTATAAAAACTACAGAAAAAAACTGGAAAGCAATCTGGCAGAAATCAGGCTTAGACTAATATCTTATACCATATTCCATGGTACATTCTAAATGGATATTTAGAATATTAAAGATCTTGTTATTAAAAAATAGAAGAGAAAAAATCACATACTTCTCACAGTTATGAGTAGGACATGTGTTTTTTAATTTTTAAAAAATCTTTTTAAAAATTAAATTTAATTAATTTAAATTAATTAAATTAAAATTTTAAAAAAGTTTTATTGATATCTTTTGTTTTTATATCATATGCATATATGTTCCTTTATTACAGAATAAAACCTTCCCTCATAGTAAAGAAAGGCAATTTAAAATAACTGATACAGTGATGGCATGAAAACATTTGAAATTGTCTACAACATTCTTTCTTCCTGGTGTGCATCCCTCTGTCAGAAGATGGGCTATATGTTTCTAGGAATTGTATTCTTTTTTTAAAAAATGTTTATTTATTTAGTTTTAGTTTTCAACATTTGTTTCCACAAAATTTTGAGTTCCAAATTTTCTGTCTCTCCCCTCCCCCCCACCCCATAATGCCCTGCATTCTGATTACCCCTTCTTATTAACTCCTGGTTCTGCTTCTGACTTTCTGGACTTAGCCACCATGCCCTCCCTTCTATCACACCCTTCCCTTCCCTTATCCCCATCTTCTCTCTTTTCTTGTAGGGCAAGGTAGATTTGTATACCCCATTACCTGTGTTTCTTGTTTCCCAGTTGTATGCAAAAACAGTTCTCAACATTCATTCCTAAAACTTTGAGTTCCAACTTCTCTCCCTTCCTCCTTCCCCATGCATCTCCACTGAGAAGGCAAGCAATTCAACATAGGCTATATATGTGTAGTTTTGCAAAAGACTTCCGTAATAGTCATATTGTAAAAGACTAACTATATTTCCCTCCATCCTATCCTGCCCCCCATTTATTCCATTCTCTCTTTTGACCTTGTCCCTTCCCAAAAGTGTTTACTTTTAATTACTCCATCCTCCCATTTCCCTCCTTTTTATCATCCCCCCCACCCCACTTGTCACCTGATCCCCTACTTTCCTGTAGTGTAAGACAGATTTTCATACCAAATTGAGTGAGCATGTTATTCCCTCCTTAAGTCAAATGTGAAGAGAGTAAGCTTCACTTTTTCCCACTCATCTCTCTTCTTTTCTCCTCCATTGAAAAAGATTGTTCTTGCCTCTTTTATGAGAGATAATTTGCCCCTTTCCATTTCTCCCTTTCTTCTCCCAATATGTTCCTCTCTCACCTGTTAATTATATTTTTTTAGGTATCATCTCTTCTTATTCAACTCACCCTGTACTGTGTGTGTGTGTGTGTGTGTGTGTGTGTGTGTGTAATCCCTCCCATTACCCAAATATTGAGAAAAGTCTCAAGAGTTACAAATATCTTTCCATGTAGGAATGTAAACAGTTCAACTTTAGAAAGTTCCTTATGATTACTCTTTCCTGTTTACCTTTTAATGCTTCTCTTGATTCTTGTGTTTGAAAGTCAAATTTTCTGTTCAGTTCTGGTTTTTTCATCAAGAATGCTTGA
The DNA here is from genome assembly GCA_023548195.1 of Bettongia penicillata ogilbyi. NCBI lineage: Eukaryota > Metazoa > Chordata > Mammalia > Diprotodontia > Potoroidae > Bettongia > Bettongia penicillata. Next base: position 1,457,602 of record JAJHZJ010000363.1, read on the forward strand.
AAAGTACTGTATTTCATTTTGCTGCATAAGTGATTCTTGGATTTAATCCTAATTCCTTTGAATTCTATAATATCCTATTCCAAATCCTTCAATCCCTTAAAGTAGAAGATGCTACATCTTGTGTTATCCTGATTGTATTTCTACAATACTCAAATTGTTTCTGTCTAGCTACTTGCAATATTTTCTTCTTGACTTGGGAACTCTGGAATTTGACTACAATATTCCTAGGAGTTTCTATTTTCGGGTCTCTTTCAGGAGATGATTGGTGGATTCTTTCAATATTGATTTTGTCCTCTGGTTCTAGAATATCAGGACAGTTTTCCTTGATTTCATGAGAGATGATCTCTAGGCTCTTTTTTTTTAAATCATGGCTTTCAGGTTGTTCCATAATTTTTAAATTGTCTCTTTTGGATCTATTTTCCAGGTGAGTTGTTCTTACAATGAGATATTTCACATTATCTTCTATTTTTTCATTCTTTTGGTTTTGTTTTGTAATTTCTTGGTTTCTCATGGAATCATTAGCTTCCATCTGCTCCATTCTAATTTTTAAAGAGCTATTTTCTTCAGTGAGCTTTTGAACCTCCTTTTCCATTTGGCTAATTCTGCTTTTTAAAGCATTCTTCTCCTCATTGGCTTTTTGAATCTCTTTTTCCAACTGAGTTAGCCTATTTTTGAAGGTACTATTTTCTTCAGCATTTTTTTGGCTCTCCTGTAGCAAGCTGTTGATTTTCTTTTCATAATTTTCTTGCATCTCTCTCATTTCTCTTCCTAATTTTTCCTCTACTTCTCCTACTTGATTTTCAAAATCCTTTTTGAGCTCTTGCATGGCCTGAGATCATTGCATGTTTACTTTGGAGGTTTTGGATGCACAAACCTTGACTTCCTCTGATGGTATGCATTGTTTTCCTCATCTGAAAAGATGGAAGAAAATACTTGTTCACCAAGAAAGTAACCTTCTATAGTCTTATTTTTTCCCCTTTTTGGATATTTTCCCAGTCAGTAACTTGATTTTTGAGTCCTTTGTCAAGAGGATGGTATACTCTGGGAATCTGTAAGATCTCAGTTCATGCATGGTAGCACAATCAAGCAACAGCTGTTTACTCCTCTCCTGGCTTGTGCACTGGTCTAGGAACAACATAAAGCTTTTTTGGCCAGAATCTGTGAGTAGAATTCCCTCTCCACAACCACCTCCAGCTCCACTACTCCAGTGCTCCTCCTCACCCCAGGTCTGAACTCGGCTAAGATTCAGATCAGTGACTCAGAATCCCCCAGGAGCTTTAGGCAGAGTGCTCCAAAAATGGACACTGCTGCTACAGTGACTGCTTCCAACAGTCCAGACTGTGTTCTCTTCTCCTGAGTGAAGAAGCTTTCTCCATGACTTTTGAAGCAGTCTTTGGTGTTTGTGGGTTGAGCAGTATGGGAACTGCTGCTGCTGGTGGTTCCCTGAAGCCTGTTCTGGTCCTGTCCTTGCCAAGCCATGTGGCCCACACTGGGCTGCACTCTGTTCCATGCTCTGTGTAATAGACCTTTCCTGTAGGACTTCCAGGCTATCTTGGGCTGGAAATCACTTTAACTCTGTTGTTTTGTGGCTTCTACTGCTCTAAAATTTGTTTAGAGTCATGTTTTACAGGTATTTTATTGGCTATGTGGGGGAACTTCTACAGGTTTGTCTTTCTACTCTGCCATCTTGGCTCCACCTCTAGGAGGTCTACTTCTAACCAAACAAGGGATAAAGGCAATTGCAAAAGATAAAAGAGATAAATTTGATTACAGGAAATGGAAAATCTTCTGCACAAACAAAATTAATGCACAGAGGATAACAAGAAAAGCAGCTGAATTGGAAAAAAAATCTTTGTATCAAATTCCTTTGATATGCAAGCTATACGAACAACACATACACACATCACAAGGGAATATAAAAAAAGGACCTACATGTACAAAAATATTTATAGTAGCTTTTTGTGGTGGCAAAAATTGTAAATTAAGAGGGTGACCATCAACTGGGGAATCGTTCAACAAGTTGTGGCATATCATTGTGATGGGACACTTTCATACTATAAGAAATGATGAACAGGATGTTTTCATAAAAACCTGGAAAGATTTACGTGAACTGATACAAAGTGAAGTGAAAAAAAAAAACAGAGCACTGTATATAGTGACAGCAACATTGTGTGATAATCACATATGAATGATACAGTTCTTCTCAGTAATACAAAGATCCAAGACAGTTCCGAAGGATCTATGATGAAAAATACTATCCACCTCCAGAGAAAGACCTGGTAGAATCTGAGTGCAGGTTGAAGCATAAGGTTTTTTCCTTAGCTTTATTTTTCTTGGGGTCTTTTTGGTCTGTGTTTTTTCCACAACATAACTAATATCAAACTATGTTTTGCATGACTGCACATTTATAACCTTTATCAAATTGTTTGCCCCCAAAGAGAGGGAAGAGAAGGTGGAATTTGGAACTTAAAATAAAAAAAACCCACCCCCAAACCCCAAAGGTAAAAATTACTTTTATGTGCAATTGGGAAGAGATAAAATATTTAAAAAATTTTATAAGTGAATATAACAAGGATCCAGCATGACTTGAATTATGAGAAATGAGAAAACACCCCCAACCAATTCCTTTGAAGAGGTGGGACATCCACAGATGTTATATTACAAGGTTTGGACTTTTTCAAAGAGCTGATCAGTTGTGCTTGCTTTCTTTCTCTTTTTCTTTCCTTTTTTTGTTTTTTAAAAAGTACTGTTTACTAGATTGGCTAAAATGATTGAAGGGGAAAATGAAAAATGTTAGAGGAGATATGAAAAAACTGGGACTAATTCATGGTTCTTGGAACTGTGGACTGATCCACCACTTTGGAGAACAATATGGAATTACACCCAATGTGGAATTATGTCCTTTGACCCAGCAATACCACTACTAGATCTATTTCCAAAGATAATTAGGAAAAAGAACTTATATGTTCTAAAACGTTTTTAACAACTCTCTTTGTGGTGGTAAAGAACTGGAAATTGCAGGGATGCCCATCATATGGGAGATGACTGAACAAGTTATGGGATATGATTATTGTAGAATACTACTGTGCTATAAGAAATGATGAGTTCAATGATATTAAAAAACATGGAAAAATTTGCTCAAAATAATGAAGAGCAAAATGAGCAGAAGAACTAAGAGAACATTGTATACAGTTAGCAACAATGCTGTTTTAAGAGGGACTTTGAGCAAATGAGTTTTGACTAATATAAATACTCAAATTAACTATGAAAGACATATGAAGAAAGATGCTATGTCTAGAGAAAGAACTGATAAATAGAAGTATGTATAGAATAATTTTACATACATATGCCTATTTGTGTTTAATGGTGCCATGGAGAGTAGGGGGTTGGAAGAAAGGAGAAGAAAAGAAATTTGCATGATACCTTTGTTGTATATTTAAAGGCATAGCAAGTTATTATATATAGTAGATTTGAAGTTTCATGTGCAATCATATTTTTATTATACTATATTATGGAAATTCTTGTTTTATTCAATAAACTAAAATAAAGTATTTTTTAAAAAGTACTACATATAATATGGGATGGCTCTCTTGTAGGGAAAGTGGGGAAATACTGGGAGCAGCTATGATGTTGTAATAAACAGCAAACATCAATACAAACTTTTTCAAAAGTGTATATTCATATATCTCTGTCCTGCCTCCACCTAGTTGTTAAACATTTGCTATCACACCCCTGTATTGTTCTATAAGCTTTGGTGGAACCCAGTGACCAGTAAAAGACTCAGTTAACGAAGTCATCATCAGACTAGAGGCCTGGTGATTGCAGGTTGATAATAAATAATAGCAACTGGCATTCACACAGCACTTTTAGGTGTGCAGGTGATATTGGATAGCTTATACTCTGCACCATTAGAGGAAGTGCCTACTTTGATGGGCTCACATATCTTTTGAAGCATTGTACAGATAATTGTGTTTCTGTCATTTCCACTTCTTAGATTTGCAGCTCCTTGAGGGGAGGAACCAGAACTTAACTCAAATTTTGTATATCTGCCAACGCTCAGCTCCGTACTCTGTACATAATGGATGCTTGACAGTTTATCTAATTGAATTGAATGACCCCCACTCTCCACAATGACTGTGGACAGAGTACTGTTCCATGAGTCCCAGCTCTACCACTTAATTGACTCTAGCGTAGGCAGAACCACTTGGCTGCTTTGTCTCAATCTTCTCAATTATAAAAGGGGCACAATAATGCTCATGCTACATAACCTTTCACATCTTTGTGAAACTGACTGTGAGAAGTGTGCTCACTTTAAACAAAGAACAATACTTGTTGTGAAGTCAGGAAAGCTTTTATTAATTTTTACCTTCATTCCCCTTGAATGAAAGAGTAATTCCTAATGGGCTGCTAAATTTGTTCAGATCCGTGCAAGCCTTTTGTGCTGTTCCCAGTTTGAATTTTCCACTTTGCTCTCCATTGGCCAGATGCAGCCTCCTGAACATCTCACTTGAAGCTCTCCTTTTTGATAGGTTCACCTGTCAAACAGCTGGTTAAGCATGCAAACAAGCTTCTGACCTTTTACCTGATCAGAAGGCTAGTTCTGCTAGGTCTAACTCTGTTTAGAACCTCAATCATTCAAAAATGGGAGAAATTTTAATCCTGTGGAAACAGAATTCCTTCTTTTGTTTCCCACACTGACTTAATATTAGAGCTCATTGCATATACATTTATGAATATAAAAGCACTATGAAACAATACAGTGCTATATTTAGAAGACAGTCACCATCACTGGAGAAAACATTTCTAGTACTTATTTTCTGTGTAACTCTGGGGAAGTCACTTCAGGTCTTTGGCCCTTATCAATAAAAGAGGAACAGTGATACTTGTGCTTGTTACTTTTGAGAGTTCTTGGGATACCAGAGTTTTTTAAACTCTAACATGATATAGAATTAAGCTATTATAGTGACAATGATTGATATCCCTGATTTGTCTCCTATTCCTGTTCCCATCTGTGAATTACATGTTTTTTTAGATTCTTTGCAAGGCTAAGAACCATTTTTTTTTCCTGGATGTTCCTGCAGAATCTCAAACTCAGTGAGTTCAAACAAAGGATCTTGCAGTTCTTCCTTTCAACTCCTCAATCATCCACTTCTCGCTCCCTAAGCCTAGGTATCCCTCAAGGCTTCATCTTGGGTCCTCTTCTGTTTTCATTGTATACTGCATATACTCTACATATAGGTTCCCAAAGTGGGTGATACTACCCCCTAGGCATTGCTGGAATGATCCAGGCAAGTGATAGTAGCCTGGGTGCACTTGGGGGGCACTGAATAAAAATAAGGGGGCAGTGAAAACATATGGAAAGAAGAGAATTTTGAAAAAAACATTCATATATATTTCATCTGTTGTGTAATAGAGTTAAAACGATAGTGATTACATTATTTTCCAAATAAACACAAAAAATACAAGTTATAACTTATCAAAGATCAAGTCTACCAATAGGTCTTAACTGGCACATGTTGGCAAGTTAATGTGTCATCACTGCTGAGAAGTTTACCATGCACTGGCAGGAATATATTCATGTAGTGACTTGTTTGCAATATGATACTATACAGTTACATGACACAATATTGTGTTACTAAAATTTCAGTGCAGGAAAAACCCCACAAATTTACAACAAATTATTACATTTAAGATGCATCATTAAAAAATTTTATATTTTTTGAAGTGATGCAAATTTTAAAAAATGTTAAAGGATTGAAGAAGACAGATTTCCAGGGTGGGACTGAGTAATTTTTTTTAAAGGGGTTTGGGAACCTTTACACTCCTCTCAGTCTGCACCAAGTAATTTACTCCTTGGTGAACTTATCAACCTTCATGGGTTTAATGATCATCTCTATGCCAAGAAAACCTAAAATGTAACAGCTAGCCCCGTATTAGCTACGTAGTGCTTTAAGGTTTGCAAATTACTTTACAAATACCATCTCAGTTTATTCTCACAAGAAGCCTGAGGGTAGGTGCTATCATCCCCATTTTATGGAGGTTAAGTGACTTGCCCAAGATCACACAGCTAGGGAGTGTCTGAGTGAGGATTTGAACTCAGGTCTTCCTGACTTGAGGCCTAATGCTTTTATTCACTGCATGGTGTGGCTGTCTCTCCTGCGGTGAGCGCTGTTCAGTGATCAAAAATGAACTATAAAATCAATAGTTTAACTAGATAGAGGTTTCTAACTTGGGGTCTGTGAACTCATTTAAAAAAATACATAATTTGATTGGGGCAGCTTGGTGACACAGTGGATAAGCGTATTGGCCTTAGAGTCAGGAGGATCTAAGTTCAAATCCAGCCTCAGATAGCTGTATACATTGGACAAGTCACTTAACCTGGATTATCTTGCCCCAATTTTTTGATCACTGTATTTCAATGCAATTTCCTTTATAATCCTCTGTGTTTTATTTTATTAGTTTAAAAATATGATTCCGAGGAGGGATTCATAGGCTTCTGCAGACCAGCTGCTGAAGGGATCCAGAATTTGACTTGGATCATCTTTAAAGTCTTCTGCAGTTCTTAAAAATTCAACGTCCTTAAGCCTTAGATTGGAAATCTGAGAACTGTCCCACAGACTTTTGCTGTCATTTTGAGGAAGTTCTTTCATATATCTAGCCCTCAGTTTCCCCATCTGAAAAAAGGAAGATGCTGTACCAACATGGTCTCTGCAGCCCCTTCCAACTCATTCTCTATTCTAAGGCCAGTTCTCTTCCTGTTCTTGCAGCTCTGACATTTTATCAAGCAGGCAGTTTTAAATATAACTTTCCCCTAAGTGCATGCATGCGTGTGTGTGTGTTCAGCCTTTACTTAATCAATAGGTTGCTTCCTTTCTTTCCCAGTATGCCTTAGATCAAAGTCCTTTGAAGGGGGAGGCAGAGAACTAGGGTTTGAAATCTGTCTCTGCCAACCTGTGAGCCTTTGCCCTCCATGGACCTCAGTTTCCCCATCTGTACAATGAAGGGTCCCTTCCTTCTCTGACCTATGACAAGGCAGTGGAGTTAGAAACACAAGACAGCTCTTTCCATCTTAAACCTGACTTTTATTGGAGTGCAGGGACAGAGAGAAGGGCAGGGGAAGGGTGGGGTAGGACTCAGAAGTGGCACATGCGCTGGACTTGCTCGTAGGATACATGTGGGTCACTGTACCGTACACGTAGACGCAGCACATCATAATCCACTTGGCGACCAACCTGCTTGTGGTGCAGGCACGTGTTTAGGTACTTCTTGGTGGCTTTCAGCTTCTCCAGGTCCTTATCCAACCTGGCGGCATGGCGTGTCAGCTTTTCAGTGCCCTGTGGGGAGGTACAGGGTGGTGGTGGAGAGAGACACAGTGTGAGAGTGAGTAGGATGTTGGAGAACCCCTCTATATGAAGGGTGACCCATGGGGAACTGGAGAGAAGGACCTGCAGCCAGCCAAGTGTGAGACTTAGGGAAAAAGGGAAGGAGTGATTGCTAGCAGAGGGTAATGTGTCCTTAGAGCTAAAGGGCCAGGAAGATATGGGTTCATGTCCCACTGAGAAATCCTAGACTCTCAGTGCCCCTTGCTATTCAGCATTGTAGAATAGGCACCTATCTACATTGATGGAGGGAGTTCTTCATTTCCCCCTGCCTTCCCAACCCAACCGGCAAATAAAAGGAACGGTGATGGAGGATGGACTGGATTTCTGCCACTCTTATCCTTACTTAAGGTTGGAGTCTCCACTCCCTTCTCTTAGACTGGAAAAGAACAAGTGAAAAGGTCAAGGATACTCCATTTCCTGAGGACCATATGTCCTCAGATAGCTCTTCCCCTTACAGCATGGTCTCTCCCCTGTATGCTGTCACATCAAGAGGGTGCAAATGAAGACAAAGAATCAAAGAGACCCGGTCAAAGGTATTGCCAGTTCTGATTTCACTGTCAATCAAGAAAAAAAAAGGTTCCTTCCAGCCATGTGATCAGTCACACAGAACCACCTAGGGAATGTCCACACATGTTCCAGTCTCTTCTTCAAGGTACTCTCCTTACATGTCATCACACCTGTTCAAGGGGAAGCTCCCTAGTGCCCTCCCTAGGGTCCAGGATACTACTATCATCTGAGCCAGCTGATGAGGTCTATACCTGGGCCAGAAGGGGTTATGTGTGCGGGGGCGGGATGGAGAAAGAGAGAGAAGAGGGGGGTGTTATGGAGGGCTTTGAATAACAAATAATAGAGGTCAAAGAAGTTGTTGACTGAAAAATGGGAAACAGATATAAGTAATGAGATTGTGGTTATTATCATTTCATAGAGAAGTGTAACTGATATGAAACAATTTCTATCAGGCAGTCAAAAAATAATTAATTTTTAATTATATATATATAAAATTAATAAGTGCCTACTATGTGCCAGGCATTGTGCTAAAGTGCTGGAGACAGAAAGGCAAAAGACAATTCCTTCTCCCAAGCAGTCTAATGGGGGATACCACATGAAGAAAACTATATATACATATAAGAGATATGTGCAGGCTAAATTATTATAGATAATAAAAAGAGGCGATACTTTAACATTCAAGGAAATTGAGAAAGGCTTTTTGCAGAATGTAGGATTTTGGATGGGACTTGAAGGAAGCCAGGAGGTCGAGATGAAGAGGGAGACAATTCTAGGAGTGGGATACAGCCAAGAAAAATGCATGGAAATGTGGAAACTTGTACAAGGAACAGTGAGAAGACCAGTGTCACTGGATGGCAGAGGTACGTGGTAGGAGGGGCTGTATAGTGTAAGAAGAGTGGAAAGGCGACCAAGTATGAAGGTCTTTGAAAGCCAAGCAAAGGATTTTATATTTGTTGATTGACAGGATGGAAGGGGGGTGACATGGTCAAACCTGAGACCGAAAAAGATTAATTTGACAGCTCAATGAATGATTATCCATGAGTAATATAATGGGAGTCTGCACCAAAGTGGTGACCAGGTTGGATGAGAGAAGGGAGCATATACACAAGGTGGAGATAGAATTGGCAAGACTTGGAAACTCATTGGATAGGACAGGTGAGAGTGAAGAGTCAAGGATGGTTAGCCTAGGCAATAGGGATGATGATGTTCATAGTAATCAATAGTAACAGGAAAGTTTGGAATAGAAGGGAATTTTTTGGGAGCACTACAAAAATGCTAACCATTATTGTTACTATTATTAACAATATTAAATGAAACAGAAAAGGGAGAAGTGTTTGCAAAAGGGTCTCTAAGGATATCCTATGTGGACTCTAAATGGAAGAAGGCTTCCTTAGAGATGCTGAGGTCTTCCAGCTGTTCCTGTTTTTAGGTGATGTGAGCATCATAGAGCTTCCTTGATAAGATCCATGGCCACTCCAAAGAAACTGACCCAATTATTTATGCAAGGAAATGACTGAAGAATGCACTACAGCCTGGATTATGACATACAGTTATCCAGGTTGAGTTAGTTCATCATGACTTATGTACTGATGGATCCCAACTCTGCTTCCTACTACCTGAGTGACCTTGCTCAAGTCACTTAATGTTAACTGGTCAAAAAGACAGTTGGACTAGACATCTAAGGTCCCTTCCAGCTCTAAATCTAAGATATAGCCTTTAACTCTTCCCCTTCTCCCCCATCTCATACCGTTATGACTAAGTTTTGTCAATTCCATTTCCACCCTATCCCTCCAATGACTATCCTTTATATAGTTTCACTGCAATCACTCTGGTATAGACCTTTCATTTCTACCTGCCTGGACTTTGGCAATAGTAAAAAGCTTCTTACAGACTTTCTTATCTCTTTATTATAAGTGATGACTTATTGATGAGGAGAGAAAAATTAGGAAAAAATTGGAAATAGATTTACACTATATTTTCCTTTCCTATCCATCATTTATCCCATTCATCCTAGGGGCAGTTAGGTGGTACGATGGATAAAGCACTGGGTCCAAAGTTAGGAAGATTTGAATTCAAACCCAACCTCAGATACTCACTAGCTACAAGACCCTGGGCCAATCACATAACCCCTGTTTGTCTTGGTTCCTCAACTGTAAAATGGGGACATACTGGAGAAAGAAATGGCAAATCACCCCAGCATTTCTGTTCAGAATACCCCATGGGCTAGTAGGACATGACTGAACTCCAACAACAGATCCATCCTACACACTGTTGTTAGAAGAAACTTTATTTCCATTAGATCTGGCTGTGTCACTCCTTTGCTTAAAAATCTTCAGTGACTCACTATTTCCTCCTGAGTAAAGTCTGAACTCCTTTACTGACACTATTAAGAACCCTCCACAACCTATTGCATCATCCTACTGTTCCAAACTTAACTTATGACCATTTCCCTCGTATTCTGTGCTCTAGCCAACCTAAACATCTTTCTGCTCCATGAACATATGCACCTGTGCCCTCTGGCCTCCATGCTGTTACAGAGGAGTTTCCCCATACCTGGAATGCTTTCCTCACTCTTTCCCTGTCAGATTTCTACCTACCTTTCAAAGCTTACCTCAAGTACAATTTTCTTCTCCAGAAAGCTTCACAGATTCTCCTCCTCCTCCTCCTCCTGTTAATGGCTTTCCTTCCTTAGACTTCACCAGTGTGTTCACTTGTCTAATGCACTTACCTCAGGATATATATGCATATATAAATAAATATGTATATATTCATACATATAAAATATATATGATATAACACATATATATGTATACACATATATAGACAGATATAGATATATACATATAGATAGATAACTATCTATCTATAGCTATCTCTCTCTCTCTCTCTCTCTCTATATATATATATATATACATACATATGAATTATCTGTGAGGGCAAGGATCATTTCTCATCTAAACTTTGCATCACCCTAACCCTAAATGCACCTAATATAGGGCCCTTTACATAGTAAGCATGGAATAAATGTATGTTGATTGATTATTTGAGGAAGATTTGAGGAATACAGGGGGAAAAAGGGCAGTAGGAGAAAGGGAAAGATGAACCAGAGAAGATGGGAGAGGAGAAGGGAGGGGAAAGAAGCAGCTTGTATAGATGGGAGGGTAAGGCTGTACCATAGAAAGGCGACTGGCTTCTGGAAGTTGGGTTCCAACATGTCTCTGGAACACACGCACCATGGGCCTGTCCAGCTTCTCTCGAGTTGCCAGGTATTTTTCACAAGCAGGACCCTGAGGATGGAGCATAGAGTTATTGAGGATTGAGATAGTTCCCTCCCCCTCCATCATACATGCCTCCCAGCTTCCTTATCCCAGGAAGATAGAGGAAGCTGGGAGGACCTCCCTCCATGCCTGCTCTCAAGGAAGATCCTTCCCTACCTTGCTGAATTCCTTTGTGAAAAGAATCTCATCTTTGAACTTCTTGCATCTATTGACAGTCCCTCTCATGAGCCCAGCCATCATGTTCAGCCTTTCCTGAGGGAAGACAGTGTGATACAGTTGATAGGGTACTTATCCTCAGATTCAAATACTGCCTCATATGCTAGCTGAGTGACCCTAGGTAAGTCATTTAACTTCTTTGTACCTATTTTCTCACCTACAAAATCAGAGGGTTGGACTCAATGACCTCTAGGCTTCCTTTCAGCTCTAAATCTATTATTCTATGATTGTATTAACCTCACAACCAGTTTAATATGCATATGTAGGCACTATCCCTCCCATGTTCCATGTATGGTACCATCTAGCTCCATTTACTCCCAACTATCCTGAAGTCCATTTCAAATACAACCCCTAACTATTCTCCAAACCATTTCCACACAGGGCTCTTAACCAGCTCCACAGTGCCCCCAATTAGTGGCCAGATACCCCCCAAATCAACTTCACACATGATTCCATGTGAAGCTCTCCACCTAGCCACCCAAATAACTCTTACGTAGATCTCTAACTTCTACTAGACCTCTAAGTACCCTGAAACCAATTCTTCACATGTGGTCCCCATGCACAGCCCCAACTAACTCCACGTGACCCCCAACCAGCCTTCAAATTATCTTTTCTTCCAAATCAATTCCAAGCATGACTTTCACTGAAAAATTATCTAAACAGCTCTACATATATTTGCTACTCCAACTGCCTCACTAATCAATTCTTCACATTGTAATCTGTTGAGTCTCCATTTTGTGGAGGGGCCTATGCTAGCCTTGATTCTTCTCCTGTCCCTGTTCCTGGCTTCCAGACTGCAAAAACTTCCAGACTGCCATGTTCTGGGTGCCTTCATTTCCTCTCCACCCATCCTGGCTCCCACTTTTCACCTCCCTTTTGCCTATTTTCTTCACCCATTAGAAGGTAAGCCCCTTTCCAGCAGTGGCTAGCTCTTTTGCTCATCTGTATCCCCAGTTCTTAGCACAGAACCTGGAATAAATAAGTGTTTAATAAATATTTCCTTCCCATATAATCTCCCTCCAACTCCAATCCCTGAACATGACCTCACCCCTTTGTCCAGCTCACCTTGAGTTGCACAGTTTCTTGCATCTTTCGGGACAGAGAATTACCCACAGACTTGCTGACATGCAGTTGCCACTTGTGGGCATGATCCTCGCTCTTTATCAGGTCCTCCAGCATTGCTTTTCCTTCCACCAGTAATCGTTTCGCATCATTCAGAGCCATGTTACACTCTGAGGGGACAGCAGAAGTGTTTGTTGGAAGAGCTCTCCAAGACAACTGAGTTTCTGCCCTCTTCTTCCCCATCTCCCTCTATTTATGTCTACAGAGGCTTGTCTGTGTCTGTGTCTCTCTTGGGTATCTCTGTCATTCTCTTTGTTTTTTTCTAGGTCTCTCTTGGCATCCCCCAAATCTCTGCTCTGATTTGTCTAGGCCAGGGGTGGGGAACCTGTGGCCTCAAGACCCTGGGGCCCTCTAGGTCCTCAATTCACTTGAATTCAGTCAAAGGACCGCACTTGAAGACCTAGAGGGCCACATGTGGCTTTGAAGCCGCAGGTTCCCCACCCCTGGTCTAGGCTGTATACCCTCAGACAAGTCACTTGAGCTCTCAGTTCTTCCTATCTTTAAAGAGGGTGGGAAATATTTATTTTACAGGGTTGTGGTCAGGAAAGTATGTGTAAATTTTCTGTGCCATAGAAGTGAGGTTTTTTAAAATTAATTATTGTTATTACTGCTAGATATGATGCCAGAAGAGCTCAATGGCACTAGGGGAGAGTTTACTGAGGAGGAGATATTCACAAGCTCACTGGGTCATCCCTGGAGAGAGCAGATGCTTATAGTTATTAGGAGTACTAGTTCCATGTTCACAGGGTTACTAGGAGCATGGAGGGGTGGGGTGGAGAAGAGGTTCATAAGATCAGTGAAGTGGTTCCTGAATCACAGGTTCTGAGCTGGAAGGGGCTTGAGTGACCCTCTAGACCAACCCATCCCTGAAAAAGTATCTCTTGGTGGTCACTCAGCCTTCACCTGAAGACCCCCAGTAAGGGGGACTCCACTATCTCCTGAATCTGCAAGACGCTTTTATAGTTCTAATGTTTAGAAAGCTTCTCCTTCCTCACACTTCAATTTGTCTCTGTGACTTTCACCCAGACTCTTTTTGCATCCCCAGGACTTAGCACAGTGTCTGGCAAATAGTAGATACTTCATAAAAGTTGATTTACTGATGATTGAAGGAACTTGGGATGTTTAGTCTACAGAAAAGAAGGCTGGGGTGGGGGAGAAGGGAGGAAGATGATAACTGTCTTCAAGTATTTTAAATATTGCCAAGTGGAAGTATGAGATTACACTTATTTAAGACAGTACGTGGATAAGAGTTCTGAACTTGGAGTCAGGATGAACTGAATTAGAATCCTGCCTCAGACTTTTATTACTAGTAATAGCTAATGTTATATAGTGCTTTTAAGGTTTGCATATACTTTGCATATGCTGTCTCATTTGATCCTCATAACAACCCTACGAGGTAGATGCTTTTGTTGTCCCCATTTTACAATAAGGAAACTGAGGCAAGATAGAGATTAAATAATAGTAATAGATAGAACTACACACACACACACACACATATATATATATAGAGAGACAGAAAGAGAGAGAGACAGAGAGAGAGAGGAAGAGAGAGAGACAGAGGGAGAGAGTGAGAGAGAGAGAGGGAGAGGGAGAAAGAGAGAGAAAGAGAGAGAGAGAGAGAAAGAGAGAGAGGGAGAGAGTGAGAGAGAGGGAGAGGGAGAAAGAGAGAGAAAGAGAGAGAGAGAGAGAGAAAGAGAGAGAGAGACAGAGAGAGAGAGAGGGAGAGAGTGAGAGAGAGGGAGAGGGAGAAAGAGAGAGAGAGAGACAGAGAGAGAAAGAGAGAGAGACAGAGAGAGAGAGGGAGAGAGTGAGAGAGAGAGGGGGAGAGGGAGAGAGAGAGAGAAAGAGAGAGAGAGAGAGAGAGAGACAGAGAGAGAAAGAGAGAGAGACAGAGAGAGAGAGGGAGAGAGTGAGAGAGAGAGGGGGAGAGGGAGAAAGAGAGAGAGAGAGAGAGAGAGAGAGAGAGAGAGAGAGAGAGAGAGAGAGAGAGAGATAGCCAGGTACTGTATTAAATGCTTTATAAATATTATCTAATTTTTATGCTCATAGACACACAAATTGGTGCTATCAGCCCCATTTTACAGTTGAGGAAACTGAAACAAACATAAGTGAAGTGACTTGCCCAGGATCACACTACTAGTAAGCATCTAAGGCAGGGTTCTAATTCAGGTCATCCTGATTTCAAGCCCAGCAGTCATCCCATAAGCCACCTCTAATTTAAGTCTAATCTCACTTCCAACTGGCAACATTTTAAATAATCGAAGGTGATTATCCTTGCTTCCTTGCTCCTTTCTCCCCTACCCCAACCTTCTCTTCTCTAGACTAAACATCCTAAGTTCCTTCAATCATCATAAATCAACTTTTTTTAAACACCTACTATTTGTCAGGGACTGTGTTAAGTCCTGGATACAAAAAGAGGCAAAAAAATTTCCTTCCTTCAAAGAGCTTACAGTCTAATCGGGGGTGGGGGGAAATTTCATGCAGACAAATATATACAAAGCAAGCTATATACACGACAAATAGGACGTCATTAATAAAGAGGAGGCACTAGAATTAAGAGGGATTGGAAAGGTTTCCTATAAAGGATAGGGTTGTTGTTGAAATTTAAAGGAAGCCAAGGAAATCAGTAGGCAAAGTTGAGGAGGAAGAGCATTCTAGGCATGGTGGGGTCAGGGGAGGGGGAGCAGCCAGATAAGATGCCTGAAGCTGAGAGATGGATCCTTCCCCATTCGGGTGGTCCTCCTCTGGACTTTCCCTGGCTTATCAAGATCCTTCCTAAATTGTGTTGCCTTGAACTGAACGCAACACTTCACCTATGATCTTACTGGGGAAAGTGGAATTATCCATTGCTTCCTTATCCCAGGAAGCTGTACCTCTCTTAAGACAGCAAGAGATTAGGCTGCCATATCACACTGTTGGTTCACATTGAACTTGAGGTTGATGAATCTCTCAGATATTTTTTCAGACCAAATGCTCTCTAGTCACATCATATGTGGAGTCTTAAAACATCATAGAATTCATAGTTCAATAGCTGGAAGGGATCTCAGAAGCCATCTAGTCCAACCCCTTTATACAGACAAGGAAACTGAGGCACAGAGAGAGGATGTGGTTGGCCTAAGGTCCCATGAGTAGCAAGTAAAAGATCCCAGATTTAAACTTGGGCCTTGTAACTGGAGTTTGGCATCCTTCTCATGCTACTATGCTGCTACATAGCAATGGGTCCCATCTCTTTGACTTCTGAAGTAGATTGCTTGGACTGAAATTCAGGACTTTTATATTTATCCCCGGAAAATGCCTGATAGGAAAACTCCAGCCACAGATGCAGATCCCTAAGTCATCAGTGTGGAAGAGTTGTCTGGGCATTGAGAGGTTAATGACTTCCCCAGAGTATATATTATTGGATGGGGTCATTTTGGGTACTAGTGGGGAGGTAGGTGCACACAAGTTTATTAGGGGTAGGATCATAAAATCATAGGTTTAGAGCTGGAAGAGACTTTGGAGGTCTTCTGACTCAAACCCTGCATTTTGCTGATGAGGAAACTGAGACTTAGGGTCACATCACCATGTCAAGTAGAATTTGAAGCCAAATTACCCTACCTCCAAAGTAAGTACTCTCTTCACTCTGCCATGTTGCCTTTCTAATGATGAAGGGCCATTGACCATAGATGCTCAGGTATGAACTGGGTATGAGTTGAAATACAGAGGTGTAAATCTGTCCAGTTACACAGGGACTCTGTCTCAGGCAGATGAGGGAAGTGTCCCCACACTAGGACAGGACGCACCTGGGGGGTTGACCCCCACAGGGTTGACTGGTGGACTGGCGGTACCCAGCACCTTGGGAGTGTGGGCTCGGCTCATATTGATCCAGGACTGACGCCCAGCATCCACCAGCACTGAATCCAAGGAGTGGTTCATGAGATCCACCACCTGGAGGCGTTCTTCACAGCAAAATGTCAGGTCATCACGGCATTTGCAGAGGGCCTGGAGGAGGGCAAAGAGGAGGGCAAGTCAAAAGGGTCTTTGGGGCAAGGAGGAAAACAAGTGGGGAGAAGTCATAAGGGGCTTCAGTGGAAAGAGAGGGAGGGGCTGGGAGTGGGGTAGGGGCTTCTGGGGAGAAGCAGACCAGGAGAAGATGAGAATTTCTCCCTACACTTCCCTGTCTTTCTCCCTTGGTCCCACTCTTTGTGAGGATGAGAAAGCCACCTCATACTGGACTCAACACACACTGGAGTAAGATAGGTCTAGTATAAGAAAACACCAAGAGGCGGGAAGGAAGGGTGGATGATAGAGCTAGCTTTAGAATTAGTGAAACCTATGTTCAAGGCTTGTCTCTCATACCTATTGGCTGTGACCCTGAGCAAATTATTTAAACTCTCAGTGTCCCCAGGAACTTTCCAAGAATAAACATCAGTAACAAGTTGCAAGGTCTGCATTAGCAGAGGGAGCTCTTTCAGTAAGTTTCCTAAATTAATAAAATCACAGGTCTAGACTCACTCCCTATCCCTTATCAAAAAGACCCTGGTTTTATGTGTGTGTGTGTGTGTGTGTATGTGTATGTGTGTGTGTATGTGTGTGTGTAACCCCTCTCATTGCTACCAGGACTCTATAGAAGACCCTAGTGTCCAGGGAAATGGATGATGGGAGACTAGTGGACCAACAGCTAAAGAGACAGCTTTGTCTCTGGAGGGCAAAATGGGATGGACATGGAGTCTTAACTGGGTACCTACTCTGTCACTTACTGTCTTTGTAACTGTTAAGTCACTTGTTTTTCTCACTTATACAATGGGCATATAGATACCTACCTCACAGGACTGTTGGGGAGAGAGTGTTTCATAAACCCTTCAGTCATGATAATGGGAATGTAAACATATTCTATATCACAGCCAGTTAGGAAGGTGTAGCCACTGACTTCCTTGACTCAGGTGGTCAGCTGGACTAGAATTAGAGGTGTCAGACTTGTGGTGTTTTTGACTTTTGGGCACCTGTTTCTATTTGAATTTGACACCACTGGACTGGATGACCTTTAAGGTCCTTTCAACCTTAGTGATTTCTACTTCTATGCTATGTTACCTATTGAATTGGAGGTGCTTGTCCAGAGGAGGGCAAGCAAATGCTAGAGGGCATTAGGGATCATGATGTGTGAGGATTTGAGGATGTTTAGTCTAGAAAAGAGAAGACTCCATGGGAACATTTTAATTATCTTCATGTTTGAATAGTAGTAGTAGTAGCAGTAATAGTGCTTAGTAGTAGTAGTAGTAGTAGTAGTAGAAGAAGAAGAAGAAGAAGAAGAAGAAGAAGAAGTAATATCAAACATTTACATAGTGCTTACTATGTACCAGAATCTGTGCTAAGCACTTTACAGTTATCTCATTTGATGCTCACAACCACCCTTGGAAGTAGGTGTAATTATCCTCATTTTACAGATAAGGGAACTGAGGCAAACAGAGATTAAATGACTTGGTCAGGGTCACAGAGCTAGTAAGTGTCTGATGCCAAATTTGAATTCAGTTTGAATTGCTGACTCCAGATCTGGTGCTCTGGACTGTGGTACTGTGCCTCCAACTGCCTCATAAAAGACTCTGAAGAACTGTCATATAGAAAAAGGATTAGTCTTGTTCTGCTTGGTCCCAAAGGAGAGACCTAGTTGCTGTAGGTGGAAGCAACAGAGCCAGGTTTAGGTCTGATGTAAGGAAAACCCTCCCAACACTGAGAGCTGTGTCAAAGAAGAGTGGGCTGTCTCAGGAGGGAGGGGTCTTCTGCATCCCTAGAGGTCATTAAGTGGAGACTGGATGTCTGTTTGTTGAGATTATTAGAGATGGATTCTTATACAAGTCCAAGGTAGATTTGATGGCCTCTGGGGCTCTGTCCACCTCAAAGAGCCTCTGACTGTTTTTCCACAATGATTTCAAATTCTTAGAGAGGAAGATCTGCCTAATAACTGTTCTTGTGTGTCCTGTGCTGAGTGCAAGGCTCCCTACTCAGTAAGTGCTTAATAACTATTGGATTGGACTGACAAAAGAGCAGGAATGATACCTTGTTTGCTTTTTGTATGTCCAACAGTTCTCGGTATCAGGGCCCAAACAATGTTACTCATGATTACCAGGATGCTTTCTGATTTGTAAAAGGCTTTATATACAACATCTCACTTGATTTACACCAAGGTCAGTCAACAAATACTTAGGAAATACCTACCATGTGTCAAGCACTTTGCTAAGCACGGTACAGAGACAGGCAAAAACATGGTAATTGTTCTCCATAAGCTCAGTCTAATAATGAAGGGGGAAGGGAAGGGCCACATGCAAATAACTATGAGATATATACAAACGTAAATAGAAGATCACCTCAGAGAGAAAGCTTGCAGAACTTTGGGACAGGGGTTAGAAAATCCTCCCATCGAAGGGATCATTTGAGTTGAATTGTGAAGGAAGCACAAAAGGTAAGAGGCAGAGGTAAAGGGGAAGTACCATCCAAGTATGGGGTACTGCTAGTGCAAACACAAAGAGACAAGAGATGGCAGTGGCCACTGGACTTTAGAGAACCTACCTGGAGGGGAGTAAAGTGTGCAAAAGGAGAACTTTCAATACCAAACTGAGGATTTTATATCCTACTATAGGATATAAAGTAATAGACTCCCTAGAGCTTACTGAGTGAGGAGGTGATGTGGTCAGACCTTCTTTTTAGGAAAATAATTAGTAGCTAAGTGGAGGATGAATTGGAGTGGGGAGAGACTTGAGACAGGTTGTCCAATTATAAAGCTGAAAGATGACAAAGGTTTCTTTGTCGGAGGAGAAGAGATGGAGTGCATATGAGGGATGTTGTGAAATGACAATATTTGACCACAGATTGGCCTATGTGGGGTTAGTGAGAGTGTGGAGTTGAAAATGACACTGAGGTTGTAAGCCTGGCTATCTTAGAGGATGGTGGTGCTGAGATACCTACAGAATGTGTCCAGAGGAGTGTTGATATAGGACTGGAACAATGGGAGAGAAATTAGGTCTGAGTATAAAGGTTTGAGAATCATCAGTATAAAGATGATGCTTGAAACCATGGGAGCTGATGAGATCACAGCGAAGGGACAGAAAAGTAGGCAGTTTAGGACAGATCTTTCTTGGATACCCACTGTAGCCCCACCCTCTAATGTCTCCACTTGGAAATGCCATGGGACCACAGCTGACAGACCATATAGGATGCTGTCCTGGGGCTGTCACAGGGATACAGGTTAATGGCCATGACCTGGATGAAGAACCATCAAAAGGGAATGAAAAGTGAGCAGGGAAGTGGAAAAAGAGAACCAAGAGTGCAATGCCACAAAAAACCTAGTGAGGGGAGAATATTGAGCAGGAGAGGTGATCTACTTGTATCAGAGGGTGCAGACAGGTCAGAAAGAATGAGAATTGAGAAATATAAATGCCAATCAAGAGATTACTGGTAACTTTGGAAAGAGCAGTTTCAAATGAACAATGAGGTTGTGAGCAGAGAGTTTAGCAGAGAGTGAAAGGAGAGAAAATGGAGGTACCTTTCTTGGGGAGTCTAGCCAAGAAGGGTAGAAAATACAGGGATTGATGGCTTAAGTGAAGGAGAGAGTGAGAGAAGAGTCAAGGTGATATTAGAAGGGAAGGGAAGGAGTGAATGGCCTCCATTTTTTCAGTGAAATATGCTGTGAGATCCTTAGCTGAGAGGGTGGGTAGAGACATTAGCAGGTAAGAAAGGGTTTGGAAGAGTGACTGGTGAGTGGGAAAGGTTTGCTTTGCTGCTGTGAAGACCTGGCTAGGATTATGTAACATCAATTTGTCATGGACCTTGTCAGCACAGTTTAATGAGATTCTCCAGCTCTGTTCAGCAGCAGATGAATAAGGCAAATATCCCCATTTATGACTGGGAAAACCAAGGCATGGAAAGAGAAAGTTACTTGCTCAAGGTCTCCTAGGCAGAACTCAAATCCATTTTTGTTTTTGTTTTTTTCTTTGTAGATTTCAGAGCCAAAGCTCTTTATAGCCTACCTTGATAGTATTCAGAAGAAATAACCAATTAACTGCTCTCCTCAGGAGATTTCCCTTGGGTGTTGCCAAAAGTAACTTTATCCCAAAGGGGTAGGTGGAAAAAAGAGGAGAGAAAAAGAGGCTCTACAATTCTCCTACCTTGAGCAAGGTCTCTGAGGTCTCCATGTCCTTTTCTATTTTCCTTTTCAGGCCCCGAAGCTCATCTTTCTCCCACAGGAGCAGATTGTCAGCTTTGTCTGGTATCTAGAGAAAGAGGGAAGGAAGAGATTTCTGCTCTATATGTATGTATAAAGGGAGAGAGAAAAAGGACCAGAGAGGATGGAAATATGATCTCTTGGGTGCCCTCCCAGGAAGGTGTGTCCCACCTGAGGTCTTAGGGAGAAGGAGGCATCTGGTCTGGGATGAAGTATCTGATATGGGGAATAAACGGGGGGTAAGGGTTGATGAATTTAGGACTGTGAGGAGAAAGGATGTTTGACCTCCAAGGGACTGTAGATGCCTGGCAGGGTTATGTCATGTCCTGATAATTTTTGGGGAGGACTCTTTTACCTCTTGGAGGCTGTGAGTGGCTATTCTCCTGAGAGTTTTTTTTTTATTTTTTATTTTTTGAGGGGATGAGAACAAAGAACTATTTGATCTCCTATATGCTGCAGTTACCTTGGAGGAGTGACCTCCTGGGAATTAGGTGGGGGTGGGGAATCCGATATTCTGGAGGCTGTGAGTTCTAGGAGGGCATGTCTGTCTGAACTCCTGGGAGTTGGAGTTGAGGGTGTTTGACCTGAAAGTCTGAAGAGGCTAGGGACTATTGGATCTGGTGGAGTTCCGGGTGTCTAGAAGGGTTGTCTGATCTCTCTGCACTGGCCTGACAGCTTTGGAGGAAGGTTTGAGGGAGAGAGGGTCTCACCTTCTCTGAGTCAGGACGGTTGGATCGGATTTTCCTGCTCTGCTCATTGATGAGCAGACCCTTTCGTATCTCACTGAGCCTGTGGTCTGTGACTTCCCTCTGCCGAAGGACGGCGCAGACCTGCACGTTGATCTCATGCTCAGCCTGGCGCAGGCGAGAGGCCAAGAGCCGGACACCTCGGACATAATTCTGGATGTACTCATTGGTCTGCATGGACCGGGCTTCCCTGTGCAGTCGCAGGGGTATGGTTGCCACCCACGCAGGGGGCTTAAGCTTCTGCTTCCAGAGGGTGACCCCGTCCCCTGGGGGAGGCTGCTCCACTGTCCCGCCGCCCTTGAGCATCTCTACGCGGAAACGCCAGGGGGCCATGGAAGTTTTTCGGGACTGTTTTTCGGGTACCTTGGAGTCCGAGGCGCCTTCGGGGGGTTGCCACACGGACACCGCGTAGGCGGCGCATTTCTCCGTTAGCTGCTGGGCAGCATTCACTGCATCCCGGGTATGCTGTCGCCATTCTGGGGCGCCCACCCGATCTTCAGGAGTCGGTTGCAGGGGATGCAGGAACACAGGCATGGCCCTCACTGCCGCCCCCTACCTGGGGCCCCACAGTAGGGGGGCGGCAAGAGACTCCTTCCCTCTCCTTCAGATGAAGTGAGTTCGGTGCGGTCCTCCCATCACCATGGTGACTAGGGCTACAACTCAGGGAAGAGATTCCAGAAGTGGGGGAGGGGAACGCTTCCTCTGCCCTCCTACCCCTCCCACTCCCACCCCCAACGTCCCTCTCCTCCTGTCCTTCTTTCTCTACACAAGGCAGATACTCCTTTCCTCATTCCTGCATTTACTTCCATTTACCCCTTTGCTTTGGTCTCAGAGGAAGAGCTGGCCATTCTTTTGGCTAAGGAGAACCAGTTGCGCCCTTGATTCCATTTCTGCCTGTCTCTCCTGGGATTTCTCCCTCTCTCTCCCCCCGACTCTCTCCGTCTCTCTTGGGATCTCTCTCTCCTCTCTCTATCTCTCTCCCATTCGCTCTCTCTCTGTCTTTGTCTCTGGCTCTCTCTCTCTTTCTTCTTTCCATTCATTCTGCAAATCTGCTGAAATCTTCTCTACCCTAAAAACACTCTCTGTGGTCCTTGTCACCCCGTAAAGCTGTCATCTTCCTTCCTTCAGCCCTCACATACAATTACTGGTCAAATCCTATCGATTTTGAGCCTATCATTTCTTCTCTCCCCAAATTTATTAATTTATTTGTTTTCAGTTTTCAACCATCATTTCCATAAGTTCCAAATGTTCTCCCCCTCGCTCCTCAAGATGGCGTACAATCTTATATGGGTTCTCCACATACATTCCCATTAAACCCATTTTCATGTTGCATTAGTCATGTTGCATAGAGGACAAACAAGAAAACAAACGGGAGAAACCATGAGAAAAACAAAACAAAACATAACATAACAAAGGAGAAAATAGTCTGCTTCATTCTGTGTCCTGACTCCATAGTTCTTTCTCTGGATATGGATGGCATTTTGCATCATGAATCCTTTGAAAATGTTTTAGGTCTTTGCCTTGCTGTGGAGGGCTAAATCTGTCAAAATCAGTACTCCCACACTGTGCATAATGTGTACAATGTTCTGGTCACTTCACTTAGTATCAGTTCATATAAGTCTTTCCAGGTTTTTCTAAAGTCCATTTGTTCATCCTTCCATTTCTTTCATAGGCGAATGAGAGGTAATGTGTCAAGGAGAACTTGATGGTTGTGAATATGGGAGATTGAGTGAATGGTGGAGCCAGTGACAATAATAGTAAAACCCAAAAGAGGAGAAGCTTAGGAGGAAGCAAAGAAAACTTGGTTGTGCATATGATCCTCCTTTAATGTTCTTCTCTGATGCCCCATCATGGCATAGGGGTGAGCTTGGGTTCCTTGAAGGCTACTCTATGTGGTGGAACCCAGGCTGTGGGACATCCTGTCACTTTTCAAAAGCTTTGAGTATGAGCTTGGTGATATTTCATGTACCATAATGTCAAAGGCAATTCATAGAAGACTTTTGAGTAGAAGAGCAACATAGTCAGACCTGTAGCTTAGGAAGTATATTTTGGCGACTGTAAAGAAAATGGATTGGAAAGAGGAGAAATTAGAAACAGGGAGACCAGTTTTGAGGTTGTTGTAACAGTCTAAGTCAGAGGTCATGAGGACCTAAAGTAGGAGCCAAGTAAAGTGAAGAGAATGGAATGGAGTGAGGAAATGGAGATGAGAGGTTTCATAGAGTTGGAAACAATAATACTTGGCAACTGATTGTGCATGGATTGGTGAGGAAGAGAGAAAATTAAAGAATGACACTGAGCTCACAGTCTTATGCGGATGGAAAGATAATGAACCATTTGGTGGAAACTGAAACTTTGAAAAGAGAGGAAGGAAAGAGAGGAAGGAAATATTGAGTTTAAGAAGGTTATAGAAATATCCAGGAAGAGGTGCCCAGTAGGCCATTGGTGATAAGGGACTTGAATTCAAGAGATATTAGAGCCCTAGAGATAGATTTAGGAGAAATCTACATAGAGTGGATACCTGAAACTCTAGGAATAAATGAGATCCAAAGGGGCAAAAAAGTGCAAAGAAGAAAACGTGACCCAGGACGGTCCTGGGAGACATACATGTTGGCTTCCTGTCAAGGGTTCCTTCTCTGCCTCCTTCTCTCCCCATCTCTGCTCTGGGGAGAGGTGCAACTTGGTGATCACAAATGGTCTAGGGAGTGACAATCCTCCCTGTCCCCCATCCAGAGGGCCCTTTCTTTCCCTGCTAGGCTTCTCAAATTTTCCTGCATTCCAAAGTTGGGGGTAACAAGGTGAATGTAGTTGAAAGTGTGGTAGGTGACAAGGGAGTACTTCAGAGTGAGTCCATTGGATTTGAGAGATCAACATGTCTCTTCAAGTCTCTGAGAAAGAAGGCAGTGGTTAGGATGGAGAGGAGGATAGTGAGCCAGGTAGTAAACTCCTTGAGAAAGAAAGAAGACAAATTCAGGAAGGCCTGGATTCAAATCCTCCTCAGACATTCATTAACTTAGTACTTATGGAAGGATCATTTGATCTCTCTCTACCTCGGTCTTCTTTTATAAAGTGGGGATAATTTTTTTTTAAAGTCCATGTAGCATTTGCTTCACAGTGATGCTGTGAGGAATAAATGAAAATGTGTATGTAAAGTACTTTGTAAACCTTAAAGTATTATTAGTGTTGTTATATAATAATAATAATAGCTAATATTTATATGGTACTTACTATATGTCAGACATTGTACTAAGAGTTTTACAATTTTTAACTCATTTGACCTTCACAATAAGTCTGGGAGGCAGGTGTTATTTTTATCCTCATTTTATAGAAGGGGAAATTGAGGCAAAGGTTAAAAGACTTATCCAGGGTCACACAGCTAGTAAGAATCTGAGGCTGACTTTGAATGCAGGTCTTCCTTAATTCAGGAAGTATCTATCCTCAAAAGAGAGGTTGATGATTAGCAGTAGAGGGGGAATCTGTAAGTCAGAGTGAGGAGAAAGAAATTTACTTACTTATTCTCTATTCCTGGCCCAGTATCCAGTATCAAAGTGACAGTGGGGCAGTGGAAGGGGTTGCATTTTGTTCTAGGGAGGATCATATGTCCTTGAGTGTAAGAAGATTGTTGGGGCATGTGAGGCAGAGCTCTAAGACCCAGGAAAAGTTATGAAGGATAAAGACTACAGTGGGAAGGGAAGGTAAAGCAAGATAGGGCCTCCATAGAGCCTAGTCTGAGTCATATAGGTCAATGGAATAAACCTTAAATGGAGAGAGATAGCTGAGTGTTGGTAGTAGGGGGAATGTCTGGAAGCATCAGTGAGGAACAGAGAATGAGGAATGAGAAAAGGAACATCCAGGATCCACTTTTCATGAGTGCAAGAAATGGAAGAGATAGGACAAGGAAGAGTTTATTAGGAGCAGGAGAACAGAGGTTTGAGCATAGACTGGCATCCTGGAATTTGTGGCTCAGAAGGATGCAGACCATCGGTTCCACAAGGATGGAAGAGAAAGGTTAAGACTGGGAAGGGGTAGCAGGGGAAAGCAGAAACTCTTACAATAGTTCAGGTAGATGATTTAAAAGGGCTTAAGTCAGGGTGGTGGTCATGGAAGTTGAAAGGTTAAGTTTGATACTGAGTAGGAAACTAAAATTTATTATAAGAATATATATTCAACTCTTACTTTCATATTGTATAATCACGTTGGTTTCTACTACTATTATTTTAAGTTTTTAGGATGCACGGTGTTTTTATACACTCATCCCCTAATATTCCTGTTTAAAGAAATTCTTCATTTTAACAAAGAGAAACAGTTTTTGAGGCCAGTTGAAGCAGAGATCCTGTATGCATTAGTCTGCACTTGCCTACTCTTCTGTTTCAGTATCTGTCCTCTTCATAACTTAGTTTAGTTATCTTCTTTTCTTCCTCATTAAAGTTGTTTCCATGTGTATTTTCAGAATTTCAGCCTTGAGAGCTTACTGAGACAGTTAGGTCTTTATTTCTCAAATCCCAAATATTTTCGTATCTTTTGTATCCTTTATCTTTGGATACTGGGAGTGATGAAAACACCAGCCATAATCTAAACACTCTAAAATCTTTAGTTTATCTCCCAAAATTTTATAATCTTCAGCAATGTTTTCTAGGAAAAAGGATTTTACAGAACTATAGGCTGTCAGAACTGAAAGGGATCCTGAAAGATAATTTAGTTTTCCCAAACTGCAGACAAGGAAACAGGGATTAGCTGACCTGATCAAGGTTGCACAGCTGGTTGGTGTCAGAGTCAATTGATATTCCCATCTCTTGACCACTTTTTAGTTACTTTTCCCTTTTCATTTTCTCTTAGTAAAGCATGGAGTTAGTTTCTGCATTGTCCCTCTGCAGTTAATTATCAAAGACCCCTTTCTAGGGCCCCTTGTGGCTTCTCTTCTGGGGCATCAGGATCTACTTTTAGGAAATGCTTCCCTTTCTCCTTGAGTTAAGCACATTGGCGGCTCATGCATTCTATGGGGATGTGACCTAGAATCAGTTCTATCTTTGAGAAATAAGGTCACTTCCCTCAGAAGAGTCAAGAGCCAATGGGGGACCCTGAAAATGCAGTATGGAGATGTAAGATGACTGGTCTGTTGGTGGAAAGTAGGCCTACTACCTCCCTCTCACAGAAGTGTAAGAGAGCACATGCCTCTTAGACTACACTGGGAAAACTAACAGAACTTTCAGATATTTCTGTCCTATCAGTGATTCTTGTGTTGGGCTCTCTGTGGACATAGCATGAAGCATCACTTTGCATTCAATCAGACAAACATGTAGTTTGTCAAATTCACAACATAGTTTTTATCTTTTCTCTTCCTTCTCCCTCCTCACTTCTCATCACTAATCTGACACCAAGTCCTATCAATTCCACCTCCACAACTGCTGTCCCATCTAACCCCTCCCCACCCAGCTTTCTATTTCCATAGCTACCATCCAAATTAAGACCCACATTATCACCCACTTAGACTATTTCTGTAGCCTCCTAGCAGGTATTTCTGCCCCTTCAAATCCAGTCTTCTTTCTTTTTTATTTGCTTTTCACAACCATCCCTATTTTCTTTTTTTTCAAAAATTAATTAATTTTTAGATTCTGACATTTATTTCCACAAAATTTTTCCAATTTTTCTCACCATCTCTCCCCTCCCCCACCCCATAATACCTTGCATTCTGATTACAACTTCCCTCAATGTACCCTCACTTCTATCACAGCCCACCCTTCCCTTATCCCCATCTTCTCTCTTTTCTTGTAGGGCGAGATAAATTTCTATACCCCATTACCTGTATTTCTTATTTCCCTATTATAATAATAATTCTCAACATTCATTTCTAATACTTTGAATTCCAACTTCTCTCTCTCCCTCCCTCCCTACCCATCCCCACTGAGAAGGCAAGCAATTCAATACAGGCTATATATGTGTCGTTTTGCAAAAGACTTCCACAATAGTCATGTTGCGTAAGACTAACTACATTGCCCTCCATCCTACCCTGTCCCCCCCTTTTTTCTATTCTCTCATTTGACCTTGTCCCTTCCCAGTAGTGTTTACTTCTTGCTACTCTCTTCTCCCATTTGCCCTCCCTTCTATCATTCTTCTCACCTCACTTGTCCTCTTCTCCTCTTGCTGTAATGTAAGATAGATTTCCATAGTAAATTTAGTGAGCATGTTATACCCTCCTTAAGCTGTATGTGAAGAGAGTAAGCTTCACTTTTCCCCTCTCACCTCCTCCTTTTTCTCCTCCACTGAACAAGATTTTTCTTATCTCTTTTATGAGTAATAGCCTGCCCCATTCCATTTCTCCCTTTCTCCTCCTAATATTTTCCTCTCTCACCCCTTAATTTAATTTAATTTTTTTATGGATATTATCTCTTCTGATTCAACTCAACTTGTACTGTGTGTGTGTGTGTGTGTGTGTGTGTGTGTAAAATCCTTCCACCTACCCCAATACTGAGAAAAGCCTCAAGAGTTACAAATATTTTCTTTCCATGTAGAAGTGTAAACAGTTCTGCTTTAGAAAGTGCTTTATGATTTCTCTTTCCTGTTTACCTTTTCATGCTTCTCTTGCTTCTTGTGCTTGAAAGTCAGATTTTCTATTCATTCCTGCTCTTTTCATCATGAATGCTTGAAATTCCTCTACATCACTGAATGATCATTTTTTCCCTTGAAGTATTATATTCAGTTTTGCTGGGTAGGTGATTTTTGGTTTTAATCCCAGTTCCTTTGACTTCTGGAATATCTTATCCAAGCCCTTTGATCCCTTAATGTAGAAGCTGCCAGATTGCTATCCTGATTGTATTTCTACAATACTCAAATTGTTTTTTTCTAGCTGCTTGCAATATTTTCTCCTTGATTTGGGAACTCTGAAATTTGGCCACAATATTCCTAGGAGTTTCTCTTTTTGGGTCTCTTTCAGGAGGTGATTGGTGGATTCTTTCAATATTTATTTTGCCCTTTGGTTCTAGAACATTAGGGCAGTTTTCCTTGATAATTTAATGAGAGATAATATCTAGGCTCTTTTTTTCGATCATGACTTTCAGGTGGTCCCATAATTTTTAAATTGTCTCTCCTGGATCTATTTTCCAGGTCAGTTGTTTTTCCAATAAGATGTTTCACATTATCTTCTGTTTTTTCAATCTTTTGGTTTTGTTTTTTAACTTCTTGGTTTATCTCCTAGTGATTAGCTTCCCTGAACTCCAGTCTTTCTTTTAAAGAACTATTTTGTTCAGTGAGTTTTTGAACCTTCATTTGGCTAATTCTGCTTTTTAAAGCCTCCTTCTCCTCATTGGCTTTTTGGACCTCTTTTTCTAATTGAGTTATCCTATTTTTAAAGGTGTTATTTTCCTCAGCATTTTTTTGGTTCTCCTGTAGCAAACTACTGGCATACTTTTCAAGCTCTCCTATGGCCTGAATCCATTTCACATTCATTTTGGAGGTACTGGAGGCAGAAGCCTTGACTTCCTCTGACAGTATGCCTCGTTCTTCCTCATCCAAATGGATGGAAGGAGACATCTGTTCACCAAGAAAGTAACCTTCTATAGTCTCATTTTTTTCCCCTTTTTGGGCATTTTCCCAGCCAGTTACTTGACTTCTGAATCCTTTGTTAAGAGGAGGGTCCTAGTGCTTTTCCTCCCCTCAGGACTGTGCTCAAGACTGAGATTCAGATCAGTTGCTCAATTCCCTCAGAGACTTTAAGCTGAGCTGCCTGGACAATGGAACCCGGCTGCCTCCATAGCCACCATAACCACCCACTGCTACTACTGCTGCTGCTGCCTCTGCTACTACCTGGAACCAATGCTGGGTGGACCCCATACTCCTCTTGCCCAGCTGGGAAAGCCCTCCCACACTAACCTTTGGAGCTTTCTTTGTTGCTTTTGGGTTGAGGGATCTGGGACCCTCCCTACTGGGAATTCTGCCCCAGAGATCTGTTCAGGTCTTGTTCCTCCCAGTGCCATATGGCCAGGGCTGGATTCCACTCTGTTCCATATCCTGTGAGATAGACCTTTCCTGTTGGCCTTCCAGATTACCTTTGACTGGAAACCTTTTCCACTCTGTTGTTCTGTGACTTCTGCTGCTCTAGAATTTGTTGAGAGTCATTTTTTACAGGTATTTTGTGAGCTGTGGGGAAGTGCTAGAGTATATGTATCTTTCTACTCTGTCATCTTGACTCTGTCCCCATCCAGTCTTCTTATTGTTGCCAGGATATCTTTTTTACACATTGATTTAGTCATGTTGCTCCTGTGTTCCAGGTTCCTTGATTGCTTACTGCCATTGCCTACTGAACAACTTTTGAACTTCTCTCCTGGTGTTCAAGTTCCTTCATAGTCTGGTTCTAGATGATACTATTAGCCTCATTTCATATTATTCTCTTGTGGCCTATTCCCTCAGTATGCACTCTAGGCTCTGACTCCTTTCTGCCCTCTAAACATTCTCATATTTCAGTGAATTTGCTCATGCTGTTACCTATGTTTTGAATAGTCTTCCTCCAGCTGTCCATTTGTTCAATTTCTGCTCACCATTTTTGTGTTTTGTTTTATTTATTTTTTTAAACTATGCTTTATTTAGGGCTAAGCTGGAGAAAGTGCCATCCAATAGTTATAGAAGTTTACAAGGAATTTTAGGGAATCGAGAGTGAAAAGAGCAGTTGTACCAAACTGCAGGTTTTTGTTTTTTTTTTTTACATCTGGACTTCCAAAGAGTAGGAGCTAAAGGAGAGAGGAAAGCAAAAAAAAAACAAAAAACAAAAAACAAAAAACAAACCAAAAAACCAAACAAGCTAACTGAATAGAAAGGAAAGAGACCTGAGGGGAAGAGGAGAAACTTGATCTTCTAAACCAAAAATATAGAAAAATAGGGGAGTTGGAGAAGAAAAAAACCTTCATCCCCCCACCACTGCAGGTGGTTTGTACTCAAGCAAGGAGGAAGTGAAGGCAGAATGCCAAAGCAAGCCTTTCTAATGGTGGAAATAAATTATAATAAATATGATATATTTTAAAATATATGTGTTCTTAAAATAATTCAGTGTTTTTTGTTTGATTCTGAGTTTTTAATCAATGTCTTTTTTAACTGCTCTAAAGTCATCTGCCAAAGATAAATATTGTGCTTTCATTAGTTTTCCTTGTTTTTCTTCTGTTATTACAATTAAAAGTCCTACAAAATATGCAAATTTATTTACAGAAAAACAGAGCTAACATCATTTTAAACATCCCAGTTTTTCAAAATTCCCTGTAAACAGTTTTAGAAATTCTTCAAAGATTGTGTTTTTCTTTCTTTCTTTTTTTTTGTTTTTTTTTCTTTAAGGTTTTTGTATGTGCCATTTTAAGATGAAAGTTCTCATTTCTTCCTTGCCCTGAAAGTCACTAGAGAAAGCATGGAAGCTTTTGAAGCAGAAAGTGGTTAGGGCTTGCAGAGAGAGCACCTCCTTGGGCGAACGAAGCACTTAGTCTATAGCTGTGGGTCTCAAGGTGAAGAAGAGGTCGGAGACAGAGACAACTTGGACTTCCGGGCGTCGCCACCCCCATGCCACCTGGTGGCCTCCATCCATCCGTCTGTCCACCGCATCAGCGAGAACTGAGTGGCTTTCAGTTCACTGGCTGCATGAAGCTGGAATGCTGGCAGTTTTGGAAAAGAGGGGCCCAGGGTCCCTTTCGGCAAATAACAGTGTCCAACAGTGATTGGCAGAGAGAGGGGGGATTAATGCTCAGTCTAAGCTCTACAAAAGTTACAGTTCTACATCTTGGATTTTTACTAGGAATGCTAACTTCTATATTTTTTTCTTTCCTCTAATTTTTCTTCCACTATATAGGTATTTTAAACTTTTTTAAAAAAATTCCGTACAACTATTAGGATTTTAAAAGGGGCGGGGGAAGAGTTAGAAGCATTTACAGACTTTTCACAACTCTCATTCCTTGTATATATCCCTTATTTGTTTCACTACTTGGTTTCCTCCCATCTCAAGGATATTTATAGATTGTTTTTTTTTTTTAATTTTACTTTCTCCAAATATCCATCTTGCTTGTCTTAAAAGTTCCATCCATGCATATGATACAGAAAAACATAGGGAAGGTTCATAGACTCAAATAAAGGTCATCAAAGTGCCTCTCATAGTATCAAAGAACTAGATTGTCAGTTTAAAAGCACTGAAGCGGATTTTTTGTTTTTTTGTTTGTTTTTTGTATTTTTTTTATTACATATTTCATAGAATCTCTCTCAGATGCTTTGGGAACAGCCCTGAGGCAGGAAGGAGGCTTGCTTTCCCTCCCACACTCCCCCTCTATTTGACATAGAGCTACATGTCTGCAATAAAAAGTTTTGTCCTGTGGTCCCTTAATAGCTAAAGGAACGATAAATACAGATGATCAGTGGCCATCATTTTGGCCACACCCAGGGACCATGCCCCTCCTTTCCCAGTGGCTGGCATCCAGCCTGCCTCACCCAATGAGTGCCATTGGCAGGAAAAGCTCATGGATCCATAACCAGCGTCTCTTCCCAATTTCTGGCCTTTCATCCTCCTTGTCTAGTCTATTTTTGTTTTATTTTTTAAAGTTAGTTTCATTTTATGTATGTTTATACTTGCTTTTTTTCTTCTTCATCATCTTTTTTAAGTCATATGCATATTTTTTCCCCAAGTGCATATCCTCTGAACTCCATAGACATGATCCTTTTCTTGAAGAAATATTACAGTCAAAGACAGTGTCTCGAGTCTTCACCTTGATTGATATTGATATTGTCTGATATGTCAAAGATGTCATCCAACAGTTTTGGAAGGTTCTGGGGTAACTCCATGGCAGACTACTCACTGTACATAAACAATTGTCCTTCATCAGAAAATGTATTGACTCAGGTACAAAAGGTACTCTCAAAATTCCAAAGCATACTGTCCCATAAATACATAAGGATTTTTATTTTTTTGGGAAACAGTGGAAGCAAAGTACAATGGTAGTGAGACACTTGTGTAGGGAATACATTTGGCCAGACAACTCACCTCTAGAAGAGCAGAACCTTGATGTCCTCTCTGTGGATTTTCTGAAGTTCACCATGGGAGGTGGTATCAATATCAGTGATGGACTAATTGTTTCACTGATAGGTTCTACTGGCTGGTTTATCTGGGCTTATTCCTCACTGGATTAGCATTTATGCTAGAGGGATTGATCTGCTGTCAGCTGTAATGGGGTAAGTAGCTTAGCTTCTGGTTTGGCTTCTTACAGATTGTGACATATCTTGTGGAACCTCTGCTTTCCTGCTGGGATAGTTCTTCACAGAGTGTGGCATCTGTTCTGGCTGGGTAGTCTGATTGGACTCTCTGGACTTGCTCTTCCATGGGTAGCTGCACACAGTAAACACTATATGAATGTAAGCTATAATTATTACTAAATATAATATAAATATGATATTATCTCCATCACCACCAGCCTTAGTCTCGATTTGGTACTCTTTCAGCGCTGCTATTACTATTCTTTTTCAGGGCTACTGTACTATTTCAGAAAGTGGGGAGACTATTTAGGATTGTCAGAATTCTTTCCAGTTCGACTCCTTTAGGGTCTGGGTTCTGAAGTTTGTCACTTACAAGGAAGGGGGTAGGACAGGTATAACCTCTCTTATTCCACAATTCTTTCTGGTTCATAAACGGATTCCCTCATTTAGGGACCTCACCCTAATTTATGGTGATCACTTCAGTACATTTTCTAGATTTCTGCTGAGTTTTATGAAAATTAGTGTCTGGAGACAAAGTACCAAAACAGTTAATCAGAAGCAAGTTCAGTGTCTCTGCTGGCCTTTTTATTTATAATTGAATTACTCAAATCAAGAATCCCTACCAAGGTGCAAAATGATTCATTTGCTCCTGAAAGGGCCTTTCCCTTATATTTCATTGTCTTTGTCCCTTATGATCTTCAATTTTGCTAAAGTCTGAAAGAGAAATGCCTTTATGGAGACATTTTGATAGGCAAGTAAGTCTGTGAGAAATATGAACTCATGGCCCATGTTAATATATATATTTATATATATAACATGCATATATATGTATAATATATATATATATACATAAATACATATGTATGCATATACACACATCTATCTATCTATCTATCTATCTATCTATCTATCTATCTATCTATCTATCTATCTATCTAATTCCCTTCCTAGGGATGTCCTTAGAGAGATTATAATCTACTTGTGAAGAAAGAACTTGTGTGCATGCCTGGGTTTTAGTTTGCTTATTTCCACAACTAAATCTTCATAGAGCCATAGGATTATAGGGTTAAAATTCCAGATTAAGACTAGGTCTTTTAAAAACACAATTAACCTTCTTCCTTTCTTGCCCTAGATCCTTGTGTATTAGGTGTGAGTAAGCAGCAATTACATTTAAGCAAATGAATTTGAGAAGAATGGCTAGAAGTCAAATATATACAGAAAGAAAATCTGCTGAAAGTGACACAATTTTAAAAACATTCAGTAATCAATTTTTATTTCTTGACTCTGCTTATTTGTCAAAAAGGAATGTGCATGTTCTCTCCTCCTCTCCCTCTCTTCCTCCCTCTTTGCCTCCCTCCCTCCTTTCTTTCCTTCCTCCTTTCCTCCCTCCCCCCTCCATGAAGGGGATAGTAAGATTGAGGGCTGCCAATGATATCAAAAAAGGAAAAGAAAAAGTGCACCAATGAAACATTTTTAAAATGCACAAAAGAGAACAGAAGAAAATTCTGAGAGAGATAAGCAAGACAACTTTTTTAATTCATTAAATTTATTATACACTTAAAAGCCCAAATTGTATACAATGGAGTTTGTTTTTCGGTTCTATTTCCTGTGGAAATGTTCATGTTTGTTGATGTTTAAAAAGACTTAAGATTCTTCCTCAAGTTTGAATTGGACTAGATATCCTCTGGGTGCCTTCTAACTCTATTTCTGACAGTGACAATATGATTTACCTTCTGCCCTTGCCTAGAGCCTGTAGCATTATCTTGGACATCTTGCTCAGTTTGCATCCCTAAGACTGGTAATAGTAAAGAGGTAATTTGTCATTAGCCATGGTCCTGAATGTAAGTCTGCACACTGCTGCTGAACCCACCAAGTAACTGGCGCTCTTTGGAAGTTGTGGGAACTATACCTATCCTAATGCCAATGTAGGTGAGTATTACCTGGAAAATTTACAAAACCTCAGAGCCAGGAGAGATCTCAGAGACCATTTAGTCCAAGCTGCATGGCAAGAGAAATATCCTCTACAACATTTGACAATCAACTACCCAGAGCTTAAAGACCTACACTGATAGGGAACTCACTTCCCAAGGCATTTTAAGACAGATTTAATTGTTAGGATTCCCCCCTCTTACATTAATCTTAAATATATATCCTTTTAGTCCTTCTCCTTTCAATAGTTCCTAGTTCTGCCTCACTGGGGCTGAGAATCAATAAATCAATCAACATACATGAAAGCCCTTCAGATACTGGAAATGATATATCTCAGCTCCCACCCCCAACAGCCTTCTCTTCTGTAGAAGAAACACCCCCTAGTTCCTTTAACTTTTCCTTGTGTGGCATGGGATATGGATCTAAGTGCAGCAGATGTTGCATCATAGGGAGAAATTATCAGGAAGCTTGGATTTAAGTTTAGTGAAATGAGTTAACGTTCTGTGAGCAGTGAAGATAAAAAAAAATAGGAAAGGAGAAAGTCCCGGGGTCAAGGCAAAGTGCCTCTGTGATAGTTCTGAGATGGAACAGGATTTTCCTGGGAATCTGGCTTGGATAAGCAAGGACTTGGACCCAGAGCGAGATCCTTCTTGTAGAATCTAAATTCTGAAATTCTGTGATGCAGTGTACCAAGGAAAACGTCTTACAGTGGAAAATGTTACTGGGAAATTCAGGGCCAGATGGTGGTCAGAGGTCAGGAGTGATTTGGAAGTGACCTATGTTGAAGCAATAAGAGTGGATAAGTTGATCGAGAGAGAGAGAACAGTAAAGAGCTGAATATAGAAACTTCAGGGATCCCCATGATTTGGGGTCACAAAGAGAAAGAGGGTCCAGCAAAGGACACAGAGAAGGAACAGATGGAAATAGGATAAAGGGAAAAGCCTGTAGGAAAACTATTTTAAAATATTTTCAATTAAGACTTTCTCGGACTTTGTGAATGTCCTTTGTCCTTGTGCTTTTGACTTCAACTGAGGTTCACCTGAGCACAGATGGTCATTTCTAGAAGCGTAGCTGAGAAGGAATGGATTCGATAAGGGAGGAAGTCCTTGCTACCCTTGCAGTTGCTCAACCTTGCTTTAGCCTCTGGGTTTTGGGTCCCTGGTGGGTACACTGAAAAACCAATCCAACATCTAATAATGAGTTTCCTGTAATGAGTTCCGGGGGCCGTAGGGATGGCCCAGATGGAGTCTACCATAATTAGCCCTGTGCCTTTCCCCGCTGTGGGATTAGCCTCAATTTTTTCCTTGGAGTAAGGGACAGATGTCTGGGTAGGGAGTCAGAAAGCCTGGGTTCAAGTCCTGACTCAAGTCACTTATTAGATCTGTGATCTTAGGCAAGTGACTCTACCTCTTTGTACATCACTGTCCTCATCTCTGAAATAATTTTGGTGTTCAACCTTCCTCATAGGGTTGTTGTGAGAAAAGCAAGTCACTTAGTGTTTCAGTGCCTCATGCAATTCTATAAGGCTCTGGTTGTAGAAGAAATATCTATCTCTATTGGTGGAGGAAGTTCCTCACCAGATATTCTACATTAATAAAATCATAGGTCTAGTTAAAAAAAAGAAAAACAAAAAATTGCCATCATCAATAACAAAATAAACAAAAATATCACTGAGAATTGAAGGTTGTTATTGGAGGTTGTCTTGGAGACAAGAGGCTTGGGTTTAAGTCTTGTCTCTGTCACCAATTAACTATGTTTTGGGGCAAGTTTTTTCACACCTTTCAGACTCTGTTTCCTTCTGTGTGAGAGGGACTTATATTGTCCACTTCACAAGGCTACTGTGAATGGCAAGAACTCTAAAGTGTCTCTAAGCCTTCTTTATGCCAAATGACTGACCCTCAAACTTGCAAATCCAGGTGGCAAACACTGTTGGGTCAGCTGTGGGTTCTTTCCATTGGCACTGGGCTTGTTTTACTCTGGAGCAGTGAGATTACCCCTGGCCTACGAGAGGATATTCCTAAGGGCATCTCTATCACAGAAACAAATGAACCAGAGACTTTGATATCCCTCAATTTCCTGTTCTGTAGCTTGGTCTGAGTAGTAATAACACACTACCAGAGCCTGCTCTTCCCCAGTGATCTGGGCTGTTGGGAAACTCAGGAATGAATGCACAGAATCACAATTAGAGCAATAGCACCTTAAGGTTTATAAAGAACATTATTTCACTCGATACTCTCAACAACTCTCCGAGGTAGGTGCTATTATTATTATCCCCTTTTACAGATGAGGAAACCGAGGCAGATAGCAGTTAAGTTGTCCAGGGTCACCCAGCTAGTGTCTGAGGCTGGATTTTAACTCATCTTCCTGACTCCAGACCCAGCACTTTGTCCTCTATGCCACCAATTGTAGAGAACTCAATGATCATCATCTAATCCAATCTATACCTGAATAAGAATCCCCTCTGCAACATACTCAGGAATAGGTTTGTTTAAAGGTATCTTTTGAGTGGGAACTCCTGATGAGGTATCTCATTATTCTTTTGGGAAGCTCTAGTTGAGCTCAAATTGACCTTCCAACAACTTCTCCTCATTGTTCTGCTCTTTGGGGTGAAGCAAGATGTGTTTGATCCCTCAGCACTTCATTGGATACCATGTGCCCCCTACCTATGTGAGGCTGGCCAAGTCACTTGACTTCTCTCAGTGTATATTTTCTCATCTCATGGAGATGACCTCCGAAGTTCCTTACTGTTCCAAATCTATGATTCCAAGCCTTTACTTGTCCACCTCCATCAGTGGTTCCTTCTAATGCAGGAATTTGAGGTCTGGCTCTCTCCTCTGGATATTGTTCAGTTTATTAATGGCTTCCTAAAATGATGCTCACAATGAAACTCAACATTCCACAGCAGAGTAGAGCAGAGCTACCTTCTCCCTCATCTTGGATACTCTGTCTCTATGCAGTCTAAATCTGTGTTAGATTTTTTAGTTCTCGCTTTTCCCATCTTTCTTCCCGTCAAGCTTCCCCACCTCCCGAAACAGGTAGGTGGATAGCCAAAAGCAATAACAATTACCCATCTTCTTTGGAACAGAGGTTTTGCAAGGTTCAGATTCAATTCAGGTGATCACTAATTCATGATGTGGGAGAAACATCCCAAGTATGGGAGTCAAGAGATTTGGGTTCTAGTCTTGACCCTGCTGATAACTTGCTTGTGACCTAAGGTAAGTTACTTTCCCTCTCTGGTCCTCATTTTCCTTACAGGTAAACTTTTTAAGAGGGGAGACTAGATGATTACTGTGTGTCCCTTTCATCTCTGATACTTTTGTCTCCTGTGTTCTATGGTCTCTGCCAGGTCTAACATTCTATGAATCTACGCCAGAAGCTGGAAGACATTCAATGTGTATTTCCTCCCCCCTCCCGGAGTATCTTGTGTATGACTGACACAACAGCTAGGAGGGGAAAAGGGAGGAGAGGAGAGCAGAATAGAACTGTTAAGGCTTAGCCAGAGCATGATAACAGACACCTTTCTTCCCACCCCTTTCCCACTAGCGAGGCTTCCTGCCTGCTTACAGGAGAGAGGCCAAGGATCAGGGGTGGGCGGGGGAATCCTGATCCCCCAGAGTCAGTCCCCCTCCTTCCCTCCCTCCCCCTCTGCTTACACGTGAGTGCAGGGACAGCCCGGATCACTCCGTGGCTTCCCATTCTCATCTTCCTCTTCGGAGCTGTCCTCCTTCTCGCAGCTCAGGCATCTCCAGGGCAGTAAATCCTCGGCTCTGCCGCTGCTCAGTCTTTCCCATCTGGTCCATTCCCACCAACTCCCTGAGGCTGTGAACAGCCTACCTGGGAGGCTGCAGCACAGCTGCATCCGGGCTGAGGCTGTCCCCTGGGCACCGGGTGAGTCTGATCAATCCTGGCTTCTGTGAAGTCCCACCCTGGGCTCTCAGGCTTTGGGAGACGGGAGGATGGGGAAGGACCTGGGGATGCACACGGGCACACCGATTTCCCATCTCCCTGCCCCAACTCTTGGTCTATTCCTCAGTCTGGTCTGCCTGTGCCCTCACTCCTATATCCGTGGTCCCATCTCTGTGCCTCTTTTCCCATGTCTGTATCTGGTTTTATATCTCTGTGTTTATGTCCTTGTCTCTGGGTCGTTACTCCTGTGCCCACGTCTTCATCTTCATGTTTATATCCCCTTTTCTGTGTCCATCCTGCAGGTGCACACCCCCATTTCTATGCCCACATATCCACTTCTTTGTCCTTAATCTCATGGCGGTGTCTCTGCGAGTCCACCTCTAGATCTGTGTTTCCTCTTTGTGTCTCTGTACTCATGCCCGTGTCCCCATCCACATGCTCCATGCTATTACCCCTCCCTCCCTGGCTTGGTGTCTGTGTCCTCATCACTGTGCCTATGTCCAAGCCCTCATCTTCATCTTTGTCTATATCTCTATGCATATCTCTATTTCTATGTCCATGGTCCCACCTTCATGTGGGCGTATGCTATCTATCTATCTATCTATCTATCTATCTATCTATCTATCTATCTATCATCTAATCTTTTCTCTCTGTCCATCCATCCCCATCACTGTCCTCATCTCTATGTCCCTCTTCCCAATTGTGTCCTCATCCCTGTTTCTGTCTCTGGGTCCCTTATCTCTCTGTCTCATCTCTTTGTCCCTACCTGCATCTCTGTGTCCTTATCCCCATGTTCATGTACCCACCTTTTCAGTCTTGTACTCATTTATAGGTCCTCATCTCTATCTCTCTACACTATGTTCTTGTGTATGGAGTCCTAGCTCTGCATCCCTGTCCCTATCTCCATTTCTGTGTCTTTGTCTTTCTTTCTTCTCCACCACCACTTCTCTATGTCCTTATCTTCATGTCCATGTCTGTCTCTCCAGCCATGTCCATGTTTCCTTGACGCTATAGTCATTTTGGAGTTCATCTATGTCCTCATCCTGTCTTTATCTCTGTCTCTATATTCATGTCCTTAACTACATATCTATATTCCTCCTTTGTTTTTCCATCCCAAAGTAAATATTTCTTATTTCTCCCTTCATATCCTTGTCTCTGTTATCCCTACCTGATGCCCTCTTGTCCCTTCCCATCCCTGCCTCTATTTCTCTTCTCTATGTACATTTGCCTGTGCCTCGGGCTCTCTATTTGAAGGAAACTCTTGGGGCCCATAGAGGGCGGCAATCATAAATAGTAGATATTGCCAGTAGCTAAAGGGGCTGGATGCCTGAGGGCTGGGGGGAGGGGAAGTGCCTGAAAGTGTCTGTGTGGGGGAGAGAGAGAATTTAGAATGCCTTAGGGGCTCCAAGGACTGACCAGATCGGCACATCCCAATCTCAGGAGACTTTATTCTGGAGATTTAGACCTGAATTTAGAGATCCCGCAATCAAATTCTGAAGCTTGGAAAGGGAAAGTGAATTGCTCAAGGTCACACAGGTGTAAGTAACTAAGCTGAAAGTGAAACCCATATCCACATTATATCATAATGGACTTTCTATTTCCTGGACCCAAACAATGGGAAAATTAACTTGTATAGAATTTGGTGTGAGACTCAATTAAGTGAGATTATTCCTGGAGCTTTTGGAGACAGAAGGAGAACAACCAGTACACTTGAAATAAAAACAACCGATACACTTGAAAAAAACTAATCTGTAGGTATTTTGAGGGTGGTTCAACGTCATTACCAGCTCTCATAGAAATGCTACATTTGGACTCCACCACCTTAGTTCCTGATGCATTGACTCAGGAAGTAACTAGAGATTCATAGCATCACCAAAGAGTGGAGACTTTGGAGTCAGGATCATGGGTTTCAATCCTGACTCTGTTTGTTAATACCCATATGACCTTGGGCAAATCACCTCACCTCTGGATTCCATTTTTCTTATTTGTAAAATGAGAATCTTGGATTAGATGATTTTTAAGGTCTTTTTCCAGTTCAAAAGCCTATATTCCTAGTGTGAAGTTAGTCCTTTCTATTCATCCCTTCAGATGACTGTGTGAGTTCCTGATCCAAGTCCAAATGAGGAAGAGGGTGGAATATTCTTGCAAGCAATACTTATCATCATCAAGATAATTGGTGGGCAGGGGCATCACTTGATAGAATGGAAAAACTGTGGTCTGTAGAAAAAGTAGGAAATGTGAAAACCCTTCAACCAACAGTATTCCCCCCAAAAGCTTAGAATTTGGAATATTGACAGTAGCTTAAATTCTTTGCAACTGACAATAGGAAAACACCAACCAGAAAATAGGTGCCCAGTAGAAAGGCAACAGCTTTGGGTTTATTCAGTTAATATTATGTAATTGTGGCCATCAGAGCCATTTGAAAGAATGGAAAAGTCAAGAGAATTGGGTATGTATCAGATGGAGAGTAGTCTCCTACGTGATCCAACTTGTATCACATTCTCATGAGTAGTTATGAGTACCTACCAGAAGCAGTCAGCCTAGAGCAGAAGTTCTTAACCTGAACTTATTTAAAAAAATATTTTGATAAATGTATTTCAATGTAATTGGTTTTCTTTGTAATCCTATATATCTTAGTTTATTTACTTAAAAACATGATTCTGAGAAAGCATCCATGGATTTCCACGGACTAACAAGAGAGGCCATGATAGAAAAAGGTTATAAATCCCTATTCAAGAATTCTCTTTGCTAGCACCAGAGACTCTTCTGATGCAGGTGATAATGTCATAGTTTCCACACATATTTCTCAGTTTGAAAAAAGGAGAACCCTATGTGATTCTAGGCTCATGCAGGGCTCTGCAAAGCTAGACACTCCATCTCACCATTCTAGCTACTCCTACTTCAACCTTGCAAATTGAGTCTTAGCCTAATGTTTCTCAAAGGTTCCTGCACCTATTTGTGCACCTAACAGTCATATGTGGAGGAACTTAATGTACTTCTTTCCATGTTGTTCCCCCTTATTCTCATTTTTTCCCTACTCTCCCCACCTCCTTACCTGTGCTTCCTTCCTTTCAGACCCTTGCTCTTTTCTCCTCAGAGCGGGGGCTCCCTGTGTGCTTTCCCCACAAAGTCTCCACAGGCCTGAGCACCGGTTCAAAGGATGAGTAGTCACGCCAATAGCCTTTTCCTGAGGGAAAGTGTTTCCCAACGCCTTGGGGGGCAGAGTTGGCTACAGGAGTTTCAGGATTCCATGCAACAGCGTGCTGCCCGAACCCGGCTACAAATCCAAACTATGAACCGAGAGCGAGTGTTCCGGTTCCTACGGAGAAATGCCTTCATCCTTCTCACAGTCAGTGCTGTGGTTATAGGTAAGTATGGAGTAGTGGGTAGAGACACTTTTGTCAGGGGAGTAGGTGTGTATTAGATAGATGGCCCTTTAGAATGAAGTCTATGTTGATGGGGTTTGGGAAGTAGCTCAGGATGGGCCATGGCTGTGTACTCCTGAAAACAGACAATCTCTATGCGCTCATCACATCCATATGTGTTTCTGAAGAGGTATTGTCTAGGGTTGACCTGTTGATAGACTTTGGGTTAGTTAATTTCCTTTAAGCAGAGTCCCCTACAGATGCCTCCCAGCTTCTTAGCTAGGAGACCTACAGGCCCTCATCACTTTTGTTTTCTGATTTCTTAGGGATTAGCCTTGCCTTTGCCCTTCGTCCTTATCAGCTGACCTATCGTCAGATTAAATACTTCTCTTTTCCTGGAGAGCTACTGATGAGGATGTTGCAAATGTTGGTGTTGCCCCTCATTGTCTCCAGCCTAATCACAGGTAAGGAGGCCTTAGACCTACCTCCAGAACTATCACTTTCTTCCTGGCATCCCAAGCATGGGAATATTGTCTTGGCTCAGGACTACATGTACATACCCACTACCTTAGCCCAGATCCTTGAGTCTGGACTCATCAGTGACTTAGAGTGAGACCATAATCCAACTTAGAGCCATTATTCTGTCTAGGGACTCAAGCTTTTCTGTTCAAATCTTGACCCACACCAACTACTCCGAACAACTTGGTCTGACTCTTCCATGGAAGAGTTCAGCCCCAGTTCCCTCTTATTCTAAGGAGTTACCTCATTTTATTCTTTGTTTCTTCCCATGTCTTCTCATAGTGAAGTTGTAAGAGCATGTATGGGTCATATATTTTCTTTTTGGAGGGGGCAATGGAAGAATGCTAGACTTGGGGGATGCAGCCATATTATGAGGGTAAGAAGACAAAATAGAGTCAGAGCAATGTTGGTGGGGGGAATAAGGGGAGTCAAAATGTAGCTTTCAGATGGAGGTGGTCAGTGGTCAGTCTATATGGGTGGTCTATATGTGTGTATGTATGCTGGTTTGTGAAACTGGATTGGTCCTATGCGATTAGGATAGGAATGTGAATGGCCAAAGAATATATACACATGCTTCTCATACAATTTTGGAGTAGGGCACTGGAGAATACCAGTCTAGGGCTCTCCTTATTAGGGGTTAAGTGACCTCCAGAAGATTCAGCTCTCAGGCTCCCTGTGATGAAGATAGCTTTGTACCCCTAAAGTGACCTGATCAATGACCATATGGTGAGTTCTATAAGTCCATCCATGAACTGCCCATTATATCTAGGGCAGTGGAAAAGTTAGAGCACAGCCTGCTCTGCTTCTTGTTCCAGGAGAAAATACCTACTGCCTAGAGCCAGGAGTACCAAGGCATACTTTGGGCAACAGGAGATCTGGGAATAGGGATAGGAGGGGATGATAGTGGTGATGAAGAAGTGGAAGGTTGTGCAGTAATGACAGGGATAGGTAAAGGTGAGAAAACCAGTTGAAAAGGAATATACCAAGGGGGCAGGCCAGTAGCTCAGGTGAGGATTGGTTAGTAATGAGGAGAGTCAATGAAGCAGGGTGGAGTGGGGTTTGAGGAACGCAGTGAGATTTGAATGGGGGTAGAAATAGAGTTGTTGGGATGGGGAGAAGGGACAGGTATGGGGAAGGGAGTCAATGAAAGAATGGTATTAATGATGGGTAGACTAAGGGAAAGT
Organism: Bettongia penicillata ogilbyi; assembly: GCA_023548195.1. Taxonomy (NCBI): domain Eukaryota; kingdom Metazoa; phylum Chordata; class Mammalia; order Diprotodontia; family Potoroidae; genus Bettongia; species Bettongia penicillata. Next base: position 1,501,155 of record JAJHZJ010000363.1, read on the forward strand.
AATGTAGGTGACACATAGAGGAACTGATCTGTTGGCAAGGATGGAGCAAAGGGCTGAACTTTCTCCCAGGTATGGCATCTCTGGACAACAAGGCTTCAGGTCGGATGGGGATGAGGGCTGCTGTTTACTACATGGTGACAACAGTCATTGCAGTCTTCATTGGCATCCTCATGGTCACTATCATCCACCCTGGGAAAGGATCCAAGGAAGGGTTACATCGGGAGGGCCGCATCGAATCTATCCCTACTGCTGATGCCTTCATGGACCTTGTCAGGTCAGTGTTCTTTATTCCTGTCTGATCCAGGAATACTTCTCCCTCTATCCCCCAACATCAGCAGGCATTCCCACTTTTTTCATTGCTAGTTGTCTTCACACCTTAGGGCACTGGTCTCCAGGCTGTTCCTTGGATTTTCTTATTTCATAAGGGAGTTATTTCTTCAAGCCTACTGTAAATACCTTGAGGGCAATTACTGAGTCTTATGTTTCTCAGCTGTTGTTGTTTGTTATTGGTGTCTGTCCTTCTTTCTCAAAGAGGACCATGACATCAGAGAGGTGATGCCATGACATGCAGGAGATTTGGATTGAAGTGAGGCAGGACTGTGTAAGGTCACCAGCCTCACTTTCTCCTCCAGAACCATCTGGGTACAGATGGATATAGATGGGGACAACTGGAGATGGCCCCCATGTTTCTTAGCATCAAGCAATAGGGCCAAACACATGAAAGTATTCCATAAATACTTTCTGCTTAATTAATAGTTTGAGTCTACTGTCTTTGTGACTCTGAGCAAGTGACTTCACCTCTCTGAGTCTCAATTTCCTCATTTCTAAGGTAGGATGACAATGAGTTGACTACATATCTCACTGGAAGACCAATTCACTTTTGGATGTCTCTAATTTTTAATGTTTTCCCTCATATTGAGCTGTAATCTACCTCTCTGCAACCAACTCTTAATTCTACTCTTGGGATAAGAGCAAGTCCTATAGCAGTTTTTCAGATACATAAAGAAAGCTATCATGTCCAGGACCACCCCATCCCACTTTATGTCAAGGTAAAAGACTTTGTGGGATGAAACATATGACTAGAATATAGCTATGAAAAGGCATACCTAATTTAAAAAGAATAGAATAGAAAAAAGGCTTACTTTTTTCTCACTTTTTTTAAATGGGGGTGGGGGTGGGAAGAAATGATGTGATTTCCCTAATGTTGCATAAGTAGTTAATGGCTATCTTGGCCCTACAACCCAAATCTCACAAGTTCTCCATGGGAAGTATGTCAATCGATCTGGGATATTGTCAGTGTGGGTACTATCTCCATCACTGTAGATCATAACTCATCTATACCTTCGCATCTTGTATGTCCTTATTTTCCCATAAACCTGTCACAGGTTTATCCATCATGCTGGGGTGTCCCCTCTAGGTTGAATGTTGTTGATAACAACAATATCCAATTATAATATTCTATATTATAATATACAACATCCAATTATAATATATCCATATGTTATGGATAAAAATTTTTGACTCTCTAGCAGGTATCCCTTGCTCTGGGTATAGGAGACTATGAACTCCTTGACAGCATGAGTTATCTTTTGTCTTTCTTTGCATCTACAGGACTTAGCACACTGCCTGGCACATAGTAGACATTTAATAAATGCTTGTTGACTGACGGGCTGGCATGACCAACATATCTTCTTATGGCATTCTTTACAATGTGAAATTCCTCATGGGTAATAAATTGTATCAGATTTTTGATTACCATGTACTGAGAGAACACCCTGTGAGTGACCGGCATCTTTAATTCTTTGTATACTACAGTTTTCGATCGATCAGAGCTATGTAACATTGCCATAAGAATTTTTAAAAATGAACTTTGTTTCCTGAAGGAGTCTGTTGTCATTAAAAACATTACACAATATCCCAAAAGTAATCTATCTAGTTTCCTTCCTTTTGTTCAATAATATGCCTAGCTCATTGTCCATTTATGGTGACTGTTCAAGGTCTATGTTTTGATAGACCAGCTCTGTGGGTTGTACATCCAACTGCTTATCACACTCTGGACAAGAGCTGTACTTCATACTCTTGGTTTTTCCTGTGTGAATAGTTAGAGAATTGGAATTAAGAGTTGGAAGAAATCTGAAGGATTATCTAATGTAATTTTTTCATTTTGTATATGAGGAAACTGGAGTCTAGAGCAGTGAAATTATTTGACTATATCTTTTGAATTAACATAGAGACAGATATATATTGAAATGAAGATGAGAGCAGCTTGCAAAGGATTGTTGTCTTGTGAAAAAAGGAAGGATGATAGAAGAGTGTCCTGGGAAGATTCCCGCCAAGGACACCTGCTGGAGGGAGTTGGAGAATAGATGAGCTGTTTCAATAGCCAGGTTGCTGCTATTTAGAGGCCACTCTGTCGCTGTAGGCCATGATCCTCTCAGGTTAGACAGAGCAATTTTGGCATTGGGACAAGCATCATGAAATGTTCTCAGATCAACTTTAAAAGACAAATTCAGTTGAAGGGGAGGAAAGAAATATGCAGGGATACGACCCAATGGGGGTTGGGAGCAGGGATGAGCTAGTCCATGAAGGAGCTCACTTAGGTTGCCAGGTTCCTTTTACAGTAACTTTCTATTTAATTATCCTTGCTAACTAGGTGCTAAACACAGTTGTTTTTACACTGCTAATGAAATGCAGACCATCTCAGTATCCTCTAAATTTTAGTGCCCTGGGATGAAGCATCACTCCCCTCAGTCTTGTAATGGATATGTGGTCAGGGCTACTGGGTTCTTGGCTTTCCTATAGTATTATCCACAGCTTAAGGAATGTAGGCAATGGAGGTGACTCAAGGTTGATTGTTAGCATGTACGATCAGGGAAGGGTGTGTGTGTGTGTGTGTGTGTGTGTGTGTGTGTGTGTGTGTGTGTGTGTTTGTGGATGGTGCATGGAGGCACCTGAATCTTAGTGGTCCTGGTAGTGAGATAAAAACTGAAAGAGCTGACCAGTGATGCAACATCGTTTTCATGAGGTCAAGGAGAATTAGGACTTAGATGAGGCCATTAGTTTTGCTAGTAAGAATGCCACTAGTTACCTTGAAAAAAATAGTTTGAGTAGTGTGGGGGCCTGGACTTAAAGTACAGTTTTAAGGAGGGAAGTGGAGAAGGAAAGACAGTGGGTTGGACTTCAGATTCAGATACCAGATGACAGTACAAAAAAAGAGAGAGATTTTAGTTGACCTACAAAGGAGCAATATGGAAGCAAAACTTTTTTTTTGTTTCCATTTCTGCCCCTTACCCTTTTAGCATATGGAAAGACTGAATGTTTTTGAAAACAGAAGGAAAGGAGACCATTTTGAAGGAGAAATGAAAGCTACTATTGAGAGAAGGGATAAGTATTCAGAGCAATGCCTTTTGATGATGAGGGTCAAGGTGTCTTCAAGTAGGTGAGTGGTTGACATGGGGTGAAGAGGTAGGTTGGTGCAATCTATGACCTTGAGGAGTCATGTAGTTGAGATCTCTGATGGGTCATCAGGTGTTCATAGAAGGAACTGAGAATGAGCACAGGAGATGAAGAAGAGAGGTAGAAGGTGTCACCTAAAGAACTGGCAAATAAGTTATTGGGGGAAAATATCAAATTTTACTTGTTTCTGGTCTCCATCTCTGTTACTTCAACTGGAGGCAGCAAGGCATGGTGAAAAGAGCACTAGACTTGGAATAAGAAGTATTATATTAGAAGTATTGTTCTACTAGCTAAGTTTCTGGGGTCGGTCATTTCCTCTGAGTCTCGGTTTTCTCACCTTTGAAATGATGGAGTTGGATTGGGTGATAGCTAAGGTCTCCACCAGCTGGAATGTTCTATGTTCTAAGGCACTTTCAGCCATGATAATCTACTTTCTGCAGTTTCCTCCATCTGTGCTTTTTAATGTTCTTTGTGACAAGACCTGTCCACCTCTAAGGTTTTATGTTTTGTGGTCATACTCCTCCTTATGTTTTAGTCTTACTGTCTTCCCATCCCTGGTTCTTTGCAGGAATATGTTCCCACCCAATCTTGTGGAAGCCTGCTTCAAACAGGTGAGGGAGGAGGGGCAAGGTTTTGTTCATGAGCATAAAGGATGGGTGGCAGGATGGTGGTCATAGGGCCCAGGGAGGGGAGGGGAGGAGAGAAGTCCTTCTAAGGATTGAGCAGTGGATCCTAGGAAGGACCTGAGTAGGTGAACATGCACCTCTATTAACCAAATGTCCAAGCCAAGATCCAGAGAGGGTCTCATGTGCCAGGACCTTCCAGAGGTAACATAACAGCTGATGCTCTGGGTTGAGGGAGTACTGAAATCACAGAAGTTCAAAGTTAGGAGAGACCACAGAAGACATTCAATTTAACTTGTTCTTGTTGGTGGGTGGGGCTTGATCTTTTTGATTTCAGTTCAAGACGCAGTACAGCACCAGGGTGGTGACTAGGACTGTCATGAAGATGGAAAACAGGACGGAACTAGGCATCTCGCCTTCACCTCTTTCTCTAATGGACAATGGTACTAGTGTCTTGGACAATGTTACCCGTGCCCTTGGCACCCTACAGGAGGTACTGAGTTTTGAGGAGACTGTGCCTGTGCCTGGCTCAGCTAGTGGCATCAATGCTCTGGGATTGGTAGTATTCTCGGTCAGTTTTGGCCTGGTCACTGGTAGCATGAAACAAAAGGGCCATGCTCTAAAGGTATTCTTCAACAGCCTCAATGAAGCCATTATGAGACTTGTTGGTGTCATTATCTGGTGAGTGAAGCACGGTAGATCTATTTTTAGAGTTTGAGATGGAAGGGGTTAAGGGTTCAGAGCTGAATGGGAAGGATTGAAGATGTTAAAGGGGTGTTGCTGACAATCAGTCAATCAACATGCAGGCACTGTGCTAAGACTGGGGATACAAAAAGAGAAAAGAGCCCCTATAGATTGGAGTTTAAAATCTAATGGTGGAGACAATGCAAGCAACTATGTAGAAAGCAAGTTACGTACAAGATTGCTAGGAAATAGTTAACAGAGGGAAGGTACTAGACTTAAGAGGGGTTAGGAAGAGTTTACTATAGAAAGTGAAAGGAACCCAGGGAAGTCCATAGGTGGAAATGAGAAGGGAGAATATTCTAGGTATGAAGGACAGCCAAAGAAAATGACTGGAAATGAGAGATGGAGTCTGTTCATGAAATGGCCTGGAGGCCCATGTCACTGGATTGAAAAGTATATGTTGGGGAGTAGGGTGTAAAAAGCCTGGAAAGGTAGGAAGGGGCCCAGATTATTTAGGGCTTTGAACACCAAACAGACTAAGAGACCAGATTGAGAGGAGGGAGTCACAAACTGATGGAATGGGCATGGGGGTGAGGAGACAGCCAAGGAGAAGGGACTTAAATTGGGTGTAGGGAAGCTAGTTATGGAGGACACAAGCTGGAGATGTGCCAGAAGAGGTGAGTCATGGAGATGTATGATTCGCAATGGGAGAGGGGTGTGGGGGAAGGGAAGAATAAAGTTGGTGGGGTGGAAGGTAAGGAAGGGAGAAGGCTGAATGGGAGCTATTCCCCGGGAATATGACCCCACTACTTTTCATGATGAAGTGAGGACCATGGGACCTGAGGACTTTGGGGAGTGAACGAATAGAAAAGACTTGAAGTCTACAGTTTGTGGGTCAAAATATCAGGCAAAGGCTCTCGAAATATCCACTGAAAGCTTAGGAGGCTCCTGAAGTTATAAGAAAAGCATGAAGAGTCCTTGAGAACATAGTCATAGAGTGCCTCTCCAGGAGCCATCTTGGCTCACTGAATCCAGGGTTTAAAATGTAAAGATAATGATCCTATAATAGTTGACAAAATTATCAAAATTAGCTTACGCTTTCATTTCACATTGAGTCTTGTTTCCTTCCTAGCTTCATGTGACTAGAAGGAATACAGACTTGCTTTATATGAGTATATTTACAGAATGGAATGAAAATGTCATAGATGCAAAATAGAGTGGAATTTACTATAGTAGAAACAGTATTTCATTGGAAGTCAAAGGACTTGGGTTCATATCCTGCCTCTGCCATTCTGTCACTACCTGTGTGACCTTGGTTAACCTCTCCGAGTCTCAGTTTCCTTGTCTGTAAAATGAGGGGATTGGACTAGATGACTGCTAAAGTTCTTTCTAGCTATACGTTTATATTCTTCTGCTTCAACCATACCCCAAGATGAGAGATATTATTTGGTGTAGAAGTGTGTGGGCAGAAGTAGAGAGCCTTGGCTTTGGGATTAGGAAATTTGGGTTCAGATCTTGCCTCTATTCCATAATTACAAGCTGTACGATTATGGGTAAATCCCTTAAAGTACCAAAGATTTAATTCCCTCCTCTGTAATGAGGAGGAAATGAGGATAATGCTTGTCCCACCAGCAGCCCCAGAATTGTTGCCAGGACGTAGTAAGGAGTAAAACTTTTCATTATTGTACTTTAAAAAATTCGATGCAAGAATTTTGCTGATTTAGGTGGTTTTTTTCTGTGCTGATATCCCCATCGCATGTGTGCACAGTAGAGAAAAGCAAGCAGCATTATGTATTAGGAAAAAAAATAGAGTCAGGGAATCTGGGTACAAATCTTAGTAACTTACTAACTTAGTAATTTACTCCCTGTATTATTTTGGGCAAATCCATTACCTTCTTTGGGCCTCTGTTTCTCTATTTATAAGAAATGGGGATCAAAGTAGATGATCTTTTCTAAATCTAAACATGAGAAGGAAAACTGTGTGCTTCCTGGAGCTGTGATTGGAAATAGCTACCAGAAGAGTAATTTCTGTATGGGTCACTAGAGGGTGCTTTGAGCCCAAGTTCCCATCTAGGAGCTGCTCTAAAGGAACCAGCATATCTATGCAGCTTGATTTCCTCACCTGCATCTCTGGAGAAGGACTGGAGCTTAGCTTTCCAGAGACTGTCTAGGTTCTATCTTGGCAGTTAGAGGTTGGTGAAAATTGTTGTCATTCCCCTCCCCTCCCAAGTTCATGGTCCAATTTCATGGACCCCAGGTTCATAATCCCTTATCTAGTTCAACCTTCTCACCTTACAGATGAGGAAATTGAGGTTCAGATAATAACAATTTATGGTAACAATGACAAGAACTAGCATTTTATAGAACTTTAATGTTGGCAATGCATTTTCCAAATATTCTTCTCTGTAAAATGAGAGGGTTGGGTAAAATGGTCCCTCTATCTCCCTTTCTCCCCCTTTTTAAGTAGTGAAAGTCCCAGACTGGTTTGACAGAAGAGCTCTAAAGACAAAGATCTCCAACTAAGGAAGTCATTCGAATGAGTAGGGGCAGTCTACAGGGTTTGAGGGAGCTCTTTTTCTCACAACAGCCCTGGGAGATGATTACTATTATTATCTCCATTTTGCAGATGAAGAAACTGAGTCAAACAGAAGTTAAGTGACTTGTCTATGGTCACACTGCTGTGTCTGATGTGGGATTTGAACTCAGGTCTTCCTGCTCCAGTAGATAGAGGAACTGACTTGCCCAAGGCTTGATAGGTAGCGGAGCTGAATTTGGGCACAAGTTTTCTGGCCCCAGAGTCAGTAATCTCTTCACTTCTCTATGTTGCCTACTTTATTAAGGAGAAATCTAAGTCAGAGACAAGATGATACAATGGAAAGAACATAGGATTTGAAGTAAGAAGATAAGGGTTTGAGTCTTGACTTTAACTCTCCCTAAGTGTGTGACCTCGGGGGATTATACCAGGAGTCTGGTATGAGTAGTATTGGTCTGAGACAGAATAGACTTGGCTAGGCAGGGCCAAGACAAATGGGAGAGAGGAGGTCAAGGGGAAAGGGAGAGAGAACCAGATATCTCACTCTTTGTTCCGGTAGCAGAGAATGGGCGCTGTGAGTTGGGTGCTCCTGAAGGCTGAACCTGACTCTGAAGCAATCACCAGGAGGGAGATGTTGGAGTCACCCATTTGAATGACTACCTTATGCCATGGGATCAACATTGACTACCCAGGGTTCAGCCCAAACCTTTTAGCTCTCCTTCCAGTTGTAGAGCAGAGGGGGAAGGAAGGAAGGAGGGTAATGGATACTTGGGGGCCTGAGATGGCAGAGGTCTAGACTTGTGTAAAGATGGCTATAGAAGAATAACTATAGGAATCAGTGATTTTGGCTTTGGATTCTGGGGAGCTGGCCTAACAAAACTTGGGAGCAGTTTCCCAAAAAAGAAGACTTGGCCTTGGCTAGGGGTGAACCCAGGGATCTCTCTGACACATATCCTTTGGTCTGGGACCCAGGTATGCTCCTGTGGGCATCCTCTTCCTCATCGCAGGGAAGATCTTAGAGATGGAGGACACAGCTGTGGTTGGTGGACAGCTGGGCATGTACACACTGACTGTCATCGTGGGCCTGCTCATCCATGCTGGGTGTGTCCTCCCACTCCTCTACTTTCTCATCACACACAAGAATCCATTCCCCTTCATCGCTGGTATGCTGCAGGCCCTTATCACAGCCATGGGCACTTCCTCCAGGTACTGACTCCCCAGCCATGGGCCCCTCCTCCAGTTTCAGTCCCACCCCTTCCATCTGCCCTTTCTAGTTATCTAGAGAGTCCTCTTCAAGCCTCTCCAGGCATGATCTGATCCTCCAACCCCAACCAAAGATGGAATATTGTACCAAATATTAAGGGTCATGTTTAGGGAAGACATTGACAAGCCAGAATTGACCTAGAGCAGGGTGACCAGGATGGCAAGAGGATTGGAGACCATAAAAATAGTAACTGTCTATACTAAAAAATAGCATCACTACACAAGTGTGTGTGTGTGTGTGTGTGTGTGTGTAAGGATTATAAAGCACTTTTCTTATGTTCATTTTTACAGATGAGGAAACAGGGTCAGAGAAATTCATTGCCTTGCTCAAGGTCACACTAAGTTAAATATCAGAGCAAGGATTTGAACTCATGTTTCCTGATTCCAAGTCCAACACTCATTCCACTATCTGTCCCTGCACCTCTTTGTTATCTGACCCTCTTTTTCTTCCCCTGCTCCTTATCTGGTTATTTAGAAACCAACACTTACTTTCCTGACAGTACTCTATTACATGTATCCCAGAGTGCAAGAATTATTTTTAAAAAGTTTTATTTACAAGGAAAATCTCCCTTCAAGTCCTTCTGTGATTACTTACTTTAGTATGGTGGTGACCACATCCTCACCCCTCTAGCAGGTCTACATATTAAGGAATCAGCCAAATGAAGGGTAGAGCAGTTCACTGCTAGAAGGTTGGCTCCAGGAGGATGAATTATGATAATGTGTGTTTGGCCCTAGCTACTCAAGAGTTTTGTGTAGTAGAGATAAGAAGTATATACAAATAGATGAAGTAATACAGAATATCACCTCAGAACCCCAAGTTCACGGAACTCGGCCTTCAGGGCCCCCACTCTTGGGGAACTTGTTCAATAGCTTGAAATCAATGGATTCCTGGGCTTTATAGGGAATACCACGTAGGTCATAGCCATAGGACTATTATCTTGTCTTTGCTGCCAATCTACTGTGTGTTCATGGGAAAATCTCTTCCTGTGCCAAGGCCTCAGTTTTCCCACTTGCAAAATGAGTGTGAACCCAAAGATGTTTAGGGTTCTTTCCACCTCTAATATTTTGAGATCTTAGGATTATATAGCTCCATTAGGGAGTCAATCACCTATGGGATTGGGATGCCTTAACCCCCACTGGGTTACAGTTGTCTTTGACTGTCTCTCACCACTCTCTTTCCATTCCCCAACCATACTTTGAGCTCTCAGACTCCCTCGCTGCCCCTCCCTAAGTCTATCCTCTCCAGGCAGCCTTTTCCATCACTTTCCTCAGGACCCTGGCCCAAAGAAGATCTAAAAAAATTTTGCTAAAGTGATGAGATAATTTGTGCTGTTCCATGCAGGTAATACATCATCTTTAGATTGGGGCTTTTCAGAGTCAAAGTCATGAGGGATGTGGGGATCTGGGGCCTTAGAAAATAATGAGGGAGATATTTCTTGCATGTGAAAGGCCTCTCTGGCCTTTCATTCACAGCACATGGGTGACTTCCTGTTTCACCTGCACAAAGGGCTAGTTCAGCCTCCCTGCTGGCCCCTAAATTATTTTCATCATTTACAAACTGAGCCTATAAGAGTAAAATAGGGCTTTCTCAAAGCCAGAGGGCCTGGGCTTTTAGTCTCTTCTTGGCCCATGGCCCTCCAAGGCATTCTGTGGCCCCTCCCGGAAGGTGCCCATGAAATGCTCCTGGAGTCCTATCTCCCCAGCTCAGCAACTCTGCCCATCACCTTCCGATGCTTGGAGGAGAACCTTGGCGTGGATAGGCGCATCACCAGGTTTGTGTTGCCTGTGGGGGCAACCATCAACATGGATGGCACTGCCCTCTATGAAGCCTTGGCAGCCATCTTCATAGCCCAGGTCAACAATTATGAACTCAACCTGGGACAGATCACCACCATCAGGTGAGTGCTACCATTGGTGTTGTGTTTGACATGAGGGAGAGAGTTCCCTAAGTGGTGGGTGTGAGGATATAGAATAGGAAATAGATGAAGCTGTGAGAAGAGAGAAAGTCTTTGTTGACTGACTGTGGTAGGGGATGGGGTGGAGTTGAAGTTGGACCAAGGAATGGGAAAGTGGAAAGAGGATTGCATGACTGATATAAGATATTGAGGGGATGAGATTGAGAGGGAGGGTTAAGAGGATTCACTAATTGGGTAGAGAAAAAGGGAATAAGCTAGAGGTAAAAGGATTCACTGTTTTGGGATGGTGGTTAAAGGAAGAAGTGAGTGATAGGGAGCCCAGAGATGAGAGGTGTTGTGAGAATGGGTAGTAGCCACACACAACTTCGGGGTGGGCCTCATAAAGTCTTCCCCTGCCTCTTGCTTGAGTTGTGATTGTCTAGGATCTTTGCAACTTTAGGAGTCAATATAATTAATTCTTAGATTCTAGGTGACTGCTTTCCATTCCTGTAAGATTGATTCATAAACCAGATACCATAAGATTAATTTGCATTGAGAAATAAAGAAACCTGGGCAGGCTGAGCAAAATGCTCATATGAACTGCTCAGGGATTTCACAGTGCAAAATCACAGGATCTCAGGACTGGAAGGGACATTAGAAGGAATCTACATTGGGCAACCTTTGGCCTAATGCTAGATCCTCTTCTCCAGCCACCTTGATAAGTGGTTACCCAGCATCTGCTTAAATATCTTCAGTGACTGGTAGCATACTGCCTCAGGAAGACAACCCGTTTCCACTTGCTAGACAGCTGTAATTTGTAGAAAGCTCTTCTTTACCTTGACCAAAATTTGGCCTCCCTGTAACTTAAATCAATTGCTCAAACTTTTTTCTATGGGCAATAACCTGAACCAGTCCAATATCTTTCACATGATAATTATCTTTCTGCTATGATAGTGATCTTGCTTGGGTACAGGTTAGACTAGATGTCCCCTGAAGTTCTGCCCAGATCTGATTCTATGAAATCATAAGTAGTTCTCACCAAAGGAAGAAGAATCTCCAATACACCCAATGGGTGATTGGTGAATGTTTTTTTTTGACTTTTGGTGTAATTTATTTAGGGACAAGGTGTTCACAGAAAACTGACCTGTCTTTACCCGCTCTCTTTTGTCTCCTCTCATGACCCCTTGGACCTGTCTCCATTTGGCAGCATCACAGCCACCGCTGCCAGCATAGGGGCGGCGGGCATTCCCCAGGCTGGTCTCGTCACCATGGTCATCGTGCTTACCTCAGTTGGGCTCCCAACTGAGGACATCACACTCATCATAGCTGTGGATTGGTTCTTGTAAGTATATGCCAGGGGTGGCATCCATCGTCTTCATGGCTACTGTCTTTCACTCTCAAGGAGTCTCTGGCTCCCATTTCACCAAGAACATGTAATGTCAGGGTTGGAAGGCACCTTAAAACTTAGAACATGGAATGTCAGAACTTGACATTAAAGTCATTAGGGAAGGAAATTGAGACCCAAAGAGGGATAGCAACTTACTCAAGATTGCAGTGTGATTTGGGCCATCCAGCTTCTATTTTTAGCTCAGAAACTATGTAATTGATTTTTTCATCTTCCTAGCTGTGTAATACTCCCTATAAGTGCTCCTAGAGGGGGAGCAACCTAAATTTGTCCCCCTGCTTCCTCCCAACTATTGCTATCCTCTCCCAGTCTATGGGTTTTCCATCAATTTCCATCTCTTTTCCCCCAGGGACCGTCTCCGAACTACCACTAATGTTCTGGGGGACTCAGTAGGTGCCGCCATCATTGAGCATCTGTCTCGGAAGGAGTTGGAGCTGCAAGATGCTGAGCTAAGCCTCCCAAGCCTAGGGAAGTCTTATCAGCTCATTGCCCAGGAGAAGGGAGCGAACCGAGCTCGGGGAGGCAATGAAAGCAACATGTGAATGACTGATGGGTCCCCCAGGCTAGAGCCAGAGTCAAACTGCCCATAGCTGGAGGAGCTAGAGATGCATGTCAGAGGGGTTCCTGGCCCATCTGGCTTTCAGCCCAAAGGCACTGGCTGCTCTGTCCTATATGGATCCTTTAGAAGAAAAAAAAATGAAAATTTATACAAGGCTTCAGTTCCTGCTCAGTGTGTTGGGAGTTAACCTTCATAGCCTGGGCACATGGGGTGATACGGATATGGATAAGAAACAGAGCCCGTTTTAGGATCTCTTGGGAGGGGGGTGGGAGGGAGCTACCCTGTCCAAACGTTTTCGAGGGTAGAGGGGGAAAGGAAAAGTCTCTGTCCTTATGATGCTTGAGTGGGGAGGGGAAGAGAAACCCTTGTGCTGGTATCCCCACGGAGGAAAGAGAAAGGGAAATTGTTAGAGCACCTCTTGGGAGACAAGGAGTAGGAGGGAGACTAGGTAGCAGCAGTCCCTGGTCTAGGGTTCCTTGAGAAGAGAAGGGGAATGAGGGGAGAGAGTGACATGAGGAATGGTCTTTGTCTCTTTTTGAGGACCCAGGCCTTCTGCTGGCAAAAACTCGCCTCCCCCTAGTCTTGGTCCCAAGTAAATGTCCACTGTCCACCTCCCCATGTGTTTCTTTCTTCATTCCCCATAATCTATAACCTTCAAATGTAAGAGGTCTCCAACAAGGTACACTTAGTCATAGACTGAATCCTGTGTCTCTTTTTTGTGCTTCCTGCCGCAGACCACAAAGACTTCTCTGTGGACTTTCACAGCATCTCAGAATCAAAGCCATCCAACCCAATCTGTATTTGAACAAGAATTCTGTCTTCCAGACCCTGATTTTCTAGCGTCTTCCCCTGCCTCCTGTCCCTCTTCAGTTTCTCAGAATGTGCAGTATGGCAAAGGGGCTTTTAGGAGAAGAAGGAGTCTTGGAGTTATAGTTTCAGGGGAAATGGAATCACAGATTTAGAGGTGGAAATGATATTAGAGGTCACCTGGTCCAAACCCCACATGTAAAGGTATGAGTATTCATCCTTTTTCTAATAAAATCTTCCTTCCATTAACCCTACAAGTGGACAGGCCAGTGGACAAGGCTAAGATACATACTCAGAGTCAATACATGTAGTTTGAGCTTGAAGTATTCTGGCTTCCATAACTCTTGCACATGTGAAAATACTGAATCCTAACCCCTTGGTGCTCAGGTTCCATCATGTCTTGTTTGGTTGGGCCAATGTTTTTCAAATTGTGAGACCCTTTAAGGGGGTTTATGAGGTAAAAATTATTTTCATAATAATACTGAGACATTTAAATTTCTTTATAGTATAACCCACCAAAACAAAAGATTTTTAGGGTTCTTAATAATTTTGAAGTGTGCAAAAGGTTCCTGAGGCCAAAAAGCTTAAGAACCACTGGTCTAGGCTTTAATTTAACATTTGATATCTTATAACTTTCTAAAATTCCTATCTCACTAAGATTCTTATCTCCTTCCCAACTTTATGTGACCCAAAGGATTATACACTCACAAAAAGCTTAAGAGTCACTGGTCTAAGCTTTTATTTAACACTTGATATCTTATAACTTTCTAAAACTCCTATCCCACTAAGACTATAGAGCCCATTTGCTGAATGGTATAAGAAATAAAAATAAAATCAAAACATGATATTAAAACTCTTCTACTACTGACAAATGGTTGCATCGGTAAAGCCTGAAGTCTACACATTTGTCCCCAGTCTCATTCTTCTGCCAGGTGTTCTAGAGTCACTTTCATAGAAGAACTTTTCAAAGTGCATGGTGGGGGGTGGGGAATGAAAGGAATTGTCCCTCCAACCTCCACTCCTGCTTTCAAAAGCAGGCAACCAGAGGATCCAAGGTCAAGAGACATCTTGGTATTCTCCCGGAGAGGTTATCACTTCTTTCAATGGTACCCCTACTACATCCCCTTCAGCATACTACCATATGCATTCTCTTGCTGGGTCTCTCCTGGTCTATTGATCAAACAAACAGCCACGACAATTTAAAAACTGCTAGCTCTGACCCACAGAAACCTAGGCAGACTGGATGACTTTTCCCCCTCCCTCTGAAGCAAGTTCATTCTTCATAATGCTTTTCTTTCCATTGTGCTGTCCACCTTTTCCAAGGAGCAGTCATAGGATCATGGATTTAGAACTGGAAAAGATCTCAAAGGCCACGTAGTTCAATTCCCTCATCTTACAGGCGTGGGAGCAAAGACCTAAAGAAGTCAAGTGACTTGCCAAAGAGCACACAGGCTGTAAATGATTATCAGAGTTGGGACTTGAACTCAGATCATCTGACTCCAGAGGCAGGGATCTTTCCACCACATTTCCCCTTTGTTTTAAATGCCCCTCTGCTTCTGCAACTGTGTGAATGGTAAAACCCAAGCAATGTGACTTGGTACCCATGTTACCTAAAGATGGCAAAATCACAGGGGAAAGAACCAAAACGATTTGAAAATCCAGATTACATGCATATGAGGAAACTGTGGCCCAGAGATGTTAAAGTCACATAGGGAGTAAAGATCTGAACCAGGGATGTCTGACTCTACACTCTGTACTCCATCTACTGTACGTATTTGCTGACTTCTGGGACATTTAATAATGACAACAGTAGCAGTAACAACAGCAACAATGGCTAGCATTTATATAGTTCTTCAAAGTTTTCAAAATACTCTACAAATATTGTCTCTTCTTGTCTTCACAACAACTCTAGGAGAGAGATGTTATTATGATCCCCATTTTACAGTTGAGGAAACTGAGGCAGATGGAAGCTAAATGACTTGCCCAGGGTCACACACAGCTAATAAGTGAATGAGGTAAAGTTTGAACTCAGGTCTTCTTGATTCTAAGTTGGCTATTCTATCCATTGAACTCAAGTTCCTACCCAGAAACCAGGGAACTCAATTCATTTCAATGAACACTGTGTACCCACCATGGGAAAATTCCTGTACTTGGCACCAAGGAAATACATAAATTTTAAAAACAAAAAAAATATAGTCAATACAGGTAGGGAATGAGGGATGGAGTATCAGCACATGAGAGAGGTTATGCTAATACACAAAAAATAAAATGAAAATGAAGCTATGGGACTAATATAGTTTACATAGATTCTAGGAAGGAGAATTTATATCTCATACTATGTTTTTTAGACAAGATAACAAAATGTGTACTAGAAGATACATAATTACATGGATCAAAAATGTGTGAATGGTCAGACTCTGAGTAGACTTTAATGGTTCAGTGGTCAGCAGGAGGTCTCAGGTGGGATGTCCCAGGAATGTGTAATTTAGCATTTTTATCAGTGATTTGGACAAAGTCATCAAATTTACATATGACATAAAATTGGAAAGGATAGGAAAAATAATTTATTTGATAAGAGTCAGGATGCAAAAAAGAAAAAAAGATTTTTACAACTGAGAGCATTGGCCAAATCTACTGTGATGAAATTCAATAGGCATAAATATAAAATCTTACAAGATGGGGAGAGTGTAGTCAGACAATAGTTATTATGAAAGACCTGTGGGTTTGATGGACTGCCAACGTAAGACAAATTCAGCAGCATGATGCGGCAACTGCCAAGGCTGATAAAATCTTGGGCTACGATAAGAGAGACAAGTTCCAAGAATAAGGAGGTGGCCATCTCTCTGTACTCTGCCCTCATCAGACATCATCAGGAATATTGTGTTCCATTCTGGACCCCATGGTTCCAGAAAACAGTGACAAGTTGGAGAGCAGGCAGAGGAGGATAAGCAGGATGGAGAAAGACCTTGAACTCATGTCACATGAAGGAGCTGGGGATCTCTTGCCCAGAGGAGATGGGGAACATCATGGGGAACATAATGACCTCCCTCCATTATTTGAACAACTGTCATATGGAAGAAAGGTTAGATTTCTTCTGTTTGACCCCAGAGGGAAGAACCAGGGGCTTAGGGGGAAATGAGCAGAGGTTACAAAGGGACAAATTTGATCTGGACATTAGAAAAAATTTGTATATAGTTAGAACTGTCTATCAGTTGAACAGAATACTTCAATGAAATTTTTAGGCAGAAAAGGAAAAACTATTTGTCAGCTATGTAATAGTATGGATAATTCCAGGTCTTTGAGGTCCCTTCCAATGCCGAAATTCTCTGATCCTGAGTGGATGGTATCATCGCTGGAGCAGAAAGGTAGAAGCAATGAGTTTAGGCTCAGAAGCCTAGACAATGACCACAATGAAGAGACAGGAGCAGATTGTAAAGGTATGGGGAGTCCATGAATGAATGGTGAGGAACTGGAGATTCCTTTTTCAAAAAGTTTGACAGTAGTTAGATTAAGGAGTTGCCAGGTCAGGAGGAGGTTTCTATTAGCTAGCAGAGATTTGAACACATTTGCACACAGAGGCCAAGAAGCCAATAGAGTTATGGAGACTAAAGAAGAAAAAGAGAAGAGGGGTAGGGAGAGTTAATGGAAAAATGACCCAGAGAAGATGAATTAGATCAAGAGCACAGATGGAAGGGCTAGTATTGGGAAACAAAAGGCAACCTTTTCCCCCTGAGATGGAATGAAAGGAAGGCAAAGGTCAAGGGCTGGAAGTTTTTATAATGTGGAAGAGAGGAATTGAGGATGGTCACTTCAGATAGTCTCACTGAAGAAATAAGCCAGGGAATACAACTTTCATGAGTGAGATTCAGCAAAAATAGACTGAGACACATTTTCCCCAAGGAATATAATAACTTATTAACAGGAAGTGAACTCGGTAATAAAGTAGGCCAATGGAAGCCTCAGTTAAGGCAAAGACACCGAATTGAAGATGCAACATTTTTTTTTTAGAATCATAGACTAAACAATAGAACAGGGTGGGTAAGGAAACAATACAATTGTTTATAAGGTTGATAGCATCATGGAGGTGAAGAATTATGATTGGTTACATTAAGGAAAACAGGCCTACATACATGTGGGACTTTGACTACCTCTCTCCGACACAGAAGAATTCTTTATTGATTTATGGGACCCAGCTGCATCTTGAGGCCATTGATAGTGGAACAGACTCACTGGCTCCTGGGAATGAGATAAGACCACCTTTAATTGGGCAAGAATAGGCGAAGATGGGACTAGGTCAGCTTGTCTGCTCTCAAGGATAGCAAACAGATGTCATGGAATTTCCCAGGAGCTGAAGTTATGAAGAAAAACAAACTTTCCTGGCACAAAGTAATTTGCAAGTGGTACTAAGATAACAATTCCATTAAAGTATTTCACAAGAGTACCGAACTTCTTAAACTTAGCTCAGAGTTTTTCTTTAATTAAAAGTGATCAATAGGAAAACTGAACCGTGGTATCTAACTTGAGAGAGGAAGACTGAACTTTTCAACTCATGTGCTTCTTCACTCAAAGACAAAGAAGAGGCTTAGATTGTTATATAAAACACAGAATAAGGTTATAGAAAATACAGGAACAATATTTAATTTTCACACAATCTATAGCTAGAAGAGAGTTTAGAAATAAAACAGCCCAACTCTGTTTTGCAGATGAGGAAGATGACACTGGAAGAAAGCAAGTCACCTGCCCAAGATCAAATAGGTGTTAGGGATAGATTTTGAACCCAAGTCTTGTAACTTTAAATCCAGTGATCTTTATAGGGTGAGGGCAGGGAAGAGTGGAAATGGGAGCTTGTATAGCAGTTGCTTTGTGTAATGTGATAAGGTAGCAAAAAGATATTGATTAAAAACTGACTGGCCATCATTGAGGTGCTAGATTAAGCTAGATTTTAGTTCTAATTCAGAGAAAAGGACAATGCTTTTGTGCATGTCACAACCAATACTCCATTGATGGTGCAATGGTTGCCATATAGCATTCTTCCTGGGAAACTATAGGGGTTAATTCTCCTTTCATTTTTAAGATTTGACTTGTTTAGTTTAAATCACCTCTTTCCTTCTATTTGTTTCATCTCCCCCTCTCCCTTCAATGTTACTGTGATTTAATCCTGCAAAAAGAAAGAAAGAAAAAAATATCGATTCACTTGAAGGCAAAGTATTGAGAGGCTTAGCCCATTTATTTTTTTTTCTGGATAATTTAATCATTTTATCAATAAAACCATATATTGTTGATAAAAGGATGGTTCATTAACCCTGTTTGTAAATAGTTTATGTCATGGTCCTTTTCGAGAACGAAGGACAAACACAACCTATGAGTGAGCAACAGCTCCCCTCCCCTCCCCTCCTCTGGTGTTCTAGCCAGGGGATGGTATATTCTCCATGGCCAAAAGCTGCCTTTTTCCCTTTTGGGTTTGCTGGCTACATTTCTTGCTCAAAGATCAAGCCTTAAACTCAGTTCACTCTGGAGCTCATAGACTGGACAGCAAGTTCTTATCCACCTAGCACAGAGTGAATATAATAACTAAATAGTAACTGTTTCTTTTTTACCCAGAAACCCTGAGGGTCTTACACTCCCAGTTTGATTTTTTTTTGATTAAAGCAGAGATTCCTTCAGTAACTTAAAAAAGTCTATTCATTTAATGGGTGTATCTCACTCAAAGTGAGAATGTGATAAGACCTGAGCCTGAAAGGGCCAGAGTCTCACATTGCATCCTAGGCTGATGCATATCCTGATGAATATCAGGCCACTGGACCCAGATGGCTCAGGAGAAGAAAGTGAGGTTGGTGACCTTACACAGCCCTACCTCACTCAAATCGAAGTCAACTGCAAGTCATGTCATCATCTTGATGTCACAATCCTCTTAGAGAATGATGGACAAACACAGCAGCAACAACCCCACCCAAAGCTGAGCAGAACACAATAGCTTCCACCAGGGTGGATCTTGAACAAGAAAGTCTAATCTCCTTATCAACAAAGTCCTTCTAGATAGTCCACGTAGTTTTGAACCTATGCATTTAGAAAAAAAATCTCTTAATTATCTCTCTTTTTTTGTTGTTGCCCTCTTTGGCTGTATTTGTTGGTCTTTATTATATTCTTTCATTATTGTATTCCTATTGTCTGGGGTGTTGAAGAAGCAAATAATTGATCAGGTCTGGTTTTCTATCTAGGAATGCTTTGAAGACACTTTTTATTGCATGTTCATCTTTTCTGTTACTGATTAGGCTCAGATTTGCAGGTGGGTGAGCTGGGGTACCATCCTGACTTCTGTTGCTCCACAGAACATATTTTCTATTCTCTCCTGTGGTTTTGGGGTGGTGGTGGTGGTGGGTGCAGAATAGTCTCATGTTATTCAAATGTTCTTTCCCTGATAGTTGAAGTTCTTTCACTCGGTCACTTGAAGAATTTTTACATTTAATTATTACTTTTAATCACCATGGTGTCTTGGAGTTTTCCACATAGATCTTTTTCAAAGTGATCTCTGTATTCTTTTGATTGGCACTTTCTTTTCTGTGTTCAGAAGTTCTGGATATTTTTATGGTATTATTTCTTTCATTATTGTAAGTCAGATTTTTCTTCTTAAAAAATTTTTTTTTTTCAGATTTTTATTCTTGATGTGTTCTTCTAGGGATCTTATAATCCCTAAGTTGTCTCTATGCATTCCGTCTGTAAGAGAAAGATGCTTTGCTCATGTGGAGATCATGCTTTCTTGTCATATTATTGTTTCTTGTTTCTCTTCTTCCATATTATCATTCACTTCAGTGTATTTGCATTCCCATTCACCTGTGCTTATCACTGTGGAGTCTAATTTTTCTAGGTCTCAAAGCATTTTGGTTGTGAAATCCATAAATTCTGCTTTTAAAATTCTTATTTCTCATTTAAACCATTCAAGAACAGCCTTCTGTAATGTTTCATTCACTTCACAATTCATGGAGTCCTCTGCCTCATCAGATGTGGATTCATTTTCCTTGGCATTATTATATTTATTCATAGATATCTAAACTTTCCCCTAACTTGGAGAATATTTTCCCTTCTGTATTTTATTATCTTCAATATTCTTGTTACAATCTCTGATTATTTTGCTTCCTGAGATCTGTCATAATTTCAGTCTTTTCTCTTTATTTCCCTCTATTTCTCCACTTTGATGGCAGTTTCATTGGAAACTGAACCTCAAAGCTGCTTAAACCACTTTGGGCAACTCATGGTTCACCAGCCTAGGCCTCTGGCCCACGTTACTTCTTTGGGGTCTGAACTATCCTCCTGTGGATGTCGGGATCTTTCTATCAGGATTAATGGAGTGCTACAGAGACCTCCCTAACCTTAACTCTTTCATGTCTCTGGGGTTTCTGGCATTAGTTTACTCTGTCTGTCAGGTGTCCAGCTGAGTTCTGTTGTGACATAGACATGTTTGCAGTGCACAGAGCTATCATTCCTCGTTGCTGTCTCTGACTGAGCTGTTAGAAGTGAGCGTGTCTAACAAGCTCCCAACAGTGAGAAACACACTCACCTTAAGCAAAGAACAATTCTTGTTGTGAAATCAGGAAAGCTTTTATTAATCTTTACATCCAATGGATGGGCAACCTCCCCAGTAAGGTTATAGGACTACTAGAGCACATTCAGAAAGATGGGCTCCTTATACTGTTTTCCAAACTTTGGCTCTCCCCTGATACTGTCCCCTAGCCATGTGACTTTATGTTCTCCTATCTGATAGGCTTTTCCTCATACGGCACATTAAACCTGTACGTTAGTTTCTGACCTCTAACCTGTTCATGCTAGGCCTCAACCCTTATCACCTAGAACTGTGGAAAACAGAATTTCCTTGTTTCCCACAGAACTAATTTCTGTCATCTAAATTCTGTCATCTGTCAAGATCCTGGGAAGGGTGGGAAATTTGGATCTAGAATTGAGTTCTATTGAAAGCCCATGGGTCTGAGTGTGTAGCCCTGCTGTTTGGTGATCGGCGGGGAAAGAGAATTAAGTAAGCTCTTTAAAAGTTAGAGATTAAATTTCTCTATTGTGTTTTTACCTTGTTTTGGTTCTTATTCCTTTGGACCATGGAGAGAGCTGAAATAGCTTTATCTCTAGGTCATAATTCATATTTTGGAGAAGTTTGAGAGTCCATGAGCATCTGAGAAAAATCTAGTTTTCCATTTTGTTGGTTATATTGCCTACAACCCACGTTCAAAGGACATAAAAGGAGAGGAAATCTGGATGTAAAGCATTGTATCTTTCATATATAAATAGTTTTAATGCTTAAAGGGGGCATAAAATAATACTTGTATAAGGACAATTGATAAAATCAATTTGTAGAGTAATAGAATATCTCAGATAACAGGTGAAAAGAAACAAAGACTGACCGAGGAATTCAACAGAGAAGTACCCCTCAAGTAAATGTTCTGAGATATCTTGTTTGATGGCAAAACAATGACTGTGGTAATGATAGCTGGATGGTATTGTGATTCTTTGGCTAATTTGCATGTAGTAAGAAAATGAAATAAGTCAGAGAATTTTAAGGAAAAAAATCTCAGAAGAGATAGAAGAAGTAGGGAGAATAAACTAAGTGTGGAAGGAAGTGTACAAGAAGCTAGAGCTGAAAACATGCAAGACTTTCATGTGATATAGCTGATACTTTAGCCTTTTTGCTGAAAATTTTCTCATTGAAAAAGAGCCATTGGGGTGGAGCCAAGATGGTGGGGTGGAGCCAAGATGGCGGAGTAGAAAGACTCACGCATGCTAGCTCCGAACCCACAGCCCATATATTTCCTGCAAGAAGAACTCCCCACAAATTTTGGAGCACTGCAAGGCATGCAGAAACACAGTGGAAAAGATTTCCATTCCAGAGAGCCCTGGAGAGCCATCTGCAGGGGCCCGTCATGCTCCGGACAGCAGAGTCCACCCCTGTGCTGCCCTGGCCACGCAGCTCCAGAGGAGCAGATCCGAGCAGGCTTCAGGGACGGAACCTTTGGTGGCCGGGAAGGTCCCTGCGCCCACAGATGCTCCAGGTCAGTGAGAGAGACGTCTGGGTTGGCCGAGAGGGGAGCGGGGTGTCTCCATGACTTGGGGCCCCTTGGGAGGCAGTGGCAGAGTCACTGGCAGAGGCAGTGGTGGCCCAGGACTCCATGAGAAGGCAGGAGCTCCATTACTGAAGGTCTCTGCATAAACCCCCTGAGGGAACTGAGCCTGGGAGGTGGCCCTGCCCCCACCCAAGCACCAGAACTTAAGGTCACATTGAATAGCAGCGGTGCCTGCCGCGGAAAGCCCATTTGAATCTCAGACCCCAAGCACTAGCTGGGCGGATCTAGGCGGGGGTGCAGAGGAATCTCAGAAGTCAAGTAACTGGCTGGGAAAATGCCCAGAAAAGGGAAGAAAAATAAGACTATAGAAAGCTACTTTGATGGGGTACAGATGTTCCCGCCTTTCAATTCTGATGATGAGGAGCTATTCTTACCATCAGGGAAAGATGTGGAGGTTGGGGCCTCTGTATCCAAGACACCCCAGGTGGATGTCCGGTGGGCTCAGGAGCAATTTGAAGTCAATACTCGGGGAGGGACAGGATCAAAAGACAGAATAGAAACAATGGGGGGCAGGATAGGATGGAGGGAAATACAATTAGTCTTACACAACACGACTATTATGGAAGTCATTTGCAAAACTACACAGATATGGCCTATATTGAATTGCCTGCTGTCCCAAAGGGATTGGGTGGGGGGGGAGGGATGGGGAGAATTTGGAACTCAAAGTTTTAGGAACAACTGTTTAGTATTGTTGTTGCTACTAGGAAATAAGAAATACAGTTAATGGGGAATAGAAAGTCACCTGGCCCTACAGGGCAAAAGAGAAGATGGGGACAAGAGAAGGGAGGGATGATAGAAGAGAGGGCAGATTGGTGATAGGGAAAATTAGATTGCTCGGTGTATTGGGGTGGGGGAGGGGAGAAAAGGGGACAAAATTTGGAACTCAAAATTTTGTGAAAATGAATGTAAAAGTTAAATAAATTTTTGTTAAAAAAAAAAAGAAAAAGAGCCATTGCTTTGATGACTGTTTGGAAAGTTAGGGGAGCTGTTTGACTCTTACAGGTCATTAAAGAGAGTTGAATTCTAATGTTTTGTGAAGAGCTATTAGGCCTCATTGCTCTTGAACGGTATCTACAGCTGTAGGGTGGAGAAGCCTCTCAAAGAAAACTAATTGCCCTCTCATAGTTTCTCCAGTGAGAATAGTTTCTTAACATGGAGTCCATGCATTCATAATGGTTCCATGGATAGATTTCAGGTGGCCTGTGAACTTTCATTAGGAAAAAGTACATATTTATTTTCACTAACCACTCACTGAAATTTAACATTCACTTCAATTATGAATATTGGCAACAAACGTTATTTTAAGAATGGGTTTGTGGATTTTATTAGACTGCAAAAGCCGTGGAGTTGTGAGTTATCCCAGGCAGCTAAATTTCTCCCTATCTGCTTCTCTGGTAAGTCTCTTAGAGTGTATACTGATTTTCCCCACTGATAATGTGTACATCAGTGGAAAAATCTGACTCAGGTTTTTTGGCAGAGTGTGATGTGATTATTCTTGTTTTTATCTTCAAGCCTTATCTTTCAGCAAATAATTTATGTTTAATAGTTAATGGTGTGATAGTGACTAATTTTGTGTGAATAGGAAGAATACAACAGCAGGATCAGTAGTTAGAGTGGCAAGTATTAGTATAGTCATCCCTTCCTCATTGTGTTTGGGCTTTGGGCACATCTGCAATTTGGAAAATCTGCATAAAATTTTTTGGTTCTTCTTTCATACCAGAGAAGAAGTCTGAATGATTAGGGTGTTACAAGATAAAATATGCTGATATTTGTGGCACCAATGCGATATTCACAGTACCTATGGCAGCCATGACTATCCTGGTGCAATTGTGAGTCCCAAAATACCACAGACTCTCCACATGGAATGCAGAACCAAAATATTTATTCAGACACCAGAAAGCCAAATCCACAGTAACAAAAATTTATACAATAACAATGTAGAGGATAACACCAATCTCAAGTCTTCCCCCTGCAAGGTTTTCCACAAACCAGCTCCCTTAAGAAAATCACAAACAGACTTCCCTTAAAGAAAGCACAAACAAGCTTTTCTTAAACAAAATATCCTTCTTACTCTCACAGCCAGCTGTGGGCTTGCCTGCATCCTTCAGTTTTGAGTGTTCTCTCATTAACTTCATCTCAGCTCTGCCCTAGCTCTGCTGTTTCATTCATTCAACAAACTCCTACCATCACAGGCTCCATATAACTCAAACTCATGTAACTTAGGCTTCCTTGTGACCCACACAGGTCACATGAGCCTATTAATGAATATGAAAGATCTCGCCATTTAAATTACCATTACACTATTATACAATACTATGCATATATTTTATAAATTTCCGAGTTTCTAAACTTTTTTGTCATCTGTTTGTCTTTGCATGTTGTCTGCTGTTTTTGCCAAACTCCTTCAAGTTCCCATTTAATTTCTTATGCTGACCTGGGATATATTGAAACTGATAGACTAAGTCACAATATGGAAGGAAAAACTGTAATTTACTCTCCTCCCCCAAAAACCAAACAAACCAGGATTACTTCTAGGACTGTGAGAGAGCATAGCTAGTTGTAGCTGTATGGTTGTGGTCATGGCTGACTCCATCTTCTTTGAGGACAAACCCCAGAACTTCTGGTGTGAGGGCAAATTGAAGGCAGTGATTAGAAAGGAGAGAGAGAGAGACAGAAAGAGAGAGAGAGAGAGAGAGAGAGAGAGAGAGAGAGAGAGAGAGAGAGAGAGACAGAGAGAGAGAGAGAGACAGAGAGAGAGACAGAGAGAGACAGACCGAGGCAGACAGACAGAATGAGAGACAAAATGAGAAAGAGAAAGAATGAGAGAGAATGAGAGAAGAGTACAGGTGCAAGTTTAGATGCCATACCCAGTGACACACACACAGACTACCTGGGCAGAGCCTGACATGTATCCTGTGTTTGGGGAAAGTGAATTCCAAGTAGGTCAGATGAAGAAGAAAAATGGAAATTATAGAAAAAGTTGATGTGAACAAAAATACAGAGAACTCACCAACAAACTTAGACAATTTCCCTGAACCCTCAAACATCAGGCTACAGTCTTTGCTGCTTTCGAAATCTCCCTACTTTAGTGAGATTCTGGGACCATATAGCCTAGAAACTATTACCTCTCTCCTTTAACTAGGAAGGCAGAATTCAGACACTTCTTGCTCAGCTCATATAGGGAAACATGTCCTCAATTAAAATTCCTTTTCATGGACCAGTGAAAGGAATGATGCTTTCTGATAAGAGTTCTCTCTCCAAAGAGTCTAAGGCAACCAAACTCTGTGAAGGTACAGCTACTGATACTTCATAAAATGTCTTTTATTTTCTCAAAATGTTAACAAGGGCTCATATACACTGGCTCTGGGGGAATGCTCAGCAAATACAAAATAGTTTTATTTCCCTCCAAGTTCATCAAGTTAATCAGGGAATACTCTGTTAATACTCTGTTAAAATCTGTCACACACAGGATGAAAGATTTCGTCAAATGTTCTGCTAATATCCAAACAAACATTAATTATCTTATTTTATTTTCTTTTAAAACAAGTTTTTGTTAATAACTTCTGGGGTTTTTACATAATTATAGTTCTTCCCAGTATCCTTCCCCACTCCTGAAAGAACCATATCACATAAGAAAATATTTTTAAAGATAAAAAAAGAAAAAGAAGGAAAAAATCAGTTGTATCCTCTCATATCTCATTATTCAAGTCATGAGTCAACTTTGTAATTTTGTTACCTTCACTTTTTATTTTTCTGTGTGGCTGTTTTTTTCCCCATTTACATTGTTGTAGCTATTTTATTTATCATTTTGTGGGTCTGTTAACTTCACTCTGTCTCAGTTTATGTTGATCTTTACATACTTTTTTGTATTCATCACATTGGACTGTATGTGTGTTCAAGAAAGAAAGGTGTGAGGGCTGCTGAGTCCTTTTTCAGGGCTACTTTTCACATTTTGTGGCTACATGCCACCCAATCTTATCTGTCGCTCCAAGAAACTGTAGCATGCACAGCATCCACACTCTGGTAAAACTATTTTGACAGGCTAAATCAGGTTGAGGGTAACCCATGGGGCTTAAATTCACAGGTGAATTATGGGAGTGTCTACCCCAAGCATGTGATGACTTCCACAGTAGAATAGGTGGGTATGAACGATTTATTCCAATGGGCCTCGAAGGTGGCTGAAGCAGGTGCTTTATAGAACTCAGCAGTTGGTTAGACATCAAATAGACCAAGGTTATCCACTACATCCCAAGCCATCACTAGTTATCTTGCTCCAATAACTCAAAGAAAGAGTGAGGTTGGTGACTTCTCACAGTTTTGCCTCACTTAAATCCAATTTAGCGTAAGTCAACAGATATCATGCTATTTCCATCATTTTACTATTTTTACTTACCTCAAACTGATGAAGCAGGAAGTATAGATACAATGGGAGCTGTAGTCACAACCTTGCACACAAGTGGCGCAGGCCATGAAGGGGTGATTTTCTCCCTGGATTGAAGCGGCAGTGGGATTTGGCAATCCCCTGGGTATCTGAACAACCTTTTTAAAGCTCACATGCTCACCTTCTGGTGTGAGGAAGGTACTAGAAAATGTACCTTAAAATTATCAGATTCACCTAACTGATCCTGGCCCACTTACTGTAGCAGGTGGGGATCCTACTCAAAAAATACACAAAAAATGTACAAAAATTTTGCAAAGGTGATTTCACTCACTGTTGGTACATGGAATGTATACACACTTATGGAGAACATGAGACCTGAAAGATGAATAGTTCTTGCAAGAAAACGCAACAGGTATCACAACCAAATAGCAGCCTTGAGTGAAATAAGGTTGGCAAATGAAGGTCAGCTTCCCAAAGTTGGGAGCTGGATACACACTTTTCTGGAGTGGCTGCCTTGATGGGGAGCATTGTGAAACTGGTGTGGGTTTCACAATCAAGTATAATCTAGTCAACGAGTTTGAATGACAGACTCAACAATGTGATTGCCATCTGTAGGAGAGTACCACACCACATCAGTTCATGTGCTCCCATAATGATAAGCTCCGTCGAAGTCAAAGCTTTTGAATTTTATTATTATATTTATATATTATTGCTATGTTATATAATATATATTTATTATTATGATATTATGAATTTTATGAAGAACTGGAGACACTTCTCATCAATGTGTTGAAAGGGGTGAAGCATATAATTCTGGGTGAATTTAACACCAGAGTGGGCATAGACTATGAGATGCTGTAGGAGTCTTTATGAGGAATGGAGTCAGAAATAGCAAGTGTAATGATAAATTACTACTGAAGAGTTGTGCATTTTATGACCTCATTGCTAACAGTGTCTTTCATTTACCAAAACACAATGAAACTGCATGGATGCATCCTTGATGTAAACATTGGCATCCCATAGATTATGTCATTGTAGGGAGAAGAGATAGACAGGATGTAAGAGTGATGAAGGTGATTATAGACTTATCCTCTCCAAACTAAACATTTCATTCAACAAAATGGTGGATACTGGTGATTTATGTGGATTTATTCTATATCCTGAATCTCTTTGAGGTGGCAAAGAACTGGAAATTGTGGCGCTGCCTGTCAATTGGGGAAATGACTGAACAAATTGTGGTATGATTGTCATAGAATACTATTGTGCTATAAGAAATGGTGGACTTGATGATCTTAGAAAAACAGGAATAGAGTTGTATGAAATAATGAAATGAGCAGAACCAAGAGAATGTTGTATACAATAATAACAATATTGTTCTAAGAACCAAAAAAAATCGAACAAAAACATTTACTATGTGACAGACACTGGAATAAATGCTAGGGAAAAAAATTCAAGAAATGAGAGGGGTGAGCAGGGAGGGGGAAGGTACCAGTACAAAGTCATGGTGACAGAGTGGGGATACTCAGTGGCAGAGAGAAGAGGAAAATAAAGAGTGACAAACCTGATCTCTTTCCCCAAATGGGGAATTCTCTGAAGGAACTCACCAATAGGAAAAGAATGATGGGATAGGGGAATGGTGTTTGAGGGTGAGGAGACCTTGGGCAATGAGTCATGACTTTGAAATCCATAGAGTCAGAAACACAACAGGGGTGGTGATGAAAGGTCATTTTATAGATGAGAAGTCATTATCCAGCTGTTTCTTGAAGACCTCCCATGAGCAGGAACCCACCACCTCCTGTTAGAACCCATTCTATATTTAAAAATCTCGACTTGTTAAGAAGTTTGTTTGTTTTCTGAGATCAAGTCAAATTTGTCTTTCTGCCATGTCCTTTCTAGGGTAAGGAAAACAGGTCAAATTCCTCTTGCTAGCCCTTCAAATACCTAAAGATAACTACCATTCAGAGAACATATCTACTGTAGACAGATACTCTGAAACTCCAGAGAGGAAATACTTGGAGAAAGGAAGAAAAGGAGCTTCTTCCTCATTTTGGCAGTGCTATTGGTGGTAGTAGCAAGACTAGACTCTGCTGGAGTTGCAGAAGACTGACCTAGAAGGGTTGGTAAAGGCCAAAGGAGGTCTGTGCTGATTCATACTTACTTTATCTACTACTAAGACCCTCAAGTGTTTTTCATATATGTAAGATACGCTCTGGGGTCATTCAGCAAACCCATACACTCAGACTAGCAAATTGATTCCCTAGTGGACAAACAATCATCTCCCTTCAGGTTGTAGGGGTAGCCATGAGGTATTTGGGAATGGTTCTCTAATACTTATGAACTTATAAACTTAAATATTTATCAGCTCTACCAATGTGCTTCCTCCATTGAAATTTTGAGTTATCAGTTAGTTAGACAGACAATTGATTTCTAGAAAGAAGCCTTTACTAAGGTTGTTTGGTATGAACAGTTTATATAAAATAACCCATTGCTACAAAGGAAAAAAGGCAATGACATACTCTCACACAGACAGGGCTTGTGTTTCAGGGCTCAAGAAAAGAAATCATTAGACCAAGATCCTATTTCTAGTTAATGGCAAAAATGAAACTTGAACCTGACTCAGAGTATAAGGCTTATTCTGCTCTCCAAACTTGGTCTTAGTGTGAACTCTGAGTTTTCAAGTAAACTCTGGAGTAGATAAGGTTTTGTTGTTTTATTGCCTGCATAAGGCTCTGATTTGAGCTGCACTGGCTTTTGGAGACTCCTTGAGTTTCTGAACAATAGGCTGCTTCTCTTTCCCCTTACTTCCTACCTCCTCTCTTCCTCTCTCTTCCCAACACTTGCCACTTCCAATCACTTACTGAACATCACCAAGGGAACAGGTTTCACCAACTATATCTGTTGGAAAGGAGGACAAGGAAGGCAGAAACTCTGAATTCCAGAAAAAGTAGAGAGCTTCAGGCAGTTGGACTGATATCTCTGGGAGGCACAAGCAGACACCCTCCTGGACCGAGGTAGCTGATATCTGGACTTCAGGAGAAACAGGAAGAATATTTGAAATTTCTAGTGCCTAAGAGGTTTGTTCCCCAAACTCTTCATTAGAAAAATAATATAGTTGATTTCCAATTCCTGAATAGTTCAACCCCCTATGGGGCAGTATTTGATGGAAAATTTCTTAACAATGAGAGCTGTCCGAGATTGCCTGAGAAGTTACAAAACTCTGAATATCTTGAACAAGAAGGGACCTCAGAGGTTCTTCAGGCCAATCTGAATCATCTACTATGTCCCCAACAATCTACTGGAATCTACTGCCTCTCAGGGCATCACATTCTACTGTTGCAGTGTTTCACTTACAAGGACATTTTTGTTTCTGCTGAGACAAAATCAGCACTGTTGTGGATTTGCCTCATTTTATCCTCATTCTGTCTTCTGGGGCCAAGCAGAATAAGTCTAATTATGCTTCCACTTGAAATAATTTTAAACCAATAAAGGCAGCTGTCATGTCCAACTAAAGTCTTCTCTTCTACACGACCCACATCCTTACATCTTTTAGTTGGTCCCATACATGGTGTCTTTGATACTTTGCCTTTCCCACATTGTAGTTATTTTTTTTATTTTTGTAACAAATTTATTTATTTAACTTTTTACATTCATTTTCACAAAATTTTGGGTTCCAAATTTTCTCTGCATTTGTCCCCTCCCCCCACTCCAATACACCGAGCATTCTAATTTCCCCATCACCAATCTACCCTTTCTTCTATCATCCCTCCCTTCCCTTATCCCCATCTCTCTTTTGTCCTGTAGGGCCAGATAACTTTCTATTCCCCATTAACTGTATTCCTTATTTCCTAGTAACAAGAATACTCAACAGTTGTTCCTAAAACTTTGAGTTCCAACTTCTCCCCATCCCTCCCTCCCCACTCATTCCCTTTGGGGAGACAGGCAATTCAATATAGGCTATATCTGTGTAGTTTTGCAAATGACTTCCTTAATAGTTGTGTTGTGTAAGACTAACTATATTTCCCTCCATCCTATCCTGCCCCCCATTGCTTCTATTCTCTCTTTTGATCCTGTGCCTTCCCAAGAGTGTTGACTTCAAATTGCTCCCTCCTCCCATTGCCCTCCCTTCCATCATCCCCCCCCCTTGCTTATCTCCTCCTCCTCCACTTTTCTGTATTGTAACATAGGTTTTCATACCAAAATGAGTGTGCATTTTATTCCTTCCTTTAGTCAAATGTAATGAGGGTAAATTTCTTGTTTTTTTCTCAGCTCTCCTCTTTTTCCCTCCACTAAAAAGTTTCCTGCTTGCCTCTTGAATGAGATATAATTTACCCCATTCCATTTTACCCTCTTTCCTCCCCCTACATTTCTCTCTCACCATTTACCTTCATTTTTTAAAGATATAATCCCATCCTATTTAATTCACTCTGTGCTCTCTGTCTCAGTGTGTGCGTGCATGTGTGTGTATGTGTGTGTGCGTGCATCTGTGTATGTGTGTGTGCGCACGTGTGTATGTGTGTGTGTATTCCCACCAACTACCCAGATACTGAAACGTTTCAAGAGTTACAAATATTGTCTTTCCATGTAGGAATGTAAACAGTTCAACTTTACTAAGTCCATTATGATTGCTCTTTGCTGCTTACTTTCTCATGCTTCTTCTCATTCTTGTGTTTGAAAGTCAAATTTTCTTTTTAGCTCTGGTCTTTTCATCAAGAATGCTTGAAAGTCCTCTGTTTCACTGAAAGATCAGTTTTTCCCCTGAAGTATTATACTCAGTTTTGCTGTGTAGGCTATTCTTGGTTTTAGTTCTAGTTCCTTTGACTTCTGGAATATCCTATTCCATGCCCTTCGATCCCTTAATGTAGAAGCTGCTAGATCTTGTGTTATCCTGATTGTATTTCCACAGTACTGGAATTGTTTCTTTCTAGCTGCTTGCAATATTTTCTCCTTGACCCTGGAATTCTGGAATTTGGCCACAATGTTCCTAGGAGTTTCTCTTTTTGGATCTCTTTCAGGCGGTGATTGGTGGATTCCTTGAATACTTATTTTGCCCTCTGGTTCTAGAATATCAGGGCAGTTTTCCTTGATAATTTCATGAAAGATGATGTCTAGGCTCTTTTTTTGATCATGGCTTTCAGGTAGTCCCATCATTTTTAAATTGTCTCTCCTGGATCTATTTTCCAGGTCAGTTGTTTTTCCCATGAGATATTTCACATTCTCTTCCATTTTTTCATCTTTTGGTTTTGTTTGGTGATTTCTTGGTTTCTCATAAAGTCATTAGCCTCCATCTGTTCCATTCTAATTTTGAAAGAACTGTTTTTTTCAGTGAGCTTTTGAACCTCTTTTTCCATCTGGCTAATTCTGCTTTTTAAAGCAGTCTCTCCTCATTGGCTTTTTGAAGCTCTTTTGCCAATTGAGTTAGCCTATTTTTCAAGGTGATATTTTCTTCAGCATTTTTTGGGTCTCCTTTAGCAAGATGTTGACCTGCTTTTCATACTTTTCTTGCATCTCTCTCATTTCTCTTCCCAGTTTTTCCTCCACCTCTCTAACTTGATTTTCAAAATCCTTTTTGAGCTCTTCCATGGCCTGAGCACATTGAATATTTATTTTGGATGATTGGGATACAGAAGCCTTGACTTCTATGTCTTTTCCTGATGGTAAGCACTGTTCTTCCTCATCAGAAAGAAAGGGAGGAAATATCTGTTCACCAAGAAAGTAACCTTCTATGGTCTTATTTTTTTTCCCTTTTCTGGGCATTTTTTCAGCCAGTTACTTGACTTCTGATTCCTTTCCACACCCACCTCGCCTCCAGATCCTCTCAGCTAGTGCTTGGGGTCTGAGATTCAAATGTTGCTTCCCAGCCTCAGGGCTTTCAATGGGGGCAGAGCTGCTATTCAGTGTGAAATTAAGTTCAGCTGCTCAGGTGGGGGCAGGGCCACCACACAGGGGGTTTACGTGGAGACCTTCAACAATGGATCTGAGCTCCTGTCTGCTTTGGGAGCTCCTGTCAGCTGCTGCCTCTGCTGCTGCCTCCCCAGGGGGCCTGAGTTATAGAGACACCCCACTCCCCTCTTGTCCGGCCAAACAGGCTCTCTCACCGACCTTTGTGCCTGTGAGTGGAGGGAACTGTGCAGCTGCTGGGGATTCTGTCACTGAAGCCTGCTCAGATCTACTCCTCTTGGGGCCACGTGGCCAGGGCAGGGTTGGGCTCTGCTGTGGGTTTGATGGGCGACGGACCTCTGGTGTTGGTTTTTCTGGTTTCTGTGGAACAGAAATCTCCTCCACTCTGTTGTTCTGTGGCTTCTGCTGCTCCAGAATTTGTTGGGAGTTCTTCTTTACAGGTATTTTTATAGGCTGTGGTTTCAGAGCTAGCATATGTGTGTCTTTCTATTCTGCCATCTTGGCTCCTCCCCCCACATTGTAGTTATAAAATTAATTTGTTTGCAACCCCAGACTAAGATAAAACATTTATTCCTATTAAATGTCATCTAATTAGATTTGATTCCATATTATAGCTGATCAAGGTCTTTTTAAAAAAAATACATAAATGTTTTATTAAAGGCTCAATATTGAACTTCAACTCAATAAGCCAAACTTGCTTGATAATTTGGTAACTCTGTTTGAATCAATTCATTTTAGTACATAAGCTATCAATAGTTTCTTAGTCATTCCAAGTCTTTGTTGGGAGGAGTACAGTGTAGTGGATAGACTGCTTGGTTTTGATAAGGAAGTTTTGGGTTTGAGTGTAGCCTTTAGTATAGACCAGCTTTACATCTCTCACCAAGTCACTTAATCTGTCAGATCCTCAATTTCTTAATCTATAAAGTGTTGACAACAAGCCCTACATTATATGGGTTTTGTGAGGACCAAATTAAATCATGTATGTAAAGAGAACAAACAACCTATACATGCATAAAATATTTCATTGTTATTTAATGTTATTATTGTTACTATTATTATAAGATGTAGTCTGGAGACCCCCAAAGTCATTAAAATGACAGGAAATGGTCCAATCCTGGGGGCTGAACCTCAAATATCACTTTTTCTTCTTTTACTTGTTTTGCCTATGTCTCAGAGTTTATTCTTAGGAAAAATTCAAGTTAAAGTTTCAATATAGTTCATGCCTTGAATTCCTGGTGTATGTTCCCAGTAGGTCCCCAGATCCCATACAGATCTTTAAGGTAACAAACTAAAATGCAATATGGAGCAACCTTTATTTCATTCCAGACAAAACAGGAGATGCACTTGCAGGAGCCTATAAATGGCCACTGAAAACATTCCAATTATTCAAACAATTCTGCCTGGGAATGCATAACCTGGTGTAACAAATACATTAAAGCCCTTACAGTAGTCATAAGCTCTGCTTTCAAGGCAAATGTACTTATGAATACCATTCAGGAGCAACCCTCTGTCATTCCACTGGGTTTTTCTTTCCCACAGAGTCCTACATAGTTTCCTGTGGTTTGGACACTTTCAAGAAGGGAAGCATACTTTGGGGGTGACCAATCAAACAACACCCTTTCCATTAATCTTGTACAGTCTGAGTAGCTCACCATAATGGAGAGGGTGGTGGTGGTAAGATGCAAATCTTAAATCTCTCTCCCCATGTGACTTTGGACCTTCAGCTACAGTGGTCATTTGGGCTCTTTTCTATCTCTCAAACTGAATGATATTCAGGAACTATGTAGGCAATCCTCCTTTCCCCCTTGAACTTGAGAACTCTCAAATTCAGACTTATCTTTGAGTTAACAGTAGCCTAGCAAATCTGTCCTTTTTAGCTAGAAAGTGAGATTCTGGGACCCCACTGCCTAGGAACCCAAACGTTGTGAGAAATGTTGCAATTCACAGGCATTGTTTATGAATTGTCCTCTCCAGCCATTTTGACAAGCACACATCTGCTTTCACCATATGCTTCTTCAGAAACTCTGTCAAAGCCCTGGTTGCTTCCATTTCTTGGGTTGGGTCAGGCTAATCTCAAGAACTCAATTTTCTGTTCTGTGTTATGAAATTTGTGGGTTACAGCACGTAATTACTAATTACCATTTCCAGTTGCTGAGGGAGTTGGGGCAAGGCTGTGCTCAGGTCCAAATTTTATTTATGCAAGAACCAGCCTGCTTTGCTGTATACTGGTCTAACTTATGAACAAGGTAAAGATAATTTGGGCAAAAAGAAAACAGACATTAATGTGCTTTTAATTCTTCAGTGCAACGGGGTACATTTTATGACACTAGTTTGTTGCTTTGAGTCACAGTCAACCAGGCAGCTTGGGGGTCACTTCAGTTAAACCCTAATCAAGAATTCCTGTATCATCTCAATTAGGTCCTAATAGGTACACGCTTTAATGGAGAAGTGCTCCTCGTTGACCTCCAAACAAATGTTGGTAACCTACAATCCCAGCAATTGAACTGGAAACCTCATTAAATTGATGAGCTACAGTAGTGTTATCTGATCAAATTACCTTTACATTATTATACTCTCTTGCCCAATCATTCTCAGTCATTTTTATTCATATATGGTAATAAATTGTTTGTACACCATCTGTCTAGTTCTACTTCTTTCATTTTGCATTATTTCATAAAGGCCTTTCTATATTTCTTTGTATTCTTCATATTGGCCTATCCTAATTTCATGATTATATTACATTTCATGTGTAGTTGGAGAAGGTGTTGATTTATTTTATATTTTTCAGAATGATCTTTTGATGCTTTCTTCTGCTCAGAGTTCAGTTTCCTTTTCTTTTCATTTACAGTTTTGTACTCATTGTACATACTGTATTGTTTCCTCCTTTGACTTATGTCAAAGTGTATTAATTCACATAAGCTATTAATGATTTTCTGAATTCTTCATACTTATCCTTTCTCATGGTACAGTAATATTCCATTACATTGTTGTACCACATTTTGTTTAGCTATTTCTTCCTAACTCAAAGAAAACATGCATTGTTTCCAGTTCTTTGCTAATATGAAAAGTGTTTTTATGAATATTTTGTAATTTATAAGAATCACTAGTTCTGTCTTGTATTCTTGGGATACATTTGTATCAGCAAGTTTTCTTATTTATAGGTCATGGACATTTTGGTCACTTTTTATTGTAATTTGAAATTGCTTTATCAATTGGTTGTACCCATTCATAGTTCCACCAAGAGGATAATAACAACTGTCTTTTCATTGCTCCCACTGATCATCAGCATCTTTTATCATTAACATCGTTTGTCAGTTTATTAAGTGTGAGGGTGAAACCTTGGGGTTATTTTGTGCTTGTAGTGATTTGTAGATTTTCCTATGTCTAATGAATTTGCATTGAGAATTACAATTGAGAACTTCTTTTTATACATTTCAATGAATTTCCTATATACATATTGGATATCAAAACTCTATCAAATGCATTTATTTAAAAATTTTTCCCCAGTTGAATTTTTCTTTCATATTCTGATTGCCTTGCTTTCGTTCATTCAGTTTGTCCATTCATTCTCAATTGCATATAATCAAAATTATTTCTTTTATATTCTTATGATCCCTTCTATCCATTATTCAGTTAAGAATTATCTCTATAATCACCACTTTGAGTCTTATCTTGTCTTCTAATTTCTACTCCTTTCATTGTTTTAAAAAATGATATAACCTTTTACAATCAGACTGAAAATGTATTTTAAGCTTAATGTTGTATATAATGGAAAATATTTGTTGAGTTTCTATAAAACTGTTTTTCAGCTTCTTTCTTCAAAAGTTCTTTGTGAGATAGAATTCTTCCCCAAGTTTGTTTTGTTTTCTAATTTATTAAACACTGTGTTATTTAATTTGATTGTTTTGGATTCCTACTTATTTGGCTTATCATGTGAAAAGTAGGAAATCATGTGAAAAGTAGGAAATAATTTTGATGATTATTGCTTAACAATGTAGTGATATTCCCATCATTTCCTTTGAGATTGCAATCCTTTTGTACATCCAAAATAATCTTTTTATTTTATATAACTCTATAATGCCAGGTGGTTCTGTGGATAGAGTATCAGACCTGGAGTCAGGATACTCCTCTTCCTGAATTCAAATTTAGCCTCAGACACTCACTAGCTATATGACCTTGGGCAAGTCACTTAACTCTTTTGTCTTAGTTTCCTCATCTATAAAATGAACTGGAGAAGGAAATGACAAACTACTCCTGTATTTCTTCCCCCACCCAAAAAAAACCCCACCAGTCAGGCATGACTGAAAATGACACAAACATAACAAAATAAAGTCCAATCTTAATATCTTTATTACTATAGCACTAAATATGTAAATCAATTTAAGTGGTATTGTATTATGTAATGATATAAGCAATCAATATTCCTCCAAACATTGAAGTCAGTGTTTACATTTAAAGACTGTTTTGTCATGTCATAAGAGTGAGTTGGTATAGATAATGCTAGATATTTTATTAATTTTTGAGAGGATTTTGAGTTAGATTTCCCTTTCTATAATTATCCTCAGATTTGATTATAGATATATACATGTTTTAATAATTTTTGTTAATTTACTTTATATCTTCACATGTTTAAACTATTGTCTCAATTATATTGTTTTGGCTAATTTTTAAGGAAACTATCATTTTTACACTGTGATAATTTTGTCTTCTTTCTGTCAGTAACTCCACCTTTAATTTTTTTCTTGTCTTATTGCTTTCATTAGTAGTTTCTGAATGATGTCAAGTAGTAGTGAAAAGTATGTGGGGAAGCTTGTAATGTCTCCCCTTTGAAAACCACATTAGGTTTTTAGACATGCACATTTTAAAATCATATTTTAAATGCTCCTTCTAGTCAGAAATAAAATCAGAAAAGCAGGATAGCTTGGAAAGCTTAAGCTATGCTTTAAAAAGTAATCTTTCTATTCTAGAGACCTAGAGTTTCACATACCATCCTCTTTTCCTTTTTTGTAGGCAAATGTCCATTCTATAAGGCATTTATTGAGTTCAGAATAAAAATAAACATTTATTTTAAAGATCCAAATTGGGCCTCCTTTTTTCCTATTGTTTCTGACTCTTAAAGATATCCCTAGGTTATGTGAATGGAGACATGATAGTAGAGTAAAAGCAGGGATTTGCTTTAGCTCTCTCCTCAAACCCTTCCAAATACCTCTAAAATGACTTAACAAATTCTAGAGGCAGCAAACCCACAAAATGACAAAGTGAAACAAATCTCTAGCCCGAGATAAACTTCCAGGTTGACAGGAATGCTGTATTGCACCTGACTGGGAACAGAGTGCAGTCTAGCATGGGCCATACGTCCAGGGCTTGAGCAGGGGATTGAATCACTGGCAGCTGTGCAATTTCCAGACTTCTCAACTCACAAATACCAAAGATAGCATAGAAGATCAGAGGAAAAAACTCTGTGGAACTTTGCTGAAAGAGGATAGTGAAGTCTGGCTAGGGTCCAACACCAGCTTTGGAAGGGGGGTGGTGGTG
Source organism: Bettongia penicillata ogilbyi (assembly GCA_023548195.1). Classification (NCBI taxonomy): domain Eukaryota; kingdom Metazoa; phylum Chordata; class Mammalia; order Diprotodontia; family Potoroidae; genus Bettongia; species Bettongia penicillata. The sequence goes on from JAJHZJ010000363.1 coordinate 1,539,316, forward strand.
GCTGCAGAGGCAGTGGCAACAGGAGCAGCAGTAGATGCTTCCAAAGCTCTGGGCCCACAGATAGTGGGGGATTCACAGGCTGAAACAAAATTCCTGAAGCCTGAGAAAGTACATCCACCTCTGCCCCCACCCTCACTCAAAGCAGAGGCCTACCTTGACAAAGAGTCAAGTATATGGCTAGGAAGATGAGCAGGCAGTGTAAAAACACCCAGACTACAGAATCTTACTTTGATGAAAAAGAAGATCAAAACATCCATCCAGAAGAAGAAAACAAAGTCAAAGCTCCTACATCGAAAACCTCCAAGAGAAATATGAATTGGTCACAGGCTATGGAAGAGCTTAAGAAGAATTTTGAAAATCAAATAAACGAAGTAGAGGAAAAATTGGGATGAGAAGTGAGAGTGATGCAGGAAAATCATGAAAAATGAGTCAGCAACATGTTAAGGGAGACCCGAAAAATACCAAAAGAAATAATGCCTTAAAAAACAGACTAGGCCAAATGGTACAGGAGCTCCAAAAAGCCAATGAGGAGAAAAAATACCTTAACAAGCAGAATTGGCCAAATGGTAAAGGAAGTCCAAAAGTCATTGAAGAAAACAATTCCTTCAAAATTAGAATGGAGGAAATGGAAGCTAACGACTTTATGAAAAATCAAGAAATTATAAAACAGAACCAAAAGAATGAAAAAACTGAAGACAATGTGAAATATTTCATTGGAAAAAAAAACCACTTACCTCGAAAAATATATCCTAGAGAGATAATAAAAATATTATTGGACATACTTGAAAACCAGGATCAGAAAAAGAGCCAGAACATCATTTCCCAAGACATTATCAAGAAAAACTGCCCTGATGTTCTAGAACCAGTGAGAAAAATAGAAATTGGAAGAATCCACCAATCACCTCCTTAAAGAGATCCCCAAACAAAAACTCCCAAGAATATAATATTCCAGAGGTCTGAGGAGGTAGCATTAAAAGCAAGAATCACCTATCCGGCAAAACTGAGTATAATACTTTAGGGGAAAAAATGTACAATCATGAAATACAGGACTTTCAAGCATTCTTGATAAAAAGACCAGAGCTGAATAGAAAATTTGACTCTCAAAAACAAGAATCAAGAGAAACATGAAAAGGTAAACAGGAAAGAGAAATCATACGGTTCTACTAAAGTTGAACTTTTTACATTACTACATGGAAAGATGATATTTGTAACACATGAGACCTTTCTCAGTATTAAGGTAGTTGGAGGAAATAGATATAGATTTATATACATATATATAGGTAGATAGATACAGATATATGTAGATAGACATAGATATATGGATAGATGGATGGATGGCACAGGGTGAGTAGAATATAATGGGAAGGTATCTAAAAAATAAAATAAGGGATTAAAGAGTTATATATTGGGAGGAGAAAGGGAGAAATAAAATGGGGTAAGTTATCTCACCCAAAAGAAGCAAGGAAAAGTTTTCACAATAGAGGGGAAGAGGGGGGAGGTGAGAGGGAATGAGTGAACCTTAGTGGACCTTAGTCTCATTGGATTTCGGTTAAGGAGGGAATAACATGCAAACTCAATTGGGTATCTTACCCTACAGAAAAGTAAGGGGTAAGGGGATGAGGGGATGACAGAAGGGAGTATAGATTGGGGGAAGGGGCATTCAGCAGTAAACACTTTTGAAAAGGGACAGCAACGAAGGAGAAAATAGAATAAGTAGAGGGAGATATACTGGAGGGAAATATTGACTTTTACAACATGACTATTATGGAAATATTTTGTATAACTCTATATGTATAAGCTATGTTGAATTACTTGCCTTCTCAATGAGAGTGGATGGGTAGGGAAGAGGGGGAAGTATACCTCTAGTCAGAATGATGATCCCCAAACTGCAAATTAGAAAATTGTAAACAACAGTGAATGAGGATATGATAGTGGGTTCATGAACTCCAGAAGCATGGCTGACCCTATTTCTACCTTGCTTCCGGTTATTGCCTCCTTGTTTCTTTTTGGCTTTTTGTATGTTCACCTTGTTTGTCAGATTTGTTTTCTGCAGACTTAGTACCCTCCACCTGCAGATTCCTGATTGCTTAAGCCAGATGTCGCCCCCTATCCATGACTGTGAGGTGTCACCTTTGGACCTGGCATCGATTAAGCTCCAGATGCCAGCTAAAGAACTGACCTCTCCAATGGGACCTCTTGGGACAGGGATAGCTCTATGTCCAATTTCAGCAGGAAGTAGAGACCTTTGCCCCATATTCCCTTAGTGGTATTAGGTAGTATAGTACATAGAGCACAAGCCTGGAATCAAGAAGCCTATGTTCAAATCTGGCACAAGACTCCCACTAACTGGGTGACTCTAGGGAAGAAACTTAACTGCTCTTTGTCTCAGTTTCCTCATCTGTCAAATGAGACAATAATAGCCCCTACATTGAAGGGTTGTTGTGATGAATAAATGAGATAATAAATGTAAAACACTTATGAGAATGCCTGTCTTATTATTATTATTACCCTCACCAGGAAAAATTTCCCTCTCTCCCCCACTCCCTTTTAGTTCCCTTTATGCTTCCTTACTCAGTTTACTATAGGCACTCTTCTTCCTGGGAAAATATAGAGTTCACTTTTCTTTCATTCTTTGACTTGATTAGGTTTTATCATCTCTTTTCTTCTATCTGATTCATTACCTCCCTACATCTGTAAGTTAGTGAAGAAGAAGAAGAAGAAGAAGATGAAGAAGAAGAAGAAGAAGAAGGAAAAGAAGAAGGAAAAGAAGAAGGTGAAGAAGGACCAGGAGAAGCAGAAGCAGAAGCAGAAGCAGACACTGATTCATTTGAAGGCAGAGCATTGAGATGTTTAGTCCATGTGTTTCTTCATTATCACTTCCATTTGGCTTCCACTTTTACCTTGTCTCCTTGTATATATTTAGGAAAAAATCTTTTAATGATCTCTCTTTTGTTGTTGATGTCCTTGGGTTGTTGCATTTATTGGCCTTTCTTGTGTTTCTGGAGTGTTGAAGAATCAAATAATTGATCAAATCTGGTTTTCTGTCTAAGAATGTTTTAAAGACACTTTTTAAATTCATGTTCATCTTTTATCATTAATGGTTCGGTTCAGATTTGTAGGTAGATGATCTGGGGCTCCCCCTCAAGCTCCATTGCTCCTCAGAACACATTTTTTATTCCCTCTTGAGGTTTGGAGTGGTGGTGATGATGGTGCAGAATAGTATCATGATATTCAAATATGCTTTCCTTTATATTTGAAGTTATTAATCTTGGAAAATTTTTTGTTCATCAAAGGAATTGTTAAATTTAATCACTATGGAGTTTCAGGATAAATTTTTTTTCCTGCAGATGATCTGTGGATTCTTTGGATTGATTCTTTATTTTCTGTGTTCAGAAGTTCTGGATATTTTTTTGGTATTATTATACTCATATTTTTCTTGTACTGATGTGTTCTTCTGGGGGCCCTATAATTTTTTAGTTGTCTCTGTATCCTGTTTTCAAGAGAAAGATATTTTACTCATAATGGAGGTCATCCTTTCTCTTAATGTTATTGCTTTTTATTTCTCTCCTTTCAAATTGTTTTTCACTTCAGTATATTTGTAATCCCATTCATTCGTTATTGCCACTGTGGATTCTAGTTTTCTATTCTTCAAATTTTTATGGTTGTGGAATTCATGAATTCCACTTTTTAAATTCTTCTTTTAAATTTATGCCATTCAAGAACACCTTTCTGTGACATTATGTTCTTTTCACAATCCTGTGAATTCAGTTTCCTTGGCATTATTATATTTATTCATATATATTGAAACTTTTGCTCCTGATTTAGAGACTGTTTTTCCATCTATATTTGAATATCTTTCCTGTTGGTTTATCTATTCTTATTACAGGTCCTTGATTATTTTACCTGTTAAGATCTGTCATAATTTTAGTCCTTTTCTTTATTTCCCCCATTTCTCTTTCTGAATTTCTCCAGTTGGATGACAATTTCATTAGACACTGGATCTCAAATCTCCTTGGGCCCCCTCTCATGCTGAGTCATTCATGGTTTACTAGCCTAGGTATGTGGCCCAAGTTACTTCTTGGGAGGTCAAAATAAGCCCTCTCTGTATGCTGGGCTCTGTTAGGATTACTGGAGTGCTACAGAGATGTCCCCAACCTAAACCCCCATCATGTTTCTGACATTAGTTTACTTTGTTCCTCAGGTCTCCAGCTGAGCTCTTTTGTAACACAGAGTGATATTTGCAGTGCAGAGAGCTACCATCCCTTTTTTCTGTCTCATTTCTTATTGCTTCCTCTGATTCAGTTTCTGTTATTTAAATCTCCAAGGCATTGGAAAAGGTGAAGAATTGGGGTCTAAAGTTGGGTTCTGTTGAAAGCCCATGGGTCTGATTGTGTATGTCTGCAATTGGGTGATCAATAGGAAAAGACAGCATTGGGTCGGCTAATTAGAAGTTAGGGATTAGTCTTCTTTATTATTAGTCCCTTGAGTTCTTAACGTTCTTGGGGTTCTTAGTCCTTCACACCATGGAGAGAGCTGAAATGGCTTTCTTCTGGGTCATAATTCATATTTTGGAGAGATTGGAGAAGTTGAGTGCACTTGAGAAAAATCTATTCCTACATCTTGTTGGTCATATGACCTAGAATCCAAAGGATATAAAAGGAGAGGCAATTTGGGTATAAAGTGTTGCACTTTTCGTACATGAATAGTTTGAATGATGAAATGAGGCATAAAAACAATATTCTTGTAAGGAGAGTTGATAAAATCAATTTGTAGGTAATGGAGCAACTCAGATAAAATAGTGCAGAGAGACATATACAGTCCTAAGAATTAGTTAGAAAAGTACCCCTCAAGTGAATGTACTGAGAGAACCTGTTTTTGGGCAAAGGAAACAACCAAGATAATGATGACTATATGACAATGTGGTTCTTCAAATCATTTGCATGTAGCTGTTTTAGGAAATATAAATAATAAATTTAATAATTACAAATTTATAAGTCAAATGATTAGTTGAGACTTGAAAAATTATATTAGAACTCTTGGATTTTGGCATGACAGAAAGATGGGTTTCTTGGGTTTTACTTCCTAAGGTGAAGAAAAGTCACTGATCACTAAGAGACTCTGATGTGGATTATTCAAAATTACAAGAAGAAAGAGAAAGAGCTAAGGTGATGGAGTAAGAGGTAAAGGTATAGACAAGTTCTCCATCCCAATAGTTTCTTCCAAAATGATCCAGCAAATGTACCAGGCAGAGTCTTGATGGAGAAATTCAATTTTTAAAAAGTCACAAGTCATATTTCCAGTTCAGATCACCATAGCCAGACAGAAAGGGGTATGGGGATATTGAGGATGGGGTATTGCCAAGGGTTCCCCATGACCTGGAGTAAGGTAAAGAATAATCGGTGATTGTTGACTACCCAATTTGGTATCACAGATCAGATCCAAGGCAAACTGAGGAGCTAACCTACACTTAGGGGTGACATTCTTGGATATGGAACAACCATTCACCATCGGTTCTGTATTCGGGTAGGAACAAGTGCAACAGGAAATTTCATTTGTGTGATGGAAAGTAAGATTCCAATTCTAGTCTCCAGTCCACTATGAAGCCTGAAGAAGACTTTCCAGGGCAGGAATCCCAAACTAAAGGGAAAGTTACTTGTGTTATTGAGAACCTGTAGAACTTTAAGAGGCTAAGTACAGTAGCAGTGTCCTGGAACTTAAAAGTAGCAGCAAGCCAAAAGGGCTATGTTGATCCAAATTTAGGTCAGGAAGTAGATTTCAGAACAGGTCAATGATTATACTTTGCCCTGGATCAAACCACTGTGGGAGTACTGAAATGTTGCACAACTGTAGTCTTCACTGTCCTTCAGTAATACAATAGCCAATTGCCCAAGAGAGCAGTAAAAACACCCAAGAGGAATAAATCTCAGTTAAAGCATTGTCTCCCCTCATCCCAGAGTGTACAGAGTCTGGCCTTAATGTAAAGGTCAAAGTCAGGAAGTGGATTGAAAAAAAATAAGCAAACAAGCACACATATAAAAATCTTACCATAAAGAGCTAATTATGGTGACAGGGACAAGATGCAAGCCCCCAAATAAAGAATCTCCAAGCAAAGCCTGAAAGATAACCACTGTATGGCCATGAATCCAATCAGAATTCCTGGAAGGAATGAAGCAAGACTTTTTAAAAGGAGCTAAAAATCATTATATGGATAAAATAGGAAACTATAGTTTTGGAAGAAAGAATTGGAAAGGGAATTTACACTTTAGAACAAGATTTGCAAAATATGACTCAAAAAGGAAAAAAAAAACTATCCAAAAATAAGAATTGATCTACTGGAAGCTAATGACTCTATGAGACAATAAGAAATATTAAAACTATGTCAAAAGGCTGAAAAATAGAAGAATAATAAAATACTTCATTGTAAATACAATTGATCTGGAAAGTAGATCACGGAGAAAAAATTCAAGAATCTCTCAAGTCCACAAAAGCTATGATCAGAAAGTAGACCCTAGAAATTATATTGTGAGAAATCTTCAAAGAAAGCTGTGCAAATCTCTTAGAACCAGAGGAAAAAGTACAAAGAGAAAAAATCCAATAGTCATTTTGTTATTGAGTTTCATTGTCTTTGACTTTCCCTTGTTTAATGTTCCGATTTTCTAACCAATACTAGAAGGTTTTGATGAATGCTGCTTTCTGAAAGTTCTATTCCTCTATCATTTTTATCCTTTTTCTTCATATTTTAGGTTTTCAATATTTCCAAATGAATTTTAAAAATAATTTTATCAAGTTTTATAATTCATCTCCTTGAAAATTTGATTAGAATAGCATATCATATTTATTATATTGGCATGGCCCAGCCATAAGCACTGAATATACTTTTAGCTATTTATAGTGTTCTTTATTTCTTTAAGATGTACTTTGTAACTGAATCTATGGAAGCCATTTGTGTGCTTTGGTAGTTCAATGCCCACATATTTTATGCATTCTTTATTTCTCTTGAATTTATTTATTTATTATTGCTTCTCGGATTTTGTTATTATTACATAGAAATAGAGTTGATTTTTGAGAACTTATTTTGTGGTCTGCAACTTCACTGAAGCTTTTATTTTGATTAGTATCTTTATTGATTCCTAGTATTTTCAAGTACAACATCATTTTGTTCAGATAATATTTTGTCATTTCCAAGTCTTCCTGATCCCATTTGACATTTTCTTAACAAAAATACTAGTACATTTGCATTTCTGAGTTGACATCTAAGGAAATGAGTCTTATTAATTTTTGAGTAAGACAGAAATTCTAAGTGTTTTATTTGCTATTGTTGCTATTTTGTGGCAATTTTTTTTTAAATAAATAACTTGGTGAATAGACGTATAGCCATACTCTCTCCCTTCTTTTTCTTTTCCTATATAGCCTCTGAAGGTAATATTAATAACACTTAGTAGCAGTTACAGGGAGGTAGGTTTTTACTCAGTCTAATGAAGAATTTTGTCACAACTAAAGTAACCAGTCAAACAGTGAGAATGGTTAATTATTGTCTAAGAGCTTCCCTTTAACTGAAAGAGGTAATGCAAATGATAGATGATCCCTTTTATTCAGGGACATTTTAGATATAAAGAAAATCATTTCATTATTTAAGAAGTTTGGGTACAGGACCTCCTAGATCTCTCCTATGAGTTTGGAATTCATAAGAAAAAAAAGAGCTAAGGATAAGTCAATTCATATCAAGCATTAGTTAAGTGCCTATATTGTCCCAGACATTGAGTTAGGTGTTTTGGATACAAAAAAGAAATTCTAGACAGTCTCTGTCCTCTAACAGCTAATATTCTATGAGGAATGGGAAAATGAAGATGTACACAGATAAGCAAATATTGTGCAGTAAATTTGGTGGAAATGGGGCATAACAGGAACAATTGGGGAAATCAGGAATTCTTGTGTAAGTTAACACTTGAACTCAGCCATAAATGGAGTTGGGAATTGAAGATGTAGATATGAGTATGGGCTCCCCTCTGTTCCATGCATGGAAAACAGCTTTTGCCAAGGTTCTGAGGGGAGACATCAGTACAGATAGATGAGTTTGACTAGAATGGAGAGTATTTGGAGTCAGTTATGTGAAATTAGACCAGGAATATATATTAAACTTGGATTAGGAAGGGTTTTAAATGTCTCAGGAGATGAAATTTTATTCTTGTTATAATATGGAGCACCTTGAACAAAGCAGTGAAATGGTCAAACATATGTTTCAGGACAATGATGACCCAGATGATCACAAAAATGACTAGATTTTGAGGAGATGTATCCATTCAGTGTCTCATTGTCAAATGGAGCTGATTATTGCTTCTCAGATGCTATGGTATTAGATTTCCAGTTCTGCCAGGTGCAATTAAACAAGAAAGAGTTCATATATGGTATCAGGCAAAGGAGAGAGAAGCTCATCATGAGAGTGTTAGTCATCATGTGATGAATTTTTTTTGACTACAGCAACTCATAATGACCACCTACAAAGACATGGAGGAGTTGGGCCCTAGACTTCTGATGATGAAATCCCATACTGAGATTCTCTTTTTCTTTCCTGCTATATAATATTTCACAGTTTACAAACTAGTTTCACGTATAATATTTGATTTAATGTACTGAGAAAAAATGTTTCAGGTTTTCAGGGCAGGTCTTCTAATTGCCTTTACAGAAATGATGAAATTGAACGAAAAAGATACTAAGTGATTTGGCCAAGGGATCGCAGCTTATAAGTGCTAGACTGAGGACTAAATTCTTTCTTTTTAATTCCTTTTCCAGCACTTTTTTGAGCTGGAAAATATCAAGAGGAAGCAGGAGTTGTTCAGTCAGATGTATTTCTGGGGGAAAAACCAGAAATAGAGGCCTTAAAGAATGACATGAAGGTTATTTATGATCAACAGGAACAGTTAGCCAGTAAGGTAGGAAACTTGAGATTCATCAACCAATATTTATTAAGTACCTAATGTATGCCAGGCATCCTGCTAGCTTTAGGGATTCGAAATGAGGGAAAAAATGTCCCTGATCTCAAGAATCTCACAATGTGAAGGGGTAGACAACCTACAAACAAATATGTTTATACATACAAGTTATTTTCAGGATTAATAGGAAATCATTAACAGAAAGAATGGACTAGAATTAAGAGGGGTTGAGAAATATTTTCAGTAAAAATGGAATTTAAAAAAAATTGCAACTTAAACAAAACAAAAGAAAATACTAGGTTAAGTTGAGTAGAAAAAGCACTCCAGACATGGACAATCTGGGAAAATACCCAGAGCCAAGAAATTGAGTATTTTGTTCTTGGAACAGCAAAGAAACTCACTGGATGTAAGAGTACCTGGTATGGAGGAATGCATTAGAAGATGGGAAAGATAGAGAGGACTAGATAATGAAAGGATTTGAATATCAAAAGGAGGAATTTTTAATTTGATCTTGGAGGCAATAGGGAATCCCTGTAATTTACTGTTTAGGAGGAGTGACAGTGTCAGACCTGTGCTGTATGAAAATGCCCTTAGTGGCTAAGTACAGAGAGGATTCAGTGGTGGAGAGAACTGAGGCATCCAACATTCTTGCCTTCTATTATTTTCCCCAAAAGTACCTGTTTTCTATTTGAGGGACCAGGAGCCAGCCTCATCACTGAGAGAAGTCTACTTCACAAGCCTTTTAAGGGCATCTTTTATGTCTTTATTCCTTAGTGTATAAATGAAGAGGTTCAACATGGGAGTGAGTAAAGAAGTTTACTTTCTTGGTGAACAGGTATTTTCTCTTATCCTTTCATCTGAGGAAGAACAAAGCATACCATCAGAAGAAGACACAAAAGTCAGGGCTTCTGCATGCAAAACCTCCAAAGAAAATATGCAATTGTCTCAGGCCATGTAAGAGCTCAAAAAGGATTTTGAAAATCAAGTAAGAGAAGTAGAGGAAAAGTTGGGAAGAGAAATGGGAGTGATGCAAGAAAATCATGAAAAGTGAGTCAACAGCTTGCTAAAGGAGACCCAAAAAAATGCTGAAGAAAATAACACCTTTAAAAATAGACTAACCCAAATGCCAAAAGAAGTCCAAAATGCCTATGAAGAGAAGAATGATTTACAAAGAAATGAACCTTTTATGAATCCCATCTGAAATGTGGACTAAGCATCAATGACCATTGAGCATTGGGATAAAGAAGGAGATACCATGGACAGAGCAGGACCATTCCTGCCGAAAATAGCAGAGAGAGGGGACAGTGATCTCATATTACTGAAGGTTTGAGGTGTCAGTTCTTCAAATGAAGTCATAAAATCACATACAAATGGAAGGGACCTCATAAGACACAGAGGATAAAAAATCTCACAAAAAAAATCATGGAACAAAATTTAGATCTGGCTAGTGGCTATCTGATCTTTTCTTGAAGACCTCCATGGAAGGGAAATGCCTCAACTTACTAAGGGAGGCTATTCCACTCTGGATTTGCTCTCACTTTCCTTTCTATTGAGCCAAATATGACTGTTTCCTATTTCCACCTATTTCTCTCATTCTATTCTCTGAGTCCTTACATCACAATTCTCTTTTCTCTCCCACATAATATCCCTTTAAATATTTGAAGACAGCCCATATATGTGTATTTTCTCTCCTTTAGGTCAAGTAATTCTAGTTCCTTCAGCTGGACTACATAGGCCATTCACCATCCTGGTTGCTCTCCCTTGCATCCAGATCATCCATGTCTTTTCTAAGTTGGGATACCCAGAACTAATCACAAAATTTCAGATGAGGTCTGACTATAGTCAAAGACAATGGGATCTTTACCTTCTTCTTGTTGGAAGCACTGTTTCCTTTAATGCAGGTTAACTTTAGGTTATTTTGTCTGCCCTATGATTGCTGACTCATAGTGAGTTTAGAGTCCACTGGAAACCTTCAGATCATTTTCAAATGTATAGTGGTCTTGTGTGTTGGGGGAAGCTGTTCTGGGGGACTTGTGTGTTTTCCCTTTCTTATGTGCTGGAGCTTCACAATTTGTGGATTATATTAGCCTTCCAATATTTGATTTGCCTCTGTTGTTAAGGCTCTCCTGTGACAGCCTAGAGTTGTATATATGAAAGGGCACCACTCTGCTCCATCAACCTTGAACGGGTTTTGAGAGGTCCAGGGAATGACACCTTCCAGGTTTGATACTTATTCTCTAGTCCCTTAAACCCGGACATTCCACCTTCTACAGTTTGCAGTATGTTTTAAGTTCTTTTCCTATGATGCATGTGGTTTTGAAAAGGAAAAAAAACCTCATTGGAGTATATGGCACAGGATGACAGTATTGAATATGGTTTAGATGGGGACATTCAGTATATGAAGTGTATATGAAGTATATGAAGGTGTTTCTAGAGAGAATGGAGTCAGGTCTGAGGTTTTAGGGCTGAGTTAAAAACTTCAAACAATTTCAGAGCTACCTGCTGTGTTCTTTATGTTACAAGAAAAGACTGAGTAAAAGACACAGAATTTCTAGCCAGCTAATCCCTTTGAGTATTTTAGAAGCACTGAACATCAGAATTGAAATGGACTCCAGAATTCATTTATTTCAGCCTGTAGCTAAAGAAGACATGAAAATGTGTCATAAGTATGAAAAGAGCATACTGAGCTCTTCCTGCATGATTAGGCAAGTGGTATGCATTTATGAAATATTTCGTATATGCCAGACACTGTTCTAAGTGCTAGGGATACAAAAATAAGGAATAAGAGGGGTAAGGCAGAGAAGGAGAAAGAACCAGTGTAAGGGCATGATGACAGAGGAGAACAAAGAAGGACAAACTTGAGCTCTGTCCCAAAATGGGGACCTTCTTGAAGAAAGTCACCAATGGGATCAGGAGGGTGGCTTGGGAGAATGATGTAGATGGATGAGAAGGCCTGGGCACTGGGTCATGACTTGGAAATCCACAAAGTCAGAAACACAATAGGGGTGGTGAAGAAAGGTCATTTTATAGATGAGAAGTCATTATCCAACTCTTGTTTGAAAATCTCCCATGAGCAGGAAATCACCACTTCCTGAGAGACCATTTCACATTTTCAAATCTTTACTTGTTAAGAAGTTTGTTTGCTGGTTTGTTTGTTTTCTGAGATCAAATCCAAATTTGTCTTTTTGCCAAGTCCTCTCTAGGCCAAGGAAAATATTTAATTCATCTTGCTAGCCCTTCAAACACTTAAAGATAGCTACCATTCCAGAAGAGGTTCACATATGTATTGTAGGCAGATACCTGGACACCCCAAAGAGAGAATACTTGGAGAAGGGAAAAAAAGAATTTCTTCAATTTGGGGTGTTGGTGGTAGTGGCAAGATTAGACGCTGGTGGGGTTGATGGCCAGTAAGAGAAAAGTATGAACTGGAAGGATTATCATGTCCAGACCAAAGGAGGTTAATGCTACTCATACTGAACTTGTCCTCCTCTAAGATCTTCAAGTCTTTTACACATGTGTAGGATATACTCTGGGGTTACTCTCCTAATCTACCTTCAGACCAACCACTATCTTTCCCCTCAAGGTTCTAGGGGTAGCTGTAGATGTTTGGTCATGCTCTTCTAATACTTATAAACTTAATGCTTATTAACTTATACTTATGCATTCTAATAATTTGTAATTAATATACTTATGAATACTTATAAAACTTATAACCTTAAATACTTATAAATTTCTGCCAATATGATTCCTTTTTAAATTTTGAATTCATTTCTATTAGACATAGCTTTCTGAATAGATTTCTAGAGAGGGGTGTTTACTAAGGTTGAATAGTATGAGGAGCTTGTATAAATAACTCACCCCTCCAAAGAAAAAAACTACAGAAGTGATATACTCTCCCACAAGTACAAAGAACACATCAGGGAAAGTGGAATCAAATTTAGAGGTTACTTGCTGCAAAGGGGGTACTACAGATTGTGGAAGTCCTTTTCCTCATGGGCCTATTTTCTCCTTCCTGGAACCGTCATGAAATTCCTCTTAGGTCTGGTTTAATATGACTCTGTGTTTCTTATAGAATACTAAGTCTATAATTTTTGGAACTTTTTCCTTCTGTTACATCAATTATTTTTGCAACTTCCCTGAATTATTCTTAGTTCTGATCTCTGAGGGCAAGGAAAAGCACACCTTATCTTTACCATAAGGATCCTTCAAATATATGACGGTGTTCATCTGCCCCCCTCCATCATGATATCATGTATCCAGTCTTACTTTGTCCTTTAAAACCCTTCTAACCTTCTTTTGTCTCCCTTCTCTGTCTCTCTTTCCCTAGTCCAATCATCCCTCCCTCAGTGGAGGGAGATAAATGCACTAAGTAACAATTGATCAGTGTCTAGCTCACAGTTAGATGGTTGCTCTCTATACCACTAAACAACCTGGCTCCAAAGACTTTTTGTATGAAGTAATACTGGTTAAATCAATAAGTTGATTTTTGTGCAAATGTCTGAAAGTGCAAACAATAGGGATAGGAATAGAAGGCAGAAAGGATGGAGAGTAGGAGAGAGAAATATAAAAGAATCAGTAATAATAAATCAAAATTTCAGATCATCTGGTCTAAACCCTATCAGAAGCAGAAAGAAAGAAGGAAAAAAAATATCAGGAGGCCAAGGTTGACAAAAGCAATAAAAATTATATTAGGATAATGGGTAGCAGACAATAGGAAGTGATGTGAGTCAAAGAGAAAATTGCTCCTGCTTTATTTAGGAAAATTTAAGAAAATCTAATGCATATACATACACTTCATTGATCTTTCATACATCACATAATAAAGTGTATAAAGGGGACAACCTGACATCTGCTATGTTGATGGACCATATCCCAAATACTAAAGAGTCTCTAACTCTTTAGTTATCATATATTTCTGCTGGAAATATATCTCTCTTGGAATTCCAGCCCATCCTGTGAAATTTCCCTATGTTTTTGACTGCCTTCAAATCGTAGAAAAATGTTTCAGCCCACCCACCAGCTGTCATTAGGGTGGTATGTCCTTTCATCACCTCCTCTGTTCTTACCCATACTCCCTGACCTTGTGACTAGTTCTTTGAGTGACAAGATCAACCTCCAGTGCCTTTCAGAGGTCTGTAGAATCACAGGAGTTATTTATGATTTTTATGAAAGGGCCTTACCATAGTCCAGTACCTTTTATCTGGGATTAGAGGCATATTTACTGAGCTTTCCAGTAGGACATCAGAGAATTATCTCAGGTTGAAGATTGTCTTCGGTGTTTGGATTACACTTGGCTGAGATGAATTCAGCCACAACAGACTCATATCTCTGCCATTGTAAGAAAAATAAAAATATATATTTCTGAGATCATTTCAGGTCACTATAAAATTCCACAAAGATGATCTCATTTGACTCTCACAAAAAAGTCTACCGCGAAGTCAATATGGAATTTTTGATCTCCATTTTATGGATCTGGGCCCATGAAAATAATTAGATCAAAGTCTTTTTGGTGAAGATGGGACCAGAACATGACTTAGAATATCAGGCTAATTTTACTTTCCTTAGCTTTTCCTCCAGACTTGGTCCTGGGCTAAACTCTGTGCCTTTCCAGTAGATTCTGCTTGTGTTATTCTATAGACTGGATTAGGCCATGATTTCATCTGTGCTGGGTTTGGGAGAATCCCCTTGAATTTCTGGGAAACCATAGGTTGCTTCTTTTTTCCCTTACTTTCCACGTTTTTCTTCTCTCCCCTCCTAGTATTTCCTACCTCCAGTTAGTTACTGAATACAGTGAATGGGACAGGTTTGGCTGACAGTATCTGTTGGAATATGGGACAAGGAAGGCAGATATTTTGGGTTCTAGAAAAAATAGAAAGTTGCAGGCAGTTGAACTGATAACCCTGGGAGGAATAAGCAGACTCTCTTCTGATCTGAGATAACTGGTATCTGGTCCTGTGGAGGAAAAGGAAGAATATTTGAAATATCTAGTGCCTAAGAGGCTCAATCCACCAAACTCTTAATTAGAAAAACCATATAACTATATTTCCTATCCCTGAACAGGTGAATTTCCCATGGGGTAGAAATCTATCGCAGAAAGGCTTCTAACAGTGAGAACTGTCCAACATCCCGTATGAAATTACTAAACCCTGGAGATCTTGAGCAGGAAAGTACTTCATAGGTCCTTCAGTCCAATCTGAATTCTCTACTATGTTCCCAAGAAAGAATCTCCTACTTTCCATGGCTTATCATATTGCTGTTGTAGTGTTTTAATTGCAAGAATGTTTTTGCTTCCACTGAGCCAAAATTGGCCTCTTTGTGGGTTAACCTCACTTTTTCTCACTGCATCTTCTGGGGCCACGCAGTACAAGTCCAATCAGTCCACAAGAGATAATTTCAAACCCATGAAGACAGTTGTCATGTCGAACTAAAGTCTTCTCTTCTTCAGGACAAACGTCTATAGTTCTTTAATTGGTCTTCATACATATTGTCTTTGCTATTTGCTTTCCCAACCCAAGACCAAGACTATTCCTATTCCTATGAAATTTCATCTAATTAGACTGGTTCAATTTTATAACTGCTCAAGATTTTTTCTTGTTATACATGTGTAGCTATGCAAAAATGCTTTCATATTAGTCATGTTATAAAAGAAAAATATCCCTCCCCTTGAAAAAACAAGAAAGATGAAGAAAGTTTAAAAAGTATGCTTCAATGTGTGTTGAGACTCCACCAGTGCTTTTTCTGGGAGTGGATAGCATTTTTCATCATAAGTCCTTCTGAGTTGTTCGAAGCTTAAAAAAACCCACATAAATGTTTAACTAAAAGCTCAACATTAAGCATTTGCTCAACTAATCAAACTTCTTTTATAAGCCTATTTAAATAAATTCATTTCAATTCATAAATTGTCAATAATTTTTTAGTCATTCCAAGTCGTCATTGGGAGGACTTTGCTGTAGGTGATGGAGGGGCTTTGCTTAGGAAGATTTGGGTTTGAACACAGCTTTTGATACTTACTAGCTTTGCATCTCTGGGCAAGTCTCCCTATCTGAGCCTCAGTTTCTAAATCAATAAATTGTTGATAATAATCCCTATATTACACAGTTTTTGTGATGCTCAAATAAGGCAATGTATATAAAGGGATCTATCTACCTAAATCTCTATGTACATATTATATTGCCATGGTTTGTATTGTCATTATTGCTATAATTATATAATAAAGTCCAAAGACCACCATAAATCACAAAATGATAGGTACTTGGTCTAATCCTAAGAACAGAACCCCCAAATATCACTTTTCCTTCTTTGACTTGTTATGCCCTAGTCCCAGTGTTTATTCTCTATAAATATTTTTGTACATGTGGGACATTTTCCTATTTTTATGATCTTTTTGGGATATAGTCCTAGAGGTGATATTGCTGGGTCAAAGGATATGCATATTTTTGTAGCCTTTTGGACATAGTTCCAAATTGCTCTCTAGAATGGTTGGATAAGCTCACAGGTCCACCAACAATGAATTAATGTTTCAACTCTCCCACATTTTCTCAACTGAGTTTATTCTAAAGAAAATTTCAATATAAAATTTAGTTCTAGTTCATTTCTAGAATTCCTCAAATGTAAGCTGAGTCCTCAAGTCTCTTACATAACATCAAGGCAAGAAACTCAAAAGCAGTATGGTGTAACTTTATTTCATCCCACAAAAAATGCAAGGATTTATGGGAGCTGAAGAACAGACAACGAAAACATATGAGATGTTCAAACAACTCTGCATTGGAGCTCATAACCATATACAGAAAGCTAAGTAATCACAAGCTGCGCTTGGAAAGCAAATTGGGGTACCTTTGGGCACCAACCCTCTGACATCACCCTGGGGTGGTTTTCCCCATTCAGTCTTTCATTGTTCCCCATGGTTTGGAGATTCTCAGGAAGGGAAACATGCTTGGGGGTTACTGATCAAGCAATACTTTTCCTTGTGAATCCTGAACAGTTTGAATAGTTCAATGTAAAGGAGATGGTGGTGGGGGCATGATCCCAAGCTCTTAATTCCCCTCATTCTCTGTAACTTTAGTCCTTCAGTTACAGGCATCATTTGTAACCTCTTGTATTTCCCAAGCTGGATGCCATTCAGAAACTACATAAACAATTGTCTTTCTTCCCTTGAACTTGGGAATTCCCAAACTCAGACTTATTCTTAAGCTAACCCTGGGCTAAAACATCTGCCCTCATTGGCTAGAAAGTGGGCTTCTAAGATCACACTGCCCAGGAATTGAAACTTTCTTTTTGTCTGCACTGTAGGTTGAGATCACAGAAACTGTGAACTATCCTTTCTGGCCATACTGATAAGCATGTAGTCTGTTTTCACCACATGCTTATTCAGGATTTCTCTAATTTTCCTGATTGCTTCCTTTTCTTGGCCTGGGTTTGGGTAAACTCAAGAATGCTACTTTCTGATCTTTGTTCAGAAATCTCTAAGTGAGGGCATATAATTCCTAAGGCTCTGAGACAGTCATTTCCAAGTGCCAAGGGGTTTGAGGCAAGGCTGAGTTCAGGGCTAAATTTTATTTATCCAAGATCCAGTCCTACTCTAATGTATACCAGGCCAACTTCTGACCAAGTGAAAAATAAAATGGGTGGAAGGATAAAGGAGACGGTAACGTGCCATTAACTCTTTTTGAAGTCAATGAAAAGGAGATAGTCTTATGACAACAATTTGTCACCTTGAGTTCCAGCAAGCCAAGCATCTTGAGGACTGCTCAACTTATAAACTAGAGAGGAATTCCTGGGTCATCTCAATTATGTCTTAGTAGGCACACACTTTTGATGGAGATGTGCCTGCCAGCTACTTCTAGACATAGGTTGATAACCTTTAATCCCAGCATTTGTGCTGGGGACCTCATCAAATTGATGGAGTGCAGAGGGATTTCTGATCAGTTTCCTTTACATTATTATGCTCTTTTGCCTATTTATTCATTGTCATTTTCATACATATCTGGAAGTAATTAGTGTGTACTCCTTCCTTCCAGTTCTTCATTCACTTTTCACCATTTCATAATGGTCTTTCTATACTTCTTTATATTCTTCATATTTGCTCATCTTAATTATTTTGTTGGGTATCATGTGTACATGGAGAAAACATATATATATATATACATATAGTTTTAGACTTTTTCTGGTACTTTTTGCAGCTGTCATATTTATTTCCAAATATATATTCACCCTTCCTCCACATTTACTTAGGTATCTTAATAAACCTTATAATAGAAAGAGGAAAACAACTAATTTAAACAAAGTCATAAACATATCACTTATAACAGAAAGAATATATGGTATTTCATACTACTGCCCCATTCACACCTTTAGAAAGAAAGGAAAAAGGTGCATTTTCTCAATTCTTCCCTGATTCCAAGCTGAGTTGATTTTCTTTTATTTTTCTTTCCATTTACATTTTTGAACTCATTGTGCATACAATATTGTTTTCCTGCCTGTACTTATGTCACAGTGCCTCAGGTTATATGAACTTTGAATGATTCTCAGAATTCTTTATATGCATTATTCTGATAGTGCAGTAATTTTAGATTACATTCTTATACCACATTTTGTTTAAATACTTATTACCCACTCAAAGAGAAACTGCTTTTTCTCCTCAGTTCTTTTTGATATGGAAAATACTGCTATAAGTATTTTTTGAAGGATAGGATTATTATTTCTGTCTTTGCTTACTTGGGATATAAATTTCTACCATAAAATTCTCTTATTCAAAGGATATTTCATTTGTCTCAGTCATTTTTAATCACAATCCAAATTGCTTACCCTATTGTTTGAACCTATTCACAGCTCCCTCCATAGGATGTTACCAAGTCTGTCTTCTCATAGTGTGCTTTGACTGCGTCTTTGCCATTTGTTGTATGTGAGATGAAACATCAGAGTTATTTTAGTTTGTATTTTTTCCATTAATAGTAATTTGTAGAGGTTTTTCCTATTTCTCCTTACGTTTTTGCACATCCTCTTTTGAAAATTGCTTGCTCTTAAGACATTTGCATGGATTTCCTATATAAATATGAGGTATCAAAACATTATCAAAAGTATTTATTTAAAAGATATTTTTCCCTTTTGACATTTTTCTTTCTTCTCCTAGTTGCATTGATTTTTTTTTAACCTAATGTCTTCTCAGTTTCAGGTAATCATTAGCACTATTTTATTCTTCTTATGATCCCCTTCATCCTTTATTTGGTTAAGAATTTTCCCTATAGTCATAGCTTTTAATGCTATGTTGTCTTCAATTCCTACCCCTGTTGTATTCTATTTTTTAAATGGTATAACCTTTTGTATTTAGGTAGAATTGGTGTTTTAACTTTCATGGTGTATATAGTGGAAATTATCCAACATACCCATGTTTAATTCTGTCAAGTTGATTTTCCAGTTTTTGTTGTTAAAAATTCTTGTGAAATAGAATTCTTCTCCAAGTGCATTATGTCCTTTTATTTTTGAAGCATTACACTATTTAATTAGTTTTTGAGTCTAACTTATTTATTTTGTAACACTGTTCAAATTTTATGTTTTTATATGAAAAGTACCAAATAATTTTTATAATTATTTCTTAATAGCATATTTGGATTTTGAAAATTCCATCTCCTCTTCACATCTACTTTCCACATTATTCTTCTTGAGATTACAGTCCTTATGTTTATCCAAAAAAATTTGTAATTATTTTACTAATTCTATAAAGTCCTACTCTGGGAGCTTGATTGCTTTAGCACAAAATATGTTACTTAATTTTAGTACCACTGGCATGTTTTATATTGTCATAGTCCATTCATAAACATTCAATAGTTCTCCAATATTAAAGCTTTTATTTTACATTTAAAAAGTGTTTTAATGTCCTAAGAGTTACTTGGTATATTTACTTCTGCATACTTTGTGAATTATGGAGTGATTTTGAATAGGATTTCCCTTTCTAGTATTTTTCCTCAGACTTTGTTATTGATATGGAGAAAAGGTAACAGTTTTTATATTCATTGATGTCTTGATAAAACTATCATCCCAATCATTTTGTTTTGAATAATTCACTGGGTTTTTCTAAGTAAGCTATCATTTTCCACATTGGGATAATTTTGTCTTCTTTCTGTCAGTGTTTCTACCTGAATTGTTTCTTTTGTCTTACTACCATAATTAGGAGTCCTTAAATTATGTTAAGTGAAAAGTATTTTGGGAAACCTGTAACTTCCCCCCACTGCAAAGATATACTTCAACTACTACTACTACTACTACTACTACTACTACTACTACTACTACTACTACTACTACTACTACTACTACTACTACTACTATTACTACTACAACATCATCATCATCATCATCAAAAAAACTTGATGTTGATTAAGAATTAGAGAATGATCAGTAAAATCAGTCAGGTACACAATTTGTGGAAATTAATAAATATGAAGGTCTAGTTTTGATAGATCCAAAGATCCTGGCTACTTAGGCAAGAATTCATTATTTGACAAGAACTTCTTGGAAAACTTGAAAGTAGTCTTGCAGAATCTAAGGATAGACCAAAATTTCATACTGTATGCCAGGGTAAGCTCCCAATGGGTACATAAGTTACACATTAAAAGTGACATCATAAAAGAATTAGAGGAGGAAGGAAGAAATTACCTGTCATTGCTATGGATATAGGATTAAAAAAGAAGAGATAGGGTTACAGAAAGAAAAATGTACATTACATAAAATTTAAAAGGTTTTGCTTAAACAAAATCAATGCAAATAAAATTAGAAAAGAAGGTGGTAAAAGGAGAAAGTATTTGTAGCAAGTTTTTCTCCTAAATGGCTTATATCTAAGATACATAGGGAAATTTTTCCAATTTATGAGAATATGATTCATTTCCAAAGTATTAAAGGGTCAAAGACATGAAAAAGTAGTTTTCAGAGGAAGAAATCCAGCTTCTCAATAGCAACATGAAAAAATGCTCCAAATGTTTAATAATTATGAGAGTGTAAATTGAAACAACTCTGAGGGTCTACCTTTCAACAATCAGATTTGCAATGGTGACAAAAAGTAAAATGACAGATGATGATCCTCCAAAGCAAAATTGGAACTTTAAAGCAATATTAGTGGACGTGAATTGATCCAATCATTTAGAAGATCAGGTAAAAAATTTCTTAACAAGTCATTAATGTATGTATGCCCTTTAATCCAGTGATACCACTAGTAGATCTGTAACACGAAGAGATCAATGAACGACCAAAAATATTTATATGTATAAAAATATTTGTAGCAGTTTAGTTTGTGGTGGCAAAAATTGAGAACTGAAATGGTGACCATCTATTAGGAAATGACTAAATATGAATTTATATGAATGTGATTGAATATTTATTGAATTGTGCTATAAAATGTGTTGGAGAGTATTGTTTCAGAAAAACTTGGGGTCAGTTGCATAGATTGATTCAAGGTGAAGTGAGCAGAACCAGAAGAATAATCTATACAAAACAGCAATATTGTTAAAATATTCAACTTCGAAAGCCTTAGACATCTGTTTGATGCAATAACCAAGCACAATCCCAGAGGACTCATGATGCAACAGGTCAGTTACCTCCTGATAGAAAGGTGATGAATTCAGTACATTGTGAAATTTTGGGGCACGAGTAATGGCCAATCTAGAAAATTGTTTTTTACATGCTAGTAACAGGGGATTTTTGTATCAGAGAAAGTGGGAGGGAGAGAAGGTAGATCTTTTTTGAAGTACATATATACATAGACACACATATACAAACTTAATGAGAAAATATGAAAAATCAGAGTAGTTTTAAGAAGAAAATGTCAGAATGGATAGAAGCAGGGAGAGTAAGCTCAATGTAGGAATTGTTGCAAGAAGCCAGAGGCTGAAAATCTAGTAGCCTTTCACTTGAGATAGCTGAGACGTTAGTATCTTTGCTGAAAATTTTATCATTGAAAAAGAGTCATTGCTTTGATGAGTATTTGGAAAGACTGGTAGCTGCTCACTCCTGAAAGTGATTAAAGAGAGTTGAATAGTAATGTTTTTTGAAGAGCTATCAGGCCTTTTTGTTCTTGAATGTCATGCACAGAGAGGGGAAGCCTTGGGAGGTGGGGGAACCTAATTGCCCTCTCTCAGTCCCTCCAGTGAGAATGATTTCCTAACATGGAGTTCATGCATCCATAATGGTTCCATGGATAGATTTCAGGTGGCCTGTGAACTTTCATTGGGAAAAATTGTATATTTATTTTCCCTCACCACTCACTGAAATTTGACATTCATGTCAATTAATTTTGGCAAAACATTATTTTAAGAAGGGGCTCATGGTTTTTATCAGAATTCCGAAGAGATGTGTGACAGAGAAAGGGTTAGGAAATCTAAGTTATAGGGAAGAAAAAAGTGGAAAGACAGATGTTGCATCTGTTTTACTGTGAATTTTACTTTACTATGAAAGGAATCTTCCAGTTGAATGGATAAATTAGCATCTCTTGCTATTTGCAGAGTTTAGAAGTTTTCCAGACTTTTTAGGAGTGGAGGGCAAACTTAGACCAGATCCTTGAACTCTTAAATACATCCTCCACTGCTTTTGAAATTCCCATTCTTTAGCCAGAATCTGGAAATTCATACTCTAGTAACTATTACCTCCTTTCTCTAACCAGGAAGCCAGGTGTTAGAGATGAACTTGACAAGCAAAAATGTGTCAAGGAAAGTTTATTTAAAATGGAATTCAGAGGAGGAAAGACCTTCTATGTTCCTTCCCTTGAAAGAATAGATAGTTTCCAGCATGGTTACCAGAAAGACCACAACAAGGTCAGAATAAGGCAAGTTTATTGTAGAATTCCAAACTTTGAATCTTGCAAGCCACAGTTCCCTGGCCATGTGACTTCATGTTCTCTTCTCTGATTGGCTTTCCCTCAAACAACTCATCAGGCTTGAGCAGTGGTTTACTACTTTTTACCTGACCATCCTAGGTCATGTGACTCTGGGGAAACAGAACTTCTTTGTTTCCCATAAACTCCCCCCTTTTTCTCTTTATTAAAATTTCTGTTTCCACATCTACATCCAGTCAATATCTCCTCACGTTTCCCCCCACGAATCCTTCCTTTCATTTATCTTCAATTTATATGAATACGGGAAGGGAACAACATTGACTGACACATTGACAAATTATAAGGGGTCGGTCCTCTTATTCTAAGTACAGATACAGAAATTCAAAAGAAAAAGTAAATCAGTGAATTGTCCATTTAGACGTTCCATCTCATACAGCAGTCTGGGGAGGAACATCATCTGATGCAATTTTCTAGTCTGAATGCTCTCTCAAGTTGCTGTCAGCACAGTATCTCGGCATCTTCTACCTTTATATTTTGAAATTGAGATGTCCACTCTCCTACAAAACTGACTTCAGTACAATTTTAGATTACCATTCTTAAGCTTTATGCTCTTATCACTCTTGCAAAGTCAAAATTGGAATTTTGGCCAATTGTCATGTTTAAGAAATTCACATTAGAACCTAATTTTTATATTTTGCATTAATTCAATATTCATTTCCCTTAATTTCCCTTAATGAGATTTCATTAAGGAATTAATATCAAACTCCAGTACATACATAAATACAATAAGCAATCATTTTTAATGCAGTACATATCACATCATAAAACAATTCCAACTTCTGATCATGTGATGCTTCTTTTAAAACATTTACCGGATAGACCACAAACTATTCTTCTTTTGACATTAACCAACTGAGACAAAAATAATAACTATATATGCTACCTCACAGGCCCTGAATCTAACTATTCCCATGCTATAGCTAAGAATAAAGCATTCTTACTTATAGTTGTTGGTTTAAAATCCTAAGCCTAATGTCTTAATTTTTGGACTTAAACTCAGATGTTTCCCTACCCAAAATCTATTATTTAATATATCTGTAATTATGCTTACAAAACTTTTGATGATAGGAAATTGCCACTAAGAGTAGGGATATTTCATGGAAACAACATCTCCCTAACTTGATGTCCATTCCAGGTAGGAGTAGATTGCTGACTGGTATTCAGCCAGGTTTAAAATCTGCTAGTTGTCAGTGGGGAAACTGAGTCAGGAGACTCTTACCTCAGCTTAGGCTGAACAGTTATTAAAAAAGTTACAAAAAATGTTATAAAGTAGTTATAAAAAATTATAACAAAAACTAGGAATATTGTAGCTAGATTCCAGACTTCCCAGATCAAGAAGAAAATATTGCAAGTAGCCAAAAAGAAAAATTCGAGAATTGTGGGAATACAATTAGGATAACACAACATGTAGCACTTCTACACTAAGGGATCGAAGTGCTTGGAGTATGATATTCCAGAAGTCAAAGGAACTAGGATTAAAACCAACAATCACTTGCTCAATCAAACTGAATATTTCAGGGGAAAAAAATGGCCATTCAATGAAATAGAGGACTTTTAAGCATTCTTGATAAAAAGACCAGGGCTGAATAGAAAATCTGACTTTCAAATACAAGAATCAAGAGAAGCATGAAAAGGTAAACAGGAAAGAGAAATCATAAAGGACTTTCTAAAGTTGAACTGTTTACATTCCTACATGGAAAGATAACATTTGCAACTCGGGAGACCTCAGAATTGAGTAGTTGGAGAGATTGTATATATATAGACAGAGGACACAGGGTGAGTTGAATAGGAAGAGATGATATCTAAAAAATTAAAATTAAGGGGTGAGAGAGGAATATATTCAGAGGAGAAAGAAATGGAATGGGGCAAATTGTCACTCATAAAAGAGGCAAAAAATGTCTTTATCAATGGAGGGGAAAAGGGATGACGTGAGAGGGGAAAAGTGAAGTTTACTTTCATCACATTTGGCTTAAGGAGGGAATAGCATGCACACTCAGTTTGGTATGAAAATCTATCTTGCATTACAGGAAAGGTGGGCAAAGGGGATATGTGGGCTGTGCAGGGGAAGATAGAAAGGAGGGCAAATGAGAGGAGGGAGTAATTACAAATAAACACTTTTGGATAGGGACAAGGACAAAAGAGAGAATAGAATAAATGGGGGACAGGGTAGGATGGAGGGAAATATAATTAGTCTTTCACATTATGAAGTCTTTTGCATAACTACACATGTATAGCCTATATTGAATTGCTTGCCTTCACAGTGGGGATGTGTAGGGAGGGAGGAAGGGAGAGAAGTTGGAACTGAAAAATTTAGGAACAAATGTTGAGAATTGTTATTGCATGCCACTGGGAAATAAGAAATACAGGTAATGAGGTAGAGAAATTTATCTTGCCCCATATCAGAAACATTGACCCAATTCACCCCTGAAGTACAGAGTTTAGCTTTGAGATCTCATCAGATCAAAACTCAGCTTTTTACTGCAGACTGCCTGAAGCTCATTCCTCCTTTTTTACTTGCTAATACAAAAGAAATTCTCCTTAGGAGGGGTAGGGAATGACCTGCCTCACCCCTATCTTAGAGAAAAAAGATTTCCAAGATTGAAAACTTGAACAGGGTTTGTGAATGCCACAAGGATTTTTTCTTTCTCCCTTTCCTGCCCCATTGACTCTTCTGAAACAGCTCCTGGTGGGGTGGAGTAGGAGAAGGGGAATATAATGGAGAAGCCTGGCTGACTGGCTACATTTGCAACCTTACACCACAGACATGTAATACTTCAAACACTCACAGACAAGATATTTAAGAAAACATTGTGCACATCAATTTCAAATTTGAATTTGGACCTGGTCCAAGCTAATTTTAAGGATTAAATTCTTCCTTAATAAGCTCACTGCAGCTTCCAGGACAAACAAGTATCTAGAGATTGTTTGTCTATCGCAAAACCAGATAGCTTAGGCAAATGGTGATTACTGTTGGGACTAACATCCCTGGGCCCCAGTATCTACCACAGTCCTTTTGAAGTGGGAGTGCATGGAATCCTCTCAATATCCCCAAGGGTTCTCCTTCCCACCATTGCTTGAATTCCTGGGATTTTTTCCAAGTTCTCTCATTAGCTTTAAGCCGACCAGGAGACTTCCAGACAAGAATTTGCCACGCTGAACTTCCACTTTGTCAGTAAAAAACTGATTCAGAGTGGAAGTTCCCTGGATGACCTGATCCTTGCCCAGTATACTAAGTTACCTGATCCATCAGCAAGTTTTGATCACCATTTCCTCTGAATTCCCTGACAATAACTTCTGTTTTTTTCCCCATAATTATAGGTCTTCCCAATATCCCTGCACACCCCTTGAAAATACCACCTCATATAAGAAAATATTGTTTTTACAGATGGAAGATGGAAAAAGGAAAAGAAGAGGAAAAAAATCAGCAGAACTGATTAATAAATTGAAAAAGTCCAAAAACGTTCAGGAAG
Source organism: Bettongia penicillata ogilbyi (assembly GCA_023548195.1). Taxonomy (NCBI): domain Eukaryota; kingdom Metazoa; phylum Chordata; class Mammalia; order Diprotodontia; family Potoroidae; genus Bettongia; species Bettongia penicillata. The sequence goes on from JAJHZJ010000363.1 coordinate 1,565,592, forward strand.
AGTCTATTGTGTCTCCCTGTTCCTCTCAAATTCAACAGGGTCTCAAGTGTCTTTTTATTATTTTTATTTTGCAGTATTTATTCATAGAGCCTTGATTTCATTTACTACACGTGGAGGCCTATTTTCTCTTCCTGTTAATGTTTTCCTTTTCCTTATTTATTTATCCACATATGTTTGAGATATTTCAGTGTTTTTATTCATGACAGCTAGGATAATTTTAGTATTTTTCCTCTTATTTTCTATTATTTCTTCCTTTTTTACTGTCTTTCCTCTGATGGGGATTTTCTTGGGAGCTAGATCTCAAAGCATATTAGCCTCCTCCTACCTTGGGCAATTTACAGCTTACCAACTTAGTTCTTCAGTCTAAATGACTTTTGAGGGTATAGAAGTGACCTCTGTTGAATGCTGAGCTCTTTTCTTCAGGCTTAGTAGTATGCCATGCAGCCTACTCAGCACCTCACACACTGTCTTTCCCCATTCCCTGTATTCCTCAGTTCTCTGGCTGTGTGGTAGAGAGCATTGCCAAGCTAATGCTACTGCAGTGAGAGTTCATTTCTGTTCATAGGAGTTTGAATCTCTGAGACTATTGAAGAATGGGGTTGTGTTCTATTTCAAGCCCCGACCCATGTCCTTCTTTGTTCCCTTTGTTTCTCTGCCCACCTCCAGAGATATTTTGTAGCATAGGAAAATGTCATGGCACAGGCTACAGAGGCCCAAGCAAACTTCCACATCCTGGAGCCTGGATCTCCTTAGCACCAGAAAGAGGTAGAGTGTGGGGTTGTTTTGTTGCAGGTCCATAGGATGTCGGTCTAACTTCTGGTACCATGATAGAGAATGGGGGACTGTGTTAACTTGAATTAGCCCTTAGTTCACTGTTTTTTTTAAACTTTCTTTTGGGTTCTTGGTGTCCTAGAAAATGGAAGCAGTTAATGTTGCTTCATTTTTAGTGCATAATTTCAATTTTGGAGAGATGTGATAGTTTGTGAAGATCAGAGAAAATGTCAGTCTTCCATCCTGTTGGTCATGTGCTATTATCATTGAGGTCATGATTATTCGTGAAGGCAGAAGGTTGCTATATGAAGTTCTCCATAAGCATAGTCTGGGTGGCGTGGGTGATACAGGTTTTATATTATCCTTTATCAATTTTGATTCATTTAGTCAGCTTGGAGGCATAGAGAGTTGAACTCTAGACTTGGAGTCAGGAAGACCTAATGCAGACACTTACTTAGTCATGTGACCCGGCAGTTACTTAAATGCTTTCAGCCTCAGCTTTTGAGTCCAACTTATAGAACACTTGATAATAATAGCTAAGATTTTTATAACACCTTAAGAAAAAACTTTATAAATAGTGTTTCATTTGATCCTTGCAACAATCTCAGGAGTAAGCCACAATTGTTATTTCCATTTTGCAGAGAAAGAAACTGAGACGCAAAGAGACTAAACGAGTCAGCAGAATCAGGAGAACATTGTACACGGTAGACTGATTTTGACAGACTTAGTCCTTCTCAGCAATGGAAGTACCTAAAACGTTTCCAAAGTATTTGTGATTCACAATGCCATCCACATCCAGAGAAAGAACTATGGAGTTGGATTGCAGAGTAAAGAAGACTTTCTTCTCTTTTGTTTTGTTTTCTTTCTCATGGTTTCTCCCATTCATTATAATTCTTCTATGCAACATGACTGATGTGAAAATATGGTTTATAGGAATGGATAGATCCTATATTGGATTGCATACCATCTTGAGGAGATGTAGCAGCAAGTACCCTGACACATTCAGGGTTACCTGCAAGCACATGTTGTTAGATCTGCTTTTCTAAAAGGAAAGCAACTTTTGAGGGGTCAACAATCTTCTTTAATCACACATTCCAACAGAGAAAATACAAGCAGAGAAATAAAGAGCAACAGGCAGGCCTCTGTTTGGCAATAAGTAATACATGCATTATGGATCAACAGACAGATCCAACTGTCTGACCATTACATACATACATAGTTACCAGAGAGAGAAGCATCAATATCTGGGCTTTCAAAGCTTGGGGTGGGGTGAGGTGGAAGGTGCAGTTCCTTAATGGCTACCCATAGTCTCATCTGATACACAAACCTTCTTCCAATCCCCCAAAAGAAAACTTCACATATATATATACACATATACTTTTCAGAGCCATATGTCATCATGACTCTCAGGGACAAGTGCAAATTAATTAACAAAAGGTATAGGCCTTCCTACAAAACAATCCTCCTCTGATCAAGCTTCCCTTCATGGACTTCACCTGAGACCTATTAATGAGCTGTGAAAGATCTTTAATTTGAAGTAATATAAATCTCAATAACATTACTGGAGGGAAAGAAGAGGGAGGGGGAGAAAATGTAAAACTTATAGGAGTGAATGTTGAAAACTGAAAATAAATAAATTAAATATTAAAAAAGGAAAGAAGTTAAATTAATTGCCTAGAGTCATCCTTTAGACCAGATTTCAACTCAGGCCTTTCTGACTCTAGGTCTAGCACACTATCCACTGAAACCAAATTCTCAATCAGAAAATGGGGATCTCAATGCATTTCAATAAACATTTAATGTACAAATGCTATGAGCAGAGCTCTGTATCTGACACCAAGAAAATGCAGATATTTTAAATAAATACATAGTCTATGTCATGTTGGAAAGTTATACCAAATCATAAATTAGAATTCTAAAGATCATGGAAGTAAGATAGTATTTTGTAGGTTGTAGGAAGGAACATTTGATAAAATATCTAATACTATTTTTGCAGAGAGAAGGTGAAATGCAGACTCAGTGGTATATACATGTACATGGATTAGGGGCTAAGTGATGTCCTAATGCCATGGGTAGTCATTATGGTAGTTAGCATGAATATAGTGTTTGGCATTTTGCAATGTAGTTTACATTATTATTTAATTAATTTTAATATTATGTTATACTCATATATTAATTAATTGAATCCTCAAAAAATTCTGTGAGGCAGGTGCTATTTTTAATTCTCATTTTAGAGACAAAGAGACTGAAACACAAGAGATTGTGTTCCTTGACTAAGGACACACAGGTAGTAAGGGTCTGAGGCCTTATTGAACTTGTCTTCCTGACTTTCATGCTCTATCTACTACAAAATTTTATTGTTAAAGGTTCAGCGGATGGTAGGAAGTCCCTAATTGATCAACTAGTCATCTGTGGTGGCCTTGGTCCATTTAATGTTTTTATCAAGGATTTGGATAAAAGTCATCAAATCTGCAAGTGACACACAAAGCTGCAAAAATGGTGTTGGTTGGTTGGTTGTGATCCTTCATTCCTGAAGATGACCAAAATGACATCACCATGATGATGTCAAGTTACAATGTGCCTGGCAGTGGTTGATCAGATCAATACATTCTCAGGATGCTCTACCACAGATTGGGCACAGATAGTCCATGTGAACATTTGGGATGTATGCTTCAAATCTGCATATACTACGTTTACTTTGTGCTGTCTTAATTTTGCTTCGCTCATAGATCACATACGATACTGCTGAACTTCTCTGGGAAACCAAATTTTGACATAATTTTCCATAAGTCCTTATGTCAAAGGCCTTGGTCAGATCTACAAATGTTGTGTACAGGCCTCTGTTCTTCCCCTGGCACTTCTCCCGGAGTTGTCGGGCAGTAAATACCATATTGACTGTTCCTTGTCTCTTTCTGAAGCCACACTAGCTTGTGTTGACAGGGATAGTGAGTGAATGGGAGGTAAGGAAGTGGACACTACTTTTTAAAGGAAATGGGCAGTACTTAGCTTAAGATAATAGGTCAGAAGGAGGTATCTATTGGACAATGGAAAATTGAACATGTTTGTAAGTAGAAGCCAAGTAGCCAGTAGAGAAGGAAAAACTAAAGATGTAAAAGGAGAGTGGATGGGAATGGAAAATAAAAAGTTCACATAGATGTCTGGTAAGTGGAAGTATGCCCTTATTATTATACCATATCAATGTGCTGTGATCTGTTTCCAAAACTCATCTAATTCTTTCTCTTCAATTAGTCCTTCGTGCATATAATGGTAAAACTACTTCTATTTATGCATCCAATGATGTTTCTTTCCAATGCTTCTTGATTCTGGTACTTGTATTTATTTATTAAGTTATGTTTTAAAACACAGTGATATCCCACCTCACATTTTGTATATGCTGCTCCTTTTAAGTAGGTCATCATTATCAGAGTCATATTTTAGTCAAGGATTTTATCCTACCAAGTCTCGTGGAAACCTTTGAGGTCAAATTTGCCATTCATTAATAACTCCATCTCTCCTCTATGTTAACCATGCTTTTGCATTTCCTAATTGAAATCTGAAAAAAGCCAGTCTCATTTTTTTCTGGAGTTAGACTATGAAAAACTGAAAGTTTTAATTGCTATTGTTCCTATTATGTGGCAATTAAAAACTATATATAGGGGGCGGAGCCAAGATGGCCGACTAGAAAGACACACTTTCGCAGGGTTCCCCCCACAGCCCATAAAATACCTGTAAGAGAGGGACTCTCAATAAATTTTGGAGGAGCAGAAGTGGAGAACAACAGAGTGGAGGAGATTTCCAGTCCATGGTGACCTGAACAGCCCACAGAAACGTTGGTTATGCCAAACATGGGAGCCAAGCACGGAGCGCAACCCAGCTCCCAGCTTGGGGGTGGAATCTCCAGTCACAGTACCGGGTCCTCAGATCCCTTGGCCCATGGACACCAAAGGTCAGTGACAGGATTTGATTAGGGGACCAGGAAGGGAGAAGGGCCTTCCCATAGCTCCAGCAGCAGGCAGCAGCCACAGAGCTAGCGCAGCAGTCCATAAAGAAGCTCCATTGTTGGAGTGTAAAAACTCCTGAGGGCACTGAAGAGCTGAGTCTTACCTCAGCCCTGGGAGGAGGCCCTGCTGAACTGGTCTTTGTCTCCAACTGAATGGTGGCCCTGCCCATCCAGCTTATCTGAAAATCAGCCCCAAGTATTGACTTTGTGGAACTGGAGGCCAAGTGTGTGTGTGGAGAAGTATCTGCTAAGATTCTGGGCACAAAAATCCTTCCCTGAATCCAGACCAGTACACGCTGGAGTGTGCCACCTTGGAGGAACTGAGAACTCACAGATTCCCAGAGTATACCCTACTCTTGACAAAGGAACCAAAAGCCAAGTAACTGGTTGGGAAAATGCCCAAAAAAGGGGAAAAAAAATAAGAACATAGAAGGTTACCTTTTTGGTGAACAGATATCTCCTCCCATCCTTTCTAATGAGGAAGAACAATGCTTACCATCAGGGAAAGACACAGAAGTCAAGGCTTCTGTATCCCAAACATCCAAAATAAACATCCAAAAAAATGGGCTCAGGCCATGGAAGAGCTCAAAAAGGATTGTGAAAATCAAGTTAGAGAGGTGGAGGAAAAACTGGAAGAGAAATGAGAGAGATGCAAGAAAAGCTTGAAAAGCAGGTCAACACTTTGCTAAAGGAGACCCAAAAAAATGCTGAAGAAAATAACACCTTGAAAAATAGGCTCACTCAATTGGCAAAAGAGCTTCAAAAAGCCAATGAGGAGAAGAATACTTTCAAAAGCAGAATTAGCCAGATGGAAAAGGAGGTTCAAAAGCTCACTGAAGAAAATAGTTCTTTCAAAATTAGAATGGAACAGATGGAGGCTAATGACTTTATGAGAAACCAAGAAATCACCAGACAAAACCAAAAGAATGAAAAAAATGGAAGATAATGTGAAATATCTCATTGGAACAACAACTGACCTGGAAAATAGATCCAGGAGAGACAATTTAAAAATTATGGGACTACCTGAAAGCTATGATCAAAAAAAAGAGCCTAGACATAATCTTTCATGAAATTACTAAGGAAAACTGCCCTGATACTCTAGAACCAGAGGGCAAAATAAGTATTCAAGGAATCCACCAATCATCACCTGAAAGAGATCCAAAAAGAGAAACTCCTAGGAACATTGTGGCCAAATTCCAGAATTCCCAGGTCAAGGAGAAAATATTGCAAGCATCTAGAAAGAAACAATTCCACTATTGTGGAAATACAATCAGGATAACACAAGATCTAGCAGCTTCTAGATTGAGGGATCAAAGGGCATGGAATAGGATATTCCAGAAGTCAAAGGAACTAGGACTAAAAACAAGAATCACCTACCCAGCAAAACTGAGTATAATACTTCAGGGGAAAAACTGGTCTTTCAATGAAAATTGAGGACTTTCAAGCATTCTTGATGAAAAGACCAGAGCTGAAAAGAAAATTTGACCTTCAAACACAAGAATGAAGAGAAGCATGAAAAGGTAAACAGCAATGAGAAGTCATAAGGGACTTAACTAAAGTTGAACTGTTTATATTCCTATTTGGAAAGACAATATTTGTAACTCTTGAAACTTTTCAGTATCTGGGTGGTTGGTGGGATTACACACACACAGACACACACACACACATACACAGAGAGAGAGAGACAGAGAGAGAGACAGAGACAGAGACAGAGACAGAGAGCATAGAGTGACTTGAATAGGATGGTATCATATCTTAAAAAAATGAAGTTAAGCAGTGAGAGAGAAATGTATTGGGAGGAGAGAGGGAGAAATGGAATGGGGCAAATTATCTCTCATAAAAGAGGCAAGTAAAAGACTTTTCAGTGGAGGGAAAAAGAAGTGAGGTGAGAGAAAAACATGAACCTTAGTCTCATCACATTAAGGAATAAAATGTACACTCATTTTGGTATGAAAACCTATCTTACAATACAGAAAAGTGGGGGAGAAGGGGATAAGCACGGTGGGGGGGATGATGGAAGGGAGTGCAATGGGAGGAGGGAGCAATTCTAAATCAACACTCTTGGGGAGGGACAGGATCAAAAGAGAGAACAGAAGCAGTGGGGGGCAGGATAGGATGGCGGGAAATATAGTTAGTCTTACACAACATGACTATTATCGAAGTCATTTGCAAAACTACACAGATATGGGCTATATTGAATTGCTTGCTTCCCAAAGGGAATGGGTGGGGAGGGAGGGATGAAGCGAAGTTGGAAGTCAAAGTTGTAGGAACAACTGTCGAGTATTGTTCTTACTACTAGGAAATAAGAAATAAAGGAAATGGGGTATGGAAAGTTATCTGGCCCTACAGGACAAAAGAGAAGGTGGGGTCAAGGGAAGGGAGGGATGTTAGAAGAGAGGGCAGATCGGTGGCAGGTACAATTAAAATGCTAGTCGTTTTGGGGTGGGAAAGGGGAGAAATGGGGAGAAAATTTGGAACCCAAAGTTTTGTGAAAATGAATGTTAACAGTTTATATATATATATATATATATATATATATATATATATATATATATATATATTTGTGGATAGATATATTGCCATATCCTCTCCCTTCTTTTTGCTTTTCCTTTGTAACCTCAGAGGGTAATATTAGTAACAATAAGTAGCAATTAGAGGAAAATAGATTTTTACTCAGTCAAACGAAGAATTTTTTCAAAACTAAAGCAGTCAGTCAAATAGTGAAAATGGCCTATTCTTGGGTAAGAAGTTTCCTCTAAAGAAAGAGTTCAAGCAAACAATGGATGATTACTTTTTTTGCAGAGACATTTCACAACTGAAGAGGATCATTGCATCATTTAAGAAGTTTGAGTAGGTGGTTTCCCAGATCTCTCCTATGAGTTTGGAATTCATAGGAAAAAGAGAGGGAACCAAGTATGAGTCACTTCATGTGAAGCATTCATTAAATTCCCAGGTATTGAACTAGGTGATTTGGATACAAAACCAAATATGTGACAGTCTCCACCCTCTAGTAGCTTAGTTTCCACAGGGCCAGGGAAAATGAGTATGTACACAGATAAACAAATATTATGCAGTAAATTTTGTGGGAATGGAGGATAACAGTAACAACTGAGGAAATGAGAAATTCTTGTTGAAGTTAGTACTTGAACTCAGCCATAAATGGAATTGGGAATTGAAGATTTAGAGATGAGTATGGGTTCCCCTCTGTTTCATGCATGGAAAACAGCCTTTGTCCAGTTTCTGAGGGGAGGGATAGAACATCAATATAAATATATGAGTTTGATTGGAATATAGAGTATGTTGGGGCAGTTATGTGAAATTAGACCAGGAGAATATATTGAACTTGGATTGGAAAGGTTTTTAAGTGTCCCAGGAGATGAAATTTTATTCTTGTTATAATAGGGAGCCATTAAGCAAAGCAGTGAAATGGTGGTAGTGATGACAAAAGCGATGAGAAATGCACTTGTATTTTGAGCAGTTGAACCCATTCCATATATCATTGTGAAATGGAGTTGATCACAGTTTCTCAGAGCCTATGTTATCAGAGGCCCAGTTCTTCTAGGTCCAACAAAAGTAGAAAGACTTTATCTGTGACTTCAGGCAAAGGACGAAGAGGGTTGGTCATCGTGGAAGACATGACCACCAGGTGGTGAATTTTTTAACCATAGAAACTCCTAATGACCACTTACAAAGACATGGAGGAGCTGAGACCTAGACTCTGAAGGATAAAATCCCATATTGATTTTCTCTAATTTTTTCTTTCCTGCATTTATATAATATTTCACAGTTTACAAAACACTTTTATATTCAGTATTTGATTTGATGTATAGAGAAAAAGTACACTTCACATTTTCAGGGTAAGCTTTCTTTTTCCCATTTCAGAAATGATGAAATTGAGGTATATTAAGTGCCTTGGCCAAGGGTATATAGTTTATAAGTACTAGACTGGGCACTAAATTCTATGTTTTCACTCCATTTCCAGGAATTTTTGAGCTGGGAAATGTTGTGAAGAAGAAGGACATTTTCAATCAGATGGAGTTACGGTGGAAGCACCAGGAATGGAGACATGAAGGATAACATCAAATTCATTTATCATCCACAGAGCAGAGTGAGACAGAAAGGTAGGGACTTTGAGATTCATCAACCAACATTTATTTATTTTTTATTTTTTTAATATATAATTTATTTATTTTCAGTTCTTAACATTCACTTCCACAAGAATTTGAATACAAGATTTTCTTTCCATCTCTCCTGACTTCCCACCCCAGGACAGTATGCACCCCATACACCTTCCTCAAGTCTGTTCTCCCTTCTATTATCCTATTATCCAACCTTCTTCCATCCCTCTTCTCCTCAATTTTCCTGTAGGGTGGAATAGATTTCTGTACTCCATAGCCTGCATATCTTAATTTTTAGTTGCATGCTAAAACAATTTTTAACATTCTTTCTTAAAACTTTGAGTTCCATGTTCTCTCCCTCTCTCCCTACCCACCCCATTGAGAAAAGAAGCAATTCAATAAAGGTCATGCATGTGTAACAATGCAAAGTACTTCCACAATAGTTATGTTGTAAAACACTAATCACACTTCCCTCTGTCCTATCCTGCCCTTCATTTTTTCCATTCATTCCCTTGACCTGTCCTCCCACAATAGTATTTGCTTCTGATTATCCCTTTCCCCAATTTGCTTTCCCTTTTATTATCTTCCTTCTCCTATCCCCTTCCCCTTGCCTTCTTGCGGGGTATCTAATCGAGTGTGTGTTATTCTCTTATTAAGCCAAATCGCATGAGAGTAATACTCAATTATTTTCTTTCATCTCCTTCCTCTTCCCCTCCATTGTAAAAGTTCTTTCTTCCCTTTTTATGTGAGATGATTTAGTACATTCTACCTCTCCCTTTCTCTTACTCCTAATACATTCCATTGAATAGTAAATTTTACTTTTTTAGGTATTCTCCCTTCATATTCAGCTCACCTTGTGCCCTCTGTATATGCATGTATGTATATATATATATATATACACACACACATACATACATGCACCCATGTACGTATACATACCTATACACATATAATATACACATACATTCATACACATACCCACCTACATATATATTCTCTCTAATTACTCTAATACTGAAAAAGATATCCAGTTACAAATAACATCTTTCCATGTAACCATGTAAACAATACACCTTTAGAGAGTTCCTTAAGTCTTCTTTTTCCTCCTTTCCTTTTCATGCATCTTTTGATTTTTGTATTTGAAAGTCAAATTTTCTATTCAGTTCTGGTCTTTTCAACAAGAATATTTGGAAGTCCTCTGTTTCATTTAAATTCCATTTTTCCCCTGAAGTATTATACTCAGTTGTGCTGGGTAGGTGATTCTTGGTTTTAATCCTAACTCCCTTGACCTCTGGAATATCATATTCCAAGCCCTTGATCCCTTAGTGGAGAACCTGCTAAATCCTGTGTTATCCTGGTTGTATTTCCACAATATTTAAATTGTATCTTTCTGGCTGCTTGTAATATTTTCTCCTTGACCTGGGAACTCTGGAATTTGGCTACAATATTCCTAGGAGTTTTTCTTTTGGGATCTCTTTCAGGAGGTGATCAGTGAATCCTTTCTATTTTTATTTTACCCTTTGGTTCTAGAATATCAGGGCACTTTTCCTTGATCATTTCTTGGAAGATGATGTCTAGGCTCTTTTTTTGATCATTATTTCAGGTAGTCCCATAATTTTTAAATTGTCTCTCCTGTATCGATTTTTCCAGTGAAATATTTCCAATGAGGTATTTCACATTGTCTTCTATTTTTTCACTCTTTTGGTTTTGTTTTGTTATTTCTGGTTTCTAATAAAGTCATTAGCTTCCATTTGCTCCATTCTAATTTTTAAAGAACTGCTTTCTTCAGTGAGCTTTTGAACCTCCTTTTCCATTTGGCCCATTCTGCTTTTTAAAGTATTCTTCTCCTCATTGGCCTTTTGGACCTCTTTTGTCATTTGGATTAATCCATTTTCAAGGTGTTATTTTCTTCAGCATTTTTTGTGTCTCCTTTAGTAAGCTGTTGACTTGCTTTCCATGATTTTCTTGCATCACTTTAATTTCTCTTTCCAATTTTCCCTACACCTCTCTTTCTTGATTTTCAAAATCCTTTTTGAGCTGCTCCATGGCCTGAAACCATTGTATTTTTTTTTAAGGCTTTGGATATAGAAGCCTTGACTTTTATGTCTTCCTCTGAAGGCATGCTTTGTTCTTCCTCATCTAAAAGGATAGAAGAAGATGCCTTTTTACAAAGACAGTAACCTTCTATAGTCTTATTTTTCCCCTCTTTTGGTTATTTTTCCAGCCATTTACTTGACTTTTGAGTCCTTTGTCAAGCGGAAGATATACTCTAGGGACCTGTAAGTTCTCAGTTCTTCCAAGACGGCAAAATCAAGGAAGAGGAATTTACTCCTGTTCTGGCCTTTTCTTTTGTCTGGGAGCAGGATTCCTTCTCCAGAGTCTCCACCAGCTCCACCATGCCAGTGTTCCTCCTCACCCCAGGACCACCATTCAGTAATGGGTCTCTGATCAACATCTCAATTCCCCTATGGCCTTTATGCCAAAAGCTCCAAAAGTAGATGCTACTGTCCCATGGCTGCTGCCTCTCTGGGGCCAGGGCTGGGGTCAGGCCAGCCTCCCTTTTCACCCAGGTGAAAGAGCTTTCTTACTGACCTTTGAAGCTGTCTTTGGCTTTTGTGGGTTGAGAAATCTGGTAACTGCAGCTGCTACCTGTGATTTTGTGCCCTGTAATCTGCTCCAGGCCTGTCCCTGTTGTGACTCATAGCCAAGGTTAGGCTGGGCTGTGCCCTGCTCTCAGCCTGGTGGGATAGACTTTTCCCGTTGGCCTTCCAGGCTGTCTTGGGCTGGAAATCTCTTTCACTTTGTTACTTTGTAGATTTTTTTGCTCTTGAATTTGTTTATTGTCATTTTTTACATTTCATGGGCTATGGGGGTAGAGCCAGAGGAGGTGCATCCTTGTACTGTATTATCTTGGCTCCTACCTCCCCAAGCCAACATTTATTAAGTACCGAAAATGTCCTAGGCACTCTACTAAACTTTGGAGATACCAAATGAGGCAAAATAGTCCCTGACTTCAAGGATCCCACAGTCTAATGGGGGAGACAATATGCAAACAAATATATGCATACAAGCTATGAACAGGATTAATAGAAAATCTTAACACAAAGAAGATACTAGAATTAAGAGTGGTTGGAAAAGGCTTCCAGTAAAAATCAGAGTTTTAAAAAAATTTTCAGTAGAAACAAATAAGCCAGAAGGTGCAGTTGAATAGAGAGATTAGTTCAGACATGGAGGACAGCCTAAGCCAATACCCAGAGCCAAAAAATTGAGTGTCTTGTTCATGGAATGGCAAAAAGTTCACTGAAGTGAAGAGTACAGGTTATGGAGTAGGGTATTAGAAAACTGGAAAGGTAGAAAGAGAGTAGCTTATGAAACTTATGAAGGGTTGGAACATCAAACACAGGATTGTGTATTTGATCCTGGAGACAACAAGGAATTTCTGGTATTCCTTTTTTAACATATATGACAGGGTCTGATCTGTACTTTAGAAAATTCACTTTGGTGACTTAATGAAGAATGGATTTGACTGGGAGAGAGAATTGTGGAATCTAACATTCCTACCTTCCAACATTTTCCATAGAAGTACCTGTATCCTATTCAGAAGGGCAGGAACCAGGCCCATCACTGGTAGGAGACTACTTTACAAGCCTTTCAAGGGCATCTTTGATATCTTTATTTCTTAGTGTATAGATGAATGGGTTCAGTGTGGGAGTGACCACAGCATACATTATTGAGGCAACTGTGTTCTTCCAGGAATAGTGAGTAGTAGAGGAGCTCAAATATACTCCAAACACTGTGCCATAGAATAAAGAAAGAACAAAGAGGTGAGATCCACAGGTAGAAAAGGCTTTATGCTTACCCTGAGCAGATGGGATTTTCAAAATGGAAGTACAGATCTGAGTATAAGAGAAAAGGATTCCAGTGAAAGGGAGAATACACAGCAGTCCAGTTACAAAATATAGCAAGATATAATTGATAAGAGGGTCAGAACAAGAGAGCTTCAGAACCTCAGCAAGTTCACAAAAGAAGTTCTGAATTTCATGGTCTGTACAGAAGGAGAGCCGTGTTACCATCAGACAATGAAGGAGGGAGTCTAGAATGCTTATTATCCAGGAGAGCAGGACCAGCTGACCACAGAGCCAAGGGCTCATGATGGCTGCATAGCGTAGAGGGTGACAGATAGCCACAAAACGGTCATAGGCCATTATAGTAAGGAGGAAATTTTCCAAAGCTGCAAAAATATTAAAGAAGGACATCTGGGCAAGACAGTCAGTATATGGAATGGTTTTGTTCTGTGTCAAGATGCTCAGCAACATCTTGGGCACTGTGGTGGATACCACACAGATATCCACAAAGGACAAGTTGGAAAGGAAGAAGTACATGGGGGTGTGGAGGTGAGAGTCAGAGCCAATGGCCAACATTATGAGCAGGTTTCCAACCACTGTGACCAAATACATGCCCAAGAATATCCCAAAGAGGGGCCCCTGCTGATTTGGTTTTTCACAAAATCCCAGGAGGATAAATTCAGTGAATTGTGTTTGGTTTCCTTGTACCATCGAGTGACTTTTCAGCTGGAAGAGATGTCAGAGGAGCAGGTCGTGAAAATCCAATTATCCTTGTGTATTAAATGGAAAGAACTCCTACTCTGATCAAGCTCTTACACTGAATTTCTAAGATCTATCCCTGTCTTTGCCAATTATCACTTTTATGATCTTAGACAAGTCAATATTTTCACATTCCACCTCAAGGCAACATGAGAGATTTTAATCCATTGACCTCTAAGAGTCTTTGCAGTTCAGATTGTCTTTGATCCATGAACAATCATATGTAAAAATGAACTTTTGATTCATCTCAAATTTGCTCTAAGTATCAATGACCAGTGAGCACTGGGATAAAGAGTTACCATGTACCGGGCAGGACCATTCCTGTAGATAACGGCAGAGAAAGGCTAGTGATCTGGTTACGACTGAGGGATTGGGGAATCCATTGGACTGAAATGATTAAATCTCATAGAAGTGAACAGGACCTCATAGGTCATACAGGAGAAAGTTATACCCTACAACATTCCTGGTGTAAAAATATACCTGGTATATGGGCATCTGTCCTTTTCTTGATGACTTTCATGGAAGGGACACTTCTCAGCTTCTTGAGAGAGCCTATTCCATTTTGGGTTTGCTCTTACTTTCCTTTCTATTGAGCCAAAATATGACTGTTTTCTAGTTCTATTAATGCTCTAGTCCTTCTCTCCCACATAATATCTCTTTAAATATGTGGAAACAATTACCTCGTATTATGTGGGTTTTCTGTCCTTTATGTCAAGTAAGTCTAGTTCCTTCAGTTGATCTACATAGGCCCTTCACCATCCTGGTTGTACTCCCTTGCAACCTCTCCAGAAAATCAATGTCTTTTCTGAGTTGTGATACCCATAACTAATCAGATGAGATCTGACTACGTCAAAGACAACAGGATGATCACCTCATTCTTATTGGAACTTCTATCTCCTTTAACATAGGTTAACCTTTCTTTAGGTTATTTTGTCTCCCTCATCACTTCTGACTCATAGTAAGTTTATAATCCGTTGGAAATCTCCAGATCATTTTCAAATGAATAATGGTCTTGTGTGTTGGGGGACAGCGTTCTGCGAGGCTTGTGTGTTTTTCTCTTTTTTATATACTGTAGCTACACAAGTTGTGGATGCAATCAACTTTCTAGTATTTGTTGAACCTGTGTTGCTAAGGCTCCCCTGTGATAACCTAGAGCTGTATATGTGAAAGAGTACCTCTCTGACACTCCGCTCCATCAATCTTGAAAGGGTTTTGGGAGCTCCAAGCAGTGACACATACCAGTTCTGACTCCTATTCATTAGTCCCTTATAACTCAGACATTCTACCTTCTAAAGCCCATTTCAGTTGACTGTATGTTTTAAATTCCTTTCCTATATGCATGTGGTTTTGGCCCAGCCTAACAATATTGCAAATGGAAGATGGATGCAGGTTTAAATGGGGGCATTCAGAATAGGAAGGCATTTCTAGAGAGAATGGAGTCGGTCTGAGATTTTGGGATAGAGTTAACATCTTCACACAATTTTAGGTCTACCTGGTATGTTATTTATACTGACAAGGAAAGTCCGGAACAATCTGAGTAAAACAGACAGAATTTCTAGAAAGCTAATGCTGAGAATTCTAGAATCACTGAACCTCAAAATTGACTCCAGAAGTAATTTAATCCAACCTATAGTTAAATAAGAATTCTTCCTACATGACCCATGGAAAATGTGATATAGGTCTGAAAAACACAAACTGAGCTCTTCCTACATGGTTAGACAGGTAGCATGCATTTAAGAAAAAATTTACTGTGACACAGCTAAATGTTAGGGATACAAAAATAAGAAATAGGAGGGGTGAGGCAGAGAGAGGGAAGGTACCAATATAATGGCATGATGACAGAGCCTGGACACTCAGAGACACAGGTAGGAGGAGAACAAAGAAGGACAAATCTGAGCTCTTTCCCCAAATGGAGACTCCCTGAAGGAAGTCATCAACGGGAATAAGTGGGTGGTTTGTGGGAAAGACGTAGGGTGAGGAGGTACTGGACATTGTGTCATGACTTTGAAATCCACAGAGACAGAAACAGCAGAGAGAGGGATGAAAGGGCATCTTACAGATGAGAAACCATTATCCAGCTCTTGCTTGAAGACCTCCCATGAGCAGGAACCCATCACTTCCTGAGAGAGATCATTTCATGTTTGGTAAGTTTTAATTATGAGATGTTTGTTTGCTGATTTGTGTTCTGAGATGAAGTCTAAATTTATCTTTTTGCCACATCCTTTCTTGTCTAAGGCCAACATCCCATTCCTCTTTGTAGCCCTTGAAATACTTAAAGACAGCTAGCACTCTAAAAGAGGTAGGAGCAGAGCACATATCTCTTATAGGTAGATATCTTGAAACCCCAAAGAGAGCATAGAGAGATTAAGAAAAGGAGTTTCTTCCTCTTTGAGGATTGTGTTGGTGATAGTAGTAAGACTAGACCCTGTTGGAGTTGATGGCCAGTGAGAGAAAAGAATCCCCTAGAAAGATTACCATGTCCAGGCAAAAGGAGTTCTGTGTTAATTCATATTTAGCTTTTCCTCCACCAAGATACTTAAACTTTTTTCATATGTGTAGGATATGCTCTGGGTTTATTCTCCTAACCCACATGCAGACCAGCAATTTGTGTCCCTAGAAGACAATAAATTTCTTTGTCCTCAAGGTTCTAAGGGGTAGAGCTTAGGTATGTGGGTATGGTTCTCTAATACTTATAAGCTTAGGAGCTTCAACCCATGTGATTCATCTATTGGTTTCGAGTTTATGTGTCCTTTGTGCTATCCCATCATGCCCTCTTTGTGTGTCCAGTGTCATCCCTCCCAACTTTTCTATTAAGTCCTATACTCTGAGTAATCAGAAACCAACACATAGAACCATTCCAACTAGGAGGATTCAGGAATAAATTCCTCATTCTTTCCTTCTCTCCTCTTTCCCTGTGCCAAAAGTAGTAGAGAGGGATTCCCACCCTGACTCTCCAACCGCTAATTCCCAACTCTATCATATATATGAGGAAGAACTGAGGTAAACTTGACATATAGTAAAGTTGCAATGTATAAGCAATCCTAGTTATTATATCTGTATTATTTGTGCTAATTTATTGCTCTATCAACAGGATTAGGCTATGATGTGAGCTATGCTAGGTTTGGGAGAATCTCTTGAGTTCCTGAGCAACAGCTGTCTACTGCTCTTTCCCCTTACATCCCAACTCATCTTTTCCTCTCTCCCTTCCCAACACTTTGCACCTCTAATCACTTACTGAACATCACCAAGGTGAAAGATTTAGCTGACTATCTGTTGGAAGTGAAGATGAAGATGGCAGAAATTCTACATCGCAGAAAAAGTGGAGAGTTTCAGACAGTTGAACTGGAATCTCTGGGAGGCACAAGTAGACTTCCTCGGCGTGAGATGACTGGTATTGGGTCCTGTGGAGGAAAAGGAAGAATATTTGAAATGTCTAGTGCTGAAAAGGCTCAATCCCCTAAACTCTTCATTAGAAAAATTATATAATTTTATTTCCATCCCCTGTGTAGCTGAACTCCCTATGAGGCAGGAAAGTGTTAGAAATCTTCGTAACAATGAGAGCTATCCAGCATTGTCTGGGAAATTACAAAACTCTGGAGATTTTGAGCAGGAAGGAACTTCAGGGGCTCTTTAGTTCAGTCTGAGTCACCCAACAAATCCATTGCTTCCAGGGCATCCCATTTTACTGTTGTAGTATTTTAATTGCATGAAAGTTTTTGCTTCTGCTGAGACAAAATCAACCTCATTGTGAATTTGCCTCATTGATCCTTGTTTCATTCTGGGGCCAAGCAGAATAAGTCTAGTTTGTCTTCCACATGAGAGAATTTCAAGCCCATGAAGGTAGTTGTCATGTCCAACTAAAACCTTCTGTTCTCCAGGATCAACATCTTTTCATAAATATTATCTGTGTCATTTGCCTTTCCAGTTCAAGTTTAAGACAAGCCTTTTATTCCTATTAAATATAATCTAATTAGATTGGGCTCAATATTTTAGCTCTTCAAGATCTATAATTCTTTTAAAATTTTATTTTAGATTCAAACACCAGAACACAAATACAGAATAGGAAAAAGAATGAAAAACATATCACAAACGTTAAAAATTGGAAGTTATATACAAAGTTAAAAAAATGTCATGTGCATAGCAGAATACAAGAGAGGATTCAAATTGGGCAACTACAAATTTTTGTTTCAAGAAAACCTCTATAATAAATATTATTTGTATTGAAAAAATTGTCCATCTTTTCTTTGCTTCCTTGTGAGTTCTTTTGTTCTCTGTTGTGCATTTTATTACTTTGTTCTCCCTCTGCCAAAGGCTGCAATAAAGTTTAGATATGTTTCTCTATAGTTATAGATATATGCATACATATATAGACATATACTTTCCCAAACATATTCTATGTTGGATTTTTCTTTTTTATGTTTGAGTGTATCTCTTGTTTCCTATCCCTCCTGCCTCCCATGATGAACTTCTATCCACTACCTTGCCCTCCTATTACTTGTCTACTCCCCTCCAAGGATCCCTCCCCTATCTTCCCATTCCCATGAATCTAAACACTCTTCTATACTCCCTTTTATCTATTCCCTCCCATGCCCTTCTACAGATCCCTCCCTTCTCCTCTCCCCGCTCCCTATGCCCCTACTGTTTTATTTCTTTTGAATTTAGAATATTTTTTACTATTCTAAATATATGTATTGCTCCCTTTTAAACCCATTACCAATGAAAGTAGGTTACCAGAACATCAGTCCTCCTCCCCTGTCTAATTCTTCTGTATTGATTCTTCCTCTTGCACCTCATTTGTATGAAATAATTACTTCTTAGCTTTTCCTAAGTGATTTTACTTGTAAAATTCATATCTTGCTCAGATTTTCCACAGTCTTACTTATGAGCTACCCAATTATTAATAAGAAACTTAGACATACATTTTGCATAATATATATGTATGTATTATGTAAAATATCTTCTGAAGATGATTCCTGGTTATCTCTATTCCCATAATAGCTTTTCTATGGTTGGATTATTTCTCCTTTACCTGTGCTTTTTTTTTTTTTAATGGTAATAGCTTAATTTTTGTAATCACCTGCCCCACTACTTGTGCACTCACTGGGCATGTTCCTTCTAACCACCCACTGCCCTTCCTAGCACAACTGGACCTGGTTTTCCTTATCAGCAGAGGTTTCTTCAATCTTCCTGGGCTCAAACGTCCAGCTCCTCTCACTAATTCGGAGGTGAAGGTTCCTGTGGCTGGGGCCGAGGCAGCGTCTCAAACCAACTAACCCACTTGTTTAAAATGGACCTTAGCTTGGAGGGGTTTGCTCTTCACAGGGACCAAATGTGGTTTTGGGATTTTTCTTCTGATCTTCTCAAATTGTTCCAGGAAGACCCTGGTTGTACCCCTATCCTTATTAATCTCCACCCTCACTGTGTTCACCCTATGGCTCTGTTTTAACTCTTTTGTGGGGGAAAATCTTGAGAGCTTGGAATTTTCTGACTTACCCTGCTATCTTCCTAGAATCCTCTCCTGTTAAGAACTTTTTAAAACAAATACTTAAGTGTTTCATTAAAAACTCAACCCCAACTCAACTAACCAAACTAACTCTTTAAATCAATTCATTTCAATTCATAAAGTAAAAATAATTTTTAGTCATTCCAAGTCCTCATTGGAAGGAGTATGGTATAGTGGGTAGAATGCTGGGTTTTGATTAAAAGGATTTCAGTTTGAGCACAGCCTTTGATTTTTCTTAGCTTTCTATTTTGGGCCAAGTCTATTAGTGTCAGTTTCTGAATCTATAAAATGTTGATAATGAGCCCTGCATTACATGATTTTTGTGAGGACCAAATAAATCTGTATTTACTTGTTTTGTTGTTATTATTTATTATTGTCATTATTACTATTGTTATATGAGGCTCCCAGTCACCAAAATGACAGGTAATCGGTCCAATTTTGGGGACCAAACCCCCAAATAACATTTTTTCTTTGACTTATTATGCTCTAGTCTGAGTTTGCTCCCATGAAAAGTTTAAAATAAAATTTAGGTGTAGTTCATTTCTGAAATTCCCCAAATGTGGGCTCAAGGTCCTGTACAAACTTTCAAGGTAATAAATCCAGCGCAGTATGGAGCAACCTTCATTTCAACCCACAGAATATGTAGAAGATACAAGGTCTTACAGGACCCTTTAAAAAGATACTGAAAAAATTTGAGATATTCAAACAACCTTGGAGTTTATTAACAGAATTAGGAAATATGTTAAAACCCTTACAGTAGTCAGAAGCTTTGCTTGGAAGGTGGCTTGGTGATAACATTGGGGAGCAACCCTGTGACATTCTCCTGCATTGCTCTTTCCCACAAAGTCCTGCATAGTTTCCTTTGATTTGGACACTCTCAGGGAGGGAAAAATAATTTGGACGTTAACATCCTACTGGTCCTGTATGGTTTAAATAGTTCATTGTAATGGAGAGGGTTGTGGTGGCAAGATCCAAAGTCCTTAATTCCTTTCTCCCTATATAACTTTAGTCTTTCAGCTACAGGGTAATTTGGGCTATCTTCTGTCTCAAAACTGGGTTGCATTCAGGCACTATGGAAGCAATCTTCTTTTTTGCCATGAACTTGAGAACTCTCAAGCTGAGTCTTATCCTTGAACTATCCCTGGCTTGGGAAACCTTCCCTCTTTGACTAGAAAGTAAGATTCTAGAACCACATTGTCTAGGAACCGAATCCCTCTTGTCCTGTGCACTAGAGATTGGGATTAACAGGCATTGTACATGAACTCTCCTCTCTGGTCACTTTGGCATGTGTGTGTGTGTATATATATATATGTTTCCACTACATGGTCTTGGGAACTTGATCAATACTCTGGTTGCTTCCATTTCTTGGACTTGGCTAATCTTGGACAGGCTAATCTTCAGAACTCTACTTTCTGTTCTGTGCTGAAAAATCTGCGGGCATGTATTTACTATGACTGTAAGACAGCCATTTCCAGTGGTCAAGGGGTTTGAGGCAAGGCTATACTCAGGCCCAAGTTTAATTTATCCAAGATTCAGGTTTGTATGTTCACCTTCTGAACAAGGGAAAGATAGAACAGGCAAAAGAAAAAAACGAGAGACAATAATAAGCTTTTCATTCTTCAATGCAAAGGGATAGATTCTATGTCTCCAATTTGTTACCTTGAATCTCAGCAAGCCATGCTTCTTGGAGGCCACTCCAGTTAAAAACTAATCAGAAATTCCTATGTCATCTCAATTAGGTCTCAGTAGGTACACACTTAGATGGAGAGGTGCTCCTCAGCTACCTCCAACAAAGGTTGATATCCTATAATCCTACTAATTGGACTGGAAACTTCATCAAATTTATGGGTTTCAGAGGGAGTCTGATCAGTTAGTTACCTTTACATTATTTTGTTCTTTTACCTATTTATTTTCAATCATTTTTATTCATATACCATAGTAACTAGTTCTTTCACTTTGCATTGTTTCATAAAGACCTTTCTATATTTCTTTGTATTCTTCATATTTGCCTATCTTAATTTCATTATTATATTACATTTAATATAAAGTTGAAAAGGACTTTGATTTATTTCATATTTTAAGAATTCTTTTCAATGCTTTCTGCTGCTGTATCACATTCATTTCCAAATATATTTCCTCCCCTCCCATACGAATACCTTTCTATCCTCTTAAACTTTATAATAGAAAGAGAAAAAATAGTAATCCCACCAAACACTCAAATATATTGATTGTGATAAAAACATATACTGTATTCTATACTATGGCCTCTCATCTCTGGAAAGGAATGAAGTGCATTTTCAGTCACAAGTGGTCCATCAGTCACCACCACACCATACATGGAACCATCGTTTACAAAAAATGGAGAAATTTAGAATGTGGTGGATAAGTTCATTTACCTTGGTAGTGTGCTTTCCAGGGATGTACATATTGACAACGAGGTTGATGCGTGCATTGCCAGAGCTAGTTCAGTGTTTGGGAGGCTCCAAAGAAAAGCATGGGAGAGAAGAGATATTAGACTGACTACTAAACTGAAGGTCTATAGCGCTGTTGTGCTGACCTCATTGTTGTATGTCTGTGAAACATGGAGTGTCTACCAGTTCCATGCTAGAAAACTGAATCGTTTCTATTTGAACTGTCTTGGCAAGATTCTAAAGATCACCTGACAGGACAAGGTACCAGACAAGGTACAAGTACTGAGGTCCTTGCTGGAACTTCAGAGAGTGTAACTCTGATGGGCCGGCCTCGTTGTTTGAATACAAAATGTATGCTTGCCCAAAAGACTATTTTATGGAGAACTCGCATGGGGCAGGCAATCCCATGGTGGTCAGAAAAGTGACACAAGGACACTCTCAAGGTCTCTCTCAAGAAATTTGGATTTGACTGTGCAACACGGAAGACAGTGGTACAGGACAGCTCAGCATGGCATGCCCACATCAGAAAGGGTGCTGTGCTCTGTGAGCAAAGCAGAATTGAGACAGCAGAAATGAAGCATAGGATGTACAAGTTTGGAGTATCCACCCCAAATGTTCACATGGACTGTGTGTGCCCAAACTGTGGTAGAGCATTCCAAGCTTGTATTGGTCTGATCAGCCACAGTCAGAAACATTGAAACTTGAGTTCTTCATGGTGATGGCATTTTGGTCCTCCACAAGAAGGAAGGACAACAATTCTGTGGCCAAGGTCAGTTTAATTTAATTTAATTTAATTTTTCTTTCCATTTACAGTTTTGTAGTCATTGAGTATATATTACTGTTTTCCTGCTTCCACCTATGTCACAGTGCACTAGTTAATATAAGCTTTTGATAATTCTCCGAATTCTTCATATGCATCATTTTTTATAGTGCAGTAATATTCCATTATTTTCTTGTATAGCATTTTGTTTAGCTACTATCCCCACTGAGAAAGAACATGCTTTGTTTCTAATTCTTTGTTAATCTGAAAAGTCCTGCTATGAATACTTTGAAATGTATAGCATCATTATTGATATCTTTTATTTTCTTTGGCATACATTTCCACCAGTAAGTTCTCTTCTTTTTTTTAAACCAAAAGCAGTGGACATTTACTCCTCAGTTTTTTGTGCAAGTGTAGAGAAGCATTTGGAAAATAAATGGGACAGAACCTCAGATCTAAAGGTGTTGCTTTGTGGTGGGTTGGTTTACAATTAGGTCAGAGAAGAAAAACTTGTAACTCACCTAGTTCACGGAATGTTTCTGGCAAAGACATAGTTTACAAGTTTTGGAGACTTCAAATAAAGCCACACACAAGTAAAATTTTAAACTAGATGAACATCTTGCAATTTTTAGGGCAAAGTAATAATGCAGGTTTCTTCATTATGAAATTATGCTGTCATTTTCCAGGTTTGTTAAATTTTACTCTTAACATTTGATGTTCAGTTATAGTGGTTAACTTACTAATAATATAAATGCATTTGTGTCTTATATCCCACATAGGAATGTCATAAGTTTTCATGATGTGTTGTTTAGATTTTCATTGGTAAAATAAACTTGTTATTTGGTTTAGCAGTCATGTTCCTTACACACTAAACATTAAATTGTATCAAGGTGCTTTTTCAGTTTATGTTCCTATCTTGTTTGGTCAACTTTACACACAGCCTTTTACAGTGTTAACTGTGATTGTTTAATGATTTTGAAATGTAAGTGGTCTGAATGCAGAAATTGCGGTAGTGGTAGGTATAAGGAAGGAGGGAGGGTATGGAATCCACGACTAATCTCAGCTAGACAAACTGTTCTTGAAATTAAAAAAGTCCGTTCACACAAAATTATTTGTAATGACTATAGTAATCAGTTTTTTGCACAGATTAGTCATTCTTGAATGTACAAGTTCCAGAGAAGCAATTGGGTCTTTAAATATGCACAAGTATTTCTGTCAAATGAATTTTTACCTTTGCTTCCAGACAGAGGTAAGTAGTTAAAAACATAAGAAAATTCAAGAGCTATTAGCTATGTATTATGAAGAAACCACATACAAACAAAAAAAAATATTGGGGGAGAGAAGGAGGTGATGGAGAAAATCTGTAAAAAAACACCCATCACTTTATGTACTGATAGCTCCAATCCATTTAAATGTTGGCTAGTTAAATTTAGACCTTAAAATAAAGGATGTGGGTACAGTTTAATCTCAACGTTCAAAACATCTACCTAAGATGTAGGTCCTTCGGAATAAAATGAATACAGAAACAGCTTGTTGTACTTCATCTTGATTTTCATAACTGTTATGACGTTAAAAGGATTCCAATTTTTACGAAATTCTCCCACAGGTAGCTGTCCTCCCTTACCCCAAACCATACAGCACCCACTCCTGCCCTTGAAATTTTTAGGCAATTAAGTCAATAAGGAAATCTTTTAAGTCTCACATCTAGGTTATGACTGAAGAACTGGTTTTTCGTACACGCGCACACACACACACACACACACACACTTCTTTGCTGGAGTCAGTGTTGGTATGGGAAATACAGTATTTCTGTTTTGTTGTTCCAAGTACGTACAGCAGGCAGCACTGTTGTATTAGGTGAACATGTGTACAGGGGAAGATAAGGAGTGGACTCATACATAGAAAGCAGTCGAATCGAAATCAAAAGGACTTTTTTTTCAGAGCTCCTCTATTTTTATTTGTAGAGGTTATTCAATAATTTCTTTAATTACATTGCATGCTTCTGAGTCCATTCCCAAGCTATTCTGTTGTACTTTTCTCTGTCTGTTTTGTCCAGGCAGCTAGGTGGTGCAATGGATAGAGTACCAGTGCAGGAGTCAAGAGGTCCTGAGTTCAAATCTCACCTCAGAGGCTTGACACTCACTAGCTGTGTGACCTTGGGCAAGTCACTTAACCCCAACTGCCTCATTCTGTGTCATCTCCAGTCATCCTGATGAATAGCTCGTCCCTGGATTCAGATGGCTCTGTAGGAGGTGAGGCTGATGACCTGCACAGCCCTCCCTCCCTCAAAACAAAGTCATGTCATTTTTTTGATGGCATGATCTTCCTTGGCAATGAAGGAGCAACATACACACAGCTGTTTTATAGATTGGAGCAATCTCAGATACTAAATCACACAACAGAGAACAGATGGACAAGAACACATTTGAAATGGTGCTGGTGACCTCCGTGATGGTGATCTATCAAGACAAATGCTGCCATTACTGCTGATATTTAGATGGTAAATTCTCATAAATGCAACCGTAGGTGGTTTGAAGGGATATTTTGTTGGGAAATGAATTGTCAAGAAAGTACTCCACCCTGATAGGAACTATCATTTTGCCCCATTATGGTACCTTGCCAATGGATTGTGTCATCTCCAGCAAGACCTACAGAACACTGAGCTGGGGGGGAGGGGGTGTCACGTGCCAGGTCATTCAACTTCTTGTGGATTCTCTTCAGAGCCATCATGTGAGACGAGAACAAGGATAGGGGAGAGGGACAGGGAGGACAGGAGGGGAAGGAAGGAGGGAGACAGGCTACATCCACAGGGGAGAGAGAGGGGAAAAGTTTAAGTGGGTGTTAGAGAAGGCAGGGAGCGGCTCTGGCCCGGAGGAGAGTGGCAGGTGGCAGCAGGCAGCGGCAGCGGGGAAATGGAACCAGGGCAGGGGATTAAGGAGGAGGAGGGATGGAGGGAAATACGGTGCCGGGCTGGAAGGCCTCCGGGGCAGGGAGGGGGAGGAACATGGTGGAGGATGAGCGGAGGGGGCGGGGTACATTCCTCCAGCTGATGACCACCCGGGACTCAGCTCTTGGGCGCTACTGCAGCAAGGACCGCATCACCAGGCGCTGCCTCCTCCTCCACCACCGCCTCCGCAGCCCTCAAGTTTTCTTATTCAAAGGGCATGGATATTTTACTCACTTTTATTGTAATTCCAAATTGCTTTCCCATCTGATTGGACACGCAGTTCCATCAAGAGGATATTAACAACCTTGTCTTCTTATAGCTCCCATTAACTATTTAGATCTTTTAGTACGTTTGACAATTTATTGAGTGTGAAGGTGAAATCTTATAGTTATTTTGGTTTGTTTTTCCTAGTAGGAGTAATTTGTAGGAGTTTTTTCCTATGTTTAGTAATTGTAATTTCTCTTTTGAGAATTATTGTTTTTATACTTTCAAATAAATTTCATATATATACATATATATATACACATACATACACATACATATGTAAAATTTTATCGAGTATTTATTGAAAAGATTTTACCCAACTGATTATCTTTCTTATCAAATCACCTTGATTTTGTTCATTCAAAATCATCTCAGTCTCACAGAATCAAAACTATTTCTTTTATATTCTTGTGGTCCTCTTTTTTTTTTAATTTTATTTTTAGTGTTCTACAATCACTTCCTTAAAATTAAGTTTTTATCCCCCCCACACCTTCCCCCCACTACCTGCCTCCCTCCCCACGACAGCATACAATTCTGTATAGGTTCTACATATACTTTCCTTTTGAGCACATTTTCACTATAGTCATGCTATGTAGTCGCACTAAAATAAATAGAAGAAATCATATAACAAATCAAAACATAATACACTAAAACCGCCCCTCCCACACAAACATGATCTGCTGCATTCTGTGGATGACTTCCATATTTCTTTCTCTGAGTGTGGAAGGCATTTTGCCTTAGAAAACCACCATTGGGATTTTTTTTTTTCAGTAAGTTCTTGTGTTATTACGAAGTTCCAAGTCTACCAGAAAAAACTCTCACACTGTGGTCGTTGCTGTGCACAAAGTTCTCCTGGTTCTGCTCCTTTCGCTCAGCATCAGATCATATAAGTCCTTCCAGGCCTCCCTGATGTCTTCTTGTTCATCATTTCTTATGGTGCAATAGTACTCCATTACATTCATATATCACAACTTATTCAGCCATTCCCCAATTGATGGGCATCCCCTTGATTTCCAGTTCTTGGCTACCACAAAGAGTGCTGCTATAAATATTTTTGTACATGTGGGACCCTTTCCCATTTTTATAATCTCTTGGGGATACAGTCCTAGTA